>BSQW01000003.1:52429392-54892164 GCA_030161315.1 Eutrema japonicum | reverse complement strand
TAAACCCTAAACCCTAAACCCTAAACCCTAAACCCTAAACCCTAAACCCTAAACCCTAAACCCTAAACCCTAAACCCTAAACCCTAAACCCTAAACCCTAAACCCTAAACCCTAAACTCTAAACCCTAAACCCTAAACCCTAAACCGTAAACCCTAAACCCTAAACAGTAAACCCTAAACCCTAAACCCTAAACAGTATTCATGTAGGAGCCGATTATATATTAAAAAGAAAGATAACTAAAATTTTCTAAATTATTTCATAATTTGTGAGTTAACCTTTATGAGATAATTCATTTTTTTAGTAAATGCAGTAGTAGTTAATGAAAATTATCATCCTATGTCTATTTCTTCAAATACCTAACCACAATAAAACTCTCTAGTAATGTTAAGTAAACTTTTTTAAAGGTTTTTGCATCTTTAATTATTTTTTAAGAAGTAATTTAATAAAAATATTTATTAGTTTTAAATCGGTTGACTACACTATGAGATATCGATTTTTTGGAGATTTGTGGACAATTAGGGACTCAAACATCTATGATCTAGTTCCAGTATTCATGTAGGATGCGACTGTGTATTAAAACAAGATAACCAAAATTTTCAAAATTATTTTATCTTTTGTGAGTTAACCCCCTACGAAAATTCATTTTTTCGGTAAATTCAGTAACTAATGAAACCAATCATCCTATGTCTGTTTCTTAAATACCAAACCACAATAAAACTCTCTTCTAATGTTTTTTTTTTGTCAAACAAACGATTATATATCATTCCAAAGAGTTTGATACAAATGAACTTAGAGAGTACAAAGCCAAATTAACCACCACTTCATTGGTTGAACTAGTTGCAACAAAGTAGATTAAAGCTAGATAAACATGATAGAAAGACAGCGAATCTAAGCCCTTGCCAAGGATACTTAGATGCGTCAATAAACCATTTGCGATGGAAGCAGAATAGAGATAGTTGGTCACTTTGCAATGTGACTTTGAAACACAGTCCATACTTTCATGTCGTAATAGAACGAGCTCCGTTGTAACTTCAGAGCCTGAGAATATGGCTCTACGCAATTGTAAGGATTCAGATTCTTCCGAGAAATTCCTTATTTCTTTAGAGGCAACTTGGGAAAAGACTGCACGGATTGACACCATAGGCGAAGAAACCTTGGATTTACTCAAATGACGCTTGGTTTGGATATTAAAATATGTGAGAGTTTCAGAGGAGGGTATCGACACCACAAGCAAAAATGCCTTGAATCTACTCAGATAACCCTTTTGCCATTCTTTGGCTTCACGAAGAAACGGATGGAGAGAGGTCACGTCGGAACACGAGCTTGGACTCGTCACTTGGACAATATAATAATATTGTTCTTTGACGGTTGAGCCGAGACGCATCGGAACGGTGGGGAAATGACGAGGAGCCGAAGCAAATCTTCGGACCATCAAATCAGACTTCAGTCGCGGTAGAGAAAAAGAGTAATTACCTCCGACGATTCACCGGTGGAAGTCATCTTTCAGGCGGTGAAGCACGGAGAGAAGCCGAGGGTGACAGAAGGTTAGGATTTGGACCGGAGATGCATGTAGATCCGGCGGATCCGGTGGGTCCGACGGATCCGGAGGATGAAGGATGTTCGACGGTGAGAGGAGGACGCGTGAGAAACGAAGATTTTCGCCGGAATATGACGGAGAGTGAGAGTAGAACACGAGAACTTAACGCCGGAATCCATGGCGGAACAGAGCAGAGAAGGATGTCAGAAGCAGACTTGCCCGGAGGAGATCTCGCTGGTGACGGGGACGGCCGACGGAAGATTAGAAAGGTTCTTCGAGAGCCATGGCTTACCCCGAGATAGAAGAGGAAATGCTGGTCAGGAAGAGATCGAACGCCAGTGGGAGAACGCCATGTTAAAATCTGATGAGCGGCTACTATGAGAGTACAAAGCCAAATTAACCACCACTTCATTGGTTGAACTAGTTGCAACAAAGTATATTAAAGCTAGATAAACATGATAGAAAGACAGCGAATCTAAGCCCTTGCCAAGGATACTTAGATGCGTCAATAAACCATTTGCGATGGAAGCAGAATAGAGATAGTTGGTCACTTTGCAATGTGACTTTGAAACACAGTCCATACTTTCAGGTCGTAATAGAACGAGCTCCGTTGTAACTTCAGAACCTGAGAATATGGCTCTACGCAATTGTAAGGATTCGGATTCTTCCGAGAATTTCCTTATTTCTTTAAAGGCAGCTTGGGAAAAGACTGCACGGATTGACACCATAGGCGAAGAAACCTTGGATTTACTCAAATGACGCTTGGTTTGGGTATTAAAATATGTGAGAGTTTCAGAGGAGGGTATCGACACCACAAGCAAAAATGCCTTGAATCTACTCAGATAACCCTTTTGCCATTCTTTGGCTTCACGAAGAAACGGATGGAGAGAGGTCACGTCGGAACACGAGCTTGGACTCGTCACTTGGACAATATAATAATATTGTTCTTTGCCGGTTGAGCCGAGACGCATCGGAACGGTGGGGAAATGACGAGGAGCCGAAGCAAATCTTCGAACCAGCAAATCAGACTTCAATCGCGGTAGAGAAAAAGAGTAGTTACCTCCGACGATTCACCGGTGGAAGTCATCTTTCAGGCGGTGAAGCACGGAGAGAAGCCGAGGGTGGCAGAAGGTTAGGATTTGGACCGGAGATGCATGTAGATCCGGCGGATCCGGTGGGTCCGACGGATCCGGAGGATGAAGGATGTTCGACGGAGCTTTCACCGTTCGACGGTGAGAGGAGGACGCGTGAGAAACGAAGATTTTCGCCGGAATACGACGGAGGGTGAGAGCAGAACACGAGAACTTAACGCCGGAATCCATGGCGGAACAGAGCAGAGAAGGATGTCAGAAGCAGACTTGCCCGGAGGAGATCTCGCTGGTGACGGGGACGGCCGACGGAAGATAAAAAGGTTCTTCGAGAGCCATGACTTACCCCGAGATAGAAGAGGAAATGCTGGTCAGGAAGATATCGAACGCCGGTGGGAAAACGCCATGTTAAAATCTGATGTGTGGCTGCCTCAAGACACGTGCCTGGGAGAAGATGAAACTAGGGCGAACTCTAAATTTTGTAGAGTTTTCCCCTTCCAACAACTTTTAAACTCTCTTTTAATGGTAAGTAAACTTTTTAAAGGTTTTTGGGCATCTTTAATTATTTTATAACAAGAAATTTAATAAAAAAAATTATTCGTTTTAAATCGGTTGACTACACTATGAGATCTCGATTTTTTGGAGATTCGGGGACAATTAGGGACCCAAACATCTATGATCTAGTTCCAATATTCATGTAGGATGCGACTATGTATTAAAATTTTCAAAATTATTTCATAATTTGTGAGCTAACCCCTACGAGAATTCATTTTTCGGTAAATACAGTAACTAATGAAACTAATCATCCTATGTCTATTTCTAAAATACCTAACCACAATAAACCTCTCTATTAATGTTAAATAAACTAGTTTAAAGGTTATTAAGTTTCTTTAATTATTTTATACCCTATAATTTAATTAAAAAAATGTAGTCGCTTTAAATCGGTTGACTGCACTATGAGATATCGATTTTTTGGAGATTCGGGGATAATTAGGGACCCAAACATCTATGATTTAGTTTCAGTATTCATGGAGGATACGACTATGTATTAAAATAATATTACTAAAATTTTCAAAATTATTTCATATTTTGTAAGCTAACCCCTACGAGAATTCATTTTTCGGTAAATGCAGTAACTAATGAAACTAATCATCCTATGTATGTTTCTTAAATACCTAACCACAATAAAACTTTCTTTTAATGTTAAGTAAACTTTTTAAAGGTTTTTGGGCATCTTCAATTATTTTATAACAAGTAATTTAATAAAGTTTTTTATTCGTTTTAAATCGGTTGACTACACTATGAGATCTCGATTTTTTGGAGATTCGGGGACAATTAGGGACCCAAACATCTATGATCTTGTTCCATTATTCATGTAGGATGCGACTTTGTATTAAAATTTTCAAAATTATTTCATAATTTGTTAGCTAACCCCTACGAGAATTCATTTTTCGGTTAATGCAGTAACTAATGAAACTAATCATCATATGTCTATTTCTAAAATACATAACCACAATAAACCTCTCTATTAATGTTAAATAAACTAGTTTAAAGGTTATTTATTATCTTTAATTATTTTATAATATATAATTTAATAAAAAAAAGTATTTGCTTTAAATCGGTTGACTACACTAAGAGATCTCGATTTTTTGGAGATTCGAGGACAATTAGGGACCCAAACATCTATGATCTAGTTCCAATATTCATGTAGGATGTGACAATGTATTAAAACAATATAACTAAAATTTTCAAAATTATTTCATAATTTGTTAGCTAACCCCTACAAGAATTCATTTTTTCGGGTAAATGCAATAACTAATAAAACTAACCATCCTATGTCAATTTCTTAAATACGTAACCACAATAAAACCCTCGATTAATGTTAAGTAAACTTTTTAAAGGTTTTTGGGCATCTTTAATTATTTTATAACAAGTAATTTAATAATGTTTTTTATTCGCTTTAAATCGGTTGACTACACTATGATGTATCAATTTTTTGGAGATTCGGGGACAATTAGGGACCCAAACATCTATGATCTAGTTCCACTATTCATGTAGGAGCCGACTATGTATTAAAACAAGATAACTAAAAGTTTCAAAATTATTTCATAATTTGTGAGCTAACCCCTACGAGAATTCATTTTTCGGTAAATGCAATAACTAATGAAACTAATCGTCCTATGTCTATTTCTTAAATACGTAACCACAATAAAACTATCTATTAATGTTAAGTAAAAAAATTAAAGGTTTTTTGGCATCTTTAATTATTTTATAACAAGTAATTTAATAAATTTTTTTATTCGTTTTAAATCGGTTGACTACACTATGAGATATCGATTTTTGGAGATTATGGGACAATTAGTGACTCAAACATCTATGATCTAGTTCCAGTATTCATGTGGGAGCCGACTATGTATTAAAACAAGATAACTAAAAGTTTCAAAATTATTTCATAATTTGTGAGCTAACCCCTCCGAGAATTCATTTTTTCGGTAAATTCAATAACTAATGAAACTAATCATCCTATGTCTATTTCTTAAATACGTAACCACAATAAAAATCTCAATTAATGTTAAGTAAACTTTTTAACTGTTTTTGGGCATCTTTAATTATTTTATAACAAGTAATTTAATAAAGTTTGTTATTCACTTTAAATCGGTTAACTACACTATGAGATATCAATTTTTTGGAGATTCGGGGACAATTAGGGGCCCAAAAATCTATGATCTAGTTCCACTATTCATGTACGAGTCGACTATGTATTAAAACAAGATAACTAAAAGTTTAAAAATTATTTCATAATTTGTGAGCTAACTAACCCCTACGAGAATTCATTTTTTCGATAAATGCAATATCTAATGAAACTAATCATCCTATGTATATTTCTTAAATATATAACCACAATAAAACTCTCTATTAATGTTAATTAAACTTTTTAAAAGGTTTTTGGGAATCTTTAATTATTTTATAACAAGAAATCAAATTAAGTTTTTTATTCGCTTTAAATATGTTGACTACACTATGAGATATCGATTTTTTGGAGATTCAAATACAATTACGGACCCAAATATCTATGATCTAGTTCCACTATTCATTTAGGAGCCGGCTATGTATTAAAAAAGATAACTAAAATTTTCAAAATTATTTCATAATTTGTGAGCTAACCCCTACGAGAATTCATTTTTCGGTAAATGCAATAACTAATGAAACTAATCGTCCTATGTCTATTTCTTAAATACGTAACCACAATAAAACTATCTATTAATGTTAAGTAAAAATTTTAAAGGTTTTTTTTATCTTTAATTATTTTATAACAAGTAATTTAATAAAGTTTTTTATTCGTTTTAATCGGTTGACTACACTATGAGATATCGATTTTTTTGGAGATTATGGGACAATTAGTGACTCAAACATCTATGATCTAGTTCCAGTATTCATGTGGGAGCCGACTATGTATTAAAACAAGATAACTAAAAGTTTCAAAATTATTTCATAATTTGTGAGCTAACCCCTCCGAGAATTCATTTTTTCTGTAAATGCAATAACTAATGAAACTAATCATCCTATGTCTATTTCTTAAATACGTAACCAAAATAAAACTCTCGATTAATGTTAAGTAAACTTTTTAACTGTTTTTGGGCATCTTTAATTATTTTATAACAAGTAATTTAATAAAGTTTGTTATTCGCTTTAAATCGGTTAACTACACTATGAGATATCAATTTTTTGGAGATTCGGGGACAATTAGGGACCCAAAAATCTATCATCTAATTCCACTATTCATGTACGAGCTGACTATGTATTAAAACAAGATAACTAAAAGTTTCAAAATTATTTCATAATTTGTGAGCTAACCCCTACGATAATTCATTTTTTCGGTAAATGCAATATCTAATGAAACTAATCATCCTATGTCTATTTCTAAAATATCTAACCACAATAAAACTCTCTATTAATGTTAATTAAACTTTTTAAAAGGTTTTTGGGAATCTTTAATTATTTTATAACAAGAAATCAAATTAAGTTTTTTATTCGCTTTAAATATGTTGACTACACTATGAGATATCGATTTTTTGGAGATTCAAATACAATTACGGACCCAAATATCTATGATCTAGTTCCAGTATTCATTTAGGAGCCGGCTATGTATTAAAAAAGATAACTAAAATTTTCAAAATTATTTCATAATTTGTGAGCTAACCCCTACGAGAATTCATTTTTTCGGTTAAGTGCAGTAACTAATGAAAATAATCATCCTATGTCTATTTCTTAAATACCTAACCACAATAAAACTCTCTATTAATGTTAAGTAAACTTTTTTAAAGGTTTTTTCATCTTTAATTATTTTATAAGACTTTATTTAATAAAGTTTTTTTTCGCTTTAAATCGGTTGACTACACTATGAGATATCGATTTTTTGGAGATTTATGGACAATTAGGGACCCAAACATCTATGATCTAGTTCCCGTATTCATGTAGGATGCGACTATGTATTAAAACAAGATAACCAAAATTTTCAAAATTATTTCATATTTTGTGAGCTAACCCCTACGAGAATTCATTTTTTCGGTAAATGCAATAACTAATGAAACTAATCATCCTATGTCTATTTCTTAAATGCGTAACCACAATAAAACTCTCTATTAATGTTAAGTAAACTTTTTAAAGGTTTTTGGGCATCTTTAATTATTTTATAACAAGTAATTTAATAAAGTTTTTTATTCGCTTTAAATCGGTTGACTACACTATGAGATATTGATTTTTTGGAGATTCGGGGTCAATTAGGAACTCAAACATCTATGATCTAGTTTCAGTATTCATGTAAGATGCGACTATGTATTCATAATTTTCAAAATTAACCCCTACGAGAATTCGTTTTTCGGTAAATGCAGTAACTAATGAAACTAATCATCCTATGTATGTTTCTTAAATACCTATCCACAATAAAACTCTTAATCAATGTTAACTAAAATAGTTTAAAGGTTATTTGGCATCTTTAATTATTTTATAATAAGTAATTTAATAAAAAAAATTATTCGTTTTAAATCGGTAGACTACACTATGAGATCTCGATTTTTTGGAGATTCGGGGACAATTAGGGACCCAAACATCTATGATATAGTTCCAGTATTCATGTAGGATGCGACTATGTATTAAAATAAGATAACTAAAATTTTCAAAATTATTTCATAATTTATGGGTTAACCCCTACGTAAATTCATTTTTTCGGTAAATTTAGTAACTAATGAAACTAATCATCCTATGTCTATTTATAAAATATTGAACCACATTAAACCTCTCTATTAATGTTAAATAAACTTGTTTAAAGGTTATTTGAAATCTTCTATTATTTTCTAACATGTAATTTAATAAAGTTTTTTATTCACTTTAAATCGGTTGACAACACTATGAGATCTCGATTTTTTGAAGATTCGGGAATAATTAGGGACCCAAACATCTATGATATAGTTCCAATATTCATGTAGGATGCGACAATGTATTAAAACAAGATAGCTAAAATTTACGAGAATTATGGGACAATTAGTGACTCAAACATCTATGATCTAGTTCCAGTATTCATGTGGGAGCCGACTATGTATTAAAACAAGATAACTAAATGTTTCAAAATTATTTCATAATTTTTGAGCTAACCCCTCCGAGAATTCATTTTTTCGGTAAATGCAATAACTAATGAAACTAATCATCCTATGTCTATTTCTTAAATACGTAACCACAATAAAACTCTCGATTAATGTTAAGTAAACTTTTTAACTGTTTTTGGGCATCTTTAATTATTTTATAACAAGTAATTTAATAAAGTTTGTTATTCGCTTTAAATCGGTTAACTACACTATGAGATATCAATTTTTTTGGAGATTCGGGGACAATTAGGGACCCAACAATCTATGATCTAGTTCCACTATTCATGTACGAGCCGACTATGTATTAAAACAAGATAACTAAATGTTTCAAAATTATTTCATAATTTGTGAGCTAACCCCTACGAGAATTCATTTTTTCGGTAAATGCAATATCTAATGAAACTAATCATCCTATGTCTATTTCTAAAATATCTAACCACAATAAAACTCTCTATTAATGTTAATTAAACTTTTTAAAAGGTTTTTGGGAATCTTTAATTATTTTATAACAAGAAATCAAATTAAGTTTTTTATTCGCTTTAAATATGTTGACTACACTATGAGATATCGATTTTTTGGAGATTAAAATACAATTACGGACCCAAATATCTATGATCTAGTTCCACTATTCATTTAGGAGCCGGCTATGTATTAAAAAAGATAACTAAAATTTTCAAAATTATTTCATAATTTGTGAGCTAACCCCTACGAGAATTCATTTTTCGGTAAATGCAATAACTAATGAAACTAATCGTCCTATGTCTATTTCTTAAATACGTAACCACAATAAAACTATCTTTTAATGTTAAGTAAAAATTTTAAAGGTTTTTTGGCATCTTTAATTATTTTAAAACAAGTAATTTAATAAAGTTTTTTATTCGTTTTAATTGGTTGACTACACTATGAGATATCGATTTTTTGGAGATTATGGGACAATTAGTGACTCAAATATCTATGATCTAGTTCCAGTATTCATGTGGGAGCCGACTATGTATTAAAACAAGATAACTAAAAGTTTCAAAATTATTTCATAATTTGTGAGCTAACCCCTCCGAGAATTCATTTTTTCGGTAAATGCAATAACTAATGAAACTAATCATCCTATGTATATTTCTTAAATACGTAACCAAAATAAAACTCTCGATTAATGTTAAGTAAACTTTTTAAAGGTTTTTGGGCATCTTTAATTATTTTATAACAAGTAATTTAATAAAGTTTGTTATTCGCTTTAAATCGGTTAACTACACTATGAGATATCAATTTTTTGGAGATTCGGGGACAATTAGGGACCCAAAAATCTATCATCTAATTCCACTATTCATGTACGAGCTGACTATGTATTAAAACAAGATAACTAAAAGTTTCAAAATTATTTCATAATTTGTGAGCTAACCCCTACGATAATTCATTTTTTCGGTAAATGCAATATCTAATGAAACTAATCATCATATGTCTATTTCTAAAATATCTAACCACAATAAAACTCTATATTAATGTTAATTAAACTTTTTAAAAGGTTTTTGGGAATCTTTAATTATTTTATAACAAGAAATCAAATTAAGTTTTTTATTCGCTTTAAATATGTTGACTACACTATGAGATATCGATTTTTTGGAGATTCAAATACAATTACGGACCCAAATATCTATGATCTAGTTCCAGTATTCATTTAGGAGCCGGCTATGTATTAAAAAAGATAACTAAAATTTTCAAAATTATTTCATAATTTGTGAGCTAACCCCTACGAGAATTCATTTTTTCGGTTAAGTGCAGTAACTAATGAAAATAATCATCCTATGTCTATTTCTTAAATACCTAACCACAATAAAACTCTCTATTAATGTTAAGTAAACTTTTTTAAAGGTTTTTTCATCTTTAATTATTTTATAAGACTTTATTTAATAAAGTTTTTTATTCGCTTTAAATCGGTTGACTACACTATGAGATATCGATTTTTTGGAGATTTGTGGACAATTAGGGACCCAAACATCTATGATCTAGTTCCCGTATTCATGTAGGATGCGACTATGTATTAAAACAAGATAACCAAAATTTTCAAAATTATTTCATATTTTGTGAGCTAACCCCTACGAGAATTCATTTTTTCGGTAAATGCAATAACTAATGAAACTAATCATCCTATGTCTATTTCTTAAATGCGTAACCACAATAAAACTCTCTATTAATGTTAAGTAAACTTTTTAAAGGTTTTTGGGCATCTTTAATTATTTTATAACAAGTAATTTAATAAAGTTTTTTATTCGCTTTAAATCGGTTGACTACACTATGAGATATTGATTTTTTGGAGATTCGGGGTCAATTAGGAACTCAAACATCTATGATCTAGTTTCAGTATTCATGTAAGATGCGACTATGTATTCATAATTTTCAAAATTAACCCCTACGAGAATTCGTTTTTCGGTAAATGCAGTAACTAATGAAACTAATCATCCTATGTATGTTTCTTAAATACCTATCCACAATAAAACTCTTAATCAATGTTAACTAAAATATTTTAAAGGTTATTTGGCATCTTTAATTATTTTATAATAAGTAATTTAATAAAAAAATTTATTCGTTTTAAATCGGTAGACTACACTATGAGATCTCGATTTTTTGGAGATTCGGGGACAATTAGGGACCCAAACATCTATGATATAGTTCCAGTATTCATGTAGGATGCGACTATGTATTAAAATAAGATAACTAAAATTTTCAAAATTATTTCATAATTTATGGGTTAACCCCTACGTAAATTCATTTTTTCGGTAAATTTAGTAACTAATGAAACTAATCATCCTATGTCTATTTATAAAATATTGAACCACATTAAACCTCTCTATTAATGTTAAATAAACTTGTTTAAAGGTTATTTGAAATCTTCTATTATTTTCTAACATGTAATTTAATAAAGTTTTTTATTCACTTTAAATCGGTTGACAACACTATGAGATCTCGATTTTTTGAAGATTCGGGAATAATTAGGGACCCAAACATCTATGATATAGTTCCAATATTCATGTAGGATGCGACTATGTATTAAAACAAGATAGCTAAAATTTATGTGAATTCATTTTTTCGGTAAATGCAATAACTAATGAAACTAATCATCTTATTCCAATTTCTAAAATACCTAACCAAAATAAACCTCTATATTATTGTTAACTAATCTAGTTGAAAGGTTATTTGGCATCTTTAATTATTTTATAACAAAAAATTTAATAAAGTTTTTATTCGTTTTAAAACGGTTGACTATACTATAAGATCTCGATTTTTTTGAAGATTTGGGGACAATTAGGTATCCAAACATCTATGATCTAGTTCCAATATTCATGTAGGATGCGACTATGTATTTAAACAAGATAACCCCTACGAAAATTTATTTTTTCCCGTAAATACAATAACTAATGAAACTAATCATCCTATGTCTATTTTTAAAGTACCGAACCACATTAAACCTCTCTATTATTGTTAAATAAACTAGATTAAAAGTTATTTGGAATCTTCTATTATTTTCTAACATGTAATTTAATAAAGTTTTTTATTCACTTTAAATCGGTTGACTACACTATGAGATCTCGATTTTTTGAAAATTCGGTGATAATTAGGGATCCAAACATCTATGATCTAGTTCAAATATTCATGTAGGATACGACTATGTATTAAAACAATATAACTAAAATTTTCAAAATTATTTCATTAGTTGTGTGGGCTAACCCTTACGAGGATTCATTTTTTAGGTAAATGCAATAACTAATGAAACTAATAATCCTATGTCTATTTTTAAAATACATAACCACAATAAACCTCGCTATTAATGTTAACTAATCTAGTTGAAATGTTATTTTGCATCTTTAATTATTTTATAACAAGTAATTCAATAAAGGTTTTTATTCGTTTTAAATCGGTTGACTACACTATGAGATCTCAATTTTTTGGAGATTCGGGGACAATTAGAGACTTAAACATCTATGATATAGTTCCAATATTCATGTAGGATGCGACTATGTATTAAAACAAGATAACTAAAATTAAAATTCATTTTTTCGGTAAATATAGTAACTAATGAAACTAAATCATCCAATGTCTATTTCTAAAATACAGAACCACATTAAACCTCTCTATTAATGTTAAATAAACTAGTTTAAAGGTTATTTGGAATCTTCAATTATTTTCTAACATGTAATTTAATTAAAACAAATTATTCGTTTTAAATCGGTTGACTACACTATGAGATCTCGATTTTTTGAAGATTCGGGGATAATTAGGGACCCAAACATCTATGATCTAGTTCCAATATTCATGTAGGATGCGACTATGTATTAAAACAAGATAACTAAAATTTTTAATTTTTTCATAATTTGTGGGCTAACTCTACGAGAATTTATGTTTCTTTAAATGCAGTAACTAATGAAACTAATTATCTTATGTCTATTTCAAAAATACATGACAACATTTAACCTCTATAGTAATGTTAACTAATCTAGTTGAAAGGCTATTTGTCATCTTTAATTTTATAACAAGTTATTTAATTTAGTTTTTTATTCGTTTTAAATCGGTTTACTACATTATGAGATCTCGATTTTTTGAAGATTCGGGGACAATTATGTACTCAAACATCTATGATCTAGTTCCAATATTCATGTCGGATGCGACTATGTATTAAAACAAGATAACTTAATTTTTCAAAATTATCTCATAATTTGTGGGCTAACCCCTACGAGAAGTCATTTTTCGGTAAATGCAATAACTAATGAAACTAATCATCCAATGTCTATTTTTAAAACCTAACCACAATTAATAAAACTCATTATTAATGTTAACTAATCTAGTTAAAAGGTTATTTGGCATCTTTAATTATTTTATAACAAGTAATTTAATAAAGTTTTTTGTTCGAATTAAATTGGTTGATTACACTATGAGATCTCGATTTTTTGAAGATTCGGGGACAATTAGGGACCCAAACATCTATGATCTAGTTAAAATATTCATGTATGATGCGACTATGTATTAAAACAAGATTACTAAAATTTTCAAAATTATTTTATAATTTGTGGGCTAACCCCTACGAGAATTCATTTTTCGATAAATGCAATAACTAATGAAACTAATCATCCTATGTTAATTTCTCAAATCCTTAACCACAATAAACCTCTCTATTAATGTTAACTAATCTAGTTGAAAGGTTATTTGGCATCTTTAATTATTTTATAGCAAGTAATTTAATAAAGTTTTTTATTCGTTTTAAATCGGTTGACTACAATATGAGATCTCGATTTTTTGGAGATTCGGGGACAATTAGGGACCCAAATATCTATGATCTAGTTCCAATATTCATGTAGGATGCGACTATGTATTAAAACAATATTACTAAATTTTTCAAAATAATTTCATAATATGTGGGCTAACCCATACGAGAATTCATTTTTTCGGTAAATGCATGCAATAACTAATGAAACTAATCATCTTATGTCTATTTTTAAAATACCTAACCACAATAAACCTCAATATTAATGTTAACTAATCTAGTTGAAAGGTTAGTATGCATCTTTAATTATTTTATAACAAGTAATTTAATAAAGTTTTTTATTCGTTTTAAATCGGTTGACTACACTATGAGATCTTGATTTTTTGGAGATTCGGGACAATTAGAGACCCAAACATCTATGAACTAGTTCCAATATTCACGTAGGATGCGACTATGTATTAAAACAAGATAACTAAAAAAAATTATTTTTTTCATAATTTGTGGGGTTAGCCTCTACGAGAATTTATTTTTCTTTAAATGCAGTAACTAATGAAACTAATTTTCTTATGTCTATTTCAAAAATACATAACAACCTTTAACATCCATGTTAATGTTAACTAATCTAGTTGAAAGGTTATTTGGCATCTTTAATTATTTTATAACAAGTAATTTAATAAAGTTTTTTATTTGTTTTAAATCGGTTGACTACATTATGAGATCTCGATTTTTTGAAGATTCGAAGACAATTAGAGACTCAAACATCTATGATCTAGTTTTAATATTCATGTAGAATGCGACTATGTATTTAAAACAAAATAACTAATTTTTTCAAAGACTAGCAATGATTGATTGAGCTACAAAACGTTAAATAAAGTCCATATGCTGTTGAAGTTGCATCTTCTAAGCTCTAGCTGGTTTAGTTTTTTAGGTTGGACTTCTTATTATGACTTTGTAATATGCTTTTTGAACCCATCATGTCCTATGACTCTGACTAAGTCTTTATTATCTAGTGAAGAACGACGTTTTATTTCTCTTTTCACTATGTCACAACTCGCTCCTGTTATATATGAAAAATCAGAATTGTCGCCTATAAATCACTCAGCATGTACAAACAAACGTGACAAAGTGTGGTTGGACCCTAAGCATCATAGTCTAGCTTTGTATACTCAAGCAGCATGTGTGGGGATCTATAGATCTTCACAAGCGTCCAGTATAGAACTTCTTCTACTCCAAGCTCACCCTCTGCTCTCGCCGCGTATAAGTCCTCACATATTGCTATTAATCTACATTCAACAACACATAACGACGAGCATTATGAAAAGAAAAGAAGGCAAAACTCTCTCTTTGAACAATGATTGCATTTTGATGTCACCTGTCACAAGAAGGCAGGTTCTCGTAAGGTATTCTCATACGCAGGTCAGAGCACTGAAGCCTGATGAAACGCCCCACTGCTAGTACAAATGTTATATAGAGTCCCCATATACTGAATTTGCTGAGCGTGTCACCCAGAAACCCCTCTGCATAATTCATTATTCCAGGTCTTGTTAATAATAATCGAACATGATGAGTCTCCAGCAAGCACTTGAGAGGTAACTTACGTGGGGGTGTTTCCTCAGACATTATGATGGCAACTGGTCCATCCATACCCTCGCAAGCGCTGATATTTTCAGACGCTTTAAGATTATGAAATGACCACCACCACTTGAAATCTGCATGGTTCATGAGTATGTCTGCACTCACTTCATCCTTCTGTACCAACAACAATATTTTAAGGGATGTATAATCCGAAACAGGAAAAATAAATCTTAGCTTCTTGCGCCCAAAAATATTTACCTGGTCCTCGAAAGACCTGACATCACCAGAACCAGTAACACGGAAAAACTTTGGGTACAAGTTATGCACTCTAAATCCATCCATTGAGCCGTTGAGAACCATTTGGACATCAGAGCGTTTTGGTAGGTCCTGAGGGTCCACACTTCTTTCATACTTCACAGTCTCCTTGCCTTTGGGTCGGTCTCTGTTAAGAACCCAAGAAAAGGTCATGTCCATTTCTGTGTCCCAGTCAAGGGATTGAATGAATCTGGTCACAACTGTGTCAGGGACAAGCCATAATACGCTTGCATCAGCTTGGCAGCATATCAGCTGAATGTCATTTTTGTTGTATGTTGGCAAGAAGCTTTGGGACCCGAGATCTAGCCCGAGATCAATGTTATCCCCAGAGATTCTCTCGCACAGGGTTGTTTGGTACAAAGTAAGCTTTCCACCAACTGTTTTTATATCAATCTGAACGCTCGCATCTTTTATCGGGTTGGCAATGTTTGTTGGGTTACCACTGCTATACATCTGCGAGGAGAAAGCCGTTACCAACAAACAAACGACTCGCCAAATACCCAACTTGTAAGACATCACAGACAATTTTTGGTTTAAGCCATCACATAATTTGTTTTCTTACTTATAAGCATCTATGCGTCAGGAGTACTATTCATCCCAAGAACGTATATTCAGGTTCCAAATGATATATATATATATATATATATATTACTATAAAAGCATTATAAAACTTCTGTGTTGTAAGGAAATTCTTACCAGCATAGGAGCCCAGATAACGCATAACAAGATGAAGAACAGACATATCCCGTTGCAGCATTTAGTCATTTTTGTTTGCCTCTCCCCATGTTTGTGTGTAGCTCGATTTAAAACTGTATCGCATTTGACAAGGTACAAACTCGCATTTACGTCTTCCAACTGCAAAAGAACAGAACTTCAGTCCTTGGCACTTGGCAGTACGTTCAGACTAGACATGAATGATCATAACGAGGGTTCTGAGTTTTACAGCATGGGATGAAACCACATACCTTGAGCCAGTCATACATTGTCAGTGATGTGGCTGTGCAGGACCAGTCAAGTACACATCTCAGTTCATACAGGAAAGGAAGAGCGCGGTAAAGTCTGTAGCCATAGTAATTGACCCGTGAAACTTCACTTGTCAAAAACTGCCGATACAAGGTGCTTTTATGAGGTAGTCCATAGCGGATTTGAATGGCCTGGAGAGCTAGTGACATTGCTTTGGCAAGAAATATGAATCTGAGAGCCAAGCCAGCAGCGTGTTGCTGGGTAGGATATATACTCCAAGCATACTCTGTCACTGCATATGTGAAGAGAATAAGACTGAAGAGGTAGTACACCACTTTTCCAGTCGCAAATGAGCAAAGATAGATGACGCGATCAACAACAATCAGGAAGAAGATAACCTGCCACAAAAGCATTTCATCGGGTTAGGGCACTGATACGCAGACAGATAAACGAGACTTGTAGAAATGGATTACCATCAGAATAATGACAAAGTCAAATGGGAACTGGTCTTCTAGCTGATATACATCGATAAACTCGCTTTTATTTTTAATGACTGATTGGTAGAAAATGGCAACCAGAAAGAAGACCATCAAATCAGCACCAAATATGTAGGCATAGAGGTCTGTTTCTCTCTTTCCTCCGCCAATCACAGAGAGAATGGGGTACGGAAACCCAGTTCCTTCAACAAGTCCACTATGTTGAGCTTTACGAATTTCTTTCGCCACATCCCAGGCTGGGGTAAGTGATTTGTACCATTCTGCTGAAGAACACCCATTCGTGGGAGAAGCATACTCAACCTCGAGAACAACCAAGGCCTCGTTTGGGGTCTCTGTACTTCTCTCTATACTTTGTACGTGAACCCTGCTAGAGTAAGGACAAAGATCAGGGTTCCCCTTCTCGCATCTCTCATTATGAACAAGCCTAAGCAACTGATTCATTCTGCATTCAACTCTTTCAGGCTGAATTCCATCTTCAGGCCACATGTGAACATCCATCGTCACCTGAACAAAGTAAGGAGGGGATTCTGCTCCACGTGTCAGAGAGATCCAGTACCGGCAGATGCTTCTGATCACCAATTTCGCACTATCTCTCAGCTTCTTGAACACATCCAAGATTCTCTGGCTCCAGCTAATTCTTGTAAGGTCCTTCTGGCTCCCACGGGCATTCCGGCGCGAAGTGAAGTCAGCAGAAGGAACCCATTCACCATCTTTCACTGTTATAGCACTCTGTATGAGAGTAAATATGTAAATAAGGAAGAGAGGCAACGAGCTGACAACAAACGATGATTTGATTCTTTGCGTTGGAAATCCCAATTCATGAAGAAGCGGTGCGTCAATGCTTAACCCACAGTGCTGGATTATAATCTGGTATAAATACTGGAGGAGGATATAGATTTCTGTGTACATTAGCATGATGACCCAGAAGATGTGAGTAGGGCCAGTGTGAACGCAGAGGGCATAT
This sequence comes from Eutrema japonicum, assembly GCA_030161315.1. NCBI lineage: Eukaryota > Viridiplantae > Streptophyta > Magnoliopsida > Brassicales > Brassicaceae > Eutrema > Eutrema japonicum. Next base: position 54,874,334 of record BSQW01000003.1, on the reverse strand, counting down.
AGGAACAATGCTGCTAGATAGACCATGGAAAGAAGACTGAAGTTCCAAAGAAACGCAATAATGAAGCAGCAATAGCAAACAATATCATTGTTGGATTGCATCCTAGACCATATATGACGAAGGATCCTTCCTATCTGAAAACTAGTGCCATCACTACTCCTGTCAGATTGTAGAGATGTTGACCGTTCAAAAGGTTTGTGTATTCTTTTCTGACTTTCCATCTCATCATACACCTCATCATCAACAGAGGACTGCTCATTTATATCTGAATTTTCTGGCGAGATGTTTAAGAAATTCACAAGGTTATTTACTGCCTGATTTCCAATAAATTGTACCTGGGAAACACCATCACCGATGAGTTGCACCGCAGAAATCAATGGATTATCTTTTCCCTCTGACTTTTCCTTTCTTTCACGTTCCATAGACATGGCATCAAGATCCTGTTGAACTTCAGTGATCTCACAAGGAGATGCTCCGAACGAACACTCGGGAGAATCTGGTGCTTCGGGAGTGGTACTCATAGGAAGCTCATGAGCTTCAAAAGGATACTGTGGATCCTCGTCAATAGGCTGGTCATCTTTCATGTGGACCACTCCGTCAATCTCAGGACTGGCTGCACCACTATCTGGAATTATATACGGACTCTTCCTCCTTCTTAGACCTTCAGTGCGCGGAGAAGCAAGTCCAAAATTAGAATCAGAATTCATTCTGTGAAGCTGTACCCGCAGGTTCAGCATTTCAGATTTCATCTTTTCCACCTGCAAATTCCGCTGCCGTTTTTTTTCTTCAGCCTCACGAATTTGTTGCAGTTGCTCAGTCTTCCGTGCTGCTTTCTTCTCTTGCTCCCGCACAATAGCACCAATTTGCTCTGCTTCAAGATACCGCGAGACATAATCAAACTCCTGGGAGGAAAACATGTAGGACTGAAGAGATACTAGCATAAATATGATGATCTCCACGAGAGCAGATCTTGCAGTGATTCGAAATCCGTAGTCATACTTGTAAAATCCAATCACCTCGTAAATATAATCAACCGTTTCACACTTTCCATCATTGAAGTTTCCAACAAATGGAGACTGATATGCGAGCGAAAAGATGATGAGAACAAAATTGTACACCCGCAAGAACCTGAATATTTTGTTTTTCTTCTTCAATATTTCAAGTCGCATCCGGGCAAAAACAAGAGCGAATGCAAGATAACCCAGGTGTAGAATATCATACTCGAGAGTTCCTGTGATTAGAATCAGAATAAGTACAACATCCAGCAGATGCACATAACAATAAAGCCTCAGGTAATCAAGCACGGTCCACATGCTCTTTGTTTCGAAGGAGAGATCTCTCCAGACAAATGAGTTCTTTCTTTGAGACTTCATCTGATGATATGTCGATGACTCTGAGAAACTGGATATGTGATCAGCCCGAAGTTTGAAACAGGCAAGCATGAACACCACGAAATAGCTAATAAGCGTCCGGGGATCGTCAACTCTCAGTCCTGCAAAAAATAAAAAGAAACAGCATCTCCAAATAGAACCTAATTCTTGGATATGTAAACTAAAGCATTAATGCAAAAGGAACACTAAGTGCTTCAGAAAGTTTGAGGGGCAATACCAAACCAACAGTCCCGGCAAAATTTATAGTTGAGAGCTGCAATACTCCAGCAGTCATGGCAATGCACACTAGTTTCACTTGGAGTCTGATCTGAAGGCAATAAGTTATTCCACGTGGCAATGTACTCAATTGCAAGAATTGATGCAAACAGAAAAACAACGACAGGCCACAGTTTCTGAATTAGGCGTCTTCTCAAGAGGACACATGCAGCAAGCAGCGCAATATATACCAAGGAGATTGCATTCAGCAAAGCAAAACTTGCAAGAAGCAGTGCGATCATGTTTATCTCAAGGCCATAGAGGTTAAACATATTCTCTATCCAAAACTTCAAGTAAATTTTCAACAGATTCTTCTGCGTTTCAAACCTCTCCTTCTTCAATGCCAGAATCCTCCTCCTGTTCCACCTGTGACTCTCTTTGATGCTTCCCCAGAAGTGACCAAATGAAAATTTCCTACTATTGCCACTTTCAGAGCCTCCAGTCTTATGATGCAAAAAACCAGCTGCCTGATTATCACAGGGAGAGAAGAAAGGCCATGAGCTACTCGTAGCCTCGCCTTGTTTCATTGATATAGAAGCATGTTCTGTGGAAGATGGGTTTTCACCATTAGAACTGGAAACACTTGCAGTAGTGTCTTCTGCAGAGACAAATAGTGGACAAGGCTCTTCATATTTCCCTTTGATAATAGTTAAACCAGGTGTCCTTTCTAGCCAACGAAATACATTGTACTGCAGAGTACAGGCAGCAACAACCAGCACTTTGCCTCGTAGACCTGATTCTATACCCCAAAATCCAGGTTCATATACTCGAAGCCCCAAGTAGAAAGACAACTGAGCATATTTTTGCCCAGGGAACATCTGAGCTTGCATGCCCCACAGTTGGAAAAGATACTCCGCAGACACTAGAAATCCAGTATAAATCAAAAATGATTTGGATGGTATTGAAGAAGACTTTGGGAAGGTTGTGCAGATGACAAGGCCAAGGAGATATACAAATCCAAACACACTGATTGGAGACAAGGATGCATAAAATAATGCCGCAAACAAGATCTTCTGACCATGCCATACCAAAAATCTCTCAAAAAAACCAAATACTCCAGGATGAAGCAAACTTGATTGACCTGGAATGTAATGTCCACTCTGCCTCCTTTCATAGCTGTAAAGTTCCATCACGATCAACACAGCAAGAGATTCCCATACATTATCCAGCAATGGTGCTTTGGAGTTGTAACCCAAATAAAAGTATAGATCAATAAATCCAGATAGCCAAAGCTGCAAGCTGACAAAGCTACTTAAGCAGTAGATAAACATAAACACCAAAACTGCATATGCTTTCAAAGGGAACCACAAGCGTCTCTTAGTTTCTTCAAACAGTTGTCTTCCAGTAATCCAGAGCAAGAGAAGGAAGATATATCCAAATGATACATAATTGGGTTTGACTAGGTATACACTTATGAGAATAGTGATGAAAGCAATGTATGTTCCACATGATCGGTACATAGACAGAAACTTTTGCCCAATTGCACTCAGAAATGAAGCAATATGTCTCTCTGTAAATAAAAAACAGTGATTCGTAAGCATATAATAAGTGAGTTGATGCTTACAAGTAGGAAGGGTGCAGGGCAACAACGAAACAGTTATGATAAACAACAACGAACAATTAGAAGAACCTGACAGGGGTCACAGAATGTGCAACTTAGATTTCACAGCATGAATAGCTACTCCTAGAGGTACCATGTTAATATAATGGTAACGGAAACTAGATACTATCTTGTTAGGTAGATACATGCACTTAAATGAAGACAGTAAGATAAGAACTTTTACAGCATGAGTCAATAAATTGGCAACTATTCCTCGAAGTTGAAACCTACTACTGGGTCCACTACGTGATTAAGAAGAAATGAATTTACAGTGCTAGAAAACAAGAGAACCGGGAAATAAAAGGCTGATATGTATGATAAATGGTATGGCAAGGAAATCTAATTGCCGTGCATGCAGAATGCCAGAACAAATAGCTGAAAATGGAAGCAAGGATCACCAGTTGAAGTACAAACTAAGACGCAAATATGTCCCTCATTCAAATGTTCACTTCAAAAGAGACAAGTAGGAAGTGTTATACCATAAGTAGTATTATCCTGGCTATAACTTGAAGATGGAGATGAGTAGACAGACAAGAGAACTGATTTGTTGAGACCAGCTTTCAATATGCTAAATCCAATTGGAGGGCTTGGTGTATGTCGTACAATTGCTGAGAAGGAAAATAGCACCTCAAAACCATGATTGTGGATAGCACAGAAGCAAGCAAGCAAGGCTATCTCCAAGAAGTCCCAAGAGCTTTCAGACCTAAGGAGACCTGCAATAATTCATACACAGATTTATCGGTGAGCACTCTTCCTTAATCCATGTTTCTTTATAATCTAAGAACACGTAGCAGCTAACTTCGAAAGGAAACTGATGTTACGTGAATCTAGCCTATAACTTGGAAAATACAGAAAGAGAAGCGTACCTAACTGAAATAGAATTTCTCTGCTCACAGAGCCTTCCCGCTTTAAGGAGTTTGACACCAGGTCGATCTCAAGAATGTAGAGAAGTGCAAAATGAACTTCGCATAGAAGAATCAAGGACTTGCGTATCTTTCTGTTGATGTTGTGGCTCAACAGATACATAAGGAAGAATATCACTGAAAAATAAGTCCATTAGGAAATAGTATCGTGAACAATTTTTTTAGCAAACACCCAGATTTATGAATTCTAATTATAAAAGCAAATAGGAAGGGAACGAACATACCATACACTGCATGGAAAAACCCAGGTTTCATGGCAATGAGGAAAATCAGTGCAAGCATAATAGCCCGTGAACATTTCCGCAATCCCCAAGCAACGGTGGCGACGACCAACACCTTTGTTTCTTCATCAGCTGTGATTGAGGATAATCTCAGCCGTTAAGAACAGTTCTCAACTTGAATAAAAAGCAGAAGATTGGATTGCTACCTAAAATAAGTACGAAATAAACTAAGCTTTTACCAAAGAAAACAATACTCTTAAGCTTTTCACAGTCAAAATCACACAGTTGATAAATATTTTCCATGATTATTCTATATTAAAATTTCTTCAAAACATATTTTGGATAGAGTGACAATGGGTTTTTCAAGTCACATGATGCAGAAAAGATGATAGGTTGATCGCGATAAACAAGTTCACCCCATTTTCCTCAATTTTAGAGGTCCTGACAAGCCTGGAAGTTGTAAAAACAGTAGATAACTTGCTTTGCAGAAGCATATGCGAGGCCATTACCTTCAGCATAAGATATGTCATTGGAAGATCTGGAGCTCTCTTCGGACAGGTAGAGAAAAACAGAGTTGTTCACAAGATTACCCAACGCAACCAACATCCCCAAACCAAATTGTGCTAGCAAAAAGAATCCAGGTATAGTGTAATGCCAAAGTCCCACCATCTCCCAAATTTTCATGTCCTGCATATTTACGACACTGGTTGATTTTTACATCTTAGTTCTTTCAAAATACTTGAAATTTGCACATAGCGAAGATATTACCTTTCCAACCTTAGTGTTCAGAAAAGAAAATGCCACGTTGAATATGTATGTACTGACAGCCCATAAGAGTATAAATACGAGAAGAAGGCCATTTAATCTGTGCAAGCGGAACAACGACGGGAAGGCATAGATAATATAACCAACATATGCAAGGAGGCCAAAAGCACACAAGCTCGCAAAATGAAAACTCCAGAACGAAAGAGCAAACAAAGAGACCTGGCAATCATGGAAGCAAATAAAAAGAGAGTGTGAGTTTCTGGACACAATACGTTGCTTGAGCTTATACATACACTTTGATACCAGGAATACAAATATATACCGGAAAACCATATGTGAAGAAATTGATACTGAAAGTCTTAAACACAGCTCCCCTCAGTAAAACATTGGTGTGCCTTACACCGGCCCTGAAAATTCGGAAGAAATTAACCCAATAAGCTGAGCGCAACTATTATACATTTACATGACTGATCTTGTAAAGCCCAGCCAAGAGAACATCCAATAAAATGTGTGAACTAGCTGTACTCTGAACGAGAGTAATATTCTTTACCCAACCCCAATAGTTTATGTTAGCAAATAAAACCAATCACAAAACTTTTGATTTCGTTAAAAAAAAGATTCTGTGTCCAAGTTTCCAGATTTTGTAGTGCCGACCCCTTGAATACCGAAAACCAAAGAGTTTCAACGTTTTGGAGGATTTTTCATAAATCAAATTGGTCCCACTAAAAGTAAGGGTTCAACCAGCTTCTCATTTTTCAACTAAACTCCTCGTACACAGTCTAGGGATCACCAGAAAATTACATGATTGTTTTATTAATCCCATAGCCACGGATTATATTATAGTTCTATGAATCGAAGACAGGAGAGTATCTACCAGTCTACGACCATAAAACGAATCAAATCATGTGAGCATATTCAACTAAGATTTTCTTTTTCGCTTCAGAGTCATAAACTAAGTATAAGTGAGAGAAGTTTAAACAAACAAATTAAAATTTCCTGCCAACGCTGAAATACTGTGTCAAACACAACAACAGCTCCCTGTAGGAAGGAACAAAACAAAAATCTATACAACATACCTTGATTCTCGAATAAAAAACGAATATTTTGGAGGAAGAAGCCGCTCTGCCAAGTTATTTTCACTCGTGGACATGATAAAGTCCATATCCTCGAGGTCTGACCTTACATAGGATAGCTGCAATTGCAGAAAGACTGGCATGTCATACTACTGCAGATATAATAGTGTGGAAGCTCCTTAACAGGTCAAGATGGATAAGTCAATTTAACTAGAAGGAAAAACTACATTGGTTGTTGGTGTTCACAGACAACACCCCAAATACGGTTAACACATATTAACAGTTAATTTGAGAAACAAGTCATCAGTTATTTTGTTGAGTAATATAAGTTTTTTATTGAAAAACCATAAGCAACTATCATTTTTTTACACTTGTACGAGAGCAGGCAATACTAATCATAAAGAGAGAAAAAAAAAACATACCATGATGTAGAACAGCAAAAGGAAAAGACCAGAACAAATATCAGGGCCTTCAGTTTCCGCGGAGATTCTGAATAGACCTATAAAGCTTGCTATCCATCGAATCCTATCGGAAAAGTTTATTGGTAGTTGATAGAGGTAAAGCAGGACAATGTTGAATCCTGCGTAGATATATAGAACTCTCCACCACCTTAACCATACAAAAAAAACGACTGCAGTTCAGAGAAGAAGGGTTGGGAGGCGCTAACTTTGCATAGTGATCAATAATTTATCCACCTGAAAAGTCCTGAAACGTTGCTTGTCAAGGACCAGTCAACAAGACCAGCACAGCTGCCAATAAAAAATGGCAAAGAAACCCATGACGGATTGCAGATTCCCACTGCCAATTGAACTGCTGGTAGCAACAAGCAGGAGGCAACCCTAAGATGACTTTCTGAGTCATAAACAATTGAGATAGTTGACATCAAAATAGAAAGAGAATATGGTATGATGTAGAAGTGCTTATTCTTCTTAAAATAGACATTACTTAATCAGATGAACACAAAATGAGAAAAAAGTTACAGTAACTATTTGGACAAGTCGTACGGGGACTACTACATTAATTACAAACCTAGGTGTTCGAAAAATCCTGAAAAGTGAGACCACCATGTGTCCCGCCATCGAACGAAGCCGAATCTACTACTGTATATGTTAGCTAAAGCAACTAGCGATGTTAGTAGTTGTAAAGCCAAGAAATACATAACAGTGGGGTTTCTCCAAGACTTTAATCTGCAAAACCAAAGACAAGAGAGTATCAACTAAGAAGTCAATATTTATAAGGCAGAAGAATGAATTAAAGATGGAGGCTAACTCTTACATCATAAAGCCAATAACACTCATCCAGCCAGTATCTGCTGTATCCCATTCTTGACCTACGGCAGCCCAAATGACAAGGTACACCACTTGAGCAAGAAGTACTGCAAAGGAAAAGATGAAAATGGGCCATAATAGCCAATGCCTCCTCTGAAAACGGTATCCTGGCAAAAGAAAGCACGATACGATGCAAGTTTGAGAAAGTAAACATCAGCTTATCAACCATAACCGATAAAAGCAATGTAAACTGGGAACAGGAAAACATCTTTGTCCAGGTTAATGCAGATGTATTTGACCAGGGCATAAAACCATTTCAATCTACACGTTGCCCCAAATCAAAGATAGGAGATATGTCTATTGCAGTTGAAACATTGGGGTTGGAGCTGTTTATCAGATCAGAGACAAGAAACCTGGATAGAGGGGAAATAAGGGAAATAGAAAAAAGGCTTACCAATTTCAGGTGCAATATAGTGAACGAGGAGGAAAGCTATCAAATCGACAAAGGATATCACACTCCAGTTAATAAGTGCAGCTGTGACACAAAGGAAAATTCATTAGGAAAAGAAAAGCTCATGCGTCTCTGAGAAAATGTTAAATCCCTAGGCTGTGACACATAAAATGTATGATAGCACCCTTCAAATGCAAAACCATACATATGATACCATAGGCATAAAAGCACTAGGCTCATTGATGCAAAAAGGTGGGTGATTGCTCACATCCTTGAGCCTTGATAGAGTAAAGCTAGAGCCTAGAGGTATTACAATGTTCAAGTGTAAGTTTCTCATGAAGCAGTGAAAGCGCTCAAGGTCTCGAGAAGGCAAAGGCGGAATGAGAGTAAGATTAGGTTTAGGGTAGCAATGGGCCAATGGCAAAGTTATGTTTGTCTGCACCTCGTTGTTTACTCAAAATCGAGCATTTGGGTTGTATTTGGACGGGAGTAAGAAGATAAAATTAGAATCCTACCTGACAGAAGTAGCGAAGGCAACAAGAAGCCGACCAATAAACTCGCCATGAGAACCTTGTCTTAACGATCACCATATCCCAATTCTCATCGAATTCAATAGATCCCCTCTCCAGCTCCGACTTCAAATTCCAAGGAAATCAAAATTCCACTCCAGAGAAGAAGAAATAAAAAATTCCAAAAGTTCGAATCTTTCCCGAAAAGGTAGCTGCTGAAATTTGAAGGTGGATTGAAAAATTGACAATTGGAAACTGGAAATCTAAATCCAGAAGCAAAACAAGAAAAAGAAGGAAGCTTTTTAACACACAAGCAAGATTCTCGGAATCAAAAGAAAGATGTTTTATTTTAGATTTAGCGCCTTTGAGCATTACACACGTAGATACATTCATCCGAGAAATCGCTAAACCAATCCAAACCGACGTGGGCTCGGTTCAATTGATGGTTAGAGTCAAGAACAAGAGGAATTCCGTTAGGGTCAAGAACAAGCGGAATTCGGTTAGCATTGCACCGGTTCAATACAGGCATCATGAATGATTCCCATCAAATGAAAGCCGTCCAATCTCTTCGTCTCTTATCGCGATTTGGAGGATGAGTTGTTGCTTAATCTCTTCGTCTCACGTTGGTGTCTCTTCGATTCCTCTTGCGCCTAACTCCAATCTCAGACATGGGTTTCGCCGTACACGATTCAGTCTCCGAATTTGCGCGACTGCCGAGGAGGAACTTAGACTCGAAACCGATAAACCGGAATCTCCTTTGCCTTCTGCAGCACTCGGTAAAGACTTGAAAAAGGTGCCATTTTTATTCACCATTACTCGGATTCGAATTTGGACTTGTCAAAGTTCCTCAAGCTAATGATTTTTTCAATTCAAGCAGGTAGTTAACAAGACTGCAGCGACCTTTGCCCCGAGGGCGTCCACCGCCAGTAAAAACCCAGCTGTCCCTGGAACTACTCTTTACAAAGTTTTTGAGGTTCAAGGATATGCATCCATGTTGGTGGGAGGGGTCCTTTCTTTCAACCTCCTCTTTCCCTCCAACGAACCTGACATATGGAGGTTGATGGGGATGTGGTCCATTTGGATGTTCAGTAAGTCGCCTTCCCAATTTTTCTACTTAGCTGCATTTCCCCCCCCCCCCCCCCCCCCCTAATCTTCTACTTCTTCTTGCCAGCTATTCCTTCTCTTCGTGCACGAGACTGTCCAAGTAAAGAGAAAGAGGCTCTTAACTATCTATTTCTTATCATCCCGTTACTCAATGTTGCTATACCCTTCTTTTGGAAATCTTTTCCTCTTGTCTGGTCTGCTGATACAGTTGGCTTCTTTGCAATGTATGCCTGGAAGGTATGGCTCCTTTAGATTTGGAGTTATGCTAATTGGGCGGTTGTTTGTGGTGGCTCACTTTAGTTTTTTCTTTCTTTCACTTTTTGCCTCTTACTACAGCTTGGATGGCTAGAAAGAACAGAGTAGAGGTACGAAGATTCTTTGTCTTCGCTTCCTTAGATTGATTCTCCATTCAGCTTCTCTTTGGCTTAGTAGAGCATATCGAATATTCAAGGTACGTGGGTTTAAGGCAAACGAATCTGAACATTGCTCTACCAGGAAATTTGAGCAATCCCCTTGAGGAATATTCTTGTAAATCATAGAGTTCTGAAATGTATTTATTTTTCTTTCTCAAAAATACAAGTGCGAGTACATATACGTTTTCTTATCAAGAATGCAGCTGGTAAATTTTAAAGAAAATAAAAGAATTTGAGTTATATGGATAACTCATTGCATCCCAGTGTCTGTTGGTTCTTCGAGAAAGCTAGATAGAAGAAGGAGGTTCATGTAATTTGGTTCTAGGCTAAGCTTCCTCTCATCTTCTCGAGTGTGCTCTCGATAAAAGCATCTGATTTCTTATTTATGTCATTTAGAAGGGGCCTCAGACGTCTATGAGGCTGCGGTGGTTTCCCTGCTTCAGGCTGAGTTATTTGTTGCTTAGGGCTTGGCTCACTCAGCATGCTCTTCTTCCCCTTGTCATGTAACCTCTTCCTTGGGCCGTTACTACCATTAGCCAGTGTGATCACCGTCTCTCTCTCTGATTCTTGGCTTGACGAGCCAGGGGAATTGTTCTTGCGTTTGCCGTCATCCTCCGAGTCTTCTATTTGCTTGAAATGAATAGTGATACCAGATCTCGATCCCCTCTTGATCAGTTTGTTCCTCTCGTGCTTATCTTCATTCATCTCCTTCTCTCCTAGTATCCCTAGTTTAGCCACCACAAATCTAAACAACCGTCGGCAAATGCCCGGAGGCCGCCGAGAGCTGCTGCTGTCATCAGCCTCTCTTCTACGCATTCTATGTCAAGAAGAAGACTAAAGAACCAGAAAAGGGTTCTCTATGGGATTCTTGGAGTGGTTTAGGTGTAGTATATGAAGAAATGAGTAGGACATCGGGTTTGTAGACAGAATCTCTGGTTTCTTCTTCATACTCATTTACTCTGAAAAGCAGTTGCAAGACTATATGTGTTTAGGCAAGTTTCTTCTTTACTTGATTCTTGTTCCCTGTGAATCATGTAATAACAGTTGATTGTAGATTTTAAATCTTTTAAATTATTAAGTAAATAAAAGGAAAGAAAATGTTAGGAAGAAACTTTTTTATCGACCCCACCACAAGTAAACCAAAAGACTCGTAAAAAGGAGAAAAAAAAAACAAAAAAGAACGTGTGTGACAGCTTCCGACTCAGCTCACTCCGATCTCGGGAGACTCGGATTCACGATCTGCCACCGACCTGTCTGATGATAGGAGACGCAGCCTCTGGACGCGCGGCGGGAGATGCTTGGCTGGTTTTCTTGACACTGGCGGTGTCCACGGCAAGAAAACTCCAGTGCCGGCGTCAAGCCTCTTGGGAGCCGGAGCTAGCATCACCATTGGAGCTCTGACCATGCTGTATGGGTTTAGAGCCGGGGTGTCTGGCCGCCATAGGGTGACTGGGTTCGTGGTTGGCGGGGGCTGGACCTTACCAGAGTCTGGTTTGAGTTTAAAGAAGGTGATTGCGACTCTTTTGTTTGGTGATGGACACATTACGTGCCTAGCCATATCTGCACTGTTACCTCTCATCACCAGCAACGACCTGACACATTCTTCTTCTTGTGATTAAGAAACGAAAACTCGCGGGGGATACTCATACAACAATGAGTCATCGTCATCGTAGTTGGGAAAAATAAAAGAGTTTCCCTTACGTACCCTTGCTTTAGTGGCAGAGTGAGTGAGCCTCTGAATTTGCCATCATTATCGACCCCGAGCCTGTGTCCAAACACCATGGTTGAGTCAGACAGGACAAGAGTGGATATGGGTTGGTCCACGTGAGGTGGTTTCTGGAATGGTTGGGAGTGTTCCTCCTGCAAACCTAGCTTGTTATATATATAGCTGGGAGAATAGATGTTGGTCTGGAGATATAGATTAAGTACCTCGTCAAAGAAGTTGATCACACAGCCATTGGGTCGTTTGTCTTCAGGAATAACGCGCCACTGAAGAAGATGATCGATCACACTTTGAAGAAGGATTGGGATAGGTGCCACTGCAAGGAGTCGTCAGAAGATAGCTAAGAGAGGCCAATTATGCATTTACGAAAACGGATGCAGTAAGGGTCTTACCTGAGTGTTGATCCGTGGTGTTGCCGAAAATGGGAAATCCAAGCTGAATAAGCTCTCTTTTGGTTCCTTTGGTGTTCTTGTTGAACAGAACGAACGTCTCCCCTGCATTTGGTAAATTGATTACGAAAAAGGTATGAGAGAGAGAGAGAGAGAGAGAGTTGAACAGTGGTCGTCACCTGAAAGCTCGTGATTCCGACCAGCCTCTCGGAGCCCATTCACGTAATCAGAAAGCTTGGAGAGTTGAGTAGCAGTGAACACATGTTCGTAGAGTTTAAGCCCTTTGAGAACATTCGTCTGCCACAAGAAACACGAGAGAGAGAGAGAGTCATGGTTTGAAAACGATGGAGAGAGTTGTAGAATGAAAGGAAAGGAACTTGCCGTATGTCCTCTAACATGTTCCTTGGCGGAGAAACGCTTGGACTGCTTCAAGAGGGATTCACATTCTTCTTCGTGCTTGCAACATATTGTCATGGTTTCCTCCTCCACGCGCTCTTCTTCGAGTGGAAGCCTTTTGGTGGTGGCAGTTTGGAGGTGGAGCGTGACTTGGGAGATAGAATGGTACTTCTGCATCTGGAGCAATGGGATCCAGTTCATCCTCCGCCGATGAATCGCTGCCATCACACCCGAGTAGTATTCCTCCTCCCCCTCTATCTGTATCAGGTGTCCGCACAGCGCGTCGATTATGGCGTTCGCCGCCGCGAACTCCCCTCGAAACCACGTGATCATCACGTCCTTCGCCGCCGTATCGGACAGTAGAACCGGAGGCTGAAGCGCTGCCATCAAACTTAATTTTGAATGCAATAATACAAAGCCAAAGCGTATTTATTGCATTATTTTTATAGACGGAACAAGTCGTTCTAGCAAAAGTCGTTCGACTCAGCCTTTCGCTTCCCACAGAAGCCAAAACCAAACCAATAATAGTCTTCTTCTTTTTTAAGGCAAGACGGAAACTTACATCATGAATCATACATACCCCCACGTGACAACTTTTAACAAAATCAAACCAGAATTTGTTACAAAAAAAAACATTAGCATTGCATCACAAGACTAGTCTAGTTTTCTATAACTATGAAGGGTGTCTTTTCACGGTTTTCCGATTCCAACACACAACATTCTTGTACGTTTTAATCAAGCACAAAGATATTTTTAAGAGTTGGAGGATTTTTTCTGAAACTAGCCAATTATATAATACTCCATATAGTAGAGAAAAGTCTACTTCTCTGCATTTTCCACGTGTGCCCCTATAATAAACTAAGATTTTCTGTATATATGAACCAGAAAACATAATAATGAAATAACAAAACAAAAAGAGGTTTTGGGTGGGGATTGGTCTCTCTATCACTGAGAGGTCATTGATTTGTTCGTGCTTGCTTTGCCTTTCGTAGAGAGCGTTGACGGTAGCGAATGGAGGAGATACACAAATGAAATCACAACAACAAAAAAGATGACGATCTATATTAATTATTAGTTAAATAATTGCGAATGTAAACGTTATACAACTCATATAACGAAGTCATTATATTGTTTGTAACGTGAAGCCTTTGGTGACTCAGCTATCGTGTCACCGTCCATTGTCCTCGCTTACACAGTGTCGACTACTTGCTCGATCGAAGCAAATTTTTTAGTTACTGTGTTTTCTTCTTCTTCTTCTTCTTTGTTCTTTTTAATCCAACTTAATTAACCGATTGGCGATTGCTCATAATACAAGTTAATTCGGCAAAACAACATCGGTCTGCGTTTTCTGTATGTGTTTACTCTTTACAAACATTTGCATTTTAAAAACAAAAGAATGCTACATTTTAAAGATAGAGTTACTTTGGACAAGTTGCTAAAAAACAAGAGTGGCTAATATCTGACTTGTCTTTTTTATCCGTAGAAAAACTATTATTAAATTTGGCGTCTGTGTTTTTATTTTATTTTCTAATCAGGCCATTTTGGTAACGTCAGATTTAGTTGACATGTAATATATATATGTATTTTCATGAGATTCATTGTATTATCATTAAGAAGAACACTAGTATTGTTTATAGTAAGAGCAGTACATATTATGCATCGGGAGTCAAACCTGACTCTTGATCGTCGAAAAGGGACTTTCTTCGTCTTAATATGGACAACAGATTACTATCTTCTTATAATTTTTTATTAATTCGATGTAGGTTTTCGAATAAAACGAAAAACGAAAACTCTCTCTCTCTCTTTGATTACCAAAAAGGAAAGAAAACACTGTTTTTCAATTTTGTACTACTTTAATGATAAGCAACTATAGTAATACTCATAACTGGAAAAATTGAGATATAGTATAGAGGCAGAGCAATTGACCCAAACATAATGTTTAATTTTATTTTAAATTTATTTTAGGTAAACAAATATTTTTGAGTTTCTAATTATCCTCGAATCTTCAAAAAATCGGGACACTATATCATTTTCAACTTAGCATTATATATACTACTATTAAAATATAAGTATTTTTAAAATTTGTTTCCAAACACTATTTTTTTTTAAAAAATTAAACATGTTTCCAAATATTTATTAAAATCTATTTCATCTTTCTTATTTCATATTTTGTATACTTTAAAATGTAGTTTACCAAAAAAATTATCTCGCACGGATGAGAATCTACTAAATGCTGATTAAATGCCGTTCATAAAAATTGTCTGGGTTTCGCTTATATAAGAAATCGTGTTTAAGCAAGGATTTGAGTAAGATAAGAAAACGAAATCTCAACAGAATCTGCCCTTTTTTGGTTAAGGGGGCTGGAATAAATGGCATTAAATTAGACAAATTAAAAAAAACAGTTATTTGAAATTGAATATTCAGTAGCAATTAGAGGTCAGGTCATGTCATGTTACTTACGAGAACGACAAATAGCAGCGATTCAGAAATAATTATTTTATGACGGATTTAACGATCGTGCATGTCATCTCATTATTATTATTATTATTATCTTGAAAATAAAAAAATCATTTCAAACCAGTAAGAGCCTTATTTGATGGGCCTTATTTACTACCATTAAGGGCATCATCAATGGAGACACCATAATGAATGTCTTAAGTTATTTGTGAATTAAATTAAATTTATTTATTTTGTTTAAGACACTTTTGGTTAAGAAAACTTCCAATGGAGACACTTAATTTGAGTGTCTTAAAAAAAAAAAAATTCATTCATTTTAATTTATAAAAACATTTAAAAAAAACCTTTAAATAAAAATTTAAATATACATGAGAAGAAAAAAATTGAAAACATAATGTTCCAAATCATAAACGGAAAAAGAACGGTGAGTTTTAATGTTAACGTTGTCGCCATTGCCATACATGTTCAACCAAATCATCTTTCATTTGTTGATGCTTGTTTCTATCACGAAGTCGAGTTCGAATGCCCAGCATTTGGGAGACATTTGTAAGCATATCTATAGAAAACGTCAAATCCACATGTGAACTTCCTTCTCCGTGTTCGAACTCTGATACATCATACTGAGTGTACCCAGCTCGTTCGTTTTCTACTATTATATTGTGGAGTATGATACATGCTCTCATAATCTTTCCGACTTTTCCCTTATCCAAAAAAAGAGCTGGGTTTTTAACAATGGCAAACCGAGCTTGCAAGACTCCAAAAGCACGCTCGACATCCTTTCGGCAGATTCTTGACGTTCAGCAAATAAACATGCTTTTGGATCCTGTGGAAGTGAAATTGATTGGATAAAAGTTGGCCATTTGGGATAAATACCATATGCGAGGTAGTAAGCCAATTTATACTCCCTTATGTTGACAGAGAAACGCATTTTTGGAGCTTTACCTTGGAGTATATCATCAAAAACCGGTGATCGGTCAAGAATATTTAAATCGTTTAAGGTACCTGGCCCGCCAAAAAATGCGTGCCATATCCAGAGATCATATGAAGCTACAGCCTCTAAAACAATGGTGGGTTTTCCAGATCCACGTGAATATTGCCCTTTCCAAGCGGTGGGGCAATTCTTCCACTCCCAATGCATACAATCGATGCTTCCTATCATCCCGGGAAATCCCCGTTCCTCTCCGACATAAAGTAACCGTTGAAGATCCTCTGGCGTGGGTCTTCTTAGGTACTCATCTCCGAACAAATATATTATTCCTTCCACAAATTTTGATAAGCATGAAAGAGCAGTACTTCCACCAAGGCGGAGGTATTCGTCGACTTGGTCAGCCGCAGCACCATATGCTAGGAGACGAATTGCCGCTGTACACTTTTGAAGGGGAGAGAGACCAAGCCTTCCAGTAGCATCTTTCTTTTGTCGAAAGAAAGGATATTCATTTGAGAGCCGGTCAACGATACGCAGGAACAAGTGTTTGGTCATTCGAAAACGACGTCGGAATAAATGAGGCGGGTAAGTTGGTTGATCACTAAAATAATCGTTCCATAACTGCATGTCTCAGTCTTCGCGATCTCTGTTGATATAGACTCGTTTTGCTTTTGGCTTGGTTGCTTCTTCGTGATCATCAAAATTACTAAACATATCATCGAATTCTTTATTGAATTCTTGATTAAATTCTTCATCGAATTCTTGATTGAATTGTTTAAACTCTTGATCAATTGATCCTTGGAAATGATTATGAGAAGAAGATGCCATAGAAGAGAAGGACACAAAGGTATGTAATAGAAGAGAAGGAGAGGAGAAATAGATTATACTTTTGTTATAGAAGAGAAGAGACTATAGTATCACACGGCAAGAAGAGAAGGAGAGGAGAATGAGAATAAATAAGCCAACGAAGAAAGAGAAGAAGGTTTGTAATAGAAGTTGAAGAGATTATGAGTTATTGTTGTGTTAGTTTTTATGCCATGTTGGTGTTTATATGCAAGACAGAATAAAAATGTGTGGTGTATGCAAAACTTAAAAAGCAACAAGAGCAAAATGATTGGTTAAAAATTAAAGACATATGACCAAAAGCAAAATTCAGATGCAACACAAATTAAAGCAAAATGTGTTGTGTATGACAAAATCTTCCCCGGTTTCTGCTGACATGATTAAAACCAAAACTGTTATTCCATGTAAACATGTTTCTTTTCAATTATTTACATTTCTCAGACTAAAAACAAATGACATGAAACACTATATGATAGAAAATTAAAGCATTTGCATACCACTGAATTTCTTATCTTTGATCTCACTATACTGAATCCATGTCTTGATCTGGTCTCTAAACGGAGCTCGGTTTTGAAGTACGATTCCAGTTGATAATTTACTCACACAACAAATAAACAAAAAGTTAAAAAGCAAGCAAAATTAGCACATCAAAAAAAAAAGTATACAAATCAAGACAAGAGTAATAATATAAGTATCACTTCATTTGAAATAGAAATACATAAACTACAATGTGAAGAAGTTCATAAACTTGAAACATTAATACATCAAAGTGGAAACTAATCAGTACATAAACTGGAATTAGAAAGGATTATGGAAACACATAAACTAGAAATACATAAAGGATTTGGATTTGGAAGATAATGGATTGTTCAGGACAACATGTCATTAATCAGCTTGTTCTTTAGAAGGATTTCTATATCAGATAATGGCTCAGTTTTGGCAAGGAGATTCTCCAGCATCTTTTTATCTGACAGCTTACCTTCTTTATCTGACAGCTTCTCCTTCCTATCATAATCCTTCTCCTTTATCTCCCACATCCTCTGGTACTTCAACAGCTTCTTCTCTTCTTCCTCAATTGATGTCTTGGTCATTGGCCTTTTAAGCATCGCCTTTGAAGCTTTAATACCAGGAGGTCTTACCATGGTTTCATCCTCTTCATTGTTAACTGACTGAGAGCTGGCAGACTGTGCAGGACCTTCCTCAGACTTCCCTTTTTTAGAACTGCCTTCACCTTTACCTTCATGGTCAGTAGACAAGAGACTACACCATTTCTGCTCAGTCTTAAGCTCATTCCATGCGTGCTCAAGGGTGAATTTAGCCTTGTAGTCATTGAAAAATATTTCATGTGCCAGCTTCAGATAATCTTTGGGAGCATGGCCACTTTTCTTCTGATTTTCTGCAGCCTTATAGGCTCCACAAAACTTGCTGACCTGGTCAGTAATCTTCCTCCACCTCTGCTTACACTGATTAGACGGTCTCTCCGCACCAGCTGCAATGTTAGGACTCTCACCATATAATGCTGCTATGCGGTTCCAAAATGTTGAAGATTTCTGCTCATTTGACACCACCGAATCTTTGCTGGTGTTTAGCCAACTGCTGATGAGCACAAGATCCTCAGAGGGTTTCCATCTCTTTCTCTGTTTACGTTCCACAGAAGTGTCTTCATCATCAGACCACTGAGTACTAAATATTGGTATTTCAGATGATCCAATTGGCATAGTTTGGGGAAAACTACCATAGGGAATGTGTTGAGGGTATTGGCTTTCATGTTGACTACTTAAAAGGTCCAGAAAGTTGGACCTTTGAATATATGGATTAGGATAATCCATAACCTAGCTTAAGAGACTTAAGAAAGAGAAGAGGAAACTGAAGAACAAAAGTGGAAGAGGTTAAAGAAAGGTTTTGAAAGATTAAGAAAGATAAGATGTGGTTTCAGGTTTCGGTGTATAGGTTATTATATAGGAAGAGGTTGAAGTTTTTTTCTTTTGTTTAATAAGAGAGAAAGTTGTGCAAATGTTATTTATTATGCATTCAATTACATGTCTATTCTTTACCTAATTTATAAATTACCGTTTATTATATTAAAACTGAGAAATCAAGACATATAGTTTCAGTTTCATCATAGATTCAGTTTCAGTTTCAATAAGAAAGGAAATTCAGCATATCTAAGTTACGAGTTAACTAAAGCAATCATCATATCTAACCAACATCACATCTACAGTTCAAACCATTATCACACATACACAGATTAACTTTGATGTAGACACATATCTACTGAATTTATTACCAATTAAGCAATGAATTACACCTAATTTTCAACTACCTATTAACAGCAAAACTCTCAGTCAAGAAACATACCTTCTTTTACGTGTGAACATCTGAGTATGGTCCCTTGCATCTTTCATAATCCATTAACCTGAAAATCCAAATTTCAGAAACATCACAATGCAACACTTTTAACAAACCACAAAATCTCTGTTAATTCACACAAAATCTTACCTGAGAATGATGCAGTAATCTCCTTGGTTTCTTTTATGCACCATATACCATGCAACAATGGGATCAAATCACGAATTAGCTCTCATCCGCAAACCAAAATTATATAATTATTCAAACATTGCTAATAAATCTAAAACATAATAGATCAAATTCGAATAAACCTAAAAACAATGAGTTGAAAACAATTTTTTTATGAAATCAGAAGTTAATCCGATTTTTTACAATTAGCCATTCCATCACAAATCCGTAAAATAAATTCAATCAAATCTCAAATTCAATTAAAACCTAATTTAAATCACAGGAAAAAACCCTAAAATCAATTACATGAAACCTAGAATGTGAAGAACCCTAATCTTAACCTCAGAATCCTAAATTCAATTATCTCAAAACCGATTGCAAACAACACTAATCCAATCTCATCAATTAATAAAACACGATCTACCTAAGATAACACATATTTCTTACCATGATATCGATTAGACAGTGGTGAAAGATTTTGAGATTGATTTTGCGAACCAAATTCGTCGATTCTGAGTATGAAAGACTAAGAACGGAGAATCCACCATTTATCACGCCATTTCCGATTGATTTCTTCCCTCAAATCGGAAGATTGACTCCGATTGGCTTTGAAATCGTAAAATCACCTCCGGAGAAACCGAAGAAAGAGAGAAAGGAAGAGAGACCGACTCAAACACGCGTACACCAATTTTTTTTTCCTTTTCCCGTCTTTATTTTTCCGCAACCACTCATAAATCGCCACATGTCCGTTCTTATGACTGAAAAAGATCTTATTTAAGACACTTTTATAAACTTAAGACCTTTTTAATCTTGTTTTAATTATTTTAAAATCTTTAAAACACTTCTTAAGACCCGACAAGGTCTGCGTTGATCATGGCCTAACGGTCCACTCAGATGTCCATATGAATATTTGTATATTTTTTCAGCTTCGAGGCCCACTACTCAAATTAAATGTAAATAGCAACAACAAACTTCCTTGTTTTTTCATGGGAAAACGACGTATTTCCCTCTCGAAAGTATTATATAGGTGCAAATCCACCCAAATTTTCGACTTCGGCATAGTTCCCCCCAATTGGAAAATTAAAAACGTATTTACCCTCAATTAAAAAGTTCGAAACATATTTACACCTAGATCACGGTTAATTTCGGTTTATGGTGTACCAATCTAGTTTCAACCACATAAACCAAAATTGAACCAAATAATAACTATAACCAATTTTGGCCAAACCCAACCAAAAAAAACAACCTACGACCCGACCCGATTTTTCACCCGACCCAACCAAAAAGCAAAGGTCTCTTTCTTCACCCGATTTTTTTTTTTTAGATCAAAAGGATTAACACAAGTCCTGGATAATTATTCTATCGGATTTTGTGTTGATTTTATTGAAATTATGTTTTGTGAGTTGGATTTTGTGAACGGAGATCGGTGAAGAAGAAGAAGATTATGGGTGAAGAAGAAGAAAAACAAAACCCCCAAAATCGAACCCTAAATCTATGAATAAAAAAAATCAAATTCAAATTAGTTTCTACGTCGTCCATGGCGTTCGCGTTAACTTTATTCGTCATTTTTCTGCTTACAATTCTATGCAGGATTTATTTCCCTTCTCCCTTCGATGGAAGTCAAAATTTTTGGAATTAAAATTGGAATTTTTTTTTCTATTCACCAAATAAAAAAAGAGCCGCAAGAGGGGAAAATTTTCGAATCAACAGCACGGTGAAGCGTAAGCGAAAATCTTCATCTCTCCACGTGTCGATTCTCTATTGGGAGATGTTTCCAGAGATGTAAACACTACCTCCCGTTTGAGGATTACAGATAAACACACTGTGCCGTCGTCGATGGTTACTGGCTCAGTCGCCGGAATTAATTAAAAAAAAAGGAAGCTTTGAAAATTTTATGGAATATTTGGTTAACTCGATGGTTGTAGACTTGTAGTCATGTAGATAGTGTGTGTGTGATCGACATATACTCATAAATTTTGCATCACATCTAATTTATTGTTCTTCGATATGGGTATATCTCATAACACGGCACAAATATGAGTTTAATTTAGAAAGATCGAGATAGATGGGATAGAGAGAGGAAGAAGAATACAAAACGTGGTAAAAATTGGTTAAAGTTGTAATTGGGTTGTAATTGGTTTAATTTTGGGTTTATTTAGTTAAAGTTATATTGGTATATAGTAAACCAAAATTAATGGTGGTTTGTGTGCAATTTGGTTTCGAACTTTCATTTGGTGGATAAATAAGTTTTGAACTTTCATTCAGTGTGAAAATAGGTTTCGAACTTTCATTTTATAGAGATCTATGCCGAAGTCGAAACTTTGGGTGGATCTACACCTATATGATATTTCTGAGAGGGAAATACGTCGTTCTCCCTTTTTTCTTTTGTTTACTTTCTCACAACATGAGCTGTTAGATACAAGAATCGGCATAAAATAGAAATAGGAAAAGATCAAATATTATATATTGGATTTTTCATTAATACAACAAACTCGTCAATAGAATTTTCAAACCATAACATATTTCCACAATCGATATCTTTTTATATATATGGAGCAAGGCTTTTCACCGGACTTCATCAATCGTAAGCACGAGCGAGGGTGGAAGAGGATCCCATGAGCTTCATCTTCGCATTCTTTATGTACTCAGAGAAATGATCAGATCTCCCACTGCTACTCTCTCTCGATACACGAGAGATAGGGACATGGTGATGATGATCACGCGTCTCTGTTTCACTTGTCTCCGACGCATCGTTCCTCATCATATCACCCAGATTCGTCATTGCCCTTATCCTCAGTTTCGCTTTCTTTATATAATCGGTGAACCTCTCGTCCGTTTTCACCGTCGTCTCCACTCGAGTGATCACCGGTTTCTTCCGCTCGATCTTTGTAATGGGTTTGGATGCCTCCGCCGCTTGGTTGTGTTTCGGTACTGAAGGTTTGGTTGAGATGCGGCGAACGGTTCGGACAGGACTCGTCACTGCTCTGAAGATCTTCTCACACACTCTGTTTTCTTTCTTCTTCTCTTGGTTCTTGCTGGCACTCTGCGAGTTCTTTGCCATCGATAGAGAGCGTAGGAAGTAAAAGGAGTTTGAGTGCACAGAAGATGGTGACATTAAGGAGCTTTTTATAGCGCAGACAGAACCTGTGATTTTAAAAGTATTATCTTCGTTGATTGCGTGTTTCAAAAGGGAACAACCTGCAAAGAGAGAAGAAATTAAGGGCGAAATGTCTTGGGTTGGGAGATTCTCATTGTTGAAAAGAGGAAAGGTGGAAACTTTAACAAATTTTTCAACAAAAAAAAAAAAAAAAGGGGAAGAGGGATCGTATTCTGCTTCCATCTGTTTCTTTCTTCTTCATTGGTTTGGTTTTGTTTCTGTATCTTTAATTACGTAAAAAGATGAGAATCAGCAGTTGGCACTATCGATCTTATCATTATACATATAGTAAATTTGTAACACACTAGCAGCGCTAATTAAGCAACACGGTAGATTCTCAAAATTAGGTCACTTTCCATCAGCTTTTGCTAACTTATTTCACGAATATGCTTTCCTTGCATGAATTGTTCTCTAACAATTCCACTATATCTCGACTAATATTTATCGATTCAACAAACAGAAAGAAAGAAAACTCACATTTTATCATAACCATAGACTCGGCGAAGGACAGCAGAACCGAACAGAACAATTTTGGTTTACAACTAGGACCCAATTAAGGGTTTTGCAAGTTATTTATAAATTCCAAAAGAGTATGGTTGTTATTTCAGTATTTTATTTTTAAGAGGTGTGATGTTGCAATATAAAGAAAGAAAAGAATAAAAACCCTCTTGTCTTCTTCCTTCATCCTCCTCTCAGCAGCCCAGGCGTGACTAAAACCCACAGGCGTCGCTTTGATTTCCATGGATCGGAAAACTCCCAGGATTAGGTTCGCTTCTCTCATTTTCTGATAAGAATCGATAGATTTTGGAATTGAGTGTTAGGGTATAACCGAGAGGGGTTTTTTTTGCAGGCACAGATGCGTTGCGTGCTACAAGATGTTCAATAGACGCCAACACCTTGTTGAGCACATGAAGATTTCGCACCATTCAGTTCATCAGCCTCGGTGTCGGGTTTGCCTGAAGCACTGCAAATCGTTCGAATCTGTTCGGGAACACCTTAACGGTATGGCATGCCTCATCCTTTTCATTGCATATGATTTGATGTTGATTCCGTCCTTGTCAATGTCAGTTCCGGACCATCTATTCAAAGGAGACTGCAAAGCCATTTTCTCTAAACGAGGCTGTAGTCTTTGTCTTGGACTCTTTGAGGACGCCACCGCTCTGGCTGACCATAAAAACAACTGTCACCTCTCTGCACCTCTTCCTCTTGTAAGTTGATCTCTTTTCTTCTTGTGCCTAAATTAGATTCCAATCTTTTCTGAAATATTACATCGATTCATCATGTCAGGGAACAGCTAGCCAAGGGAATGCTTCTAGGACACATGGTGTAAAACAAAGTCTCAAGGCAGTGGCAATTGACTGTGAAATGGTTGGTGGTGGTGATGACGGGTCTATTGATCTGTGCGCATCGGTTTGCCTGGTTGACCAAGACGAGAAGGTGATCCTTTCCACTCACGTCCAACCACAACTCCCTGTCACCGATTACAGGTAGACGTTTGTTTATTATAACTCACCCTTCCTTGTAAATCCTTATCACTCACCCGCCTAATGTTCAGACACGAGGTAACTGGATTGACCCAAGAAGATTTGAAGGATGGTATGCCACTTGAGGTTGTACGAGAAAAAGTTTTAGCAGTCTTGTGCGGTGGACATAATGATGGGGCTGGGAGGCTTCTTCTTGTTGGTCATGACCTTAGGCATGATATGAATTGCTTGAAACTCCAATATCCTAGCCATTTGTTGAGGTACAGCAAAAAATTGATTTTTTCTTCTTTTTGAATTCCACTCTTTCCAGCCAAACAATATACTTCTCTTCACCTCAGAGACACAGCAAAATACGTGCCATTGATGAAGACAAATCTTGTAAGCCAATCACTTAAGTACCTCACAAAGTCGTATCTGGGGTAAGTAAGTTATCCTTATGTTTGTTGTTGACCTTTGCTTCGGGATAGTTACTGTTTTGGTATTCTAGATACAAGATCCAATGCGGGAAACACGAGCCTTACGAGGACTGTGTATCTTCGATGAGGCTGTACAAGAGAATGCGGGATCAAGAGCATGGAAAGGCGGAAGGGAATGGTCTGAACTCGTGGAAACAGAGCGATCTAGAGAAGATGAAGCCAGAAGATATGTACCACAACTCTGCATCAGATTACCGGTGCTGGTGCCTTGACCGCCGTTGAAAGCCAAGTTTCTCTTAAATCAAGACTTGTTAGAGCTTTCCGGTTTGTTTTTGGATTTAATCAAATGCTTTTGGTTGGCCTGATCCTTTCGGAACTTGTATATTTTCTTAGGCATGTTATTATTTTCTTGGGTATTATTAATCAAATATAAAATCTTCAATCTAAAATTCTCGTTCAACCTCGGTAAAAAATCCATCTTTGTTAAGGGAAATTGCAGTGTATAACAAAAAAAAACTATAATTAGGTAGATAACCAAAAAAAAAGTTGAATCTGATATTCTATGTATTATATATATTAATACCATTTTATCTTTTTCTAATTTTTATTTTTTTTTTCATTTTTTTTTTCATCTCTTCTTCTTTTGGTTATCTTTTCCACGTTCTATCTTCATCTTCTTATTGGCTCTGCAATTTTTCAGCCAAACGAATCAATTCTTCTCCTCTCCGATCAATCGCAAACCAACCACGAATGGACTTTGCTCTTCGTTTATCAATTCCTCTTCGCCTTATCTCTCTTTTCCACATCCGCCGTCGTCTTCACCGTCGCGTTTCTCTACCGTCGAGAAATTCTCTCATCGCCGTCACGCGCCCTCTTCGATTTGCTCTGGTTAGATGTCTTGATTATGATGGCGTCCATGAACGAGTCCAGATTATGAGCCGATAATCCACCAGCCCCCGAGCTCGCCGCGTGCTTCATCGCAGTGCTGATCTCGTGGTTCTCTACTAGGAAGCTTCAACCCGTATCCAGTGAGGCTTTCTCAGGTTAGGAAATTGTATACCCAGATGGGATTGAGATTGATTTCTTTTGTTTTCCTGACGGTATCGTCTTTTGAAGCTTCGTAGCTTCGATTGGAAGCCGCACACGAGTCGTTGGTTGAGGAAACCATCAAGGCTGTTGATAGAGCTCTCGCTATCGAGAGAAACTTCTTTCTCATGAGGTAATGGCCGCATAATCTGCATCTATGGTGAGAAACAAGTTATCAATCTCTAGGGGAGGCAAAATCGAATGTAGCATAGTATGACTATGTTTTAATTCATTATATCTCTTCATATGTACATCTAGGCATGACCAAAATAGAGCCGTAACCGTATTTCGGACCGTAACCGTACCGTTTTCAAACCGTAACCAGACCGTAACTGTGTCAGACGGTTAAAAACCGTAACCGTTAACCGTAAAAATATATTAGTTATGGTTAAAAACATTATTAACCGTAACCGTTAATTAACCGTAACCGTATCAAAACCGTTGGTTAACTGCAAGGTTAAACCGTAAAATTTTAACCGTAACCGTTTTAAAAATAAAATTATATATACTAATAATTATAATTAGTTCTGTAAAATTAAAAATTCAAAGAAAACTTCTTTCTCAATAGCAAATGCAAATCTTACAAATAGAAATATTAATTAAAACTTAAATGTGCTAGACTAATTAATATTTTTCTAACAAATATAAACAAATATTTTAACAAAACAGTTTTATGAAAAATATACTCCCTCTGTTTCACAATGTTTGATTTTCTGAGTATTGCACATGAAATTAGAAGCAATAAATGCTCAATTATTTGTTGTTTTATTTCTATAAAAGAGTTTATTATCTTCTTCTCTATTACATTTTTCTCTCACGTTCTTAAAAAAAAAATCATCAATAACCATAAGAGATTTAAGCAAAACAAGAAAAAATACATAGAAAAACAAAGGAAAAATATAAACAAACCAACAAAAAATTAGAAAAAGAATATTAATAATTTTTTTATTATTTATTATTCTAGTTTATCAAATTTATAATTATTTAATTATAAATCATGACATTAATCATTTATTGTCATCAGGTAACCGTAACCGTATCTAACCGTAACCGTATTAACCGGACTCGTATTTAACCATAACCGTTTTAACCGTATATTAAACGGTTAAGATTAAGGTTAAAAAAAATATAACCGTAACCGGTGGTTAAATAATCTTAACCGCATTAACCGTAACCGTGGTCATGCTTATGTATATCTTCATTCATTATATCTATATATATATAGAATGTCTATATATCAATTTCTGTACTTTTTTTACTTTGTATGGAATGTCTATATATCATTAGGATTTTGGAATTTTGTTACGAAAACGTTTGCTTTTTTTTGGTTAAATAGAAGTTCTATTTTTATTTTGATAAAAATATAGATTTGTTATGTTACGCAGTTGTCTGTTTATTGAGGTTATGAACTTTGTTTGTTGTAAATTTATATAGAAAATCTATTTCGTAGTGTTGTAAATGATGGTTTAATATATGTAATTTTGCTATTTTCTATTTGCTAATTTCATGTGTGTATAGAACGTCTATTCTGAAGAAAACCCATATAGTCATTATCTTTGGTGCATCGGATCCAAACTTCGTATTAAGTGGATTCTTCCCGTACATCGATCTAACCAAGAAATCGAAAGCTGCTCCATCACCGGGACAACTAGACTCGGCTTTTCCATTAACGGCGAGTTCTTTTCTCGAGCGAATCAAAAAGATCCAAGTAAGTGGATGCTCGGCTTTTCTGTCGAGTAACACAATGACTTGTGGATTCTTGGCGATGAAACGTCCATGATGCACATTGACACGAAAACATGTTGGATTCGTTGTTTTATTCGGCGCCTTTTTGAAAGAGATGAGAACGTCTATTTGTATAGAATGTCTATTTTTTATTTTCAATTGCTGATTTATAAAAGTAGAACTATTTTCACTGTGGCTTTGATGCTTTGATTGCTTTGTTACTAGACACACAAAACTTTGGATCCTTAGTTATATCTGCAATGGCGGACAAAATTATAAAGATCTCTAATTTTCAGTGTAAAAATTATTCAAACATTAATATGTAATGTAGTAAAAAAAACTTGAGTCTATATAGAACACATAGACTGTCTATACTCAAAATTCTCTCCCTCGATTCCATCGCACACCATCGAAGATGATGAGAGAGCTTCCTTTCCTTTGGTATGGAAAATGTGCAAAAAAAATAGTATGGAATGTGTATGTTTCTCAGTTGGAGACGAATGTATTGACATGTTGTAAATGATGGTTAAATATATAGATGAACAAAGTGCACAAAGGCTTCTATACTATTTTTTTTCAATTTGTATGAAAGGTCTGTATTTTTTAGTTGGTAGATTTGTTAAATCTTTGATTTTAAAAAATAGACTTACTATTTTATTGATTAAAACTAGCCTTCTTATGTTATAGGTGTTGTTATTGACGTATAAAAAAATTTCGGATTTGTTTTTCAAAATTCAAAGCATGTTAGACGTGAAATAAAATCAATGTTTTTTTGTACTTTTACAAGGTTGAACCAGTTACCAGTATGTGAATTATGTAAAAAATAAAATCATTGGGGTAAACATATGTGTTGTCATAATAAATTATATAGTATATAGTAGTCTATTTTTCTTTGCCTAATGGCATAATGGTCAGAAAATGAAGCAAAATGTTACTTGCTTAATTTCAGTTTATCTATGACTATATTCTTAACATTTTATTAAAAATTGGTTATTCACCCAATTGTCCCTTTTGTTAATAACTTAATATTAATAAAAAAAAAGAAGACTTCATTGCCTTATTTTCTTAAAAAAAAAGAAAGGAAAAAACCTCTACATACATATAAATACCCAAGTAAAAAAAAAAAGAAAAATCGTCAATCGTCAATCGTCAGACAAGTCCATGGCCGTGGCTCCGCCGGATTCCGAAGAGAGTCTGTGGGAGTCGGTTAAGTGGGTGATTAGGTCGGCCCAGGAGATGAACGTGGATCCGCTTCACTGGGCTCTTGAGCTTCGGTTGACCCTCTCCTCTGCTGGAATCTCCCTTCCCTCACCGGACCTCGCTCACTTCCTCGTCTCCCACATCTTCTGGGGAAATCACACTCCTCTTTCCTGGAAGCTTCTCGAAAAAGCTATAACCGTCAATATTGTCCATCCCCTACTTGTCCTCGCCCTTCTCTCCCACAGGTTATTTGGATTCTCTCTTCTTCTCACTCTCTCGTTTGGATGCCACATGGGGATTAGATTAATTATTGCTTTTGAGTCGTGAAATGCTTCTGGAATCAGTTATATGGAAATTCCTTTACCTGGCTAATGCTGCGAATCATTGTGCTAAAACGTTTCTATATCTCAGTGTTGCTTATGCTACAACAACACTTAGTTGTTACTGTTTTTGTTTTCAATCAATTTAGGGTAATCCCAAACAGAAAGCATCATCCCGCTGCCTACCGGCTCTATTTGGAACTCCTTAAGAGGCATGCATTCTCGCTCATGCCTCAAATTAGAGCATCAGGATATCGCAAGTGAGTTCCTTTTCTCAATTTATGTTCAAATGGTGGATATACCAAGCTCTAGTCAAGAGTCTCTTCTTTCAGTTTTTTTTTTCTTTCTTCTATACAGCCTTTTATATCATTAATCATAATGCTATTACAATTGAACTCTCTTCTTTTTCAATTGAACAGGACAATGAATTCCATCGATGATATCCTCCATCTTTCTGAAATCTTTGGTGTACTAGATCAAGAACCGGGAAGTATTCTCCTTGCATTTGTCTTCTTCATTGTCTGGCAGCTAGTTGATGCATCCCTAGACGAGGAAGGGCTTTTAGACCTAACATCTAATAAGAGGTCTATATGGCCAAGCGGATCACACGACATGGAAATAGATGGGCTGGAAAATTCTTTGAAGAGAAATGAGAACCATGATGTACTAGAGAAAGCAAATACTGAAATGGCTATTGACCTAATCCAAGATTTTTTGCAAAATAAAATAACATCGAGGATTCTTCACTTGGCAAGTCAAAACATGTAAGACCTTTTAACTGCACCCGTTTTCCTTCTGTTACTAGTCTTATTCGTATCATTGTGGACACTGCTGGCCTGATGAGATTTTTTATTTTTTTGCAAATGAATTGAAATGTAACAACTTCTTCAGATCTTTCTCAACCAAGCCCTCTAAGTTTCCTTTCTCTTCAGGCCAACTCACTGGGAAGATTTCAGTCAGCGTTTTAGAGTGCTGGCAACCAAATCATTGGCAGTGAGGAATTCAAAACGTATTAATCCAGAAGCCCTTACACATTTGGCGTCTCATACACATAAATTTCTGGAAAGGGAGAGCAAGACCATCCCACGAGGGGAGTTTCATGTGATTGTCTCCTCTAGTTCTAAGTTAGCATTGACTAGTCAGCATCATGGGACTAGTGAGTCTGCACTTTGGCTGCCCATTGATCTTTTCTTCGAAGACATTATGGATGGGACACAAGCTGCAGCAGCCAGCGCTGTCGAAAATCTAACTGGTGCGAGTAGATTTATCTCTATTTTTGTTCATGCATTTCTCCTCTCCTAAATATCTACATACCTATAATTATGGGCTTTATTTGAACATAAGCACATATTTGCAGGTCTTGTAAAAGCATTGCAGGCAGCTATTAGTACAACATGGCATGATGCCTTTCTTGCTCTATGGCTTGCAGCCTTACGCCTTGTGCAAAGGGTAGGAATCTATTTTTACACTACTAAGAATTTTAAGCTCTTAGCGGTAGGGTAGGTTGTTCTTGTCTTGGTGCTTCTAGGATAATCAATGTCTGCGTAATTGCTATTTCATGCATATGATGGAAATATTATCTGACGTAACTACTAACATGTGTGAAGCACCAACTTCTGTTCCACATAAAAACTTATGCATGATTCATAACTAGACGGTGTTGACCAATATGTTGTGTAATTTTGAAGGAAAGAGATCCAATCGAGGGTCCTGTGCCTCGCACCGACACTTTTCTTTGTGTGTTACTATCCGTCACTCCACTTGCAGTTGCCAACATCATTGAAGAAGAAGAAAGTCAGTGGATTGATCAAAGTGCATCTAACCCAAGCAACCAGTGGAAAGAGAAAAAAGGAAAATGCCGACAGGGATTAGTCAATAGCTTACAACAACTTGGTGATTATGAAAGCTTGCTGACACCACCTCTTTCCGTACAGTCGGTTGCCAATCAAGCTGCTGCTAAAGCAGTAATGTTCATTTCCGGCATTACAAATGGTAGTGGATCTTATGAAAATACAAGTATGAACGAATCTGGCTGCTGTAAGTAAACTTGCCATCTACTCTCTCAATGTTAAACTGCGCCAGCATTCTGGTTTTGAATTGTTACCAATAGTGTGGTTTTCCTTATTTACTCTGCGCCAACATGTTTTTTTGTGTGTGTATCTGCTCTGGTTTTAGTTGGTGTTTTGACGGCTTCAGGTTATTCACTGGGGTTGTTTGTTAGCATTCTCTGTACTCCTATGCTTGTTGGCTTGTTCTTCCTCATCATTTTGGACTTTTAACCGTCTGTGTGAATGTGATTGGTTGTGTAATTGTGACATGTGTTGGCACAGCTGGTAACATGCGCCATCTGGTAGTGGAAGCTTGTATCTCCAGAAATCTGCTGGACACATCTGCATATCTCTGGCCAGGGTTCGTAACTCGGGGAACCAGTCAAGTTCCTCAAGGTATCGCCGGAAATATTTCTTGTTGGTCTCTAGTGATGAAGGGTTCTCCTCTAACACCATCATTGACAAATTCACTAATCAAAACTCCAGCTTCTAGGTATGTTAAATGTATGATCGATCTCTGTTATGTTTCTCTTTAGGTCATTGGTTTAAAAGGGGCATTAGTAGGAAAAACATATTTCTAGCTGTGCATGTATTTTTACCAAGACTATCGTCTGTTTCCATGTTTTTTTTTTTTTTAAACTGTAAGGCAACTGAAATTAAGCTCATTAATATTATGGAAGCTTAGCAGAGATTGAAAAGATGTACGAGGTTGCAACTACTGGTTCAGAAGATGAGAAGATAGCCGCGGCTTCTATTCTCTGTGGAGCATCTCTATTTCGTGGTTGGAGTATACAGGTTTGGCATTTAGATTCTGTTTCTGTGATCTGCATTTTCTAGAAAGTTTTATTGCTGTACCGCCCATTGCTCCACTCAGATCTTCTTTCTGAAGCTTCCTCATCTTGTATGTTTAACCCCATCTCTGATTAATTTCAGGAGCATGTTATTATCTTCATTGTAACTTTACTCTCGCCTCCGGCTCCAGCTGATCTTTCTGGGAGTTATAGCCATCTAATCAGTTCTGCCCCGTTTCTTAATGTTCTTCTTGTTGGGATATCACCCGTAGATTGTGTTCAGATTTTCTCATTGCACGGTGTGGTAGGTTTTGTTGACTATTACCTAGTTTTCTGTTCTTTAACTTATGTTATCTGACTATGAATAAGAATGTGCTGTTTTCGATCAAATAGTATCTATGGTGTTCTTTTGCCAGGTCCCCTTGCTTGCAGGTGCTTTGATGCCAATCTGTGAAGCATTTGGCTCTGGCATTCCGAACATTACATGGACTCTCCCAACTGGCGAAGTAATCTCCTCTCATGCTGTTTTCTCCACTGCATTTATACTTCTTTTAAGGTTATGGAGATTTGATCGTCCACCACTAGATTATGTCTTGGGAGATGTTCCACCGGTGGGCCCTCAACCAAGCCCTGAGTATCTTTTGTTAGTGAGAAATTGCCGTCTAGAATGTTTCGGAAAGTCCCCAAAGGATCGCATGGCACGTCGAAGATTTTCGAAAGTCATAGATATCTCTGTGGATCCCATCTTCATGGATTCATTCCCCAGACTGAAACAGTGGTATAGGCAGCATCAGGAATGTATGGCTTCAATTCTCTCTGAACTAAAGACAGGAAGCCCAGTGCATCACATTGTTGATTCCCTCCTTAGCATGATGTTCAAGAAGGCGAGTAAAGGTGGTAGTCAGTCACTGACTCCATCTTCAGGGAGCAGTAGTTTATCTACTTCCGGGGTGGACGACTCTTCTGATCAACTCAAGTTACCTGCATGGGATATCTTGGAAGCGGCCCCATTTGTGCTTGATGCTGCTCTTACTGCCTGTGCTCATGGATCACTCTCTCCCCGGGAACTAGCAACAGGTTTTCTCCTTTCCTCTGATACTATAGAATTTGACACCTTAATGAAACCAATTTGGACAAGGGGTTACTTATCTTCATCTGACGGTCACCAGTGTCGCTATATTATAAGCTATTATAGCGTCATCTGTCTGGATGCATCATAAACGCTGTTCCAAAAGGCAGCTAATAGTGGGATGGGCATGATCTAAATCTGTCGTCTTGATTTTGTTCAGGTCTTAAAATCCTGGCCGATTTTCTGCCAGCAACACTAGGAACCATGGTTAGCTACTTTTCTTCAGAAGTAACACGTGGTCTGTGGAAGCCAGTTTCCATGAACGGGACTGACTGGCCTAGTCCTGCAGCAAATTTAGCAAGTGTTGAGCAACAGATAGAGAAGATATTAGCTGCTACTGGCGTTGACGTCCCAAGGCTTCCAGCAGGTAATGCTTTTCTTTTCTCGCAGGACAATGGATTTTCTCATGTTCTGGGATTTTCTTACATGAAAGGTTAGAACCATATATGCTGTCCCCGGAGGGTCTTGCTTAGACTTGTTAACAATTTTCATATCCTTAAAACTGCAACTGCAGAGAAAGTGTGAATATAACACGCTGGAACAAGTGAAAACAATGATTACGCAGGTTAAATTCTAATTGCTTAAACACGTCTGTCGTTTCAGATGGAATCTCTGCGGCTACACTTCCCTTGCCTCTCGCTGCACTAGTCAGCCTCACTATAACCTACAAGCTTGAAAAAGCAACAGAGCGCTTCCTTGTACTTGTCGGACCGGCCTTAGATTCCCTTGCTGCCGCTTGCCCCTGGCCCTGCATGCCGATTGTGACCTCGCTGTGGACCCAGAAAGTGAAGCGCTGGAGCGACTTTCTCATATTCTCAGCCTCCAGAACTGTGTTCCACCACAACAGCGATGCTGTTATTCAGCTCCTCAGAAGCTGCTTCACTTGCACTCTAGGTCTAAAGCCTACATCCCAGCTCTGCAGCTATGGGGGAGTGGGCGCACTCCTTGGCCATGGCTTTGGCTCTCTGTACCCTGGTGGAATCTCCACAGCTGCACCAGGAATCTTGTACATAAAAGTGCACCGGTCAATCAGAGATGTCATGTTCCTGACCGAAGAAATCCTCTCTCTTCTGATGTTCTCTGTGAAGAGCATCGCCGCCAGGGAGCTACCAACAGAGCAAGCAGAGAGACTGAGGAAAACAAAAGATGGGCCGAGGTACAGGATTGGGCAGGTTTCACTCTCGTTGGCGATGACACATGTGAAGCTGGCAGCTTCCCTGGGAGCCTCGCTGGTGTGGATCTCCGGTGGCCTGAACCTGGTTCAGGCTCTGATCAAGGAGACATTACCATCTTGGTTCATCTCAGTTCACGGAGAAGAAGACGAGTTGGGAGGTATGGTCCCGATGCTAAGAGGCTATGCTTTGGCCTACTTTGCAATCCTGAGCAGTGCATTCGCTTGGGGAGTGGACTCGTCATCTCCTGCCTCAAAACGTCGACCAAGGGTTCTGTGGCTGCATTTGGAGTTCCTGGTGAGTGCCTTGGAAGGGAAGATATCGCTGGGTTGCGACTGGGCGACATGGCAAGCTTATGTAACCGGTTTTGTGAGCCTGATGGTGCAATGCACGCCGGCTTGGGTGCTAGAGGTGGATGTGGGAGTGATTAAGAGGCTAAGCAAAAGTCTGAGGCTGTGGAACGAGCAAGACTTGGCTCTGGCTCTACTCTGCGCCGGCGGCCTTGGGACTATGGGTGCAGCTACGGAACTCATCGTCGAGACTTGCCACCAACTTTAGCCTTACGTCTATCATCAACTTGGCTTATATATCTTAACTGTGTGATCATCACTTTTATCCGTCAAATTAGCTTAGCTTTGTCTATAAACTTTTGAGACATTATCGGATAATTGATTATCGGTAGGTTGTTCCGGTTCAACTGTATGCCGAGTTTTACATGAAACCCGAACCGGATATGCTACCACAAAACGTTACATTGCATTGCATTATCCACGTGGGTCTACTTTGGGAAATTGAAAACAAAGGGGAGCAAATGTGATAGATTACATCATCCACTACGGGGTTTAAATTGAGAAATTGGAAATAAAGGGGAGCAAATGTGATAGATGCATTAAACCCCAGGGCATGGGCAGGGGGGTGGGGCTAAAATAGGAATACTCACGAACGAGAGAGATTACAGACGGGACGACTCGAAGCTCGGCGACCATGGTGTCGACGTCGTTGGCGCTAACGTGCGCATCTCCTCTGTTAAGTCCTCGGCCTGTTTCCGCTAGGGTAGCCTTGAAGATTTCTACAGGTCAGTTTCTCGTCGTGCGAAGATGCTCGGGAAAAGAAGAAGAAGTGCTTCTAGAAGGAATGCCACCGGAGTATTATGATGATGTATGTATGTTCGTCTCATCATCCCTTTAGTTTTAGTCTGAATATTCTAAGTCTGTAGGGGTTTTGATATCAGGAATGGCAAGCTCGACAGAGAGAGAAGACGAAAGAATTGCGGCGGTTGCAGCGGGAGGAAGAAGAAGCAGATGAGAGGAAGATTGAAGAGTACCGTGAAATCGGCATGAGGTTGAAGGAATTTCCCGAGGAAGACTTGAGGAAAGCTAGAAAGCTCGTCTCCAGCTTCATCACGGCTGCTGAGGAAGTCGAAGAGGTAAATTGCCCAGTTTTAAAGAAACAAAAATAAAAATTGTAAGTCAAGTCTGATTGATTGGTGGTTATAGAGAATCGAAGAAGCAGCCGAGAAAGGAGAACTGGACGAGCTTGTTCTCATGATCATTTGGAACCGGCTTGACCTTGCTCGGCGCGATGTAAGATTTGTTCCTGCGTTTTCTTTTCTTTATGAAATCAGGCCTTGTTGTTGTATTGTGTTCGTCTTCACTCACTCCTGTGTTACTTTCAGGATGAGAAGGACGCCATAAGAAGTCTTGATCTCTTATATAGAAGAGTCGAGGTAGGTGTTTCTGTTGATTCTTGTTTTCTATTCACGATCTTGTGCTGTGAAGGAAGATGTCAAATATGGCCTACTCTTTTATGATCGTTCCTTGTGCTACTTAAGTCATCAAACTTTATCTTAGAATTAGCGTTTCCCCGCGGAGGAGATGCAAAGGTGAAACTGAATCCTTATTTCTATTTGGCTTATCCAGACAGAGATCTTAAAACGGCAAGCAAGCCCTGCCATGAAACTGCTGAACGATCTTCTAAACATACATGATGGCTTTGGAGACGATGCTTGGATGAAAGACTGCAGAAAAATAATGGCTGAGACATTCCCGCGAGAAGACCCTTTCAGCATTCTAATGCCACCGGGATTCGACATTCATATGGTGCGTCCCTTTGTTTTTGTTTTACCTTGCACGAATAAAAAAAAATCCAATCACATCACACACGCTGTGTTGCAGCATCAAGGACGGATACGACCGCCCATTGAGACAGATAACACCCTCCTGAGAGTAGACTTTGTAAGAGAAGTGGATGCATTGCTACAGGAAGTGAGAATAATAGAGGAAGACGAGGAGGAAGCTGGTAAGAAAGGACAAGGGCTTGACCCTGAAGCTATAGCACGTAAGTTGAAGCAGCAGGAGAAGAAGCGAACCATCCGTCAAGTTGAAGCCATTCTTGATTTGGCCCTTAACTTGAAGTGGTAGGTTAGGTAACATCAAGAGGTCTTTTTGAAGGAAAACCCTACTTGGAAATAATAGGTTTATTGAAAGAACTTTGGTCAAAATTTGCTGACAATCTCTCTGGACGAAAGTCTCCACAGCAACCATCTCTAGCTTGAGATCAGTGCATTCATTGTTGATAAATTGGCTGGCGGAGTCGTTCAGAAGACTTTTTTGGTCAAACAAACAAAGTCGTACATCTTAAATGGGCCACGTCGAGACCCATTAGTTATTGGGCCTGAATTGTTTGGGACAGACAGGTCACACGAGTGTGTGTCAGAAACGGAAAGTGTTGTTAACCTACGCATCGGAGGCGCATGTTAAGAGGACCAAACCAAATAATAATATCATTTTTGTTGTTGATGATTCTCGCTTGTTTTGTGTGAATCCCCTTTCTTCCACAAAAGCGAAACAATCAATCGTCTTCTTCTCTCCTCAATTAGGGTTCACCGTCTCGCTAGCCCACTACTTTCGATTGGGGCGGGGTTTCAATGCCTGCGAGTTCACCTGGGGAATCCCTCACCGAAAACCCTAGACACTCCCAATCTGTCCCGTTTCGCCTCCGATTCTTGATTTACTTGGAGACTTAAGAGGATTTGCCAGTTTGATATTACCTTCTCTCCTTAATGGCTCCCAGCCGCAGGAAAGGCGGTGGTAAGGCTGCCGCCGTAGCTGCCGCCTGCCGACAGTGGAAGGTGGGCGACCTTGTGCTTGCCAAAGTCAAAGGCTTTCCTGCTTGGCCTGCCGCGGTATGTGATCTATTGCATAATATTTTCTATAACTTCTTCCAGATGGGCGTAAATAGGGTCTATCTATATACGTATTTTAGGACCAAGAATCATTGTTAGGTTGGATCTTTCTGACAATCGGTTTCACTTCTTCTTTTGTTATTGTTAGTAGAGACCAAAATTGTATAATTTGTCCTTGTTTCAGCCGCAGCCGCATCGTTTATATCCAATATTCTTGTTTAGTAACATGCTTAGCATCCTCGTCTCTCTCAGCGCTTTCCTGTTTTAGGCTTTATTTTTCGATTGCTTACCGATGTCTACTTATTGCTGGATGCGATTTCAGGTTAGTGAGCCGGAAAAGTGGGGATATTCTACTGATTGGAAGAAAGTGTTGGTTCACTTTTTTGGAACACAACAGATGTGAGTTTTCATCTCTCTTTTTTTCTACTGAATGCTGGGATTTTAATTTGAATGTTCATATTTTTCCTCTATTTTGTATTTTCCTTTTTGTCACTGAGCTTCCCCTTCTCACATTAATTCACTTTATCCTCGTCAAGTCATGACCTTTGATCCCTTGATTAGCGTGAAGAAATCAGTAGCCTTGTTTATTGGCTTCAATTTAGCTATCTTGTTAAGACAGTATGTAATTTGCATCCCCACCCCCAAAAGACATCCTGCCAGTTTTTCCATTTCTGAGGATTATTACCAGAGTAGGTACACGAGTATGAAGTTTTTATAGTTAAATTGTTCTTAAATCCCTTAGGTTATTGGATTAGTTTATTTATGGTCTCCTTTGGAAACTGTTCTCATTCTGTTAGGTTGAATAGAAAATATTGATGAATTCATTGTAGTCTAAAGAGCAATCTGTGAACAGCAGCACAGCTTTGCAAGAACCAAATTTGATTGGTGAACTGAAAAACTGGCGACTTAGACTTCTCTGTGCTCGTTTTCTGCGTCACCCTCAAGATTGGTGATAATTAATTCTTGTATGTAATCATGTGGAGTTGGTGACATTTTGTTGTTATTTTATAATCATGTGCAGAGCTTTCTGCAATCCTGCCGATGTTGAAGCATTTACAGAGGAGAAGAAGCAATCACTTTTGACGAAACGCCATGCAAAAGGGTCAGATTTTGTTCGTGCTGTAAAGGAGATTATAGAGAGTTATGAGAAGCTGAAGCAGCAAGAGCAAGCTGGTGATCCCAAATCTGCTGACGAAGCCACTCTTGGGAATGCTGGGAATACTACACTGCTGCCTCAGGTCAGTGAAAATCCAATTGGGACAAGCCTTGATACACAAATGAAGTCTGATCCTAGTCATGGTAGAGATGAATCTGCTCTGCTAAATGAGGATGCTTCAGCTGCTGAACAAATGCTAGCCCTACGTGATAACAGTGTACCACCTAACAAAGCACCTGATAGTTCAGTTGTTAAAGAACCACGTAAAATAGCAACATATTCTTCTAGGAGAAGAAATGGAGGGGCACGATCACAAAAGGGTGCTCCACAAAAAAAGATATGTTCGGTTCAGCGTTCTAAAAGTTCATCAAGGTTGCAATCAGATAAGCTTCAAAGCTCCATGTTGCAATACAGCGATGGTGGACAGAGTATTGATGACTTGGAAGATGGAGCGTTAAGAAGGAGAAAAAGGATTAGAAGATCATCAGGTCACTCTGAATCAGATGTTGTGGCTTCATCAGCGTTAAATTCGCATGGAAGCGACGAAGAAAATGCCTCTGAAATTGCGACTGTTGAATCAGATAATAATACTAGGAATGAAGGCAATGGTGTAGATTCTGGTTCCAAAGTCAAGCATTCCGATACCGGTGGACAGTTTCTCAAGGGAGATTATGAGCTCAACAAGGGGCTTAATTTCCAAATCAATACCATGGTTAAGAGAAAGAAGAGAAAGCCTACCAGGAAACGTGGAACCAGTGATGCTGTTGATCCTCCTGCTAAAGTTGAAGCTGAAGCAGTTCTTGAGGCTAGAGCATGTGAGAACATTCAGACATCACAAAATTCTGATGAAAGGGTTACTGAAAGGCCTTGTGAAGAGAAGGGTGATGAGCACTTGCCTCTGGTTAAACGAGCCAGAGTCAGGATGAGTAGAGCATTTTATGGTGATCATGAAGCCAATGGCTCTTCGCAGGTTGAAGAAAGATCATCCAAGGACACTCTGGTCAGTGCAACGGCACAGACAAGCCCGTCTGATATCGTTTCTAGTCAGGATACTTTCGCGGTCGGAGAATCTAACATTTTTGAGGTGTCTGCTGCTAAGCTCTCAGGTGACATGGTTAATGTAGTACCATCTCCTGTGGAGAAAACTTCTGACGGTATGTCTCCATCTGAGGCTTGCGTTCAGACTGTGGGCGATAGAGAATATGCTATGGGGTGGAATGAGCTTAGCAAGGCACCAGATGATGAAGCAGCTCGACCCCAATCTAATCAAGTTAGCCGTTCGCCAGCCGGCGAAGCTCAGAAAGCTAATGCTCCTGAAGCTGTGTGCCCTGGGGATTCACAACCCACGAAGCTGCCAACTAGTGAGTTTGATCCTCCAGCCGTACAATGCTTGCATCAAGTTTCTGAAGTTGCAACCCCCGATCCCAATACTGTGGATTCATCTGAAAACAAGACCTCTGGGATATGCTCATCAGGGATACCTCAATTATCTGGCCATCACAGAAGCCAGGACCAAGATGCTTGTGATTCATTGGACAATTTTCGTGAACCTCTGAATGAAGAGGGCGATATAAATGATGCTTGCGTTGTTCAGTCTGAAGCTTTAGAACATTCGCCATCGTCTTGTTCAATGGTGAATAAGCAGGAGACTGAGAACATGCTGCTGAAAGACGAGCATGGAAGTCTGAGTGAAGAATATGATAATGTCAAACCATCTCAGACTACACCAGATCCACCCATCTCTGTGACTGAAAGTGATGTGATAGTTGATGAAAGTGAACCTCCGAATGAAACAGGGTACATCAAATGTGAGGACACTGTTGAGAACAGTAGGCAGCTCGAAATAATGTACGTCTCTCTTCTGCTTCTTCTTGTGAATATTTTCTTATAATGCCATTCTCCATTGTTAGTGTTTCTAGTACCTCAAGTATTCGTAAATATTATTTTTTGTGCACAGCGGATTAGAAGTATTTTGAAATTCTGACTGGTTCAGTCCTAAGTTCACAATGGATTTCTTCTGGAGTCCTCATACTTAGAATGATGTAGGACATAACTAGAAATCTGTCTGTATTAGAGATTCACTGAAGAATTCCGTTTTCCATTGTTGTATTTATCTTCTTTGTACCTTTTCCTTTTAGGGCTGTCCCTTTTAGGTATTTCAATTCCTATTATGATTTGGTTTTACATATTAGAGTCTATTTTAGAGGATAGGCGTATGGAATTGTAGGCAGACACCAGTAAGATTCAGTTTTCTTATCTTAATATTTTCTGAGCTCCAGTGACTTGACTAACAAGAGTGTATACCCGTTTGCTTTTGCAGTTGTGAGGCTGATAATCAAAAGCAGCAGGTCCAAACAAACAATTCTGTATCAGTATCTGAGAACCTTTCACGTGAAAAAATGAGTTTATCTCCTGCTAATATTGCAGACACTCTTGCGAGGGGGACTCCACATAGCAACTCAGTTTACCATATGTCTACCGCAGAAAGTGCAAATGATACGCAGAACAACAGTAGTTGCAGCCCAAATGCTCAGTCTGGTGAGAAGAAAACTGTATGTGATGCCACTGTCAAAGAAGAAGAAAAAATCGAAACAGGTGTATATCAGGGACATAAAGTTGTTAGTTCAGATGTGCAATCCACTCATGAATCTTTTGAGGATGCACTTAATTCATTGGTGAGGACAAAGGAGAGTATTGGCCGAGCAACTCGTTTGGCTATGGATTTAATGAAAATTGGTGTATCTGCAAAGGTAGAAGATTTCTCCTAATCTCTGATTTTTGATTACCTGTTTGTTGCTGCTACAAGTCACGTAGATGGTCAACTTTTTTCGGTTTTCGAATTTGGCATCCTCCTTACTAATAGATTGTTAATATTGTAGTACCTGGATATGTTGTTTCTATTTTTGAAGCAACGTTTTCTTTAGCAATCCCGTGAGATAGAATAATATGTAGCTTCAAGATAGAAGAGACCACATAATAATTTTGATTAGTCAACCATAGTTTTATGTGAAGGCCACGGGAACTGAATGACGACCGTTGTTCTGAGAATCATGCTGTTGACAGCCATCAGAGGCAGGGTAAAAACAGATTATTTGACTCTTTGTTTGTTTACCTAGTTGATGAAGAAGGATGACTTTTTTTGCATGTTTTAGTCTGTTTTGCGGGAGCATTCTTGTTTGCATTAGTCGTTGTTAATAAGTCTTGATGAACTTCCTGAACTAGGCAATGGAGATTTTGGCCCATACTTTGGAAAGTGAGTCAAATTTACAGAGGAGGGTGGACTTATTTTTTCTTGTGGATTCTATTGCTCAATGCTCCAAAGGTCTGAAAGGTAAGTCATAGATGCAATGTGTCTTTTTAAGCTGCATCAGCGAAGTTCTAATAGTGGAATTGACCATTGAATACTGCCCATCTTTTCAGGTGATGCTGGTTGTGTTTATCTTTCAGCCATTCAACTAATTTTACCTCGCCTATTGGCTGCTGCTGTCCCTGCTGGAGCTACCACACAAGAAAATCGGAGACAGTGCTTAAAGGTGTGCAACAAAATTTGTTAGCTCTTTCGTATCACTATTGTTTCTCAACCTTTCTGCTATTTATAGGTTTTGAGGCTTTGGCTTGAAAGACGGATCCTGCCCGAATCTATTGTCCGTCACCATATAAGAGAACTTGATTCACATAGTATAGTTCCTGCTTGCCTCTATTCTCGGCGCTCAGCTCGAACAGAAAGGTCGTTGGATGATCCTGTGAGAGATATGGAGGGTATGTTGGTGGATGAATATGGAAGGTTAGATTTTGGGTCTTTTTAATCTGTCTTTGTTTCCTTGTCTCCTGATTCCTTAACCTAATTTATCTTTGCATGTCAGTAATTCAACTCTCCAGCTCCCTGGATTTTGTATGCCCGCAATGCTTAAGGATGAGGACGGAGGGAGTGACTCGGATGGAGGGGATTTTGAGTCTGTCACCCCTGAACATGAGTCCAGAATCCTTGAAGAAAATGTCTCGTCCTCCACTGCTGAAAGGCATACGCTTATTTTGGAAGATGTTGATGGCGAGCTTGAAATGGAAGATGTGGCTCCGCCCTGGGAAACTGGAAAGTGCACACACACTGATCAAGCCGATAACATAACAAAGGCTACCAACTGTCAGATTGGACAACAGCATCGGCCTGTCTCTGGCATTTCACATCCCCATGTGTCCTTGTCTTCTCCACCACTGCCATCTTCCTCGCCACCACCTCCACCTCCGCCACCAGCTCCCCCTTCACAGCAGGCTCAGTGTGCCATGTCTGATTCCTACTCAAATGGCTTTGACAGTGGTGGATATCCCAACATGCATGTACGTCCCTTTTCTCGTTTTAGGATCCTTTTACAATAAACATGATGATAATTCTTGATATGGTCCCTTATCCTATTGTGTCTGGTTAATATGCAGGGAGATCATCAGACTGGTCCTCCAAGGATGAATCCGCCACTGCCTGGAAACACAATGCATTATCAAGGTCTGGAGTCGTCTTATAGTTCCGGTGTACAACTGACGAATAGCATACCACAGGCAGATGGTTCTAATTTTCAGCATAGGCTTTATACATCTCATCCTCCACCACAGCATCAATACTCATATACAGAGCCGGACCACCATATGAAGTCACGTAGGGATGGTCCATCGTATTCCCACAGATCTCATTATGTGCAGAATTTTGATGAAAGGAATTTTCATGATAACCATGAGAGAATGAGGCATGCACCATACGAGAACCGAGATAATTGGAGATATCCACCATCTTCTTCTTATGGTTAGACCTTTCACTTCCTTGCGTCTGTTAACTAGAGATACATATATTATATGCGCACACAGATGCATGACAAGAGTCATAAATGATTTGTAATGAAGCGGGAATGGGAGGTCTGACATGATCATCTCGCAGGTTCAAGATATGAAGACAAGCACAAAGGCCCTTATCAATCCAGTTCATACAATGGTGGCCCTCCACGTGAGACTGGAAGGTTCCAAAACCACCGGTGGAATCATCCTCCTCGTGCATATAACGACAGACACTCTTTTCACCCTAAGCCGCATTCTGAAGGACCTGTTCCAGTTGGAATGAGAGGTAAGGAAGTTTGAGACGTTTATTATGCTCCTTAGCCTCTTTAAATACTTTTCTGTATATCTGGAAACCCACTCTTTGCTCGGAATGAACAACCTTTTTACTGAATGAATGGAGTAAAAGATTCATAGGCAATATCATATGTTGATTTGCAGATCCAGGCATGTGGCATCAGAGAGGTGACTAGAGAAAGTAGTAAAGCAAAAACAGCCCGAGGAAATAGTGTGATGTGATGAAGAAGTGAGAGTGTACATATGATATGATGTTTCTTTTGGAATCAGAACCTCATGCAAAGCAGAGAGAGTGAGAAGATGGTAAAAAGAAGCCAGTTGTAGAGATTGAGAAGAGTTTAGTAGTATATCTGAGTTGCTCTTCTTTTTTTTTTAATTTATATTTTGGTCAACATTATGTGGGTTTTTTGACCTTGGGAGTGTATGATGATGATGTATATTCATATTTTCTTAGAATAATATTCTTCTTCCAGTTGTGTACTTTGACGCCTTTTGAAGTGGAATAATAATAATTTGTTGAGAATACACATGTAGGGAGAGAGAGATAGAGAGGACTTGGATAAAATAAAATAAAATAAAATAAAAGGCTCCTCCTTTCATTCATTTTGCAGATAGAGATGGGTGCTTCTGTTTCGGTTCCCGAGAGATCCGTCCATCAATTCACCGTAAAGGTAAACCCGAGAGATGAATTTGCTTGTGTTGGTCTCTCTGATTAGTGTTTCCTGGGAATCACAGGATAGCTCCGGCAAGGAGGTGAATTTGAGCATTTACCAAGGGAAAGTCGTCCTCGTCGTCAATGTCGCTTCCAAATGGTTGGGTTCGTCTCTCTTTTCACAAAATTCATGAGCTTTCTTTCTTAATGGATTTTGATTGTGCAAACAGCGGTTTCACCGAATCCAATTATACCCAGCTCACCCAACTTTACCGGATATACAAGGACCAAGGTCTTCTTCCTAATTAATACAATTTTAGGACCAAGGTCTTTGTTGTTGATGTTGATTCATTTATTACCATCATTATGTCAGGGTTTGAGATCTTGGCATTCCCTTGCAACCAGTTTCTTTACCAGGAGCCCGGCACCAGTCAAGAGGCTCATGAATTTGCTTGTACCCGGTTTCAGGCCGAATACCCTGTTTTCCAAAAGGTCTTGAAGAGGCTTGAAACAGATTGCCTTTTATTGAAATCCAAAAAA
Organism: Eutrema japonicum; assembly: GCA_030161315.1. NCBI lineage: Eukaryota > Viridiplantae > Streptophyta > Magnoliopsida > Brassicales > Brassicaceae > Eutrema > Eutrema japonicum. The sequence goes on along the minus strand of BSQW01000003.1, from coordinate 54,829,936 downwards.
CTGTTTTACATGTTATTTGAACAGCACAGTGGAGATTTTCAATAGGAAAGTCTAGTTTCTTTCTTGCCGTCTAGTTATTACCATGGTCGAGACAAGACCCTTCTCTCGTCGTATTTTTGCATTTTTTTTTTTTTGTAATATGGACAAGTTTCTCAGTTGGGTGTTAGTCTAAGAATCCCTCTGTTTTGTGGTTTGTGCTTCATTGTATTGCAAAAGTATTCTTTAACTTCCTAAGTAAATTATTGATATCCACTCTTTGGTATTTGGATAGCTAAGAAAAAAAGCTGAAATTTTGCGATACATCCAACTCCAACACCGTTGGGTGAATAAACCAAAGAGTGGAGTTTGTTGGGTGTTAGTTAAGTTCTGATTCAACGGTTTAATCAAATGGTTGAGGTGTGAATATGAACCGAAGGAAAACCAGGAGATAACGAAGGAGTGGATGCATGTTTAAATGTTTAATTAAGCGTCAATTATTAGTTGGTGCAACCAAACCGGTTCTAGGGTTTTCTGCAAATTTCCCGATCCCGTTGGATCGATCTCGAGCTACATTAGAGTAGGGAGATGAAACGGATGACCAGAGGGAAGAAGAGAGAGATGGAACAAGTCCAAATAACTGGTTGGAGGGAGGGGTATGCGTCCAAGAAATCCACCAGGTTGCATGGCAGATTATGTAACATGAGAAGGCTCACTTGAGGAAGAGAGCTTGAACGCACTGAAGTTGATGAAACTTTGTTCAAACAGGTTGTTGGAATTCTCATGTATCTAATTGTGACTAGGCCAGACTTGATGTATGGAGTATGCTTGATAAGTAGGTTCATGGTGTAGGACCAAAATTTACACTACAGACAGGAAAGATTTAATCACAGTAATATGTAAATAAACAGTTTAAGGAACAGACGATTTATAAGCGATAAAGCAATACAAGATCTGAGGAGGCGAGATAAATCTCTTTCCTTAACTCTAAGAATCTCCCGTAGTGTGACGGGGTTTTATAGATCCATGAGTCCCAGGATACAACCAAAGTTTAACTGAATCATCAACACCATGATTCATGTCTATCGACCATTATTCTACGATACTCTCGAAATTAAAACTTACTCTAAGCAGTAGGGAATTGAAGAAACGATTGCTAGAACTTTTAGTAAGTGTTTATTGTGTATCAGAGGATGATCTTTTAGGTGAAAATCGTGTTGTATATATAGGAGAGAGGCTAGGGTTTTTCCATGACAGAAAAGGAATATTTCTAGAATAACCTAGGCGGCTGCGATTTTTTAAGTCGGCCCGCTGGGTATCGATCGATACCAAGGGGTATCGATCGATACCTCAAAAAGTCCACGGGCCCAATCAAGGCCCAAGATGCGAACGTCGCACGTATGGCTTTTCTTCTCTCATGTTGTTCATTTAAGACACAACCATTCCAATATATACACGAGAAAACATTTCTCGGTTAATGAAAACATTTCATTAGAAAGAGCTTAACTCATTTCTTTTCACACTAACATAATTTTATCAAACCCTCAGGCTTTGACAAAAAATTAGTTCCAACAATCCCCCACATGAATAGAAATGACTCTAGAACATATGAAAATTGTACAGACTAGACTTTACTAGACATACTTGACTAGACTCATCTAGACGTAGACAGACTTTCGAGAGTATGCGAAAATGTAACTGTATCTGAGAGGTAGCATTTTCCAGCTTTGAACCAAACATTTTTAATATCTGTCGAGTTTACTCGGCCAGGAGGTGAACATGATGTCTTGAACCGCCCGGATTTTTATGTAAACTTAGACAACAGGTATCGCACAGAGACATCTTCTCGTAGAACTTTGTTCTCTATTGTGTTCATTTTGGCCTTGAACATTCCTGGTATTCGTGAGTGAATTTGGAGAATATAGCCTTCTCTTTCATTCTCCTAGAAACGGCCCCATTTCACACTTCACTAGGTGATCTTTTATTAGCTTGTTTTTCAGAAGTGTCCTGTCACACTCCACTATCTACATAGCTATGCAATCATTAAAAGCCAACGCTTATCCTTACTATCCACAGGAGCACTGTTATATCATCCTAGGAACTGGGCAGAGACATAGTCTCACAGTGCTCAATTCGAATCAGTTTAATTTTGTTTCCCTTTGAACCTAGATCTTGGGATCTCCAGTCACATAGGTGGGGTATCTGTCAAACATCATCTTTTTCTATAGGCTTTAAACCCATTCCTTTTGATGATTTTTCAATTTGATCTCGCGGCAAACCTTTGGTAAACGGATCCGCTAGGTTATCAGCCGACTTGATGTAATCTATCGTTATTACACCAGTTGAGATCAATTGTCTAATGGTCTTATGTCGTCTTCTTATATGACGAGACTTGCCATTATATAGATTACTCAGTGCCCGAGAGATAGCCGACTGACTATCACAGTGTACACGTAATGCTGGCACTGGTTTCTCCCACATTGGGATATCTTCCAAAAAGTTTCGAAGCCATTCTGCTTCCTCAGCAGCTTTGTCTAAAGCTACAAACTCTGACTCCATGGTTGATCTGGCCAGGAGTGTTTGTTTGGAAGATTTCCAGGATATTGCTGCACCAGCAAGAGTAAAGACATATCCACTCGTGGATTTGGAGTTTCTTGAATCTGAAATCCAATTGGCATCACTGTACCCTTCCAGCACTGCTGGTTCTTTACCAAAGTGCAGCCCATAACTTTTGGTGTATCTTAGATAATTTAATACCCTAGTTATGGCTCTCCAATGGGTATGACCTGGATTGCTCGTGTAACGACTTAGTACGTTTACCGAGTGTGCTAAATCGGGTCTAGTACAATTCGTTAAGTACATTAGACTCCCGATGACTCTTGCATACTCCACTTGTAACTCTGCTTCACCTGAATTCTTTGTCAAGTGAAGATGAGGATCAAGTGGAGTTTTTGCAGTCCCATTGGAGTAGGTCTTAAACCTCTCTAGGATTTTTGTAGCGTAATGATCTTGAGACAGAATTATTCCTTTTGAATTTCGAATAATCTTAATCCCTAGAATTACATCAGCTAATCCCATGTCTTTCATATCAAACTTTCCACTTAGCATGTTCTTTGTTTGAATGATTATATCTTTGTTGCTTCCCATGATTAGCATGTCATCTACGTACAAACACAACAACACATAACCTTGTGAAGTACTTTTGATATAGATGCACTTATCACATTCATTGATGTGAAAGCCATTTGACATCATTACACTGTCGAATTTTTCATGCCATTGTTTCGGAGCTTGCTTGAGTCCATATAGCGATTTGACAAGTCTACAGACTTTCTTCTCTTGTCCGGGAGCAACATAACCCTCAGGTTGATTCATATAGATCTCTTCCTCTAAATCTCCGTTTAGAAAAGCAGTTTTAACATCCATCTGATGTATTTCAAGGTTTCTTAAAGCTGCGATTCCAATCAACATGCGAATCGAAGTAATTCTCGTCACTGGAGAATAAGTGTCAAAGAAGTCCAATCCTTCCTTTTGACGAAATCCTTGTACCACAAGCCTGGCCTTATATTTGTCTATAGAGCCATCGATTTTTAGCTTAGTGGTGAAGACCCATTTACAACCCAGAGGTTTACAACCTTGAGGTAGGTCTACCAACTCATAAGTATGATTTTGCATAATTGAGTTGATTTCACTGTTAGATGCCTCCCTCCAGAAAGGTGCATCAGGTGTAGACATCGCTTCCATGAAAGTTCTTGGACCACTTTCCGCTAGGAATGCCATTATGAACTCAGAGCCAAATGTCTTCTCCTTACGAGCTCTCTTGCTTCGTCTCGGTTCAGCTTCTTCTACTTCTGTAGAAGTGCCTGAAGTGCTTGCCTCATTGCTAGCATCTCGTTCGTCACGAGTTCGTTTAGGATTTCCTCTATCCTTACATGGAAACACATTTTCGAAGAAGTATGCATTCCTTGACTCCATTATTGTGTTTACATGAATGTCTGGTATATCTGATTTATGTACCAGAAATCGATAGGCACTACTATTGTGCGCGTATCCGATGAAAATGCAATCTACCGTTTTAGGTCCGATGGTGACCTTTTTCGGAAGTGGTACTGCAACTTTTGCCAGGCACCCCCACACTTTCAGGTATACATACGAAGGTACATTACCTTTCCAAAGTTCATAAGGAGTTTTTCCTGTGACTTTGTGTGGAATTTTGTTCAGGATATAATTAGAGGTAAGCAGAGCTTCCCCCCACATGTTCTGGGCTAACCCAGATTCCTGCAACATTGCATTCATCATTTCCTTGAGAGTTCTGTTTTTTCTTTCAGCAACTCCATTGGATTCCGGTGAGTAGGGAGCAGTTGTTTGATGAATAATGCCATGTGCTCTACAGAATGCATCAAATGGTTCATTATATTCACCACCCCTATCACTTCTGACCTTTTTTATGGTCTTGCCGAGTTGGTTTTCAACTTCCAGCTTGTATTCTTTAAATTTGTCCAAGGCTTCATCTTTACTTCGCAGTAGAAAGATGTAACAATATCTCGTGCAATCATCTATGAAAGTCACGAAATATTTCTTGCCTCCTCTGGTTTGAATATATTTCAAATCACATAAATCTGTGTGAATTAAACCTAGAGGTTCTGTTGTTCTTTGAACGCTGGGTGATGGCGTTTTAGTGAGTTTGGCTTGGACACAAACCTCACATCTGTCTTTGCTTAATTTGTATTTAGGAATCATGTTCATGTTCATTAATCTACTCATAGACTTGAAATTAACATGTCCTAGTCGTTCATGCCAAATATTAAAAGACTCAGCGAGATAAGCAATTGATTTCTTATCATTAATCTTAGGGTTCTTCGAGGTGGAAGCCTCGGTTACATTATCCTTTCGGATTACTGCCTCAACAGACATCTTAAACAGATTATCACAAACAAAACCCTTACCCAAATACATCCCATTCTTCGTTAGGATCAGCTTATCACCTTCCAGCTTCACAGAGAATCCATGCTTACTTATGAGCGATCCAGAGATCAGATTCTTGCGTATATCTGGTACATGGACGACGTTCGTGAGAACAAGTTCTTGTCCAGAGGTGAGCTTCAGAACAACCTTCCCGTGACCATCAATTGTCGACGAGGCTGAATTACCCATTAAGAGTTTTTCACCATTCTTGGTCTTTGTGTATGTGGAGAACATCTCTCGATCCATACAGATGTGTCTGGTTGCACCAGTATCGAACCACCAAGTCTTTGGATGGCTTTCAGCGACATTCGCCTCAGTGACCACAGCACACATGTCAGCTTCTGTCAAGTTGGCTTGAGCCTTCTTGCTACGACAATCAACGGATTTGTGTCCTTGCTTCCCACAGAAGTTACACAATCCTAGGAACCTTTGAGAAGTCTGGCCATTCTGACCACTCTTGTTCTTGAACTTTTGGAAGTTCTTTGGTGGCATCTTCCCTTTGCCTTTGTTAAGGCGACCTTTGTTCTGCCACTTGCCTTGATTGGGGTTTAGGTGTTCAACCATGTTCGCATTGTGTTCGCGAATTTTCACACCTACATTGATCTGTTGTTCCCGATTCGTAGACTCTACGCGGAGCTTAACAATCAGATCTTCAAGGCTCATCTTCTTTTTCTTCAGCCTGAGGTAGTTCTTGAAGTCCGTCCAACCAGGAGGTAGCTTCTCAATGATGCAGCAACCTTGATAGGTTTCACACAACCGCATTCCCTCAGCAAAGATATCGTGTAGGAGCCTCTGCACCTCATCGACTTGTTCCATTAGTGGTCTTGAATCCACCATCTTGTACTGCTCGAACTTCGCCACAGTGAATTTCTGAGTACCAGAATCTTCAATGCGGTACTTCTTGTCTAAGGAATCCCACAGATCCTTAGATGTCTCAGCATTTTCGTACACCCCAAACAGAGAGTCCGAAAGGCTATTCTGAATATAGCCCTTGCACAAGAAGTCAGCATGTTCCCAGGCGTGGACACTCGCAAGCGCACGTGGATCAGTGTTATCTTCTGGGAGAGCAGGTTTCACCTCACTGGTGTATTTCTGCAGGTTCAATGTTGTCAGATAGAAGAACATCTTCCTTTTCCACATCTTGAATGCTGTCCCATCAAACTTGGTTGGAGGAGCGACGTGATTCCCAGATGGAACTTTGACCGTCTCGATCTGACTCGCAGTCGATTCAACCTTCTCACTGGTTTTCTCCACCAATCCAGAGTTGTTTTCCACATCAATTGTCATTCTGTTAAGACAAAAGAAACAACTTTTAATTAGTATCGATATATAAACTTTAAGAATCGCAATTCTAATATCGAACTAAATCGCATTGGTGTCGATCGATACTCCTTGGTATCGATCGATACACATTCAATGTCTATTGATGCACCCGTATGGTGTCGATCGATGCACCGTAGGTGTCGATCGATGCTCGATGCACATACTGTGTTAATCGAAGCATCTTGGTGTCGATCGATACACATTGAGTATCGATCGATACACCCTGGGTTCCGATTGAAGCTCGATGCACATACTGTGTCATTCGAAGCAACCTGGTATCGATCGATACAGGCTTAGTATCAATTGATATACCCTGGGTGTCGATCGATACAAGTGAGTTTCACAGGATCGATCATAGCACCAGTGTCGATCGATACCTGTGTCTTATACACAGTATCGATCGACATAGACCAACTTGGTCGATGCAAAGTATCGATCGATACACTGAGGTGCCGACCGATACACTGTTTGCATGGTATCGATCGATACACTTAAGTGTCAACCGATACTATTTAGTCCAGTATCGACCGATACCATAGGGTGTCGATCGATACTCACAAGGCCTCGATCTGAATCGAACCTATCAAGAACAGATGTGTGTTCGTTGATTATACCGTTTTTAATCGCAATTAAAGACGGTTTTTTTAGAAGATGTTTAGGCAGATCTGCTTCTACTACACGTTTCAAGTTGCTAAACAGCTGTTTGATTAACGTTTGAGTATCACTAGCAGAGGAACATCTTCTTAAAAAATAGAGAGAGATGAAGATTGCCTCTACTACACGTTTCAATTTGCTAAAAGCTTTTTTGACAACGTTTGAGTATCATCAGCAGTAGAAGAATCGTTTAAAAACCGTTTGAAAACGTTTATTTACTCGTGATTAAAGATCCAATTGAAGTATTAAAACAGAAATTGGATCTTCTTAGAGTTAAGATTGTAGGACCAAAATTTACACTACAGACAGGAAAGATTTAATCACAGTAATATGTAAATAAACAGTTTAAGGAACAGACGATTTATAAGCGATAAAGCAATACAAGATCTGAGGAGGCGAGATAAATCTCTTTCCTTAACTCTAAGAATCTCCCGTAGTGTGACGGGGTTTTATAGATCCATGAGTCCCAGGATACAACCAAAGTTTAACTGAATCATCAACACCATGATTCATGTCTATCGACCATTATTCTACGATACTCTCGAAATTAAAACTTACTCTAAGCAGTAGGGAATTGAAGAAACGATTGCTAGAACTTTTAGTAAGTGTTTATTGTGTATCAGAGGATGATCTTTTAGGTGAAAATCGTGTTGTATATATAGGAGAGAGGCTAGGGTTTTTCCATGACAGAAAAGGAATATTTCTAGAATAACCTAGGCGGCTGCGATTTTTTAAGTCGGCCCGCTGGGTATCGATCGATACCAAGGGGTATCGATCGATACCTCAAAAAGTCCACGGGCCCAATCAAGGCCCAAGATGCGAACGTCGCACGTATGGCTTTTCTTCTCTCATGTTGTTCATTTAAGACACAACCATTCCAATATATACACGAGAAAACATTTCTCGGTTAATGAAAACATTTCATTAGAAAGAGCTTAACTCATTTCTTTTCACACTAACATAATTTTATCAAACCCTCAGGCTTTGACAAAAAATTAGTTCCAACACATGGCAAGTCCCTGAATGTCGCATTGGCTTGCAGCAAAGAGAATCTTAAAGTATTTGAAAGGTACGATGGAATTTTCTACTAGAAAGGAGAAAGTGGTTTTAAACTCTTGGCTTACACCGTTAGTGATTATGCTGGTGACTTAGATGATCGAAGAAACACATATGGTTTTGTGTTTATGATGACATCTGGAGCTATTTCTTGGGCTTCAAAGAAGCAACCAGTAGTCGCTCTCTCTACCACCGAAGCATAATACATAGCAACAGCCTCATGTGCGTGTCAGTGTGTTTGGCTCAGAAAGGTGTTGGAAAAGATTGGATTTGAAGAGAACAAAGAGACTGTGATTATGTGCGACAACAACTCTATACTATACAGTTGTCCAAACATCGAGTCTTACATGGAAAACGAAGCACATTGAAGTAAGGTTTCATTATCTTAGAGACTTGGTGAGCTGTGTCACTGCTCATCAGAAAACCAGATTGCAGTTGTTGGTAAGGCTATATACAAAGCCATCAAAATAATTACAATATACAGGAGATGCTCTAGTTATAATGAAAAAATATAACCCTAAAACGCATTTATAAGGTTAGCTATTAGTACTAGATATATAAATGACTTTGGGTAAAGCAAATTAAATACGATCTTGTACATTGCTTCAAGCGTAGGTTTTGGATAAACAAAATTTGTTTTTTTGTTAAAATTATTATTGCGTATGATTCAACTAATCCCGACGTGTAAAGGGAAAAGTAATAATCTGTACGAGGGACGAGGGAGAGCTAGCGAGAGAGTCCGATTGGTTTTCCCTTTACGCGTCGGCAGGCCTCGATATTGGTTTTCGTTATTGACCGATAAAAAAAGAAGGGGGAATAACGTAAAGTTTGAGATGAAATAGCATATACATGTAACGACCGACGAATCATAATGAAAGTACCTGACAAAACATACATAAAGGTAATAATTTTGAATAAGGATCGGCTTACAAAGTGATAAGAGTGAAGAGAAAGAAAAGGAAGGCAAGATATGGATCACAAGTAGAATATTGAGCGAGGCTGGTGGGTTGCAAGGGCTGAACCACTGGTCGAATTCTTGATGTGGCTGTGGGGCCTATCATTCCATCCACGGGAGCATTTGGTGCCGGTGCCGGCGCTGTCACAGCCGCCTTAGACCCTAATCAAATGAGTCCAAAATCAAATTCCAAATCGCATAACAATACATATGTAATATGGTTGTGGTTGGTTGGTTTAAGTACATACCCCCGGGGCTAAAAGCAGACATAGGCGGTGGTGGAGCCAGCAGAAATGGAACCGGACCTGCCCAATACATTAGTTACTTAGATAGTAAATCAACTAGAATTCTAAACATACAATGACCGGTTTCATTAAAAACCTGGCGCTGGTAGGGGAGTCCCGGCCGCTGTAAATTAAAAGTAAAATGAGTCCATTAATCATATGATATTTACTAACGAAAATTAATAAACAAATAGAGTAAATCTAAAACCTTGACACTGAACAGGTACACCGCTCATTTTGCAGGCACGAGGGAGAGCTAGCGCGAGAGTCCGATTGATGAAGCCTGTAGGCAGCGGGACATTAGCGGTGAGGATGAGGCAAGCACAGTCCATGCCGGTGTTGGTCAGTGACTTCAAGGAGTCGCAGCAGCCGGCGGTGGGAGTGACGGAGCCGCCGCTGCTTCCGGTGATGAAGTTGAGACATGGAGTGAAGGTAGAGATCATGGAGGAGGTGCATGGCGTGCTAATTATCTGCTGACCTTTCCCTCCCAACATTAAGCTTGACATCATCACTACTATCAATGTTAAGCCTCCCATTTTGGCTTTGTTCATTCTCCGGTTAAGATGCATAGCTCATATAGTCATACTTTTATTTATACATGATCAAATGGTTGCATTGGAGTTCAACAACTTCCAACTAATATAACCATCTCCTTAATTATCAACACGCGATTTCCTTTTTTTTTATTTAATCAAGAGCTAGTAGGTGAGTTTGGTATACTCCAGTTAATTTTGTTACTTAGGTAATTACAATCTGTAAGTTCCGATAATCAAATAGATAGCATCATGCATCATGTCTACGTGGCGAGTTTTAACAATATTAATTAAACAGATCACCAAGTCTAATATTGAGTATATCTAGAACATATATATATATATTATGTTATGATAAAACCATAAACTATGTAAAGTAGTAGGTCATCCAACGATACCAGTCTCTGTGACATTTTCTGACCAATTCCTTCTATAATAAAACCAAAGCAAAGACAGAACAGTTGAACAAATATAACTCAAAACTATGGGGCATATACAAGTATCTACACGATCACATTTGTAGCCTTAGTGGCGGTTCTATGTGGTGTAACAAAACCACAGCCGAGCAGGTCATGCGTGAGCACCCTAACCACCCTCGCTCCGTGCCTCAGCTACATCACCGGAAACTCAACTATTCCTTCACAGACTTGTTGCTCTCAGCTCGACACTGTCATCAAATCTTCGCCGCTGTGCATCTGTTCAGCCGTCAACAGTCCGATCCCCAACATCGGTCTTACCATTAACCGCACACAGGCCTTACAGCTCCCCAATGCCTGTAACATTCAGGCGCCTCCCCTCACACAATGCAACAGTACGCTAACTAATAAACCCTTGTTTTTTTTTTTTTAATCTATGTTACGTGTTAAGATATATAGTTAATTTCACTCCCAACAATGTTTGTGAATTAGCGGCCACTGGGCCGACAGCACCTCCTCCCGAAGTTTCACCGGCGGAGGAGAATCCAGGTGTGGCACTAACCCCAACCTCATCACCGGATGCTCATTCAGGTACAAACTTCGATCCTTTAATCACTAAAACAAAGCAACAGTACTTGATGAATTGTATATTCTCTCTTAACGTTGCTCATCCATGCACAGGAGCCGAACGTGGTTCCAAGACCGTTCCTTCCACTGGGGAAGACTCATCCTCTGGGAGCGTCGACCGCTTGCCACCCCATTTGCTTATGTATGCTATATTTGTGGTCTGGACCTCCTCTCTTCTTAATCAAAACTGAGAGTTCATATGTATTTGAGAATTTGATTATCACTTACTATTTTATTCGGTTGTTATTAAGTTGTTGTACCAAATTTATGTGTGAGTCGGGGTATTCTATTTGTTTTACTACTAGGACGCACTAATTATAGTGCAGAGTAAATTAAAAAAAAATGTTTTAAAATTTAAGAAAATTTATTTTTATTTGAATTTTATAATATGGATAACTCATGATTATAGATAAAATTATCAAACGGAATAATTTATTTATTTAACCCGTTTTGCAGTGAAATAAAATATTATTCGGGCTAACCCGTAAAACATATAATTTTGAAAACATAACTCTATTAATTATTATGCACCGTTTAGCTTTATCTAGTTTTGTTGTTAGTTCATGAACTCTTATAAAAAAAATTCAAATAAAATATAATAAACTATAGTGAAAATAAAATATAATAAACTATAGTTCATGAACTTTTTATAAACTTAGTAAAATATTTTTCAATTTTTATTTTGATATAAATTCAAATAAAATATAATAAACTATAGTGAAAATATATATCAAGATTTTGAATATATTTTTTCTTTGAATATATATAGATTGATTATTATTTAAAAATATATAGTAGTTAACATCTTTAATACAAAATAAATACTTTCCATATTCTTATCACTAATTGTAAAAGACAATTATACATTTTCCTATTTCAATTATTCTTTGTTATTTGTAATGACATTTCATGTAATAACTTACAAAACAAAGTTTATTTACAAAAATGTCTTCTTAAATAATATTATAGAGATTTTCCATTGATGGGTCGATTTGCTGAATTTGTTGTTGCATATGAAATAACCACTCCATTTTTAAAAGGAAAAACGATCTATTTCTCCTTCGGAAGTTTCATATAATAGCAGATCTCCAGAGTTTGAGTGTAGTTCTATTTCCCCACCGAATCAAAATTCAAAACATATTTCCCCACTGAATCAAATTGCAAAACATATATATACCCGAAATTAAAGTTTTTTTTTTTTTCCTAAAAGGTTAATTTGTATATCATAGAAAGAAGTTACAAAGCACATGTGCCATACAGTGCTTGTTCCGATGCTGCCACTACAAACTTATAATATACTACTTACGAATTTTAGAAAACACGATTAAACAATGAGAAGAGAGCTAGCAGAATTGAAGTTACTTCCTAGAACCAGTTGTGGAGAGAACTGTGAACGATGCGTTATCCGAAACCAAGTGGTTATAAAAGTGTCACCTTGATGATCAAGGCTTGATCAGCAGCCATATGGGGAGATGAGGCGGCTTCTCGATCCAATCCGAGAAGGTTTGCTCTTATGATGTGATCAATGTCACGAAGAAGTGATGTGTAAGGACGGGATTCATTGCGGTGAAGTTTTGCATTCCTTTGTTTCCATATATAATAGATTGCTGCTTGTAAGAAGAGTTTGCAGATAATGGATATCTTGCGGTCCGTAGAAGAAGAGTGAGACCAAACGATAATGTCTTCAAAACTGGAAGGAGGAGATAATTGAGCATTATTTGTGAAGAAATGCCAAATTTCCCTTGAGTAATCGCAGTAAAAAAACAGGTGACTTCTATTCTCATCCGCAATTCCGCAAAGTAGACATGAAGAAGGAACCTGTAGACCCCAAGAACGCAGTCTATCTCTCGTAGGGAGCCTGTCTCGAATCCGCAAATTTCCCTTGAGTAATCGCAGTAAAAAAACAGGTGACTTCTATTCTCATCCGCAATTCCGCAAAGTAGACATGAAGAAGGAACCTGTAGACCCCAAGAACGCAGTCTATCTCTCGTAGGGAGCCTGTCTCGAATCGAAATCCAAACCATGAAGGAAAACCTGGGAATGGCTCCAAGGAACCAAACTGATTTCTTCCAAGGCACCAAGACGCTGGATGGGTGTAGAGCTCTCCATGTAAGCTTAGAAGAAAACTTTTGTTTTGACGAACCGGCTGAGGTGGACCAAAGAAAATCATCCTGATTTTGAGTTAGAATTGGCGTACAAGGTGGAAGGCAAACCACGATTTAAATCGGTTTATTGTATATCAATTAACTGGTAACCAAATTAAACTCGATTAAACCAATATTAACACACACAAAGAGGACGTTACCTCCAAGATTAAGATTTATTCGGGTGATCCGATTGTTGGTTATGATCAAAGTTCCTAAGCGGTTGAGGTATGGAAAGTTTTCTAGCTTGACTATCTCATTATCAGACATATCAATTGTATCGAATTGGTCCTGTAAGCAAAACAACACAAGTTAATTAGTAAACAATGAAAATTAATTTGACAGGAAAAATAAGGAGATTCACAATAGCATAACAGAGAGAGATCCTCCAGTGAGTTGCAGCGGTCACGGCATAGAGAGACGGCCGGAAAACCCATAACGTTCGTAGGAGAAGTTGTTTTCTGGGTTTCAATTAGATTTAACGCGGGTCGGGTTTGGTTTTTTAGATTGGTTTAATTTTGTGATCTAATAGGGGTGGTTTACGGTTTAAGTTATAAACCACTCAAAACCGATAACAAACCAATTAAATTTGAACTTTGATTCGGTGGAGAAATAGGTTTTGAATTTTGATTCGGTAGGAAAATAGAACTAGACTCAAACTCTGGTGATATGTTATTATATGAAACTTTTGTCACGAATTGAATTATAATCAAATAGTTTTGGGTCGTTTCCCAATGTCAGTAATTTGGGAAATAGATCGATTTCCTTTTTAAAAAGAAAAGAAAAATCGTTGTGGTTTAAGTGAAAGAAACTTGATTTAGGGCATAAAAAGGCGTATGGCATAAGGTTCAAGACATAGTGGTCCGCGTATTTCTGCTTTGCCGCTCAAGCCATAATTTACCTTGGTGGAAAAAGATATACAATAGTAATGATTTATTTCTTCTTATGGCTAATTGAGTTTCTTTAATCGTAGTCTAGAATAAATATTGGGTTTGCTAGCTAAATGCTGCAACAACTAAATGTGCATTAGATAAAAATCCATCTTATTCTTCAACTAAATCGATGGAACCACTAAACTACAACTATTTTGATGTATTTAAAATAACCCGGTTATAATGATAAGAAATAAAATTCATCTTAGTTACATTTTCCCGTGGACAAGCAAATCTTAGACGACTATTATTACATGTAAAGAATTTGATATTAATGTATTATCAATTTATTTAATAATATAAAGTCAAACCATTCATTATTAAATTGATAATACATTATCAAATTCGTATATGCGTCTAAGATTCACAGTCAACTATTCTAAACCTTAATATCAATTTATATCCATTCATTTTCTCGGGGGAAAAAACCTCTCTTTCCTTAATTATATATATACACATATTTTCATTGTATATCACCTCCATAAATCTCACACATCTCCTCTCTACCTTCTCTCTATCTTTACAAACGAACATTCATCATGAATCAAGAACACAATAACACAGCTCCAACACCAAGGGCTTCGTTATTGTTGATGGAAGATAATTTATGCAAGAGAGGATCAGAGATCTCAAGAAACTCATCCGTCGGATTTTCTTCTAGAATCTTCTACTACTACCATCTCGACGATGGAAGATGCAGCCAGGAACTCCGATCAATCCTCCGCTGGAAGAAATCGTTCCTCCGATTACTCCTCCTCCGGCGCTTCTCAGCCGTAGCTTCACTAAACCCTCCGTCGGAGAATCTAACAAACATTCTCTTTTTCCGGCGAATCTTAAGCTTTGGAAATGGAAGAATCTTCGTAAGAGATGTTTCTCTAAATGGCCAAGCCAAAACGTGCTTAGTCGAGGTAATTAAGCGTTACGTTTTTTTTTATGACAACTTTTATATATTGGTTTGTAGTTTTTCTCTATCACATGGATAATTAGCAAGATATATAGAATATTGATTTTTCGATCACGTACAACCCAAATATTTGTTATTTTTTAATCTAAGTTTTGACTAATAGCAATATGAAATGAAGTAATGTGTTAGAACAAAATGCGAAATGGAAAAGCGGAGTCATTAAACAAAATTTTAAGTTGCATTTTATTCCTTTGCATTAATCCTCTTGAAATGCGGTATTTTAGTCAATAAATCTTGCATATCCAGAAATAACATATCGTAAAGTTGTATAATTGTTAAAAATCTAAGTGAATCCTTTCGCCATTCTGCAAATCGTAATTGAAGTTATTGTTACTAGTATAATCAATGTGATTCTTATTTTGAATTCATTTAAAAACTAATGTAAATTCTCTTATATTAACATGTGCATGTATGATATCAATATATCAGATTATAATAATGCTCGTGGCGGTGATTCAAGTTCTTGTGGTGAACTGGAGAGATTTGAGGAGTCTGAGGATTACAGGTTGAGCTCTTCTTCTTATTCATCGTCATCTTCCTCGAAAGATCGGAGATTGATAAAAGGCTTAAAAGCTTCACCACGTCAATGGTTTAGCGGTTGTCCATCTCGAAATTTAAGGAACAGTCATACCGGTTTTCGTTAGGAGTTATTCTCTTGAATTATCGTCTTGTTCCAAATTAAAGGTTATATAACAATTTTACCACAAAAAGGGTTATATAACAAGAAAAAGAAAAGAGACAAAATTAGTATCAGAATTAGATTATGTCGAAAATGATCAGACTATTGTATAAACGTTCCTACTTTTCGACATCTTATTAGTTTTTCTTTTTCAAACTTTATATCATGGTTAACATTTTTTTTGTTAGGTTTAATTGATGGATAAACTGATCTATTTTCTTTCACGTATTCAAATTATTATTCATTAGATTAGGGTTCGCATATATGCGGCTTTATAATAAGATGTTTTATAACCCATAAAAAAAATTATAAATGAAAAATGGAAAAAATTAGACTTTCATGAAAATAAAAATAATATTAGGTTGAGACCGCAATGCGAAACCACCTATAGAGAAGCCTAACAATTATATATTCATTTTGATTTTAGTTTATTCTATTATTTGGTTTTAATTAAATTTTTACATATTTTCAAATATTTCACTTTCATATTATTATTCAAATTAAATTTATTTTGAATTATTTAGACACTCATATATTTATTATTTTATAAGGAATTTTTAATTATTATTTTTTATTAATGTTTTTTCTAAGATATATATAAAATTTGTTTTTAGTAACTTTAATTTTTAGAATTAGGAATCAGTTATGAATTTCTGAATTTATAGTTTCTCTTTTTTTTATAATTAATTTTGGCTTTTAAGATAAACTTATAATTCTATTTTTCCTTTTTGTTTATAAATTTTACCTTTTAGAATTATTAATCAATTATAAATTTTTTTTTATTGCTAATACTATGTGTCAAAATCTAATTGAATTTTTTTTTACACATGTCAAAATATGATCGATTAACTTGACATATGTTGCGATCAGGTGAGTTAGTAACTTTGAAACATTCCGCTTTATATAATAAAATTTATGTTATTTTATTGTGTTTGATAAAGATTATTGATTTATGTTCTTTTACATGTTTCCTATATATATTTTTGTTCAATGGATAAGTTTGTTTAGAATTTTCATATTAATTCGAATTCAGTTTCAGTTGGTACTCTAAATACATATATTACATGTTAAATAAACTAACATAAAAAGGTTAACTAAACGGTGTAAATTCGAATTCAATTTTACTTGTTCACGAACGTATAGGTCTTAATTATTGTAGGGGTGTTAATAACACCGTGTTATTTAATCATGGTTTTTAATAGAATTTAAATTCAATCACAATCCATTGTTATTTAATTAATTATACTAAATTTTATGTTTTAAAATCCAGTCATGGAATTAAGAATAAACTGAAGTCATGGAAATTAACAAGCTTTGAGGTTACAAAGATAGTCTAGGTCTGATTGAAAAGAAAAACAATCCACTAGATTTTTGATCATCTTTAACAAATACGAACTCTACATAATTACATTTTCGAAAATGAAATGAGCACCTATATTCAGGGCCGGATCTGGGCAAAGCCCAATGAAACATTTGTCTTGACCCTCATTTTTAACAGGTTCCCATAGAATATATCAATAAAAAAAATTTATAAAACTAAAAAACAAAACCCTTGATACACCAAACATTTGTCTTGGCCCCCATGCTTCTATTTTTTTTTTTTTAAAACCACGCTTCTCTGTTTTTTTTTTCTCTCTGACTCTTACATTTGAAATTTTTTTTGTATGAAATGAATTAGTAGCCCCCATTTTTGTTTTTTTTTCAAGTCCCCAAATTTTCAGATCCGGCCCTGCCTATATTCCACATCAAAAGTTATATGCAGTTGATTACTAGTTTCAGTAATACCCTGAATAGAGATGTCAGACAGAATAGTTTCCATGTCCATTAAAAAGCGGGTTAAGTTAAACGGGTTGACCCATAACAGATTCACATGTTTCCTGTTTTTTCCAAAAGAGATACCATCTATCTATTTCTTGTGGAACTTTTGTATCCGATCACCGACTTGAAACCATTGTCGCGCGTCTAGGCCACGTACGGAAATGCACCATCTACTTGTCATCGGAGTATAATAAGCTTTGAGAATGGCATTAATGCAAACTAAAAAGCTTGGCTATTTGAAGGTCACTTTCTATGGAGATTCTCTACCAGCTCCTAATGGACTCTACCAACAATTTTCAAACTGGAAGCACGATCTTTACTTATACAAGACGTATAATGGAGCTGGCTAAATTAAAGGGAATGGCAAATACAATTTCATAAGGATTATAAGAGAAGCAGATGCCACACCCAATTTTCCACTTTCACTCCAGAACCACAACTTTTGTTTTTGTGTCAGCAGGAAATAAAAAAAATTGAGGAAATCTTACGAAGCGATGACTGAAACTATGAAAGAACTACACGAGTTTATTCAATCAATGGCCGATCTGCCTGGGATTTCATTCAGGGTATATGTTCTTTCGTACATCGTGTAAGTTGGTTTCTGTTCTTTTCTCTGAATTGATTCCAAAGAAATCTTGTATTGTCGATAGCAGAAAGAAGCCCCAAAGAAAAAGGTGGAACCGATATACATTAATGAGTGAAATTTCGGAAATAAAGATCATCTTGGAAACAATGATCAAACCCTTTTCGTTAGAGGATTTGATACTTCCCTTCCTAGGCGTCAAATCAAGAGCGCATTGAGGAAACATTTCAGTTCATGTGAAAAGGTCAGAAGGGTTTATGTTCCCATACATTGTGATACCGGTGCTTCCTTAGGGTTTGTGACTTGACTTGTTCCTCTATCTCCAATTTGTTATAAATTAATAGTTTAATTTAAAGAACGTAAACAATTAATTACCTTCAACTCAACTACTTTTGTAATTAGCCCCTTGCGGCGAGCCAGACGACCGAATCCCATTTCTTCTTAGTCTGCCCTTGGGAATCCTCGTATTCCCAGAATTTTATAATCTCTCCATCTACCAACTGAATACCGCACTAACTGAGCACGACAATATGCCCTTCAAACTCCTCGTAAGTCCTTGCTTGACATTCTAGGTCTGTCGGAATGTATACACCCTTAAAATGATTTAAATAATTTCAAAACTTAATATTAATTTAAAGTATTTAGAAAATAATAACATTACTCTACATTATCTAAATTTCTTTTAAAATTGTTAATTAAAAACACTTACTTTTCCTTCATAGGACTGTAGGTCGGGAGAATATCATATGACACAACCACATGACCTTTAGCCAGTAGTCTCTTGATTAGAATCTCAAAGTCTTGACAATCTTCCATTGGTCGGCTATGTATAGTCATTTTATCGACATACTTCCCAACCATGAAAGACCTAGCATGTTCTAACCGTTTCAGACCCCGTGTATCGTTTTGGTGAGAGCGATATTCACCCTCTTTGAGCTTGGAGAGGGTTAGCAAGGGTCTAGGATGTCCTCCAAAAGCTACCAAGACTTTCCGGCCTCTAGAAAGGGCCACAGACCAACAATCATCTGTCCAACAAAAAATAAAACATAATCTGTCAACTAAAAAGATATATAAGAGTTAGATGAATCATTTAAAACGTTATTATTTATACCTAAGGTTTGCTGATATGGTTCGAGAATTAGGTCAGGTTCTTTTGTTCTCCAAGAATACAAGACTTTTTTCCAGTTACAAGAAGATAACAAATCTGCCAATTTCGAATCCAGCTGAAAAAAACAATACTAAATCTATCAATTAGCAAGTAGAGACATATAAATTAAAATGATAATACTATAATGACAGTCTTTGCATGTAAATTTTCTAGGCCAGACGTAGTGATTAATTGCTATTACACGGTTTTGAAAAGTGTAGTGATCTTTTCGAAAGCATGCATGATCTCTTCGTTTCCCTGTAATTAGAGAGCAATCATCAGAATAGCTTAGAGAAAGGATAAAGATTATATACGGGTCGTATTCGTATACGTTTTTAGTATCACTATTTATTTGTGCAAGTTCTGAGCATGACGTTTTGAACATATTTTTATTACAAGATCGATTTCAAGCATGTGATTTATATTTCTACATTTTCTAATCCAAAGTAGAAACTCCAAAACTCTCATATTTATTTGTCTCTGTGGGGATGGAATGTTTTTTGTTTACACAAAAAATCCGAGGGGATAATGGGATTTGTACCCATTTGTTGTTGTGTTGTTTGTTTGGAATTAAATAATAACAAGCTTTGTATGCGAATAATAAAATGCGGAATCGGATCTTTTCCAGCATCTACTCAAATTGTTTTATCAATTAATACTCAATTTTGGTTGTATGATGCATGCATGATTGTTTTCTTAGTATTTCTCGTCTGCGCGCTTGTACGTAATTTAAGACGTAAAATTCTGTTACATAAAAGCAAAATTTTATAATCCTTTTAGTATTTCATCTCTCTTTGAAATTTCGGTGGTTTTGATTATATGTCGGTTACGTATCTATGTTTATCTTAGTGGAGCAAGAATCAGATGTGATTTGGTAGCTTAGCAGAATAGATTATATTTATTAAGTCAAGGCTGATAGTTCGTGGACCCAGAAGTACTTAAAATATCTGTAGGCCCATTGAACTACAAAACGGCCCAATAGTGAACTTTTAAAAGCCCATACATTATAGTTTCTAATGGGCTGGGCAAAGAATAAAACGGCGGTAAAAATGATTTGTAGTAAATTTTTTAAGGCAACTTTGACGATGTATTATCATAGATGTTTGGATCTCTAATTGTTTCTGAATTTCCAAAAAAATGAGATATGATAGTTTAATCAACCGATTTAAAACGTATAAAAAACTTTATTAAATTACTTTTTATAAAATAATTAAGGATGCCAAATAACCTTTAAACTATTTTAGTTAACATTAATAAAAAGTTTTATTGTGGTAAGGTATTTAAGAAACATACATGGGATGATTAGTATCATTAGTTACTGCATTTATCGAAAAAATGAATTTTCGTAGAGGTTAGCTCATAAAATATGAAATAATTTTAAAATTTTTAGTTATCTTGTTTTAATACATAGTCGTATCCTACATGAATACTGAAAATAGATCATAGATGTTTGAGTTCCTAATTGTCCACAAATCTTCAAAAAATCCATATTTCATAGTGTAGTCAACCAATTTAAAACGAAGAAAAAAATTTATTAAATTACATCTTATAAAATAATTAAAATGCAAAAAAACCTTTAAATATGTTTACTTGAAGATCCTCAAGTCCTATGAGGAAGCATTCGGCCAATGCATAAACCTTCTCAAGTCCTCGATTACGTTTTCCTCAAAATCTCCTCCGGAGGTCAAAGAACGAGTGAAACAATCTATGCTTATAGCGAATGAAGGCGGAATTGGAAAATATTTGGGTCTCCCGGAAAATTTTGGAAGAAGAAAGCGGGATATTTTTGCTTCAATTGTGGATAGGATTCGGCAAAGAGCACATAGTTGGACTTCCCGGTTTCTGTCAGGGGCAGGGAAACAAGTCCTTCTTAAGTCGGTTCTTGCGGCGATGCCGGCTTATGCGATGTCATGCTTCAAGCTTCCTGTCTCACTTTGCAAGCAAATTCAGTCCGTATTAACTAGGTTTTGGTGGGATGATAAACCGGATAAACGGAAGATGTGTTGGGTAGCTTGGGATAAGCTTACTTTACCAAAATCTTGTGGAGGGCTTGGTTTTCGGGACTTACAAGCCTTTAATGACGCCTTATTGGCCAAGATAAGTTGGAGAATTAGTCAAAATCCATCTTCTCTCCTCTCGCGGGTGCTGCTTGGAAAATATTGTCACTCATCCTCCTTTTTTGATTGCAAAGCTCCCTCCTCGGCGTCTCACGGTTGGAGAGGAATCTTAGTAGGCCGAGAAATCCTCCGGCAAGGCATGGGTTGGGTTGTTGGGGATGGCAATTTAAGGGTTTGGCAAGACCCTTGGCTCTCCTTGGATTTGCAAATGCTGAGATGCTCGTTAAAGATCTCCGTTGCCCAATCTCGAAAGGCTGGGACACCCGCATGATTCGTCAACACTTACCTCAATATGAGGGTTTGATTAAGAAAATCTTCACGAGCTCCTCTCCTATGGATGACTCCCGGAGAAGTCGGGTGATTATACCACTAGATCCGGGTATGCGTTGGCTAAATTGAGTGGTGAGTCTACTAGCCAAGAGGATGATACTTTCAGTTGGAAGAAATGCATTTGGAACGTTAAAACGTCACCAAAAATCAAGAATTTCCTCTGGAAAGCGGTGAGTGGCTCTCTTTCTGTAGGAGATAATTTGGCAAAGCCTGGAATCATTACCGAGGATTGTAAGCGGTGTGGAGAGAAGGAAGATGCTCTGCACATCCTCCTAAAGTGTTCCTTTGCCTCTCAAGTTTGGGACTCGGCCCCAATTGATCGCAAACCCGGCTTGTCCTACATCTCTTCCATGAAACAGCTCCTTTCAGCCTCTTCAAAGATGCTCAACCTCCCGCCGCTGGGTCTCTCTGGTGCACCTCTGTTCCCATGGATCTTTTGGAACTTATGGAAATCGAGAAATGGATTGGTTTTTGAGAACCGATTCCTATCGATAGCGGATATTGTGACGAAATCAATCGGTGCAGCTAAAGAATGGCAAGCGGCTCAGACGTTCCTTCCTCCGTCGCATCGGCTACCTGCAATCCCGAAACCGGCCACGCCTGCGTGTAGCAGAGCTGTTCTCTCGTGTCAAGTGGATGCAGCTTGGAATTCTTCTAGTGGAAAGTGTGGTTTAGGGGGAGTCTTCTTCGGCCCAGGAAGCGAAGGGCTGGAACATCTCTACGATCATAAGTCTTTTGTCTCCTCAGCCATTATGGCGGAAGCTATGGTTGTGTCGTACGCAGCAAATTTACAAATTCGAGCGTTGGTGGTGCTCTCTGATTGTCAAGTTCTGGTGAATCTCCTTAGAACAAATGACTCCTTGACGGAATTGAAAGGTATTCTACACGATATTCATTGCTTGGGTAGAACCTTTACTTCTATTTCCTTTGTTTTTACTCCGAGATGGAGAAATGTTGTTGCTGATTCCTTAGCAAAGGCAGCTCTTGTAATCGCAAACTCTGACTCCTCCGCTGGAGAGTAATTTCTTTATAAATTATGGTTTGAACAAAAACAAAATATGTTTACTTAATATTAATACAGAGTTTTATTGTGGTTAGGTATTTAAGAATTAGACATAGGATGATTAGTTTCATTAGTTACTGCATTTACCGAAAAAATGAATTCTCGTAGGGGTAAACTCACAAATTATGAATTTTTTTTGAAAATTTTAGTTATCTTGTTTTAATACATAGTCGCATACTACATGAATTCTGGAACTACATCATAGATGTTTGAGTCCCTAATTGTCCACAAATTTCTAAAAAAATCGATATCTCATAGTGTAGTTAACCGATTTAAAGCGAATAAAAAACATTATTAAATTACTTCTGATAAAATAATTAAAGATGCAAAAAACTTTTAAAAAGTTTACTTAACATTAATAGAGAGTTTTATTGTGGTTATGTATTCAAGAAATAGACATAGGATGATTATTTTCATTAGTTATTGCATTTATCGAAAAAATAAATTCTCGTAGGGTTAGCTCACAAATTATGAAATAATTTTGAAAATTTTAGTTATCTTTTTTTAATACATAGTCGGCTCCTACATGAATACTGGAACTATATCATAGATGTTTGAGTCCCTAATTATCCCCAAATCTCCAAAAAAATCGAGATCTCATAGTTTAGTCGACCGCTTTAAAACGCAGAAAAAACTTTATTGAATTACATCTTATAAAATAATTAAAGATGGAAAAAAGTCTTTAAAAAAGTTTACTTAATATTAATAGAGAATTTTATTGTGGTTATGTATTTAAGAAATAGACATATGATGATTAGTTTCATTAGTTACTGCATTTACCGAAAAATGAATTTTGGTAGGGGTTAGCTCACAAATTATGTAATAATTTTGAAAATTTTAGTTATCTTTTTTTTAATACATAGTCGGCTTCTACATGAATACTGGAACTAGATCATAGATGTTTGGGTCTCTAATTATCCCCGAATCTCCAAAAATCGTGATCTTATAGTTTAGGCGACAGATTTAAAACGAATAAAAAACTTTATTAAATTACTTGTTATAAAATAATTAAGGATGCCAAATAACCTTTAAACTATTTTAGTTAACACTAATAGAGAGTTTTATTGTGATTAGGTATTTAAGAAACATACATAGGATGATTAGTTTCATTAGTTACTGCATTTATCGAAAAAATGAATTCTCGTAGGGGGTTAGCTCATAAAATATGAAATAATTTTAAATTTTTTAGTTATCTTGTTTTAATACATAGTCGTATCCTACATGAATACTGAAAATAGATCATAGATGTTTGAGTCCCTGATTGTCCACAAATCTTCAAAAATTTATATCTCATAGTGTAGTCAACCGATTTAAAGCGAATAAAAAACATTATTAAATTACTTCTGATAAAATAATTAAATATGCAAAAAAACTTTTAAAAAGTTTACTTAACACTAATAGAGAGTTTTCTTGTGGTTATGTATTTAAGAAATAGACATAGGATGATTATTTTCATTAGTTACTGCATTTACCGAAATAATGAATTCTCGTAGGGATAGCTCACAAAATATGAAATAATTTTGATAATTTTAGTTATCTTGTTTTAATACATAGTCGTAATCTATAGATGTTTGAGTCCCTAATTGTCCACAAATCTTCAAAAAATTGATATATTATAGTGTAGTCAACCGATTTAAAGAGAATAAAAAACATTATTAAATTACTTCTGATAAAATAATTAAAGATGCAAAAAACCATTAAAAAAGTTTATTTAACACTAATAGAGAACTTTATTGTGGTTATGTTTTTAAGAATTAGACATAGGATGATTATTTTCATTAGTTACTGTATTTACCAAAAAAATGAATTCTCTTAGGAGTTAGCTCACAAATTATGTAATAATTTTGAAAATTTAAGTTATCTTTTTTTTAATACATAGTCGGCTCCTACATGAAAACTGGAACTAGATCATAGATGTTTGGGTCCCTAATTATCCCTGAATCTCCAAAAATCGAGATCTCATAGTTTAGTCGCTTGATTTAAAACGAATAAAAAACTTTATTAAATTCCTTGTTATAAAATAATTAAGGATGCCAAATAACATTTAAACTTTTTTAGTTAACATTAATAAAAAGTTTTATTGTGGTTAGGTATTTAAGAAACATACATAGGACGATTAGTTTCATTAGTTACTGCATTTACCGAAAAATGAATTCTCGTCGGGGTTAGCTCAGAAAATATGAAATAATTCTGAAAATTTTAGTTATCTTGTTTCAATACATAGTCGTATCCTACATGAATACTGGAAATAGATCATAGATGTTTGAGTCCCTAATTGTCCACAAATCTTCAAAAAATCGATATCTCATCGTGTAGTCAACCGATTTAAAGCGAATAAAAACATTATTAAATTACTTCTGATAAAATAATTAAAGATGCAAAAAACCTTTAAAAAAGTTTACTTAACACTAATAGAGAGTTTTATTGTGGTTATGTATTTAAGAAATAGACATAGAATGATTATTTTCATTAGTTACTGCATTTACCGAAAAAATGAATTCTCATAGGGGTTTACTCACAAATTATGTAATAATTTTGAAAATTATAGTTATCTTTTTTTAATAGATAGTCGGCTCCTACATGAATACTAGAACTAGATCATAGATGTTTGAGTCCCTAATTGTCCACAAATCTTCAAAAAATCGATATCTCATAGTGTAGTAAACCGATTTAAAGCGAATAAAAAACATTATTAAATTACTTCTGATAAAATAATTAAATATGCAAAAAAACTTTTAAAAAGTTTACTTAACACTAATAGAGAGTTTTCTTGTGGTTATGTATTTAAGAAATAGACATAGGATGATTATTTTCATTAGTTACTACATTTACCGAAAAAAATGAATTCTCGTATGGGTTAGCTCACAAAATATGAAATAATTTTGATAATTTTAGTTATCTTGTTTTAATACATAGTCGTATCCTACATGAATACTGAAAATATATTATAGATGTTTGAGTCCCTAATTGTCCACAAATCTTCAAAAAATCGATATATTATAGTGTAGTCAACCGATTTAAAGAGAATAAAAAACATTATTAAATTACTTCTGATAAAATAATTAAAGAAGCAAAAAACATTTAAAAAAGTTTACTTAACACTAATAGAGAACTTTATTGTGGTTATGTTTTTAAGAAGTAGACATAGGATGATTATTTTCATTAGTTACTGCATTTACCGAAAAAAAGAATTCTCTTAGGAGTTAGCTCACAAATTATGTAATAATTTTGAAAATTTTAGTTATCTTTTTTTTAATACATATTCGGCTCCTACATGAAAACTGGAACTATATCATTGATGTTTGGGTCCCTAATTATCCCTGAATCTCCAAAAAATCGAGATCTCATAGTTTAGTCGACCGATTTAAAACGAATAAAAAACTTTATTAAATTCCTTGTTATAAAAAAATTAAGGATGCCAAATAACCATTAAAATTTTTTAGTTAACATTAATAAAGAGTTTTATTGTGGTTAGGTATTTAAGAAACATACATAGGACGATTAGTTTCATTAGTTACTGCATTTACCGAAAAATGAATTCTCGTAGGGGTTAGCTCACAAAATATGAAATAATTCTGAAAATTTTAGTTATCTTGTTTCAATACATAGTCGTATCCTACATGAATACTGGAAATAGATCATAGATGTTTGAGTCCCTAATTGTCCACAAATCTTCAAAAAATCGATATCTCATAGTGTAGTCAACCGATTTAAAGCGAATAAAAACATTATTAAATTAGTTCTGATAAAATAATTAAAGATGCAAAAAACCTTTAAAAAAGTTTACTTAACACTAATAGAGAGTTTTATTGTGGTTATGTATTTAAGAAATAGACATAGGATGATTATTTTCACTAGTTACTGCATTTACCGAAAAATGAATTCTCGTAGGGGTTTACTCACAAATTATGTAATAATTTTGAAAATTATAGTTATCTTTTTTTTTAATACATAGTCGGCTCCTACATGAATACTAGAACTAGATCATAGATGTACTTAATATTAATAGAGAGTTTTATTGTGGTTAGGTATTTAAGAAATAGACATAGGATGATTAGTTTCATTAGTTATTGCATTTACCAAAAAAATGAATTCTCGTAGGGGTTAACTCACAAATTATGAAAAAAATTTGAAAATTTTAGTTATCTTGTTTTAATACATAGTCGCATACTACATGAATTCTGGAACTAGATCATAGATGTTTGAGTCCCCAATTGTCCACAAATTTCCAAAAAAATCGAAATCTCATAGTGTAGTTAGCCGATTTAAAGCGAATAAAAAATATTATTAAATTACTTCTGATAAAATAATTAAAGATGCAAAAAACCTTTAAAAGTTTACTTAACATTAATAGAGAGGTTTATTGTGGTTATGTATTTAAGAAATAGACATATGATGATTATTTTCATTAGTTATTACATTTACCGAAAAATGAATTCTCGTAGAGGTTAGCTAACAAATTATAAAATAATTTTGAAAATTTTAGTTATCTTTTTTTTAATACATAGTCACCTCCTACATGAATACTGGAACTATAACATAGATGTTTGTGTCCCTAATTATCCCCGAATCTCCAAAAAAATCGAGATATCATAGTTTAGTCGACCGATTTAAAATGAATAAAAAACTTTATTAAATTACTTGCTATAAAATAATTAAGGATGCCAAATAACCTTTATTTTAGTTAACATTACTAAAGATTTTTATTGTGGTTAGGTATTTAAGAAACATACATAGGATGATTAGTTTTATTAGTTACTACATTTACCGAAAAAATGAATTCTCGTAAGGGTTAGCTAACAAAATATGAAATAATTTTGAAAATTTTAGTTATCTTGTTTTAATACATAGTCGTATCCTACATGAATACTTGAAATATATTATAGATGTTTGAGTCCTTAATTGTCCACAAATCGCCAAAAATCGATATCTCATAGTTTAGTCAACCGATTTAATACGAAGAAAACATTTTACTAAATTACATCTTATAAAATAATTAAAGATGCAAAAACCTTTAAAAAAGTTAAATTAATATTAATAGAGAGTTTTATTGTGGTTAGGTATTTAAGAAATAGACATAGGATGATTAGTTTCAAAAGTTACTGCATTTACCGAAAAATGAATTCTCGTAGGGGTTTACTCACAAATTATGTAATAATTTTGAAAATTATAGTTATCTTTTTTTTAATACATAGTTGGCTCCTACATGAATACGGGAACTAGATCATAGATGTTTAGATCCCTAATTGTCCCCGAATCTCCAAAAAATCGTGATCTCATAGTTTAGTCGACCGATTTAAAACGAATAAAAAACTTTATTAAATTACTTTTTATAAAATAATTAAGGATGCCAAATAACCTTTAAACTATTTTAATTAACATTAATAAAGAGTTTTATTGTGGTAAGGTATTTAAGAAACATACATAGGATGATTAGTGTCATTAGTTACTGCAATTACCGAAAAAATGATTTCTCGTAGGGGTTAGCTCACAAAGTATGAAATAATTTTGAAAATTTTAGTTATCTTGTTTTAATACATAGTCGTATCCTACATGAATGCTGGAAATAGATCATAGATGTTTGAGTCCCCAATTGTCTACAAATCTTCAAAAAATTCATATCTCATAGTGTAGTCAACCGATTTAAAACGAAGAAAAACCTTTTTTAAATTTCATCTTATAAAATAATTAAAGATGCAAAAAAACCTTTAAAAATGTTTACTTAATATTAATAGAGATTTTTATTGTGGTTAGGTATTTAAGAAATAGACATAGGATGATTAGTTTCATTAGTTACTGTATTTACCGAAAAAATGAATTCTCGTAGGGGTTAGCTCACAAATTATGAAATAATTTTGGAAATTTTAATTATCTTGTTTTAATACATAGTCGCATCCTACATGAATGCAGGAACTACATCATAGATGTTTGAGTCCCTAATTGTCAACAAATCTCCAAAAAATCGATATCTCATAGTGTTGTTAACCGATTTAAAGCGAATAAAAAATATTATTAAATTACTTCTGATAAAATAATTAAAGATGCAAAAAACCTTTAAAAAATTTTACTTAACATTAATAGAGAGTTTTATTGTGGTTATGTATTTATTAAATAGACATAGGATGATTATTTTCATTAGTTATTGCATTTACCGAAAAAATGAATTCTCGTAGGGGTTAGCTCACAAATTATGAAATGATTTTGAAAATTTTAGTTATCTTTTTTTAATACATAGTCGGCTCCTACAAGAATACTGGAACTATATCATAGATGTTTGAGTCTCTAATTATCCTCAAATCTCCAAAAAAATCGAGATCTCATTGTTTAGTTGACCGCTTTAAAACGAAGAAAAAAATTATTGAATTACATCTTATAAAATAATTAAAGATGCAAAAAAGTCTTTAAAAAAGTTTACTTAATATTAATAGAGAGTTTTATTGTGGTTATGTTTTTAAGAAATAGACATAGGATGATTAGTTTCATTAGTTACTCCATTTACCGAAAAAATGAATTCTGGTAGGGGTTAGCTCACAAATTATGTAATAATTTATAAAATTTTAGTTATCTTTTTTTTAATACATAGTCGGCTCCTACATGAATACTGGAACTAGATCATAGATATTTGAGTCAATAATTATCCCCGAATCTCCAAAAAATTGTGATCTTATAGTTTTGTCGACCGATTTAAAACGAATAAAAAACTTTATTAAATTACTTGTTATAAAATAATTAAAAATGCCAAATAACCTTTCAACAAGATTAGTTAACATTAATAGTGAGTTTTATTAACTGTGGTTATGTATTTTAAAAATAGACATAGAATGATTAGTTTCATTAGTTATTGCATTTACCGAAAAAATGACTTCTCGTAGGGGTTAGTCGACAAACAATGAAACAATTTTGAAAATTTTAGTAATCTTGTTGTAATACATTGTCACATCCTACATGAATATTGGAACTATATCATAGATGTTTGGGTCCCTAATCGTCCACGAATCTTTAAAAAATCGAGATCTAATAATGTATTCAACCGATTTAAAACGAATAACAAACTTTATTAAATTAGTTTTTGTAAAATAACTAAATATGCCAAATAACATTTCAACAAGATTAGTTAACATTAATAGAGTGGTTTATTGTTGTTAGGTATTTTAAAAATTGACATAGGATGATTAGTTTCATTATTTATTGCATTTACCGAAAAAATGAATTCTCGTAGGAGTTGTTAGCCCACAAATTATGAAATAATTTTGAAAAAATATTTATCTTGTTTTAATATATTGTCGCATCCTACATGAATATTAGAACTAGATCATAGATATTTGGGTCCCTAATTGTCCCCGAATCCTCAAAAAATCGAGATCTCATATTGTAGTCAACCGATTTAAAATGAATAAAAAGCTTTATTAAATTACTTGTTATAAAATAATTAAATATGCCAAATAACCTTTCAACAAGATTAGTTAACATTAATAGTGAGTTTTATTAATTGTGGTTAGGTATTTTAAAAATAGACATATGATGATTAGTTTCATTAGTTATTGCATTTACCAAAAAATGACTTCTCGAAGGGGTTAGCACACAAACTATTAAATAATTTTGAAAATTTTAGTAATCTTGTTTTAATATATAGTCGCATCCTACATGAATATTGGAACTAGTTCATAGATGTTTGAGTCCCTAATTATCCCTGAATCTTCAAAAAATCGAGATCTCATAGTGTTATAAACCAATTTAATCCGAACAAAAAACTTTATTAAATTACTTGTTATAAAATAATTAAAGATGCCAAATAACCTTTCAACAAGATTAGTTAACATTAATAGTGAGTTTTATTAATTGTGGTTATGTATTTTAAAAAATAGACATAGGATGATTAGTTTCATTAGTTATTGCATTTACCGAAAAATGACTTCTCGTAGGGGTTAGCACACAAACTATAAAATAATTTTGAAAATTTTAGTAATCTTGTGTTAATACATAGTCGCATCCTACATAAATATTAGAACTAGATCATAGATGTTTGGGTCCCTAATTATCCTGAATCTTCAAAAAAATCGAGATCTTATAGTGTAATCAACCAATTTAATTCGAATAAAAAACTTTATTAAATTACTTGTTAGAAAATAATTAAATATGCAAAATAATATTTCAACTAGATTAGTTAACATTAATTGTGAGTTTTATTAATTTTGGTTAGGTATTTTAAAAATAGACATAGGATGATTAGTTTCATTAGTTATTGCATTTACCGAAAAAATGACTTCTCGTAGGGGTTAGCCCACAAACTATGAAATTTTTTTGAAAATTTTAGTTATCTTGTTGTAATACATAGTCGCATCCTACACGAATATTGGAACTAGATCATAGATGTTTGGGTACCTAATTGTCCCCGAATCTTCAAAAAATCGAGAGCTCATAGTGTAGTCAATCGTTTTAAAACGAATAGAAACTTTATGAAATTACTTGTTATAAAATAATTAAAAATGCCAAATAACATTTCAACTAGATTAGTTAACATTAATAGTGAGTTTTATTAATTGTGGTTAGGTATTTTTGAAATAGACATAGGATGATTAGTTTCATTAGTTACTGCATTTACCGAAAAAAATTAATTTTCGTAGGGGTGAAAATTTTAGTTATCTTGTTTTAATACATAGTCGCATCGTACATGAATATTAGAATTAAATCGTAGATGTTTGGGTCCCTAATTATCCCCGAATTTTTAAAAAATCGAGATCTAATAATGTAGTCAACCGATTTAAAACGAATAAAAAACTTTATTAAATTACGTTTTGTAAAATAATTAAAGATGTCAAATAACATTTCAACAAGATTAGTTAACATTAATAGAGTGGTTTATTGTTGTTAGGTATTTTAGAAATTGACATAGAATGATTAGTTTCATTATTTATTACATTTACCGAAAAAATGAATTCTCGTAGGGGTAGCCCACAAATTATGAAATAATTTTGAAAAAATATTTATCTTGTTTTAATATATTGTCGCATCCTACATGAATATTGGAGCTAGATCATAGATATTTGGGTCCCTAATTGTCCTCGAATCCTCAAAAAATCGAGATCTCATAGTGTAGTCAACCGATTTAAAATAAATAAAAAACTTTATCAAATTACTTGTTAAAAAATAATTAAAGATGCCAAATAACCTTTCAACTAGGTTAGTTAACATTAATATAGGGGTTTAATGTTGTTATGTATTGTAGAAATAGACATAAGAATATTAGTTTTATTAGTTATTGCATTTACTAAAAAAATGAATTCTCGTATTAAAAATTTGAAAATAATTAAAGATGCCAAATAACATTTCAACTAGATTTAATATATAGTCGCATCCTACATGAATATTGGAACTAGTTAATAGATGTTTGGGTCCCTAATTGTCACAGAATCTTCAAAAAATCGAGATATCAAAGTGTAATCAACTCATTTAATTCGAACAATAAACTTTATTAAATCACTTGTTGAAAAATAATTAAAGATGTCAAATAACCTTTCAACTATATTAGTTAACAATAATAGTGAGTTTTATTAATTGTGGTTAGGTATTTTAAAAATAGACATATGGTGATTAGTTTCATTAGTTATTACATATGCCCACAAACTATTAAATAATTTTGAAAATTTTAGTAATCTTGTTTTAATACATAGTCGCATCCTACATGAATATTAGAACTAGATCATTGATGTTTGAGTCTCTAATTGTCCCCGAATCTTCAAAAAATCAAGATCTCATAGTGTAATCAACAAATTTAATTCGAATAAATTTTTTTATTAAATTACTTGTTATAAAATAATTAAAGAGGCAAAATAACATTTCAACTAGATTAGTTAACTTTAATATAGATGTTTAATGTTGTTATGTTTTTTAGAAATAGAAATAGGATTATTAGTTTCATTAGTTATTGCATTTACAGAAAAATGAATTATCGTAGGGGTTGCCCACAAATTATGAAAAAAAAATTGAAAAATTAGGTATCTTGTTTTAATACATTGTCGCATCCTACATGAATATTGAAACTAGTTCATAGATGTTTGGGTCCCTAATTATCCCCGAATCTCTAAAAAATCAAGATCTCACCGATTTAAAACGAATAAATTTTTCTATTAAATTACTTGTTATAAAATAATTAACGATGTCTAATAACCATTCAACTAGATTAGTTAACATTAATAGTAGGGGTGGCCAATCCAAGTTTTGGATTGGGTTTTTTAGGTTTTAGATCATGTTTAAATTGTTTGGATCGTAAATAATTTGACCAAACTAAACTTATATCTAATTTTATTTGGGTTGTTTAGATCTTGTATTAGGTTTGGTTATTGAATAATTATAAAAATTAAAAAAATACAATAACATCTAAAATAAATTTTTAACGCCAATTGTAATAAAAATAATTTATAAAATCTAGAAATAAAATAAAACCATTATCCTTGATATTATAAAATATAAAATCCAGAAATAAAACAAAAACATTAGTCTTGATATTGTAAAAGACTTGAAGTCCAACAAAAAAGATGATAATAAACTAGAACTCTAGAATCGTTGGAAGAAAATCCTTAGAAACTCCTAGCAAAACCTGCAAATAAACTGAACATGTACATGCAAGATTGGATTTTATTTGGGTTTTGTAGTTATTAAAAGACCTATCCAATTAACGCAAACCCAAATTAGTAAAAATAATTAGATCCAAATATTTGTTTTATAGAAACTCATATCCAAACTAATGGAAGTTTTTTTGATTGGATTTGATTGTGTTGGGTTGCTTAGATTGGCCACCCCT
The DNA here is from genome assembly GCA_030161315.1 of Eutrema japonicum. Taxonomy (NCBI): domain Eukaryota; kingdom Viridiplantae; phylum Streptophyta; class Magnoliopsida; order Brassicales; family Brassicaceae; genus Eutrema; species Eutrema japonicum. Next base: position 54,796,569 of record BSQW01000003.1, on the reverse strand, counting down.
AATTAATAGTGAGGTTTATTGTGATTAGGTATTTTAAAAATAGACATAGGATGATTAGTTTCATTAGTTATTGCCCACAAATTATGAAATAATTTTGAAAATTTTAATAATCTTGTTTTAATACATAGTCGTATCCTACTTGAATATTGGAACTAGATCATAGATGTTTGGGTCCCTAATTATCCCCGAATCTTCAAAAAATCGAGATCTCATAATGTAGTCAACCGATTTAAAACGAATAAAAAACTTTATTAAATTACATGTTAGAAAATAATTGAAGATTCCAAATAACCTTTAAACTAGTTTATTTAAAATTAATAGAGAGGTTTAATGTGGTTCGGTATTTTAGAAATAGACATAGGATGATTAGTTTCATTAGTTACTACATTTACCGAAAAAATGAATTTCCGTTGGGGTTAACCCACATAATATGAAATATTTTTGAAAATTTTAGTTATCTTGTTTTAATACATAGTCTCATACTACATGAATATTGGAACTAGATCATAGATCTTTTGGTCCCTAATTATCCATGAATCTTCAAAAAATTAAGATCTCATAGTGTAATCAACCGATTTAAAGCGAATAACAAACTTTATTAAATTACATGTTATAAACTAATAGAAGATTCCAAATAACTTTTAAACACGTTTATTTAACATTAATAGAGAGGTTTGATGTGGTTCGGTATTTTAGAAATAGACATAGGATGATTAGTTTCATTAGTTACTGTATTTACCAAAAAAATGAATTTCCGTTGGGGTTAACTAGATCATAGATGTTTGGGTGCCTAATTATCCCCGAATCTTCAAAAAATCGAGATCTCATAGTGTAGTCAATCGTTTTAAAACGAATAAAAACTTTATTAAATTACTTGTTATAAAATAATTAAAGATGCCAAATAACCTTTGAACTAGATTAGTTAACAATAATAGAGAGGTTTATTTTAGTTAGGTGTTTTAGAAATTGGCATAAGATGATTAGTTTCATTAGTTATCGCATCTACCGAAAACATGAATTCTCGTAGGGGTTAACCCACAAATTATGAAATAATTTTAAAAAATTTAGCTATCTTGTTTTAATACATAGTCGTATCCTACATTAATATTGGAACTAGATCATAGATGTTTAAGTCCCAAATTGTCCCCGAATCTCCAAAAAATCGAGATCTCATAAAACGAATAAAAAACTTTATTGAATTACTTGTTATAAAATAATTAAAGAAGAAAAATAACATTTCAACTAGATTTGTGAACATTAATAGCGAGGTTTATTGTGGTTAGGTATTTTAAAAATAGACATAGGATTATTAGTTTCATTAGTTATTGCATTTACCGAAAAAATGAATCCTCGTAAGGGTTATGCCACAAATAATGAAATAATTTTGAAAATTTTAGTTATCTTGTTTTAATACATAGTCGCATCCTACATGAATATTGGAATTAGATCAAAGATGTTTGGGTCCCTAATTATCCCCGAATCTTCAAAAAATCGAGATCTCATAGTGTAGTCAACCAATTTAATGCGAATAACAAACTTTATTAAATTACATGTTAGAAAATAATAGAAGATTCCAAATAACTTTTAAAATAGTTTATTTAACATTAATATAGAGGTTTAATGTGGTTCGGTATTTTAGAAATAGACATAGAATGATTAGTTTCATTAGTTACTGCATTTACCGGAAAAAAAAAAGAATTTTCGTAGTGGTTAACCCACAAAATATGAAATAATTTTGAAAATTTTAGTAATCTTGTTTTAATACATAGTCGCATCATACATGAATATTGGAACTAGATCATAGATGTTTGGGTACCTAATTGTCCCCGAATCTTCAAAAAATCGAGATCTCATAGTGTAGTCAACCGATTTAAAACAAAAAAAACTTTATTAAATTACTTGTTATAAAATAATTAAAGATGTCAAATAACCTTTCAACTAGATTAGTTAACAATAATAGAGAGGTTTATTTTGGTTAGGTATTTTAGAAATTGGCATAAGATGATTAGTTTCATTAGTTATTGTATTTACCAAAAAAATGAATTTCCGTAGGTGTTAGCCCACAAATTATGAAATAATTTTGAAAATTTTAGCTATCTTGTTTTAATACATAGTCGCATCCTACATGAATATTGGAACTAGATCATAGATGTTTGGGTACCTAATTATCCCCGAATCTTCAAAAAATCGATATCTCATAATGTAGTCAACCGTTTTAAAACGAATAAAAACTTTATTTTAAAGATGCCAAATAACCTTTCAACTAGATTAGTTAACAATAATAGAGAGTTTTATTTTGGTTAGGTATTTTTGAAATTGGCATAAGATGATTAGTTTTATTAGTTATGGCATTTACCGAAAAAATGAATACTCGTAGGGGGTTAGCCCACAAATTATAAAATAATTTTGAAAATTTTAGCAATCTTGTTTTAATACATAGTCGCATCCTACATGAATATTGTAACTAGATCATAGATTTTTAAGTCCCTAATTGTCCCCGAATCTCCAAAAAATTGAGATCTCATAGTGTAGTCAACCGATTTAAAACGAATAAAAACTTTATTGAATTACTTGTTATAAAATAATTAAAGATGCAAAATAACATTTCAACTAGATTAGTGAACATTAATAGCGAGGTTTATTGTGGTTATGTATTTTAAAAATAGACATAGAATGATTAGTTTCATTAGTTATTACATTTACCGAAAAATGAATCCTCGTAAGGGTTAGCCCACAAATAATGAAATAATTTTGAAAATTTAAGTTATCTTGTTTTAATACACAGTCGCATCCTACATGAATATTGAAACTAGATCATAGATGTTTGGGTCCCTAATTATCCCCGAATCTTCAAAAAATCGAGATCTCATAGTGTAGTCAACCGATTTAAAGCGAATAAAAAAACTTTATTAAATTACATGTTAGAAAATAATAGAATATTCTAAATAATTTTTAAACTAGTTTATTTAACATTAATAGAGAGGTTTAATGTGGTTCGGGATTTTATAAATAGACATTGGATCATTAGTTTCATTAGTTACTGCATTTACAAAAAAAATGAATTCTCGTAGGGGTTAACCCACAAAATATGTAATAATTTTGAAAATTTTAGTTATCTTGTTTTAATACATAGTATCATCCTACATGAATATTGGAACTAGATCATAGATGTTTGGGTACCTAATTGTCCCCGAATCTTCAAAAAATCGATATCTCATAATGTAGTCAACCGTTTTAAAACGAATAAAAACTTTATTAAATTACTTGTTATAAAATAATTAAAGATGCCAAATAACCTTTCAACTAGATTAGTTAACAATAATAGAGAGTTTTATTTTGGTTAGGTATTTTTGAAATTGGCATAAGATGATTAGTTTTATTAGTTATGGCATTTACCGAAAAAAATGAATTCTCGTAGGGGTTAGCCCACAAATTATAAAATAATTTTAAAAATTTTAGCTATCTTGTTTTAATACATACTCGCATCCTACATGAATATTGTAACTAGATCATAGATTTTTAATCCCTAATTGTCCCCGAATCTCCAAAAAATCGAAATCTCATTGTGTAGTCAACCGATTTAAAACGAATAAAAACTTTATTGAATTACTTGTTATAAAATAATTAAAGATGCAAAATAACATTTCAACTAGATTAGTGAACATTAATAGCGAGGTTTATTGTGGTTATGTGTTTTAAAAATAGACATAGGATGATTAGTTTCATTAGTTATTGCATTTATCGAAAAAATGAATCCTCGTAAGGGTTAGCTCACAAATAATGAAATAATTTTGAAAATTTTAATTATCTTGTTTTAATACATAGTAGCATCCTACATGAATATTGGAACAATATCATAGATGTTTGGGTACCTATTTGTCCCCGAATCTCCAAAAAATCGAGATCTCATAATGTAGTCAACCGATTTAAAACGAATAAAAACTTTATTGAATTACTTGTTATAAAATAATTAAAGATGCAAAATAACATTTCAACTAGATTAGTGAACATTAATTGCAAGGTTTATTGTGGATATGTATTTTAAAAATAGACATAGGATGATTAGTCTCAATAGTTATTGCATTTACCGAAAAAATGAATTCTCGTAGGGGTTAGCCCACTAATTATGAAATAATTTTGAAAATTTTAGCTATCTTGTTTTAATACATAGTTGCATCCTACATGTATATTGGAACTAGATAATAGATGTTTAAGTCCTTAATTGTCCCCGAATCTTCAAAAAATCGGGATCTCATAGTGTAGTCAACCGATTTAAAGCGAATAAAAAAACTTTATTAAATTACATGTTAGAAAATAATAGAAGATTCTAAATAACTTTTAAACTAGTTTATTTTTCATTAATATAGATGTTTAATGTGGTTCGGGATTTTAGAAATAAACATAGGATGATTAGTTTCATTAGTTACTGCATTTACAAAAAAAATGAATTCTCGTAGGGGTTAACCCACAAAATATGAAATAATTTTGAAAAGTTTAGTTATCTTGTTTTAATACATAGTAGCATCCTACATGAATATTGGAACTAGATCATAGATGTTTGGGTACCTATTTGTCCTCGAATCTCCAAAAAATCGAGATCTCATAATGTAGTCAACCGATTTAAAACGAATAAAAACTTTATCTAATTACTTGTTATAAAATAATTAAAGATGCAAAATTACATTTCAACTAGATTAGTGAAAATTAATAGTGAGGTTTATTGTGGTTATGTATTTTAAAAATAGACATAGGATGATTAGTTTCATTAGTTATTGCATTTACCGAAAAAATGAATTCTCGTAGGGGTTAGCCCACAAATTATGAAATAATTTTGAAAATTTTAGCTATCTTGTTTTAATACATAGTAGCATCCTACATGAATATTGGAACTAAATAATAGATGTTTAAGTCCCTAATTGTCCCCGAATCTCCAAAAAACCGAGATCTCATAGTGTAGTCAACCGATTTAAAACGAATAAAAACTTTATTGAATTACTTGTTATAAAATAATTAAAGATGCAAAATAACATTTCAACTATATTAGTGAACATTAATTGCAAGGTTTATTGTGGATATGTATTTTAAAAATAGACATAGGATGATTAGTCTCAATAGTTATTGCATTTACCGAAAAAATGAATTCTCGTAGGGGTTAGCCCACTAATTATGAAATAATTTTGAAAATTTTAGCTATCTTGTTTTAATACATAGTTGCATCCTACATGAATATTGGAACTAGATAATAGATGTTTAAGTCCTTAATTGTCCCCGAATCTTCAAAAAATCGGGATCTCATAGTGTAGTCAACCGCTGGCTTCGACTGACCTTCCCCCTCGGCGTGATCATACGCCCCCTGCTCCACCGTGACACTCTGCGTCACATTCGCAGCTGCTCTGCCACCTCTACCACCTCTGCCGCCACGGCCTGTTCTGCCGCCCCGACCACGGCCGCCACGACCACCCCGACCTCTGAGACCTTGCCCAACGCTATCAGAATCAACCATCTGCAATAACCACTTGTTCCTAATTGACAACAGCAATAGTAAAACAAACACGAGTCTTACCGTGGAATCTCATTGAAGGCTCGAAGAGGATGATCTAGAACTTCAAGCTCAACAATTGACTAACTCACATAGACAGTTCTAATAGCGGAAATTTTTTTTTAAAAGCCGTCCTAGAACCGTAAATGCTCTGATACCAAATTGAAACAACCGCACCCATTTTTCTTTTTTTTTTTTTTTTTTGCAAATAATTACTAAAATCCCATAAATAATAATAATTGAACCTCACCAATTAATTTCCGGTTCAAGATTAAAATCCGAATAATCAAGGTCATAAATTATTAAATAAAATCACCAAATAAACGACAAGTCTAGATCACCCCCTCTTCCTCGCCCTGATCCCACGGTCACACATTCTCTTTTCCTGCATCAATTAAAATATAAGAGATGCATAAGTATTTCGAAAAATACTTAGTGAGACAATCCTCCCATCTACAGGCTAACAAATAATTAAGATAATTAATATAGACTATCACGAAAAATACCGAATAAATCAAACATTTCATGAAACACTCGATCTAGACCCTCCGAGATCGTAAACGGCCTATAATCACGAAATCACATCAATTATCAAAATTATTTAATTACGCCTATGGTCCTGCACTCACCTTATTCCCGCACAGCAAGTTTCACGAGAAAATTCAGCAATTTTCTAGAACTCCCCGGGATGAATAACCTTCTATTAATCCACCTAAAAACAAAAATAATAAAATATTCAAAACAAACCAAAACTTAATTATCCAAACTCGATACGCACGTTACGCGTTTCGTCTTCTTCTTCCCTTCGCCGGCGCGACTTCACTACCGCCGGAGCTCACCCACCGGAACCGCCATGATCCAGCCTCCAATCACCACCACGAGACCCGCTACACACGGCCGGCCCTAAATACAGCGACCCCGCCACAACACCGCCAACCCACGGATCTCACGCACGACAAAACCAAACGACAAGGGGCGGAAGCCTTACCGTGAAGAGGGAGGCGCGGCTCGAAGCTTCTCCTTGCTTCCATGCCGAGACCAGCGCAAATCCTTTTTCTTGACGGCTAGGGTTCGATCACCGCACGGACAAGGAGATACATACACCCATATATACTATTCAAGTTTCCTTATTACACCAATCGGTCCTCGCACTTCCTCCCCTTCCGAAAGTTAACCCCAAACTTTCAAAATTAACAATCACACCCGCCAGTAAAATTGATTTATTCAATTTAACCCATCCCTAACTTCTGGAAGGTCAAATTAAACCCAATTAATGGATTACGGGTGTTACAGTTCTCCCCCACTAACATAGATTCGTCCTCGAATCTAACGTCCAACGAACATCCACAACGTAGCACAACCGCTATTTTAATTCAGCGTCGCACGACCGCTCTTCCAACTCCACCAACAACGGTATCACGGCTCAACACCATAGTGCCATAGTTCCCTACTTGGTTTGGCCAACCACTCCAACACCCGGGAGTACAACGACTTCACGACCCAACACCATGGATCGGTCCGTCTAACGCATAGAGAGCCAGACAACGGCAATCTCTCTAGTGACATGTCTCACCAATCAGGAATCACATCAAAACCCAGCCGGCCAGGTACACTCGGCAGTGACTCACCAGTGCACTCCGATGCCGCTATATGGGGCCACCACCCCGTGCCAAACCAATCCGAACTATCAGCCTTATGCGGCTACCAAACACCTAGTATCCGCACTCCCGCTATCGGACCACTACCACTAGTAGCCCGCCAACCTGTCTACTAATCCCCTAGTAACCACACCATTCAACATTTTCAAAGAAAACACCTTTTTATTGAATAATCAAATGCTCCAAAGTACATCGATTAATTATAATACCATAAAATAAACGAGTACAACAACGCAATAACTCCCCAAAACCCCAACACCATGGTCACAACGACATGGAAAACACCCGGCTAACCCTCCAGTTTGCCGAACCACTTGGGAAACTTGCGCTTCAACTTCGCTTCCGGCTCCCAAGTCACCTCCTCGGCTCCATTGCAGTCCCACAGCACCTACATCTCAGGAACCTTCTTCCTCCTGATCACTCTCACCCGACGATCTAGTACTCTCAGAGGCCTCGCCTCCACCACCATGCTCGGTGTCAAATCTGATGGCACCCCCGTGACCACCTGATCATCCTTGTGCAGACATTTCTTCAGCATCGACACATGGAACACCTTGTGAAATGCATGCATAGACTCCGGCAACTCTAGCCGATAAGCCACCGGTCCGACCCGCTCCGGCACCCTGACGGGACCCATATATCGCGGACTCAACTTAGTCTCGGAGATGGACCTGTTCGGACCCCTCAATATGGCCATCTTCAGATAGACCAAATCGCCAACTGCGAACTCCAGCTCCTTCCTACGCCGATCTGCGTAGCTTTTCTGACGATCTTGAGCTTCCTTCATGTTCAACTTCACAATCCGGACCTTCTCAGTCGTCTCCTGCACAAAGTTAGCCCCCAACAGGCTCCTCTCCCCCACTTGTGTCCAACACAACGGGGTCCTGCAAGGCCTACCATACAACGCCTCAAATGGTGCCATGCCGATACTAGCCTGGTAGCTGTTATTGTACGCAAACTCCACTAGATTAAGATGATCCGCCCAATGTCCACCCCAATCCAACACACACATCCTCAACAGATCCTCCAACGTCTGGATAGTCCTCTCCGACTGCCCATCGGTCTGGGGATGATAAGCTGTACTCATGTGTACCTTAGTGCCCATCTCCTTCTGGAAAGCGCCCCAGAATAACGAGGAGAACTTCAGATCTCGATCTGACACTATACTCACCGGTACCCCATGCAGCTTCACAATCTCCCTGACGTACCTCTTGGCCAACACTTCCGCACCGTCGGTCTTTTTTATGGCCAAGAAGTGCGCAGACTTGGTCAACCTATCGACGATGACCCAAATAGCGTCCCTGGTTCGCGAAACCGGCAGACCCACCACGAAATCCATGGTGATCATGTCCCACTTCCACTCCGGAATGGGTAAACTCCTCAACAACCCGCTCGGAACCTGATGCTCAGCCTTCACCAACTGACAGGTATCACACCCCGCAACCCAGTTGGCAACATCCTTCTTCATCCCTACCCACTGGTAATACCGTTTGAGATCACGGTACATCTTGGTAGCTCCTGGATGAATAGAGAAACGGCTCTGATGTGCTTCCCTCAGGATTTTCTGCCTCAGCACTTCGTCCTTCGGTACACACACCCTGCCCCTCAAAAGGATAGTTCCATTGCTGGAGAACTCATACTCAGACCGCTCTGCCCTGCCAGCCTGCATTAATTCCGCATCCAACTGCTGTGCTACCCGCACCCTAGTCAGAATATCCGCCTGATCCACCGCCTCTAAACCCAACGGCTCAGGCTCCTCAGACACAGCACACAGTCTCAGGGCACTCACCATGCCTACCAACGCCTCTGTATCTCGCTCAGTGTCTAAAATAACCCGCTTCCTGCTCAAAGCATCGGTTACAAGATTCGCTTTACCGGGATGGTAAGCTATCTCCAGGTCATAATCCGCAACAAGCTCCATCCATCGCCTCTGTCGCAGATTCAGCTCCGGCTGGGTAAAGATGTACTTCAGATTTTGTTGTCTGTGAACACCTGAACCTTACCGCCATACAGATAAGACCTCCAGATCTTCAATGCAAACACCACTGCAGCCATCTAAAGATCGTGAGTAGGATAATTGCATTCATGTTTCCTCAGCTGCCTGGAAGCATATGCGATTACCTTACCCTGCTGCATCAATACACAACCGAGCCCCAGCCTGGACGCGTCTGTGAACACAACATATGGCTCATCCTGCTTAGGCAAGGCTAACACCGGAGTACTCACCAGCATCTCCTTGAGCTTCACAAAGCTCTCCTCACACTGGTCCGACCACACGAAAGGAACGTCCTTCCCGGTCAACTTGGTCATGGCCTGCGCCATACTAGCAAACCCCTTGACGAACCTCCTGTAATAACCCGCCAGACCCAGAAAACTGCGAATCTCCGAGGCATTCTTCGGTCTCGGCCACTCCTCAATCGAGCGAATCTTCTCTGGATCCACTGAAACACCACGATCAGATACGACGTGCCCCAGAAATCCGATCTCCCGCTGCCAGAAACTACACTTGCTCAGCTTAGCGAACAACTGTTGCTCCCGTAGCTTCTCCAGAACTTTCCTCAGGTGTACCATGTGCTCCTCAGGACTCTTCGAATACACTAGAATGTCGTCGATGAAAATGATGACGAACTCATCCAGATACTCCTGGAACACGCCGTTCATCAACCTCATAAACGCAGCCGGTGCATTCGTCAACCCAAACGGCATCACCACAAACTCGTAGTGCCCGTATCTCGTCCTGAAAGCCGTCTTCCTGATGTCTGACTCCGCTATCGGGATCTGATGATAACCCGATGCCAAATCAATCTTAGAGAACCACGAAGCACCCTGCAACTGATCTAACAGCTCATCGATCCTCGGTAATGGGTACTTGTTCTTCACAGTAACCCGGTTCAGCCCCCGATAATCAATGCACAACCGGAAGCTCCCATCTTTCTTCTTGACGAACAGTACCGGTGCACCCCACGGAGAACTGCTCGGTCTAATGAAACCCTTTTCCAACAACTCCTCAAGCTACTTCTTAAGCTCAGCCATCTCCGCTGGAGCCATCATGTAAGGAGCCTTAGACAACGGCGTCGTCCCCGGCTCTAACTCAATGGTAAAAGGATCCGACCTGGATGGTGGTAACCCGCTCAACTGCTGGAACACATCCTCGAACTCCCAGACCACCTCAATATCCCGCACCGCTGACTCCCCAACCTCACCAGGTATCGAAATGGTAGCCAAATAGGCCTCACAACCCTGCTCGATCAAACGCTCCGCGTGAACCGCGGAAACGACGATGCCTCCCGGCACCGGTTTCACTCCCTGATAAACCAGTCTTCTGTTAGCATGCTCGAAAACCACACGACCCCGGTGACAATCCAAATGAGCCTTGAACTTTCCCAGCCAGTCCATACCCAAAATGATGTCATAGAGTTCCACTGGGCACACTATCAAATCCGCTGGCATCAGCTCTCCGGCGATAAGAATGTCGACATTCTCCACACAGCCCTGAGTCCTCAACAAACGACCCCCAGCAACTCTCACCACACCCGAGTGGTCCCCAAACCCCTCTTGGATACCGCTCCCCGACACCCAATCCGGTGTGGCAAAACTGTGGGACGCTCCGGAGTCAAACAACACATGTGACTCTACCCCAGCCACATTAAGGGTCCCTAAGCACGAAAGGATTCACGGCAAATAGCAAACACCAATTACAGAGCGAGTAACTGAAATTACAATCAAACAAGAACATAATTAAAGTAACTAACATATTTGTTAATATTTGTTAAAAATAAAATTAAGTGAGTTAATTTTAACAAATTAAATTTATAAAAAAACTTTATATCTCATCATTTCAGAAAAAGAGTTAATTTGAACAAATTAAATTTATAAAAACTTTATTAGTCTCTCATATTTGTATATTATAAGCAGAAAACACATGGATATGTTGTTACAAATCGCATTTTCCGTACCTATATATCATTACGAATTGCAAAAAAAAAAAAAAGGCAGTATTATGGATGTTTTCAAAAAAGTTTTTAAAAATTGGATTTTCAAATTTTTAATAAAAGAAAAAAAACGAAAAATGTGGTGAATGGCGGGACCAAGAAAATAATAATAGTGGAGAGAGGCTTAATGGAAGGGAATGGGTTTGATGTGGTTTTATTCATTTGGTCACCACACAGCTTGGCTCCTCATCCTCTCCACGTGGCTTCCCATTCCACGTCATCTTCTTCTTCCCCACGTGGCTTCCTCTTGCGGGTCCCACGAGAATCAGTTCCCTCGAAGATTAGATGCGTCACCATCGTTGCTCCCTAATTCCATCATTTCCATTTTAGACTAACCTTTTATTATAATTTTTTCGTTAATTAACAAATGTAATAACAATACAAAATAAAAACTACAAAAATGGTCGGTAGAAAATCGTATTTCCCAATACCAAAATAATTACTTCGTCCTCAAGCATTACCACTGTTTATATATACATAAATAAATCCTAATCAATACTACAATCCTAAGCAATCATACTCAGAAATAGTCTGTTATTATTAATTTAAATACATATCAGAAGCTCATTATTATTATACAAAACAAAAAGTATATATTTTACCACATATATGAATGAAAATTAACTTTTGATAAATTTTTAAAATAATGTGGTGGATATCAAAAGATTTTAGTTTTTGTTAAAACTAAATTTTGTAATTACTATTTATGCTTTTTGTTTTATACATGTATAGACAAATTTATTCACTAAATTAGCATTTTGGTTCTTGTGCTATTAAGATAAATTATCTTAGTTATATAAATAAAACCAATTAAAATATGTCATGTCCACGCTGAGGTGGCGAAATGAGAAGAGAGAAAATGTTTCTTTATATATATAGATTTTTGTTTCAAAAAGAATGTCGTTTTATATTTTTAATACAATTTTTGAAACTAATTCTCAAAATTGTCCTTTACCGAAAGCTAACATTTGTATTTAAATCATTTTGAATTAATTATGAGTATCTTAAATAGGGGTATATTAGTATAATCTTAAAGTTTTTTAATATGTGTGAAATGTGTCAAAATAACACTCTTTGTAAAACATAGAGAGTATTGGTTAACTCGATTTTACATATACTTATCAGTTATTTGTGTTAGCACAATTATACTAACGGAGTTGAAATAAATTTATTTATATTATCACTGTTGATTAAAGTTTTGAAGATTTCTTTCACGCATTTTCATGAATTTTCAGAAACTTTAACAATATTTAGAAATTTTGTTTATAATATTTATTTCATTTCGAAATATAAGATGTTTAGCTAAAACATATAAAAATTGATAAAAAAATTCGAAAAATAATTAATAACAAAAATTCAACTGATAAAAACTGCATAGTACAAATGATTACAAAATATCAAATAAATTTAAATTTTGCATAAAAACTTCAAAAAAAAAAATTAAAAAAAAGTATGTGAAACATTTTATATAATAAAACGATTTGTTTGCGTAAATGTAAACATATTAGGATTGAACCCGCGCTAATTATAGTGCGGAGTAATTGTTTTTCAAGAAATTATTTTGAAATTACTTTTATCTGAATTTTACAATATGGTTAACTAATTATTATAGATAAAGATGTCAATTTGTAATAATTAATCTATTCAACCCGTTTTACAATGAAATAAAATATTATTTGGGCTAACCAGCAAAAACTTATAATCTTGAAAACATAACTTTAATATGCACCGTTAAATAACTCTAGTTTTTGTGGTTAGTCTACGAACTTTAAAAAAAAAATAGTTTTCTTATGTCTAATTTTTTATAAAATTAGTAAAATATTTTTAATTTATTTTTTGATATATATTCAAATAAAATTTAATAAATTATAGTCAAAATATAGCTTTTGTGAAAATATATTTTAATTTATTTTTTGATATATATTCAAATAAAATTTAATAAATTATAGTGAAAATATATTTTTAATATATTTTTTGATATATATTCAAATAAGATTTTTTTTTTGAATATATATGAATTAATTATTATTTTAAAATATATAGTATTAAAAATAAATAAGAAATTAAATAATAAATAACATGTTTAATGCAAAATATATACTTTCCATATTCTAATCAATAATTTTAAAAGACTATTATATCTTTTCCTATTTCAATTATTTTGTGTTATTTGTAATGACATTTCATGTAATAACTTACAAAACAAAGTTCATTTTTTAAAATGTCTTCTTAAATAATATTATAGAGATTTCCATTATTCTGACAAACTTTTTGTAAGTTTTCAGAAATTTTAAGAACTGCTTTTAAAAAAATTTCAAATTTTTTGAACTTTTATAAGTTTTTGTAAGTTTTTATGTATTTTTTTGTTTGTCAAATTATCGTTCATTCATTTCTTATTGTTGATGGCCAATGTTGATTACTTTTTATATTTAAATAAAAAAAATCTAAACCCTACCACCAAAATATTAAACCCTTTTTGTTGTTTTAAACTTTGCCAGAGCTCATTTTGCGACGAACTTTTTAATCGATATAAGACTTTCTTATGCCATGTATATCACAAACCTAACATCTAGCCATCTTTAAAAAGAGGAAAGGTGTAAAAACAGAAGAAGAAAAAAAAGAAATCTGTTTACTTTAAAAATATATTTAGGAAAAAAAAAAATATTTGTTAAAAATAAAATTAAGTGAGTTAATTTTAACAAATTAAATTTATAAAAAAACTTTATATCTCATCATTTCAGAAAAAGAGTTAATTTGAACAAATTAAATTTATAAAAACTTTATTAGTCTCTCATATTTGTATATTATAAGCAGAAAACACATGGATATTATAACGCCCCGACCGCCCCTACCTGTGGGCCCCATGCCCTCTCTCGGCCCATGGGCCCCACCCTTGTCCGACGGCCGGTGCGTTAGTCCGGGAGGCTTGTAATACTTGTTTACTGACCCTGCAATCACCACGTGATCTTTCCCCGTGTTTTGTCCTCACTCACACGATACCGCGAATCACTTCCCGGTAGGTCACCCATCCTTAAATTGCTCCAGCTCAAGCACGCTTAACTCAGGAGTTCTCTCTGGACAAGTTTCCGAAAAGATAAGTGCACTTTGGTGACATAGGTAGCCAAATCAATTCTTATAAGCCTCTCCGCATATACAAGAAATCGGGATGTTACAATCACCCCCACTCATAGAGCGCAACGTCCTCGTTGCGCACCAGGATCGTCACCCTAGACGGTGTGGGCCCACCTGACTCCACACACGTGTTTGGGTTCGGCTCTGATACCAAATTGAAACAACCGCACCCATTTTTTTATTTGCAATTAATTATTAAAATTCCCATAAATAATAATAACTGAACCTCACCAAATAATTTCCGGCTCAAGATTAAAAATCCGAATAATCAAGATCATAAATTATTAATAAAATAATCAAATAAACGACAAGTCTAGATCACCCCCTCTTCCTCGCCCTGATCCCACGGTCACACTTTCTCTAATCCTGCATCAATTAAAATATAAGAGATGCATAAGTATTTCGATAAATACTTAGTGAGACAATCCTCCCATCTACAGGCTAACAAATAATTAAGATAATTAATATAGACTATCACGAAAAATACCGAATAAATCAAACATTTCATGAAACACTCGATCTAGACCCTCCGAGATCGTAAACGGCCTATTATCACGAAACCACATCAATTATCAAAATTATTAAATTACGCCTATGGTCCTGCACTCACCTTATTCCCGCACAGAAAGTTTCACGAGAAAATTCAGCAATTTTCTAGAACTCCCCGGGATGAATAACCTTCTATTAAACCACCTAAAAATAAAAATAATAAAATAATCAATATAAAAACGTTCGATAATCGCTTATTAGACCGGCCTAAACCGGTAATCAACTTCCCGTCTTCACCATCGCCGGTGCAACGACGCCACCACCGGAGTTCACCGCGGCCCAACCTCCGATCTGCAATCCCGATTCCAAACCCACACCGGAGCTCACCACCGGAGCTCACCACGGAAGCTCTCCACGGCCCAACCCCGATCCACAATCCCGACTCCAAACCACACACCGGCGAGTGCTCATCACCGGAGCTCACCACGGAAGCTCACCACGGCCCAACCCCGATCCACAATCCCGAGCGACCCCGCATCGCATCACAAAAAACTAAGGAGGGAGAGAAGGGTTCTTACCGTGGCGACGAGGACTTGACGGCTAGGTTAATCGCACAAGCTCGGAGAGGGAGATGCTTACGCGTATATAACCTATGTGTGTGGGACCAATTTTTTTTGAATTCTCAATTGACCCCAAACTCCCAAAATTATCAATTAAACCCACCCGGAAAAAATTGATTTACGCGAAATTAACCCCCATAACGCCCCGACCGCCCCTACCTGTGGGCCCCAACGACATCTCCCGGCCCGTGGGCCCCACCCTCGTCCGACGGCCGGTGCGTTAGTCCGGGAGGCTTGTAATACTTGTTTACTGACCCTGCAATCACCACGTGACCTTTCCCCGTGTTTTGTCCTCACTCACACGCTACCGCGAATCACTTCCCGGAAGGTCACCCATCCTTAGACTACTCCAGCCCAAGCACGCTTAACTCTGGAGTTCTTTCGGGCAAGTGATCGGAAAAGGTAAGTGCACTTTGGTGACATAGGTAGCCAAATCAATTCTTATAAGCCTCTCCGCATATACAAGAAACCGGGATGTTACAATCACCCCCACTCATAGAGCGCAACGTCCTCGTTGCGCACCAGGATCGTCACCCTAGACGGTGTGGGCCCACCTGACTCCACACACGTGTTTGGGTTCGGCTCTGATACCACTTATAACGCCCCGACCGCCCCTACCTGTGGGCCCCAACGACATCTCCCGGCCCGTGGGCCCCACCCTCGTCCGACGGCCGGTGCGTTAGTCCGGGAGGCTTGTAATACTTGTTTACTGACCCTGCAATCACCACGTGACCTTTCCCCGTGTTTTGTCCTCACTCACACGCTACCGCGAATCACTTCCCGGAAGGTCACCCATCCTTAGACTACTCCAGCCCAAGCACGCTTAACTCTGGAGTTCTTTCGGGCAAGTGATCGGAAAATGTAAGTGCACTTTGGTGACATAGGTAGCCAAATCAATTCTTATAAGCCTCTCCGCATATACAAGAAACCGGGATGTTACAGATATGTTGTTACAAATCGCATTTTCCGTACCTATATATCATTACGAATTGCAAAAAAAAAAAAAAGGCAGTATTATGGATGTTTTCAAAAAAGTTTTTAAAAATTGGATTTTCAAATTTTTAATAAAAGAAAAAAAACGAAAAATGTGGTGAATGGCGGGACCAAGAAAATAATAATAGTGGAGAGAGGCTTAATGGAAGGGAATGGGTTTGATGTGGTTTTATTCATTTGGTCACCACACAGCTTGGCTCCTCATCCTCTCCACGTGGCTTCCCATTCCACGTCATCTTCTTCTTCCCCACGTGGCTTCCTCTTGCGGGTCCCACGAGAATCAGTTCCCTCGAAGATTAGATGCGTCACCATCGTTGCTCCCTAATTCCATCATTTCCATTTTAGACTAACCTTTTATTATAATTTTTTCGTTAATTAACAAATGTAATAACAATACAAAATAAAAACTACAAAAATGGTCGGTAGAAAATCGTATTTCCCAATACCAAAATAATTACTTCGTCCTCAAGCATTACCACTGTTTATATATACATAAATAAATCCTAATCAATACTACAATCCTAAGCAATCATACTCAGAAATAGTCTGTTATTATTAATTTAAATACATATCAGAAGCTCATTATTATTATACAAAATAAATATCGTCTCGTGGAAAAATATTCAACGCCACATGGGATCTTCTCTCTATATAAAGCATCATAACCTCCAAACACTATCTTCATTCCAATTTCAAAACCATCTCCATTGATTCTCTCTCTCTCTGTACAAACCTTAACTTCTCTCTATCTCTCTCACTAAACTCATTGTTTTTTTTTTTTTTTTTTTTTTTTTTTTTTTTGATAACCGTGGAGCTCCCATCGGCTTTCTAGGCCTCAGGACTAATCCCACGAGGCGCGTCCACCCTTTTCCAGACCCTTACGGGCCGCCAACGCTAATCCCACGAGGCGCGTCCACTCATTGTTAAGGAAACTTATAAGAAAATGGAGAATATGTTTCGTTTGATGGATCACGATCAGGATGTAACAGCTAACCGGTGCATTTGGGTCAACGGACCGGTCATCGTCGGAGCAGGACCATCGGGATTAGCGACGGCGGCTTGTCTCCGGGAACAAAACGTTCCTTTCGTCGTTTTGGAGAGAGCAGATTGTATTGCTTCTCTATGGCAAAAACGGACTTACGATCGTCTCAAGCTTCACCTCCCCAAGCAGTTCTGCCAATTACCGAAAATGCCCTTCCCGGAGAGCTTCCCGGAGTACCCGACGAAGCGTCAGTTCATCGACTACCTCGAGTCTTACGCTTCCCGGTTCGAGATCAACCCAAAGTTCAACGAGAGTGTGCAAACGGCTCGGTTCGACGAGACCAGCGGGTTGTGGCGAGTCAAGACCGTGTCGAACGCTGAGTCGACTCGTTCCGAGGTTGAGTATATTTGCCGGTGGCTTGTGGTGGCTACCGGAGAGAATGCGGAGAGAGTGATGCCGGAGATTGAAGGGCTTTCTGAATTTTCCGGTGAGGTGATTCACGCTTGCGATTACAAGTCCGGCGAGAAATTCGCCGGGAAAAAAGTGCTAGTCGTTGGTTGTGGAAACTCCGGCATGGAAGTTTCTCTTGACCTAGCTAATCATTTCGCTAAGCCTTCCATGGTCGTTAGAAGCTCCGTAAGTCATTAAAAATCCAAACTTTTCCGATCAGAATCCGATCTTTAATTAGGATTAAAAAAAACTGATCAAAATTTACGCTCTTTTCGTTTTCAGGTTCATGTGATGCCGAGAGAAGTAATGGGGAAATCGACGTTTGAGCTTGCGATGAAGATGCTAAAATGGCTTCCTTTATGGCTCGTAGACAAGATATTGTTGGTTTTGTGTTGGTTCGTGCTTGGAAACATCGAGAAATACGGTTTGAAACGACCCGAGATGGGTCCGATGGAGCTAAAGAGCGCGAAAGGCAAAACGCCGGTGCTTGACATCGGAGCAATGGAGAAGATCCGATCAGGAAAGATCGATGTGGTTCCAGAGATCAAAAGGTTTAATGGAAACCGAGTCGAACTCGTTAACGGAGAACATCTCGACGTCGACTCAGTTGTACTCGCTACTGGTTATCGAAGCAACGTCCCATATTGGCTACAGGTGAGAAAACAAAACCAAACAAAATTTGAAATTTTGATAACCGGGCTTGGTTTAAACTAACCGGATCGGTCTTTTTTTGGGTCAAATGTACTGATTTGGTTATTGCGTTTGTTTGTTTACAGGAGAGTGAGTTCTTTGCAAAGAATGGTTTCCCGAAAACAGCGGTTGGAAGCAGCGGTTGGAAGGGAAGTCCAGAACCCGCTGCTTTGGAAGTATCCTCCCACTTCCTCTTCTGTCCCTGCTGCTGACCAGACTTACCGCCCTTGCTCGGAGCAACACCCTGACTTTGAGGCCGCCGCGGAACCTCTGGTACTGCAGCCTTTAAACTGGCCTCCTGCCTCATCCTCTCCTCAAGCTGCGCTGCACACTCCACCAGTTCGGACACCGACTCGAACTTGCGGACTATGCATCGGTTCCTGAGATCGATACGCATACCTCGCATGAAAGCACAAATCAGCTCATCTTCGGTATCTGCACCCCGCCCAGCAAACCGCTTCAGCCGGTTAAACTCGGCCTCGTACTCCCGAACCGAACGAGTCCCCTGTGACAAGTACAGAAACTCCCCCTGTAACCTGTCGCGAGCCTCCCGCGGAAAATACTTGAGATCGAACTCCCTCCGGAACTCGTCCCAAAACCACACTACTCCCGCCCTCCTCGCAGCAACACTCTGCCACCACTCATGTGCATCTCCCTCCAGATAATGCACCGCCAAGTCAACCCTATACTCCTCAGGGCATCTGATCGACTGGAAGTTCCTCTCCAACCTGGACCTCCCCTCATCAGACTCAATCGGTCGAGCACCACCACTGAAAAACTTGGTGCCCAACCTCTGCATATGCTCCATCACCCTCAGGTATGACGGAACCACTGGCTCGGCCTCAGCAACCACTCCCGGAACTCCCGGAGCAACAACACCCGGCATCGCGGCAACCCCCTGTGGCGCCACTGGAGCTGGAGCCGGTACCACACCAGGTAACCTCTCCAAGAGCTGGGCCAACATGCCCAAAACAGCCGCCATCGGGTTCGGGCCCGCACCCGCCTGAGCACCACCCGGCGCCGGCATCGCACCATACACGGCCGCTGGCTCCGACTGACCTTCCCCCTCGGCGTGATCATACGCCCCCTGCTCCACCGTGACACTCTGCGTCACATTCGCAGCTGCTCTGCCACCTCTACCACCTCTGCCGCCACGGCCTGTTCTGCCGCCCCGACCACGGCCGCCACGACCACCCCGACCTCTGAGACCTTGCCCAACGCTATCAGAATCAACCATCTGCAATAACCACTTGTTCCTAATTGACAACAGCAATAGTAAAACAAACACGAGTCTTACCGTGGAATCTCATTGAAGGCTCGAAGAGGATGATCTAGAACTTCAAGCTCAACAATTGACTAACTCACATAGACAGTTCTAATAGCGGAAATTTTTTTTTTAAAAGCCGTCCTAGAACCGTAAATGCTCTGATACCAAATTGAAACAACCGCACCCATTTTTTTTTTTTTTTTTTTTTTTTGCAAATAATTACTAAAATCCCATAAATAATAATAATTGAACCTCACCAATTAATTTCCGGTTCAAGATTAAAATCCGAATAATCAAGGTCATAAATTATTAAATAAAATCACCAAATAAACGACAAGTCTAGATCACCCCCTCTTCCTCGCCCTGATCCCACGGTCACACATTCTCTTTTCCTGCATCAATTAAAATATAAGAGATGCATAAGTATTTCGAAAAATACTTAGTGAGACAATCCTCCCATCTACAGGCTAACAAATAATTAAGATAATTAATATAGACTATCACGAAAAATACCGAATAAATCAAACATTTCATGAAACACTCGATCTAGACCCTCCGAGATCGTAAACGGCCTATAATCACGAAATCACATCAATTATCAAAATTATTTAATTACGCCTATGGTCCTGCACTCACCTTATTCCCGCACAGCAAGTTTCACGAGAAAATTCAGCAATTTTCTAGAACTCCCCGGGATGAATAACCTTCTATTAATCCACCTAAAAACAAAAATAATAAAATATTCAAAACAAACCAAAACTTAATTATCCAAACTCGATACGCACGTTACGCGTTTCGTCTTCTTCTTCCCTTCGCCGGCGCGACTTCACTACCGCCGGAGCTCACCCACCGGAACCGCCATGATCCAGCCTCCAATCACCACCACGAGACCCGCTACACACGGCCGGCCCTAAATACAGCGACCCCGCCACAACACCGCCAACCCACGGATCTCACGCACGACAAAACCAAACGACAAGGGGCGGAAGCCTTACCGTGAAGAGGGAGGCGCGGCTCGAAGCTTCTCCTTGCTTCCACGCCGAGACCAGCGCAAATCCTTTTTCTTGACGGCTAGGGTTCGATCACCGCACGGACAAGGAGATACATACACCCATATATACTATTCAAGTTTCCTTATTACACCAATCGGTCCTCGCACTTCCTCCCCTTCCGAAAGTTAACCCCAAACTTTCAAAATTAACAATCACACCCGCCAGTAAAATTGATTTATTCAATTTAACCCCTCCCTAACTTCTGGAAGGTCAAATTAAACCCAATTAATGGATTACGGGTGTTACAATATATAACAGGAGCGAGTTGTGACATAGTGAAAAGAGAAATAAACGTCGTTCTTCACTAGATAATAAAGACTTAGTCAGAGTCATAGGACATGAAAAGCATATAACAAAGTCATAATAAGAAGTCCAACCTAGAAAAGTAAACCAGCTAGAGCCTAGAAGATGCAACTTCAACAGCATAAGGACTTTCAATTTCTGCGCTTTGTAGCTCAATCAATCATTGCTAGTCCTTGGATCGCTTGGGGGTCCTCTCAGATATACCACAAGGGACAGTGTCTTCCATCACCTTTGGGACAGTGAAATTGAAATCCCCAAGCGGTGCATTCTTGTAATCCTGGTTAGCATCGATGAAGGCTGCTATTTCATTGCGAGTCCTGAGCTTCTTCCCAGTAGGAGTTATGTAGTAGACATCCATTTTGGAGTAGTCCTTTCTCAGAACTAAGCTCCTCTTGAAGCCTCTTGGTGTCCTGGGCAAGCCAGGCTTGTCGATGACCCATGTTCTGGTTGAATCATATTCGAGGTCTGCAGCATCACGACAGGACATACCTTCTTTCTTCTGGCACGCAAAGGGGTCCTCTTGTATTTGACTTCTGATCTCCTCGTACAGTTGTTGAGTATCAATCTTTCTCCATTTCAGGCACTTTTCACACTGTGCAGCATAGATATCGATAGACCTCCCTGGAGTTAGGGCTTTTTTCTGCACAATACAAAGATGGAATCTTCACTCACATACACAAGCTACTTGGATAAATAGAATCAGAAAAAGAAGCATAGAAGAACAAATCCAATTCCACAAGATTCCACTTTCAGACCCAAATAATAATATACCTAAACGGGAAACGAAAGATAATTAGAAGAGAGGCAATTTGAAGAAAATCAAACAATAAATGTTAGGGTTATAGAAAGAAGAAAATCAAATCCACTGTGAATCTGAACCACAAGACCTAATGATGATGATTGGGAATGCGGGTACCTTGGGCGGTGATTGCTCCTCCATCTCACTTCCCTATGATTTCTTGGGATCTTCTCCTCTTCCGAAAACAACAACCAAACTATAAACCTACTGGATCATTCGTATGGGCCTCAAATAAGCTAAGGCCCATCACTTTTTGCAACAAAAAAAAGGAAAGGAATTTGTACGTAAACAAAACGACGAGGGAAAGTAAATGAATGCATCTCCCTCCAGCTAAGAGATTACCTTTTTTCCCATCAACTCTTCACCTAACTCTCTAAGAGATTAGACAAATTGATACAAAACCAATTATGGATTGGCGTTTATATATGTCACATAAATAGGAGATCCAAGAGAAGAGAGCTGATGATGTTCAACCTCATTACTTTCCTCCGCCGCCGTCTCCGCCGTTCCCGGAATGCTAGATTCCCCGTCGACTACCGCCTCTCCGTTGATGACCCCACTAACGGGTTTTCCTCCGCAGCCGCCATTCACCCGAACCCGGAGAAAGCCATCAGAGTTGCCACCTTCAACGCTGCTATGTTCTCCATGGCTCCCGCCGTCCCCAGCAACAGACTAATCACCGGTTTGCCACTCCGCTCGAACTCAACCGTTGACCGTCCCAGGAGCATACTGAAGCACTCTCCCCTTCACCCCATTAACGCCGCCGCTCCTGGAAAACATTCGAAATCGAGGTTCAGGGTCTCCATCAATCTCCCCGACAACGAGATTAGCCGCCAGCTCAGTTTCCGGGAGGATCCACACCACTCGCCTCTCTCTTTCTCCCGCGATCTCCGGACCACGAGAACGGTATTAGAAGTGCTGAGGGAGCTAGACGCTGACGTGCTCGCTCTGCAGGACGTCAAGGCCGACGAGGCTGACCAAATGCGACCGCTCTCCGATCTCGCGGCGGCTCTCGGCATGAATTACGTCTTCGCCGATAGCTGGGCGCCGGAGTACGGCAACGCCATTCTCTCTAAGTGGCCCATCAAAAACTCCAACGTTCAGAAAATCTTTGACCACACTGATTTCAGGTTAGTCACTGATTATGACTCAAAACTACTACTCTGTTTTCGTGGCTTAATGGTTTCTCCTATTCGTTTTATTATTATTAAGTCATCATGCGCTTCTCGTGAGGAGTGTCAATGTGTGGCATATATACACACAAACATGTATATACATAAATGCACACTTGAGTTTCCTGTGAAGAACTCAGAGAACAGCTGTATATTCTCAAGGACAGCTTCAAATGTCAATATGCTTTTGTCTGAATCACATCGGCTTCTTGTGAAACATATCTAGATTTTCTTTATTTTTTCTTTTTTGCTACCAAATTCACAATAAATTAATCCTTTTTTTTATTTAATAAAAAATGGTGGCAGACATAGAAAAAGGTGATGATGGTATTATATATATACGGAGCCTGTAATAATATACAGTACTTTGAATCTTATCGTGTGCATTATTGTAAGCATATATAATGAAAAAGACACCGGAGCCTGTAATAATATACACTACTTTGACTCTTGGGTAGGTGAGTTTTAATTTGTTTGTGTTAGGATATCAATACTTTGATAATTAGACGCGCATTTATTTTAGTTGAAGTCAATTAGGGTTTTCTATATCTATCGATAGGAATGTCCTGAAGGCGACCATAGATGTTCCCGGGAGCGGGGAAGTGGAGTTTCACTGCACTCATCTCGATCACTTGGACGAGAATTGGAGAATGAAGCAAGTCGATGCAATTATCCAATCTACCAACGTACCACACATACTCGCTGGCGCTCTTAATTCCCTCGACGAATCCGATTACTCTCCCGAGAGATGGACCGACATCGTCAAGGTCTTACATTATCAAAATAAATTGTGTAAAAACAGATACAAGTTATCAATCTAGCTATAGTAACTATATATAACGTTTCTCTTTCTCTCTCTCTCTCTATCTATATATATATAGTATTACGAAGAGATGGGTAAGCCAATACCAAAAGCCCAAGTGATGAGGTTCTTTAAGAGCAAAGAATACACCGACGCTAAGGACTTTGCTGGAGAATGTGAATCTGTGGTAGTGGTCGCAAAAGGCCAGAGTAAGCAAGCACACCACTTTATGTCAAACGCTAGCTAGCTGTTGTTTCCTTTGCTGAAGAAACGTCGTATATATAACGTAACATGCATGCATGCAGGTGTACAAGGGACATGCAAGTACGGGACACGCGTGGACTACATACTGGCTTCCTCGGATTCGCCGTACCAGTTCGTACCGGGGTCGTATTCGGTGTTGTCCTCTAAAGGAACATCGGATCATCACATAGTGAAGGTCGATGTTGTAAAACCCAGACCAATCAACGTCGACGAGCAGCGACCAAGAAGACAGACGCAGCAGAGAGTTACAACGCCTATATATAATAACTCGTCTCTCACAAAGGCCTCGTGGAGGACGCATTACTACAAAGCGTGAACAATCTATATTATACGTAGTAGACATATATATATATATAGATATTACAAAAAATGTTACAGGGTTTTTGGACTGTTAATTTACACCATTTGCAATATTCAAAACAAAACAAAACAAAAATTTACACAATTTGAGATAGAATTGCTCTGGACTGTACGTGTTGTGTGCGTTTTTAACCGTGAATTCTGATATACTTTCCCCAAAGATTTCCCCATTTTTGCGTGTCTGCTTTTAATGTTAAGACATTGTGACTTGTTTAATCCAGTGGCGGACCTAGAACATTTTTTTACCAAAGACAAAAAATATATATACTAAAAAAAGTTATCTATAAAACTATTTTATGTTGACTCAAAACTAAAAAAAATAAAAATTAATCACCTTTCATTTGTTATATCTTTAAATAATTATTTTTGGATAAAACAAACAAGATAATTTGAATATAATTGATCATTAATAAACCCTAAACTTTTCTATGAATTTAATTCATATGATCTTTAATTTGACAAAAAACTAGAGTATAATCTAAACGTACTAAAGTAGAATATAAAAAAACAAAAAAATCTTAACTAGAAATTCAACCCAAAACTGACAGTTTAGGTTTTTTCTTTTGCTCGTCGAAAATTTTTAAGAGGAACAAAGATAAGGAGTTCAATTTTTTCTTGTGTTTGGCAAAAATAATAATAATAATAGATAATTTTTTTACTTAATCCATTTACAATTGAGTCTCAAATTAAATGTTAGCCCAACTAAACAAATAAATTGGATTTTTGCTACTAAATTAATTTTTTGATGGATCAAACTGTTTTTGTAAGTGGGATCAATTAAATTTATTTGAAGATATAACACTACATAAAAAACAAATTTCCTAGGGGTCAATTGACCCTCTCTATTCCAAGGAGTTTCGCCCCTTGTTTAATTAGAGGTGTCAATTAGGGCTAAAGTATGGAGCCTGATCCGGCCTAGCTCTGAAAATTATTGGGTTCAAACCTAGAAACATAAGCCCAAACATATCGGGCTTTTCGGTTTGATCTCGTTCGGGATAGTGGATCTTTTGGGCTTAGCCCGATCGGACTCGAACTAGCCCGGAAATAAATATTTTGATTAAATTCGAGGTTTTGTTTAATAATTTAACTTTTAAAAATTTGGAGTATTTCTTATTTATTTTTCATTGATCGAATAACCTATTTTCCTAGTTGTGTCTTACTATAAATCTCAGAGTTTACATTTAGTATTAGTGCACATGTCTTGAACAAATATAGAAATTATATTTTACCAAAACACGTTGAAACATTTATTTGTGCATGTACTTGGTTGGATGGGTTTACATTTTGTGATTCGTAACATTATTATTCATTCATATTTACTTCATATTTTAAAATCTTTATCATTATCTAAAGATTTTCAGTTATATTTCTATATGATTTATACATGTGAAAACTTAATGAAGTTTTACCTAATTTTGTTTTTATCTGCTGTTCTTGATGGTGATGACTACTTAGAAGACGATGAAAGAGATTCCAATTTAAAAACTATCTAGAGTTGAAGTGTTTTGATTTTATGTTTTAGTATTTGATAATACAATCTATTTGAATTTTATATAGATATATTTGGTGAAATTTTTGCTTTTAAATTAAATTGGATTCGATATAAATATATTTTAATTTTGATTTATTTTGATAAATATGTTGTTTTAATTATTTTTTATTTGTAAAGAAAACTTCAAAAAGTTTAGAATAGTTCTATAACCTTATTCGGATTGTACCAGACTTTAAAATATAAGAACGATTTTTTAAGACCGGACTCAAATATATAAAGATTTTGCTGATTTCGAGTCGAGACAGCGGGATTGACATCCATATGTTTAACCGAGACGTACGTATAACTAATATATTTATGTGTGAAAAGCACTACTCTCATTAAATTTTGTAGTTTCTCAAATTGAGATTAGCTTTTCTTGAGAACGTTACTTATTTAAAAATGGACGGAAACGGAAATTAAAACAAATAGTTCAAGTTGTGGGTAAGCTCTCTGACTTTGAAGCCATAACTATGACTCGGATTTCTATACGGCCTCGAGATACGATAACTTCATTCCCAAGCTATAATTCTAACATTATTTTGTTTATTTCCTATCTAAATAAACCGTAACATGATTTTGTAGATAATTTGTTTTTTTTAGGGTTAGACTTTCGAAATATAAAAGCCTTTTGAGTCCTACCATAGGATAGGATGATGAGAAAAATCTCAAGAAAAGTTACAAGCCTTGGTTGTATGTGCTCTCTTGATACAGGTGTATATATATATGTTCAAGAGTCAAGAGGAAGATCATCTACACGCCATGTACCATATTATGCTGCTAGAATAATTGTGATTAATTAAAAAGTTAGTACTTAGTTAATTAATTTTCTTGAGATCTGGGTAAAATGATATCACCATATGAATTACATTTACATTATATTGTCTCTCACATAAGAAAGAAAGTCTTTACATTTGGGCCAATTCACACTATCACCAGATTATTGGGCCTTTCTTACATTATAACGGGCTTTAAAGATATATGGGTTTTACACATTTGGGCCAATTATTTTCGCAAGTTTCAATTTATTTGTTAATAAGAGAAATTAGTTTTACTTCCTCCTTGAGAGTTGAGAGAAGTCATTGTTTAAACCCTAAACCATCCTCCATCCTCCATCCTCCATCCTCCATCCTCCATCCTCCATCCTCCCTTTCTTTCTCGGCTCTCAAGCTCTTACTGCAATGGAGGCAGAGCTTCGTGTTCGACTCAATGATCATCAAGTATCAAAGATTTTCCCTGTGAAACCAAAATCAACGGCGAGACCTGTTTCTAATTCGGAGACTCCCGATTCCCGATACTGGTCCTCCTTCAAACCTCACTCCATACCTAATCTGGTCTCCTCCGTCTCTGCCCTCGCTTTCTCTCCAATCCACCCTCATTCCTTCGCCGTCGCTCACTCCACCACCGTCTCCCTCTTTTCCTCGCAGACGCTTTCCGCCTCCCGCCGTTTCTCGTTCCGAGATGTTGTCTCATCCGTCTGTTTCCGTTCCGACGGCGCTCTTCTCGCCGCATCCGATCTCTCCGGTCTGGTCCAGGTCTTCGACGTCAAGGAACGAATGGCTCTCCGTAGCCTCCGCTCACACAAGGCACCCGCGCGATTCGTCAAGTATCCGTTTCAGGACAAGCTTCACTTGGTTTCCGGAGGCGACGATGCGGTGGTCAAGTACTGGGATGTGGCCGGGGCAACCGTCATCTCAGATCTGTTGGGGCACAAGGACTATGTGCGCTGCGGTGACTGCTCACCGGTGAACGATTCAATGTTCGTAACAGGCTCATACGATCACACAGTAAAGGTGTGGGACGCGAGAGTGGACAAGTCGAAATGTATCGCTGAGATCAGCCATGGAAATCCAGTGGAGGACGTGGTATACCTGCCGTCGGGTGGAATGATAGCAACGGCCGGTCTGAACAGCGTCAAGGTCTGGGACTTGATCGGAGGCGGGAGGTTGGTTTGTTCAATGGAGAGCCACAACAAGACTGTGACGTCTCTCTGTGTTGGGAGAATGGGATTGGATGAAGCAGCGGAGAATCGACTTGTGAGCGTTGCTTTAGACGGATACATGAAAGTGTTTGATTACGGGAGAGCAAAGGTGACTTACTCCATGAGGTTTCCAGCTCCTCTCATGTCTGTCGGGCTCTCTCCCGATTGCTCCACTCGGGTCATCGGAGGGTCTAACGGTATGGTGTTTGCCGGCAAGAAGAAGCTGAAGGATGCGGGGGACAAGAAGAAGAAAAGTATGATGAGCCTGTGGAGCGTCAAGAGCGAAGTGGAGGAGAGTAGGAGAAGGGCTTTGAGGCCGACGTATTTCAGGTATTTCCAGAGAGGGCAGAGCGAGAAGCCATCGAAAGAGGATTACTTGGTGAAGGAGAAGAAAGGAATGAAGCTGACAAGGCACGATAAGCTGTTGAAGAAGTTCAGGCATAAGGAGGCTCTGGTCTCGGTTTTGGAGGAGAAGAAACCGGCGAATGTGGTGGCGGTGATGGAGGAATTGGTGGTCAGGAGGAAGCTGTTGAAGTGCGTGTCGAATATGGAAGAAGGAGAGCTGGGATTGCTGCTGAGTTTCTTACAGAGGTACTGTACCGTGCAGAGGTATTCAGGATTGCTGATGGGTTTGACGAAGAAGGTTTTGGAGATGAGAGCTGAGGATATTAAGGGTAAAGACGAGTTTAAAGGGCTTCTCAGGAACTTGAAGCGGGAGGTTAATCAGGAGATCAAGATTCAACAGTCTCTCCTTGAGATTCAGGGTGTTATTGCTCCTTTGATGAGAATTGCTGGGAGAAGATGAATCGTCATCAACTTTTTTGTGTGCTTTTCTTTCTTTCTTTTTTCTTCTGTTATAGATTTTCGCGGGAATGTCTGGATCTACTACCAAACTTGAAAGCCACAAGACATTTGAATGTAGACTACTTATGGATTCATATAACAAAGAGCAAGTTTCGTTTGGTTCGGTTCCTATCCTACATTGTATCAAAGAGAGAGAATATACTAGAAACACATTAACTATGTCCAAGAACATATATATATAATAAAGATTAAGATTGTCACCCGTAAGTAAGGTCAATGTCTCTTGGACCGTTCCCCTCTTAGTGCTCTCCGTCTTGCAGCCGATCTGATTGTCTCAATAAGAGGAGCGTCCTCGTCTACATAATCTCCCTTATCTTCTTTGTCCGAGCCCCCACTGATGGATTCATCCTCATCGCTTCCGCTTTGCTCATCAAACAGTCTTTTTCGCTCTGTTTCAGGACGTTTTCTTGGCCGTCCCCTGCGTCTTACAGCTGCTCCTTCCTTGTCGTCTGTGAGAAATCCCAAAACAACACATGCTTCGTCATAACAACCCATTCATTCGACATTTATTCTAAAGTCCTAAGTTTGCAAAACAATCAGATGTGCTGCGAGTGCACATACATACCTTGTAAATCCTCGTTTTTCGAGCATTTCTCCTCCAAGGTTTCTAAGAAGGTGAAGCAAGGACGCCATCCGTTGGGGTCTTCATCTGTATTAACATGCACTATACGCCCCTGAACCTCCCTCTTACTGTCAAACGAGAACATGATTAAGGTTATTATTCTATTAGCAGGGTGTTTCCTACTAGCTCAGAGAATTGCCAGTCTTACATGTCCATGATGTCCTGCACTGAGAGTCTTGTTGCAAATGGAAGGATAGCAACTTCCAGAAACAACAGTTGCTTTGGGGCGTCCCTAAAAGCAAACTCAACACCTTCCTTTACCACGCTCAAAATCTCCAATCTGTGTTTGTTGCGAGCAGCACCGATATACATTCCTGAAAGCCGACCAGCAAGCTCCCGGCACACTTCAAGACATTTATCTACTCTGGATTCTCCACCGTCACAGGAAATTTCACTTGCATACCGTTGATAGCACTGCCCAATTATTTTAGTGTCAGCAGTTTTCATGGACTACCAAACTTTGTATCTGAAAATAATCATTTCATAATCTTTGCAAAAAGCTTACCCTTTTCAAGCATTCCAGATAGATATTAGAGATGTCATCTTCTGTTTTCCTTAAGCATGTTATAAAATTCTTTATGATTTCTGTAACACTAGGTCCATGCATAACAAGATGAGATATTATCTCTGGTCCTAGATAGCCCTTCGATAGAAGAAAAAAAATCCATAAATTTTGTTTAGAAATGTGAACATCAATCACTAGATGGCTGATGTTTCATAACTATGATATTTACAGCAGCATTGTCAATGCACTTGGTGAGTACCTTCGGCACTACATCACTACTAACCAACTTGCAGGCAGCAATGGCTGCAACATCTCTGCTTGTCTCTTCGACATACTCCTTACTTTCATCCTCCTCCTCAGTCTCATCTGTGTCAAAGTCCAGCAAAAGTAAATACGCAATTTGGAATACCAAGAAATGATAGGTTTTGTAGAAAAGCAAATAATAGTCACCTGAGGTGTTTAAAATTCCTTCACAGAGTTTCCAATATTTCTTGAGCATAACACTATCTGGACAATACCCTAACATTTCAAGTTTAGTAGAGTCAAAAGTTGACTTTCTAAAAATACACCACTCTTCCGCAAGTACAGCACAAATCTGCAGCATTGAAGTTTTCATTCGTTAGGCGAAAAGTGACTCATTGGTAGATAACGCAAGCTCATATACTGAAGGAAATGTATCTGTTAAATTGGAATGTCAAACAGTCTTACCCTGACAGATAGCTGATTACCATACTTCCTCGGTTCCTCAACCCCATTCAGGAAGTACGAAAGCTCCTCAAACAGGATATCACGTTTTAATATAAGGGAAGATAAGGAAGCTTCGGAGACAGTTTCACAATTTATGATGGAGTGCAGAGACCACGCCACATACAGATGCATATTCAGAAGCAGGAAACAGATAACCTAAGCAACCATGAGCAACTGTTCCATTAAGATGTGAGGGACAAACAAAAGAGATAGTAAGAGCTCTAAAAGAATTCCTTGAGCACCTCTTCGTCCAAATTTCGGAAATTGTGGAGTGTCAAAGCAAGCTCATCGTACATGCTCTCAACAAGAACAGGCTTTAACAATTGAAGCTCATACAACCTTTTCAGATTTACAAGGAGGGAATATTCATCATTTCCATCCTGCACAGAAAACGAATGTAAGATTGCATCCGTAAAGAAAATTATGAAGATAATTGGCAAAGGAAGTAGAGCATACCTTGACCTCTTTTATTGCAGAAGTAAGTTTATCTAAAAGCTTATCTTCAAGATCTTTAAGTTTCCCCCGGGAAAAATCTTGAAGCTCCCCTTTACTTTCTGACGCACAAAATGTTATTGCCTTAACGCAAGATCTTAGCGCTTCCTTCTCCCCGTTCATGAAAAACGCATCCTTAATGAATCGGACGGCAGCCTTAAAACTCTGAAACAGAGGACAAAATGTAACTTTCACTGAGAGAGGTGAATAACATGAAAAACGGCATCCTATATAAAACAAAATGGTTTTAGCCACCTGCTCCTGTCGTTTAAGAGAATAGAGCTCAAGTTTCATATACATAATAATCTCGACCAAAGATGACACTTTCGCTTTGTCAGCCATGAATTTACGTAGAAGCTGTGGATAATTCTTCATCATAGCAACCGCTATGTCTTTCCTGTTGTTTTCAAACATTTCCTGTTATTCACAGCATTGAAACATCAATGTCATAATTTTCGTAATTGAGAAAGAAACGAGTGTATAAAAACATGTAAATGCCTAGTTTAGGTAAAAACATGTATTCACCTAGTTTAGTTCAAGAAAGAAAAAAAAATCGAGAATGATATAAGGCCTCATGCTTTTGGGACGTCAGATCATCGGCACAATAGGAAGATTTTCTCAGAAAGAGCAAAGACAGAATCTTACTCGCTGAGCTTTACTGTGATACTGCTTTCGATTATCAGTTGAAGGGATTATCTTCTCCCCGACAGCCTTTCTGACTGACGCAAACAGAAGTCTGATCAAGTTTGTTGAGTCCTCGTCATTTGTAGACCCAGTCCGAGGATTCTGATCCAAAAGCATAGAGATGATACACTTCCAGTCCTGCAAGAAAAGCAGCATCATGAAGATAATATAAGAACTGTAGTAGGTACACATCACAACTACATAATGAATGTGCAACAGTGAAAATCTCTTAGACCTACCTTCATGGCCTTCATGTACTCCCAAACATCATCAATTACATAAACGCTTAATATTGGATCTGTTGAGAACTCCCGTAATATTTGTAACATTCTGAAGATATAGATCTCAGAGGACGAATCATCATGACCTGAAGAAAAGGATGTGATAGCTCTGAACCAAGTTCTCAGAGTAAATATTTCTAGTGCCCAGGATTTGGCTAATCTCGAGGGATAACCTGTAAGACCGGATGGAGAATTGTTGAACTTTTGTGCGATCAAGTGGTCATACACTAACTCTCCTATAGCACGTCTGATTTCTTGAGGTTGATCAATAAGCAAATCGTACAAAGGGCCTAGGTCATCATCAGGTATCAGCTGGTGTCTGCAGGACAAAAAAAGCTTTAGTTTTAATGCAGGGCATTCCAACATATTTGTGGTTGAAGCTTTGGTTTGGAAAAATTATCTTGAGGAATACCTTAGCAGCTGCTTTACAAGCCCTATAGCACATACAGCTGCAGGCATATCAACATCATCAGCCATCTCGATCATTCGATTGGAAAATCTCTCAGTGAACAGACCAAGAGTGGGGACGTTTTCATCCATCTCATAAAGTTTTCGCAATGCCAAGAGAGAAGCTTTCCTCACTCCAGCAGCCTCCGGATAATTGAAAGAAAGAATATCAGTGACTATTACGAATATATATTTTAATAATCTTGAAGAGAGAATAAGGAGCTTACTTTGTCATTAAGCGTCCATCCAAGATACTTTAAGTACAGATCTTGTAAGAAAAGAGAAGGATAAGACAAAATCCAAATGCCCAGAGACTGAATGCATGACATCCTAATATCGGGGTCAATATCTCGATATCGGTGTACAAACAACCTTCAGAATAAGATGTAATAATGATTCGGTCAGCAACACTCACATAAATCCTATTATTTTCTTCTCTTTTTTTTGGGAGGGCGGGGTGTAATACTTAGCTGACGGTACAATTGTTATCCAATCTTACCCAGTGAAAATTTTTCGCATCATGTCCTCCAATGTAGTTATCTGTTCATGAGTAACAGACAACCTTTTGTTGAGGGACTCAACACGAGGCCCGTCAGCTCTTTTCTTGCTTTCAGCATTCAATTGCCTTTGGGTGGTTTCTCGCTGTGAACCGAGTGTGTTTGCTACAGAAATGAAAGATGTGACTAGTTGGAGGCCCATTAGCGTGGCAGTTTGGCGGTAAACTCTTGGCGGAGTACTGCAATAGAAGTAGAAAAACGACAAACATGAATAGAATTCTATGTGGTATATGAGCACATCAGCTTGTAATGTTTGAACACAAACCATGACAGTGCGATTATGTAGTCCATGCACTTGTCAAACAAGACTTTATCAAACAATGGTCCATTCTGGCACTCGATAATTAAATGATTCCAGAATGAAACAAGATTTTCTTTGAAGTTCTTGAGTTCCTTCTTTCTTGAAATCTGATAATCTTCAACTTCACCCTACATGGCCAACCGCAATCAAAAGAATATTTTTGAAAATTTCCTTATGAAACAAAATGTAAAAAAAGAAAAAAAAAAATCATCAAAAGAGAGCAATCCATTACGGCTCTAGCAAGATTAACAAGGGCAACGACAACATCATCAACGTCAGTCTCATCAAGTAGTTCTTGCTTGATGGAGTACTTAGCACCGCAAGCCTACAAAATGGGTGCAAAAAAGCAATTAAGGCCGAGGTACTGAGGTAATGATAAACTTTTGGTTAAAACAGCAACAAAAGAAGCTAGCAATCCCAATCCTTAGCCTCGTAGTATGCATAATCATCAGACTTATTGAGTACCTCAAAGAGCATAGACAAGAGTTCAGCAGTTGCAAGTCTGGGAGAGGCTTCATATCTTTCAACCCAGATCTTGACGGCTTTAGGAATAAGATCCCCGTTCCCTTTAACAACCTCTGTTGATGGATAATCAAACACAGAATACAGTTGATATGTGTGTCTCGGATTGGATCTCATGAACCCAAAACCGTAAGAAAAGGAGGAATTACCGATCAGATTCTGGTGAGGAGGAAGGGTGCGACTACGCTTGGTTTCCTGGAAATCGTCATCATCGAGCTCCAGCTGGTTAGGGCTCTGATCTTCGCTGGCCTCACTGACGGTCCGCGCCTGATTCTCTCCGCCGCTTCCGTCTGCCTTGACAGCCTCTTCACCGCCGCCGCTGTGGTCATCCTGATCCCGATCTCTACTCCTTTTCTACGCATATGATCACAGGAGACGAGTCACTCGGAAATCCCAAATTCCAAAAGCAAAATTAAACAAGGAAGGAGACTCACTTGGCCATGAGGAGCGTCTTCCATGGTGCTTCCTAGGGTTTGCACTCGTGTGAGATAACAAAAGCTCTCCCGCCAATGTCGTCCTTGTTGATAAAATGAAAGTTGAGAGAGTATATTTTCAGCGTTCCTTATTATAACAGCATTGAGATTATTTTTTTTTAATTTTCTCCTCTCAAGTCAAGTGGGTGATTATTAGTAGTTTTACTTCGTACTGATATTATTGAGCATCATCGATTAAGGCTTTCCAAGGAAGGAATAATCGGAAATTGGATTCTGTTATAAATGCATATTGGTCACATAACGCAAATCAGAGTCCAAAGGACCTATCCTCTGCCTTGGATGCCTGATATTGAGGCCTCAGAATGCACCAGACGTGAAGGGAACCAATGCGCAAACTTGATTGCCACATCTCTGTGCCATGTTTATTTTGCATTTCTGGATACTTGTATCCCCATATATATATATGGTTAATGCCAATGTTGGAAAAAGAGAAACATTTTTGTTCTCCAATTATTTGAATTAATATAAGTATGTTTGAGTTTTTTTTTTTAAACATGCTTTACGTATTACAAACAACAAACAGTTTTGAATCAAAAAGTAAACAAAAATATTGTACGCAATACAATACTACTTTTTTCTTCTCCTTTTAAAAAGAGCATAACTACACCAAATTATTTAAACTAATCCACAAAAACTTGAACGACACATGTGAGGTGCAACAACAACAACAACAACAAAAGAAACCTGTGGAGGAAGAACAACTCGGAGGCCGTCTAAAACATTAGTCCGACTCTACAAATATCTGCAGTACAAATGCCAACAACAATACTATCAAATTATTATTGATCTTAAAGAGAGAACCCAGAAAAATATGGTACACTGACCTCCATCTCTGGACCAAGTTCGTAGGTTTTCTTCTCTCTTGTGTCCAAGGCTGTGATCCCACCGATTTTCTGGACTCCGAGTTTGGACGCGATAAGATTCTGTAAACATAGATTCAAGGTTAGTTTTTCATACCAACTGAGATCATTTTGGAGGTGGTCAGTTTGTCATACCAATTGGAAATCATTGGAGCCAAATGCCTCAATCCTAGGTAACATCTGCAAGAGTTTCAATGCTGTGAGTTCCTTGTACCACGACAAACAACAACAAAAATTGTAATGGTGAAGCAAAATCACTTAGCTTCACAACTAGTCATGTTAAGTTTTGGTCTCATGCCCATTGCACAGCCAATATGTGATTCACAATTACATGGTTGTGTGTGATCTAAAGCACTAACTACATGGATTTACGGTGACCTTATACTACAGAAGTTTCAAAAGGCATTCAATAAACAGACACAATAGGAAAAATAGAAAGTTTAGATATGGTACCAGATTCTGGAGACCGTTAATGGCAACCGGATTCTCCATTTGTGATTCACCTTGAGACAGTGAAACCTCAAAGGGTCCCAATTGCCTATCAGTTTGGTTTGTTAGATTCAAGTATGCCTAGGGAAAACATTATAAGCTCAGTTTAATACCAATGTAAATTCAATCAAATCTTTTTGAGTATTACAAACCTTAGAGGAAGAAACAGTTGTATTACCGAGAAGGGTCTATTTAAGTGTATAGCAGTTGGAACCTCAACAACTCGCATATTAATCTCTTTGCGGCTGATTGGCTGAAAAGAAAAAAAAAGGAGCTACGATGAAGTAAGTTTGTTAGATGATGAGAGAAACTGAAACATGAGCATCCAAATGATACGTACAAGGACATACAGAGAATTTCATAAATGTGCTATTACATAAGTGTACAGAAGTTCTCACTTGCCAAGAGAAGAGAGATCATGCATTAGTTTGTTTCCACAAAGATGAAATTTTTGGATCAAGCAAATGATTTCAAATGTGTAGAGCAAGGCGGTGAGTATAATACTGCTAAATAATGCAGCGCAATTTTTCCTAGTTGTTATAACTGCCACCAAATCTAAGAATGACTCGACCATACCCTGCATTAGCTTCTCCAGGCTGTCTGTATACTTAGACTAATGATTTCATGTGCACTGGTGTCAAAAGATGGCCACAATATCTCAAATCCCCAAGGAAAACAGATACATTCAGAGTTAGAACATAAACCGAGCAGCAAACAATCAACAAATTAGCACCTATTCATGTCTTGTTTTCACATAGTAAAGATCATGAACTTACAACGCCAAGAATTTGTTGTGTCTGTAAGCGACCAGGTTCTCCCAAATTTGTGCGCCATGTAATTTGAAATTTACCCAGGATATTACTTCCCTGGAATTTTGTTTGCCCAGAAACATCTGCAGACGGGAATAACTTATAGAGATAGTTGTGGATACCCCCACCAGATCGGATTATAACTGGCGGATTAGGTATCAGTCCATCAAGATCACTGACACGCAGAGAAACGGATCAGCAAATTAGGACAATTTGTTAGAGTACGTAACGATGATTAACGATTCTGTGTAAATCTGACAGACCTGGTTGGGGTAACTTTCGTGGAATGGTGGTCTTCATTTTGTAATCTCACAGCACTCCATTGCTTGGCAGGTTCAAAATCAACTTGGTCCATAAAGAGGTTTGCTTTTGTATGGTTCTCAATGCAAGCCTCTAGAAACGTAGTCTCCTGGTGTAAAAGATACAACGATTGGCCAAACATCAACAATACATGAGCTCGCATCTATATTGTACAACCAATACAATGAAATAAATACAGGTTCAACTACACAGCATTATAATGGCCATATGCATCATCATGATATTTACAAACCTCCCGTCTATGATTCCATATTAAGAAGTAAGAGGAAAAACTAAAGCTTGTGGGAAGGAGTCACAGGATGAACATTTTCGAACCTACCTTTACAACTCGAACCTGCATATTAGAAGTCGCAACAATTAGACAAGCCTGAAGAGAAAGCGACAAACAAAATGCTCAGGAGATGTATGTCACCTTGGTTCTCACTGAGAGTGGGTTAGCGACGACAAACTTGAAAAATTGGGGAAGATATTTACGCTCACCATCAGCATCATTGTACAATGCAGAGCAAACCAACCTAACAGAGGAATGGCGGTCATGGGCAAGGAGAAAGTGAAAAACCAAGAGATAGATAAGAAAGTAAACCGACGTGTGAGCTCCAAGCTCTTTAACATCATGTTCCACTATGAAGTCATAGCGTCCCCCTGTCCGTATCGATTCAACAGGTGACTTGGATGTATCCAGAAGTAGAATCCTCTGCCTCTCTGTCTGAATTTCTGCCTGAAATAATAATAAGATATATGAATCCAAGGTACAATCCATCATAGAACTGCAGGTGACGGACCTTGATGGTAACATCTCGAACTTCGGAGGTGGAACTATTGTTGACGCTAATGTAGCTACAGAATGTTTCTCCGAGATAGATCGCTCTGCGCAACAAATCCGAATCAAACAGCTGATATCGACTGTAATCGGGAAAGGAGAAATGAGAGAGAGGGAGAGAGAGAACCCGAAGGACTGAGGAAGAAGGAGGAGACCAGAGAGACCGATGGGATCGGTAGGATGGTTAATGAGGAATCTGTTGCGGTAAGTGAGATCGGAGTCGACGGCGTCGGCAGAAGAAACGTGGCGTCGGAGCAAGGAGGCGGAAGTGGGATCGTCGGAGAAATCCTCGCCGGCGAGAAGATCGAAAGGGTCAATGCGGAGGGGAGGATCGAGGTGGAAAGACGGTTTGCACAGTCGCATCACCCTGAAGGCGAGCGAGTGCGGTCCCTGCGTCGCGCTCATTTTTTCGCTCTCTCTTCCTCTTTTACCCCTTTAGAGTTTTTCCCCCAAAAAGACATTAATAATATGTTTCTTAGAAGAATCTAATGTTTCGTTATTAGGCCTACTGCTTAGTATCAAAAATTGTACACAAGTAATTAAAAAACAACTAAAGTATACCACTAGCAAATAAAAACAAACTTACTTTATCGATCAATAAAGAATTAAAGACGAACATATATATATACCACCAGCCTTTACTTCTCTTTGTTCTTGTTAGCTACAGAATCTTTTTTATTTTATTTTTTTGGGAATCGATGTTAAACAACAACAAAATTGATTTTTAATTGAAACTAACAATTTATTGGGTGAGCACTATAGCATTAGTAATTTAGTATAACATCCCTAAATATTGAAGAAACCAAAATATACTTACTACTTGTTTCTCCTTTTTCAGATTTGATACAGATTCCCCCACCTGTTGTCCCTTGGACTTGGACCACTTTTTCTTGACGAGTCAAAAATAAACGTCATGCCGTCTCGTGGTTTAACTGATGCTTGCGCTGCCGTTTTCCTAGTCAATCATTTTATGGAGTCTATATTATTATATTACAGAATAAATAAACTGTGTTTGTATATTACACTAAAATAGGCTCAAACTATCACTATGTAATAAGATCCCAAAAATGTCTTATTTTCTCTGTTCTGTTCATTTGTTTTTATATTTATTTTATTCTGTTCCATTTATCATTTACCATCCAGAGCCTCTTTGATATACTCCCACTTACTTTCGATAAATCAAAACTTTGTTTTTTTGTTTGTCCTTAACCTTTATAAGTTAGATGTTGAATGGGTTGGATAGAAGTGAAAAACCTTAAGTTTTCTTTTTTTGTTAAACAAAAAAAAAGTGAACGCGATCAGATTCGTTTATTCTTTCTACAATTTGATGATGATATACATGGACGTATGTAACTGATGGGTATATATAATTAATATATAGCCTATATAATATAGGTAAATAAAGTACATTAAAAGGAAAAACCAAAGTTTTATCTTTCGGTGAGACAAGAAGACAGATCAAGAAGCGAGACAAGCTTCCCAGAACATTCGACTTTTATCCATCTCACTCACAACCGCACCAGAATCAATGGCCAGATTCTCACGTTGGCTTCTCCCACATCTTCTGTAGCTATTCACTTCTCCTTCTCCGTCGTCGTCTTCTTCCTCTCCGGTGGCGAGTATTCTTTCTTCATTCACCACCGGCTCAAAACCTGACCCACTCGGTCTCTGACTCGTCCACGTCACACAAGACGTCTCGTAAGAACTGGCACTACAAGACTCAATATCATCGCCATCTGCTGAATTAGTGCTTTCGCCGTCGTGGCCACCCTCGATCTGATTCTGAGCGGCGCCTCCGCCATCGCGATAGGTCTCGGAATCTGCAGATGATTCTAAGAGCAAGAACGGTGACACATCAAACACCTTCTTGGTTGTGTTCATATTATCTAATCTTTCTCTTTGTCTCTCGATGTTTTAATTTTATTTTAAGAGCACTTTTGTGATCGTGATTCATTGGTTTTAAGAAGACGGGAGTTCGTATGCAAAATTAATGACGTGCGAGTATGTGGGGTTGGGCTTCTAGAAGGACGGTTTGTGTGTGTGTGTATAAAAATACGACAACGTGCGTTCTTTAACAAAAACAAAAGCAATTGCCAAATTTGAAAACCGAGCGTATATTATTGGCCCCCGGTTTCAAGTCTTCTAGAAAGACCATGTGCTATTAGACCTTTGTTGTCTCATGCTATTATACAATTTCCTCACTCAACATACATATATATATATATATATTCATGAATCTAATTCATTTTATATCTCTATTCTAACCGCATATTTATAGTTGTGAGTTTCATCTTTTATATTATACGGTGCTTAAATACATACGTGTATTACAAAATGTATAACAACCAGTAAATAAAAGCCCACCTAAAATAATGTTACAAACAAACAAAACAGACAAAAGAAAACATAAGTTTATGACAAAATAAACCAGAAAATCGGTTATTTTTGATGGAGAAGGATGGGGCATTGGGACCAGAAATGCACCCAATAATTAAAATCTTGTTTTAATTGTTGACTTTGGGGGTAATCAAAAGCAGGACACAAATCTCATCTTTATCTTTTGTCATACAAACAATTAATCAATTACTTATCCCGTTGGGCAATTAATTATGATCATTCAAAATTAATCACCTACCAACTAGACCCACATTAACAAGTTGCCGAGGTTAATAAAAATCATATAGATTTACACACAAAAATATAATCATTGGGTTTGGAACGTAACGATCATTGCAATTATTTGTAGATATAAAAAGGGCTAAGTTATAAGAGCATCTCCAACAAGGGGATCTAAATAGAAGAGTTCTAAAAAATTATAATGATATATAATTGATAAATATTGGAGAGGTTCTAAAAAGAAGAGAGAAGGGTTCTAAAGTTAGAACTTTTAGATACAGATTCTAAAAATTAACATACAAAATGTTGGGGTTCTAAAAGGTGAGGTTCTAAAAATTTTAGATACCCATTTTTAGAACCTCACCATTGGAGGTGCTCTAACACCTATCATGAAAATACTAAATTTTAATTTTCTATCAACAAAATACAAATATACGATAACCAAATTACTGCAGTGATCAGTGCTTTTCTATATCTTGATATTTGTTCTCATCCATTTCTCATTAATTATTTGGATGAAGACAAAATTGAGGCGGGAACGACCTAAATGTCCAAATCTGACTAGATGTAGGTTGTTATGGCACATGATTTGTAGGATCAACAGTGCGGTCATCTGCAAACGCCTAGACTTTTTGAAGATCATAATTTAAAATTAAAAGTTGGATCCGTCTATTACGTTTGTTCTGAGCGTTTTGAAATTCCGCCTGCGTGGTTTGGTTGTCAATAACGGTGTTATCGGCTTCGACCAAGTTGTCTCTCTAGTCCCAAGTTTGTTCTATCATAAGTTTGTTTATATAGTAGATGCCGATGGTCTATCTTTCTAGGTGTTTTAATAAATAATTTAGATGATAAAAATAATCATTTATAAAACCTATTTTGTGTTACATCACAATTATAATATCCAAAACTTGTCCACAAAAAAAAACAGATAAGAGATAGGAAAAACAATATTCTGTGTGTTGCTAAATGGCCAGCTCCTCCACCTTAAAACTAAATCAAAAGAGGCCCATTAATGTTTAAAGAGGCCCATTAATATTATCCGGAAGAGATTACGAGATAACCAGTAGTGATTTTTATTAACAAGTGTGGATAAGAAACGAAACAAAGGTCTCTCTCTTCTCACTCTTGTCACTTCTCTCGCCGATACTCGCCGGCCGCTCCGGTCGTTAGACATGGCCATCTCCGTAGCAAGCTGCTGCTTCTCCCTCTTTAATCCATCCGTTAAACTTCAATCTTCGCTGTGTTTCGTAGCCGCATCGCCCAAGTCGCTGACTCCCCGAGCTTCGAATCAGAAGAGGAAAGCTTCGAGGTCTGATTCATCACCTAAATTTAACCCAGAGGTAATTGAAGAGTGTTTTCCGAATTCGTAGATTC
This sequence comes from Eutrema japonicum, assembly GCA_030161315.1. Lineage (NCBI taxonomy): Eukaryota > Viridiplantae > Streptophyta > Magnoliopsida > Brassicales > Brassicaceae > Eutrema > Eutrema japonicum. The sequence goes on along the minus strand of BSQW01000003.1, from coordinate 54,754,688 downwards.
ACGCATAGTGTTTGAGTTCCATGTATTATCTTTCATCCTACAGAAATACCCAGTCAGGTCGATAGATGAAAGTTCTAATTCCCACGGCAAAGGGGACGGTGGTGGTCCTCAAACAATGGCGCTCAAGGCGTTTGGGTCGCCCAAAAAAGACAAAAAAGAGGCTCAATCTGATTTTAGAGAGCAGCAGGTTTTCATTTCTACTATTATTGCTCTAATGCCAATTTTTATTGCTCTAATGCCATTTTGATACCAGACTGATCCTGCAAAGATTCACGATGCATCCTTTCTCAACGCCGTCGTAAAGGTACCACTTTCTTCATTTCTTACTTGCTTCATTTGAGTGAAATACATTCTTCGAATCCTTCCGTGCTTCTTTCTCAGGTTTACTGCACTCATACAGCGCCTGATTACTCCCTCCCATGGCAGAAGCAAAGACAATTTACCAGCACTGGAAGGCAAGTCTTCATTTTTATTATTGAGTCTTCATTTAGTACAACATTTTGTTCCATGACTCTATTTTGTGTCTTTCCATTGCAGTGCTTTTATGATTGGAGATGGCAAGCTCTTGACAAATGCCCATTGTGTGGAACATGATACCCAGGTTTACTTCCCTTCTTATGTATTCGCCCTTTGCTTCTCATCTTTTTTTTCTCTTCACCTTTTTTTTATACTTTCTTCATCAGGTTAAAGTTAAGAGAAGAGGAGATGATAGAAAGTATGTCGCTAAGGTTAGTTTTTGCATCTATGACAATTACTTGCAGCCGCACCTGGGTTTGATCCTTCTGCTTTGGTTTAGTAGCATGTGCATGGAACTCATCAATATGCTACTTAAAACTCCAAAATTATAATTTGTTTATATCTCCGATAACTTTAATTGAACATAATTCTTATACAATTGCAGATAACTTCCCTCTCATTTTATAATGTACAGGTTTTAGTAAGAGGTGTGGACTGTGACATAGCTTTGCTTTCAGTAGAAAGCGAGGATTTCTGGAAAGGAGCTGAACCACTGCGGCTTGGCCATTTACCCCGCCTTCAGGTTTGACCATCTCATTAGATAATACTGTATTTCTTGCTCTCTTCAGTTTTCCTCAAGTGCACTCTCCTGTAATATACGTAAATAACACATTTGACTGAGGCATGAACAATACCAAAAACAAACACTCAAGATTTTTTTTTGTCGGTCGGATTATAATATCATAGAATGAAGGATGGTGTCCATTTTGGTGGTGTGCATGTCTTTATTTGAATTTAAGTCTGTAAGTGATCTTATTGAAGTGTAGACATACTTTTTTTTATACATAAAGCATTCTTTTTGCCTGCATTAATAGCATAAAAAGCTTTAAATGTTCTTCTCTGCCTTATCTTTCTGGATATACCAGTTGTTTATAGAGTTTCCATGTTGGCTTTGATTTGCAGGATTCAGTAACTGTCGTGGGATATCCTCTTGGAGGAGATACTATCTCTGTGACAAAAGGGGTCGTATCACGAATAGAGGTTTGCCCATATCTTTGGCTTTACTTTTATGCCACTATATTGTTGTGTAGGTTTTAAGAACCCTTCCTCGTTGGAAATTTGGAAATGCAGGTAACATCATATGCTCATGGATCATCTGACTTGCTTGGAATTCAAATCGATGCTGCAATAAATCCAGGTCCGTGGATCATTTCTAATTAATTGTTTTCCTTTTGCTCCTAGTGTCTTGCACTTTGTTCTAAAACTTGAATGTGACTTGTTCTTTTCACTAAAATTGTTTCAGAGGACATTCATCTGTAATATTGTGATAGCCACTTCTTATACTTGTTAGATTTTAGGGAATAGTGGTGGCCCTGCATTCAACGACCAAGGGGAATGTATCGGAGTAGCATTTCAGGTAATCGCTTTGGGATTTTCAGGGAAATAATATCTGTTTTTGATTCTCTTTCCAAACGTATGCCTCACGGGAGACTTCCTCTAGGTTTACAGATCCGAAGAGACTGAAAATATTGGATACGTGATTCCAACAACGGTTGTTTCTCACTTTTTGACTGATTATGAGAGGAACGGAAAGTACACTGGTAAGAGTTTTCTCTTGATGTTCATATGTTCCACTGCGAGACCATAATCTTCTGGTTGAGCCTTTCTGTCGTTATTTGCTAATATTTAAAGCTATTTCTCTTGCAGGTTACCCTTGCCTTGGAGTATTGCTGCAGAAATTGGAAAATCCAGCTCTGCGGGAGTGCCTAAAAGTTCCTACAAATGAGGTAGATTTGCTTTGCTAGGTCGTCTGTCTTGTGTCGGATAAAGATTTTGCCCACATAATGGTTGAGGATATTGAATCTTCTTTCCTAGCAGTTTGAGTCTACTCAATGTGATGTAACCTTAATTTTGTAGGGGGTGCTGGTGCGAAGAGTTGAACCTACATCTGATGCAAGTAAAGTCCTGAAGGAGGTAAATAGCATGGATCATAGTATTTTTGCTCTACCAAATTTCCACAATCATATCTTCTCATCCTTGATTTGTGTGATATACCTGAGTAAGTTTTAAATCAGGGAGATGTGATTGTAAGTTTTGATGATCTACACGTGGGATGTGAAGGAACTGTACCGTTCCGATCCAGTGAACGCATTGCATTCCGTTATCTCATCAGTCAAAAGTAAAGACCTCTTTTCCTTGTCCACAAGTATAATGATTTCCTTTGCTTTTCCTCATATGTGGCTTTTTATTTTACTTAACAGATTTGCAGGTGATATCGCAGAGCTTGGTATTATTAGAGCAGGTGAACATAAGAAAGTTCAAGTAGTTCTACGGCCAAGAGTGCACCTGGTACGACTCTCTGCATCTACCATTTTAAGCTTTCCGTGTTCCATTCCTAGTAAGCTAATTACTAAAGCTTCATTTGCCTTTCGTGATTTTAAATAGGTCCCGTTCCATATTGATGGAGGTCAGCCATCATACATTATAATTGCTGGTTTGGTGTTTACGCCGCTCTCAGAACCCCTGATAGAGTATGTTCTCCTCAGCTTGCTTATATGCAAAAGGAGATAGAAACTTTCTTCATTGTTTGGCAAACGCCTAATTTTTTTTTTTTTTTTGTGTTTTTCTGTATGAACAGGGAGGAGTGTGAGGATACCATAGGCGTAAACTCACTCTAATAAACCTTGTGTTCTGATAATTTATAATTCAAGTATAACTGTTTTTGCATTCTCATTCTGAGTTTGTGTTCGTTCCAATTTGTAGTTGAAATTGTTAACAAAGGCACGCTACTCCGTGGCAAGGTTCAGAGGAGAACAAATCGTCATCCTATCACAGGCAAGCTCTCAGAGGATAACGAGTTCTTGTTTCCATGTGCATTTTGGTGAGTGCAATAATAATCTCACTTTACTTATACTAATTGGACGAGGTTATTTGTAGGTCTTAGCAAATGAAGTAAACATCGGCTATGAAGACATGAACAACCAGCAGGTCCTGAAGTTCAATGGAACTCCTATAAGAAACATCCATCACTTGGCACACCTCATTGACATGTGCAAAGATAAGTATCTAGTGTTTGAGTTTGAAGACAACTATGTAGCCGTGTTGGAGAGAGAAGCTTCGGATTCGGCTTCCTTGTGCATCCTCAAAGATTATGGAATTCCCTCAGAAAGATCCGCTGATCTGCGTGAGCCATATGTAGATCCAATAGATGACACCCGAGCACTTGACCAAGGTTTTGGAGACAGCCCTGTGTCAAATCTAGAAATCGGCTTCGATGGACTGGTCTGGGCATGAGGCATGAGGGTTCAGAAAAGCAGATGTATTAAATCCGCAGATGGAAGCTCCCCAGAACATATGGGGAAGCATTCAGCTTCAAACTCATTCATAAGGTCTTGTGACCTGTTCCAAGTTCAGTTCATTCTTTCTTCAGATCTCTAGGGATTGAATTTGATAGAAAATTTGCCATAAGAATGCTGTAACTTTGTGTTCAGATGAGTGTAGTGAGGGAAAGCATAGCAAGAATCTTGAGCAAAGTCAACATATATATATATATATATATATATATATATATTTCAATGTCTGGTTTTGATGAGAAATGAAATGCAGTAATGTCTGCTCTTACATTTACCAGAGAATCTCTGCTTCCTTTAACCTAAGATAATTGCAGAAACAGGAAAGCATAACAAGTTAAAGCTGGCTCTCACCTTCGATATCAAAGCTTCACGGGGCTCTCTAGGTGTTTGTTTTTTACTATTAGGGATTACTTACTGTTATTTTATTCAGGATATCAAAACATACAAACACTCTGACACAAATCAAAACCCGACAAATCCACATTTCATGTGCAAAAAAGGTCCACAACCAAACCCACCAATCTTGTCTTTTACCTCCTCTATAGCTGTATACCTTTTCTACTTCAATTTTCTCATCTTAAAGTAAGGTCTCTCGCAAACATTCTCAAAGAAACAGAGAGACTCGTTCACGGAAACCATGACCGTCTCTCTGTTCACGGCCTTCACCGTTGTCTCACTCTGTTTACACACTTCAACATCTGAGTTTCAGCTCTCCTCCACCAATTCAGCTGCACCTTCGTTTTTGCCTGAAGCTCCTTGGAGTTTCTCAGCTTCTCCTCCGGCTATGTCTCCAGATGTCTCTCCTCTGTTCCCTACTCCAGGTTCCAGCGAAATGTCTCCCTCTCCGTCAGAATCTTCTGTCATGCCGACAATACCCTCAAGCCTTAGTCCACCAAACCCAGATGATGTTGTTGAAGGTTGATCATTTGATTAAATCCTGCAAACGAGAAAGCATAAATCAATGAGAAGAATAAGAAGAAGAACAGAGAATCATGTCTAGAGAAAGAAGATGAGTCAACGACAAAAAAATCAGTGAAAGAGTTGTTGAAACAATAGAGTTATGGTTATAAACTCAAGCTATAATCTAGAGTCAAGTGGTGTTAAGTGGGAGTGGGTTGTAGTTGGTAAAAATCAGTGAGTAGTTGGACTACTGCTCTACAAAAGGTGTAAGAGAATGCTTTTGTAATGGATATGAAAAAAAAGGAGTGAAGCAGTTTTCGTTGTTACTTTCTCTCAAACACAAATTACCTTCAAACAAAGAAATGCAAATGAACGAGAAACAAACCTCTGTTTTCTTGTAAAGTTCAACATGGTATCAGAGCACTGCTTGATCCGTGGAGCCTGTTCAAGCAAGATATAAGAAGAAGTGAAGAAGTCAGAACAAGAAAGAATCTGAAAACCAAAGAAGAAAGAAGAAGACCTTATGGCGATAAACCTGCAATCATCTCAACTGGTTGCTGTGTTTGATGGACAGAACTATGAGTTGTCTCCAGATCCTCTGCTTGACTTTTCTCCGGTTGGGTCTCCTCTTCCTGCTTCTTCCTCTTTTAGTTTGGTCCCGTCACCACTCTCTCTGCTTGTTTTCCTCACGTTGCTGCCACGTTTCTGCAGACTCTAGTTAATCATTTAGACATCTTCTGATTTCACAATGTATTCTTAATCTCTGCTTCTTCTGAATATTTCTCCTGTAATTTAATATATATATAGCTTTGATTGTTGGTGTGAGATATGGTCATAAAGCACTCTGCCATTTGGCTGGTGTACTTGTAACAGTGATGGGTTTTGTGCCTCAAAAGTCAAAATCGATAGAGATCCAATTAGGTATGTATGAATCTCTCACATGTCGCTGTCTGAAAGTGTGGATAAAGTAGAGGATAATTACGGTGCATGAAATAATAATCTTTACATAAAGAGTGAAATGAAAGAAACTAGCCATCGCACACACTCTAACTCTACTAAACGATCTTGTTGCCATCGCACATAATGCTTCAGGGAGGAACTTGTGGATTGGATCCGTAGATTCTCCTAAAGCCCATTTAAAAGCCCATGAAATTATTATTTGAGAGGAGGAGGAGGATGATCGATCAAGTCGAAGAGCTGATCGCCGAGACCGAAGCCGAGCATCCTGGCCATGTGGGTGGTCTTCAGCCTGGGCTTGGGGACACGGTGGCGTATGAGCCATGGATAAACGACAAACACTTTGTTCATGACGAAGAGCTCTAACGCCTCGGGATTGAAAACCACACCCATCCTCAAGCTCATCTGGTGAGGGACAAGCATGGCGGCGTAGCGAGCAAGCTCTCCGGCTCGCCAGTCCAGAAGAAGAGGTAGCCATGGGTACATCGCATCCAGCCTCACGAACCACAGCCTTATGTCCGGGTATTCCGACAGCTCTCGCGGATCCCCTGCGTCTTCTCTCCTGTAGTTTATCGTGAATCCGATGCTTCGATCCAAATACCCTCTTGGCTCAGCTACACAAACACCATCAATCATCAATCAACACATACACATACACATACACGTCTTCCGCTAAATGTTGTGCAGGTCTTACCTGTTGTAGGTGAGGTTATGCCGGTGGCAGTCTCAAACGGAGATAAGTCAAGCCGCCGTATACAGTCGTTGTCGATCACTACTTCGTACCGGCCGGTCGTCGGAGGCATCGGAGGTTCCACTTTTTCTGCTTTTTTTTGTTGGAGATAAGTCAAGTCAGCCTTTTTGTGTCTTATTGACAAAATATTTGGAAAAAGTACGTACCGTGGTGATGAGAGTCCAAGGCAGAGATGTCGAAATTGCCAGAAGGATTGAAGGCGACAGAGACAGATACATCCTCTGTTTTCCTCTTTCTCACACGCCAGACGCCGCCGTGGCCATTCTCAACAGCCGCCGGCAGCTGAACAACTGGAAACAGCGAAGAAGATGGTAGAAGAGCTGCCTTTGCCGTGGCCATAGACCGGTAAGGATTTCTCTCTCTCTCTCTCTTTCTCTGTGTGTGTCCCCAAATAATACATTTGTGTGTGTGGTCTCCTTTTTATCTTCTTCCTTTGGCCTTTTCTGCATTTCTTTCTACTTTATCCGCACAAAATTATTTGAATGGATCATAGGGTTTAGATAAAGCCCTCGACCTCGACTAATATTGGCCCATTTATTTGCTTCACTTCAATAAAATGATCCTTTAATTTGGACCAACATATTTTTATCAGATAAATTTATTTTTTCTTAAATTTTAAATCAATTTTTAAAAAAATAAAATTGACCGAATCAATCAATATTTGGTTTGGTCCAAATAGATTTGTTGATCACATTTCATCGTAATTAAAAATAAAAATACCTTTTGGAGCTTCAAAACGACAAAATAATAATATACATTGCGTAAAACGGAAAAGCCTTGATTAGATTTTCCAGATAAATATTAAATAAATACAACACAAGACAGATGCTAAGTAAATGTATTTTGTTTGTGTGTTGCCAAATTGACTATATTAAAAGAACAAGGAGAGAGAGAGAGATTGGATAACACAGATTACATTTTATTCACTCCCCCGTCCGTCGGATGACCAAACCCTAAATCTATTTCCTCTTCTGTTGCTGTAAAAAAGGCATTAGCTTTCGAGTGTTGTATGCGATTGTGGGTTTGATTTGGATCTTGCGAGCGATTAGAGAATGGTGGTAGAATAGAGGGAGAGGGCCATGTCGATGTCGTTCAAGAGTCTGATTCAGGAGATGCGAGGAGAGCTTGGTAGTATTTCTAGAAAAGGATTTGATGTGAGATTCGGGTATGGTAGATCGAGGTCTCACCGTGTGGTTCAGGATACTTGTGTTCCCGTCGATGCTTTCAAGCAGAGCTGCTGGGCTAGTATGCCTCCGGAGCTCCTCAGGGATGTTCTTATGAGGATTGAGGAATCCGAAGACACTTGGCCTTGTCGGAAGAACGTTGTTTCTTGCGCTGGTGTTTGCAGGAACTGGCGAGAGATCGTCAAAGAGATCGTCAAAGTTCCTGAGCTTTCCAGCAAATTGACTTTTCCAATCTCCCTCAAACAGGTTCACTCTTCTTTCTTTTCCAGCAAATTCACTTCTTCTTCTTCTTCTTCATGTTTCCTGGTTTTTGTTTTTAGCCTGGCCCAAGAGGATCACTTGTTCAATGCTATATCATGAGGAACCGCAGCAATCAAACTTACTTTCTCTACCTCGGGCTAAACCAAGGTGAACACACCTGTTTTTTTTCTAGCATCCCCTCTTCTTCCTAATGTCTTTGACTCTAGAGTTTGCTTTTTCCTGGTTGGTTCAGCAGCAGCTTCAAATGATGATGGAAAGTTCCTTCTTGCTGCTAAGAGGTTCCGGAGGCCAACTTGCACTGACTACATCATCTCCTTAAACTCTGATGATGTCTCCAGAGGAACCAATACCTATCTCGGAAAGCTAAGGTTTACTTACTCCACGCTTTAACTAACTCCCTCGTTTTTCATACATACCCTTCTTTTATCTGACTTTCTTTTTCAGATCCAATTTTCTGGGGACCAAGTTCACTGCCTATGATGCCCAGCAGACGAATCCTGGAGCGCAGGTTACCAGACCCCGTTCAACCAGTCTGAAACAAGTCAGCCCCAGAATTCAATCTGGCAACTATCCTGTAGCACATATCTCATATGAGCTTAACGTCTTGGGTTCCAGGTGATTTATCTCCTTGCTTTCAAATACTCCACCAGAGAAAAAAGATGGTCCCTCTAATGGCTAATAGTTGTCAACTTTGTTGTATCAAACCAGAGGACCAAGGAGGATGCAGTGTGTAATGGATGCCATCCCTGCTTCAGCTGTAGAACCTGGAGGAACAGCTCCAACTCAGACCGAACTTCTCCACAGCAATCTCGATAATTTCCCCTCATTCTCCTTCTTTAGGTCCAAATCAGTTCGCTCTGAGAGTCTCCCTTCTGGTCCATCCTCTGCTGCTCAAAAGGAAGGACTGCTTGTGCTGAAGAACAAAGCGCCCAGATGGCACGAACAGCTCCAGTGCTGGTGCCTCAACTTCAATGGGAGAGTCACTGTTGCCTCCGTCAAAAACTTTCAGCTCGTAGCTGCTCCTGAGAACGGACCTGCTGGACCTGAGCACGAAAACGTGATTCTCCAGTTTGGTAAAGTGGGCAAAGATGTGTTCACAATGGATTACCAGTACCCTATCTCTGCCTTCCAGGCCTTCACCATTTGCCTTAGCAGCTTCGACACCAAGATAGCATGTGAATGATTCCAACAACCCGTGGGTTTATGTAGTTGTATCATGTTGAAAGAGAAGATTGCTTTGGCCTTCATTGTCTAGGAAGTGTGTGTACATAGTTTCAAAAGTCTTGGCAAGTCCATACTAAGAGAGACTCAAAATCGAAGATAGACTGTTTGTTGTTGTTCCAGACTATAATTTCATCTCTCATAATTAATCTGATCGTTTTATTTATTTATTTTGAAAATATGTTATCCAGGCCAAGCAGAAATTCTGATATCTTGAAGTATCTGAAACCATATATAATATTTTCTTGTGAATATTTGTAACAAACATGTGCAATAATATCGTTTACAGAGTGCTGTTTACTAATCTTGTGATCACTCCGGCGATCAATAATACGAAGGACGAAGTGGTGGTGCTTGTGGCCCGCCAAAGCAATCCCGTAGCAGCCAGCAGCAGCAGAGACAAGAAAGACTGCAAAATACAAATTAACCTCTTAAACTCTCTACAAAAAATACATAGCAAATACAATGATCCAGAGAATGTCTATACCAGGAACATATCATGTCTGAAAATCCAGAAAGGAAACCTCCAATGGGTGGCAAGAGCCCTGGTCCTCCAGGTCCGGGTCCCCATCCAGGACCAGGTCCGGGTCCTCCTGGTCCACCAGGTCCCATGGCAGATCTTCAACAGTCTAGTCAAAGATGTGTAAGAAATCTCTCCAACTCAGCACTCCTGTCTTGTGTGAAGACATGAGATGAAAAAACAGAGGAGGGGGGGGGGTTCTTATATAGCAGTTTGTTGATATTTTTTTTATTCAAAAGGGAAACGAAAACAAAAAGTTGAGGAAGAAGGAGAGATGCAACAAAGATTTTTCAAGGCTAATGGTTGAAGCACGAGAGATGCAACTACTCTTCTTCCTCTCATCTCCGTTTTCCACCAAATGTTCAAATCCGAAGATGTAACATTTGAATTCGGACACAAAGATGAGAGATGCCTAAAGAGTCGTCAACTTAGGGTAAATGAAAAGCATCTGGGCCGAACATATTCATCATGGAAAGATCAAACTACAACAAGCCTTGCTGAAACATTTGTCTTCTTAAGTGATTCATTCCTTTAACATGTGTCCTAGCTCTTTGAATAAAAACAAACAAAAACACATCTGATCATAATATAAATGATTCGATTATACAAGAAATGATTGGTTATTTTTGTTGATACAAAGCAATCAAAGGTCTAAGGTAGAATAAACAAAGGGAACTCAATAATCATATCACGGATCTGCCTTAGCGAAACGTCCCCTGATTCTTGTCCTGCTTTCTGCACGAACCTTGCGTGATTCATATCTGATGTGCTTCTCGTACCTGTGTTCCATCACAGTGATGAGATCCCATATCGTAATCGTGTTACTCTATTAAAATTAGATGATTATATGATGTTACCTTCGAGATTTCTTCTTTGCCTTGTAGCGAGAGAGAGCAGAGTTTCTCTCAAGACTGTTGATCTCATGGCAAGGCACTAGTGTCGAGCTTGACCTTGTACTAGTGCAAGCCGGAACCATCATCACCGATGACTCTTGTTGTTGAGGGCAGCCTCTCCGGTTCACATTATTATCATCATCTGACAACTTCTTTTGCAGAGAACAATATGGGAATCGCTCATCTAGTTGATCCTCGAACCATTTCAGTCCACTCGCCTTGGAAAAAATTTGAGAGATTTGAGAGATGTGCGTCCCAAAAATTGACAAATAATAAGAGTTTATAAATACCTCACAGGTAGAAAACAAATCTTCATCGTTCAGGAACTGGAATCCGGCATCTGCATCTAGGGGGGTTTCGTATTTCAGACAAGTCGGGTCGGATCTCGATAATTCACGGAGCTGTCTGATCATCTCGTCTCTGTGTCTCCCGCAGGTGGCGTGACGATTCTGAGAAATTCAACTATTTTCAGGAAAAAAACAGAGACTTGATAATTGAAGAAACAAGTAAGAAAGTGAAACCTTGGGCAGAGGAGGAACATCCATGGCCCGGAAATTGTGAGTCCAAGGCATGAGATCGTCCCAAAGCAAGAGGTCCGGCGATCCGGGATCGGGAGAAAACAGAGACTTGTCGGTGAGATCATGGAGGCCCAGGAGTGCGAGAAACTCGGAGGCCGAGGGAGAGCCGGAGAATCCTTCGACGGGGCGACGGAGGCTATGGAGGGAGGAAGAGGCGGAGTGGTGTTGCCAGTCGCAGTTCTGGCAAAGAAGGGAGCGCTCGGAGTCGCAGAAAACGGAAGAGGGAGAGTCGTCGCAGGAGTCGCAGAGGAGTGACCGGAAGTGTTTGGAGAAGAGGTGGTTGGTGACGTGGACAAGCTTGTCGCAGGCGAGACAGAGCTTGGCAGAGTCAGCTTTGCAGTAGAGGAGAGCAACGGAGGAGTCACAATAGTCGCAGAGGCGATGGGATCCTCTCTGGTCGTTGGCCGCCATTGAATCTTGCGATATTTTTCTTAACTGCAGCTCTTATCACTTTTGTATGAAATAATAATAATAACGTTTTAGGTGACGCCATAATAATAATAATAATAATAATAGTTAACGTTTCTTTTCTTGCGGAAGAAGCTTCCCGTGAATTCTTCTAATTTTTTTCTTTTTTATTAAAAGGATATAAATCACGAAAAAAGAGGAAAAAATAGAAAAGATCTAACAAAAAAAAACTATAAAAGGATTAAGGCAAATAATCAGGCGGGAATGTATGGTTAACACATTTTCGGTACAATAAAATAAGAAAGAGCAGACGTGGCAAAATACGGACGTTAGAAAAAGTGCCCAAGCTCGTTGTTGTTGCTGCACACTCTATTTGATTTTATTGGGTAAACGATCTATTTATCCACGAACTATTGTTATATCTCTCTAAATTTTCACCGAACTATGTCCTCTGTATATTTTCTCGCGAAAACAAAGTTATAGACTTAAATCCTCCGAAAAAAAATTTGAGGCTTAAATCCTCACGAAATAATAGTTCAAGACCTCAAAACCCACAAATCTTGATTTTATTCGGTTTACTATTTACCAATTAATTGTTAACCACATAAACTCAATATTAAACCGAAATTAAAATTGATTACAACTAAACCCGACCCGACCCAACCCGACCCGACCCGACCCGACCCGACCCGACACATCTTCTTCTTCTTCTCTAACCAAAATTTCTCCTACTCTCTGCTTTTTTTTGTCGGTGAATTTGGATTTTTTTTCTCCTCCATCACATAATACTACCTGCAACCTCTCTCTCTCTCTCTCTCCTGCTCCGACATATTTATTCTTTGTCATCGTGTCTCTCTCTTTCTCTCATCGTCTCTTGAGTAGCTTGGCCATCCAATTTGCCGAGAATTGTCTATGAAATCTGGAATTTGATTCCCATACATGCTTCTCTTGAGTGGATCTAGAGTGAAATCCGCGTGATTCGAGCCGGCAAGATGGCGATTGTTTGGAACAAGAACATATTGTGAATCATGATGGTGATTTAGAGCCGACAGGGTCGGTGATCAATGGATTTGTGCCGATCACATGTTACTGTAGATTTTTGATATTTGGATTCGAAAAAGATGGATTAGAGTGGAGAATCTAGAATCCGAAGAAACCCAGAAAAGGGTTCGTTGCACAGGAGATAGGCCATTCATAACAGTTACAAAGGAATTTTTTTTTTTTATAGTTCCAAAGGATTTCGTTTGCCCAATTTCTCTCGATTTGATGACAGATCCTGTGATTATTTCTACAGGGCAAACTTATGATCGGAGCTCCATAGCTAGGTGGATTGAAGAAGGGCATTGTACTCGTCCATAGCAAATGCTCATGGACTCTCGGATCGTTCTGAATCGAGCTATGAAGAACTTAATAGTGCAATGGTGCACGACGAGTGGCAAATCCCAAAACGCAAACGCGCAACAGAATTGTGTGACTGCGATGCTTAATCTCTCGATCTATGAGAAGAACAGGAGTCGGATCATGGAGGAAGACGATTTGGGTTTCAATGCATCGATGGGTAACTTTACAATATCAAACCAAACATGATCGTGATAATGTTTATTGTGTTTTGGAAATTTCTTTTTTCATGTTGAAAAAGCGAAAGTGTTTGTAGTCTTGGATATCAATTACTTGAGCGGTGTTGTGTGATCGGACGAAAGATGAATGTTACCCAGATCTAATTACATTCAATCGAATTTGCAAAATCAATTTTAAGGTTCTTAGAATTTCAAAATTATCAATTTGGGGATTTTTGGGAAAATTAGGTATTTTAGGCGGATAGATATATGGGTCAGGTTTTAAATCGGGTCGGGGTTTTTAGTTCGGATCGGTTTTTTTGTTCGGTTTAATTTCAGGTTTTGATGGTTTGCTTCTGGTTTAGATCACAAACCGTCCAAACCAACATCTATGGGGATTTAAGTTTCGAACCATAGTTTCGGGGGAATTTAAGTTTATAACTTTGCTTTCGTGGGAAGATATACAGAGGGCATAGTTCGGTGGGGATTTGGAGGGATATTGCAATAGTTCGTGGGAAAATAGATCGTTTATCCAATTTTATTTGTTTTCTTGCCACGTTACCGACATAAGCTCGAAAGTGAGTTCTTTTTTTTTGGTTTGGTTTGATTTTTCTACTACTAGACAAAATGAAATGGATCCCACAATTAAAAAAAAAAAGATATTCAATCCAAAATTGATTAACTCCACTTAAACTCTCTCTATATATTCAACTTACTTGCCAACGCCGATCCGATTCAATTAATTAGCGTTATCTCGAACCCTACTAACTTCATTTAACCGACTCAAGAAATATAACTAAACCATTATTATGACAAAAGAGCTGCTCGATGTGTCTAGTACTCAACCCTAAGCATAAACCAACTAAATAATTTGGGATAAAAAAATTATACAGCACCGAAAGACGCCAATGCTTGTAAAACCTATATTCGTTTTGGATAAAATGTGAATACCAAAAAGGAACAAGCAGCAAGTTTGGGAAGCTTAACCGAGATAGAACCAGATGCCATACCTGAGCCCATAAGCTACGATGGAGCAGAAGAAGGTGGTCTCTCGATTCCGAATGGGAATTGCAGACGCAACAAGTACCGGGGACATTCATTCCCTCAAACCACAAGTCGAGATCTTCTAGGAAGTCTGTCTAGTTGACAAGTCCACAAATTTAAAACAATCTATAACTAAATTAAGCGTGTGTAGATAATGAAGAACAATCAGAAATTGATTGAGCATCTGAATTTCGCAAGCGATCCACTTCAACACTCTTTCCCTTCAAATTTGCTTGATTCCAAGTGCGTTCTGTATACTATGAGTTTTATTAGCTACTTATCTAGACCGGGCATTTTGTAAAACACACACTACTATATTGCTTCTTCATTTTCTCGTTACATAATTGAAAATTTAATCAAATAAAAAGTAACCAAACAAAATACTAGTTTACTTAATTACATCTTGAAATATCAAGCTGTTTAAGTGAACTATTTTTTTTGTTTTTTTGGTTGAAAAAAATAAAATAAAAGTGTCAAACTAGCTAAAAATCAATTCAAACTAGCTAAAAATCAATTTGAATGAATTAACCGAGTCGAATCCAAACATATACATAAACGTGAATTTTTTTTCATTAAACTGAGACCGAATGTTTTACCATTCACCTTTAGTGAATTTTTGATATTCGTATGAGCTTCGTTTCCTTTTTCAAAAATAAAAAAATGGACCATTTTCTGAGTAATCATAGAGGTTCTCTAAATATATTTTTTGTGGATACGAATCTGTAGCCTATAGGGGTATGCTTTTCTCACGCGCCGGTCAAAGAATCTTGGATCTTGTAACATCAAGTGAATGTGGTTCTTAGTTCTTACCAGTGGCGGAGCCAGCATGTAAGCATGGTCACTTGACCCATGTGAAATTTTCAAAATAACTAAGCTTTTATTGTTTGACCCCAAAAAAAAAAAAAACTAAGCTTTTATTAAGTATTTTTAATTGACCCATATATAAATCTACAATTAACCCCTCTAGAATTTAAAATTAACTATATATAGTCCAATAAGTATATTAAATATAACGCCCCGACCGTCTCTACCTGTGGGCCCCATGCCTTCTCTCGGCCCGTGGGCCCCACCCTTGTCCGACGGCCGGTGCGTTAGTCCGGGAGGCTTGTAATACTTGTTTACTGACCCTGCAATCACCACGTGATCTTTCCCCGTGTTTTGTCCTCACTCACAAGATACCGCGAATCACTTCCCGGTAGGTCACCCATCCTTAAATTGCTCCAGCTTAAGCACCCTTAACTCTGGAGTTCTCTCTGGACAAGTTCCCGAAAAGATAAGTGCACTTTGGTGACATAGGTAGCCAAATCAATTCTTATAAGCCTCTCCGCATATACAAGAAATCGGGATGTTACAATCACCCCCACTCATAGAGCGCAACGTCCTCGTTGCGCACCAGGATCGTCACCCTAGACGGTGTGAGCCCACCTGACTCCACACACGTGTTTGGGTTCGGCTCTGATACCACTTATAACGCCCCGACCGCCCCTACCTGTGGGCCCCATGCCTTCTCTCGGCCCGTGGGCCCCACCCTTGTCCGACGGCCGGTGCGTTAGTCCGGGAGGCTTGTAATACTTGTTTACTGACCCTGCAATCACCACGTGATCTTTCCCCGTGTTTTGTCCTCACTCACAAGATACCGCGAATCACTTCCCGGTAGGTCACCCATCCTTAAATTGCTCCAGCTTAAGCACCCTTAACTCTGGAGTTCTCTCTGGACAAGTTCCCGAAAAGATAAGTGCACTTTGGTGACATAGGTAGCCAAATCAATTCTTATAAGCCTCTCCGCATATACAAGAAATCGGAATGTTACATTAAATATTAGGAAATGTTAGCCTAATAGCCATCACAAATAATTTCAAAATAAAAATGCTAATTAATTAGCTAAGCCTAATTATCTTTATTAGTTTAAAAAAAAATTGACCTCTCAGATTTTTAAAATTCTACCTCGCATAATAGTATTGGTGATAAATTTTTAAGCGATTGTCTAGTTTGTGTTATTGAAAACAGGTGCTTGAGATAGTGACAAATAAAACTGTGATAAAACGATTTCAAGATATGAGTGAGCGTAAAATACATCTTTAAAATATATATTAATGGTGATATTTTTATTTTTTTCAACAAAGTTTATACAATTATTTTTAGATTAAAAAATTATTATGACCCATGTAAATATTTTCCTGGTTCTGCCACTGGTCCTTACAAGTCCTATATATATATATATATATATATATACAACTTCCGATTAGATTCTCCCAAGATCCCAAGAAGTTGGAGGTCACGAAAAGTTGTTCCATACATCTTGTAAAGCCCCTTCTACTTTTATTATATCCCTTCGACCTTTTGATCTCAAGAAGAGAATCATATTTTCATAAAAACTCAAAGTTATATATTGAAGGCTTTTACTCGCTTTTGATTGGGGAATTTTAAAGTATACTAGTTTATTGTGGTAAATTTTAAGTAAATAAAGGGAAATAATTAATGATGGTTAATACATATATATGCGATGATTTTAGTATCTTTATATGGGTATAATATATACAAATCAGTTACAGTCAATCTCAAGTAGCAAAAAGTCGAGCTGAGATGAAATATATGCTTCGTTATCGTGATGTAAAGCTGAGAGGACAATTTATGTTCTGTGTATAACTATTATTCAATGATTCCTTAGTAATTTTATATTATTTTTTAATAATATGCATCTTTTTGATTGATTATGTGGAAATGCTTATTATATCATAAGTAGCCAACGGAAAAAAGAAAGAAATGCCTATAAAAGAATAAACAGAATTCAAATTTTTAAAACTTAAGGGTGTATTCAATCTAATAATTTAGAGGATTTGGAAGGATTTGAAGTTTAATGAGTTTTTAAATGATTTGAGTGAATTATATAATTTGTTATGATTTGTTTTTAAAATTTTATAAAATATCACCTAAAACTATAAGATTTGAATTTTATAAAGAAAATTCACCAAAACATTTTCAAATCACTAAAAGTCTCATAACATCCACTATTAAAGTATTTTCAATAACAGTGGATTTAAATGTTCATTTACAAATCATTAGTTCAATAACATAAAATTTTGAATTTTTTTTTTAAATTCATGTTTAAATAACATAAAATTTGTGATTTTAATACAAATCATTTCAAATACTATATTGAATACATTCGTTTTAAGTGTTTTAGCAACTTTTCTTTTGTTAGTATCTAAAATAGTAAATAGAACATAATAATCAAACGAGAGATTCTCAAGAAAAGAAAAAGAAATGATTTCGTCTAGCCATCATATATATACTTTGGACCACGAAAGATCTTCTATTCGCATTAGGCCATGAATAACTTAGCATTGCTTCTTCTTTTTTGTTTACTCAATTTTAAGGGTTGAAAGATCATCAGTCTATGCTAATTTATAAAGTTTTTAACAATTGGAATTATGCTCCAATGGGCAATGGCTAAGAAAAATGGGGAAAATCATCCTTGAATAAAAGTAGACTCTAAACATTAAACCTAAAAGGCTATCTTAATATCGATCGACCTTTAATATTGGTAGATCAAATGGGTCTTAATTTTATTTTAACAATTAGAATAGGAGAGTTCATGTGGTTAGCAAGTCACTTAAAAGTTAAAACTTAACGTCACATATTTTTTTTCCCCTAGAGAGTACAAAATTTAATAGATTGCAGTTTTGATAGCTTGCATTTTTCTATTAAAAAAAAAAAAAAAAACTCCGAAGCCGCCTACTTAATAATTAACATAATAAAGAAGTATACTATTTCCCGAATAAGAGTCCGTTTCACCTTCATGATGAGAAGCCAATATGATGAATACGGAATAATATTAAGATTTTAATCCTAAACGAATATATTGTGGATGTATTATCAGAACATGTTGTCGTCGGTTTGGTTGGTATTTCTCGTAGTTAAGATCGTATAATGGAATTGCTCTTTTCATTAATCTTGGAGATCCAAATTAATTAATTAATGTCAAACACGAGAAGATCGTATAATATATATATGTTGAATACTCTTTTCATTAGCATAATTAAAGAGAGATTTGAACGTACATCAACATACACCAGTTGATTAACTATACTGAAACACGAATTAAAGATCGCTAAAAACACACACACATATATATGATACACATTTCAGAAGAAGAAAACCACATCTGAATATCTAGCTATAGTAGCTAGCTAGTACTGTATCGAGCTCGATCACACTCTAGCTATAAGGGTTTTTATTCTTGCTAGCTTACTAATTAATTATATATAGAGATATGGATATTCAATGGTTAATTCAATTCAGCTAGTAGAGGAGGGACTGATAGGGTTTGATCAAGGGGACGAGAGAGCCACTAAGGTGAAGAGACATGACTTCATTGGTGGAACCAACGAGCTTGCCTCCGACGAAGACAGCTGGCACGGCCGTGGAGCAGCCGATACGGAGGAGAGCCTTCTCGATCTCACGGCAGTCCGGGTCGTTGTCGATCTCGTGGATCGTTGGTTGAACCCTAAGGTCACGGAACAGGATCTGAACGGCGTAGCAGAGACAACATGAGCTCTTCGTGAAGATCACCACTCCTTTCTCTGACGACATTCTCATCACCTTGTCCATATCACCACTCCTTTGCTTTTTTTTTTTGTTTTTTTTGTTTGGTTTTTGAGTATGTAAAATGCTTGAGATCTCCTTGCCTATTTATAGCATTCAAAAAGTAATTTATTATTATACGAAAATATAAAACAGGAAAGATAAATATCAGATGCCCTACGGAACAAAATGCTATTTGAATGTTTTTCTTCTTCTTATTTGTATTCTGTTTGACTGCGCACATTACTATATATGACTTTTAAATATTTATTAATCAATTTATTTGATTTCTACAGTTGTTTCGATCGTCATTTAACTGTTGATTAATTGTTCTCGAATACTATTCGAAACATTGTTATTCATTTCCCCTTTTTATGGGTTTAATCGTGAATATTATTGACATATATAGATTCGTGTTTCCGCATTAATCTTTGGTTTAATAATCATAAAGAGTTTATAAAAGCTATAGATATATAAACATCATTGCATTTTTTGGAGTTTAATCGTGTACTATTTGCGATAATTGTTTTATATATAAAATTTGATAAAAAGTTTAACAAAAAGATTTAACTAAAGAATGCCTTGTAAATTATTAGATGTTATAATTGGTAGCTTTGGACCAATCAATATTCAAACTAATTTGCCAAATTTGGAATGATACTTTTATAAACGTCGTCAATGATCAAAGACTGCTGTCTTAATTAATGGTCCACCCATTCTTAGCTCAGATCATTTATAACTCCAAATGTTTCAAAAAAAAAAAAATCATTTGTAAATCCTAATTAGTTTCATTTTGGCTTTATAATCTTTTTTTCTTTCAACCATATATATATATATATATATATATATATATATATAATTAAACTCATGTTTCATAATTTGTAATATATATTCATATATGTGATATATTTTTATAGCTCCAAGCAAAGAAAAAAAACTGGTACGTCTTAAAGATCAAAAACAATCATAAGGAAGAATCGAACCATGTGTTTTTTTTGTCAAAAACTCTTTAGCAAAAAATCTGTTGGATATTTTTGTCAAAAAAAATAAATACTATAACAAAGTTGCTGAATATAGCAGCCGGCTGTGAAGAAGAAGCTGTCAATTTATAATCTTCTAACGGAATCTCTTAACATATCGCCTTTCGATGATTGAATCTCTGCACCAAAGAAAGGGAAAATATTCGAGCTTTCGGTGAGAAAACACACATATATACATGCATTAGGAGAGTCTACATTATTACATGCATGATTCCGCCAACACCAACTTGCCAAAAGACAAATATTCTTTCATTTCTTTTTTAAAAATAAAATATATATAGATTCTTCTTTTCTCACGCACGAGTTATCGGCTGCTTCATTCCTAATTTGTTTACTTTTCCGATTGTTTTGTTCCATTCATGCTCGTCATCTCTTTTATGTCAGTTTAACTAAAAAACGTTACTATTATAGCATACAGTTCGATATTCATTTGTCCATCGTTTACCTTAAGAACTTTATGCTATTACAATTGATACATTATAGGGCTTATAGCTGCTCCGTGTCAACTGTTAATTATAACTAATCTCCAATACCAAGAGCATAATCCTATCTTTAGTTTGTTTTTTGGGACAACAAATGTTTTTTTTTTTTTGTATATAGGCGAATTGATTAATTGTAATCACAACCAAATGGCTTTGGAGTCCTATAGCATCTGCTTGTATATATAAATGGAAGGTGATGACGTCTTTAGCTGAGCCAACGTATCTCCCGCCTATAAAAACCGCCTGGTTAGAGCCGAAGGTCATGACCCGAGCTCGTAGAAGAGCTAGACTCTTGATGCTATATGACACATGCAACACGATCGAGCTCTTTCACTGCCGCTTTCTTTGATGCCAAATCTCTTACTCGTTCCATCGATCAAGAAATGTTAGAAGCAACAATGAAGAAACCTTGAATGTGCTGATGCTGCTGAATCAGCTGTTATTTATAGTCCCTCATGTGCTAGCTAGATATTGGATATTTTAAATCCCATCATATAATTTTATGATTATAATACAAATAAATCTATATATAGATAAACCAAAAACGTGGACGAAAGCAATTATACATATTTCAAAAAGGCATATCTTCTCAAATTTGAAATATATTATTTCGGTATTTTAAAAATGAAAAAGGTTACATAAATCAGCTGTGTCGTCTGCGAAAAGCATCACACTTACCATTTATATATGAACTACAAAAGGCCATATATATATATATAATGCTTTTTGTTAGTTTTTTTTTTTTTGAAACACTTTTTCAATTAAATTTTTTTGGTTTTTTTGTTTTTTGGTATAAGAAAAAATAAACCAGCCAAAATCTCAAGAATGGATCTGGTTAGGAAACTAAACCGAAATTATAAAATGGTATCGAAACCGAATTGGACCAAAAGGAAACCGGGGCGAAACTAGACGCAAATCGAAACCCTAGCAAGCAACCGGAGAGGAAAAACCGCCGCCACCAGGGACTGCGCCGCGTCAGGGGTCAAACCGGACACCTCCGGAGAAGAAGACACCGGACCATCAACGCCGCAGAACGGTCCGGAAGAAACCCCTGACACCGGAGAAACCCCCTCCACCAGCAAGCAGCCACCAGACAAAAAACAACCGCTACCGCCACCAGTCAAACCCAAACCGCCGCCAGTCTAAAGAACACCACAACCAGACTAAAGACACCACAGCTCCCCCACTATAGAGCTTTTAAGCCACCACCACCCGAGACCACCATTCACCTCCACCAGTCTTAAGGACACCACCACCCTTGAGCCACCACAGGACCGACAGTTGCCAATGAACAGAGGGAAATCGGAGAACAGGGAGAACCACCCACGGTGGAACAGGACCACCACAGCTAACCCAGAAACAGCCGTCGGAGAGCACAAAGCAACAAGAAGAACCTCCGGGGAAACACCACACCTCCTTCAAGAAGCGCAAGACAGAAGAGGGGAAAGGGTTAATAGATGAGAGCTACCACCGGGAAAACTCTTCCATCAGAAGATCCGCCGTCCCCGAGCGAAACCATTTTACAGGAGGCAACATCCGGCGGAAGCCCCTTCCGGAAACCCTCCCTCCGCCAGAACCCAACACAAAACAGGAACAGAGAAACCCTAGAAGCCAAACTTGTCGAAGAAGGAGAACCAGGAGGGGAACCACCGCCGAGTCACGTCCTCACAGAGCCGGAGCATGAACTACCACCGGAACCATTAATCGCCAGAACTCGCCGCCGCAGAACCGGGATCTCCACCAAAGCGCATTCAGAGAAGAAACCCACTACAGACCGGAGGGCCTCTGAAACGTAGATCTTAGGGGTGGACATTTTAACCGAACCGAACCGAACCAACCGAACTCAAACCGACCCAAACCAAACCATAGTTAATATCCAACCATTTGGTTGAAGTTTTTCTCAACCCGAACGGTTCGGTTGAAAACCGAACCGAACCGATAAACCAATGTGTTTTTGTTAATTAGTTAATTAATAATATTAGAAATAATAACACATATGGTGATAGTTTTATATTAATGCTATAAGCCTATAATTACTCATATAAGAGATGAATAAACATTGATCTGTATAATTAACTTATATTTAACTTATATTTAAGTTATTGGCTTGTTGTAGATTCATTTTAGTGGCATGAGAGAGACAAAACCATGAATTTTTTTATTTTTTTTTAATTTTGATTAAGTGGAATAATTTTAGTTTGGTTTTAAAATTTTAGGGAATAATTTTTTTTATGATTTCGTTTTGTTTACGTTTCGTTAGGATTCTTGTTTTTATAAGTTGATTTTTTTTAAACCGAACTAAAACCAAACCAAAGTACAACCGAACCGAACTAAACCAAACCGAACTAAACCCAAACCGAACTAAACCCAAACCGAACATAAACCGAACCAAACTTATTTCGGTTGAGTTCGGCTAGAGTTTTATTCAACCCGAATCAACCGAACCGAACCCGAAATTAAACCGAAATGCCCACCCTTAGTAGATCTAGCCGACGACTCTTAAAACTTTTTTGAGAGAAAAAATCGCGGCGAGTGGACTTCACTCCGCGACTTTATTTTTTAATAGAATGTTCCTTTTGGGAATTTTTGCTTTTTGTTAGTTAACTAAACTTTTAATTTAATTTTGATATATTTATACAAGGTCAAAGTTTCTATAAAAATTGGTGTGGTGTGTCATCTTGTTAAGAAGATACAGAAAACAAAACTTTGTGATTAACATGTTAAGATACTTTTGTCATTAATATGTTACTTTATTCCCTTGTAAAAATCTAAATTCTGGTAAGAAAGATAAATAAATGCCTTGTCGGGGATCTGACGACGTGGCAACACACAGGACCGATTATATAAAATAGATTATGTTTGAGTTAGCATCTTTTTTTTTGCACGTGTAATTTGAAACCCTTTTATTTTTAATCATTCCTTAAGGTTTTTGATGGGCCATTAAGGCTAATCGGTAATAATTGGGCTTACTTCATATAAAAGGCCTTTTATTTTATGTTTACAAGTTTACTCTGATTATTCCGTTAATCTTTCGAGTTTCAAAATTGCTACCTCATCTTATCATAACAAATGTCAAAGTTACTTCATATTTTATTCGTCCATCTTTTGTGCTAGTTTTGGAACAAAACATAAAATTTGTGCTATTTTAGGGTATTTCTCTTAATTTATTATTTTAGTTTTTCAATTCAATAGATTAAATCAAAAAATTGTATTGGTTAAACAAGCTAAAAAAATAGAATAATTTTCAACTTTTTTTTTATAAAAAACATATATAATGAGTATAAGCCGAAATGATAAAAAACCTATTTATATGATTTAAAGAAATGATGTATAGTATTTTATTTTGTGTCAATATTATGTTAATTAAATAGCACTTAATTACTTTGCTACATTTTTAGTTAGTTTTGGTATATTTATTTATAAATATTCTACCAATTAATACGTTTTTAAAACAGAACATATATAGATTCAAAACAAAACCATTGAAACCTCATAAACTAGATATAATTTCTAAGATTAAAATTGTTATTTATATCTATACATATTATTACAATTACCAATATATACAAAATAATATTTCAATAAATATAATTAATTGATAGCACATAATTATTATTAAATACTCTCTCTGTTTCAAAATATTAGATGTTTTGACTAAAAACACAAAGATTAAAAAATTAATTATTCTTTAAAAAATAACTATTTAATATTTAATTTAAAACAACTAAACCAATCATATGCAGAATACAAATGGTCATAAAACACTAAACATATTTAAATTTTGCATTGAAAAGTGAAAACATCTTATATTTTGAAACAAAATAAAAACTCTAAAACATCTTATATTATGAAACAAATGGACTAATATTTAAGAGAATATTAAGGCAAGAGATCGCGTAAACGACTCTCTAACATGTACAAAAACACACATTTCGCGTAAACTACCCTAACATCTAGTCTGTTTAGCACAAGAGATGGCGCAAAATCTAGTCTGTTTATAATAGATCGGGTAAACGACTCTAACATGTACAAGGATTTTTCCTCACCACAGCATATCTAACGTGTGAAGCAGTAAAAAAGCATCATGATTCAACTGCAAATAAAGAACAAACCCTAACACAAGAGAAGTTCAAAGTCACCAATTCGCAAAAGTAAAAGAAAATAAAATATCTAACAGAAGAAGAGAATTTGAGTTCTATATTTTTTTTCCCCGGCCGCAATGGATCTGAGGTAGAAGTACGGACAAGACAAAGAAACCTTGTACGTCTCTATACAAACATCTCATTATACACACACACACACACACAAAAAAGAAGCCTTTTCTTGTTTTGGTTGCTGTTGTCTTTTGTTTCTGATATATGCACATATACATTTCCTCTTATATATGTGATTCTCACTCAGTTCTTCTACTCAAATAGGCTCTTATTCTTTTTTAAGGTACGGGGATCATATATATATAAATTCACATCGCATGCTTCTAAATAATAATCATATAGATTAAGAATTGCAAAAGGTGATCCAGAGGCCTGCGTATGCGTACCCTTTTTTGAGGTGATCAATTCAAAAGGATCGGCGAATTTCTCGGCCTTGTCTTGTGATTCTGCTACCGGTTAGAGGAAGAGAGGTCTGGCTCGAGAGCTGCAGGTCAGAGAATGGAATTGATCCGCCGCCGCCGATGCTCTGGGAGAATATCAAACCTGCTGAGATGTTAGATGTGCTTCTTGAAATAGGCAGACCGGACAAGTACGGATCTTTTGCAGCGCCAGATATGAGCTCAGTCGGTGAAGAAGGAGCAGCTGCGAGAGCACCCAAGAGAGAGCTCACTGGGTATGGAACCACCGGTGCATCAGCGAGAGAGGATGCAGAAGGATTGTATCTGATGGTTCCCATTGGATGATCAAATTTACATGTTGATCCAAACTTACAGAAGCCGTTTTGTACGTAGAAGGTGCAGCGTTGCACACCCTGTTTTCAACCCAAGTTAAATGGATTTAAGAGAAAAATTGTTACTATGATCAAGCCCAGAGATTGTAACAGTCAAACGTGCATGACTTTACGCTAGGCATCAACTGTAGAAAGAGCATACCGGGCGTAGAGGAAGACCAATGGGGCTGAGGACGCAATTAGCTCTTGGTGGAACCCGATCTCGAGGATGATGGAACTTACAAGATGTTCCAAACTTACAATCTCCTGTTTTTAAATAGTATTGGCACTCTGGTTCACCGGGTCTCTCTGGAAAGGTCTGTTCTTTCTGAAAAACACCTGTAGGAGAGGACAGAGATGGATAAAGCCCCGAAGGAGTGGTGGAAGAGAGCTGTGTAACTCCGTATAAAGAAGTTGCCCCAACAGCGTGCTGGGCACCAGGAGATAGAGCAGGGCTCACAGGTGCCTGGATCAAAACCAAAAGAAGAAATTTGTACTGTACTGCTTGACAAAGAAAGAAGAAGACGAAATGTGTATTGATTGATGATACAAGAATGTAACTAAAAGGGGTACCAACCGAGTAAGGACTCCAGCCTGGAATAGGAACGACCCCTGGGGTTAAAAGCATGGGACCATAAGCGCCTTGCATATAAGAAGCGGGAAGAAGAGTTCTTGAAAGTCTCAAGGTAGAGGATGGAGGTCCATAGTGGTCAGGCAAAAGTGACTGCACCGATGGATAAAACTGAGGTGCAGATGCTGGTGGTGGAGGGAGTGTTGTAGGAGCAGGCTGAGGATGATGAAATTTACAGGTAATACCAAATTTGCATTGCCCCGTTTTCAAATAGTAGGAGCAATCTTTCTCACCCTACAAAGACGGACGGATTAGAAGAAGATATTTGTGTGAAATGTAGAAAAGAGTGAAAGAAAGCTTACCTCTCGTACTGGGTATCCATACATATTAAGAGGAACGTGGCTCATGGAACCAGCAGCATTCTTTGGATGGTGGAATTTGCATGACGCCCCAAATTTACAGGTTCCAGTTTTCAAATAAAACTGCAAAGATGATGGATAAAAAGAGAGTGGATATGAAGAATTGAAGAAGAAGAAAGAAAAGGAAAGAATGGTTACCTGACATGGGGGATCACCTATGCGTTCAGGATACTGCCCTGTAGCTCTAACAGTAGCTTCAACCTAGAAAGAAGTGGTTTATTACTAGTATGCAAAGAGGGAAAAGAGGAGAGGAGAGAAGGGAAAGAGAAGTACGGTGGCACGATCGCGAGGATGATTGTAACGACATCTATTGGCGTATCCACAGACACCAGTTCGCATGTAGTAGGCACAGTCAGGGGCAGCAGGTCTCTCTGGGTAGGTTTCAGAAGCCAACCCTAATCGCCACATCGATTCTGCAGATAGAGAATTCAGACGGGGGAAACCCTAAAAGACGCATGCGGAATGAAAAGAAGACCTTGGAGAGAGAGAGAGAGACCTTGGAGTCCGGTGGCGGCATCTCCGGGGGTCCATTCAGCGGGTTGTGACCCATTCATCGCCGGATTGCGTCCATACATCGAAGCCCTTTTTTTTTAGGGATTTCGTGTACAGTAAAACTCACCTACACCTACACCTACTACTACGAGAAAGAGAGAGTAATAGGGATTTTGATTGCAACCAAAGTTGAGAGAAAAGAAGAAAGAAGAAGTGATTTGATTTTGGGCTTCTTTCTTCTTCTCTCACGCTCTGCCTCTCTGCACTGTTTCTTTTTTTAGCTTTCAATTTCTCTCTTTTTTTTAAATTATTATGCAATTTTTTTGTTCTCTCTTGGTCCTCCCAGTAAAAGGGATTAATGGCTCAAAAGCCATAAAAATGAGATAGTGAAATCTTGTGTGCCATAATGTAGTTTATGTGCCATAAAGCATGTGTAATTCTTATTTTGTCCTTAATGAATTGTGTTTGTGGCATTATTGATTTTATGATTTGAAAATGGTTTTATTTTTTTATTTTTAGAGAAATGGTTTTATCTGGTTTTATTTTTTTAATTTTCGAGAACAAAAAAACAAAAAACCAGCCACCGCATCGTCTTTCAAGCGAGCTTCGAACCACCGATCCTTTTCGCCGGCGGATCGTAGCCGCCATCGCGTCATCCTTCTCTGCAATTGTGGTTTTCGTCATATCTCTTCTCTCATCCTCCATTGTTGAATAAGGTAAAAGTTTTCTTTGATTTGGGGATTTCCAAAATTAGGGATTCGATTTGTGAAATTTGTTGGTTTGAGTATGCACATTGGATATTTAAGTTAATTATATGGGTCGACTAGTCATTGAATTTGTAATTTCTCGATTGTTGTTGTTGAATCGAGCTGAATCGAGCTGATGGGTAGTGAATCTGTGCGATGGGGGACAACTGGGACAAATGGTATTAGCAAACAAATGTGGGACAACTGGGACAAATGCTATAACTGAGAAAGAGTTGACAATTAGCAATTGACTAAATTTCTTTGTTTGTATTTCCAGGAGAGGATGAGCAGCCGTACAAACATACATTTTGAGTATGGAGGATATTATTCACAGGAAGGAGAGGAGTTTAAATGGAATTCAAGAAATTCCATTTATGCTATATCGTTTAGGACCTTAACTTTGGACGAGTTAACCTATTCGGTGCTTGTAGATGGTATATGCAAGAAGATTGGGGTAAACGACAGTACAAGGAAGCTAAAATTGAGCTACATTCCGTTGGTAGCTAAGCCTCATAGGGAGTCATGTATTGTCGATGATGATGATGTTTATGTTTATCTAACAACTGTGGATAAAGAGGGACTTAGATCTATTTTGAATGTGGAGCTAATGGAAGATTTGGAAAGAGATAAGAGTGACGAGCTATGTGAAGAGCTTCCTAGAGTGGATAATGTGCCTGTTGAGAACCGGATGACTATTTACAGCCCGGAAGAAGCAGAGAAACAACAACAGAACTGGGTGGATGAGAATGGGAAGGACGGTTTGGATGGTATGCATGAACATGCAGATGAACATGCACATGAACATGATCATGTTGAGCCTCCACGGCTTGTAGAACAAACTCCGTTTGTTCTAGAATGGGATGATGGCGCTGGTTTTGAGAAAGGTCAAGAATTTCGTTCAAAGAAAGCTTTGCGAGTTTTGGTTGACAGAGCTTCACATAAGGGATGTTTTGAGGTAAAAACTGTAAAGTTGGATCCGGGGCGAATCATATTAAGATGCCGTCAA
Organism: Eutrema japonicum; assembly: GCA_030161315.1. Classification (NCBI taxonomy): domain Eukaryota; kingdom Viridiplantae; phylum Streptophyta; class Magnoliopsida; order Brassicales; family Brassicaceae; genus Eutrema; species Eutrema japonicum. The sequence continues at coordinate 54,726,343 of BSQW01000003.1, read as the reverse complement.
GCTGAACAAGGCTGTTCATGGTATATACATGCTGTAAGAATGAAGGATTCTACTTATTTCAGTATGAGAGTGTATAGAAACATGCATACATGCTCCCGGGTCGTTGCCAGCACAACTCAGAGTAAAAGGAAAGGCACACCACAAGTAGTAGCATATGTTTTGCGTGGTTCCTTTCCAGGTCAGGTCGACACCCCCGCGGCTAAATCTCTGATGAGTGTTGTTCAAAATGAAGCTCACGTGAGTGTGTCCTACTCTACTGCGTTGAGAGGGATAAAACTAGCTATTAGTGAAGTGAGGGGCAGTCCCGAAGAAAGTTATCGAAGATTGTATTGTTATCTGTACGTGTTGCAGATGGTGAATCCTGGTACAGTAACAAGCGTGAAAGTGGATGCCAGAAATATGTTCAAGTATCTATTCGTCGCTTTGGGCGCTAGTATTGAAGGATTTAGAGCAATGCGGAAAGTCATAGTTGTGGATGCAACTTTTCTTAAGAATGTTTACGGTGGAATGCTAGTATTTGCCACAGCTCAGGATCCGAATCATCACCATTATCCCATTGCAATGGGTGTAATTGATAGGGAAAAAGATGCTAGTTAGAAGTGGTTTTTTGAAACGCTCAAAACTGTTATACCTGATGACCATGAACTGGTTTTTATGAGTGACAGACATTCAAGCATCATGAAGGCAGTCAAGGAGGTGTACCCACAGTCTCATCATGGACATTGCATTTGGCATTTGTCTCGTAACATGAGAAGTAAAGCTGCGAATGGTTGTAAAGATTTGTGTTCAGCCAAATTCATAGAATGCGCTCACAAGTACACAGAAGGTGAGTTCTTAAGTGCATACTCTGATTTTAGGCGGTGGTTTCCAAGAGCTGCAGAGTATCTAGATGAAGGTCTTCCGCTTGAAAAATGGGCAAGGTGCTACTTTAAAGGAAACAAGTACAACTTGGACACAAGCAATTCGTGTGAATCTATGAACAGTGTCTTCAAGAAGGCAAGGAAGTACTCCTTATTGCCTTTGATTGATGCGTATCTTGAAAAAGTGTCTGAATGGTTCAAAAGGCATAGGAAAGACACTGTTGGTGCATCATACACGAAGAAATTGGTGCCCCTGGTGGAGAACGAGCTGCATAGGCTATGTGCACTTGCAACGGGCTTAGTTGTCACTGAGCTAAATCATTGTGAGCTTGAATACAACGTGATTGGAACTGATGGGAAGAGCTATCTGGTCAATTTGTTAAGTAAAAGTTGTAGTTGCAGATGTTTTGATATATACAAGATTCCGTGTGTCCATGCAATAGCCGCAGACATTGCACTGATGCGAACGCCACAAAGAATAAGGGAAATACACATCCATGATTTGTGCTCAACATATTACTTGATTGAGACGTGGGCGTTGGCTTATTACAGAACTATTTATATGGTGCCGCATCAGTCTACTTGGATTATTCCTCAGGAAATCGGAGACTTAGTTGTTTTACCGCCAAACTACACCAAAAAAGTAGGAAGAAAGCGAGTTAAGCGCTTTCCCTCCACCGGAGAAGCGCGCCCTAAACCGAGTAACAAGGCCAACAAATGAATACATCTGGGATATTGGTTTGAGCCAGTAAACCCAAGGGAAATTTAGGGTGTGTTTGTTTGTTCCTTTGTTGGATTTCTCTATTTCAGTTTAGGATTTCTTTGTTGGATCTATTTTGTAATTGTTCAAGATAATTTTATGTTGAAATTTGTTGGATCTATTATTTCAGTTTATGATTTCTTTGTTAAATCTATTTTGTAATTGTTCAAGATAATTTTATAAAAATATTTACGTATTTATAAAATATTTACAACTAACACTTATACACATAAGTGTTTCTAACACATAATAATTTAAAAAAAATTAACAATTAAAAAATACAAAAGGCATATTGTGTTTCTAACACATAATATTGGTTTCACATGAAATACTCCATATGATACATGGTAGTCTTTGATAATGTTACCATTTCATGATGGAGAAAATGCAAATTATATGGTTTTGCTAAAATTTTATTGTTAGCCGTTTCTACATGACCTACATAAGTGAAAAATCAGGAGGACAACTACAGAATATTATTTTATGTCTCAGGACAACTGGAAAATCTATAAGGACAACTATGAGCAATTGTGGACAATTGGACACGATGGTACAACTATGTAGTAGTTTTTAAAAATTAGGAGCACGTGTGCATTTAAATTTGCGGCGTGCAGTTAAAAATCAGGAGCACGTGTGCAGTTAAAAATTAAAAATATTTTTAAATGAATTAAAAATTATGATATTTTATGTTTTTTTATTCTGTCATGCTCTCTATAAAATCGAAACTCTCATCAACCCTTCCGCCTAATTTGGATCGCCTAATTTCCCCCAAATCAAAAACTAGGGTTTCCGCCTAATTTTCCCCAAATCGAAAACTAGGGTTTCCGCCTAATTTCCCCCAAATCGAAAATCAACAAGATGCCGAGTTACAACTCGGGCTCTTCTTCTTCCCGACTTTCCTGGGACAGTTCATACTACCGAGCTGATGGAGATTGGGGTATGCGAGGAACGTGTTGGTGTGGCGTCTCTCTTGTTATCAGGGAATCGACTGCTGAAGCTACTCGAGGAAGGCTAATGTACACCTGTCCAGATTGGCCGCATGAGGTAAGAACAAAGACTGAGTTTGTGATTTAGCCGAAGTATAGAATTTAGGGTTTTGTTTCAATGTAGCTGAATGATTTATTCATTCAATGTACAAGAGAAATCATCCTAATCATGACCACATATGGAAATGGTGGGATCATGCTGTCACAGAAGAACTATCTAGTCTGAAAACTCAAATTGATAAGGTCAATGAAGGGATGCAAAGCATGCACAACATGGGAGTTTTGCGAAACTGCCTTCACGAAACTGCCTCGTTTGAGACCCATGGTGCAGAAATTATGCAAATGAGAGAGCTCCTGGCTGGGATGGAAAGAGAGATTTCAAGGATGAAGGAATTGCTTGCCAACCGAGGTGATGGATATGTGATAATTGCATTTTTCCTTGTGTTTGCTGCGGTTTTTTATTTTCTTAACTAAAAGTCTGTTGCATTATTTTATTAATTGCATTACGGCAAGATCCTTTATTTTCATTATGTTTAAAAGGGTCATATGTGTTGTATTGTTATGAATATTCGGTTTGTTATAATTCATATGTTTACTAAAATTCTAGAAAACACTCAATTGTACCATGTTGTCCCATTACCACAACTGAAATATAACCTTAACTTGTACAAAGTTGTCCCTGTTGTCTCATTACCACAACTACCTTAACTTGTACAATGTTGTCCCTGTTGTCTCATTACCACAACTACCTTAACTTGTACAATGTTTTCCCTGTTGTCTCATTACCACAACTACCTTAACTTGTACAATGTTGTCCCTATTTTCTCATTACCACAACTGAAATATAACCTTAACTTGTACAATGTTGTCCCATTACCACAACTGAAATATAACCTTAAATAAAGACGAGTAATACCATAAGTTCATACTAGTTCAAAAACTAAATCCAACAATTATAACACAGAAACAAAGGTCTATACCAGTTCCAAAAAAACCTAAACACATTTTCTACTTCCTTGTTATTCTTTCCCTTTCCCCTTCGGCTCTTTCCCTTCTGTAAAAGGGGACACAACATGCCTCGATGGTTGTCGCCGCCTCTTAGCTGGTGGATCAGGTAAATCAAAGATGGGTACTGGGAGAAGAGTCCTCTTAGCTGTCATCTTGATCCTCTTCTTACGTGGTGGGTCACCAGGTTGGATTAAGGCTGATGGGCAGGGTTCAAAGAATGATGGGAAGGGTTCGAAGAATGAGGCTGGTGCTGGTGCTGGTGCTGGTGCTGGTGCTGGTGCTGGTGCTGGTGTTGATGCTAGTGTTGATGCTGAGACGGTTGGTGAGACGGGTGGTGAGTCGCCTGGCGGAAGTTCTAAGTCTTCAAGAGATTTCACTCTTGCATCCATGCCAGAAAGCTTCTCCATGATCTCTTTGAAGCCATTCTCCATCGACGCCTGCAACTCCAATAAAGATGTACACTCAGCTTGTGGAGGTTCCTCTGTAGGGCCTTGAAACCAAGCACCAATGTCTAACTCATACAAATGTCTCCAACATATCTTCTTCTTCTTCTTCACGGTTAGATGCTTCGTCCAACCCTCAACCTCTAAATCAATAAATCCGATACCATCATCTAAACCAGGATCCGTGATTCGCGCCATAAGATCTTCTTCATATTCGTCAGGCTCCAAGATGCTACAAATGTCCTGTCAATATCAACAAATACAACTTACTACTCTGATACTAAACCAATCTTTCATATCAAACTCATAACAATATGCAAAAAAAATTATACCTCAGCACTATTGCCAATCGCTTCATTTATATCATCCAAAGGTATACCTTTTGAAACGACCGCACTTTTTTTTTTGCAATTAAACAAATAACAATAATAATAAATAATTATTATTACACAACCACACACGGTCTAACAGCTTACACAAGCTCACGGTTACAATTGCCAAACAACACGTATCGATCGATACCCCCTGGTGTCGATCGATACCCCAACAACAGAAGCAACTCCCGGGTCCTAATCATCCCCTCCTCACCGCCTCGATTCCACGATCACGCCTTATCTTTACCTGCATCGACAAAAGTGATGCATCAACATTTGGCTAACCAAATGCTGAGTGAGATTGATCATCCCAACAACAGGCTATCAAATAAGCACAACAACAGCAATAACAAATAGCCAAAACAAGAATTAAATAACACCAATTAAACTTCCCGGCACGAAGCCACCGGTATCGATCGATACTCCACGGGTATCGATCGATGCCCAACAACACATGACCCCCCAACCAGGGTCCTGGTATCGATCGACACCCCAGCAACACACTGGTATCGATCGATCCCAACACAACTCAAGACCACCGACAAGGCCCTGGTATCGATCGATGCCCAAACAACACACTGGTATCGATCGATGCCAACACAACCACATGCCCTCAGGCAAACAACCGGTATCGATCGATACACACCTGGTATCGATCGATGCCCGCACGACTCGAGTCCACCGACAAGAGTCTAGTATCGATCGACACACACATGGTATCGATCGATACCCACCTGCAAATCACAACCTTCCGCGAGATCTAAACCCAGAAATCGCCACAAATCACCAAGGCAAAGCCCCAAACTCAACTATCAAGCTTAACTAAGCACCACACAAGCTTACTTGCTAACCTTTGGTCCCAACTCACCTTAAACCGGCTGGATCGAGCTCTAGAAGACCTCTCTCTCCTCGCAAGCCCACTCCCAAGCCAAACTTCTCCCAAGCTCTCCTTCAAGCTTCTCTGAGCTTCTCACAAGCTCAGACCTCCTTGATCTCGCAAGATCCAAGCTTCGCAAAGCTTTTCTTCCTCTCTCTCTCCCTCTCTCTTTCTCTCTTTCTTTCTCTCTTTCGCGACCAACCTTGGTCTTATCCTCAAAGGATACGTTTTATACTCGAAAGAAGATAAGAGAAGAAGAAGATAAGGAGAAAATCCCGACTGGTATCGATCGATACTAGAAACCACACCTGGTATCGATCGATACCGCCCCAGAACAAACTCGAATCAATTATTTTCCCCAATAATCAATTCTTCTGGAACGCGGGCGTTACAATTCTCCCCCACTAACTTAGATTCGTCCTCGAATCTTCGTTACCGTTCATCTCCCATGAACCGTCCATCTCCAATGAACCCTAATCGTCGCAACGATTACACAACCCTTGGCCAACCCGGCCAACGCAATACTCACACGAGGTCCAAAACTAACCTCCGAGGTTTCCCACTCAGTCCCTATGCTTATGACACCGCGGCATCATATGTACTTATTGCTCAAACACACGCCAACCCCATCACTCAAGACACCGCAGCATCTCTGAGTTCTGAGCGTCAGCCATATCCCGCAGGATATCCACCATACCTCGCAAGGTATCAACCATACCACAGCACCCAAGACACCGCAGCATCTCCGAGTTCTGGGTATCTACCGTACCACTCCCCTCGGTAATATAACCTGACGAGTCTCGATACCCCATACCACTCAATTCTAGGCAATATATCCTCCATCCAGGACATACTCCTTACGAATCCACGGTATCACGTATCACTCTAGGCTATAAACCTCCCGAGTCTGGGTACATCGCCACTCACACTCCCAAGACACACAGTCCTGCGAGCTATCGGCACCAGAGGAACCAGTCCTCTCAACGAGCAATAAATCACATATCTCTAAGCATCTCGACTGAACTACCTCCCGTGATCCGTGTAAATCCTCGCAAGGCAACACCGGCATCACCCATATTCCATACCCGGAATATCTGCCGTGCATGACCAATAACCCGGCCATCGCACCTCCCTACCTCCTGTGATCCGTGTAAATCCTCGCAAGGCAACACCGGCATCACCCATATTCCCTACCCGGAATATCTGCCGTGCATGACCAATAACCCGGCCATCGCACCTCCAATACGCACCTTCCAGTGTCGGCTTGCTTAGAAAGACTTGTCAAGACAACTATGACTAGGCTACCTTTTAACACCCAACAACTCTCTGCAGTAGGTCATCAATACAGACGTAATAAAACAAACAAGTACCATACGCCTGCAATCCGACCCACCACATAGAACCGCTAAGTGAAATAACCCGGTCACGTCACTCGACTCATTTTCCCGAACAAGCTTAACTGAAAACACGCAACGCTCACAATAGCAATAAGAACATCCATCTTATCACTCTCTTGCATTAACGTTTCTTACCCCAAACGTAATGCAAAACCGTGACTCCCAAAGTCACCAATAATAAGAAATACTCATCTTATTACACATCATAATGTAACATCGTTCTACACAACGGAAATACAAAATGATACACACATAGCACACAACTATAACCGAAACTGGAACCTCTCGATGGAACTCAAGCCGCAGCTTGCTTCTGGAACCACTCGTGGAACCACGTTCCATCCTAACCTCTGGCTCCCAAGTTTCCTCCTACACCCCGCCACAGCCCCACAGGACACGCATCATCGGAATCCTCTTCCGACGAAGCTCCTTGACCCTCTGCTCGAGAACTCTCAAAGGTCTCGCCTCAACGGTCATATTGGACTAGAGATCTGGCGGAATCTCAGCCAATACCTCGTCACCCCTATGCAAACACTTCCTCAGCATCGACGCCTCGAAGACCTTATGAAATGCTTGCATAACCACGGGTAACTCCAACCGATACACTACCGGTCCCACACGCTCTACAATCCGAAACGGTCCCATATACCTCGGACTCAACTTAGTCACAGCAATGGACCTGTTCGGACCTCTCAGTAAAGCCATCTGGAGATACACACTACCTCCCACCTCAAGCTCTTTCCGCCCCTTATCAGCATAACTCTTTTGCCGATCTTGGGCCTCTTTCATGTTCAGCTGCAAAACCCGGATCTCTTCCGCGGTTTCCTGAACAAAACTAGCACCCAAAGTGCTCCTCTCCCCCACTTGTGTCCAACACAAGGGGATACGACATGGCCTCCCATACAGAGCCTCATATGGAGCCATCCCACTACTCGCCTGGTAACTATTGCCATAGGCAACCTCCACCAAGCTCAAGTGATCCACCCAGTGACCACCCCCAAACCAGCACACACCTCCTCAACAAATCCTCTAGAAACTGGATGGCCCTCTCGGACTGCCCATCTGTCTGAAACGCATTCCAGACCAGAACTCCGCACTCCGCCCTCCTAAGGACAGCTCGCCACTCGGTGATCCATGCTTCCGCAACCAAAGCAACCCGGACCACCCTGACTACCTCTCGAAGCGCTCTCTCGCTTCTGCTTCGGTCCTTGCATCGGCTTACCGCCTCTGCTCGGACCGGACTGCTGCTGCACAGATCTCGCCTGAAGACTCGGTGTCACCACTACCACCTCGTCCTTCAGACCCTCCTCCAGCAAAGCCGCAGTCTCAACCAACTCATCAACCGTGCAAAAAGCCCTCACATGCAACGGTTCCTCAAGTCAACCCGAAGACCCATCAGGAATCTCTACACACGGGCCGACTCACTCTCAACCGCTCGTCTAACATAAGATCCGAGCCGGTTGAACTCCACCTCATACTCGCGTACCAACCGATCCCCCTGAGTCAAACTCGCAAGTCTCGACCCTAACCGGTTGAACGCCTCCTGAGGAAAGCACTTGGAGTTAAACTCCTCCACAAAATCCGCCCAAGCCATCGCTGCCTGAACTCTCCGTGCTGCCACACCCCTTCCTCAGAGATGCGCATTACCAAAGATCACCTGGTATCCCGCAGGACACCTACTCGAGAGGAAATTCCTCTCTACCCTCCTCAACCACGCCTCCGCGTCCTCAGGATTAGCACCTCCAGAGACGAACCCCGTGCCAATCCTCTGCATCTGCTCCATCATCCTAAGATAGGATGGGAGCTCCCCAGCAACCGCAGCTACCACCTGAGGCTGCGCCTCACAACCGCCGGAACCACAGGAGCCTGAGCCGGTACCCTCTCTGGTAACCGCTCCAACAACCTCGACGGATCCGCTATGCGATCATCTCGGGCCCGAGCATCACCCGCAGCACCTGCTGGAACACCAGCCACACTGACACTCACGCCAGCCATACCCTCAGACCCAACTTGACTCGCACGCGACTCCTCGACCTGCTCCCCCGGCCCACGGCCACGACCCCAACCACGCTCTCTAGCCATCTGCACGCGTGCAGAAGCACAAGCTAAGAGAACTACAACAATCATCACAATAAAGATACTCACCATGGAATCTCACAAGGCTCGAAGAGGATGATTCTACGACCCCGCACAATGCCCAATTATTCTAGAACCACCTAGGCTCCTAGAACCGTATGGGCTCTGATACCAAATTGAAACGACCGCACTTTTTTTTTTGCAATTAAACAAATAACAATAATAATAAATAATTATTATTACACAACCACACACGGTCTAACAGCTTACACAAGCTCACGGTTACAATTGCCAAACAACACGTATCGATCGATACCCCCTGGTGTCGATCGATACCCCAACAACAGAAGCAACTCCCGGGTCCTAATCATCCCCTCCTCACCGCCTCGATTCCACGATCACGCCTTATCTTTACCTGCATCGACAAAAGTGATGCATCAACATTTGGCTAACCAAATGCTGAGTGAGATTGATCATCCCAACAACAGGCTATCAAATAAGCACAACAACAGCAATAACAAATAGCCAAAACAAGAATTAAATAACACCAATTAAACTTCCCGGCACGAAGCCACCGGTATCGATCGATACTCCACGGGTATCGATCGATGCCCAACAACACATGACCCCCCAACCAGGGTCCTGGTATCGATCGACACCCCAGCAACACACTGGTATCGATCGATCCCAACACAACTCAAGACCACCGACAAGGCCCTGGTATCGATCGATGCCCAAACAACACACTGGTATCGATCGATGCCAACACAACCACATGCCCTCAGGCAAACAACCGGTATCGATCGATACACACCTGGTATCGATCGATGCCCGCACGACTCGAGTCCACCGACAAGAGTCTAGTATCGATCGACACACACATGGTATCGATCGATACCCACCTGCAAATCACAACCTTCCGCGAGATCTAAACCCAGAAATCGCCACAAATCACCAAGGCAAAGCCCCAAACTCAACTATCAAGCTTAACTAAGCACCACACAAGCTTACTTGCTAACCTTTGGTCCCAACTCACCTTAAACCGGCTGGATCGAGCTCTAGAAGACCTCTCTCTCCTCGCAAGCCCACTCCCAAGCCAAACTTCTCCCAAGCTCTCCTTCAAGCTTCTCTGAGCTTCTCACAAGCTCAGACCTCCTTGATCTCGCAAGATCCAAGCTTCGCAAAGCTTTTCTTCCTCTCTCTCTCCCTCTCTCTTTCTCTCTTTCTTTCTCTCTTTCGCGACCAACCTTGGTCTTATCCTCAAAGGATACGTTTTATACTCGAAAGAAGATAAGAGAAGAAGAAGATAAGGAGAAAATCCCGACTGGTATCGATCGATACTAGAAACCACACCTGGTATCGATCGATACCGCCCCAGAACAAACTCGAATCAATTATTTTCCCCAATAATCAATTCTTCTGGAACGCGGGCGTTACACCTTTCATGCAAACATCAATGAATTTATGCTTGCACATCCTTGGATTGTCAGGCTCAGCAGGTACAGCTTCTCTAAATTTCCTTCCAAGACTAAGAATACACTCAAATGAAAGAATCTACACATAAAATTCACAATATCAAACAAAGTTAAAAATCATAAATTTAAGAATTAAAAACATATAACTCATACTTACCTGTAGAGGAAGAATGAAACCAGAAAAGCTAGATTTTTCTCCTTTTCCTTTCACGCAGCCATCAAACTTATTCACCACACGCCGGATCTCCTTCATAGTCTCATCAAATGTGTAACGCCCCCATGGAAACGTCTTGCACATATTCAAATCACCAACAACTCTAAGCAGGAAGGGGTCTATGTTGCCATCAGCCTTGGACTTCGCTTTCAATACTTTGCATAAGAAAAACAACACTGCCATCTTCTTCCTCTCTACGGAGCTCTGCTTCATTGATTTTAGCTCGGCTTCCACCTCTGCGATCTTGATTCTATCATCCCTTCCAAAGTGCTTATTAACAAAATTCAAACTACCCAACTTCTTATAGTCATTCGGATACTCATGGCAGTCAAGACCACTAAGAAGTGCATGCTCCTTCAAAGAATACCGAATGGGGACTCCATTCACCACAAACCATGCCTCATTCATCTTCTCGGTAGAGACTGTGTGAAGGAGAAGCATCCATAACCCTTGACTCATGTGGTTTGGCTCCTTGAACATGTGGAAAATGTGCTTAAACTGAGGATGGGCTCTGAACCATTTCAGCTCTTCCGGAAGCTGGCCTATGACATTGACAACATGCGACACAGCACACCTCGATTGTATCGTACATGAAAGGACCGCACTTTTTTTTTTTTTCTGCATCAACAAAAGTGATGCATCAACATTTGGCTAACCAAATGCTGAGTGAGATTGATCATCCCAACAACAGGCTAAACAATAAGCACAATCAACGACAATTATCAATACGAAGAATTAATTAACACCCATTAAAACTTCCCGGCACGAAGCCACCGGTATCGATCGATACTCCACGGGTATCGATCGATGCCCAACAACACATGACCCCCCAACCAGGGTCCTGGTATCGATCGACACCCCAGCAACACACTGGTATCGCTCGATGCCAACACAACACATGACCCCCTCCAACCAGGGTCCTGGTATCGATCGACACCCCAGCAACACACTGGTATCGATCGATGCCAACGCAACTCAAGTCTATCCACACACAACTCGAGACCACCGCCAAGGGACAGGTATCGATCGATACCCACATGGTATCGGTCGATACTCCCTGCGAAAACCCAAGCACCACCGCGAGATCTCACCCAGAACTCGCCAGGACCACACACACAACACACCAATCAAGCTTAACAACACACACACAAGCTCAATTGCTAACCTTTGGTCCCAACTCACCTTAAACACGATGGAACGAGCTCTAGAAGACCTCTCCTCTTCTCAACGCAACATATAACAACAATAAACAATTATTATTACACAACCACACACGGTCTACAGCTTACACAAGCTCACGCCCCAGCCAAGCTTCTCCCAAGCTCTCCTTCGAGCTTCTCTCCAAGCTCGAATCCTCTTGATCTCGCAAGATCCAAGCTTCGCAAAGCTTCTTCTCTCTCTCTCTCTCCTTCTCTCTCTCTCCCTTTCTCTCTCGACCAAGCCATGGTCTTATCCTTACAAGGATAACCTTTTATACTCGAAAGAAGATAAGAGAAGAAGATAACCACGAGGAAAACCCGGCTGGTATCGATCGATGCCTGCCAGTATCGATCGATACCGCCCCCCGGAACAATCCTCCACAATAATTAACTCTTCCGGAACACGGGCGTTACAATTCTCCCCCACTAACTTAGATTCGTCCTCGAATCTTCGTTACCGTTCATCTCCCATGAACCGTCCATCTCCAATGAACCCTAATCGTCGCAACGATTACACAACCCTTGGCCAACCCGGCCAACGCAATACTCACACGAGGTCCAAAACTAACCTCCGAGGTTTCCCACTCAGCCCCTATGCTTATGACACCGCGGCATCATATGTACTTATTGCTCAACACAAGCCAACCCCATCACTCAAGACACCGCAGCATCTCCGAGTTCCGAGCATCAGCCATATCCCGCAGGATATCTACCATACCACATCACCCAAGACACCGCAGCATCTCCGAGTTCTGGGTATCTGCCGTACCACTCCACTCAAGAATATAACCTACAAGAGTCTCGATACCCCATACCACTCAATTCTAGGGAATATATCCCACGTCTGGGACATACTCCTTACGAATCCACGGTATCACGTATTACTCTAGGCTATAAACCTCCCGAGTCTGGGTACATCGCCACTCACACTCTCAAGACACACAGTCCTGCGAGCTATCGGCACCAGAGGAACCAGTCCTCTCATCGAGCAATAAGTCACATATCTCTAAGCATCTCGACTGAACTACCTCCCGTGATCCGTGTAAATCCTCGCAAGGCAACACCGGCATCACCCATATTCCACACCCGGAATATCTGGCGTGCATAACCACTAACCCGGTCATCGCACCGCCCACAACAGCAATAAGAACATCCATCTTATCACTCTCTTGCATTAACGTTTTTACCCCAAACGCAATGCGACACCGTGACTCCCAAAGTCACCAGTAATAAGAAATACTCATCTTATTACACATCATAATGTAACATCGTTCTACACAACGGAAATACAAAATGATACACACACAGCACACAACTATAACCGAAACTGGAACCTCTCGATGGAACTCAAGCCGCAGCTTGCTTCTGGAACCACTCGTGGAACCACGTTCCATCCTAACCTCTGGCTCCCAAGTTTCCTCCTACACCCCGCCACAGCCCCACAGGACACGCATCATCGGAATCCTCTTCCGACGAAGCTCCTTGACCCTCTGCTCGAGAACTCTCAAAGGTCTCGCCACAACGGTCATATTGGACTAGAGATCTGGCGGAATCTCAGCCAATACCTCGTCACCCCTATGCAAACACTTCCTCAGCATCGACGCCTCGAAGACCTTATGAAATGCTTGCATAACCACGGGTAACTCCAACCGATACACTACCGGTCCCACACGCTCTACAATCCGAAACGGTCCCATATACCTCGGACTCAACTTAGTCACAGCAATGGACCTGTTCGGACCTCTCAGTAAAGCCATCTGGAGATACACACTACCTCCCACCTCAAGCTCTTTCCGCCCCTTATCAGCATAACTCTTTTGCCGATCTTGGGTCTCTTTCATGTTCAGCTGCAAAACCCGGATCTCTTCCGCGGTTTCCTGAACAAAACTAGCACCCAAAGTGCTCCTCTCCCCCACTTGTGTCCAACACAAGGGGGTACGACATGGCCTCCCATACAGAGCCTCATATGGAGCCATCCCACTACTCGCCTGGTAACTATTGCCATAGGCAACCTCCACCAAGCTCAAGTGATCCATCCAGACTACCTCTCAAAGCGCTCTCTCGCTTCCACTTCGGTCCTTGCATCGGCTTACCGCCTCTGCTCGGACCGGACTGCTGCTGCACAGATCTCGCCTGAAGACTCGGTGTAACCACTACCACCTCGTCCTTCAGACCCTCCTCCAGCAAAGCCGCAGTCTCAACCAACTCATCAACCGTGCAAAAAGCCCTCACATGCAACGGTTCCTCAAGTCAACCCGAAGACCCATCAGGAAATCTCTACACACGGGCCGACTCACTCTCAACCGCTCGTCTAACATAAGACCCGAGCCGGTTGAACTCCACCTCATACTCGCGTACCAACCGATCCCCCCTGAGTCAAACTCGGAAGTCTTGACTCGACCCGGTTGAACGCCTCCTGAGGGAAATACTTGAAGTTAAACTCTTCCACAAAATCCGCCCAAGCCATCGCTGCCTGAACTCTCCGTGCTACCACACCCCTTCCTCAGAGATGCGCATTACCAAAGATCACCTGGTATCCCGCAGGACACCTACTCGAGAGGAAATTCCTCTCTACCCTCCTCAACCACGCATCCGCGTCCTCAGGATTAGCACCTCCAGAGAAGAACCCCGTGCCAATCCTCTGCATCTGCTCCATCATCCTAAGATAGGATGGGAGCTCCCCAGCAACCGCAGCTGCCACCTGAGGCTGCGCCTCACAACCGCCGGAACCACAGGAGCCTGAGCCGGTACCCTCTCTGGTAACCGCTCCAACAACCTCGACGGATCCGCTATGCGATCATCTCGGGCCCGAGCATCACCCGCTGCTACACCCGCAGCACCTGCTGGAACACCAGCTACACTGACGCTCACGCCAGCCATACCCTCAGACCCAACTTGACTCGCACGCGACTCCTCGACCTGCTCCCCCGGCCCACGGCCACGACCTCAACCACGGCCACGACCTCAACCACGGCCACAACCTCAACCACGCTCTCTAGCCATCTGCACGCGTGCAGAAGCACAAGCTAAGAGAACTACAACAATCATCACAATAAAGATACTCACCATGGAATCCCACAAGGCTCGAAGAGGATGATTCTACGACCCCGCACAACGCCCAATTATTCTAGAACCACCAAGGCTCCTAGAACCGTATGGGCTCCTAGAACCGCATAGGCTCTGATACCAAATTGAAAGGACCGCACTTTTTTTTTTTTTCTGCATCAACAAAAGTGATGCATCAACATTTGGCTAACCAAATGCTGAGTGAGATTGATCATCCCAACAACAGGCTAAACAATAAGCACAATCAACGACAATTATCAATACGAAGAATTAATTAACACCCATTAAAACTTCCCGGCACGAAGCCACCGGTATCGATCGATACTCCACGGGTATCGATCGATGCCCAACAACACATGACCCCCCAACCAGGGTCCTGGTATCGATCGACACCCCAGCAACACACTGGTATCGCTCGATGCCAACACAACACATGACCCCCTCCAACCAGGGTCCTGGTATCGATCGACACCCCAGCAACACACTGGTATCGATCGATGCCAACGCAACTCAAGTCTATCCACACACAACTCGAGACCACCGCCAAGGGACATGTATCGATCGATACCCACATGGTATCGGTCGATACTCCCTGCGAAAACCCAAGCACCACCGCGAGATCTCACCCAGAACTCGCCAGGACCACACACACAACACACCAATCAAGCTTAACAACACACACACAAGCTCAATTGCTAACCTTTGGTCCCAACTCACCTTAAACACGATGGAACGAGCTCTAGAAGACCTCTCCTCTTCTCAACGCAACATATAACAACAATAAACAATTATTATTACACAACCACACACGGTCTACAGCTTACACAAGCTCACGCCCCAGCCAAGCTTCTCCCAAGCTCTCCTTCGAGCTTCTCTCCAAGCTCGAATCCTCTTGATCTCGCAAGATCCAAGCTTCGCAAAGCTTCTTCTCTCTCTCTCTCTCCTTCTCTCTCTCTCCCTTTCTCTCTCGACCAAGCCATGGTCTTATCCTTACAAGGATAACCTTTTATACTCGAAAGAAGATAAGAGAAGAAGATAACCACGAGGAAAACCCGGCTGGTATCGATCGATGCCTGCCAGTATCGATCGATACCGCCCCCCGGAACAATCCTCCACAATAATTAACTCTTCCGGAACACGGGCGTTACAGTACAGGCCTTGCTATACTCGGTTGGACCAAAGTAAAGCTTTTCAGGCTGCATTGGTTGGCTATCATCGTCATCCTGAAATACAAACGAAAACTTTTCCCATACTTTCTTCTACTAGCCTAGCCTGTTATGAACTTTAGCATATTGGGAATCTGAAGTATACATAACTCTTGCGGTTCCTCTGGAGCTTCTTTATCTTGCGCTTCTTTCTCTTCCGCTTCTTTCTCTTGCGCTTCTTTCTCTTTTTCGCCATCACCATCACTAGCCGTGTCCGTTGAATCGCCCGTTGAATCTTCTCTCATTTCAACCTCTTCGTCTGCTTCTTTCTCGGGTTCCGTCGTGGGTGCACTGCGATTGGTTGTTTCACGGGCTTCGTCTTCCGCCGGTGCTTCTCTGCCTCGAGTGTGGGTGCACGGAGATTGGTAAGATTGGTTGTTTCGGGTGCTTGATTTGTTGTTTCGGGGGCTTCGTCTTCAATCAGTGTTTGATTCGATGCTTCTCCGACTTCAGTTGACTCATACTCGATACCGGATATTCTCACCTTAGCCATCGCTGGAAATTTTGAATCGGAAGTTATGGGGGGAGCGCCTGGGGAGATAGAAGGTTTAGAAATCGGGAGACGATTGATCAATCGCAAATCGGGTTTTGGTACTAATAAATCGAAGATTTGGAATAAAAACATAATTAAACCTAAATTAAATCGAGTTGAGTCGGGTTATCAGGTATCCCTAAAATCCGTGAATACAACCCTGGTTTTAGTGTAAATAAAAAGATAAATAAAAAGAGATTAATATTATCCACGATTTTTCTTATTAAAAAAAAATCAAATAGATATTAATTATTAGAGTTATGTCTCGCATACTCTCGCTCCAGTAAAAGGAAGATATTTCCAATGTTCTTTAATAAAACTCAGACGGCCCTACCAAACAAACAAAGGATTTGTCTTTCGACTGAGTCATTTCTATTGCTCTCAAAATTAATCGTATCTAAAGATTCTCATCGATTTTGATCAATTTCTTATCAGATTGTCGATATCGATCTTGATCTGGAAACCCTAAACCCAGATATATATGTTGCTTTCTTCCCTTTGATTGATTAGCTGAATGGCTATCCTGCTGATTCCCATTTGTAGGTCGTCCCTTTCTCGATTATCCCTCCGCCGTCTTCAGTCACCACTCCGGCTATCTTCCTCGGAAAACCCTTGTTTCAACTTCTCCAGAAGGTGGCATTTTGAGCACTCTCATCCCGCTGAATCTGATCGCCAACATCAAAGGTCCGGGGAAGAAGGGGAGAAGATTTTCCGGCTTGGTCTCACCGCAGATATCGGTTTATCTGTCGGAAAAGCTCTCACCGGTTATCTCTGCGGCAGCACAGCGATTATCGCGGACGCTGCTCATTCTGTTTCCGATGTGGTAATCCCTTTCATTGCTTCGCTAGATTCATACCCACAAATGTCAAATGTCAAATGTCAAATGTCAAATGATCCTTTCTTTCTCTCAGGTTCTAAGTAGTGTTGCTCTATTCTCTTACAGAGCTGCAAATGTTCCCAAGGACAAAGAACATCCATATGGTTGGTTACCCATCACTAGCTAGTGCCTAAGGATTGTTTTTGGAGCTTTACATTTTCCACACGATTTTCTCCTTTCCGCAGGTCACGGTAAATTTGAAACTCTCGGAGCCCTTGGAATCTCTGGCATGCTTTTGGCAACTGGCTGTGGTATTGCGTGGCATGCTCTAGACCTTTTAAATGTATGAGCTTTTACAGATGACTCTCTCTTTCTTTTGTCACTAGTATTTCTATGCTCATCTTCACCTCCAAGTCGTTGGTTTGTTGGATTTTACTGATGAGATATTTATATCTTCTATAAAGACTGAGATTTCTGCAGGTCAACTTTCACTTTAACGATCCTGCATTGGTCGCTCTATAGAAGAAGGAAAAAACAAAAAAAATTAGATGTTTGGTATACTAAAATGTGCTCATTATCTATGTTAAAATAAGTCGGTGCTGAGATTTCTTCTTCTCTCTTCCTTTCTCATATGCAGAGTGCACTGTCCGCAGCTCCTGAGGTGGTTCAGGGTGGACATCATCACGCAATTGATATGAGTCATCCCATTCTCGCTTTGAGTGTGACTATTGCTTCCATTTCTATCAAAGAAGGGTACAAAAGATAGTTTATTATCACTCTTTAAATGCAGCAAGTTTGTGATAGCTCATAGCTTAGTGTGTGTTTACCTTTTGGTCTAACTTCGGCTCAACGTAGACAATTTTTATTTACTTTAGTTAGACTTGCCTCTCCCCATTTATTTAGTATGTCTGAAACAGGAAGAGATTTGGAAGTTTTTTTGTGCTATTCCTTCATCCATATCTGTTCGCTTATTTTGATCATTCTGCCTGAACCTTATGCTTCTCAGGCTTTACTGGATCACAAAACGAGTAGGAGAAAAACAAGGGAGTGGGTTGATGATGGCCAATGCATGGCATCACCGATCAGATGCAATTTCTTCTGTAGTTGCACTAGTTGGAGTTGGTAAGCATTTATATCCAATGAGTAAATATGTGAAGCAACTATATCTTTTGTTTCATTATCCCAGACCTAGTCACGCATATGGCTATTAATAAAGGGAGACGTGACGTTTTGGGAAATCATGAAAAATTACTTCTGTGCAGGAGGTTCTATTCTCGGAGTTAAGTTTTTAGATCCCCTAGCTGGTCTTGTTGTCGCGGCAATGATTTTCAATGCTGGACTGGAAACGGGACACCAAAGGTACTCACGCCTTTCTCCATTATATATATATTTATATGTTGCTTTTTCGATAAGTTTTCTCTATACAAAGGTTGTATTAGCTTGAACATGGAATAATGGTTACAAACCTGTCTTCTGGTTCCAACACCATGTCCATTGGTGAAATTTCATTTTATTTGTTTAGTGTCTTGGAACTGGTGGATGCTGCTATACCAGCTCAGCAATTAGAGCCAATAAGACAAACCATATTACAGGTTGAAGGAGTCAAGGTATGGATTATGGATCCTTGTACATTTCACGATGATAGTCATTCGAATAAATAAAGATTGATATATGGTATATTTTTCTAGATTCAGTCTCTCTGTAATCAGAAAGCATGTCTTAATGTTTTTTGTTATTGATTGCTAATGAATGTCAATATTTCCGTGATATTCTTTATCCATAGGGATGTCATCGGCTAAGGGGTAGGAGAGCTGGTTCATCGTTGTATCTTGATGTACACATTGTGGTGAGCGCTGCTTCCTTCTGTTTTGAGTAGAAAGAATTATCCCTCTAAAATAAATCATTACCGCCTTTTCCTTACAGGTAGATCCCTTTTCCAGTGTGAGTGTTGCACATGAGGTAGGAGAATATGTACGGGGACAGATCAATAAGAACCATCCTGAAGTGTCTGAAGTTTTCATTCATATAGGTATGCAGCATGCTGCATGGTGAAGAATATGTCTAATTAACTTATCCATTGCTTCTTGGTCTTAGCTATCATCTCAAATTGTCCTTGCAGATCCAGCCTTTTTACAGTTTTCTTGTAGCATGATGGATGACGATAGTATAAAGATGGAAAGTAATCAAGAAAGTAATATCTGCAAAGAGATTAAACATGTCGAAGCCACTGTCTCAGACATTTTTTCGTCACAGTTTTCTGAGGTGCTCTGTTTATTTTTTCTATAATCCAGACCAAACTCAACCTCCGGTTATTTCTGTTTATTAATTGTAGGGACAATTGAAACTTTCACATATCTGCAGAAAATGATGATCAAACGAGTTACACCCCACTTGTTGCATAGCAAGATCTTGCTCCAAATCGAAGTCTCGATGCCATCAACCATGACAATACGGTAAAGCTCTTCCATGTCTGCACATGTGCGCCATTTGGTTACTCTTGCCACCCTCTGACAGGTATTTGGCTTATCTGCAGGGACGCTGTGAGAGCTGCTGAAGATGCAGAGAAGGAGATTCTGAAGGCAGCCTCAAATGTGGCTCGTGTCAGCATTCAGCTTAGTCTTAAGAGCTCCTTGCCTCAGTAATTAGCTCTGGTGTTTGAAGGAAATAACAAGAGAATACCGCTTTGCAATAGCTGCAACAAGTACAACTTTGAAATACACAATGAGCCAATTCTGTTTATAACTATGCCAGGCGTTTTGTTTATATTTCTGGCTTCCTTTACACTGCTCATCGAAGTTGTTTCTTTGTGATGAACAATTTTAATCTCGAAAGTTTGCAACTTGATGAAATTTTTTTTGGGATTGTAAAATTGCAGAGCACTGATCCTGCGTTGGATAAGATGAAAGTAAAAATAACATCAGAGCTCTCCACAGCTTCTTTGAGCCCTGACATTGCTACAATGAGGGTAGCATCAATAAGAAACAAAAAGGCAAAACATTTTCTGTAACTATGTTGCTATATCGACTCTAACTGCTACATTCCTCCCGATTTGGCGCTTTTCTTTGAGGTATATGCAGAAAAGTCAATTTCAGATCAAAGCCAAGAGGCCCAAGACTATTCACCCTCATCAGTGTTCGAACCATCCTCCACGGTTCCGTTTCTGAAGCCAGAGGACACAAGTGTGTGTCGATGGATGCGCTTTGTAGACTTTGTTCTTGACTTGCTTCTTGACTCCTCCGTAGCCTTTCTCTTCTTTTTCGAGTTACCAAGGTACCCGAAAGCAAAAGCTTCCAGTGCCTTTGTAGTCAAAGGTCGGGTCCTTGTACTCTGCCTCCGCCCAGGAAGCAGATCACTGGTTTCCTGCAGCTCCTGTGGCTGACACTGCATTTTCACATCCATTGGCACAGATGACTGCTCGGCACAAGAACTCTCACTGTTCTGCACCACATCTGTGATGACAATATCAGTACCACTATCATCGCGTTCTAGTGAGATTTGCGAAACGTTCAAGTCGAAATCTTCTCTGGTTCTTTCTGGTGATATTTGGCGATCTTCATTTCTTCCACAAGAGCTATCTTCTGCAAAGGAATCGGTTGAGGACAGTTTCAGAGTTTGGCCTTGATCGATATGCTCCTCTCTTATCAACACTACATTTTGATCAGCTTCTGATGGGTGGTTTGGTCTCATCTGTGTCCCCTTTTTCACTGGTTTCTTTTTCCTGTACTGAGTTTCACCAAAACAACCTGATTCTCTCACGGTACAATCTGCCAAGCTATTCCTTTTAGCGCAGACGGGTAACAACTTTGGATTTCTTGGTCTCCCACCTTTTCGGTTCTTCTGCCGTCTATCATTGAGCGAAATGGTGCTTCGACTCGTGGGATTGTCCATGTTTACAGAGCTGCTCTTACCAGAACTAATACTGCCCCCACCGCACACTCTTGAAGCCATTGATTTAGCTGTCGTCTCTGCCTTGTTTTCAGATTCTTCTGACAGGTTATCCTCAGATTCACTCAAGTAACTTGGGGAGTTTGCTATTGAATTGCCGGTCTCGATAGGCAGAGATCTTAGCTCTTTCAATGTACATCCTTCCACACCATTCGCCTCACTGGTGTCCACAATCGTAAACATTGTGACCTCCTGACTTTTACTTGTTTTGCTACGTGGCTGTAGGTACCTTTTCTTCTTCTTGCTGTTTTGTGAAGAATCATCAAACTCCTCTAAATTTATCGGCGGGTCATTCTTGATTTCCTCTTCTTTGTTCCCTTTCTTCTCTCGATCCTCATCAGTTTTGAGCTCAAGAAGCGTGGGATCTAAAGCAACTTTGTTCAACACATCAGTGAGAGAGTCAAAGTAGTGATTTCCCTTTGACATCTTCCTCCTGGAAAACTTATTGGCTTCCGGTACGAGAAAAACAAGAGAATTCCTTGGACCATCTTTCGGCTGCTCAGAGTGCCACCCCCTTGCCAATAAACGTGGCCAAACAGCTTCCCAGAAGAGGTCATTGGACCGTGTTTTGCTCATCCTATATTCTCCGGTTAAGAATTTGACAATATCGGCAATCGGAAGATCATTTCGTATTCGTACTTCAGAGTTACCAGAGGCTCCATGATTCAACTTGGTTGGCTCTAACGCGCAGTTGGTCAAATCTTTCTTTCCTTTACCTATACCAATAGCTTCTGTAAGCATGTCGATACCAACCGTATTCTTTAAAGTGAACACATACTCCTCCAGTGCAATCTTATCTTCTCTAAATGCTTTGGATACCTACAAAAACAACAGATAGAACTCTCAACATTCTGCATTTCGACAATGTTCATTTCAGTTTTTCAGATTATACTCAGCCACTAAATGACCAGAAGCATACGTACCTTAAGCAACATACTCTTGCATTCCTCAGATACATGAGATGAGATCCGAGAGAGCAATTCTTGTTGCCTCCAACCTGTCAATAACTTCTGGCCTTGAACAGAGCGTCTGCTTCTCAACTTGCGCCCATCTACCCATCTCCGGTATTCATTAGACCTGTAAAATCTGCCGTAATAGTATGAGAGCATATCTCCCATCTTTTTGCTCCCAACAAATCTCTGCACCAAGACAAGGTTTTTCCCAAGACAGTAGAGGCCAAGAAGAAACCTCTCTTGCTCAGCGTCTTCCCAAGATTCACCCAAAGTCCCAGGGAACGGATAGAGGCTTTTATCGAGCCACAAGAATTTGAACTTAGCATTTCTTTGGCATGGCAATGCAAGCACAATACTCCTCGGTTTCATTCTGGCAGCCGGTTCAGATTTGTCCAAGGAAACATGGCTTGACAGATTCTCTTTTTCCCTCTCGGCTTCACGGAAACCTCTGAATTTCTCACTTCTTGTCCACATAAGTGGGATAGGCAAACCAAATGTAACCAGATTCTGCAGGTGAGGCTCTGATCCAAAGCATCTAATGAGCTTTAAACGATCATATTCAGGGACTAGAACAGGGATATCTGCCTGGTACTGATCTCCAACACGCGGAAGCACCTCAGGCTCTCCATTGATTCCATGTAGATATGCAGAATATGGGGAATTCAGTTGCTTAGAGGATTCATCGACAAAAGCTTCCATGTCATCATCTGAATGAATTGGCTCCATCTGAGCAAATCACCAATAAATCCACAGCATAAAAAACGCAACCTTGTTAACTGTTTCTGAGCCACAGGCAATAATGAAACACACATCCAAAGCAAAGACAAGTTAGATTTCTGGGGGCCCAAATACTTAAATCCCTAACATTGAAAGAGAATGCAAATAAATTTCACACGAAGAAGAGGTGGAGAATTGTGAATGAAACGATTTCGAAACCCAAAGGTGCCGTTTTTAGGTACCATCACGAAACCAGCTTAAGGGAAGAAACAGATTCAAACCCACACAATGACTTAAAATCGAAAAACACTAGAGACCTGATTGGTTTCGCTAAGAACTTGTTATAAACCAAACTAGGAAACAAAAGAAACCATTTTTACATTAGACCCTCGTATATTACATATTCACACATAAGAAGAAAGAAAGAAACTTTGGTTCCATGGAAGAAGTCCGGCCAACATTAAGAAAAAAGACAACGTCGAGCAATAAAATTAAAACCAGAGCAAAAGAAATGGGTACCCAAAAGGTTGATGAATCTATATTGAATCTAGGTGTCAACTTCGCCCAAAGAGCTAACGATACGAACAACAAACGGCGAAACAGACAGAGCAATGAAAAACAAAAACAAAAAGTGTATTATATATATATATTCCCAAAAAAAAAAAAAAAAGACAAGTCGCGTGAAAAGACGGAGACGAAGAGGAAGAAGAAGAAGACGTGGTCTAAAGGAAAGAGCTTTCAGATTTACCTCTCGTACCCAAACACAACTTCCTCAGCTTTGGCATCCACACCAAAACTTACGATTTCTCTCGCAGACTTTCTGAACCAAAATAAAATCTAGGAAATTGCAAAAACCATCTGTACATATGTATGTATATATATATATATATACTTTATATTGTGTGTGTTTCTTGCATATACATATAATGGATCTTACGCTTTGCTTTTTTGTTTTGTTTTTTCCTCTTTAGAATTTCTTAAGAGCGTGATTCTACAAGATGGGCCTCTAATAAATGGTACTGAAAATACTAAATTACCCTTGTACTGACGACTGTTTCCTCGTGCTCCTTTGGCCTCTTTCCGTAATTTAAAATGTTTTCGTGGCAAGTGAAACTTTGCTTAACCTATCATTTAGGCTCTGATTTGCGTTTTTAAACACTATGCAATGAAGAATATACACTGCAAGTCGATCTCACCACTGTCCGGTTTGACTGTCACTCCGGTACGGTTTCCGTTCATAGTCATAATGATTTTTTATTTTGTTGTAATCATAAGTTTTACCAGTCCTTTGAAAAAACTCAGTAACCAGTCTTTTTCTTACGTAACCATCCATTTTCAGTTCACGATCATATATCTCTAAAAATATGATCCGACCATTGATTCTACAATTTCCATACATTCAAATATTTTTAATGGGATTTCTATATATTTGAACCTCATCCAAATAACACAAAACAACTTCTATAGAACAAAAAAAAAAGCATAGATATATAGTAGACATGACATACCTCTCTGGTTTTAGAAGGATTTGAGGATGATGATGGGTTTGTGGGAGAAGACTCCATAACAAATGCAATTTTTTTTTCTAGAAAAAATGTTTTCTTTAGGTGATGATAGTATTTTAGTTGAAGAGATTAATTTATACACCCAAATACCTATTGCAATAAATATTGTAATTAATAAAAATATTATTAACTCACTTTAATTAATGACATGCATGTAATATACGGAGGTTGAAATCTCGGCCCATTAAATTATACTCAATAAACTTATGGTAAAAAAGTCCGATGAAGTCAAATATGTCAGGCGAGATCAAATGGATAAACGAGATGACGGGCTGAGCTAAAAGGCTCACCGGAGTGAACGTCTACGGTCAAATGAGATTAAATGCATAAATGTTAATCAACCCCAATAAGACCAAAGACTAGTTCAAACTAGTGAATTAAGGCGCTTGAACGTAACGGCTGAAGCCTCTGCATTAAATACTATTCATGGTAAATCATGCAGAGTAAATGGTAACGTTAAGCACGATCTCAAAAGATGCAAGATGACGTTCGAAGCATTAATATATATAGGGTAAACGATCTATTTCCCCACGAACTATGGTCATATTCTTCTAGATCACTACCGAACTATGACATGTGTATATTTCCCCACAAAAAGATAGTTAAAGACCTAAATCCCCTCCCCCCCGAAAACAAAGTTCGAAGCTTAAATCACCACATATGTCGATTTTAATGGTTTGTGTTCAAACCAAATCCTAAACCGAACTAAAACCCAATTCCAACTAAACCGATTTGAAAAAATGACCCGACCACCCAACTTCTTCTTAGCCTACCCAAAAACCTGACCCGTTAAAATTAAATCGAAATTAAAATTAAAACCCAATTCATGATGAGATGCGATGAATCGCAAAAGTCTATACGAGACTCATGATGAGAACGAAGACAACTTCGAGATGCTTCGGAGCATAAATAGCCAATTAGCTTCGTCGACGGGATTGAGAAGTGGTCCTTCTTTGATTCTGATTTCAATTAGATATCCGTCAGTGAAGCTTGAAGCTTGAACGAATGATGTCGATTCTCCGTCAGTGAAGCTTGAACGAACGATTATCTTGCGAGAGGAATGCGGCGGATCCGTTGTGTCGTGGGAAAAGCTCGATGAGTGGTTAATGTTAGCTATTGTAACATCTCATGCTCGAATCTGTAACTCTGATTTTGTGAAGAGAAGAAGAAAAAGAAGATTTGTGAAAAGAACAAAATAGAAAACCTGAGATTTCGTTGTCTTTTTCTGGGTTTATTGTTTCAAATGAGTAATTGGAGAAGACAAAAAAACCAGAAACAACAACAATTATAATCTTAATTCTCCTAATTCATGAATATGAACAAGATACTAATTGATTTCGTAAAGGGGGATCGAATTTGTAGATGTTGAGGTGAGCATTGTTGTCTCCTCCTCTCTGTCGTTTCAGTTTAAAAAGGAGGATCAAATTTGGATGATAAACCTTGCATCTAAGATAAGTCTCGCACGTCGCGGTTCCGATGAACCACAGTCTTCCTTATAATTTCTCCAGAAGCCTTTGTAGCTCCGCCACCGTCGTCCTACCTTCCTCCACCGCGAGCGTGGGTCTCGCCGAAGAGAGAAAGAGAGAGAGACGATGACAAAGAAGAAATATGTTGGAGCAGGAGAGATAAAGAGAGGTTGCAGGTGGTATTATGGTGATGGAGGAGAGAAAAATCCAAATTCACCGACAAAAGAAAAGAGAGAGATGTGAATTTTTGTTAGAGAAGAAGAAGATGAGGTGTCGGGTCGGGTCAAATTTGGTTTAATAACCTTAATCGAGTCGTAATCGGTTAAGAATCGGATTTTAGATGGTTAATCACGTTTACAAAACAGTAAATCAGTTTAAACCGAGCTCTATAGAGATTTTAGTTTAAAAATTTTTTTTGTGGGGATTTAAATCTCGAACTTTATTTTCGGAGGGATTTAAATCTCTAACTATCATTTTGTAGGAAAATATACAAAGGTCATAGTTCGGTGAAAATCTAAAAGAATATGATAATAGTTCGTGGTGAAATAGATCGTTTACCCTTTAATTAATTGTATAACTAAAGACGTACATAATTTGTTTATCTGTTACAACGTGGTCCGATCCACCACTGGCCGACACTTGTCCTCAGTTTAAAAGTTATTTTACATATATAGCTGTAAATTACTTAACCATCTGACTTAGGTTTTTTGGAGAAAACGAATTAAATAAAATAATACACAAGTACCATACTTCTAGAACATCACGCTCACCAAAACCATCAAAACATAATACACAAGTATTCAAGACTAACTGGAATACACAGACCGTGCTGACTTAAACGAGAGAACATAACCCCAAACCACAATACCTTATATGATACGTTTCTATAAGTCATATAAAGCCTAAAAAAATTGATCTAAAAGCCTAAAGACTACAACCACGTTTTTATATAAAAAAACTCTTCATATTACTTTTTTCTTCCTCTTTTCTCTGATTGTCGTAACTTCTTTTCAATCGATTCCTCTTCTTTTATTCGTTTTATGTTTTGTAAATTGACTTGTATTTTTAAACCTAACTGAACACAAATCAAACTAAGTTTGATTGAACTCATTTAGCATTTTATCGAATCCAAATTAACCAAACCGAAAAAATTAAACCGATATGCACACCCACTGTTATTGGGCTGGTTGGTTTGACAAAGAAATTGTGAAGATGGGCTTTTTGGGCCCAGGCGTTTTTTGTTGACAGGAAACTCAAGCTGGCCCAAACGTAAACAATCTGTTTTGTGATACAAGAGGATGTGCAATGCACAAGTCACAAGAAACAGAAGTCCCTAAAAGGAGGAGAAGATCGGCAACAAAGCGTGGGAAAAAAAGTCAAAACAACATGCTAGTCTAGATAGAAGAAAAACCATAACTCTACATATTGGGTTTTCTCTTATCTTTGACAATAGTGTTGTCATTATAATTTTCTGCTTCTTGCTTGGAAGAAAAGAGAGAGAGAGCTAGAGAGCTTGTAACATTTTCTTTGAGATAGTGAAGAGTTGGGAGTGAGGGTACTCCCCCGAGACGTACCGGTTAGACCGGGAACTCGGTGATCAATCTCGTGTGTCTTGTTCTCTTTAGCAAGCTTCCGCAAACGAATTTACTCTACAAGTGGTATCAGAGCTTACCAGGTGAAGTAATATGTTGCTGAAGGAGTCTAAAGCTAGGGTGAAGCAGAAGACGGTCTCGATGAGTAAAGATCGGGTTGAAGTGGACAGGTTTGACGGAACTGGTGACTTTTCTCTATGGAAAGTAAGGATGATGGCTCACTTTGGGGTGCTGGGGCTGAAGAGCATCCTGAATGATGAGCAGCTGTTGAAGGATCCACCAGCTACTGCAGAAGTAGTAACTGGAGAAGACAGGGGCCAGCAGACAGGGACAGCAGAAGCTGTAATACTGCCTCCAACGGTGGATCCTGCAAAGTTTGAAAAATCAGAGAAGGCAAAAGATATAATAGTACTAAATGTGGGGAATCAAGTACTAAGAAAGATCACACACTGTGAGACAGCAGCAGCCATGTGGTCTACTCTAAACAGGCTATACATGGAGACATCTTTGCCAAACAGAATCTACCTACAGCTTAAGTTCTATACTTTCAAGATGACAGATTCGAAGAGTATAAATGGAAATGCAGATGACTTTCTCAAACTGGTGACAGATCTAAACAACATAGGAGTGGAGATTACAGAGGAGGTTCAAGCTATACTATTGCTGAGCTCATTATCTGATAAATATGACCAGCTAAAGGAAACACTCAAGTATGGGAGAGATACCTTGAAGCTGAATGAGGTCGTAGGTGCTGCCAAGTCCAAGGAGAGAGAGCTGGCAGAACGTGGGAAGCTCTCCAAATCACACAATGAAGGGTTGTATGTGCAAACAAGAGGCAGGTCAGTTGTGAGATCAGACAAAGAGTATAGTAAACCATGGAAAGGACAATCAAAAAGCCAAGTCAGATCAAGAAGCAAAAGCAGATCAAAGTCCAGGCCGAAATACAACAAGCATAGCAAAGGTTGTTTTAAGTGTGGCAAGGAAGGGCATTGGAAAAGAGAGTGTCCTGAAATGTTCTCAAATAAGCCATCAAGTTCAGCCAATATAGCGACAGAACCAAGGCAGCCAATGGTACTCACAGTAAGCACTCAAGACACAAAAGAAGAGTGGGTAATGGATTCTGGCTGTAGTTTTCATATTACACCAGACAGAGAATCATTATTTGATTTACAAGAGTTTGATGGTGGCAAGGTTCTGATGGGTAACATGACTCACAGCGAGATAAAGGGGATTGGTAAGATTAAGATCTTAAATCCAGATGATTCTGTGGTCATTCTAACAAATGTCAGATACATACCTACAATGGGAAGGAACCTGATTTCTTATGGTCAGCTAGAGAAGAGTGGCTGCAAGTATGTAGGTAAGAACTTTGTTGTCAACTTCTACAAGGATAGACAAAGGGTTATTTCTGGCAGATATCAAGATGGGCTATACTACTTACAAGGGAAGGTAGTGAAAGGAGAAGTTGCTGTGGCCAGACCTGAAGTTGATATGACATCTATTTGGCATTCTAGGCTGGGACATATGAGTTTGAAGAACATGAATGTTCTGGTTAAAGAAGGTTATGTGCCAGCAAAGGAGGTGGACAAGCTGGAATTATGTGAGAGCTGTGTACTTGGGAAATCTCACAAGCAGAGTTTTCCAATAGGCCAGCACACCACCAAAGGTGTACTGGATTATATACACTCAGACTTATGGGGATCTCCATCTACCCCAGAAAGTCTTGGTGGATGCAGATACTTTGTGAGTTTCATTGATGATTTTTCAAAGAAGGTATGGGTCTATTTTCTGAAGATTAAGGATGAAGCAGTTCACAAGTTCAGGGAATGGAAACAGGCTGTTGAAAATCAGACAGGGAAAAGGATTAAGTATTTAAGAACCGATAATGGTCTTGAATTCTGCAATGCACAATTCGACACCTTGTGCAGAAATGCAGGAATTCAGAGGCACAGAACGTGCACCTATACACCACAACAAAACGGTGTATCGGAGAGGATGAACAGAACCATTATGGATAAGGTCAGAAGTATGCTTGCTGAAACAGGTTTGGGACAAGAGTTTTGGGCTGAAGCTACTTCTACAGCAGTGTACTTAATCAACAGAACACCAAATTCAACTATTGGGTTCAAGTTACCAGAAGAAATCTGGACTGGTTCAAAACCAGATTTGAGTCATCTAAGAAGATTTGGGTGTTCAGCGTTTGTTCATGTCACTCAAGACAAGACAAGTCCAAGGGCAGTTAAAGGTGTGCTAATGGGATATCCGTTTGGTATGAAGGGATACAGGGTCTGGTTACCAGAACAAGGAAAATGCACTACAAGCAGAAATGTGGTGTTCAATGAAAACGAAGTATACAAGAGCACATTGGGTAATGCAGATGGAAGAGTAGAAGAAGCTGGTAAAGAGATGACATGGCTGGGAAAGAAGGCTGGAAAAAGGGTATCTTTTAGGCGTGGTCTAATCAGAAGACCTTCTACTGGTTATTCTGATGAGGAAGATACATCTTCTCAAGGTGGAGACAGTTCAGGTTCAGAAAGTTTAGACAGTCCAGAAAGTTCAGATTCAGAGAGTTCAGGGATTTCAGAAAATTCAGAAAGCTTAGCAGAATCAGAAGCTAACGAAGGAGCTGCTGGATCAGAAAATCAACAAGGTCTAGACAATTACGTATTAGCCAGAGACAGAGAAAGGAGGACTAACATTAGACCCCCATCCAGATTTGAAGATACAGATTTTGTAGCCTATGCATTGGCAACAGCTGAAGACTTAGAACCAGATGAACCTAAGTCTTATGAAGAGGCCATGAGAAGTTCTAAGAGGAAATTCTGGGAAAGTGCAATAAAGGAAGAGATGGATTCTCATAAGAAAAGTCAGACTTGGGATCTAATTGAGAAACCGGAAGGAGAAAAGCTGGTAGGGTGTAAGTGGATCTTCAAGCTGAAATCAGGCATTCCCGGAGTTGAAGAACAGAGGTATAAGGCCAGGCTGGTTGCTAAGGGCTTTTTGCAGCAAGAAGGGATAGACTACAATGAGGTATTTTCTCCAGTGGTTAAGCATGTCTCAATCTGATTAATGCTGTCACTTGTGGTTAATATGGATTATGAGTTGGAGCAAATGGATGTTAAAACAGCTTTTCTACATGGAAATTTAGAAGAGAGGATTTTAATGAGTCAACCTGAGGGATTCATACAGAAAGGAAATGAGAACAAAGTCTGTCTGTTAAGGAAGTCGTTATACGGACTAAAACAGTCTCCGAGGCTTTGGAATCAAAGGTTTGACAATTTCATGAAGGACCAGAAGTTTGAGAGGAGTAGTCATGACTCATGTGTCTACATGAGAAACGTTCAAACTAATCAAGCTGTGTATTTGTTACTCTACGTGGATGACATGCTAATAGCTTCAGGGAATAAGTCAGTTATTCAGAAGCTCAAGGATAAGCTGAACAGTGAGTTTGAAATGAAGGATATGGGAAAGGCTTCAAGAATTCTGGGTATGGATATCATCAGAGATAGAGAAAAAGGAGAGTTGATTCTTTCTCAGGGAAATTATCTGGAAAAAGTGTTGAAGACTTTTGGAATGTTTGAAGCAAGGCCAGTGGTTACACCAACTGCTTCTCACTTCAAACTTGGCAGTTTATCAGAGGAAGACAGAAAATCAGAAACTGTACATATGGAAAAAGTTCCATATGCAAGTGCTGTAGGGAGTTTAATGTATGCAATGGTTGGTTCAAGGCCAGACTTAGCATTTGCAGTGGGTTTTATCAGCAGGTTTATGTCAAATCCAGGAAGAGATCATTGGTCAGCAGTGAAATGGGTTTTACGGTATGTGAAGGGTTCATGCAGTCAGAACTTGATTTTTAAGAGGGATTCTAAATTCTGCATTGAAGGGTTTTCAGATTCAGATTATGCAACAGATTTAGACAGGAGAAGATCAGTTACTGGAGTTGTGTTTAAAGTTGGTGGAAATACAATTTCATGGAAGTCAAGCTTACAATCTGTTGTGGCTCTTTCAACCACTGAAGCAGAGTACATGGCTCTTACTGAAGCAGTGAAAGAAGCCATTTGGTTAAAGGGTTTATGTGCAGAATTGGGTTTCAAGCAAGACAAGGTTGTGGTTCACTGTGATTCACAAAGTGCTCTATCCCTAGCAAAGAATCCAGTTCATCATGAAAGAACAAAGCATATCGACACTAAATTTCATTTCATCAGAGATAAAGTGTCACAAGGAGATGTTGTTCTACACAAAATTCATACAACAGTCAACCCAGCAGATTTCCTAACTAAGACGGTACCTGGTCAGAAGTTCCAGCTTTGCTGTGAGCTTCTCAACATCCACTGAAGTGGAGCAGCGGCTCCAGGTAACTCCTTGGACCTCGCAGAACAAAGGAAAACAAAGATGGTTAGTTCTTGTGAGGTTTGTTGCTCAAGCGTCAGAATTGAGTAAGGTTATAATTTGAAATGGAGTTACCTGTAGAGATGGTGGAACTGTGCAGGAAGGGTCACACGTTCCAGGTGGAGTATCTGACAAAGGTGTTTCAAGAAAGAAACGTAGTTAGTAAATCACAAAAGGTTGAGTTTGAAGAAAATCTGTCAAAGGAAAGTGATTCACAGCGTGTTTTGTTACCTGAAGATCGAGTTTTCTGGCTGCAAGGAGATTGGGGTTTCAGGTGGAGTTTTCTTGATTGAAGAGCAGGCTGTTCGTGGAATTTCAAGAATCAGAGGCGGATGTGAATCAGATTGTGTTTTGGCGTCTGGTCAACGTTGGTCAACGTCGGTCAAAGTCAACAGAAGGGGTTGACTGGGTGCTGAGCCAAATGATGGGCTTGAGAAGTGGAAGGGCACTGGGCTTCGTTTTTGGGAGAGGCCCAAATCATCTCTATGTTGGGTCTTGGGCTTCAATCTCATATCAGGCCAAAGAAGAATCAGGCCCATGAAACAAATAGGCCCACCCAAAGCCCTAAGATCAAAATCACGTAAGAAGAAGAAGGCTTACCGGAGGCGGCGGTCGATCGGCGGTGGTTAAGCAACGCCGGCGTCATGGCTGGGAGTCGCCGAGCACAGTGGATTTCATCAAGAGGAAGTTGAACAGGTGAAATCGTTGGTAAGGGTTTGTGAAATCAGAAACCAACAAAGAGGAAAATCAAAAACCAGCGAGAAAGGAACTTACCATCGGGGAAGGTAAGTCGAGAGAGAGAGAGAGTCGCGAATCTCTCGAACTCGCATGAGCCTGAGGTGGTGGCAGATCGTAATAGACGAAGGTTTTTTTTTCTCGGTTCTGGTTTTCGTTACAAGGCAGAGGCTTCGGCTGGGGTGTGCCGGAGAAGCAGAGGTTCGATCTGGTGGAGATGGCCATGGATCTGCTTCTCCCTTTTTCAAATCGAGCAGAGGCAGAGGTTGCTCGATCAGAAATCTCAAAGACTCGGTGAAAGGAGGACTCGCCGGAGACAATGGAGGATTCGTCGGAGAAACCTACCGGTGGAGGTTTTGGTTTCGGCGGCCGCAAACTCCTCGCACAGAGGAAGAGATTAGGTTACACTTCTCATGACCAAGGTTTGTCAAAAGGTGGAGATTGTTATTGGGCTGGTTGGTTTGACAAAGAAATTGTGAAGATGGGCTTTTTGGGCCCAGGCGTTTTTTGTTGACAGGAAACTCAAGCTGGCCCAAACGTAAACAATCTGTTTTGTGATACAAGAGGATGTGCAATGCACAAGTCACAAGAAACAGAAGTCCCTAAAAGGAGGAGAAGATCGGCAACAAAGCGTGGGAAAAAAAGTCAAAACAACATGCTAGTCTAGATAGAAGAAAAACCATAACTCTACATATTGGGTTTTCTCTTATCTTTGACAATAGTGTTGTCATTATAATTTTCTGCTTCTTGCTTGGAAGAAAAGAGAGAGAGAGCTAGAGAGCTTGTAACCTTTTCTTTGAGATAATGAAGAGTTGGGAGTGAAGGTACTCCCCCGAGACGTACCGGTTAGACCGGGAACTCGGTGATCAATCTCGTGTGTCTTGTTCTCTTTAGCAAGCTTCCGCAAACGAATTTACTCTACACCAACTATTATAATTACATATTACATTATTTGTTTTACTTTGAACTAATATAGATAAATTATATTTTTTGCATAGAAAATCAAAAACTTTTTTTTTTGTAAACACAAAATTGCTTTCCACAACATATTTTACTGAAAGAATAGATAACAAATATCAATCAAATTAAAAATTTGACCGTAATGGGTTTATGAGAAATTAATTAGTAAAATCAAATAGAAAAAGAGAAATATTAGCTTGACCTGCCACATTGTCTCCCCAGTGAGGCTTAAGTGACCTCGACCTCTCTCATAAGCTGTACGACACGTCATCACCATCTATGAGACCAAACATCCCTATATAGATACTCCTTCTTCAGCGGCATTAACTGTCTACTTATATAAAGCATATTTAACTACACAAATCTCTGTCAAAACGAATATTTATCAGATTTATACATATATAATGTAGAAAGCTCTCCATTTTCCTTTCTTTTTTTTATGCCGTATTATTCGGCGAACTACATAATTTCGTTTCAAGATTTCAGTATTAATCGTATTGTTCTTATTTATATTTCAGATTGAATCACACACACACAAAATAAAAAGAAAAAAACGATTTCTCCTCTGATTTATAAGATTTGATGGCGGGGCATTATCCTTGGTTCCAAAATCCAATCCCTATATTCCAAAATTACAACTTTGCGAGCAGCTCATCTCATCAACATCATCATGGCTTAGTGGTGGAGGATCAACAACAAGAAGAAAACATGATGATAAAAGAACAAGACAGGCTACTTCCGCGATAGCAAACGTAGGAAGGATCATGAAGAACATTCTCCCACCAAATGCAAAGATCTCTAAAGAAGCAAAAGAGACTATGCAAGAATGTGTCTCCGAGTTCATAAGCTTCGTCACCGGAGAAGCCTCCGATAAATGCCACAAGGAGAAGAGAAAGACCGTCAATGGAGACGATATATGTTGGGCTATGGCAAATCTAGGGTTTGATGATTACGCCGAGCAGCTCAAGGAGTATTTATATCGTTACCGAGTTATTGAAGGTGAGAGAGCCAATCATCACGGCAAAGGAGGAGCTAAATCCTCACCGGGTAATTAATTGACCGGTGATTAATGATTGTTTCTTTGATTCTCCGACGACAGTTTCTTTCATTATATATATCATATCATATATAGTTCTTCTAAAGTGGGTCAGTGGTTGTCACACCTCTGCTCCCATCTTACCGGTGTCGAATTCGATTTCACTTGTCCTCCATATGCGGAGATATTTGGCTATTGGGCCAGCCTGTTGTGACCCAAAAATGATGACAAAAAAAAATCTAGTTCTTCTACATATATAAATAAACCTATATGATTATATAAGATGTATGTGGTGGTTTGAGGCAGTAGAGAAATCTGTGTTAGTTCTTCCTGATTTTGTTAACTAGGGATTAATCCCCGCGCTTCGCGCGGGTTTATTTTACATTCATGTTTTATAAATTTGTTTATATGCTATTTTTTAGTAAATACATTTTTTTTTTAATTTTGAATTTTAGTTTAATAGTCGGATTATGTTTATAGTTGCATTGTGTGTACGTGCATATGTTTTATTTTTTCTCCTCATTAATTTTTGTATATAACAACGGTTTTCTCTTAATTATGTTGTTAACTTATGTTAAAATATTGTTTTTTATGTGTTTATATATTGTATGTGACTACTGTGTGATTATAATTACAGTTTTATATTTATTTTTATTTAATACCATTTCAAATCTCTTATAAGTTACATATTTAGTTGAACGTATAATGTTACATTGTTGTTCCGAAATCTATAGTTCATATTGAGGCCACTTATAACCTCATCAGCCAATCGACACATTAACTAAACAAACCACTTACATTTAATGATAAATGATTTAAATACATGTACATATTTGAGTATTTAAAATTATATATTTATGTACGTATAATTTTATGTTGTTTAGAATTACACCCTCTAAAAGGAAATCTTTTTTAATGTTTGGGCCTTTATGCTTATATATATTTTGGTCCAAGTATTGTTTTTTTCGTGAAAGACCACTGACAAAAGATCTGTGATTTTTTCCTTGTTCCCCATCTCCGAAAAACATATACTATCTAGCTTCTAAAAATCCAACCAATCCCACTCCCAGAAATGTATGCATGGAACATGTCTATGTATGCATCTTTTATCCAAATATATATACTTTAGCAATTGTTGGTGACATATATAATTAGCTTGCTGACTTTATTCTATAAAAAGTGTTCGTTACACTTTAGCTAAATCGTGGAAATAGACTATATCTTTTGTTAATCTGACTTAATGATATTGTGCATTTTATTACATTTACTATATAGAAGATTGTAGTGATGACGTGAATAGCTAAAATTGAAATAAAATTCTCCCATTATATAATAGAGTAATTCTATGTCCCGCGCGTTGCGCGAGATAACATTTTTAAACAGTTATCAATACGAATCGTTGAATATAAATATAATCATTTGAAGTTTTTAAAATCATTTATGTTAACATTTGTAGAAACAACAAACTTATTTTACCAAATGATATAAAATATAGATATTGCCAAATATAACTTTTTCCTTGAAAAAACAATAATTACTTCAGGTGAAAACTTCCTAAGAGGAAGAAACGGCATCGACGACCATCTTATGACCTTTTATCCTAGAGAAAATTTCTTCCAGATTCAGGTCCCGTGAAGATAACTTCTTAGAAGCGTTAATGTTCACTATTAACTTAATTATACATATGATTAAATACCAATGGGAACTTATCACCACCCCAAAATTAATGTAAATAGGCCAAGTTTAAATATCAGTAAATGCAAATGTGTAAACATAGACTCATGACGTTACAATAGGTTTGATAAGCATCTTTTACCCACCGAAGCAAGTGCATTGTGCTATATATATAGAAATTGTCGACCAAGTCATAAACGTTCCTATCTAATATCACCAATTACGTTGCATGGTCAAACAATTTAATATTTTTATATAAAAAAACTCATTAATTTCACTTGCTAAAAAAGATTTATTTTTATTTTATTTTTGTGCATACATATTTGATATTTCTGAACTTTAGTCAATTTTTCACACTTTTTACTGCCAATTCTTTTGTTATCTTGCACTTGTTCCCTTTCCGATAATTATTTCTTTTCACTTTCTCTTCACTCACATATAAAAGATTGGAAAGTGATTTGATTTTCAACTCATTGTAGAACTATTTTCTCATTTTCATCTTCATACAATATGATTTCTCTTATCAGTTGCATGAACTTTTTGCTGATTTGAGCGTAAAAAAATCTTTTTGGTGATACACATTTGTCGTGGCGAGGATGTTCCCGCCTATTGTGATGTAATCATGGCAAGCATCAAGAAGGTGCAGCTTGAACCTGAGCTTGTAGCCGAGGAAGCTAAGCATGAACCAGTTGGATCCATTCATCAAAACTCTAAGAAGCTCAACAAAACCATAAGGAGAAGAAGTGTTTCAAACCATTCTGGTTATGAAACAAGTTTGAAGATGAAGAAACGGCTTAGCTTAACAACAATATTTGATCCGGGAATATCAAATGGATCAACAAATGGGTATGTGACTCATTTGCACTCTTTTTCCCTTGCTTTGGTTTTGTCCCAATGGGTTTTCCAAAGTAAGGTTTTTAATGAGGCAAGTGGATCACATCCCCTTAGCCCATTTGTTGATCATAATCCAAGCCCAGCGATTTACTACTATGGCGTTTTCCATCAAGTGTCGCTGTTGGCTCACAACGCCCCAGAAAACGTAAAATATATGGATCCAAAGCCCCGTGGGTCTGGTTTCCAAAACAATAAAGCTCGTGCCAATCGGCCCAGTGAATCGCTCAGAAAAGGCCCAACAGTGGATGCGCGTCCAGCTGATCAAGTTTTCCTTTTTCTTTTATTTTTGCCTTTCTTTTATTTTTCCTTTCTTTGGTCGACTTTTTGGCTTTAAAAACCCTTGTAATGTCGACAGAAACATTAACCTACTTTTTAATCAAAGGCGCAGCCTCTTTTCTTTCAAGGAACTCGAGTTCATCTCTTCTTCCTTTGCTGGTGTGTCATATCCAGTGATTGTTCTTCTTTAGTGTGTAATATCTAGAGAGAACAAAGGTAAATCAAAGGATCTTCCGCCTCCTTTGTGTGACCCATCGATCCACAGCCCTTGAAGCACTTGTGCTTGCAAGCTTTATCCCCCTTCTGCCCAGCTCTAGAGTGTCAGTCTAGGGAGAGCTACGTCATATTGTGATGCACGTCAAATCTGCTTATTAAATATCGATTCTTATCTTTGAACCCGTTTCTATCTACCAGGCATCAAATATTATTGACACACCTTACACTCTAACCTTACTATTCTCATGATATATTTTTTCATCTATATTATATTATGATTTTAGCTACACATAATTTTTGATTTTGATTTTCTTAAAATGTGTAACTTATTGCAAAAAAATGTAACTTAAAAACTCATTAAAAAGTCTAAATTTTTCCTGGAAAATAATTATTCTTATTTTGAGTAAAAACAATTTAAATTTTGTATTTACTATTACAATTAACTTGTAATTTTTTATTATCCTAAATAATTTGTAACTATTAGAAAAATACTTTTTGATCCATTTAAGATATTTTAACGTGATCATTGTTTTCTATATTTCTTAAAAAGTAATAACTGCTCCATTAACTATATGTTAATATATAATTTCATATTCATCCAATCTCCATTCATTTTTTTTTATTGTGTTGTATTTTTCTCGTTTTTTTTTGTAATTTTTTTTTGATGAAAATGATAATTATAAAAAGTGTGTTAATTAATTGAGTCATCAACTTTAGTGTAAGTGTTCTTCTCTCTTTTTTTAATGAAAAATAATAATTGTTACAAAGTGTGAATTAATTGAGTCGTTAACTTTAATTTTAGTTTTCTTTAGTTTTAATTTTCTTTTTTTTTTACTTTTTTGTTGCTGATGTGGACACTCTATATTGAGAGAAAACTCTCACATTATATAATAGATTTTATTGTCCTAAATAATTTGTAACTATCGTGAAAATATTTTTTGATCTATTTAATATATTTTAACGTGATAATTGTTTTCCATATTTCTTAAAAAGTAATAACTGCTCCATTAACTATATGTTAATATATAATTTTATATTCATCCAATCTCTACTCAAATTTTTTTTTATTGTGTTGTATTTTTCTTGTTTTTTTTTGATGAAAAATGATAATTATAAAAAGTGTGTTAATTAATTGAGTCATCAACTTTAGTGTAAGTGTTCTTCTCTCTTTTTTTAATGAAAAATAATATTATTATAAAGTGTGAATTAATCGAGTCATTAACTTTAGTTTTAGTTTCTTTAGTTTTAATTTTCTTTTTTTCTTGTTTTGTTGTTGATGTGGACATTCTAAATTGAGAGAAAACTCTTTTATTATATAATAGATTTTATTATCTTAAATAATTTGTAACTATTAGAAAATGTTTTTTGATCTATTTAATATATTTTAACGTGATAATTATTTTCCATATTTCTTAAAAGTTAATAACTTCTCCATTAAGTATATGTTAATATATAATTTTATATCCATCCAATCTCTATTCATTTTTTTTATTGTGTTGTATTTTTCTCGTTTTTTTTTTGCAAATTTATTTTTGATGAAAAATGATAGTTATAAAAAGTTTGTTAATTAATTGAGTCATCAACTTTTAGTGTAAGTGTTCTTCTCTCTTTTTTTTAATGAAAAATAATAATTGTTACAAAGTGTGAATTAATTGAGTCATTAACTTTAGTTTTAGTTTTCTTTAGTTTTCTTTAGTTTTAATCTTCTTCTTTTTTTTTTACTTTTTTGTTGATGATGTGGACACTCTATATTGAGAGAAAACTCTCATATTATATAATAGATTTTATTATCCTAAATAATTTGTAACTATTAGGAAAATACTTTTTGATCTATTTAATATATTTTAACGTGATAATTTTTTTCTATATTTCTTAAAAAGTAATAACTGCTCCATTAACTATATGTTAATATATAATTTTATATTCATCCAATCTCTATTCAAATTTTTTTTATTGTGTTGTATTTTTCTCGTTTTTTTTGTAAATTTGTTTTTGATGAAAAATGATAGTTATAAAAAGTGTGTTAATTAATTGAGTCATCAACTTTAGTGTAAGTGTTCTTCTCTCTTTTTTTAATGAAAAATAATATTATTACAAAGTGTGAATTAATCGAGTCATTAACTTTAGTTTTAATTTTCTTTAGTTTTAATTTTCTTTTTTTTCTTTTTTTTTTGCTGGTGTGGACACTCTAAATTGAGAGAAAACTATTTTATTATATAATAGATTTTATTATCCTAAATAATTTGTAACTATTAGAAAATGCTTTTTGATCCATTTAATATATTTTAACGTGATAATTGTTTTCCATATTTCTTAAAAAGTAATAACTGCTCCATTAACTATATGTTAATATATAATTTTATATCCATCCAATCTCTATTCATTTTTTTTATTGTGTTGTATTTTTCTCGTTTTTTTTTTTGTAAATTTGTTTTTGATGAAAAATGATAGTTATAAAAAGTGTGTTAATTAATTGAGTCATCAACTTTAGTATAAGTGTTCTTCTCTCTTTTTTAATGAAAAAATAATAATTATTACAAAGTGAATTAATTGAGTCATTAACTTTAGTTTTAGTTTTTTTAGTTTTAATTTTTAATTTTTTTTTTGTTGCGGATGTGGACACTTTAGATTGAGAGAAAATTTTCATATTATATAATAGATTTTTATCGTGAAGTTTAAGGGTGCTTTTTTTATATAATTCATATATTCATAAATAATTATCTATATATATGGATAAACTGCTGATTATGCATGGTCTTTGAATACGGAACGTGGAGATCAATGTGTATGTATATGCAGATGAAGCTATATATAAACCACTATCGGGATGGGTTCTTTAAAGCTTCATCATTTTTCTAAACAATTTATGTTTTAATTCAGATTTAATTAGTTTTCGACTGATCATAAAATAAAATTTGAGTGGAACATCATACAAGTCTTGCCATAAACCCACCTAATTAATTTGTTTTTACTGTTCACCATCTTTGTATTTAAACCGTCAATCATGAAGATGAACCGATATATAGTACAAAAGCAAGTTTGTAGATTTCTTCTTTTGGACAGTGAGAATATATATAGCAAGTTTGTGCTATATATATGGACTAATCCTACAGTAAGATCAAAATTATATATATATATATATATATCAATATACTTTAATTTGTGGAATTATTATTCCGTTAAATCATTTTCAATATATTTATATTAAGTCATCAATATTAGCATTTGCATACAGATTTTCACATTAACAAATCAACACTAAAATGGATCATTCCGTACAGGTATCGTAGATGGAGTATAATTTTACTATTTCGGTATCGTTTCTCTAAGACTAATCAATGGTTTTTTTTTGTTTGTTTGTTAAAGATCGACTAATCAATATTTAAACTTTATGTAGATCTGAATTTACTATTTTGGTACTTTACTTTCTAAACAGTAAATAGTACTATAAACTAATAATTACAAATTGGCTAAATTGATTTGTTAAGCGAGTGGTCCATAATTATAACTGGTTCTTCTTTTGATTTTTATAAACCCTAGATCCCTGGACCATCCAAATAAAGAAACTTATATATATTATAATTAATCTGACTCATGCTAGGAGTGTACGCTTTTACTCCAAATTTAAAATTGACCATTTCAACTGATTTTTGTTGATAGTACGTACCATTTAAACTGTTGATCAAATATGTGACGGATTCTAATTAAATAAATTTAATATAGTACATATGTAGGTTGACATAGAATCTGAAGAAGGTAAATACAGCATGTTTAAAGAAAAAAAGGATGACATAGAATCTAAAGTAAAATTTATTAATATTGGCATATATATATAGTTAATATGATCAATTAAGGTAGGTATCGACGTTAAGAAAAAAATAAAGTTATCAAAATAATTAACTTAGTATAAATAAAATATTATAAATTTTATGTAGTCACGTTAAATAGGTAACTAGTTTTCGGTAATATATGTAACACATATCTACAAAATTTGAATCGTTGATCTGCTCGAATTCTTGTCTCATAAAATCGAAACAAACTAGTCTAACCTTTAAAACTAATTATATACATGTATATTATATCATTTCAAGTACATGGTGATGGGAACAAAAGGATTGGATAACATTTGGGTCGTACGTCTTTGATCTCCCACAAGTGAGTGTAGGACCAAAATTTACACTACAGACAGGAAAGATTTAATCACAGTAATATGTAAATAAACAGTTTAAGGAACAGACGATTTATATACGATAAAGCAATACAAGATCTGAGGAGGCGAGATAAATCTCTTTCCTTAACTCTAAGAATCTCCCGTAGTGTGACGGGGTTTTATAGATCCATGAGTCCCAGGATACAACCAAAGTTTAACTGAATCATCAACACCATGATTCAGATCTATCGACCATTATTCTACGATACTCTCGAAATTAAAAACTTACTCTAAGCAGTAGGGAATTGAAGAAACGATTGCTAGAACTTTTAGAAAGTGTTTATTGTGTGTCAGAGGATGATTTTTTAGGTGAAAATCGTGTTGTATATATAGGAGAGAGGCTAGGGTTTTTCCATGACAGAAAAGGAATATTTCTAGAATAACCTAGGCGGCTGCGTTTTTTTAAGTCAGCCCGCTGGGTATCGATCGATACCAAGGGGTATCGATCGATACCTCAAAAAGTCCACGGGCCCAATCAAGGCCCAAGATGCGAACGTCGCACGTATGGCTTTTCTTCTCTCATGTTGTTCATTTAAGACACAACCATTCCAACATATATACACGAGAAAACATTTCTCGGTTAATGAAAACATTTCATTAGAAAGAGCTTAACTCATTTCTTTTCACACTAACATAATTTTATCAAACCCTCAGGCTTTGACAAAAAATTAGTTCCAACAATCCCCCACATGAATAGAAATGACTCTAGAACATATGAAAATTGTACAGACTAGACTTTACTAGACATACTTGACTAGACTCAACTAGACGTAGACAGACTTTCGAGAGTATACGAAAATGTAACTGTATCTGAGAGGTAGCATTTTCCAGCTTTGAACCAAACATTTTTAATATCTGTCGAGTTTACTCGGCCAGGAGGTGAACATGATGTCTTGAACCGCCCGGATTTTTATGTAAACTTAGACAACAGGTATCGCACAGAGACATCTTCTCGTAGAACTTTGTTCTCTATTGTGTTCATTTTGGCCTTGAACATTCCTGGTATTCGTGAGTGAATTTGGAGAATATAGCCTTCTCTTTCATTCTCCTAGAAACGGCCCCATTTCACACTTCACTAGGTGATCTTTTATTAGCTTGTTTTTCAGAAGTGTCCTGTCACACT
Organism: Eutrema japonicum; assembly: GCA_030161315.1. Taxonomy (NCBI): domain Eukaryota; kingdom Viridiplantae; phylum Streptophyta; class Magnoliopsida; order Brassicales; family Brassicaceae; genus Eutrema; species Eutrema japonicum. The sequence continues at coordinate 54,683,303 of BSQW01000003.1, read as the reverse complement.
CTACTATCTACATAGCTATGCAATCATTAAAAGCCAACGCTTATCCTTACTATCCACAGGTAGCACTGTTATATCATCCTAGGAACTGGGCAGAGACATAGTCTCACAGTGCTCAATTCGAATCAGTTTAATTTTGTTTCCCTTTGAACCTAGATCTTGGGATCTCCAGTCACATAGGTGGGGTATCTGTCAAACATCATCTTTTTCTATAGGCTTTAAACCCATTCCTTTTGATGATTTTACAATTTGATCTCGCGGCAAACCTTTGGTAAACGGATCCGCTAGGTTATCAGCCGACTTGATGTAATCTATCGTTATTACACCAGTTGAGATCAATTGTCTAATGGTCTTATGTCGTCTTCTTATATGACGAGACTTGCCATTATATAGATTACTCAGTGCCCGAGAGATAGCCGACTGACTATCACAGTGTACACGTAATGCTGGCACTGGTTTCTCCCACATTGGGATATCTTCCAAAAAGTTTCGAAGCCATTCTGCTTCCTCAGCAGCTTTGTCTAAAGCTACAAACTCTGACTCCATGGTTGATCTGGCCAGGAGTGTTTGTTTGGAAGATTTCCAGGATATTGCTGCACCAGCAAGAGTAAAGACATATCCACTCGTGGATTTGGAGTTTCTTGAATCTGAAATCCAATTGGCATCACTGTACCCTTCCAGCACTGCTGGTTCTTTACCAAAGTGCAGCCCATAACTTTTGGTGTATCTTAGATAATTTAATACCCTAGTTATGGCTCTCCAATGGGTATGACCTGGATTGCTCGTGTAACGACTTAGTACGTTTACCGAGTGTGCTAAATCGGGTCTAGTACAATTCGTTAAGTACATTAGACTCCCGATGACTCTTGCATACTCCACTTGTAACTCTGCTTCACCTGAATTCTTTGTCAAGTGAAGATGAGGATCAAGTGGAGTTTTTGCAGTCCCATTGGAGTAGGTCTTAAACCTCTCTAGGATTTTTGTAGCGTAATGATCTTGAGACATAATTATTCCTTTTGAATTTCGAATAATCTTAATCCCTAGAATTACATCAGCTAATCCCATGTCTTTCATATCAAACTTTCCACTTAGCATGTTCTTTGTTTGAATGATTATATCTTTGTTGCTTCCCATGATTAGCATGTCATCTACGTACAAACACAACAACACATAACCTTGTGAAGTACTTTTGATATAGATGCACTTATCACATTCATTGATGTGAAAGCCATTTGACATCATTACACTGTCGAATTTTTCATGCCATTGTTTCGGAGCTTGCTTGAGTCCATATAGCGATTTGACAAGTCTACAGACTTTCTTCTCTTGTCCGGGAGCAACATAACCCTCAGGTTGATTCATATAGATCTCTTCCTCTAAATCTCCGTTTAGAAAAGCAGTTTTAACATCCATCTGATGTATTTCAAGGTTTCTTAAAGCTGCGATTCCAATCAACATGCGAATCGAAGTAATTCTCGTCACTGGAGAATAAGTGTCAAAGAAGTCCAATCCTTCATTTTGACGAAATCCTTGTACCACAAGCCTGGCCTTATATTTGTCTATAGAGCCATCGATTTTTAGCTTAGTGGTGAAGACCCATTTACAACCCAGAGGTTTACAACCTTGAGGTAGGTCTACCAACTCATAAGTATGATTTTGCATAATTGAGTTGATTTCACTGTTAGATGCCTCCCTCCAGAAAGGTGCATCAGGTGTAGACATCGCTTCCATGAAAGTTCTTGGACCACTTTCCGCTAGGAATGCCATTATGAACTCAGAGCCAAATGTCTTCTCCTTACGAGCTCTCTTGCTTCGTCTCGGTTCAGCTTCTTCTACTTCTGTAGAAGTGCCTGAAGTGCTTGCCTCATTGCTAGCATCTCGTTCGTCACGAGTTCGTTTAGGATTTCCTCTATCCTTACATGGAAACACATTTTCGAAGAAGTATGCATTCCTGGACTCCATTATTGTGTTTACATGAATGTCTGGTATATCTGATTTATGTACCAGAAATCGATAGGCACTACTATTGTGCGCGTATCCGATGAAAATGCAATCTACCGTTTTAGGTCCGATGGTGACCTTTTTCGGAAGTGGTACTGCAACTTTTGTCAGGCACCCCCACACTTTCAGGTATACATACGAAGGTACATTACCTTTCCAAAGTTCATAAGGAGTTTTTCCTGTGACTTTGTGTGGAATTTTGTTCAGGATATAATTAGAGGTAAGCAGAGCTTCCCCCCACATGTTCTGGGCTAACCCAGATTCCTGCAACATTGCATTCATCATTTCCTTGAGAGTTCTGTTTTTTCTTTCAGCAACTCCATTGGATTCCGGTGAGTAGGGAGCAGTTGTTTAATGAATAATGCCATGTGCTCTACAGAATGCATCAAATGGTTCACTATATTCACCACCCCTATCACTTCTGACCTTTTTTATGGTCTTGCCGAGTTGGTTTTCAACTTCCAGCTTGTATTCTTTAAATTTGTCCAAGGCTTCATCTTTACTTCGCAGTAGAAAGATGTAACAATATCTCGTGCAATCATCTATGAAAGTCACGAAATATTTCTTGCCTCCTCTGGTTTGAATATATTTCAAATCACATAAATCTGTGTGAATTAAACCTAGAGGTTCTGTTGTTCTTTGAACGCTGGGTGATGGCGTTTTAGTGAGTTTGGCTTGGACACAAACCTCACATCTGTCTTTGCTTAATTTGCATTTAGGAATCATGTTCATGTTCATTAATCTACTCATAGACTTGAAATTAACATGTCCTAATCGTTCATGCCAAATATTAAAAGACTCAGCGAGATAAGCAATTGATTTCTTATCATTAATCTTAGGGTTCTTCGAGGTGGAAGCCTCGGTTACATTATCCTTTCGGATTACTGCCTCAACAGACATCTTAAACAGATTATCACAAACAAAACCCTTACCCAAATACATCCCATTCTTCGTTAGGATCAGCTTATCACCTTCCAGCTTCACAGAGAATCCATGCTTACTTATGAGCGATCCAGAGATCAGATTCTTGCGCATATCTGGTACATGGACAACGTTCGTGAGAACAAGTTCTTGTCCAGAGGTGAGCTTCAGAACAACCTTCCCGTGACCATCAATTGTCGACGAAGCTGAATTACCCATTAAGAGTTTTTCACCATTCTTGGTATTTGTGTATGTGGAGAACATCTCTCGATCCATACAGATGTGTCTGGTTGCACCAGTATCGAACCACCAAGTCTTTGGATGGCTTTCAGCAACATTGGCCTCAGTGACCACAGCACACATGTCAGCTTCTGTCAAGTTGGCTTGAGCCTTCTTGCTACGACAATCGACGGATTTGTGTCCTTGCTTCCCACAGAAGTTACACAATCCTAAGAACCTTTGAGAAGTCTGGCCATTCTGACCACTCTTGTTCTTGAACTTTTGGAAGTTCTTTGGTGGCATCTTCCCTTTGCCTTTGTTAAGGCGACCTTTGTTCTGCCACTTGCCTTGATTGGGGTTTTGGTGTTCAACCATGTTCGCATTGTGTTCGCGAATTTTCACACCTACATTGATCTGTTGTTCCCGATTCGTAGACTCTACGCGGAGCTTAACAATCAGATCTTCAAGGCTCATCTTCTTTTTCTTCAGCCTGAGGTAGTTCTTGAAGTCCGTCCAACCAGGAGGTAGCTTCTCAATGATGCAGCAACCTTGATAGGTTTCACACAACCGCATTCCCTCAGCAAAGATATCGTGTAGGAGCCTCTGCACCTCATCGACTTGTTCCATTAGTGGTCTTGAATCCACCATCTTGTACTGCTCGAACTTCGCCACAGTGAATTTCTGAGTACCAGAATCTTCAATGCGGTACTTCTTGTCTAAGGAATCCCACAGAACCTTAGATGTCTCAGCATTTTCGTACACCCCAAACAGAGAGTCCGAAAGGCTATTCTGAATATAGCCTTTGCACAAGAAGTCAGCATGTTCCCAGGCGTGGACACTCGCAAGCGCACGTGGATCAGTGTTATCTTCTGGGAGAACAGGTTTCACCTCACTGGTGTATTTCTGCAGATTCAATGTTGTCAGATAGAAAAACATCTTCCTTTTCCACATCTTGAATGCTGTCCCATCAAATTTGGTTGGAGGAGCGACGTGATTCCCAGATGGAACTTTGACCGTCTCGATCTGACTCGCAGTCGATTCAACCTTCTCACTGGTTTTCTCCACCAATCCAGAGTTGTTTTCCACATCAATTGTCATTCTGTTAAGACAAAAGAAACAACTTTTAATTAGTATCGATATATAAACTTTAAGAATCGCAATTCTAATATCGAACTAAATCGCATTGGTGTCGATCGATACTCCTTGGTATCGATCGATGCACACTCAATGTCTATTGATGCACCCGTATGGTGTCGATCGATGCTCGATGCACATACTGTGTTAATCGAAGCATCTTGGTGTCGATCGATACACATTGAGTGTCGATCGATACACCATGGGTTCCGATTGATGCTCGATGCACATACTGTGTCATTCGAAGCAACCTGGTATCGATCGATACACGCTCAGTGTCATTGTCGATCGATATACCCTGGGTGTCGATCGATACAAGTGAATTTCACAGGATCGATCATAGCACCAGTGTCGATCGATACCTGTGTCTTATACACAGTATCGATCGACATAGACCAACTTGGTCGATGCAAAGTATCGATCGATACACTGAGGTGCCGACCGATACACTGTTTGCATGGTATCGATCGATACACTTAAGTGTCGACCGATACAATTTAGTCCAATATCGACCGATACCATAGGGTGTCGATCGATACTCACAAGGCCTCGATCTGAATCGAACCTATCAAGAACAGATGTGTGTTCGTTGATTATACCGTTCTTTAATCGCAATTAAGGACGGTTTTTTAGAAGATGTTTAAGCAGATCTGCTTCTACTACACGTTTCAAGTTGCTAAACAGCTGTTTGATTTACGTTTGAGTATCACTAGCAGAAGAACATCTTCTTAAAAAATAGAGAGAGATGAAGATTGCCTCTACTACACGTTTCAATTTGCTAAAAGCTTTTTGACAACGTTTGAGTATCATCAGCAGTAGAAGAATCGTTTTAAAAACCGTTTGAAAACGTTTATTTACTCGTGATTAAAGATCCAATTGAAGTAATAAAACAGAAATTGGATCTTCTTAGAGTTAAGATTGTAGGACCAAAATTTACACTACAGACAGGAAAGATTTAATCACAGTAATATGTAAATAAACAGTTTAAGGAACAGACGATTTATATACGATAAAGCAATACAAGATCTGAGGAGGCGAGATAAATCTCTTTCCTTAACTCTAAGAATCTCCCGTAGTGTGACGGGGTTTTATAGATCCATGAGTCCCAGGATACAACCAAAGTTTAACTGAATCATCAACACCATGATTCAGATCTATCGACCATTATTCTACGATACTCTCGAAATTAAAAACTTACTCTAAGCAGTAGGGAATTGAAGAAACGATTGCTAGAACTTTTAGAAAGTGTTTATTGTGTGTCAGAGGATGATTTTTTAGGTGAAAATCGTGTTGTATATATAGGAGAGAGGCTAGGGTTTTTCCATGACAGAAAAGGAATATTTCTAGAATAACCTAGGCGGCTGCGTTTTTTTAAGTCAGCCCGCTGGGTATCGATCGATACCTCAAAAAGTCCACGGGCTCAATCAAGGCCCAAGATGCGAACGTCGCACGTATGGCTTTTCTTCTCTCATGTTGTTCATTTAAGACACAACCATTCCAACATATATACACGAGAAAACATTTCTCGGTTAATGAAAACATTTCATTAGAAAGAGCTTAACTCATTTCTTTTCACACTAACATAATTTTATCAAACCCTCAGGCTTTGACAAAAAATTAGTTCCAACAGTGAGAACACAAACTCGAGTTCCAAGAGTAGTCAAAGTTCGTTAAACGATGAGATCTTTTTTTTTTTTTTGGTAAAGAGATCTCACATTCTTTCTCTGTCAAGTGCTCACATGTTGATAACGATTGAGACTAATTTGTCTGAAAAACAAATCATACACATTTTTGTGTATTATACATATATACCGATTATATATATGATGTAGAAATCCTATAAATATACTTGAACTGGTAGAATAAAATAAATGATCTCAGGTTAACGACGCATGAGAAAATAATATAGGCATAGAATGGGTACTTGAAACAGCCAGTAGAGAATGGTTGTGCATATCTTATTGTATACGACTAAACCGTTGAATCGTTATATATATGCATTGTATTCTTAAGTCAAGATTTTATTAGAATATATTTTAAAGAAAAATACATATAAGATATTATTATAAGGAGCTTTTTGAAATATTTGTAATTCTTAGAGATTTCGGCTCGGGAGATTGAGAGAGAGGACGTGTGTCTTCAACATATTCTTTTGTATGATTATGGTGTTGATCTAAATTCTCTGTGTTTGCTGCTGGCGGATTCAAAATAATAGTAGATTTATGCTCATAGAACTTTATTGAGATAGAAATTAAAATAACTTATTGAGGAGCTTTATTCCAATGCAAAAAAAGAAAGGAAATGAAGAAGCTTTAGTTGTCACCAACAGCAAGAAGATTATTTTATTAATATCAACAATATGAAAAAGGAGAATTTGCTTTGAAACAACTCTCAAAGTTACCTTACATTGAAGTTCTAAACACAAATTCATATGAATATATACTTGCTGAGAACCCTACTCATAAATCTATTTTGAGCTTCTTATGGATCTTCTAATATTTGCGAAGAATTAGTCGGCGACGAGTATTTTGGTGTCGTGTTAATCCAATTTGGTAAAGGATTGTAGTAGAACTGATTTTTTGTTTATTTTGGTCGGATAGTAGTACGTAGAACTGATTATAAATGATGTCTAGTGATTAATATATAGTTTGAGAATTAGGTAGGTATATTGTCGAACCTCGGCGAATTAGTTGTGTCTTTAATGTTTTTTTGGACCTACATCTTGATCGAGATTAGGAGAGAAACCTATGATTTTTGGTTTTTTTACCTGACTGAAAAATGTGTGCGTCTCGTTGTGATAAAAAATGCTCGGTGTTGAGAAAGGGTGTATTTAAGTGTCGACTAGGTTTAAATGATATTAAGTGAATTTTTAGGATTGAGCACATTTGCTCAACCTCAACCAATTGATGTGTGCAAATTAATGTCTCTTATGTTTTGACCGATCTTATTTTATGTATATTTTATACACACGTGAATATTACAGACATTTTTGTTGTTGTTAAATAACCGGTAAATTTTATATTGAAATCAAAAGTTTTTTAAAAAGTTTTATATGCATAACTCAATGTGTGTAATCGTTTTCTTCTTCTTTTAAACTATTATTAAGATGCAACGACTAAGTTTTTTAAAAAGTTTGAAGAACCTATTGTTGTAAATAGAATTTCCTTTGCTGCATCTTGTAATAAAACAATCTAAGCTGTCGTAATGGAAAGTGATGTTGGGTCATAAATGGGCCAGAAGATTAAAATGGGCCATATAACATTGACGTTTAAAGCTTATCCTCGTTTGGATCAACAAACCCTAACTGTGAAAATAAAGGGGAAACATCTAATATACCTTTTTTTTTTTAAATTGAATCAATTTGCCCTTCTCCTAATCAATTTGGGCCTCTTTCATTTACCCAAATAAAATTTTACTATTTTGCCCTCATATTAAAATAATGTAAAATTAAAACAAAACAAAACAAAACGTGGAAAAAAACAAATAAATCGGTACAACTAGTTAATATGTACAACTGGTATAAATGATACAACTAGTAAACTTTTCTGAATTGGATATAACTGGTACAACTAGTTAACTTTCCGAATTGGGTACAACTAGTACAACTTCGTTGTAATATATTAATGTTGTTAATTTTTTTTCTTTTTCAGAGGACAATGAATAGTAGTTAGTTCACAGTCATAGATTTTGATTATGGGAGATATTATTCAGAGAACGGAGTTGGCGTACAATGGATTCCAAGTGAAGATCCGAACTATACTTTATTGATGAAAGAATCGTTGGATGAGTTAACTTATTTTGGGTTGGTTAGTAGAATATGCAGGAAGATCATAGTAGATGAAACTACGACGAAACTGAAGTTAACTTACATTCCAATTAAAACATATCATAAGAAGGCAAGTGTAATCTTGGATGATGAAAATGTTATAACATATGTAATGCAATACAAAGATGACCGTGCTACATATTTGATTCGAATAAACAACAATGGTTACCACATAATCTTACTTTTAGGTAAGATAAATTCATTTTTTGAGAATTGGTTACAACATCATCTTACATTTACATCATATACCTTACAATTTTAGGGTTAGTTTGTTAATCTTAACCCATACTTATGAAAAAACTTACAAATTATTACGTTTTACACATATTATTGCATCAACACATATTAAATATAATGTAATTACCTAATTTCATTGGTACAACTATATAAATATAATTTAAATTAAGGTCTAACTACTTACAAGGTTTTGACTATGAAGTACAACTATGAACAAATCTGTACATCTGGAATCTTAGTGTACAACTATGTACAAATTTGACGACACACGTGTTATTTTGAAGGCGTATGGGTCCTTTTTTGTCGGCGCACGTGTCCGATTTTTTTTTTTAATTTTAGTTTATACAATTATTCTAGTTATACTATTGTACCAATTTTAATTTAGTTTTATGTAGTTGTTCGAAGTTTTACTAGTTGTACCATTTATTTCAATTGTACTAGTTATCTCAGTTGTCCTAATTGTTCCAAATATCTCAATTTTTCTAGGTCTGCAAATCGTTCATTGCAAATCACAGTTCTAATTTCGGATTTTCCAAAAATTCAACCAATACAACTTTCAAATATTGTGATTGTTCACTGCAAATCGTTCACTACAAATCTCAGTTCTAATTTTGCAAATCGTTTTCAAAAACAACAAATTTCAAATATCGAAAAAGAAGAAAACGAAAACGAAGAAGAAGAAGAAGAAGAAAACAGGAACGAAGAAGAAAACGGAAACGAAGAAGTAGAAGAAGAAGAAGAAGAAGAAAACGGAAACGAAGAAGAAGAATAAGTTACATCAATTCAAAAAAAAAAAAAAAAAGTTACAGTGGAGAAGAAGAAGAAGATCCAAAATCAAAAGAAGGATCCGTTCTAATCAGATATGGGTTAGATATGGTTGGTTGGGTTAGTAAATAATGAAACAAGGGTAATTACGTATTTGATCAGCTTTTTAATTAAAAGAAAAAGAAAAAGAAAATTATTTTTATAACAGGGACAAATCTGATTTTCGTTCGATCATCTTTGATTTTTGCCCGAAAAATAAACATGGAAGAAGAAGCGTCGGAGATGGAAGTGGAGGTGCAAAATCGTCTACTTTCAGACTCTTCTTCGGTGAAGAAATTTGGTCTCAAGAACTCTATTCCGACCAACTTCGGCTCTGACTACGTCTTCCAGATTGTCCCAAAGTAAGGAATCTGCTCTCCGGTTGTTCGGAATCCAAACAAATCGGGATATTGACAGAGAACCCAACTTCCTTTGTGTGTGTGTGTGTGTGTGTGTGACAGAATCGATTGGACAGCAATCGCGGTGTCGCTATCGACCAACACCGTGAAGCTTTACTCGCCGGTGACTGGTCAATACTACGGCGAATGTAAAGGTCACTCAGGTACCGTCAATCAGATTGCGTTTTCTTCGGACTCGGCGGCGTCTCCTCACGTTCTTCACTCTTGCTCCTCCGATGGGACAATCAGATCTTGGGACACGCGTAGTTTCCAGCAGGTGAGTCTTTGTATTCTTCTTTTGTCTTGGATCATAGCAGTAAATGTGATTCCTTTTCCTTTATAACGCTTATATCTGATGTTTTTGGTCACGGGTGTTTCAGGTTTCGTGTATTGATGCTGAGAATGATCAGGAGATATTTAGCTTCTCCTATGGAGGTGCTGGAGATAATCTTTTGGCTGGTGGATGCAAAGAACAGGTTCGGCATCTAAACAAGGGCCTTGTTTTATATTATCTCTCAACCTTCACAAGGAATACACTTTCTATGTGTTACAATCTGGAGTGATGGTGCAGGTTCTTCTGTGGGATTGGAGAAACTCAAAGCAAGTTGCTTGTTTAGAGGAATCCCACATGGACGACGTCACTCAGGTGTGCTGCTTATAGTCTTTTACATCTCTGGTTTGCTGCTAATATGAGTCATTTCTATAGCTCCTTTGTATTATGAATCGCTCCTTTGTATTGTGAATCACAGGTACACTTTGTTCCTGACAATCGGAACAAACTTCTCTCAGCTTCCGTGGACGGATTGATATGTCTGTTTAACACTGAAGGTGATATCAATGACGATGATCATCTGGAATCTGTAAGTTCTATATTTAAGATTATTAACCTTTCTTTTCCGCTGCATAGGTAACATGGAGAATACTAAACTCTTATTACCTTGGTCCACCTTTAGGTGATCAATGTGGGAACTTCAATTGGGAAAATAGGTTTCCTTGGAGACTGCTATCAAAAAATCTGGTGTCTCACTCATATAGAAACTATAAGGTATTTTTGTGCGTGCACTCCTGCCCATCACTAGTTAGTCTGTTAATTGTGCCGCCTCTAATTTGTTTACTCCTTTCTAGTATTTGGAATTGGCAAGATGGAAGCTGTGAAGTAAACCTAGAGAACGCTCGGGAACTCGCATCTGATGGTTGGAGTCAAGATAATGTAAAAATCTCATTCCTCCCCTCCTCCTAATGAAACATTAACACTTTAGAGAAACCTAATGGTCACTAAAAGACTGGAGAGCTTTCTCATTGCTCTTTTGCAGGTTGATTATTTTGTTGATTGCCATTGTCCAGGAGGTGAAGACTTATGGGTGATCGGCGGAACCTGCGCAGGTACCATCGGTTATTTTCCGGTGAAATATAAACGGCCTGGATCAATCGGTTCCCCTGAAGCTATTCTTGGTGGAGGTCACGTAGATGTAGTGAGGAGCGTTCTGCAAATGCCATGTGAGTATGGAGGAGCTGCAGGGTTATTCGGATGGACGGGGGGTGAAGATGGGCGGTTATGTTGCTGGAAGTCCGATGAGAATTCTGCCGAGATCAGTCGGTCTTGGACTTCAAGCGAATTGGTCGTTAAGGCGCCCAGGAACCGCAAGAAAAACAGACACTCTCCTTACTAAAAAACGATCACTGTTCTCTGCGTCTCGTGTCTGTATAACAGCAGTGAAGAAAACAGTTCCTTGAGATGTCTCTTATCCTTTTATTATTAAAAAAGCAAGAAAGAAGATCGCATCTTGAAATGGCAGTTACAGAAAAGGAAATTAAAAAAAAAAAAAAAACAGAGTACATGTAACATGTAATGATCTGAACAAGGAATCTTTGGCTTCGTTCACTGAGCCATCATTAGTGGAACTAGTCGGCTCGACGACAATGATCTTGCTCCAATATATCAGATATCTTCTCGATAGGAATCATTGGTAGATATTCTGCCACGCAGTAGTCTCTGTCGCCGATGTAACGAACGGCGTTGTTGTACTTGTCCGACCAGTAAAACGCGGTTGGGATCACTAGCTGCGCAACTTCCGGGAACAACGGCACTCGATTCAGCAACCGCCACACCGTCGCTGCGTAATACTCCGCTACTGGCTCGTAGTTGTCGCGGACGCTCCTGGCGATGCTCTTGGTCGTGTCGAGGACGCCGGAGCGTTGCACCTCCGTGGCCACCGTGAGCGCTTGGCTAGAAGCTTGCTTGACCAAAGAGGGAACGTATGTTTCCACATCGAAGAACACGTCGTCCACCTGCAAGCAAATCCACATTGAAAACCATATGATTAGGTGAAAAAAGTTGAAATTGGTTACCTTACGATCGACGAATAGGAGAAGCTTGAAAGGAACGTCATGGAATGAGTCGTATAATGGTGAGAGTACTGCTTGAACGGTAGCTTCGATGTTGTCGACACCGAGTTTGAGAGGACCAGCGTTGTCTTTGGCGAACTCGTAGAGCGTCGACAAACAGACGGCCAAGTAAATGGCCGCGGCTTGGACGAAATCCAAGTGCTTGAGCTTCGTCTCAGCGTCGTCGTCCACCGTTAACGAAGACGAAGAAGATGGTGTCACTTCCTCTGATTGCTCTTCGACTACTATTTCATTTTCCGCCATTGTCAAATCTTCGCAGACGAATTTCGTCTTTAAAAAGAGGCTGATGAGATTGGACACGTGTGTTGTTTCTAATGGACCGTTTTCAACACGTGGCAGTGCATGGGTCGAGACTGTTGCACGATAGTCACGGCCATTCCGTTTGGCACGAGACTCGAGGTTACTAACATCACGTCATGAAACTTATTGGGCCTTGATTATTGAGTCCCTTTATTCTTTTCTAAAGCCCAAATAAAGCGGTCCGGATAAATCCGAGCGAACGGCTTATACTATTAAATATCTCTGATTATTAATGAATGATCACTGCAATGATCATATACAACTCCTGTACAAGTCTCTACATAATAATCAGAACCAAAACTTAATCAACTGCATTAAATTTATTAGAATAATTTTGATACCTATGTTGTTTGGGTTTGGAGTAGGGCTGAGATTATTATCCAAAATCTGATATCCGATCCGACATCCGCTCCAATTCGATCTGAAAAATGGATATCCGGATAGTTCAAATACAAATACATATAATAGAATAACGTATCCGGCGGATTCGTATACGGATTCAGATAAAAAAAAATCCGAAAACGGATAACGGATATCTGTTTATATTTTTTTTGTAAAACTTTATAGGAAAACTCATGTTATTTTTTGTTTGATTGTGAGATTGTGAAACACAAAGTCTATTGAACCTAATTTTCTCTTTTTCTATTTAAACATTTTGCTACTTGAATGCTTGTTGAACCTTTGCAATTTGTAATTTTTACTATCATAATACATTTTTATTATCTATGTTTTCTGTTTTAAATTTTTCTAATTTTAATTAAATAGGCCGGATCGAATCCGAATATCCACGTTTTTCAACGGATATACGAAACCGGAGCTTTTGGATCCAGATAATGAAATTGATTATCCGACGAAAACAGATCCGGATAATTTGAAAAACTCGGATATCCGTTCCGTTCCCAGACCTAGTTTGGAGTGCCTTACCATTTTTTTTTATATAATTTATTTCAGGTTTTTGGTTAATTCGGCTCAATTACGGAAACGGTGGCTTAAAAAATTGGAAAGAGAAAAATATAATGTTCATGTCGATTACTCCACAATGAGAAGAAGATTGAATCACAAGGACATCTTTTATGTATATATCACAAAACACTCATAAAAACGCTTAACCATGACTCTACAACACCACAGCAAAGACCATCACATCACGTTCACGCGATTGCGAGCTTTACATTAACGGCGGCTACAAACGCAGCACCAGCCAGACACAGCTTTACCAGATTACCAGCGACTGGACTTATCTCGTTAAAGGCCTTGTAGCATCCGAACAAAGCCGCAGATTGACCCAACCACAGCGCAAGCCCGGCTAATCCCGACCCGACCCGAAACGTAATCAGAGTACCCCAAGCCAAACATAGCATAAACTGAGCCAAGTAAAGATACAGAGCATTGGGCTTCTTGTGGAACCCACCGTCTACCCACACGAGCCACGCAGCCAAGCCCATCAGACCGCTCGACGCGAGACCCGTGGCCTGTAGGATCCACAGAGGTGGGATCCACCACGAGGATCGAGCTCTATTCCCGTAGCCGCCGCTTGTGCCGAGGAAATACATCGCCAAGAGAGTTACGAGCACAGGAGCCGCAACCGCTACCGTCAGCGATTTGAGACCGCGTTTCGCCATCGCCCTCTTTTGATCGCGTTCGCCTTTGCTCTTGTCGTCAGCGTTTTTCCTCTCCGTCTCGGCCATAGCGGCCGTCGTGGCGTCTCTGTCGTCTCCGCCACGGTACCTGATCTCCTGAGAGTCCATTACAACGTCCAGCACAGCACAAGGATATTGAGATTTCAGATTGAGAAATGATTGAAGAAGCTTGGTCGAAGAGAATAATCAGGAGATGAAAGTTTATAAAGAAGAAGCCAAGAGTGGGAGGTTGCAGAGACACGTGGCGAGTTGTTGACAGAGATGTGTACACGTGGAATGCAAATTAATTGTTTTCTTTTTGGGATATTTTGTGTGGACACGTGCTCATTTTATGCCTCATGACAGAGATGTGGACGATTACGATGCTTATTTAATATCTCTATTTTCTTCCAATATTAGCACCGACTGAAGAAAATAAGCCCAATAGTTACATTGGGCCATACTATGGGCTTAAAACCAAAAGTCAACCAGAAGTAGTCTGTTTTCTGATGCGGTTGTTCTGGTTTCATCCATCACCGGTGAGTATGGAGGCAAGCTTGAGAGCTTCTCGTAGCCGTCGGCATGGGAAGGAGACGAATCGATCCGATCTGTTTAAAAAACCAATTATTCCATTCGCCTTCGCCTTAACTCTCGCTGATGCAATCCTCGTCGCACTTATCATCGCCTATGTTCCATGTGAGATCTAATTTCCTTCATTTTTGCTTTCGAAATGTGCACTGGACATGGGTTTTTATTTTTGCTTGAACAGACACGAAGATCGATTGGGATGCTTACATGTCACAGGTTAGTGTTGGTAGTAGATGATTCGGTGGAGTCAAATGGGTTTCTTTTCTTCTAATTAGTCGTGAAAAGTTAGGTTAGTGGGTTTCTTGGGGGAGAGAGAGACTATGGGAAGTTGAAAGGCGATACAGGGCCATTGGTTTATCCGGCAGGTTTCCTCTATGTTTACTCTGCAGTGCAGCATTTAACTGGAGGGGAAGTCTACCCTGCTCAGGTATATCTTTACATTTGGCTCTCTCTTTTCCGGGGAGCTCTTGAATTTGACCTCTCGCTTTATTAATGCAGATCCTTTTTGGTGTTCTCTACATTTTCAATCTGGCTGTCGTCTTCTTCATCTATGTCAAGTCTGATGTGGTATGATGAAGCCGAAACCATCGTTCTTTTGCTGTTTTGTTTCCATTCTGGTGACTTTAGGGATAATACTTCTCCTTGTATCCTTACGTATTACAGGTGCCATGGTGGGCGCTAATTCTACTGTGTTTATCCAAGAGAATACATTCAATCTTTGTTCTCCGTCTCTTTAATGATTGTTTTGCCATGACTCTCCTCCATGCCTCTATGGCTCTCTTTCTCTACCGTAAATGGCATCTCGGCATGCTTGTTTTCAGGTAAGATCGCTGCTTTTGCTATGAATATCTTTTTCTTCTCCATCCTTGTGATTGACTCGTCTGCTTACCCTTTTTGTTTTTATTTTATATATATATATATACAGCGGAGCTGTTTCTATAAAGATGAATGTACTTTTGTATGCTCCGCCTTTGTTACTCTTGCTACTAAAGGTATGTCTGAGGAAGATAATTAGTTTATGGATTTGCTTTATTCTTCGTCTAGCATTGATTCTTCATATGTCAAGTTTTACTATTCACAGGCCATGAATATAATTGGAGTGGTATCTGCTTTAGCTGGTGCAGCTCTTGTTCAGGTTTCCCTCTATTATCTCTTAGACGTCCCATTATTCACCAATTGTTATGCCTAGTATTGCTTCTCCATGTAAAGCTGGAAACTTGTTAACTGTTTATTCAATGTATATAGGTTAGTTGCAGTATCCAGCGAATTATAATTTTGACAATGCAACAAGTACCATTCAACTGGTCAGTGAATGGTCTATACAGATATTCGTGGGATTGCCCTTTCTGATAACATATCCGGTTTCATACATTGCAAACGCCTTTGATCTTGGACGTGTTTTTATTCACTTCTGGTATCGTTCTTTCTTCTCCCTCTAAATCTTATAAAATTGCTAATGGGTTCTGAATATATCTTTTGAGCTCTAACTCTAATTTGAGCTCTCAACAGGTCTGTTAACTTCAAATTTGTTCCAGAAAGAGTTTTTGTGTCCAAAGAATTTGCAGTGTGCTTGCTCATTGCTCACCTATGTCTCCTTGCGGCGTTTGCAAATTTTAAATGGTGCAAGTAAGTGGAAGCACAGAGTCGGTTTCTCTTACTAGCACAAAGTCATTTCTCATGAAGCAGCTGCATTTTTGTAGTACGACAGTTCGTATCTCCTGTGTATATCATTGGTTATAACGAATATGTTGACTTCCGTAGGCAAGAAGGCGGGATTATAGGCTTCATGCGTTCTAAGCATTTCTTCTTGACGCTTCCATCTTCGCTCTCGTTCAGTGATTTCTCAACCTCGGAGATTCTTACAAAAGAACGTAAGCTTTTACTGTGTTTTTTTGGGGGGTTTATTTGTCTACTCCCCAAACTTACAGGCTTTCCATTTGATTAACAGATATCGTGACAACCATGTTTGTTGGGAATTTCATTGGCATTGTATGTGCTCGTTCCCTGCACTACCAGTTCTACTCATGGTAACGAAAGAAAACCCCAATTATTTCTTCTTCTTTCTTGACATTATTGAGCCTCAAACCCAATACCCGTATGATCACAACAGGTACTTTTATTCGCTGCCTTTTCTATTATGGAGAACTTCGTTTCCTACTTGGCTGCGGTAATATCATTCTCAGTGTTCTTTACCCTTAACCACAATAATAAAAAACCTAAACCCTAATCCGTCTTCTTGTTTTTGTTTTGACTGAAAAAGCTTGATCTTGTTCCTCGGTATCGAGCTGTGCTGGAACGTGTATCCATCAACACCAGTCTCCTCGGCTTTGTTACTGTGTCTACACTTGACCGTCCTGTGGGGTCTCTGGTTGGCTCCTTCATATAATCCTTACCAACTCAAAGAAGACCAAAGACACAGAAAGCAAAAGTGAACCTTTGATGATGCTCTTTCTCTTCTTGTTTTTCAAGACTTATTAGAGATAAGCTACGGACCTAACAGTTGACTAATCATGGTGATTTATACATTGGTTTTTTCACCTTTTTTTTTGTCTTTTTCCAAATACATGTGTTATGAATGTTTTTCGTACTTAAATTAAACGTTTTTCTATTACAGTTTTACAACATTTTCGTAGTACAATTGCTATATCTTTTCTCATCTAAGTTAGACATAACCGGTATGGTCTACTTCTAGAAGTAACCAAAAATGCTTTGTTTTTGACGCTAGAGTGAATACATGTGAGATTTCACTCTTTTTTTCTTTTCAAAAGCTGTTATTGATGTCGTCACCTAGGGAAAAAAAAACTGATTTCGTAAGATCCGGGCCAACCTTTAATATTTTTACCCGTCACAGCTGCCACTCGATCTTGTGACATTTTTCAAATTGTTTGTTGTTATTACATATTGGAATATGATCATCTGTGATTTTATTAAAAAAAAAAACTTTTGGATACAACTACTGTTTCCTTAACCTTCACAGTGATTAATTAGGACATGATGACTTAAGATGTGGTCTTGGTTTTAGTCACTGTCTGTCCTTGTGTACTGTTGATCATTGCCTAAAGAAAGTAAACAAAGAGTTATTCAATTGTATAAACATTTATGGTGTCGTGATGTTTCTATTTAGCATTGCTAGAAAACTGTCTCTGTTTAAACATCGGTTGGTGCTGGCAAATGAAGGCTTGAAGCAATAAAAAGGAATACGTGAGCTTATTTTCATTGGCTTTTGCTTCGCCTTGTCTATCTATTTTTATTTCTTTTACTTGTTTTTGTTCCTTACCATGAATGAGTCATCTATCTTCATTTATTTTTCTTCCTGTTAATATATAAGAAAAGACTCGGTGGTTACATAGTCGTGATACATATAATATACAGTGTTCTGCATCCATTGAATCTAACTTTTGTTTCTTCTCTTTCTCTCTCTCTCATGAGAAGAAAAAGGAATGTTTACTCTTGAAAATGTTCAGTCACCTTTCAGATTTTCCTTACATAGACAACATCTTCTTACAGTTGATAACAACTTGTCTGTTGTTTTTTTGTTGATTGTGGATTCCATTAACACAAAAATGCCAAGAAAAGTATAAAAATATATCACTCTTGACAGAGTCAAAAGTTTGATTGTGACATCAGAACAGCCATGTAATTTCGTATGATGTTTCAATGTTTTTAACTTCTCCTTTTCATCTTAGACATAGGGTTCACAACATGGTTTCTTGCAGTTACATGGTATAAATTTAAAGACGGGAAAACATCCAGCTTGTGGATAAGGCTGTGAACCAATAGTATCTGAGTTTAAAGAGTGTTAGATAGATCTCTTTTGTTTTATGGGACCGGTGAGAAGTGAATCACTATGCATGGATTACTACCAAAAGGGTTAATAGTGCGATACATAACCCTTTTGGTAGAGAGAGATCCAAGTTTAGCTAGATTTTTGTATGCTTTGCTTGTCACTAACCTTTCTGCGTATGGAAAAAGAATCCACCCCAACACATTGTCTGGTTAGAGTTGTTCCTCTTGAGGGACAGAGCAGCGTCAGCAATTGTTTAGTTAGTGGTGGACTTTCGCTAAATTATCAGATGCGGCGAGCACCAAACGCATCATGTTTTAAAGCTTGATGATCATGACAGTGGTTGATCATTAAAAAATGGTGGTCCCCTATTGGGATTCCTTGATAATTTTTGTATAAAAAAATGGATGGTTGAGATTGTTTCTCATGCTGATCGAACAAAGTCTCTTCATTTACTGAGAAATGTTAATGACACTTTTTTGGTAGCTGTAACATGACTCAGGCTGTTGTAGATTATTCTTATTCGTACCCATTAAGGTTCACTATTAATTTGAGCTGCTATAATGACCAGAAGATGTGTTATGTGACGCAAAGTCAACTTAAAAATAGATTTGGTTGAGAGTAAAAAGTAGACAGAAGGAGCACTATATATGTGTTTACGCAATATTGTTTTATTAGTCTCTTTAAGTACATGTTTTTCTTATACGTATTGTCCTTGATGCTGAGCTTCCATTATTGATGATATCAGCACTGGTCTTTTCTTTTTTTTTTTAATTTTCCTTTAACTGATATATCGCAACGAAAAAGTTAATATCCATTTCTAGGTATGTAAATATGGCTAAACCCACTATAAAAACATCTCCTTGCTTTGGGTCCTGAGGCATTCATTACCTCTCTTCTTCTTCTTCTTCTAGTTTTGTAATCTGAAAAATGGATGTAACGAAGCTTGATTACAACTACAAAGGTGACAATGCATTAAAAGAGCTCGAGAGGATCACCTCGAAAGCTGCTGAAGTTCAAGATAACATTTTATGTGGGATCTTAGAACGAAACAAGGACACACAGTACTTGAGTAAGTACATGAAAGGCTCTAAGGACGTTCTGGAGTTTAAACGCTCTGTGCCAATCATAATGTACAAAGATGTGTGTCCTTACATTCAGAGAATTGCAAATGGAGAAAACTCTTCTCTTATTACTGGTCATCCTATCACTGAAATATTATGCAGGTCGGTTTCTATTTCTGCCTGAATCTTTCTTCCTTTATTTTTATTTGTGTAGCTGAAAAGATGTATTGTCTTTCTTGCATTTTGCAGCTCAGGGACTTCTGGTGGAGAGCCAAAGCTAATGCCGACCATTTCTGAAGATCTTGATCGCCGCACTTTTCTCTACAATCTTATTATTCCAATCGCGAACAAGTTAAGTAAAATTATCCCTCGTTAATATTGTTCTATGATCTCCCTTTAACACCCTTCTTGAGGCTCTCTAAAAGCTTATCGATCTTTCTGAAATCTTTTAGAATGAAAAAGGAAATACGTACATCTTGTGCGCACATGAATATTAACTTGAGAAAATAAAGTGGCTGATCTCATATTCCATAAAAAGAACCACTAGGACAGTTCCTGTAGTTGTAGGATAATGGATATATGTCTCAAAACTATTAACGTATGGAAGTGGAAGGACACATCACATTCCTCAATGTTATTATCCATTGGAAATATTGAAAAGAAAAGAAAATAAACGTATGGTTTTTCCTACCAAGAAGCCATAATCATTGTAGCACTAACATGTGGAATATGAATACACTCATACAGGTACTGCCCGTGGTACCAATAAATCACATCATAATAGCTAGGTTTCTCACTAAGGAAGTTTGCTTTATGCTTTGGTTTTGGTGTTTTTTGTGTGTGTGGCAATTAGTGGTATCATATCATGTACTATAAAGTTTGCATCCATCATCTTTTTATCCACACGCCATTTTCATGTCCCCACCAAAGAAGAATTTTGAACAGCACTCACTAAACCTCAAGAATCTTTTAGTTTTTTTTTCTTTCCTTTTTACCTCTTTTACCATCATCTTCTAGTTCTGTCTTTACTCCTCTGTTTTTAAACTCAGCTTTATTATAATATTCTGACAGGTATGTAACTGGACTTGACAAAGGAAAAGCAATGTACCTAAATTTCGTCAAAGCTGAAACATCAACTCCTTGTGGTTTACCAATTAGAGCTGTCCTCACAAGCTACTACAAGAGCAAACATTTCCAATGCAGACCTTATGATCCATTCAACGACATAACCAGTCCCATCCAAACCATCCTTTGTGAAGACAGCAACCAAAGCATGTACTGTCAGTTACTAGCCGCTCTGATTCACCGCCACAAAGTCATGCGTCTAGGAGCTGTCTTTGCTTCAGCGTTTCTCCGTGCAATCTCTTATCTGGAGCAAAAATGGAGCCAGCTCTGTGAAGACATCCGCACGGGTCATCTCAGTCCCATGATCACCGATCCAGGGTGCCAGATGGCCATGTCTTCCCTTTTGACGTCGCCAAACCCAGGCTTAGCAAACGATATCGAAGAAATCTGTGGAAGCTCGTCGTGGAAAGGGATTCTTTGCCAGCTCTGGCCCAAAGCAAAGTTCATTGAAGCAGTAGTGACAGGCTCAATGGCCCAATACATACCAGCGCTTGAGTTCTTTAGCCAAGGCAAGATTCCATTGGTTTGTCCAATGTATGCTTCCTCTGAGACTTACTTTGGAGTCAACGTGAAGCCACTCTCGAAACCATCCGACGTCGTTTTCACACTCTTGCCTAACATGTGCTACTTCGAGTTTATCCCTCTCGGCCAAAACGGGACCCTCTCGCTTGACCTAGACGACGATGATCAAATCCCCTGTGATAAAGTCGTTGACTTGGTCAACGTCAAACTCGGACGCTACTATGAGTTGGTGGTCACAACTTTCGCAGGTAAAGTAAAAATAATTAAATCGGTGACCAAAATTGTTGATCCTTAAATTTGATTGATATGTTGGAACAGGATTGTACCGTTACCGGATCGGCGATGTTCTTCAAGTGGCTGGTTTCTACAACAAAGCACCACAATTTCGGTTTATATGCAGGAGAAACGTGGTTCTAAGCGTCGATTTAGACAAAACCAACGAGGAAGATCTTCACAGGAGCATCACGTTAGCCAAGAAGAAGCTCCACAACAAGGCATTCCTAGCGGAATACACGAGCTACGCGGACACTTCATCAGTGCCAGGTCACTACGTGCTCTTCTGGGAGATCCAAGGGCTCGAACCTGATGGGCATCATGATCAACATCAACAGCTCGAGCCGAAGCTGATGGAAGAGTGTTGCATTGCGGTTGAGGAAGAGCTTGACTACATTTACAGACAATGCAGGACGAAAGAGAGATCGATCGGGGCGTTAGAGATAAGAGTGGTGAAAGCAGGAACGTTCGAGAAACTCATGGATCTGATAATAAGCCAAGGAGGGTCGTTTAATCAGTACAAAACGCCGAGATGTGTTAAGCCCGACAGTGGCACGCTCAAGCTCTTGAACGGCCACGTCTCCGGTTCCTTCTTTAGCCCCCGTGACCCGACTTGGGGCCCGTGATCGGTATTTAATAATATATCATCACATCATATTTGCTGTAATGCTAGTTAGGATGTGACTGTGAGTGAGTGAGTGAGTGCTACTTTATTTATTACTTTGATATTTACTTGCAGCAACTGTTTGGATAAATGGACCTTTTTTTTTGGTTTCAAAACATTAAATCGTGCTTTTAAAAATAAAATGGTTTCGTTGAACAAAAGCTAATAATCACCGTAGCATAAACTGATAAACACCTGATAATAATCAACCATACGAGAACGAGGTAATTAATTAATAAAGATTGAAGCAACAAAAGGACACACCAAGCAAGATTGAAGAACTCGACCCTTGACAGGAAATTGTGCAGAATCAGGAAGACGATACAATACTTGAATCAGGAAGACGATACAATACTTGAAAACACACAACAAAGACGATAATTTATTTGGAAAACGACTTTGTTACTGCTTGAGGAGGTCAAGAACCTTAGCCCAAGCTGGCCTGGCAGTGATCCTCTTGACCCAGTCGCTAAGCTTAGTGCGAGATTGAAAGAGGTTCTTGGAGTCGGTACCCATCAAGTAATGGATGATTGGGAGGTGGTGAAGATCAGCCAAAGTGAAGCAGTCACAAGCCAAGAAGTCAGATTTGGCGAGCCTTGACTCGTAGATATCCAAGACCTTGACGAGCTTTCCTTGGAGGTCTTGCACAGCGGCAGGGTCGGTGGTCATGCCAAGAAAGCCTTTGAAGACACTCTCGAAGGCAAGCTTGGAGGCGATTGGGTCAAACTGTTGGCCTTCGACTTGAAGCCATACCTTTGTGAGTGCCTTGGCTTTCTTGCAGCCTGGGCACAGAAGCTTCTCACCTTTCTCGCTGTACTCCTCTGCTATGTACTCTGTGATGGCTCTTGACTCTGCAGCAAATTAGCAACAATCTTTAATCGCCAGATTGAACACGATGACAATCACAATAAGAATCACGAATAAAAAAGATTTGTATCTTTGCAATGATGGTGGGAAACAAAAACTGACCGAAAAGCGTCAAATCACCGTCTAGGAGAGCAGGAATTTGACCGAAGGGCTGAAATGAAGCATGGTGAGAGCAAAATCAAGAAAAACAAAAGATACAAGAGATGAAACCTTGGGAGTTACGTTGAGGGAAATGAGAGGCTCCTGCTTGTGAGCACCGGCCATCATGTCGACGGGGATCAATTCGAAATCGAGATCCTTCTCGTAAAGAGAAGCGAGGACGCGCATGGTGGCGGTGGACTTGGGAACTCCGTGAACCTTGATGCCGGCCATGGTAATTGACTGAGAAGAATTGAATCTGAGATTGGAAATGGAAATGGTAATGGAATGGGATGATGAAGAATGGTGTTATCCTTCCTTTTATAGGAGGAGGATGAAGAACGAGTCCTCTCATTATTGTTTCCACATCTTTCTCACCACCACACCACGTCTCCTCATTCTCTTCTTTTCTTTTTCTTTTTCTAAAATTAATTCTGTTCCACTTTTTGTTTGGGCTTTTTTGTATGCTTAAGCAAAGAATAAACTTTGTTAAAGATAGGAGTTGTTGGATCCATCTTTCCTGAGACGACTCTGTATAAAATCATATTTAAGTTGTTATATTATAAAAGAAAGACGTCAAGTAATGAGAGATTTCGTTAGAAATGCATTGGGCCAGCGCATTTATCCTTCCGGCCCGCCAGAATTACATCATACTGGGCCACGTTAAATCCATTGCTTACCAAGTGCAAACATATCCTTTTATAAATTGTTTCTTAGTCAAACATACAATTTATATCTAAATTAAACGTTTTCAATGTTTATTACTCAACAAAAAAAAATAACTCTTATAGCAAAAAAAACAAATATTTGGTGGAGGCAGCATCAAAGATAGATAGATTCGGTGGCATCAGAAATCTACGAATCAAAGGCATAAAGTAAGTAACGAGGACCATCCACGTCATCAAAGTATCGCATTCCTCTTTCAGACTTTCAGTTGTACTTGTACACAAACTCTCTCTTTTGTTTTTTAATACAAGAAGAAGAAAAAGCTCCCTTTCTCTGGAATCTTGATTTATGGCTACCGGAGAGGAGAAACCGGTGATGGTCGTCGGGTTGGACGAAAGCGAGCAGAGCACTTACGCGTTGGAGTGGACGCTCGATCGTTTCTTCGCTCCCTACGCTCCCAATTTTCCTTTCAAGCTCTTCATCGTCCACGCCAAACCTAACGCCGTCTCCGCCGTTGGTCTCGCTGGTCCCGGTAATGACTCCCTTTCGATTAAGGATCGAGACACTCTTTCTGTTTTAGTTATGAGGAATCATCATGATTAATTTGGGTTAATTTATGTGTTAGGAACTGCGGAGGTTGTACCTTATGTTGATGCAGATTTGAAGCATACCGCTGCTAGGGTTGTCGAGAAAGCCAAAGGAATTTGTCACACCAAATCGGTACCCTTTCCTTCCTTTCTTGATTTATTTATTCATCACAGATTCCTACCTTCTCAATCATTCTAGGTTTGCTACCTAGGTTCATGGCGTCATGGTCGAAGTTTTTGAAGGCGATGCAAGAAACATACTATGTGAAGTTGTAGATAAACACCATGCTTCTCTTCTTGTTCTGGGAAGCCATGGATATGGAGCTATCAAGAGGTTTTTTTCACTCACCCCCTATCCATTCTTTTCCTGACTATCATCATCACTTCTCCGCTTTTGTTTGCCACAGGGCGGTTCTTGGGAGCGTGAGCGACTACTGTGCTCATCATGCTCATTGCTCCGTCATGATCGTGAAGAAGCCTAAGATCAAGGTCTGAAAGCTGCTCAATTATCAGTCCAAGCAAAGTCTTCTTCATTTCGGTTATGTGAAATAATCTAGCTTGATGTGAAACGTTTCAAGACAATCTATCTACATTGGCATCTGTATTTGTGTGTAATAACATTAGAGATATCTTTCTCTACTACAAAACTTACACCTTCACAACTACAAATAAGTGATCACAACTTAAAAACTCGTGACGAAGATGAGTTCCTTTGTTTGTTTATCGGGTAGATTTTACTTTCAATTCCTCTTTTGGGCTTAGACTATGAGGTTATTTTGTAAACCGTCGCCTTTGTTTCAAGAAGAGTTTAGTTAGACAGCTTTGTGTAATAACACTATGCTTATCCAGAGCCCGATAAAAAATTACTAGTTGAAAAAAAAAAAATGATGAATTATCCAGAGCCCGAGAAAAAAAGAAATGTATGTCATTGTCTGGTTTTCAACCACGTCATCTTTAACAGGTCGGACGAGAGAGAGCAAAGGAAGGATAGAGATATGTAAGATTATTACCGCATCGGAGAGAGAGAGAGAGAGAGAGAGAGAGCGAGGGAGATGGTTTTTCAATTGATTTTTGTTTGACAATATATTTTTTTCTTTTGAAAACGAGATTTTTGTGGGTTCCCTCCGATTCCAGAGGCAGGCTGGTGGAGATATGGCCGGAGTTAAAGATGATGATCGCCGGGTTGCTGGCCAATCGGTGGATTCCGACGGTGGATGTGTCCCTGGCAAACGCGGGAACGAGGATTCTTCGTCTCTTGTTGAAGTCTCATGCTCGATTTGCCTCGACTTGGTGGTCGGCGACGGTACCAGATCCAGGGCTAAGCTCCAATGTGGTCACCAGTTCCATTTGGGTATATTTCAATCCCTTCCTTCATTTTCGACCAATCAAACTTTCCTTTCTTATGGTTTTTTTGGAATCTTTGTGGATTTTGCATTTCCTCTACCAGGATTGCTTATCGGCGTTCGTTTGATCCAGTTTCTGGTTATAGTTGTTATTCTCGGATCCAATTCAATGCCATTATTTAAATCAAAGTGTAATTTTCTGAATGAATCAATCCATGACTTAACAGCCTTCTTTCCCTTGTGCATAGCTAGTCAAAGTACCCCTTTATTATGCATTTTTCTAATGCTAACATTTAGACGATGTGAGATCTCGAATGAACATCATCAGCATATGTATAGCTTTCATTAGAAGCTTAAATCGCCACGACTCTTCTGTTGTATGAGGATGAGAATCCAAGAAAATGCGACAGTCTCTAACAACTGTGGCTAGTATCTTGTGAATCAGGTTCTTCTTGCTGTGTGGAGATGTTTATATTATGTGCCTGCTGGATTTTGTTTCTATATATGGCTTTAGCTTTAGCGCCATTTTTTTGGTTTCTTGCAGATTGCATTGGATCTGCTTTTAACATGAAAGGAGCCATGCAATGCCCTAACTGTCGGAGTGTCGAAAAGGGTCAGTGGTTGTATGCAAATGGGTCTACTCAGTCGTTTCCAGAGTTTGTCATGGAAGATTGGATCCCCGAAGAAGATTTGTATGGTTTAAGTTATCCGGAAATGGTAAAAGCTCAGTACTTTGTGCCACCATATGCTTTCTTTTCGTGTACGTGAGAACTGTGCTTTTATCATACAAGCCCTTGATTCTATCAACTATGTGAGATCGTTTATCCTAAAAATTTCCTGTGTTTGCAGCAATATCGGGTCCATTGGTGCCCGTTTGGTGAACTCTCTCAAGCAGTTTCTTTCGAGTAAGTGTACACCTTTACCTTGATTTTGCTATCATCTCTCTTTGCTACTGCAAGGAGAATGCTCTTCCTTGCAAGCTTTTGGTCTTTACAACCCGAAAGCTTGAATCGACTTACGTCATCATCTCCTTAAGTGTCCCCTTCCTTATTGTTTCTATGCTTTTGTTGTGTGTTTCAGGGAACTGGAACCTGCAACCACTACATGTAAGTCAGACGCTGATTGATCGATTGCTCTCTATATGATCATTTCATTTTGTCTAGCAAACCGTTGATAATATTAGATGTCATTTTTATTTTCTTCTCCTTAGATCATAATGAGTTCCATGGACACCACGCCGCTGCCTTGAATCATTCATATCTTGCATACATTGGACCGGGCCCAGTCGCTACTCCGAGAACTAGCGACAACAACAACAACACAGATGACCATCCCTGGAACGGCCACTCTAATGACCATTTTCACCAGCTTGCTGTTGCTCCCCAGTATCATCATCATCATTCCCCATCGTTTTCTCTACCCGATGCTCATGTGGTTGATGGTGAAATCGACTCTTCAGCACCACGGGGCATATCTCATCCGCACCCATTTCTCTTTAGTTACCGGTTAGCTTCTGGAGCTCCATATTGCTCTCATAATTCTCAACTTTTTGTAGCAAGTTTTTAGAATGTTGTTTGGATTTGGGCAATGTAGGTCTAATCCAAGAACCTCACCAGCAATTAACGCTCACCAAGGAAGCAGCACCCAAATGCGTGAACACCTTCACATGCAGCATCATGTTTTTAATCATCAGAGGCAACATCATGCCAATGGTCCCAATCTCGCATCTCCTCTAGTCTCTGTGACAAGAAGGGGATTACCGCCACCAATGCCAGATCAGAACGTCGGATTCTTCATTTATCCACCACCGAGCTCATCAGGTGGACACCATGAACCAGAAACCGATCAATTTCCTGCTTGGGAGAGAGATTGGTTTCCACATTTCCATGTCCCGTCGAATCACCGCACTATCTCTAGCTTCTGGCACAGACACTTCTGAGAGAAGTTGTGTATCTGAACTCTGAAGTCGCCTGGAAGAATTCTATGAGGCGTATGAACAATGTATAAAAGAAAACTGGGGACTTGTTTGATCGATAAAAACTTGTTTATGATGTAACTATAACTGGTTTCCAATGTACATTGTGGCTTTCCAAGAACAGCTGTTACTAAACAGAAGATTGGACAAAAATTCGAGCACTTACGTTTCCTGGATGGATGGAGTTAAACTGAACAAATGTTGCAGATATCCATAATATCGGTGAAAAGAGTAGTATATATGTCTCAAGGTATGTTGCAACTCAAAGTCGAGACAATGAACATGAAAAGAAAGCAGAACATCATTTGATAAATTGCAAACTGAAAAACAGTCGAAGCGTTTTGAGATTCTGTTTTGAACCACATACAAAATCTTCCATGAACCTTATTTATTCTTGTCTGGAATGGGCTGAAGATGGAAACTTGGAGCCGGAGGGGGATTGTTGACTAGTGATGGGTATGAGTCCCATCCCCGCCTTCTTCACCTTTCCTCGAGGCTGCTCTTAGTTTACGCTGCTCCTCCTTGTATATCCTGTTTCTTCTTTGAAACTGCAACAAGGTACACAAACAAATGCCTCATATCAGTCCAAGTATGAATCATCTGCTACTTGAACTATGCTCACTGCATGTTCATATCAAGTAATGAAACCACTGGTCATTACTAACAACACAACTGCTTCCAGGGAAAGATATTCAGTAGTATTCCAAGAGAGGCACGTTTACATATTGCATTGGTTTTAAAACAGTAGCATCGATATTGCCCTCTTAGTTCCAGAAAATGACCCGACCTATACATCCTATTTTGTAGAGAAACAAGCAAGAGACCAATATCTTCCAATGTCTCAGCAAAAAGAGTTGAACTCTGTAGCACAATGCCAAATCAAAGAAGGTGTGGAGCTGATTCTAAGCTCAGTGAATAATATGAAAGCTCTTCACGAATTCGTTAATTTGAAACCAAGAGGAAGCAGTATATTGTACAATCAATGTCGTCACTCTATATACTAGTAGAATCTAGCATATGACGAATTTGCAGGGTAATTAGGTACAAAATTCAAAATTTCAGTATTGGTCGAACGGATTTAAGATTTTGGAATGACTCCAACCCCGTGATCTAGAGACTGATCTAGGGTTTTGGGGAATAGTGGCTAACATGATTAACCAACAAATCAAAGAAAAAATCTTGGGAGAAATATGTCCAATAAAAGAAAAGCAGTAGCAAAATAAGAAGAAGAAGAAGTAGTACCTCTTTGGAATGGTGGAGACACTCGAGGTAATCTTCACGAAGAAGTGAACAATCCTTGGGCTCTCTGCAGTGAGACATACATTCACTGAAATCCATCCAGAAATCGTAGCATCTCCCTTTGTTTCCCGTTATTCCCCATCCCGACGCCATTTCAACGAAACCAGGAGGAGGAGGAGGAGGAGGAGGAGATGTTCGTCCGTCAACGAGACGAAACCAGGATTGATTGATTTCCAACAAAACGGTTCGGGTTTTCTCCACCCGAAATAGTTTTCTAGTGGACTTTTAAATGGGCTATAAGTGGGCTCATTCAGTTACTTGCATTCTAAAGGTTTTCAATTGGCGGCACTTTTTGCCCTCCAGTAGTATAGTACAGATTTCCCTAAAATCGCGGCAAGGTCTCAGGTGTGCGTTGGAGCACCATACACCCGCACTACAACGGATATCTCATTGGACTAGTCAGACTAAGTCAACTAATCAGACTAGAAATCAAAGCTAGAGTGTGTATACTCGTCGCACCAGATCAACGCTCCCCGAGAGAAGGAGGAGGTGGTGATTGGCGTAATACAGACTATACTAGTAACGAAGACGAAGACGAAGACGAAGACGAAGACATCTCGAGAGAGAGAGAGAGAGAGAGAGAGAGAGAGATAGTTTTGTGTTTTTACTTTATAGGGACAACAATGGCGGTTTCTTCACCGAATTCGTCTTGCAACTCTTCGGAATCCTTTCCGTTACCCTCGTCGAACTTCGCTTCGCTTCCGGTTGTGGCGATGAAGAGGAGAATCATCGAGAAAATTCTCGAGAATCGCGTCACCCTCATCGTCGGCGAGCCGGGCTGCGGTACGTGCGTTCGCTTGCTTTTGTCTCTGTTATTATTCTACATTCACTACTTTTGCCCTTCTTGTTCATTTTGTTTATAGAAATGCTCCGTCGATTCTGGTTTTGTTTCTTTCTTTTTTTTGCTCGTCGGGTTTTTCTATACGGATTTTGAATGTTTTCTGTGAAATGGATGGTACGTTTGTAAAATTAGGGCAGCATATATATATATATATATATATATATATATATATATATATATATATATATATATATATATATCTTGATTTGTAATCAATAACTGGATTTCGATTGATCTCATCCGTGCTCTGGTTGATTTCCCCACATTTTGTCCTTCTTTACTTCAGGGAAGAGTTCGCAAGTTCCACAATTCCTTCTGGAAGCAAACATGGCTCCCATTTTGTGTACACAGCCCAGGAGATTTGCGGTTGTAGCTGTTGCTAAGATGGTTGCAAAATCTCGTAACTCTGATTTAGGTGGAGAAATTGGTTACCACATTGGACAATCAAAGATATTGACTGAAGGGTACCTATGACACTCGTGTCTCACTGCATTTTCTTCATCTTCGTGACTTAGTTCGTACCTTTATGCTAATATTCTTCTTTCTTATAAAAAAAAAATTATTGTTGCATGCAGCTCGAAAATTCTGTTCAAAACTGCTGGAGTTCTGTTGGATGAAATGCTAGACAAAGGGTTGAATGCACTTAAGTACAAGGTTATCATTCTTGATGAAGTGCATGAAAGATCTGTGGAGTCCGACCTTGTTCTTCTCTGTGTTAAGCAGTTTCTCATGAAGAATAATGACCTCAGGTTACAGCCCTTTTCTACTATTTTTTATGTTGCTCTTTTTAAGGTTCTTAAACTGATCCACTCGGTTGTGTTTGCTGATCAAAGAGAAATCACTTTAATACTATTCCAATTCATTACCTCAACCGAGTAATTACCTAAAAATTTCGAATTGAGATCACGGTCTTTAAAGAGTTGATGTGATTTTTTCTACAGGGTGGTCTTAATGTCTGCAACTGCTGACATTACAAGGTACAGAGACTACTTTAAAGAACTCGGCAGGGGTGAACGGGTAGAAGTGGTTGCTATTCCTAGCCCTGACCAGAGAACAGTTTTCCAGAGAAGAGTATTATATCTTGAGCAGGTTAAACTCTTTGCGATTATGTTTGATATCTGTTGCTATTTAATTATCCAACTGATTTTCTTCCACTTATAGCTACTTATAAATGACTACTTTTGGTTATCTATCTTTCCTTTGCTGGGGGATATTGCTTCATTGTTGCCTGGCTCTCCCCACCCCAATGTGAGACAAGAATTCTTGTCTTGTGGTGCATTCCGTCTGAATACCACACATTGGATCTCTATCAATCCTGGAGATGAACTAACGAGCTTATCGATAAAACTAGATTCCTGTTGTTTCCATCTAGGATTCAAATGAGTTTTAGTTTTAGCGAACTAGAATATTCATGCTTATCATAGTATGCTTACTAGTAGAACTAATTTAGATTTTTTTTTTTTTTAATAGTTGTGGTACCCTGCCTAGAACAATGTTGTTACATATTGTGAAAACGAAACAATGGAAAATGTTTTCTGTGTGTGACCATCACTTTCACCTTGATGAAAATAACAAACTTGTATGACCTTTTTTCCTGGTTTTCTTATTTGACGGCGAACCTCTCCCTGCTGCTAATTGAATGTGACACTGTTTCATGAAGCAGATTTCAGGATTGCTTGGTGTGAGTTCTGATTTGTCAGCCTACTGTCCTGGTCCAAGTCCTCCAGCTGATACTGAAATCAAACCTCAACTGCAGAATCTTATTCATGATCTAATCTTATATATTCATGAAAAGGAACCAGACATTGAGAAGAGTATTTTGGTTTTCCTTCCAACATACTACTCACTTGAGCAGCAGTGGCACCAACTGGTGCCATTTCACGCATCTTTTGAGGTTCACATATTGCACCGAAGCATTGATACTGAACAAGCCCTGGCAGCTATGAAGATATGCAGATCCCGTCGCAAGGTTTCCCTTTGAACTTGTTTCTTCTTCTGTGCATTATCTTTGTGACCTGCAGGTGAGAGGACTCAACTGAAATTTAAATAACTAGAGAATATCTTAATTTAAGAGTGATGCAAACACTTATATTTTCAAATGTAGTGTGTTGAACATCTTGTGTGTTCAGACATCATTTTGTTGACCTTGGGTTAATGACGCTCGCTGGTGTAGTTCTATACTTTTTAGCGTGGACGTCTTATCATATTATTGGGGAGACATTAAACTCGTATTGATGCAAGTTCGGATTCCATCAGTTGCAAATACCATTTTGTGGCTTCAGTGATTTAATAGTTAATATAACTTTCACAAACTATTATTCTCAGGTAATATTGGCGACAAATATTGCGGAATCTTCAGTGACAATACCCAAAGTAGCCTATGTCATTGACTCGTGCCGGTCTCTGCAAGTGTTCTGGGATGCATCCAGGAAAAGAGATGCAGTTCAGCTTGTTTGGGTCTCTAGATCTCAGGTATTGTTGAAATTTACCATATATGGAACAAAAGTGGATGTCCTAACATTTGTTTTTGTATGTGGAGTTATAGGCTGAGCAACGGAGAGGGAGGACAGGTCGAACATGTGATGGTGAGGTGTATCGCCTGGTGCCAAGTGCATTCTTCAATAAGCTTGAAGAGCATGAGCCCCCAGCTATACTTAAGCTGTCATTGAGACAACAAGTTCTCCATATTTGCTGCACAGACTCCAGAGCCATTAATGACGCAAACGGTAATAATGTTATAATTGTATAGAGAATGCTTCACTTCTTACTTAGGAGACGTGGTCAAACTTGGGTTGCCTGAGAACTAGTAAGGATTGCCAGATTTGCTAGGTCTTCTGATACTGCATAAATACTTATCGCATACATTTCCTATTACACGTTCCCGTCTAAATGCTTTGTAGATATAGTAATTGAACATTGACAATAAGGTACCTTACATGAAGCTAAATGCTTATGGTAGAAATATTCTTTCATTTATTTTTAAAAAATGGGTGCCTATATGATTTAGGAGTACAATAGATTGAAACAAAAAGACAGTATCGTTAATGTTTTTGTGTCTGTCTAATCAGTCTCCGTTGGTTGAATTGAGTGTAATTGTTTTCTATTACTTAGCGTTGCTGGCAAAAGCTATGGATCCACCAAACCCAGACGTCATTGCTGATGCTTTGAGTATGTTACTAAGCATACGAGCATTGCGGAAATCGCCTAGGGGACGCTACGAACCCACATTTTATGGACGGTTGCTTGCTAGCTTCCCATTGTCCTTTGATGCATCCATTCTCGTTGTTAAGTTTGGTGAAATGGGAATGCTAAGAGAAGGGATTCTATTAGGTGTCATGATGGATACCCAACCGCTTCCTATCAATCATCCTTTTGGAGATGATTCACTGGTATTTCCTGTTGGTGAATATTTCTG
Source organism: Eutrema japonicum (assembly GCA_030161315.1). NCBI lineage: Eukaryota > Viridiplantae > Streptophyta > Magnoliopsida > Brassicales > Brassicaceae > Eutrema > Eutrema japonicum. The sequence goes on along the minus strand of BSQW01000003.1, from coordinate 54,650,290 downwards.
CAATTGTGCATTACATATTGATCATGATGTTAAACATCTACACCTATGTATTCTAAAACAGTTTCTGGAGTATGTTGACCACTATTTTGGTGGAGACAGCAGCAAGACCATTTCTGGTGGCCGGAGGGAGGTGGTACTCATGGCAAACCTATGTGCTTTTCAGTTTTGGCAGCGTGTATTTAAGGTAATAAAATAGTTTTGTCATATTCCCAAGGAGAAATAACTTTTATTCTTGTTCGTCTTACCATTGTTTCTCTCCTTGAAGGATAAGCATCGTCTTGAAAACTTGAAACAACTTTTGTCGAAGGAGGAAGACAAAGATCTCAAGTTGATGTCCCCTGAGATTGAAAAAGAGTGGTGTGATTTTCACAATATCGCCCGGTCATCGTTCTATCATGTGTCTGATATGTGTAAGTTCATGGTGCATCATCGATTATATTTCCGATAAACTTTCCATTTTACTCATGTAAAACAATTTATAGATAACCATGCTAATAGCCCTTTCTTTTTTTTATCCATCTTCTCTGCCCCTTGTTTTTCCTGTTTTACAGATGAAGATATACTTAGCTCATTTCATCGTTTCAGACCTCAATTCATCAGTTTTTCTGATTCTCTACCAACCTATTACAATCCATACGAATTTGATCACACATGCTATGTTGAGTGCCAACCCTCTGAGGATAGATACCCACACTCTAAAGATGAAGATAACAATCAATCATCCCTTGAAGTAAGAAAATGTGTATCGGTTCCGTTTGTTCCTCCTAACGCATTCCAAGCTAGTGCTATTGCAAAAAACATGGCCAATATTATCAAAGAGGTATTCATTTGCCGACCTTGTTTCTTGTATTTAGCATTGTGCGAAGTTTGTCAATGATAAAAGTGCGATGGATGCTAGAGCTGGAAACAACGTTGCTTCTTTACATCGTATTGATCTTGTACTGTTTCCATTTGCCACAGATAAGAACTCAGTGCACACCATCTGATAATAGCCATGGAGCAACCGAACCTGAGGATTACACTGCGGATCTAGAGGTCCCAGTCTGTGTATATTTTCTTAATGGCTCTTGCAACCGAGGTGACCAGTGCACGTTCTCTCATACTCTTCAGTCAACAAGACCAGCCTGCAAATTTTTCGCGTCATTGCAGGTTCATTTTGTTACCATCCGAGTTGGGTTGTCTTCAGTTTCTCTGCTAATGTGTGGGTTTTGCAGGGATGTCGAAATGGAGAATCATGTTTGTTTTCCCATGTCATGCGAAGACAGACAACATCATACTATTCTCCTCCCCCATGCCTTCCAGAAGAAGATGACGCTTCCACATTGCCTCTTCTGGATTTATTTCCAACTTCTTCTGAGGGATGTATACTTGTGTTCGATGACTCTGACATGCATTTCACTTCAAGTATAGCTAACCGCTATCCGTCCTGGAGAATACTCTCCACTTCATCTTTTTCCGAGACGCTTTTCTGTGATTCATCACTTGCGGGCACAAGAATCTTCTGGGGTCTCAATCATCCCTACCAAACCATCATCTCAAAAGCAGGAAGGGAGAACCCAATCCCATGGAATGAAGTGAAATGCGTGCTGTGGTTCCTTAACCCAGACAGATACGCCGAAACTCCTGAGAAACAGAAAACAATTCTGCAGAATTTCTTCGAGTACATGGCAATCAGAATACTCGGGGATGCTCTTTACGAAATCCGAGTAGTTCTCACTATGAACAACATCAGTTTCTCGCACTTACAGGTAAAATAGTCTTGTTGCTTTCAGTTTCTCCATTGTTTTGTCAAGTCCATTAATTTTTTTTTTTGTTTTATTATTTTCTTAAAGGTTGAGAAGCTAGCCAGAGACAGCTTCTTCTTCCTTGGAGAGTCTTTCCCGCACAATTCAATAAGCTTTGGCGAATTCTCAGACACATTCAGCATCCAGAGGCGTATGCAAGTCTCCAGACCGGTCTCCTATGTCTTTGATCTCCATCCGCCGTCTGACATCCAGTTTGGTGACTACACCTCTGTCATTCACAAATCCCTTCACAACCAATGATACCTTGTGATACTTTTGTCTCTGTCTGTAACCCCAATTAGCTAGCGCTCTAGCTGGCTTTACATGTGTGAATCGAAAAGAGATTGTCTGAAACTTATTCAGATTCTCATGCCTCAGCAAAAATGTGCATGAGTAAGTCAATGATCAGTTCTCCCTTGTTGCTCTTGATTTGTTGAAACTGGAAAGTGGCAGCAACTTCTCAGATGATGTCCGTTCTATATGTCATCAATAGGGAGGATGATTCCAAAAGTTCCTCCATATTTCAGATCATATATTACAGAGTATTCTCTAGGGCTATAAAAAAAAACATAAAGTGGTTTTGAAATGATGATTGATTTTGGTCCCCAATTTCATGTATCTTTGCTTATAGATTCAGCTTAGAGTGACTCCTCAATTCTTGCTTGTCCACGAATGTTCCATAGGAAATAAAATTGACACTTGGTTTCAGTCTCATCACATCATATTTCAACATAACATATATTATTAGCATCTTATCATCGTAAACCAATACTCTCGTAGTCATTCATAAGTTTTATGCTTATTATTATTATGTCTCTTATTTTTTTTTAGTACAGTCTGTGATCTTATGTCAAATTTGTAGATTCATGTGTTTCTTCTTCATAGGTTTTATCTCATCCCCCTAAATCTCCTCCTGTTTCCATCCGGTTCATGTGAATTGCCATAACCATATTTCGACCTTCCAATTCATGTGAGCTCAATCTTTACACGACATTTATGTTTATGTTTATGTTTATGTTTATGTTATGATCTCTTTTCTATTCTACCTGATATTTATGTTTTGTCTTTTATTCGAACCAGCCCTGATGATATTATACCAAAAGTGACGCACATTAAAAAAAAAAAAAAATTTGTGGTTAGGTCTTGAATTTGGGCTATAACTCAGTGGGCTCGATCATTTTCAATGCGAATAAACATCATATTAAATGTGAATCAACCGGTTTAGATAACGATATTGTAACCGGCCCTTTTTTGGTATTGAATGAATTTATTTTTTTTTTTCTTTTCCGACATTGAATGAATTGATTCAGACCCCAAGTATAAAATTTCTATAAATTAATAATATCGGAATTTATTAATTTATACAGATATTAATTAATTTATAAATTTATTAATTTACAGAGAAAGTTTATTTTTTCTGTCTTTTAAATAATATTATATTTAATAATTTAAACGAATATGCTTATAAAAATGATATGCACAAACTTAAAATCATGATTAATAATTTTATAAATTACAATAGAATAGTTGTTAATAGCATATTGGATTATCCATACAACATATATACATGTTTATAAGTTCAACATTTATAAGCAATTGTGGTTACTATCTTTATTGATGATGAAATTAGAAACAATACTACAAGACATTTAAAAACAATTGCGCATAAGAAAATTATCACGTGTAGAAATCTTCACAAATTTTGGTTGCATATCGAAAAAATAACACTTAAAATTATTAATTTATCTGAGTATTAAATTATATAGGTTTTATTGTAGCTATAATTGTGAAACGAACTTCACGTTCCAAAATGTTGTAAGTAAAAACTAAAGTTTCCCTCTTGCTTCAAGACAAACAATAATCAAAATCAATAATTCACAACATTAAATGATTAAGGGATCAAAAATTAAGCTTAAAGAATTACCAATCCGTCGATCGACTCCAAGTGACTTTTCATAGTCTTTTAAACTTTCATTATTGCTTCTCACCTTTCTCTTGCTTTGTCTCCACCCTCTTTTGATTAGCCTCTTTCTTTACTGTTTTTATTGGTAAGCCCGATGATTCTACCTTCTTTTTTATTTATTTTTTATTATCACACTATTTAGAAAATGACGATTTGTGCTCAGTTATTTATTATACAAAGAAAATGTAATTAACTGTTCTACTATTTCATAATTGTGTTAAGCTTGTTTCGCCTAATATTTTTGCAATTCAACTCTCTACGATTCTGCAATGTTGATTTTACCCCTGTAATTTTTTCCTTTTTTTTGTTATATCTCGGAGAATGTCATAGAACTAGAAAAGGGGGAAACAAAATTGCGTTACTTTGGCGACCAAAAATTATATTTTTGTGGTATAATTATACTTAACAAAAAATTATAATATAATTATACGTAACAAAAAATTATATTTTTATGGTATAATATTTTTACCGAAGTCACAGCCTCCTAAGTCAATTCAATTTTTATTTTTTTTTATAAAGACGTAAATCTAGTTTTAGAAGGTTGTGGTAGTTCTACTTAAAATGGTAAAAGAAATCAAAACAAAAATTTAAAACTACAGCACATACCTAAACCTAAAAATGGCTAATTATAGACTTAAAGCATGGATATTATGCTTATATCGTTTGTAATGGTTACTATAAATGGACCGCCCCAAGCTCTAAACTTGAGATTTACGTCCTAGTATCTTAATTAAAAGGTTAAAAGTTACTCCTTAATTACAAATTAAAAAGTGAATAACATCGGCTCCTTGGTGTATATATATAGTCTCTCTCTCTCAATCTAAAATATCTTAAAGCTTGGATCTTTCTTCTAATTAACTTGAGAAAGAAAGAAAGACAAACACAGACACATGAATTCTTCTATCACGTATACTCTTCTCTCTCTTCTTCTTCTGGCAGTAAACCCAAATCCGTCGTTAGCCTCCAGACGCAACCACACAGACGATACGAACGAGCGTAGCGTGAGGACGCGGTACAGCATATACGTGAAAAACGCGTGCAACGTAACGCGATACCAACAGCTCTGCGTCAGAACGCTATGGCCGTTTGCAATCGTGGCAAAAAACAACTCGAGCAAGTGGGCCCGAGCAGGCGTGGCGGTGACCATAACCGACACCAAAGAGATCCTAAGAGTCTTGCTGAAAACGCGGGGAACAGCGGTTGGGAAACGCGAGAGAATCGCGTTATCGGATTGCCGAGAGCTGTTCGTAGACTCGCTGGACAATCTGTACAAGTCGCTGGCCGTTCTCCGGAAACTGGACGCTCAAGAGTTTCAGCGGCAGATGAGCGATCTCGCCACGTGTCTGGATGGATTCGAGGAGGCGTCGACAGAATCTGAATGATCATCGACGGTGAGGATGATTCGGAGGAGGGCTACCAAGTGTATGCACTTATGCAGCAATGCTCTCGGTCTCCTTAACAAGCTTGCTTTCGATGGCTTGTAGTAATCGGAGGAGCTTGACTTTCATCATATATTAATTACTATGTTTAATGTCGCTTTTGTTTTGTATATATTCTTACAATGTTTGATGGGTCAGTCAAATCGAAATCGTGATTTACATCCAACCATTTTCAACTCCATTTCAGAAAAATTCGAAATTGACGGGCCTTATAATGTTTCAGATATATAATAAGCATTCATTCAGCCCAATAAAGGTGCAGAATGTTTGGACGAACCATCTTTAGTGTAGTTTAACCGTGAGATCGTATTGTTCTGGTAAAAGGGCTCAATCCTCAATGGGCTGTAATTATATTTGGGTTTGTATTGTTCTATTTGGAAGTTGAATATATTGATGGGTGCTTAGGTATCACAATTTTAAGTAGCGAGAGGATGACGTGGCATCACCAAAAGAGGAGAGTGCAGGAAACGTGGGAGACAATAGCAGAGCTCCACGTGGCATTACTCCGAGTCAACGTCTCTCTCGTGGGCCATTCTCGTCATTTCCTATTGTTCCTTCCCTCTTTGAAGAAACGTTTACTTTAAAAATCTGAAAAACGCCTAAAGGAGAAAAAATAAAACTGCAGGGGCATTGTCGTAATAAATGCGGAGAAGGAGGCTGAATCTGTAACGCGTCTTCTACTTAAATTCGCAATTTCACTCCCCCGACTCGGGAGAAAATCGCATACGATTTATTTCACTCTTGACCGTGGATCGAAGAAGAAGAAGATGGCGTCCGAGCTGACATACCGACGACACGAGATGGAGCAACCAGAGGCGCAAGCTTACAATCGGAAGCCAATGATGAATCCGTGGTTCGTATCGATTCGTCCGATCCGTTACATGCTCCGGGAACAGAGACTCGTGTTCGTTCTCGTCGGCATTGCAATCGCCACATTTGGATTCACAGTTTTCTCTCGGTCCTCCAACCGACCGATTCCTTACGCGGATCCGCTTTCCGGATACGGAATGAGATCGGAATCATGGAATATCCCGGCGCAGAGGAAACCAAGCATCGAGTACATGAGCAGCCGGATGGGATCGGCGGGGGGCAAAATCCCTCTGGGGCTGAAACGCAAAGGGCTTAGGGTGGTGGTGACCGGTGGGGCCGGTTTCGTCGGGTCTCACCTGGTGGACCGGTTGATCGCGAGAGGGGACAACGTGATCGTCGTCGACAACTTCTTCACCGGGCGTAAGGAGAACGTGATGCACCATTTCGGAAACCCAAATTTCGAGCTCATCAGGCACGACGTCGTGGAACCTCTCCTTCTAGAGGTAGACCAGATCTACCATTTGGCATGCCCTGCTTCTCCGGTCCACTACAAATTCAACCCCGTCAAGACTATCAAGACGAATGTGGTGGGAACATTGAACATGTTGGGTCTAGCCAAGCGAGTCGGTGCCAGATTCCTCCTGACGAGTACGAGTGAGGTCTACGGAGATCCTCTGCAGCACCCTCAGGTTGAGACTTACTGGGGCAACGTTAATCCCATCGGTAACTCCCTTGTGCTTTCAAAACACTGTTTCTTGACATTTCGAGATATTTTTGAATATGGCACCATTGGAACAGGTGTTCGGAGTTGTTACGACGAAGGGAAGCGCACGGCGGAGACTCTGACCATGGACTACCACAGAGGCGCTAATGTTGAGGTCTGTGTTTCCTCATTCATAATCGTTGATATATAGGAAATACTGATACAGCAAAAAAAAGAAAAGAAATTGACTGATTACACAAACAGGTTAGGATTGCTCGGATCTTCAATACCTATGGCCCAAGGATGTGTATCGACGACGGTCGTGTGGTTAGCAACTTCGTTGCGCAGGTGGGGGAGGGAGCTTTTAGATTTAATCAACTGGCATAAATGATTAATACTTTATTAAAGAATGAAATGGTAATGATTGTGCAGGCATTAAGAAAAGAACCATTGACTGTTTATGGTGATGGTAAGCAGACAAGGAGTTTCCAGTTCGTCTCTGATCTGGTAAGCCTTTCTACTTTTTCCTCCTAAACTATAATCAAATACAAACTAGGAAAATGTTCAATTCAGTATATTTCACTAGGAGGTGGTTGAGAATTGATATTTGAGGTTTCGATTGTTAGTTTGATGTCAAATCAAATTGTATTTTAATGTGTGACCGGGATTCACTAACTTGATGTGGAAAAGGATTACCTGAGGCCACATCAAAGGCCAATGGATACAGTGTGACATTAACTTTGGGGATGGATATTACATGACGCAAAAAGGACCAAAATGTGGTTTTAGATCTTTATTTATATATATCTTGCGTTGAAAAACATCATCTTTATTGGCGTCTCTCCACTACCTTTTATTGTGTACTGGTAAATCTTGATGATAGGTGGAGGGTCTGATGAGGTTGATGGAAGGAGAACATGTCGGGCCATTTAACCTCGGTAACCCTGGTGAATTCACCATGCTCGAGCTCGCAAAGGTCTATTCCTCTCTACTCTACTCTGCTCTCTTGTTCCGTACGCATGATTTCTCTCGGTCCTTGTATCTGACCCAAATGAGTGAATGGTGTTGTGGGTGCGCAGGTGGTTCAAGAGACGATTGACCCGAACGCCAAGATAGAGTTTAGACCAAACACAGAGGACGACCCACACAAGAGGAAACCAGACATCACAAAGGCCAAAGAGCTTCTTGGTTGGGAACCAAAGGTGGCTCTACGCCAAGGACTCCCACTTATGGTTAAAGATTTCCGTCAACGTGTCTTTGGCGACCAAAAGCAGGATTCCACTTCTTCTTCAACAGAATAAAAAAAATATATAAGTACCTGCTTATATAAACCAACAGGAATCATAGAGACAGCCTCGTTTCTTTTCATTTTTTTTTGTTCCTTTCCTTTTTGATATCCATTTTGCTACTCGTGTGTCAATGTAGTGGAGATCGGACCTCACACCGATTCCTTTATTTTGTTTTTCTCTTAATGCTATTAACCGTAGCTTGGTGCTCTGGACATGAAACTGAAGTTACTCAACACAAATGACATTACGAGCAAACACCTCGAAAGAGATTTTGTCGACTTAGGTCATGAAAACGAGACACATAATAGTCAAAATTAAAACATACCTACAAGAATTTATCATTTTCATCACAAACAAGGAACTAGATGTGCCTGCCTCTTAAGTCTCCCTCTCCTCTCTCACTTTGGATTCCTGAGGACGATGATCACCGAGTCTCCTCGAAGAAACATCTTGCTTATGAACCGATCTCTGTTCACCGGAAGTGCCTTCTTCTTGCCTTTTCCAGTTTTCGGAACCTACACCAAAAAAAGGGTCAGTTTGTCTGTGAGACACAACTAGATACACAAACTGATTTCTGTTTACCTCAGTCCACATCTCTCTGACATTTTCAAGAACCATGTTGCAGTGTCTGTCAAAGGCCCTCACTCGCCCAAGAAGTTTCCTGTTGTTCCGGCAATTGATTAACACCTGGATACAAACTTGAGCTCATTAACAAATTTCCATTTTAACCAGATAACCACTTCAACATATACAATATCTAACATCTGGCTTGCTTATGAGCATCTCCTCCTATACCTGAGTGTTATTCTTGACGCTCATCATCAGAACAGAGAGAGGCCCGGTGTTGAATTCCTCCTCCTCAGTCTTTCCCTGCTAAGAACAGTATCAAGCATGAACAACATTTGAGGGAGAGAATACATGCAAACAAAAAGGAAAGCAGTGCAAGATCGACCATCAACATTCAAATATGGCTTTGAAGCACAAGGCCCATCTCTAAGACATCAATCGAAATGAGAGATGAAAACAAACACTTGTCTAAACGTGGAGGAGGAGAGGAGAGCTTTGCAACAACAAAAATTCAGTGAAAATCTATAGCGGTCAAGCACTAAAGATTGCCTAAATAGCGATAAAATTAGGGTTTTTTAACGACAGAGACGAAGCTTAGAACAAATCGAGAAAGGTATACTTACGTTGGTGTCTTCTTCCATTGGCTTACTGCGAGAAAAAATAGAAAAATAAGAGTGAGAGATGTATCTAATTATTAATTTCACTTGAGAACGACAAAACGGAGAACACATCGAGAGATACCTCATGTTTGCTTGTCTCGACAATTAGCAGATTCCCACGGAAGGCAGATCCGAAATTAGGGTTTTGCCTGATAAATCTCGCTTTCGTTTTCCTCAGATCTCTCACAGGAACAAGTACAACAACGACGACCCCAAAGTACACAATAGAATTAATTAAACTATTGGGCCTTCTAACTTTATGGCCCTAAAGCCTAACGCTTTTAATAATATATGGCCCATTTAAATCCGTAGGAATAATCTGGACAAAGTAGCCCACACGCGTACATGTGTCTGTCTCACTCCCTAGTCCCTAGTTTCTTTTTGTTTTATCTTTTACTAATTTTTGTGAAATTCACTTTAATTTACATTTCATTCACCTTTGCTTATAAGATAGAGTGAAAACATGCCTTTTAATGAAACCAAAAAAACTATAACCCAATTTAACATATGTTTTTTTTGTTTGCTAAAAACATATGTTACCAATCACACTTAGCTTAAAAGGGAAAATAGTTACCAATCACACGGGGCCATATATTTTTTAAACCATGAGACCGACCTTTAATACCAAATACTCATTTCGAGATAAATTGAGTGAGAAATAAATTTCTCAACTATTACATTTACATAGCAGATCGAGGAACCAAACGGCCACCGTTCAAACCACAAAGCAGATTGAAGTAGGAACGTTTAGGTCTCCTTTGACCGCTACTAACGCCGTTAGCAATAACCCTCCGGATAGTGGTAGTAACTCGTATAGGAGTGACAGTGAGAGATGCTGAGTCAGCGGTTCGAAGGTCAAGCCAAGTGATGATGTCAGCAAAAACAAGATCGACGTTATAGTCAGGCTCACCTGACGTCAGAGCGTGCCACATCCCAGGATACAACTTGAGAGTCTTGTCCCTTGAGCTAGCTTTCTCGTACAAAGCTTTGCTTATCTCTGGATCCGTCACTGTATCGGCTTCTCCGTGTAATACAAAGAACGGCATTGTGATCTGCAAAATAACCAAATCAGATGATTATAGACTCAAAAGTAATTTTGTTATGGTGAGATGAGACCTAAAATAATACGTATGTAGGAGCCCATTGGTTTACAAAACCGTAAACTTAAACAAATTTAGTCAAAAGTCAACCTCGTCAAGACTGTCTTCGAGGTTCATGCTTGTCCTAAGCATTTCAAGTGCGGTTTTGAGCCTAGGCTTGTCTTGATAAATCAGCTTGTTGTTCCGTACCTGCATTTACCACCAAACCATTTGTAACAAATTTACATGGTGAGAGATTATTTATATTACATAAGACTATATATATATTAAGACCTCTTCTCGCTTGACAATGTCCTTGAAAGCAGCGTCGATCACGTCCTTTGCTGGAACTATTTTCCATTTCGGTATGATCTCTTCGACTCTAGTTAACAGATTAATAACAACCGGATGTGGCTTCACCTTTTCAGATATCTGCATTCACAAGAGTAACATTATCTCCCAAGACTATCTGTAATCTAAATTGCGGGTTTTTACCTTACACATTGGAGCGACAAGAATGGCGCCGTTCCAAAAGGAAGGATCTTTTTTGTGAAGCAATAAAGTGACTGCACCTCCCATGGATTCCCCATACAAGAATCTGCCTTTCTCTATGTACTCCTCTTGAGCTGGCGTCGCATACAAAAATTAACAACATGCATGGGGATTGAGAAAATCTGTTGTTATTGATACAACTAAAAAAAGAATGCTGTTGTGATGTCATACCACAAATAGAGGTGTAATAGTCGTAGCAATCATTTACAATGTTCCCAAACTTCTTTATGTAGCAACGAGGTCCCATGGACCGACCATGACCTTCATAGTCCATACCAAAAACTGCGTATCCGGCTGAAGCCAGTCTGATTCCGCATTCTAAAACCATAACATGTAATATCGGTTTAGTTTCATTTTAAACACCTAATAGAATCAATTTAAACCAAGCCATAGATCGAAGGTGTCTAGTTTCATGTAACATGTAAGAAAAGAATGCTAAAAATTAAAAAAAAATGCGGGTAGTTAATTTGAAAGAGATCGGTGGTTACTCTCTGACCAAAAATTAAATGCAATTAAATAACGTAAAATAAATTGTCTAGGGTCGTTCTCCAACCAAAACCAACCCACATAAGACTTGTTGACCCACCGGTCCTAACACACCCTCCATGACTTGCTTTTCAGAGGCATTTAAGTAGTCTTATTATTATTACACATAACCTTTAAATGATTCCAAGGTCCACAGTTAAATTGTCCTAGCATGATAAGCTTAACTAAAATATCTAAAAAAAACCTCTCATGGAGTCGCTACACTCCATTCCGTAACCTGCACAAAGCATCAAAATCATTTTATCAGTAATATTTTCTAGGTTTTGTAATATTATTAGACACTTTCAGAAAAATAATTGAAAAAAAAACAAAAATTACCATGGCAGAGGAAAAGCAGAGCTTTGGGAGAGGACGATGACGGAATCCATCTACAAGTGAACAACTCAATACCTCTCGAATTTATTATGTAATCCTGTTTCAATTAACATATGACGAATTTATTACATCTCTTTCTTTGGAGATAGAAAGAGAGAGAGAGAGAGAGAACCTGGTGGTATTGGACTTCCGACTTCATGTGAATGTTCGGAGCGAGTTTCTTTTGCTTCTCACAGTCACAGAGAGACGAGGAAGCTTTTTTATTTTTATTTTGAGAACCTGGTGGTGTAACCATTTTTATAGGACTCTCTTACACTAGTATTATTTCTTTATTTTATCCTTGCTATGGGCAAAAACAATTCAGAAAAACATTTATTGGGAGAGACCCATCCATCCATCCATTGGGTCAGACAAATCGACAACAAACAAAACCTACTCATCTCATAAAGTCAAACAAACGCATTTCTTTAATCTGCGGACAAACAAATCTACCCCAACAATTCAAAATAAAAGGATCATTTCACCTAGGTGTGATCCCAACGTTTGGTAATTCCGCCACCAAACGCGCATTTCAAGACGCTAATCCTCTCTTGGAGAATTGTTTCCTTTACACCCTCCATCACTTTCTCTTCCGCATCCATTATCATTTCCAAGTGCTCCAGATACTTCATCTTCTTCTCCACTTTCTTCAGCTTAATATCATAATATAACATTAAAAATAGATAAGTCAACAACAATTATTTTATGTTCCATTTCTTTATGTTAGACCCAACCTTACCTGTTCATCTATTATCCTCGCGGCTAGATGTTCCATCTCTCTTTCTTCTTGATCCCCCAGCATTTTCGCCTGAGCAGCCGCAGCTCCTAGACCTGTTGCCACAGACGCTCTTATCCTTAAAGCTACAGGTACATCCTCTGCACAATTATACGGGATCAATCTCAAGTCTTGAGCTCTCATTCTAAAACCCGCGGGAATACGAACCGGGATCATACTAAAATTTACCTTTCTCTACTTGCTCTTCCTCCATATATGTATCTTTGTCTCCATCAGCTCTGTGAAACAGCGAAAGTTTTAGATTAGACTTGACAGCCACAAGAGATGAGCAAATTGAGGGGTTGTAGAATCAAACCTGTCAACTGCTGAACTTGTGGAGTCACCGGTTTCGAAAATCTCTTTTGGACATGAGGCTTCATCACAAAGTGCTGCAATTGCAGCTTTTGCAGCAGCGGTTGTGACCGAGGGACCAACTTTGCATGCCATTGCTGCAACCTGTTGAGCAATATGTTATCTCTTGAAAATTCGATTGATGATAATGAACACAAGGCACATTGTTTAACCTGTTTCATAAGTGAAGTATCACCGTCTGATATTAGTGCAACACGTTTCCTTTTTGCTAGAGGCTCATCTTCATCCACGTGTTCCACAGGATGGGATGGAGACGAATAGTGTTCATCCTCGGTGGGGATAGAGGAATTGAGTCTTCCAGAAGCAGAGCCCATCAGAAACTCTCCAAATGGGAGCTCAATGAGCTTCGAAATGCAATCTAGTCTACTCTTGGTAGAAACACTTTGTGCAATGAGTTCCCAATCATCTCCATGTTTCAGCACAGATTCTAGCAAGAGGAGGATCTCTTCCTCGGTCCACACAGCTGCAGCAGAAATCAACTTGAAATCAGCTGCGGAATTGTTCTCCCCGTAGTCTCCATTCTTGAAACACTTTTCGCATAAGTTGACAATACTCTGCCAGCATCATATGTTAGGAAAACAGACCAAGAGAAGATGAAACATGCTAATCCATTTAAAAAAAAAAAAAAAAACGGAAATGACCTTGTTGTTATGTTGGTACAAGACAGAATCACAACGTTCTCCACAATGCCCACAAACCAATCCATCACAAGGCTTCTTCAAACCACTGAAAACATCAGAATAAGAGGTGAGAGGTGGTAATTTGACACCAGACTCAGCTCTTTCGTCAACAAGGGGCGGTGCGGTAAAAGGCCTCATCGAATTTGGAGTTGCAGTAACTCGAATCCCAGGGGGAGTCCCTTGTTCGATCTTAGCAATATGCTTCCCTTGACTCTCCACCAAATCATCACCACCGAAATTGATCAATCCCCGATTTTGGAGGAAGAGAAACACTTTCTGAAGCAAATTGACATCGCCCACGAGATACTTGCGGACACTGGTGAAGGTTAGCCGCCTGGTAGTGTCCTCTCTGTACTTATTGATGATGAAATCTCTATATTCTTTGTATACTTTGGGGGTTCTAGTGATTGAACTCTCACTGAAGAACTCCTGAAACTCGCGTCTTTCGATTTCGTGTATATCATCCCATAAGAACCAACCTAGAATAAACAACCCCAAATCAATTTCGACTCGACGGGGAAATTACCAAACCCAAGAAGAAAACAATTTCGTATAGAATAGCAAGGAAGAAGACATACTGGATTGTGCAGGGATGGTGTAGAGCTCAACTTCTGCTTCTGCTTCTGCTTCTGCTTCTTCCATGTCCCGAAGATCTCTCATATGTCCAGGCCAAGGTAGCAGGACGATCAATAAAAATAGTAATGGTCAATTTCCGAAATTTTAAGAAATTCAATCTACAAACTGTTGGGCTTAAACTGTCAAAGCCCAAGACCATTATTTATCACCTTCTTATCATTTTATTTTTATTGTCAAGCCCACTTATTATTGTCTTTTCCCAAATAGCGCTTTTTCATTAATTTTTTATCAACGACGTAGAAGAGATTCAGAGAATATCACCCACCATAATACGCTCGATGATTGTAAAGGTTTTAACCCTATTCATACATTATGTTATACAATCAGATGCGACAAAAAAAAAAGAAAACAAAGTTTGCTTCGATGAAACAATAGTAGTTGAGAGACCAAAAGGATAAAAGATTGAGCAACATAGAAACCGTCTCAAGAAAGTGCAAACATCCATGTTTCAAACCAAAAAGAAACAGCTAAACAAAAACTTCTCTATTAAGTTTTACGCAAATGACTTTGACCCAAACACACACAAAAACAGATCCTTCTTAGGTCATCCTCTGGGCAGCCTCCTTTGCAATAACCCTTTCCTTGGCCTTTGTCTTAGCTTGAGATTTTGATCCCATTATGCCTCCTCCCCATTTCTTCCTGTACTCGTCGTACTTGTCGTTGAAGTTGGCCTATACACCCAAAAATAACAAAACCAAGTTAAAGATCAAAACAATCTCTCAAGTAAAGGTTAGTTAATCCATTGTCAAAATAAGCTTTTTACCTTGATGGCCTCAAGGATTTTGCTGAACTCTAGCTTGTCCTCGTTCTTAACAGTGGTCAAACACAAACAAGCGGCAGTCTTTTGGTGAACGACCTGAAATTAAGGGAAAGAGATAAACCCACCGTTTTAACTAGAGAGATGTGAGTCAAACTTAGATCCCTAGATGGACATAACACATACCGCTCCAAGACGGGATTTTCCTTTGACAATGCAGTAAGGGACTTCCATCTTCCTGCACAGAGCAGGCAACCAGACGACCAACTCAATTGGGTCGACGTCATGAGCAATGACAACAAGTTGTGCCTTGTTCTGCTCGATGAGGTAGGTCACATGGTTAAGGCCATACTTCACAACAATAGGCTTCTTAGATTCAGAAGGCTTCCCCTCAGCTTCAGCTTGAGCCTTCTTCACAAGACGCTCTTTCTTGGCAGCTTTGTCCTCTGGCCTATACTTCAGAAGGATCTTGAATAGGCTGGTTGCTGCAAATATCAATATAGATATGGACTTTAAGGACAATAAAATATCAGAATGGCAAACATTTCAATAATAACATTACATACACCAGAAGCAAATAGACTCACCGAGATTCTTGTCAAGAGTCTTGGTGAATTGGTTAAGAGCTGGTGGAACCTTCAACCTCTGCTTAAGGATCCTCTTCTGCCTTTGAAGACGGATTGCCTTTGGCCATTTGATGTACCGAGTAAGATCCCTCTTGGGAGGCAAAGCTCCACCAATTCCGAATTGCTTAGGCCTCCTCTCGAACAGAGGGTTCGTAACTTTCTCCTGAAAATCAGAAATCACAACACAAACTTAAGACAAATATTTGAATGCCTCTAAAGAAATCTAAAAAAAACAAACAAATTAAGATCGTACCGTCTTCTTCTTGGCAGCTACCTTCACTCCTTTCTTCGGGGCCTAAAACAAAATCATGGCGTAATTAATGAAGAGTACTCAATGAACATCAAGCCATTGTTCTCTGCGCAGATTTCTGGGTTCATTCAATAGCTCTCTAATACCAAATCTAACAAACCCTAAATCCTAAGAGGGTCAGATATGAGTTCATCGCTAAAGCAAATGCATCCAGGAGAAGGGCAAAAAACTATTTCGTTGATTGTATATAATGAGAACAAACAAGTAAAAGAAACGAAAAGAGCGAAGGGAGATGTACCATCGTCGTCCTGCTAAAGCTGTGCAACTCCAAATTGGTTTCGGCAAACGGACGGCTGAGTCAAAAGAGAATCCTTAGGGTTTTGCATTATATACTACACAATTGATAGGGCTTCTTTATTTTGTCTTCTTTTTAAAACCAAACTAAAGTTGCAAATATACCCAATTATTTTACTTAATTACAAATATACCCACCCGTAATGACCATAATAAATAATTTCATAAATTTATATTTTCCTTTACCGAGAGTTTTAGAGTATTTATTTTTCAACATGTAAAACTATATTAATAAAATAGTTTGGTTAACCAAATGGAATGAACCGAGTTTACAAAACTGAAATCACAAGAGTAAGGGTATGATCTAGCACTATATGCTTGACAATCTGGTTTTACATTTAAAATACGAGACTACAACTTTATTTTTACTAGTTCTTTGTTGTTTGTCTAGAAAGATAAGACTACCTCTTGAGATATACATGGTTGGCCATGGGCTAAATTTTGTAAAGCAACGAGTTTATGCGTCAAATTTTATTATAAATTTATGGACATCAATTTTAGATAAGTTTTTTTGATACGTATAGTAACTAGTTGTAGTAGAAGGGCATAATTTTGTTAGTGTGTTTTAGGCGATTTCACAAGCACAAATGGAACCTTTAACTTAGTTATTCAATCAAGGCGTTCTTTAAGCCATAGGTTAAGACAAATTCAATTTCTTAGCCCATACAGTAGTAAAATTAGGCGAGTCCTTAAGATACATAACCAAAATCTAGTTTCCTTGAAAACCCGAGCTTGGATCATTTCGGTTGCACAATTGAATGTGAACTGAAATGTGTTTCTTCTGCAGATCTGGGTTCATGGCGACTAGGTGATTCATCATGTGAATCATCTCATTCGTGAAAGCATTTGCAAACGGAGTGATATCGAAAGTGTCTCCCTCACACCAAGCATCCTCGCACCTGGGCATGTTTATATATCACAAACTGTTGATCACTAATGTTTATTTAAAACAAGCATTATGTTTGTGAACTTACTTAAAGCCTAAAGGTTTAAAGCGCTTGATATCATCAAGGATAAAATCCTTGGTTTCTGGTATTGCTAATGAGGTCAATTCTCCATTGCAGAATATCATCAGTGCTGCGCTTAACAATTTGCGGCTGGAAAACAAAAAGTCAAAATTATATATATATATATATATATATATATATGTTGGCAAATAAAAGAACTTGTTGGGATATTAATCCAAGTCCCACATCAGAAATTTAAACAAATATTGTCTAGTATATAAGTAATGTCCAACTCTGATTAGTATGAGGCCTATTGGGAATGAGCCCAAAAACAAATCCGTGCGGGCTTTGCCACTTGGGCCCAAAGCGGACAATATCATACTAATGGGGGAGTTCGACATGGGCTTGAAAAGCCCAACAGTGGTATCAGAGCCCGGGTTCAGAAAAGGTGGACATGGAGAAGGGTGTGGGTTGCATGTTCGTTGTGGGAGGAAAAAGCCCTCAATATGACCTCACGATTAAGGGTGTCGGTGCCTTGTGTCGAAAGTCTTCCTGACGAAGCAGATGGTCAGGCGGCGGGTTTCGTTGGTGATTACGGCGGTACAAGATGGATGTCAGGTTTCGCTGGAGGAGAGGCCAAAGGGCTTGTGTGGTCCTTGGTTTGAGGGGAGGATTGTTGGGATATCAATCCAAGTCCCACATCAGAAATTTAGACAAATATTGTTAGTATATAAGTAATGTCCAACTCTGATTAGTATGAGGTCTTTTGGAAATGAGCCCAAAAACAAATCCGTGCGGGCTTTGCCACTTGGGCCCAAAGCGGACAATATCATACTAATGGGGGAGTTGGACATGGGCTTGAAAAGCCCAACAGAACACAAACCCTTACTCGATAAGACACTTGAAGAATCTATGCCTCTGAAGAAGGTAGAACATGACGTTCGACTGAAAATTTGAATCAGTCTTGGTGAACTCAGAAAGATATGCCTCGGCTCCATCGATGTCGCCACTAACAAGTGATGCACAGAAGCCTTCTCTATTGAAACTGCAACAAAAGAAGAAAACTTACAAGTGAAAAGCAACAAAAAAAAAAAAATTATTTGATTCACTTTAACTTACAATTACCATACAAATCAACATCATAAAAGGGCCCAATTACCGAAGATAAACACAGCCAGGCGAGTACAAGACATTTCTGGAGACAAAAGAGAATACATGTTGGAATACGATTTTGGAATACGTTTTTATAGAACACTAAGCCAGCGAGTACAAGACATTTCTGGAGACAAAAGCCAGCAGAAATAATAATATCTCCGGAAACTTAGATATAAAACAAAGTAGAAGGCAAAAGTAATCGGAAAACAAAACAAAATCATACAAATTAAACACTCTTAGAAAGAGAAGTAACTGCGAAAAGAAGGATTAAATGGAGCGGAACACCTAACAGCCGAATTATTGAAGTTGAAATCCTTGCATAAACTCATTATATTATTTCTAGTAATTGAAAAGAAGAATTATTGAAGTTGAAATCCTTGCAGAAACTCATTATATTGTAAATGGTGCTTTGGTCGAAGAATTTGGGATCCGGAAAAATCCTATGTGTTGTTTCCAGTTCGATTTTCTCTAGGAATTTTACTCTACTAAATATGGCATTTAACACCATGGAAACCACTAGCCATGGGCATAAAATCTGGATCCGAAAAACCATACCCGAAAAATCGAAAAATTGCCATCCCAGCTTAATTAAAACTATATTAATAAAATAGTTTGGTTAATCAAATCGAATGAACCGAGTTTACAAAAATGAAATCACAAGAGTAAGACTCTCATCTAGCACTAGATGCTTGACAATATGGTTTTACATTAAAAATACACGAGTACAACTTTATCTTTACTAGTTCTATGTCGTTTGCCTAGAAAGACAAGGCTACCTCTTGATATCCAGGGTTGGTCCTGGGCTAAAACTTGTAAGATAATGGTTTTAGGCACCAAATTTTATTTTAAATGTATGGACATCAACTTTAGATAAGTTTTTTTATACGTATAGCGATTAATTGAGGTAAAATGTCATCATTTTGTTAGTATGCTTTAGACATCTTATAGTTTTGAACCGGTTATGTTGATACATTTTCATGTACTTCATCGTCTATGTCAGTGTTTTTAATTCTGCCTATAGATGGAAAATGAATGTTTCATCATACTTGTTGTAAACAAGTTTAGATATATTGATGTGTAACAGTAGTCTTGTATTGATCGATCAAAATTTCATTTTTTCTTACACTATGTTTTTTTTTTATTACTATAAACTTTGACATTGATAGTTTCTTAAGTTCTTAGGTCCAAAAGTGATTTAAATAATACATAATATTGTAGGTACCGTTGAATGTAAACAATTGATGTTTAAGTATATTCATGTTCTTTGTTAATTAAATTTTTAAATCATCATTTTAGCCAAAATAATGTAAAAATAAAAGAAAAAGTTTAGAAGTAGCAATATTTATATTTAGTTTATTTAATATAATAGTCTTGATTAGTATTCTCTTTAAAATTTCTTGAATTTTGAAAGTTCCTTTTATCATTTATGTTTCTTGAAAAATCATTTTTTCTTTGTGAATGCCAAATCGTTAATTTATTAGTTTCTCTAAATAGAGTCGAACATTGAACGTTCAAATCATCAGTGAACTGATAGTTTTTTGTTAGTGATAAATTTATATTTAACAAAAGAAAACTAATGACGGTCTCGAAACATGTGTATATCAATCAAACTTCATATCCTCTTTTTTTTTTAACATCACTTTCATTAAAATTCAAAAGTTTACAACAATCTAGTGGTAGAAATTCGAATGGATTCCTTTGTTAAATTGTCAGCTAACACATTATCCGCTCTCGGAATGTGTTCAAATGAGACCATAGAAAATAGTTAGGATAGAGTTTTGATATCATGGAGGATTATGTGGATCTTCTTGAGTTGGTTTCCCGACTTGATTGTTTGGATGAGCTCCATCAAACTTCATATCCATAATTAAAAACTGACAAGCACAATTTTAATTATGGATATGACAAAAGAAAAATGGTCCGAGTCGATTCGAACTTGTAATTATTTATATTTAGAAAGATTGAAAAAACCAAGAAGCATCAATATTTACTATAGCGTATACGAAAAAGAAAAAAAAAGCACAATTTTATAAATCGACGAATAAATCAGTGAATATTTCCCACTCCACTCCAAATCAATGAGCATCTCCAATCCTACTCAAAATTAGTGAACAAAGCTAATCATTGAACATCTCAAATCCCACTTTAAACTTCATTTTGGAGTAAAATTTATTCATCTCTACTTCATTTTCAACGTGATTAACGGGACCATTCTAGAGATGCAACGCTACACTTCAACGGCGGCTTCAGCATCTGAGGACACGTTACTGAGAGAGATTACACGAATTACACGTGATAAATATGAAGGTGGATTGATGTCTATGTCGTACAACATATAAATGTCTATATCAAGTGACATATGTATATAACAAAGAGTATAATTCAAATAAATACATCTTCGCTATCAATCATCTCGATAATTCAAATATATATATATATATATCATGACAATCATGTGTTTTGTTTGTTTGTTTAAGAAAACAAAAAAATAATATACATCAGGTTGTTTTAGCAGAGATGTATCTAAACTTATGGGTATAAATCGAAAATTACTTAGTTTTTGATCTCGTTTGAGATTGAAAGCAGATGTATCAAGGATGATATAAAACAAAGTTCAGGGACTAAAAGATAATTAAATATTTAAAAGTAGGGTCTCAAATTCATAAATTATATTTTAGGATATTCTCCGTGTAAGATACAAGTATTGAGATTAGGTATGTGTTTGCAATATATTAAGTGATAGATATCGATCTAGTTAGATATGGGTTAAGTCTATGACGATAAGGACTAGTTCCTATAATTCATGGGGTGAATGAATAAATGCAATCAGTACACAATAAATGATGGCTCACGAGGAGAGCCTCCTCCACTGCAAAAACCAACTCCTCACTCACTCCTGACCCATTCCATTTAGCTCCTCTCGCCTTCTGTATTTCTCCCGTGATCGGCGGATTGTGAATGCCGTTCACTTTGAAATTTTACTGTACGTTCTATTTCTTCACTCTGTTTTCCCTTCTTGTTCTGTTCTAAATTCGAGACCATCTTCGAGAAATTGGGGTTATTGTCTCTCTAATTTTGTTTTTAAAAAAAACCCAACTTGTTCAACTTTAACCGTTTCAATGATGAAACTTGTCTTCTTTATTTAGTCTCTGGATTTTGATTGCGCACACACTGTGGAACATGCAATTGTTATTAGTTTGGTTCTAGATTAGATTCCGTGCTTTTGCATGTCATTGGATCCTTTGCAAGTGTTTAGTTTATGTTACGGATTCTCTGGAAATAAATCTATTGCATGTTTCGCGTTTTTCCTGCTACTATTCGATCGCAAGATTCTTCAGATTCTAATCCCTCTTTTCGTGTGCCAGATCCAATTTCCGGGGTTTTAAATGGCCTCGATTCTTAATCAAACCCAGGAATTGCAAGAATCTTCTAGGGTTCTTGGGCATGTAAGATGTGAAAGCTTCTTTATATTCCCCGGAGAAAGTAGTTTGTCAGATGGTTTGAGGGCTGTTTTCTATTTTCTCGGTCTTGCCTACTGCTTTGTCGGGTTGTCTGCGATTACTGCACGCTTCTTCAAGTCTATGGAGAATGTCGTGAAGCATTCGCGTAAAGTGGTTTCGGTTGACCCCATTACTAAAGCTCAAGTTATCACATACAGGAAAGTTTGGAACTTTACTATTGCAGACATCAGCTTGTTGGCTTTTGGAACTAGCTTCCCTCAGATTTCCTTAGCTACCATTGATGCAATACGGAACATAGGGGAGCGTTATGCTGGAGGTTTGCTTCTTTCTTCGGTTTTCTTTCATTCCAAAACTTGAACCGTGACTTCTCATATATTGTTATGTTATATAGGTCTTGGTCCTGGAACACTTGTTGGCTCAGCTGCATTTGATCTCTTCCCCATCCACGCTGTTTGTGTTGTGATGCCAAAAGCTGGAGAGTTGAAAAAGATATCCGACTTAGGTGTTTGGCTAGTTGAGCTGATTTGGTCTTTTTGGGCTTACATTTGGCTATACATAATCCTTGAGGTAACTGTGCAAAGGCGTTCTAAAAGGATTCTGTTGAATTTATTTATACTCATGGGGTCTAAAATGTTTTTTCTTTTTATGTGTCACAGGTGTGGTCACCTAATGTAATTACACTTGCGGAGGCATTATTGACAGTAGTGCAATACGGATTACTTTTAGTTCATGCGTATGCGCAAGACAAGCGATGGCCTTACTTGTCCTTACCAATGTGGGTTTCTTCTCCAGACAGTAACATTAGTTTTCTGCAAAATGGATTCCTGCTAAAGATTGAATCTTTGTGTTTGTTTTTGATATTTGAAGGTCAAGAGGTGATAGGCCAGAGGAGTGGGTTCCAGAAGAGATTGATCCATCCGAAGATGACAATGATGTTCATGAAGTGTATTCGGAAGCCGCTCAAGAAGCTGGTGAATCAGGAAACCGAAACATTGTTGATATCTTCTCTATTCATTCAGCTAATAATGATACAGGTACTAAGTATGTGTAGGTTGTCTTTCTATTGATATAAGATCATTTTGAGTGTAATTTTCAAATCTGTGTGATTCGCGTATTCTCTGCTACTCTTATAAATCAAAATTTCCCTGTAACGAACGCTTTTGCAGGGATCACCTATCATACAGTGGCAGATACTCCACCCGAATCTTTGACTAAGAGGAGTAAGGCAAAGAATTCTACTGTTTTCGACATTTGGAAACATCAGTTCGTGGACGCAATAATGGTAAAAATCTTCAACTTACCATGTGTTTTAAGATTCTTCTATACCCCCTTTTGGGCTTTTGATCATTATCATCAACACATCTTCCTTAACTTGTTTCTCTTCCAATTTCTTACTCAAACAGTTGGAAAAATCAGAATCAAAGAAAGTTGATAGCATTTATCTTCGAATCGTGAAATCCTTTTGGCAATTACTCCTTGCCCCTTGGAAAATTCTTTTTGCGTTTGTGCCTCCTTGCAACATTGCTCACGGTTGGATCGCATTCATCTGCTCTCTTCTCTTCATCAGCGGAGTAGCCTTTGTCGTCACAAGGCTTACCGACCTTATAAGCTGTGTCACTGGTACACACACAAAGCTTTCAAAAAGTCCATCAAAAGATTCAACATTTTAGCTCTTGAACATTTGAAACTCTTTTTTCGTTTTGCAGGAATAAACCCATATGTGATAGCATTCACAGCACTCGCAAGTGGAACTTCATGGCCAGATTTAGTAGCCAGCAAAATCGCTGCAGAGCGACAACTAACCGCGGATTCAGCCATTGCAAACATCACCTGCAGGTAAAAATCTCAAAACCCTATTCAAACAATCAAGATCTTTTTTCGTGATATTTTTTGGTTATAATTCCTGCAGTAACTCGGTGAACATCTACGTGGGGATTGGAGTTCCGTGGCTGATAAACACAGTATACAACTACTTTGCATACAGAGAGCCTTTATACATAGAAAACGCGAAAGGATTAAGCTTTTCTCTGCTGGTATTCTTTGCGACATCAGTGGGATGTATCGTGGTACTTGTGTTGAGGCGGTTGATTATAGGAGCTGAGCTTGGAGGTCCAAGGCTATGGGCTTGGCTTACTTCTGCTTATTTCATGATGCTTTGGGTCGTCTTCGTTGTTCTTTCTTCCTTGAAAGTTTCAGGCATCATATAGAAGGAAGCAACAAAAGCAAAGGAGAAGGAAGAAAAACCTTATTACAAACACATGTCCTCCTTTTTAACTTGTGAAGGTTTTTTTTTAAATATCAAAGGCAGTTGGCTAAATATGTGTTACAAATATAAAAAGCATATTTAAGATGATTTTGGATTGGGATCATTGGCTAAATAGAAGGTAGAACAGAGCTTTTTTTATAGTTCTGGGATCCATTCACAGCTTCTCATGGTTTAAAAATATTAGTTATGACTAGGAAGGCTATTAATCTAATTCCTTATTTAATTAATTACAATTAACTAAATGAATAATTAGTCCACATGGCAAATTCATTGTTTGAAAATAATTTATAGACAAAATATAATAATTTGTCAAGCTGCATCTTTCTTGGCAGCTTTGTCCTCTGGCCTATACTTCAGAAGGATCTTGAAGAGGCTGGTTGCTGCAATTATCAATATAGGAGGATATGGTGAGGCAATGAGACAAAAAAAAAAGCCACATACTAAGCATTCTCATAATCATATAAAAACAACACAAGAAAAAACCAGAATGGCAAACATTTCAATAATAACATTACATACAGCAGAAGCAACTCTCTGAAGGATGCCAAAGTTTCTGTTTCGGCCTCATTAATCAGATTGTCGTCCGTATTTCTTATTTTCCCATAACTCTCAAAAATCGTTTCTTTAGGATTTCGATTTGGTTACAATGAAACATGAGTTTTTCTGCCCTTTTACAGGTCCCAGGTGATATTGTTCTTGATTTGACAAACATGACTAACCAAACAATCAAGCTCGGCAGTGGCCTCCGTCTCAGGTTTCTTCTTCCTCAATTTGTGATTTAACAATTGCTTCCACGAGCTGCAAGGAGAAATGAAATATACGTGTTTTGGCTTCTTTCAGGATAATGATGCCATGAGAGCTGGGAAGTTAAGTTACTCCAAGCCAAATAAGTATTGGGTTGAAAGTTCTCATTCAATGGTTTATTACCGTATTTGACATGCTTTATTGATTATCTCTTAATTGAGGTTTTCTTGGATTACCCCTTATTATGTCAAATCCTGAGTGAATATTTTCTCTCAAATAAGCCTCACAATTGCATCGGGAATATTTTCTATTACAGTATTTTTTCACTTTTTGCTAGTTTTTTTTCCAATAGTTATTTATCATATACGTCTGGCTTGACTAGGTCAATTAGAAAAATTACATAAAAAAAATCAAATAGAAAACTAACAGAAGAAAGAAAGAAAAAATTAGATTTCAGAGGTTTACCTTTCCCCCGGCGAACTGATGTGGACTGCGTAGATGGTTGCCTTATTATTAGTCCCCACATAAATCTTGTCGTCCTCTGTAGATGTCACGATGTGCTGTATAACGCCCCGACCGCCCCTACCTGTGGGCCCCAACGACATCTCCCGGCCCGTGGGCCCACCCTCGTCCGACGGCCGATGCGCTAGTCCGGGAGGCTCGTAAGACTTGTTTACTGACCCTGCAATCACCACGTGACCTTTCCCCGTATTTTGTCCTCACTCACACGATACCGCGAATCACTTCCCGGAAGGTCACCCATCCTTAGACTACTCCAGCTCAAGCACCCTTAACTCTGGAGTTCTCTCTGGACAAGTTCCCGAAAAGATAAGTGCACTTTGGTGACATAGGTAGCCAAATCAATTCTTATAAGCCTCTCCGCATATACAAGAAACCGGGATATTACAATCACCCCCACTCACAGAGCGCAACGTCCTCGTTGCGCACCAGGATCGTCACCCTAGACGGTGTGGCGTTGCGCACCAGGATCGTCACCCTAGACGGTGTGGGCCCACCTGACTCCACACACGTGTTTGGGTTCGGCTCTGATACCACTTATAACGCCCCGACCGCCCCTACCTGTGGGCCCCAACGACATCTCCCGGCCCGTGGGCCCACCCTCGTCCGACGGCCGATGCGCTAGTCCGGGAGGCTCGTAAGACTTGTTTACTGACCCTGCAATCACCACGTGACCTTTCCCCGTATTTTGTCCTCACTCACACGATACCGCGAATCACTTCCCGGAAGGTCACCCATCCTTAGACTACTCCAGCTCAAGCACCCTTAACTCTGGAGTTCTCTCTGGACAAGTTCCCGAAAAGATAAGTGCACTTTGGTGACATAGGTAGCCAAATCAATTCTTATAAGCCTCTCCGCATATACAAGAAACCGGGATATTACATGCTGCATGAGATAAAAGAAAAGAAATTAAGAAGATGAAAATTAGTATTAAAACTAGACTGTATGCAAGTAATATATGTGAGTACTGTTAATGTATATTACCTTAGATTTGTGTTTAGGATGCAAACTCATAGACACTATGGGAGATTGTTGATCATCAAATTCTTTGGCTAGTTGGCCTGTTGCAAAGTCCCACGATTTTAGTTTGCCTTCCGAGCCACACGTGATGAGATAAAGCTTTTGGTTGTTGCCATCATTGTCACCCACGTACGTAGTCAAACGCCAAATCATTTACGCCTCTCTCATCCACAACAACCTAAAAAAACGTCAAAAACATTGGTAAGTAATTAAAGAGTTACCAAACTGAGTAAAAACAGTGAGCAAAAACCATCTTAAAAAGGTACAAGAAACGAAACTAACCTCCGTATGGAATGTTATATTGTTGGTCATTTGGTCAATTGTGTAGAGATGGACCAACTTGTGTGAAACAGACACACCTGCAAAAATATTAATAATAATGATCAATCATCGATTTTTTATGTCACAATAATAAAGAACTTGGTTTAGGTTTTGGGATTAGAAATATTATACCGTATGCACTTGTTTCCTTTGTGAGGGTGTTAGGACAAGGAGGAGCCCAATGGACCCATGTAACACAAACCCCTCCTAAAGAGTGTAGAGACTCCATGTGAGCCTGAAACGGTGTCTTAGATCGTATTCGTATACGTTTTTAGAATCAGTATTCATTCGTGCAAGATTTGAGCATAACGTTTTGGACATATTTTTATTTCGAATATCAATTTCAAGCTTGTGATTTACATTTCTACATTTTACTACCCAAATTAGAAACTTCAAAACTCTCATAATTAATAACTCCTTACACAAACCGAAAAATCTCAATGATATACACTTTCTCGTCATAAATATTAAGTTCATACTACAAACAAAATATTGATACATGCTTTGGAATTTTACATTGGGCGATAGTTTTTTCATGTTTGATAGATTCATTATGAATAAGCAACTCATGAGGCATTGTGAACCATCTGGAGAAGAACATGTGTGTCTTTTCTTTTCTACAAAATTACAATTAAAGAATCAATCAACATATTTAAGCCTATAAGAGAAATATTGATTATACGTTATTTTATTCATAGTCAATTACACATAATATAATATTGTATTTTGCCCATAACTCATTTTTACAAAATCTCAATCTTTCTCTTAAAAGGTAAAAATCTAAAAAAACTTCGAGAACATAGTCTACAACAAAACTAAAGACAGAGTGATCATTTTTTTTGTTTCTTCCATAAAAACTCATACGTTTGATCAAAACCAACAACTCCATAGTGAAATTAGAGACGAATTGGATATAATTGGTTATGCAAAACACTTTGCATTTGTCAAAATTTCAAATACCCAAATTTTTCAATTTTAGAACGATCTATTTAGGATGAGAGAAAAATACTTGAGCAAAAACAAAATGAAACTACCAGATAAGAGAAGCAAAACGTAACAAAATATATACTAAATTGGAAGCCTCTTCGAAATTATGTGTTATGTCTCTTTTTAAAATTTGCAAGATGAAGTTTATGTAGTCAAAATCGGTAGTTGGAACTCTGTGAGGCAATATAGTTTTAGAAAAAGAAGAGTGTGGAAAAAAAAAATACGGATGAAAGACATAAAAAAAATTTGTGGACTGAGAAATATTAGCTTGTCAAAATGTTGTGTAGAAAGTAATGACATGGTAAAAAATAAGTTAATGTGTATTTGTGTTTTGTTTTTACTGGTTTTTCATTAACAATTTTTATGATGTGTTATCTTTTAAAAGCACAAAAATATAAAAACTCGTAATTATGTGATATTTTAGAATGCCAAAATAAGTTTAGATTATGAGTTTCGCCCGCTTTTGTTAATCACATACGGACCATACTTATTTATCTATATAGATAATAATAGATCAAGAGTTTGCTGAAAAAAAAATAATAATAGATCAAAACTTTTTAATAAAATTTTAAAACATAAAAAACAAAAAATATGGGCGTTGGACGTAGGCGGTCGCCCCTCTCGCTATGGGGTAAGAGCCGGGACTGTACCCTTATATCGTATTCTTCAAATTGTTTATGTCAAGAGAGATTTGACTCCTTGATTCCGGTAGCGAGTCAAACTTGCCTTCAAGCAAATCCAAGAAAGTGTAATACCGAAATCTAAAAATTAGAGGGAAAATAAAAAGTTATAATTGGCAAAATTAAACATAAACTGTTACAATACTAGAGATGGAGAATAATATATAGAAAGACCTACTTGGTCAGATTTTCTAAAGTTTCTTGACGTTTCAAGAAGTAAAAGAGAAGATTTGAAGCGATATTCGTGTAACGCGAGAGATAGTCCTTGGCGCCTTCGACATCATTGCCACGAATGATGTCGAAGAAGTGACTTGCGTTGAATCTCTCTTTGGAATATTCTTCATCCATACTGAAGAAGAAGAGACATATCAAAGAAGAGAAAAAAAATATATACTCAGGAGAAGAAAAAAAATGAGGAAGAGATTTAGGTTGGCTCTGATATTGGTAATCAATGAGCACAATTATATTCAGTGCCTAAAAATAATAGTTTACGAATCTACATTACACAGTATCAAACTTATTATTGTTAAGGGAGATTTCGAAAAATAACCCATTGCAGTGTATTTTTACATATTTTAATATAGACATAGATTTTTAAACAAACCCTTTACTTCAGACTTCGACTGTAGTTGAATAAAATATGTTTTCTAGAAAACAAACCCTTTACTTCAGAATACACAATTTAATTATGTTTTCTAGTAATTGTGTTTTCTAATAATGAAAATTTGATTGTGTTTTCTAGTAATGAAAAGTTTCTTGAAAGTTTTTTTTTATAGTTCTGGGATCCATTCACAGCTTCTCATGGTTTAAAAATATTAGTTATGACTAGGAAGGCTATTAATCTAATTCTTTTCAGATAGTGTTAGTGATACATTCTTAATCCTTTTAACTTGGACATAAACGCAAAGGAGACTTATATTGGAATTGAGGACTGCGAAAATGACCACTTGATTGAGCAAAATAAAGCTTATTTAACCATACATTTCACATTCAAAAGAGAGCAGTTAAGTCATGTCCAGGTAGCAAAACAAAAAAAGTAGGGCAAAATCAGATGATTCTAATTTTCCGGTCACCTGAAATTTTCTAAGGTTTAAGCGAAAGCGCCGGTACAGGCTGTAGCAGGACCAGCCTCAACCTTTGTCTTCGCCGAGCTGTACTTCTTGGTTATAAACCTGTATAAAACACATCAAAGACAGATTCAGGCAAAAGACAAATTCTCCTCGGGGACAAGTCAAGAAAGCAAGAGCTCACCTGAAGAAATCCCTCCATAGCAACTCATACATTAACCAGCTCAGTCCGGTATCACCGGGTCCTTTCCTGAGAAAATCATTTCCAAGAATGGTAACTAGACACATACCCTTAGTATGTCCAAATCGGTTTAACAGAGTTCCCTAAAGTGTTACGTTTCTGAGACATTACCTTGGGGTTTTGGGGGTGGTTGATGCAGAAACTGATCTCTTCAGCTCATCGAACATGGAACGAGGAGAGATGCTTCCCATGGCTAGCCAAGGTGATATCTTGCACGAGAAGTTTGCACCAAACACACTGTTATTGTCTCCTTTCTGATTTCCCTTGTTCAATCGAGCTTGACAATCCGCTGCAAAGCTCTTTAGCCTATTCAACGCCTCTGTCTCCCCTCCAACCATTGTCGGTTTCCCCTCCTGGACCGAACAAAAATTTAAACTCCTAAGAGTAAGTGTAAAGAGCAGCAGACGCAGAGTGCAAAAGGCAACAACTAGACAATGGAATGAAAGAGAAGCGTTCATTGATTGACGATCCTACAAAGAATTTTTCTTTTTAGGCATGATGTACTTTCAAACAGCCTTAAAACTGTATGGGAATTGCACTAAATATTACAAGCACTTTCCATACGAATCTCTATACTTCACTCTTCGTATAGAACTGGAACCAATTGGCACATTCTAAACCTTTCAAGGAAGATAAATCTAACAAGTTTTCACCTTTCTAAATGCTTAAACCTGGATGGCTGGAAAATCAAGCTAACTACTCCATTGAAGCAAAAGGACTAAGCTAATCAACTCCACTGAAGCAAAAAAAAAGACTGAAGGTAAAACTCAGACCTGGCTGGTTCTAGCACTAGGGTTTATGCCGAGATCCAACAGAGAAGGAATGTCGCCAAGTTGTACGTCTCCTCGAGAGGGCAAGGTTTTCAATTGATCCAATGCTGCGATTGTCTTCCTAATCTCCAAGTTTTGGACTTTGTCCTTGAATGCTCCGTAGTTTGAAGGCAATTCTTCGATTTTGAATGGTAAATCGTCCAAATGATAGAGAGTGCTTCCCCAAAAGTATTTAACTTCAACGCCTTCCTCCTTCATGGCCGTCTCTATCTTCCCTTCTGCCTTGACCTCGTCATGAGACACTTCCCTGTGAGCATAAATCGCGTCGGCTCCGATTTCTTTAGCCAATTCCAGCAGAACAGATTCGGGTTTCCCGACCCGGACAACGAGATTCGACCCTCTCGCCTCGAGGTTCTTCCGGAGCTCCGTAACGGACTCGATCAGGAATTGGGCACGAAACGGCCCGGTTTTGTCGAATCCGGAAGAGGATTTGCCATAGTCTCTAGGGTCGAAGCAGTAAACGGGCAGAACGGAGACGCACTCGTCATTGGCGGAGTTGAGACACTCGTTGTCGTGGACACGGAGGTCATTTCGGAACCAGACGACGGCAGCGCGGCGGATAGCGGCGGCGGAGGAAGGATCGACGGGACGACGCGGGACGATGGAGAGAGGGGATTGCAGAGGGTTAGCGGAGAAGGTGGATTTGAAGGAGAATCTGGAAGGCAGAGGAGAAGGAGAAAGCGAAGAAAGGGAGAGATGGGTGAGATAAGAGGCTTGCGTAGGGATCTTAACCTTGTTTGGATGATGAGAAAAGAGGCGAGAGAATCTGAGAAACTGGGTGGAAGTGGGAAAGAAGGAGAGAGATAGAGAGGCGATTGGTAGAGAAGAAGGGACGACGATGGCGAGTGCTTCTTCTGTGGATTTGGTTTCTGGGTTTAGCTTTTCTACGAGATTCGTATCCATTTTTGTTTCAGGGAAGACAAGACAAGACAAGACAAGACAAGACAAGACAAGACTGGTAGAGTGAGATGCTTTTTTTTTTTGGTTCAACAATGATGCCGATAAGCTGCTATCCTTCCCACACAACTTTCGGTTTAGAAAAATTAAAAACAATACAGCATCAGCAAATGTTGTTTTAAAACAATAAAATTTTAAACCAATTCAATAAGCAAATTGCCGGTTTAGGACACGGGAAAGAGGAAACCGACGATTTGAGATTCAAAGGGGCTTTCGTATAAAAACAGTCAAAACCCTCTGAAGCGCTCCGAAGGTTTAGTTTCAAGTCGTCGACTCCATCGTGAAACTGTTCGTTTTTTGGTCAATTTTTTCCCTCACCAAATAACGGTCCCAAACACACGTACGCGCCTAATTCTAAACATACATATACGATAATTTACTAACCATCAAATTCATAGGTCAGTAGCAAAAATAATCAATGAGAGTGAAAAAAAGCGTGAGTTCTTGGATTTATCAAAAAAGGTTTAAAGGATTACATCAATGCCAATGGTGAGGAGCTCATGTTGGAGGAGGGGAGCACGTGCAAATCACATGAGACAGATTTCGTGTTTGTTGGTTTGCACGTGCCCTGCTTCTCCAACGTGGAGATTCTCACCCGCATTTCCATGTGATCGAGCTTTTGTAATATGAGAGCTTTGGTTATGCATGGAAGCTTTGTATATATAGGCCCCAAATATTGCATTAATGGAACATACATACATATACAACAATATATATATATTGTATGTTTGGCGTGAGTGTCTTTTAACTTTTACGTAAGGCAAAAGAACCATGCCATGCAATGATGGCATCTCACGCAAAAGAAGGGTTGAAGAAGAAAGGTGAGAGAGTGAAGCTAGCTTTTATTTAAATGAAACTAGGTCCAAACAATATACTCCATTTGTTTCATAATATAAGATGTTTTAGCTAAAATCACAAATATTAAAAAAAAAAAAAAGCATCATTTATTTAATATATAAACTAAAAATAATTAAGCCAATCATAAAAAAACTGCATAATATAATTGGTCACATAATCTCTAAAAAATGTATAAAAATTGCATAGAAATGTGAAAATAACTTATATTTTGAAACAAAACAAACTCTCTAAAACATCTTATATTATGAAACATAGGGAGTAATTGCTAAATTTGAAAGCTTTTATTCCCACAAAATTGTTTATTTTTTGTTAACGTGGGGCTTCTCTGCCCTAAATTTTATAAACTCTACATTAACCATATAGGTGTACCATATTTTGTGTTATTGCAGGATCCTATGCAGTCTGTCCCGCTTTGACAAGCAATATCTTAGACCTACCTCTCTACTAATCTTAGAGGTGTGCCATATTTTGTGTTTTTGCAGGATCCTATTCACTCGATTCTACTATATTTTAATTTGAATAACATCTATATATAAAATATTTGATTCTATATTAATTAACATATATAATTAAAGTTATGTGTCCAAATATTCTATTACACCCGATCAAAATAGATACAAATGTTTTTATACCGATTCAGACAGAATCAAATGAATTACGTATACATCAAAATGAAATGGATATCCGATATATACCTATACTACTAATCTAGCTCACCTTTTCTCTCTGTAAATTGTATATTGCATAAATGAAATAGTTTCTCTATATATCATGATGATAAATGCCAAAGTTAAAAGAATCATTTGAATTAATTAACATACATGCATGAGTATGGGAGAGAGGGGTCAAAAAAGGGAAGGTGGGTCGTCGAAGACTGTTGGGGCAAAAGAAGAGAGGAATAATGAAAGAGTGCACGTAGGGCTTTGCGTGTTGGCCTAACTTTCTCTAACATAAAAAAAAAAAAAACTTTCAAAATATGATGAGGTTGTAATTAAGGTCCCTATGTTGATATCATTCCTCCCTCTCGTATTAATTGTGTATATTATATGGTCTATGTATAGTGTATAATCCTCTTCGCATATATATATATAGACTCCGGATTGGTAAATGAACCCTAGCTTGTGGTCTTACTAGCTAAAATGTTATAGTAATTGAAGAATCTAATTGATCCATTAATTTTTAAAGTTTTGATCTATTCATTGTACATATATTATATTGACATCAAATGTGTTTAGAGTTCACCTATTACATATGAAAAAAGCATAACACATTCACTTTTAGTTGATAACTACTAGAACGACGGGAAAACATACTGATAATAAAGATTTTTGCAAATATTCAATAACACGTAATTTTATATAATCATGATTTTTTTGTTGAATCTAATGTTAAATTATATTCAAAAGAAAAATAAAATTTATAAAACTTTAATTGAACAATTTTAAGCTTAATTAATAACAACAACTATCATTGAATTTGTCTTGTAGAGAACCAAGTTCTCAATTCATCCTCATACCTCATATCTCCATTGCTTCGAATCGAACATAGTTGGTTTCGTATGTTTTCGTCGATCATCTTGGTAAGTCAGAACATTGTTGAGTGTTTTTCTCCGTGTCGTCGATTATTCATTTCTCTCCAAATCGAATGGACCGAGATTTGGAACGCGTATCTTATCAAATAGGATGTGTTGCGATCTCTTGTCGAATGAATAAGCAAATCGCTAACATTCCCCCACTCACACACAAATTGGTTCTTCAGTAACCTTTTTACCAAAATCTCCCAAACTTTTCTCGTATACGAACAAGAGAAGAATATATGATCTTTTGTCTCCATCTGATCATCGCAAAATACGCATCTAGTATTAGCATTCACACTCCAATTCTTGACCCTATCTCCGGTTGCTAATCTGTTGTGAAAAGCTAACCAAGCCATAAACGAATACTAATTAGGAGTAGCTTGAGAAAACCAAAGTTCGGATATTTTGTTATTTTTTTCACAAAATATCATTATAACATTATATTTTTAATAATTTATTTTTAGAATAATCATTTCATTTTCCAATTTTCCTAACGTTACAATTTACAATATGGATTTTTCTATAATAAAATATTTTGAATGGCAATTTTTTGCGAAATTACCCTCAGTGTTTAACATGCAGGCTAATATATATATTTTACTGGTCACTCGTAATATAGCTTCTGAAATTAACATACGTTATATCAATGACGTCTAAACGTGCAACATGTTTATGATAAACAAATCTAAATAGGCAAATATCTGTTGTATTCAAATGCTTGTTGCTCATAAAAATAACGTGAATGAAATTAGTTGAAAAACTCCGGTGTTTAACATTACACTTTTTTACAGATCAATAAATTTCACATTCCATCAAAAAAAAAAACTAAATTAAGCTTCGACCGATTATTAAAAAAAAAAAAGAAGATGCAACTAAGCAAGAAGTGAGTGCGCGAGACACTAAGGTGGTGTCACCCAGAGATGATGAATCAGCAACAAATCTTTTGTATTGTAAAAAGAGGAGACAGAGTCAGACAATGAAGTCATCACCAAATCTATAAACACATTAATGCTTACGTGTCCGTATCACACTCGTGTTTCCTACTAAATGCTCACTCATTTAATATTGGACCATCGTCTAGTTAATGCTTTTGTTGTTTGATAACTTTAATGCATATTGGAGTGTCCAAAAATCTCAAAGGGCTTCGTTTTTGATGAGAGAGAGCTCACTCAATTCTCTTGACGCACGAGTGTTGACCTAATAATCGCTGATGTCAGCAGCAACAAAGAAAACAGCTACACAACAAAGACTTTTCTTTGACCAATCCAACATCGCATAATGATTGCTTGTTTTTCCCCTTAATGGATAGATACTACTACAAGAATTCATAATAAACAAAACAAAATTATCCATAAGCCTTTTTAGATCAAAGTTCTGTAGGACCAAAATTTACACTACAGACAGGAAAGATTTAATCACAGTAATATGTAAATAAACAGTTTAAGGAACAGATGATTTATAAACGATAAAGCAATACAAGATCTGAGGAGGCGAGATAAATCTCTTTCCTTAACTCTAAGAATCTCCCGTAGTGTGACGGGGTTTTATAGATCCATGAGTCCCAGGATACAACCAAAGTTTAACTGAATCATCAACACCATGATTCATGTCTATCGACCATTATTCTACAATACTCTCGAAATTAAAACTTACTCTAAGCAGTAGGGAATTGAAGAAACGATTGCTAGAACTTTTAGTAAGTGTTTATTGTGAATCAGAGGATGATTTTTTAGGTGAAAATCGTGTTATATATATAGGAGAGAGGCTAGGGTTTTTCCATGACAGAAAAGGAATATTTCTAGAATAACCTAGGCGGCTGCGATTTTTTAAGTCGGCCCGCTGGGTATCGATCGATACCAAGGGGTATCGATCGATACCTCAAAAAGTCCACGGGCCCAATCAAGGCCCAAGATGCGAACGTCGCACGTATGGCTTTTCTTCTCTCATGTTGTTCATTTAAGACACAACCATTCCAATATATACACGAGAAAACATTTCTCGGTTAATGAAAACATTTCATTAGAAAGAGCTTAACTCATTTCTTTTCACACTAACATAATTTTATCAAACCCTCAGGCTTTGACAAAAAATTAGTTCCAACAATCCCCCACATGAATAGAAATGACTCTAGAACATATGAAAATTGTACAGACTAGACTTTACTAGACATACTTGACTAGACTCATCTAGACGTAGACAGACTTTCGAGAGTATACGAAAATGTAACTGTCACTGAATGGTAGCGTTTTTCAGCTTTGAACCAAACAATTTTAATATCTGTTGCGTTTACTCGGCCAGGAGGTGAACATGATGTCTTGAACCACCCGGATTTTGATGTAAACTGATACAACAGATATCGCACAGCGACATTTTCTCGTAGAACTTTGTTCTCTATTGGGTTCATTTTGGCCTTGAACATTCCTGGTATTCGTGAGTGAATTTGGAGAATATAGCCTTATCTTTCATTCCCCTAGAAACGGCCCCATTTCACACTTCACAAGGTGATATTTTATTAGCTTGTTTTCGGAAGTGTCCTGTCACACTCCACTATATACACAGCTATGCAATCATTAAAAGCCAACGCTTATCCTCACTATCCACAGGTAGCACTGTTTTATCATCCTAGGAACTGGGCAGAGACATAGTCTCACAGTGCTCAACTCGAATCAGTTTAATTTTGTTTCCCTTTGAACCTAGATCTTGGGATCTCCAGTCACATAGGTGGGGTATCTGTCAAACGTCATCTTTTTCTATAGGCTTTAAACCCATTCCTTTTGATGATTTAACTAACTTGATCTCGAGGCTAACTTTTTGGGAAACAGATCCGCTAAGTTATCAGCCGTTTCGAGATCAGTTGTCTAAATGGTCTTATATTATTCTCGAGATTTGCCATTTTATAACTTACTCAGTGCCTGAGAGATAGCTCACTAACTCTCATATTGTACACATAATGCTGGCACTGGTTTTCCCACATCGGGATATCTTCCACAAAGTTTCGAAGCCATTCTGCTTCCTTTGCAGCTTTATCTAAAGCTATAAACTTTGACTCCTTGGTTAATTAGGCCAAGAGTGCTTGTTTGGAAGATTTCCAGGATACTGCTGCACCACCAAGAAAAAACTATTATCCACTTATAATATCTGTCAGGTTTACTAGGCCAAAAGGTGAACATAATGTCTTGAACCCCCAGACTTTGATGTAAAACGAGACGACATATAACGATGGATAATTCAACATTCTAGTTATGGTTTTCCACAGAGTATGACCTGGATTACTCATGTAGCGACTGAATGCGCTAAATCGGATCTAGTACGATTCATCAAGTACGTTAGACTTCCGATAATTCTTGCATACATCACTTGTGATACAACTTTATCACAATTGGATTTATTGCAATCTTGTTTGAGTAGTTCTCAAAACATTCTAGGATCTTGAGACAAGATTATCCACTAATCTTATGTCTATCAAACGTCCCACTAAACACTTTCTTAGTGTGTTGGATTATGTCCTTCTTGCTTCCATGATGAACGTGTCATCTTATAAACAAAACGTATCCATGTGGAGTACTTTTGATGTATATCACCTTAAGTGATTTTGAAGCTATTTGACATCACTTTGTTGTCAAACTTTCCAAGCTATTGCTTAGGAGCTAACTTAAGCTCGTATAAGGACTTTGCAAGTCTACTTATTTTCTTTCCTTGTTCAGGAGTGACATAACCCTCGGGTTGTTTCATGTAAATCTCCTCTTCTAAATGGTCGTTTAGAAAGGCATATTTTACATCCATTTGATGGATTACAAGATCTCATATTGCTGTAATTCCAATCAGCATACGACTAATTTCAACTTTAGTCTCTTCTGTTTCTTTACAGAAGTACCAGAATTGCTCGATCTAGGTCCAATGCCCGTCAAGCATCGATCGATACTCATGGGTATCGATCGATACCTCTAAAAGCGTAAGAGCCCAAGAGATCAATTGCTCGCTTAGAGCTTATCCTTTACTTGGGTGTCTGGTATATCTCATTTATAAACCATAAAGCAATCAGCACTACATTGTATGCATATTCAATGAAGATACAATCCACCATTTTTGGTCCGATTGTCAGCTTCTTAGGTGGTTGCTAGGCACCCCCACACTTTCATGTATTTGTATAAAAACACAGTACTTTTCCAAAGTTCGCATGAAACATTTCCAGTGACTTTGTGTAGTATTTAGTTCAGGATATAACTTGTGGTAAGCAATGCTTCCCCCCACATTTCTGGACTAACTCAGATTTTTTTAGGAATAATGAGTTCATCAAATAATTCAGTAATTTGTTATGAGACTCCATTAGATTCCAGTGAATAGGGATCAATCGTTTGATGGATAATACCATGCTCATGTCCTCTATCACTTCAAACTATGTTGATAGTTCTTTTGAGTTGGTTTTCAACCTCGAGTTTAAACTCCTTGAGTTTTCCAAAGTCTCGTATTTGCTTCTTAGCAAATAGACATAACAATATTTCGTACAATCCTCAACAAAAGTCACAAAATATTTTTCACCACCTTTTGTATAAGTCAAACCAAGAGGTTCGCTCGATTGTGGTGTTTTAGTGAGTTTGGTTAGAACGCAATCCTCACACTCATCTTTGCTTATTTTGTATTTCAGGATCTCATTCAATCTACGCATAGATTCGAATATAATGTGACTGAAACATTCAGATCAAATACTAAGAGATTCTGTACCATAAGCAAATGATTCTTTCTCATTTAATGTCAACACCATTGGTTACATTGATTTTAAGTCCGACTGTCTCAACGTTAATTTGGACCAGTCTGTCCTTAATATAGACAACATTATTTGTCAATACATGCTTAATTAACATTGTGCCCTAAATAAGATTTTTATGCATCTTTAGCACATGCTTTACATCAGTGAGAGTGAGCTTCTTTGAAAAGTCAACTTCAGCACTATGAATAAATTCTTGTCATTATTTATGGTAGGAGGGAAACATTCCCATATCAACGCATATATGAGCTATTACATTGGTATAATACCACCACTCATTTGGGTTATGCTTAACCATATTGACTCCGAGGATGACATTACACATGTCTATCTCGACTAAATTGGCTTCAGCCATTCCATTATTTTTTACACCACCAGATCTAACAATGATCACATCGGTGTTGTTAGTCATATTGAAATTTGATTTTGTTCAAGAGAATCAAACCAAATTAATATACTAACCAATACCCAACTCTCAAGTTAAATGGTAAAATTAAATTCAATTACTAGAATTTAATAAACTTAATACAATATCGAATTGTATTAGTATTCTTGAACTCATATCAAGAATCGCAAGAGGCCTGTTGAGTATCGATCGATACCAATGAGTATCGATCGATACCTCAAAAGTCCAATGATTTAATTATTCGATTAAATCAGCCTCCAATATTTAATTGAACTTCAATTAATTATTCCAAAATTCGCAAATTTTTGGACACATAATATTGA
Source organism: Eutrema japonicum (assembly GCA_030161315.1). Classification (NCBI taxonomy): domain Eukaryota; kingdom Viridiplantae; phylum Streptophyta; class Magnoliopsida; order Brassicales; family Brassicaceae; genus Eutrema; species Eutrema japonicum. Next base: position 54,610,972 of record BSQW01000003.1, on the reverse strand, counting down.
GCTACACGTCTTTAAATTTTGTCCAAGGCTTTATCTTTACTCCGCAGTAGAAAGATGTATCAATATCTCGTGCAATCGTCTATGAATGCCATGGAATATTTATTGCCTCCTCTGGTTTGAATATGTTTCAAATCACATAACTCTGTGTGAATTAAACCTAGAGGTTCTGTTGTTCTTTGAACGCTGGGTGATGGCGTTTTAGTGAGTTTGGCTTGGACACAAAACTTCACATTTGTCTTTGCTTAATTTGCATTTAGGAATCATGTTCATGTTCATTAATCTACTCATAGATTTGAAATCAACATGTCCTAATCGTTCATGCCAAATATTAAAGACTTAGCGAGATAAGCAAATGGTTTCTTATCATTAATCTTAGGGTTCTACGAGGTGGATGCCTCGGTTACATTATCCTTTAGGATTACTTTCTCAACAGATATCTTACACAGATTATCACATATAGAACCCTTACCCAAATACATCCCATTTTTCGTTAGGATTAGCTTATCGCCTTCCAGCTTCACAGAGAATCCATGCTTACTTATAAGCGATCCAGAGATCAGATTCTTGCGCATATCTGGTACATGGACGACGTTCGTGAGAACCAGTTCCTGTCCAGAGGTGAGCTTCAGAACAACCTTCCCGTGACCATCAACTGTGGACGAGGCGGAATTTCCCATCAAGAGTTTATCACCACTCTTGTTCTTTGTGTATGTCGAGAACATCTCGCGATCCATACAGATGTGTCTGGTTGCACTACTGTCGAACCACCAAGTCTTTGGATGGCTCTCTGCAACATTGGCCTCAGTGACCACAGCACACATGTCAGCTTCTGTCAAGTTCGCTTGAGCTTTCACTGTTTTGATCAGACTCGCAGTCGTTTGATCCATTTTATCACTGGTTTTCTCCATAGTTCCAGAGTTGTTGTCAACGTCGATTGTCATTCTGTGAAGACAAAAGAGACACAACTTTCAATTAGTGCCGATATATTTAAGAATCGCAATTCAAAATACTGATATCGAACTAAATCGCATTAGTGTCGATCGATACTCTTTGGTATCGATCGATACACATCCAATGTCTATCGATGCACCCATATGGTGTCGATCGATGCTCCTGTGTGTCGATCGATGCAAGTGAATTACACAGGATCGACCGATAAACCACAGTGTCGATCGATGCTCGATGCACATACTGTGTCTATCGAAGCATCCTGGTGTCGATCGATACACGATTAGTGTCGATCGATACACCCTAGATTCCGATCGATGCTCGATGCACATACTGTGTCATTCGAAGCATCATGGTGTTAATCGATACACGATAAGTGTCGATCGATACACCCTGGGTGTCGATCGATACAAGTGAATTTCACAGGATCGATCATAGCACCACAGTGTCGATCGATACATGTGTCTTATACACAGTATCGATCGACATAGACCAACTTGGTCGATGCAAAGTATCGATCGATACACTGAGGTGCCGACCGATACACTGTTTGCATGGTATCGATCGATACACTTAAGTGTCGACCGATACAATTTAGTCCAGTATCGACCGATACCATAGGGTGTCGATCGATACTCACAAGGCCTCGATCTGAATCGAACCTATCAAGAACAGATGTGTGTTCGTTGATTATACCGTTCTTTAATCGCAATTAAAGACGGTTTTTTAGAAGATGTTTAAGCAGATCTGCTTCTACTACACGTTTCAAGTTGCTAAACAGCTGTTTGATTAACGTTTGAGTATCACTAGCAGAAGAACATCTTCTTTAAAAAATAGAGAGAGAGGAAGATTGCCTCTACTACACGTTTCAATTTGCTAAAAGCTTTTTGACAACGTTTGAGTATCATCAGCAGTAGAAGAATCGTTTAAAAAACCGTTTGAAAACGTTTATTTACTCGTGATTAAAGATCCAATTGAAGTAATAACAAAAATTGGATCTTCTTAGAGTTAAGATTGTAGGACCAAAATTTACACTACAGACAGGAAAGATTTAATCACAGTAATATGTAAATAAACAGTTTAAGGAACAGATGATTTATAAACGATAAAGCAATACAAGATCTGAGGAGGCGAGATAAATCTCTTTCCTTAACTCTAAGAATCTCCCGTAGTGTGACGGGGTTTTATAGATCCATGAGTCCCAGGATACAACCAAAGTTTAACTGAATCATCAACACCATGATTCATGTCTATCGACCATTATTCTACAATACTCTCGAAATTAAAACTTACTCTAAGCAGTAGGGAATTGAAGAAACGATTGCTAGAACTTTTAGTAAGTGTTTATTGTGAATCAGAGGATGATTTTTTAGGTGAAAATCGTGTTATATATATAGGAGAGAGGCTAGGGTTTTTCCATGACAGAAAAGGAATATTTCTAGAATAACCTAGGCGGCTGCGATTTTTTAAGTCGGCCCGCTGGGTATCGATCGATACCAAGGGGTATCGATCGATACCTCAAAAAGTCCACGGGCCCAATCAAGGCCCAAGATGCGAACGTCGCACGTATGGCTTTTCTTCTCTCATGTTGTTCATTTAAGACACAACCATTCCAATATATACACGAGAAAACATTTCTCGGTTAATGAAAACATTTCATTAGAAAGAGCTTAACTCATTTCTTTTCACACTAACATAATTTTATCAAACCCTCAGGCTTTGACAAAAAATTAGTTCCAACAAGTTCAGTTAGCGAGAATACTAAAAAGTGGTGCGTGTATTGAATACATTTTGAAATCAGAATATATATATATATATGTAGCTTCTTTCTTTCAAATTCTTGAAATCAGAGTAGCTTATAATTTTACTGAATCCCGTTCTCTTGTATAGTTTTTGAAACCCAATACGTTGCTTTTATTCTCAATATACGAATCATCTTCACTTGCCTAGTTGCTTCAAACCAGGGATGTTAAAATGGGCCAGAATTTCGCAGACCTAAACGGACTTATTTATAAAAATTAGCCCGTTTATCATATAAGGGTTTGTTTAAATCCGTTTAATAAACGGGTTTTCCGTTTAAGTTTTTTTTTTTTTTAAGATAATGCAAATATTATATAAATTAGTTATTAAAAAAACTAATTTGTACACTAATTTTTTTTTCAAAACGGATATTCATATCATAGAAAACTATATGCAAAGATTTTCTAATTGGTTATTAAAAAATTAATTTGTAATTCGGTTTAACTTGAATAAAAACTTGGATCATACGATCTCTACCCAAAAATTGACTTGCATTTGCATTGACATAAAATATTTTAAAAATATTATTTTAACCCACAAAATCCACAAGTTGTGGTATATACATATATTTTTGTTTCATTTATATATTTTTATGCAAGTATATATATATATATATATATATATATATATATATATATATTTGTAGATTTTGATTTTGAACTTTAACAAAAAAGTTGGGTTTTTTTTTTATATTTAGTTATTTTTTTCGATTTTTAAATTTAGTTATATTATAGTAAAAATATACCTAAATTTTAAAAAACATATATAAAGTATATATTATTTATAACATAATAATTAGATTTATATAATTATATATAAAAAATATCTCAAATTTTAAATGGGCCACACTAATTTTAACGAGTCTAAACAGGCCAAAAAATAAACGGGGTAAAAAGTAAACAGGCTTAAACGGCCCACATCCTAACTTCAAACAATCGAACATAGAGTACAACTCGTTTTGAATGATTCTAAGTGTCTTAAAATTTTCAAAATAATAGCAATGGTTAAAAAAAGAAGGTTTAGTGCTGAGCCTGCCTGACAATGTTTTCATCTTCATTGTTCGTTTGATCTTCAGTGAATGTTTTGCTTTCATGATTGGTGAGTCTAAGTTTTTGCACATTGTAAAGAATCTCACTCAAACTAAAACCATCACTCAAACTAGCAAGGAGATCATATGAATCAGGCTGGACAGAGTCTGATAGAATTACAGTCTGCTCTTTTGCAACTAATTAGGTGGACAGGAAGCTTCTTGTTTGGATGAAAGTTTTATAAGTTGGATAATTGTAATATCTAAGAAAATTCTACAAAAAAACAGAAGAAAGAAAATCGCAATAAACCATGGAAGAAGTGACATTGACAGATACTCAGACCGACCAAACCAAATGTTCTTCTATTTCTTGGCATAGGTGATGAGCATTTGGTTTTGCTGAATCTTATAACCTTGAAGTCCCTGCACTGCAACCGTTGATTGCATCTCATCTGCAAACTCCACAAAGGCAATACCCGGTTTGGCTTCAATCATCCTAACCTCCTTGAAACCTAGGTACTGGCAGAACAGCCTCTGAAGCATCATTGGAGTTGTCTCGTGAGGAAGGTTTTGGACAAAGAGGATGTTATTCGGCGGTGCCGGTGCCTCCGGAAGAAGGGGTTTCACACCACCAGGGTATGGTACTTGTGAAAGCTGTGTAAAGCGTGGCAGTAAGAACAACGATTAAGAATACACGAAAGGAATAAGAGGATCGTATCTTCCAAAAAGCATGAATGTGAGAAAAAGAATGAGCGGAATCAAGATTAGAGAGAATAAAAGGGTGAGGATGACTCACAGGAGGTGCAGCTCCATAGACACCTGGATATGCTGAGTTCATGGCCATCTGTGTAGAATCATGATGCTGGTCTTTCTTTTTCTTGCCTCCTGCAATTCCAAAAGACGATTTTTCTAGATTCGACAACATACTGTTTATGGGTTGGAGAAGCAAAGAAAGGATACATAGTATGTGCATGTGATGTGACTAGTAATGATTAATGCAGAATGTGGGAATGAGAAACAGAGCAAAAACAAAAAATCTACATGCACAATTTGCAGCAATGGTCCTACCAAGTGAGCCAAGGAAGCAATGCAAAAAAATAAAAACTTCAAAGTCTCACCTTTCTCCTCGTGTCTCTTTCTTTTCTCGCGAGGAACAAATGTACCGTCGGCCTTGGCAACAACATCTGATTTTGTTTTCGCAAATTGTATTCTCTGTCGAGATTGAAAAAGTGAAGAGATGATATAGCAAAGTGATTGATAAGTATTCCAACAAAACCTAAAAGAGATAGATTCAGAAAAATCCAATCTCTTTAGAAACCTAAAAGCAACCACAACACTTATAAGGGTCTCGAATCGATGTAATTTCAGAAACAAAGTTTCCTGGAATTCAATCAAACCTCCAGTCAGTAAAACAAAACCCTAACTTATAATTATGCATTCAAAGGCACCTATAATGAATTCAGCAACCAAGTAATTCGAGCAAGTGGAAATTTCAGCAAAATCGTACCATGGGTTTATCGTAGAAGGGAAATCCATTCATTTTCGCAATAGCCGTCGAAGCAGATTCCGCGTTCTCGAACACCAACCAAGCTTGCCCTTTGTGCTTAAATGTCTTAAACGCCAACACCTCCAGTATCTTTCCGAACTGAGAGAAGACGGCGTTCAGCGATTTCTTCAGCTCTGTAGGGTTCCAAAGAAGAAGAAGAAGATATCTCAATCAACTGAAATCGGAGAAAATACATGACGATGATAAAAGAAGAAGAGATTGATCACCATCGAGCTTCACTTTTTCGTTGAGATTGTTGATGTAGATCGTCTGGTTCGGAGAAACCTCCGACCCTTGATTAGCCTCCTGCATCTCCATCTTTCTCCGGCGAATTAGCGAAAGCGGAGAATATTGCCCGAAAACCAAAATCAAAAGGTGAGGTTTTTATTTTTCAAGAACAAACTGTACTCGTAAAGCCATAAGCCCACTAACTAGCCCAATATACATACTAATGGGCCAATCAATTAAAAAAAAATCGAGTCTGAGAAGGCCAAGGCCCCAAAGCCGCTTCGCCACTAGCAATTAGCATAGCAATGCTTCTCCCTAGATTTGGGCTTTATGGCTTTTGCTTCTGTGTTTCGTCTTAGGGTATCGATTTATTTGATTGCCGGAGGCAAGAGCAAGAAGACGAAGCGTACAGCTCAAGTTATGGAATGTTGTTGACTCTCGGGATGATTTTCGTGATTGAAAAAGTACTTTCTGCAATTTTGTACCGATTTCTGGTGAGGAGAACGGAAAGCAAGTTCAATGCCGTAAGCGTTTGTTCATGAGCAAAGTGAACAAAGCGCCACTGTCTCTCTCTCGTCCATCTGATTCGATACATGGACGGAAAGGTATTAATCTGTCGTTAGGTTATATGTATTTGTTTAGTGGATATTACACATTTTTATTTATTTTTTTTCATTTGTTAGTCAATTTCATGCAATTATTTGATTATTTCTAAGGGAAGATCTTAACAATTTAAAGTTTTCTTTGCATAATTTTTGTGTTACGACTCATGAACTAATAATATGTTTCGATCTACTAAGATGGAAAGATTGCTCTTCTTGTTGGCACTGTAACTGATGATGTAAGAGTCCACGATGTTCCTGCTCTTAAAGTTACTGCATTGAGGTTCACCGAGAGGGCTAGAGCTAGGATCGAGAATGCTGGTGGAGAACACGGTATGCCCCACACTCTTAGTTGAGTCGAAATATGGAAACTTCTTTAAGTTATGTTTCTTGATTGTTGGGAATTCGTTTTTGTTGTCCTGACCATCCAAAAATCTATGCTGCTTTAAAGTGTTACCTTTTTTCCTTAGTGAAAATTGGGCAAACTCTAGGATCACTTCCTAGTTTACAAGGTCTAATTAAGATCTGCATCGTGAGACATTATGGTCAGTTCAGTTTATGTATGACTTGAGTTTATCAATGCATGTTTTTTCTTAAAAACTTTTGAAGCTTAATTGGATCTATACTACAATCAGATATATGAGACTTAGTTGGAGATCCCTTTCTCTCTGAGCTCAGCTATTTCTCCTTATAGCATTAGTAATCGTTAATGGAAACTTGGATTCTCGATGATTCTTTGTAGTCGTAATCTATAAGAAGGCTTCAAGTAAAGGAATACTCGGAACTTCTCTGATTTCTTTCGGCTTTTCAAAACTTTTCTTTTCCCTTTTTTTGTTGTTGTTGTTGCGGATTATCAAATGTTTTGGATAGATCAAATGTTTGGTCTTTTTCTATTTTGGTACCTCTCTTTGTCAATAATTATCCAAAAGAAACATTAATTTTCTCACGCCATGTTCTCGAGTCTTTAGTTTGTGTAGTGAAGAACATTGGCTCTTCCTCATCTTTGTTATGCCTAGGCTTGTCTGAATGTCGCTATCTTTCAAAAAACATGCCTTTCTTTCTCTCTGTTATTGTTCAAGTTTTTTTTTTTCGATTCGAAATGACATGAAAGAAATTAAAATAAGAAAAGTGAGTAAAAAGTAAAAAGTAAAAAAAAAATTAAAAAAAAAGTAAAGAGAAAAAGGGAGAGGAATGAGGTGGCCATGACTAGGCACGATGTGTGAGCTTGACTCGCTGTTACATCATGTATAGCTTAATCATGTAACTACGGTTCGTTCCATTCTTTTTTTGTGAAGACTAATCAATAGAATATCCCGAGGAGAGATTATGGGCCGTAAAGTTTAAACAGATAGAGAAAATTTAAGAAGGGATAGTGGTCATCTGAATTCTACTTGAATTGTGAATTGATTTATCTTTTCAACCTCTTTTTTTCATTTAAACTATAAGTATTACTCCCTCTGTTTTTTTATATAAAGGGTTTTAGATATTTTGTTTTGTTTTTTTTTATAAGGAGTTTTCTCACTTTTTGTCTCGATATTATCATGAAACATTAATAATGAACCAAAATAATGTAAACACCCCAATAAACAATTTCTTTCTAACAGCAGCATTTAATGTTTCAAGTAAAAAAAAGATTTTCTTAATTCTCGTGTTTTTATGAAAAACTCCTTATAAAAAAACAGAAGGAGTAGCTAATTGTTTCAAATAACATAATAAATTTTATTTTATTTTCATTGAAAGGGAAACTAACTAACTAAAACAAACAGAAACAGAAAAGCAGAATTGATTTAATTGAGAGAAAAAAAAACTGGGTAATATCTTGGTAAACTTAGGCATAAATTGCTGAAAAAAAATAATGTAAATTTTTGAAAAGCTGCAAAATTATGAAGTCATTATATTATTTCCGTATTTAGAGAGTTATCAATCACGGTCAACATAACAAAATATGGTAAAAGAAAAAGTAATTTGATATTATTTTGATAGATTTCTAGATTGCCGGCGCACGGCACATCACACATCACATGGGAGGAAGAAGATAGAACTTGATCCCAACTTGGGGAATGTTTTGACCATCTTATCCTGTGATTGCTTAAACATACCCATAGATTCGCTTTAATTGTGATATTTACTCTTTTTTCTCTCTAATTGTGATCGCTTTAATAGATTCGTTATATCTACGTGAGAGCAAACCCGTTGATGCAAAAACCAACTGTGGTCTGTATGGAGCGTGTATTTTATTTATTTTATTTCAACGAGGCATCTTCCTTTTCCATTCATTAAAAGCTTTGTTACGAAACATTGTTTGAACTCTAATTACTACATCAAAACACAACACTTAGATAGACACTTTCCCGAGAACGACATGATTTCAGGCATTTTTAGCTACTTGTATGTGTGTTTTAAATAACATTTTGTTGATTTATCATAATTGTAATGGTGTTTAACATTGAGAAGCAAGAAAAGTAGTAATAAGAGTGCGAAAAATATGCCTTTTATGTTACCAAAAAACAAAAATAAAGATGCCTTTTAAAGGGGGAAATGAAGAAGAAGAAAAATGGTGAGGGCAACTAATAAAAGGATAGCAAATATTCATATATTTATTTTTAACTAAATTGTTTACCCATGCTGTGTCTGAGCGAAATAATATTTGATCATATAACAGTTAATTTTAAAATTAAGATGAAAAATATAGTAAAAGTCTTAAATCAATATAAATTTTAGTGTTTTGCACAGATTTATTTTCAAATACATGTGCTTTTTGGGAAAATCACAATATTCCATGACAATGTTACTTCCTATTGTATATTAGTAATAAAGACCATTGCCAATTTGTCATTTGTTTTTTTAATATTGTAAACCAATGTTAATTAAAGTAGAAACAAGACAGAAAAAGGCGTAGAGCATTAAGGTCTTTATCAATTTGCAAAACAGACTAGAAAATTCCAACGGAAACCCAAACTACACTCTCTTCACGACAAAACACATATTAGGTTCTGATGTGTAAAATGGTCTTAAAGCCGTATTTGAAAATGACTCAAACGAAATAATTAAAACTACTTTTGACGAAAATATAAAACGAAGAATTTAATATTTAGTTTAAAAACAAAGAGAACAAGTACAAGATCCATTAAAGCAAAGGAGGGTCTAAGATTGAGACAGTATCTTAGTCTCTCTTTTTTGTGTGGAGAAAAAACAGTCTCTTAGAGCATCACCAATGGTAGAACTCCTCATGGGGTTCTTACCAATATTTTAATTATAAATTTTAAGAACCTCTAGTTAAGAACCCCTAAAAAAATTCTTAAATAAGAACTTTAAGAACCTTTTTTTTTAAAGTTAAGAACCTCTCTAATATTTATCATTATTTGTCATTATAAAATTTTAAGAAACTCTCCTTTAAGAACCCCCATTGGAGATGGTCTTAGTCTTAGCATTTAAGCAAACACGCTTTAATGACATTCTTCTGCATTATTATTGTTTTTGCCATCCATATATAAAAATTGTACAACTGCATAATCGTTGTTCGATATTACGGGTAACAAATCATCATAATTAATAATTTTTTAAAAATATCTCCCAAAATCGATAATAGAAAATTATGGGGAAAAAGATAGAGTAATATATGGATGCTCAAGTAATTTTCAATAGACTGAGAAGTCACAAGTGTGTTCAAGAACTTGTAGACTTTATTTACGCCTACGACAAACTCCATGATTTTGAAGAAAGTAGTAAACACTTTTCTGTTTTGACCCAAAAGGACTTTCTTTTCCAAACTACTTACAATAATTATGACACATCAACTTCCAATTGTAATAATTATTTCCTTCGTTTCAGTGTATAAGTCGTTTCACAAATTAATAAAATATATTAAATTTTTGTATAAGAAAACATATTATTTTTTGTATTATATCCTTTATTAATACACAACATAATTTTATTTCTTTTATTAATATATTATAATAATAAAATTAAAACTTTAATTTTGTCTAAAATTATGTATTAAAAATCGAAAACGACACTGAATTTGAAAAAAAAAAAAATTAAAACGATATCTAAGAGCATCTCCAATGTATTCCCTAATTTTTAACTCCAAAATGGAGTTGGATTTCTTTACAATGTATTCCTCCATTTTTTACTCCAAAAAGAATATTTTTCGTATAATACTCGTTTTCTATTTTATTATTAATTGCTAAAAATACAATTTATCTATAAAATTTACAAATTAATTCATTCTTTTTTTTTCTTTCAAAACTTTCACAAATTGTGATATTATTTGAATTTAACCATTACAATATCATAAAAAATAACAAAACAAAGCACATTTTAATTTAAACATTACCATTTGAATATTTTTCCCATACATGATTAATTAACACATTTCGAAGTGAGAAATGAGCGTTTTTTATCTTTGATTTCTCTGAATCGAGCAAGAAAATTTTGGAACCGAATATTTTCGTCCTCAGCTACTTCTACCTCTGGAAGTGGAACTTCTCTTCCAACTTCAATTGGAGCATCGAGATCGCGTTCATCCTCGATTATCATGTTATGTAAAATTACACATGTAGTCATTATGTCATGTAACACATTTGTTGATCCCGTGGATCACTAAGTGTGTTTAAAGAATGATTAGGGGATGGGAGGTGAGATTTTCGTTAATAGAGCAATTTAACCACGTTTAAGACAGGTCGGGAGAAATATGAGTAGGCCGGGGCCGTGTTTCGTTTTATTGATAAGAGAGAAGTAAACGCTTTAGAATTACGAACTGGTTCCGAAGGACGTCCAGTTCGGCGTTCTAAAGTGTTGTCTTGTTACAAAGAGAGAGGTCGGGTAGCTTATGGTAGGTTCTAGAGTCAATCCCAGTCCCCCTCGTTAATGACATATGAGGGGTATATATAGTCGGGGTCGGCTTCCTGCTCCCCGGGATCTCGGGCCACGTGTCGTCTGCGGCCTCTTTCGCGGGTAAGGTGGCCTAGGAGGCGTGTTCCGGCTTTTGAGGAGAGAGGTCATGATGAGCTCGGCGTGGCGTGTTGCAGGGCAATGCACTGTTCTACCAACTCTGCTCCACCTGCTCCTTCCTGCCCTTGTCAGCTCTGCAGGGTCGGTGGGACGTCGGGTCGAAGACGCGTCCCTACGCGAGTGGGGTGCCGCTTGACCGACTCCCACGCGCCTACTCTTCTGACACTCCCCGTCCTGGCGGAGTGTTAGCGCGGGTCCGAGGTGCGTCGCTTCCAGGTCGGCTGCCGGGCTGAAGAGGGGTCTTGCGGATGGGTGCTTCCAGGCCGGCGACCGGGCTGAAGAGGGGTTTTTCCTATGATGGGCCTAACTAATTGGGGGTGCTAAGCCCACCTCCAACAATAGGCCCTCCCCCAGTTCGGTATCGCGAGGCGAAGCGAGCATGCCGAAGTTGATCTGATGTTAGTTCGGCACATCTTAGGACGGGGAGTTCCGTACTCAACTGTGTGCCTTTTCCGAAAAATCCGTAGGAGGTTGGCGCGTGCTCACCACGTGGGACGGCAAAGGACGCTTCGTTTTTCGCGCGGACTGCCCACGCGCGGCGTGTAAAAGACGCTTCGCGTTTATCGAGGCGTCCTTTGCTTTTTGGCGTGGGGAAACGAAGAGACGTCATCATTAGGTTTTTGGGCGGCCGTGCTTCTTGTGACACGTGTCCGGGCGTCGCTTCACTGTCCCCCTTCTTCTATTTAAATCCCCCTTCTTCCTCCTGCTAAAACCTTCTGCGCATAACCCTAAGGTAACCTCCTCTCTCCGATTTCTTCCTTCTCTTCCTACTTCCTTCCTGTTTTTTTGATTTCCTCCTCTCCGTGCGATGGCTCCGATGTTAGACGGTATCCGAGCTGAGTCGAGCGAAGAATCGGCGTCCCGCGGTGGCGGTAACGATTCTCCGAGTTCCTCCTCCGGTGATTCCGAGCATGCCTCTTTTCCGCGACGAGGGGCAGACAGTGGGGAAGAGTTGGCCCCCTCGACCTCGGGGGCCGCCCCGTCGCTTCCGGGGACCCATCTCCGGCCGAAAACGGTGGTTAGATCCTCTGGCGGTCGCGGTGCTGGCCAAGCTGGGGGCAGAACCGGGCATCTGGGCGGCCGCGGTGGTCGTCAGGGCGTCCGTGGAGGCGGAGCTCGAGTGGCCAGGGTGAGGTCCCCCTTGGTCTCCTACGAGCAGGGAGGGTCACCGACCTGGAGCACAGCGGAATCGGTGACCCTCCTGGGGAATCTGTGTGGTTTTTCCGCCGGCGTTGAGCTCAGGATACCCAGGGCGGAGGAGCGCTTCGTCTGACTGTTTTTGTTTGCTTTGCTTTCAGGTCCTCATTTTTCTAGATTCAAGCCTCCGGAGTACGCGGGTCTTGTTGCGGTGCTCAGGTCGGCGCGTAGAAGAGAGTGAAATGCAAGAGGCGAAGACCACAGGAGGCAGGACCGGAGGATCTGGTGGCTGATTCCCGTGGAGGAGGTCGGTACTGGAGTGCCATCTGGTGAGACCGGTACCGACGTGCCAGCCGCCGGGGATCAGCAAGCAGATCCTTCGGCCCTGCCTGCTAGTGAGACCGGTACCGACGTGCCAGCCGCCGGGGATCAGCAAGCAGATCCTTCGGTCCTGCCCGGCGTAGCCGCGGTCGGGGAAGAGGGGTCTGGGCAGCCCTTCCTTGGCGAGTACGGGACCAAGGCGAGGATGGTGGCCCCGGGAGATTTAGATGGTACCGTGCTGACGGGAGTGAGGATCGACCGGCCGATGCGGCCTTGTAAAAACTCTGTTTTTTTTTTTTTTTTTTTTTTTTTTTTTTTTTTGCTTGCTTTTCTTCTTTATGTAAAGATCGGGCCGCAGGCCGTTTATGTAAAAAGCAGGCCGTTGGCCCCTCTCTTTTTTGTAGGTGCCGTTTCGAGGCTGTTGTAATGACTAGGCCGTGGGCCGTTTTTATAATAGACGAGACCGTTGGCCCTTTTGTGTAAATGCCATTTCGAGGCCTTTTTTTTTTTTTTTTTATCGGTAGAGTACGGTCTACGTCGTGGACCGTGCTCTTGTATTGGGTGCAGGGTCTCGCTAGGCGGGAGCGATGGACGGACGCGTGTGAATTGCTAGAACGCGAAGTTAGCGAGCTACGTGGTCAGTGGGCCGCGGGTTGTGCAGTCAGAAGACTGATCGTGAGTTTGGCGAGCAGGAGATCGGCGAGCTGTGGTCGTTAGTTAGGCGGAGCTGCGGGATCGGCGAGCTGTGACTATGCGATGAGCAAGCTGCGACCGAGCTGCCTAACTGTTAGACCGACGAGCTGCGACTCCGAACTGCCTCACTGTCAGATCGGCGAGCTACGACCTGCAAAAAAAAATGGCTAAAGATTCGAGATTGCGCTTGAGGCTGAGCTCGGCGTTTGTTAGTTAGGCGCGAGGCCGGCGAGATATGATTCCGAGTCGCTTAATTTCTAGAATCGGTTAGTTACTTAGCGTACCACAAGGTCAGCGAGTCGCACGGTCGGAGAACTGCGATCATGAGCTAGGCGAGTAGGAGGTCGGCGAGCTGTTGAGGTCGTTAGTTAGGCGGAGCTGTTGAGGTCGGTAAACTGCGACTGCGCGATGAGTGAGCTGCGACCGAGCTACCTAACTGTTAGACCGACGAGCTGCGACCCCGAACTGCCTTACTGTCAGATCGACGAACTACGACCGCAAACTGCTTTCCTCGGAGTTCGGCTTAAAGGGACAGACTTATGAATAAATCTGAATAGAAAATAAATTCGAATAACGAATCGAATTTTTTTTTTTTTTTTTTTTTAATAGGTGATACCTGATTTTAGAAAGTTCGGTAGACGAATTGTGATATAAGTATCGGTTGGCGAATCAACCGAACTCCGTCTCGCTTGGTTTTTGGATTAAACCAACCAATCTCCTTCTTTCTTCCACGTTTTTCGTTTTAATGGGCTTTAGGCCCAGCTCTTATCCTTTTTTGGCGAGCGTTTCGAGCTCGGCTTCTTTTGGAGCTCGGCTCATGCAGTGCGAGCGTTTGGAGCTCGGTTTTTCTCTTTTTTTTTTGCGAGCGTTTCGAGCTCGGGAGCGTTTGGAGCTCGGGTGGTCTCCTTCATAGCCTCGAACTCCGCGTCTCTTGAGCGCTCCGCGCTTGATCGGAGATGGTGGGCTTCGTCGCCCGGGTGGCTTCCTATGGCCGGGACGAAACGTCCGTCCGGCCTTTCGGATCCAGACGGCGAGTCGCTCGGTCGGCTTGTCCGGAAGCGGGGGGTTTCTTCCCGAGAGACCGGTTCTCTGGGATGGACGTCGGGGGACCCGACATTGTCCGACCGGTCGCGGGGGGCCCCTAACGTGGCGAACCGCTGGTCGGTGGCTCGCGTTAGCTCGTCGATCCGGGCGAGCAGGGTCTGCATCATGACGGACGGCGTGGGCTGGTCTTCCGGTGCTCGTGGCGCGTTGTGGGCGGCGGAGCCGTCGGAATGGGCGGGTGCTGACGCCGGGGGCGGGGCCCTGGAGAATTGCTCTCGAGGAATTGCTTGATCGGCAGCCGCTTGGGCTGATGACGGAATGGTCGCCGTCGTTCGAGTCGTTGGCGGGGCCGTTGTCGGGGCCTGGGCCGTTGTTTGGGCCGGAGTGTCTTGGTCTGACAACACTCTTGGGGTCGGGATTGCCATCGTTGCTTCGGTCGTGTCGGTGGTTGAACTGCTCCTTGCGTTTAGAAGAATCTCTAAAGTCCCTCCTTCTAGCGCCAATTGTTGATCCCGTGGATCACTAAGTGTGTTTAAAGAATGATTAGGGGATGGGAGGTGAGATTTTCGTTAATAGAGCAATTTAACCACGTTTAAGACAGGTCGGGAGAAATATGAGTAGGCCGGGGCCGTGTTTCGTTTTATTGATAAGAGAGAAGTAAACGCTTTAGAATTACGAACTGGTTCCGAAGGACGTCCAGTTCGGCGTTCTAAAGTGTTGTCTTGTTACAAAGAGAGAGGTCGGGTAGCTTATGGTAGGTTCTAGAGTCAATCCCAGTCCCCCTCGTTAATGACATATGAGGGGTATATATAGTCGGGGTCGGCTTCCTGCTCCCCGGGATCTCGGGCCACGTGTCGTCTGCGGCCTCTTTCGCGGGTAAGGTGGCCTAGGAGGCGTGTTCCGGCTTTTGAGGAGAGAGGTCATGATGAGCTCGGCGTGGCGTGTTGCAGGGCAATGCACTGTTCTACCAACTCTGCTCCACCTGCTCCTTCCTGCCCTTGTCAGCTCTGCAGGGTCGGTGGGACGTCGGGTCGAAGACGCGTCCCTACGCGAGTGGGGTGCCGCTTGACCGACTCCCACGCGCCTACTCTTCTGACACTCCCCGTCCTGGCGGAGTGTTAGCGCGGGTCCGAGGTGCGTCGCTTCCAGGTCGGCTGCCGGGCTGAAGAGGGGTCTTGCGGATGGGTGCTTCCAGGCCGGCGACCGGGCTGAAGAGGGGTTTTTCCTATGATGGGCCTAACTAATTGGGGGTGCTAAGCCCACCTCCAACAACATTCTTTTTCCAAAAACGAACCGGTCCTTTTACAATAGCAAATCGCGACTGGAGAACCCCGAAGGCACGTTCTACATCTTTCTACATGCTTCTTATCGCGTAGCAAAATATATTTTTTTGCATTCATTGGCTCGTGAATAGTTTGCACTATGGTAGACCATTTCAGAAAGAGAGGGATTGTAAATAATTATGTTTAATGTGTAATACGATCCGTTGTTCTTTTAGATACATTTATTGTTAAAAATGGCGTTAAATTAGCACAATTAAGAACATACGAAAGGAATTTTTGTAAAGATAATTTGACAACAACAAAATTGTAAAGATAATGAACAATTGCATGTTTAGTCAAAAGAAAAAGAAAATTATTAGAAAAAAACTATTTCTCACAATTAATACCATAAAATAAAGGATTTTCTGTAAATCAATTTTTCAAGTGACTTTTTTTTTGCGATTTTACGTTCGATTTACCAAAAATACAAGTTAAACTAATGAAGTTCGAGTCAAGCTGTTATATAACTTTTAGCCATATATAGATTTTGCAGTATTTATATACTACCTAGATTTTACGGTATGTATATACTACCAAAACGACCTCAAAATCAATCCATGTATACACAACCATTATGCCGACACAACAATATTTGTTGGAGTTACAAACATAATTATAAAAAAATAAAAATATAAGGGGACCCGATGATTTGAAATAGCCTATAAATAAGAGGGGATCTAAAACGCAAGACACATAAGCAGCTACGAAACTTCCCACTCTCTTTCCTTGCGCATAAACCCTTTCCTATTTATTCGTCATTTTTCTCTAAATCTAGAAACCATCCATGGGAATCGGAGAAGAAAGCAGCAAGCCAATGTGGGAGAGCGTGAGCCACGCGCCTCCAGGCTTCCCCCTCAACGGCAAAATCATGCTCTCCTCCGTCATCATCCTCTTCGTCGCCGTGATTATGATCCTCTGCTTCCACAGCTACGCCAGATGGTTATTCCGCCGTCAAAACCGTCGCATTCGCCGCCGGATTCGTGCTCACCTCCGCTCTCTCTCCGCTTCCACCATCTCCTCCTCCTCCTCCTCCTCCCTCTCCCCTCTCGATCCGGCGGTTCTCGAGAAGATTCCCATCTTCGTTTACTCCTCGGAGACCCATCAATCGCCACTAGAGGAGTGCTCCGTTTGCTTGTCGGAGTTCGAGGAAGAAGACCAAGGCCGTCTTCTCCCGAAATGTGGCCACTCCTTTCACGTCGATTGCATCGATTCTTGGTTCCGTTCCAGATCCACTTGCCCGCTTTGCAGAGCTCCGGTTCAACCCCAAACCCCCACCGAACCACCCGCTCCAGTTGACATAGAAACCGGAAGTTCCTCTTCTTCGCCGCTGAGATTTCCGATGGAGGCGTGTGAGAGAGAACCGATCGATCTAGTCGGCGTCACAGTGGAGATTCCCAGTCAAGGCTCTAATCCGGTTTTAACCAACCAAAACGGATCTAAAATTCCGGGTAATCGGGTTTTATCTTTGAAAAGTCTATGGAGCATCTAAAGCCTTCAAGCGGGTGGGCTCAAATGGGTTTTGTATGTTTTCCAAAACCGCATGAAACTTGGAAACGTGGCCCACGAGAGCGTCTACTTTTCCATCGCCAAAATTACCACAAAATTGAGCTTACAAACATTAAAACCTCAATTTGTTCTTCGATTAGTGTAGGCTCCCACTGGTTGACATTATAAAAGAATAAAAATGAGTTAAATCGTTGATTCTATTGCTATACCATAAAAACTTATCATTTTAGACAAAATTATTTTCCTCTAAAACTTAATTGGGCCCACATAATAATTTGAAAAATAGCTAATTTCGCCTGTTATCCTTCAAAATAGGTGAAGAACAATAGAAGAATATTTTTAAAAAAATATATATATATATATTTTTTTTTTAATTTTTTATTCTGCTCATTTTTATTCAATTCAATAATCATTCAACTTATTCATTTCGTTGACAACTATTTGCACCCGTACTCTTTCTATTTCACAAAAAAATCATTTTAAGATTTTATTTTTGTTTCATAAAAAGTGTCATTTTATGTTTTTAATGCATAATTTTAAACAAATAATCATTTTAACATTATTATTTTAGTGTATTAATTAGAGTATAATATGTCAAAATGATATTCTTTATGAAATGTGTATTAATTAGAGAGAGAGTAAATCCAGTTTTAATTTAATTTTATTTTATTTTTTAATTTGTATGAAATGTGTCAAAATGACATGTTTTGTGAAACAGAGAAACAGAGAGAGTAAACATGTTATTTTAAATTCCGAAAAAGATTATTCGGTTGTGAATATTGTAGCTAAACAAGTAGTAGTAGTGCATACACACAAATTTTTTGTATTACGTGCAGTTTTTTCTTATTAGTTTTCTTTTTTCAATTCTATTGTTTTATTTTTTATTTTATTTTTGTACCCATCAAATAATCGGCAACATAATTGCATCCCAATTTTTGTTTTTTTCATTCTTCTATAGATTGAACCCCTAACTTCAATTATGAGAAGGATAAACGATATAATAAATTATAATAATGAAGACGTTAGAATAAATGAACCGGAAATGTTAAGAGGTGTAATTATTATTAAAAAAATATTTAGTTAGATAATTAATAGTGTCATGTGGCACTTTTTTCTTTGCTGACGTGACACCCAACTAGAACTGGAGAGAATTGACTATCTTTTATATAATAGATATAAAAAATTGACCACAATTATTTGATTTACCAAAAGAAAAAAAAAGAACAACATGAATGATATAACCTAACATAGTGTGACATGTTAACTTATAGTATAAAGTTAATTATGCAATCAATCCACCCACAAAAGGCACTCCGGTTTGTACGATCCAACCCTCACCAACAAGGAAATTTGTGACCGTGAAATTAGAAGCATCAGAAGCGTTAATGACGTGATAACCGGGCCAAGTGACTCGGTTTGTCGTGTTTGAACCGGGTCCGGTATTATTGTATTCAGCATAGTAAAGTGTGCTCAATGCGAAATCGCCGGTCCATGCGTTCCAACCAGTCGGTTCAAGAAAACCATCAATGTAAGTCTGCATAACAACGGTTCTCGAATATTCCTTCCACGGCCGACCAAGGTAAGTTTTTACTGTATAATTACTCGTAACCAAATCATCCGCCGGTCTTATGGTACACCCGTGGATCGCCGTTCCAGTGTTCTGGTTCGGATCGGTACGACCTTGAGCCGTAACTTCGTTCGACTGACCTTTGCGAGGCTGACGTGGATACAGATTACAGTTCTGTAACACCACTGCAGCATTACCGAATATGAAATCAACTGTACCGTAAACATCGCATTCACGGTAAAACTGTCTGAGAGAATGCGTGTATAAGGTATCTTGGTAGGCTTCAAAACTGCAACTATAGAAAACAGAAAAGTCTCCACCGCTCCTCAATGCGACGGCTTGACCCTTGGTCGGCCCTGCCGTGTTGCGGATTGTTATGTTCACTCCAATAAAGTTAGGACCTGATAGAACTGCGATTTGTGAACAAACAAACAAAAAGTAGAGTTAGTTGATTATTTCATTAATACTAACCTACAAAATTCTAATTAAAGCGATTCAATTGGAACATTTGGGAATAATTAAAATTTGAGAAAAAAATATAGTTTAGTGGACTATGTTAGACTGTTAGTTGAGGACACGACGAATTGACGTGGAGTCAAGACTTTCGGTGGACCATCCGACCAAGTCGCCTTCTATTGCATGGGAAAAAGTCTATATTTAAAGCCAAGTGGACTAACAATTATTTTTTTATTTTCTTTGCTGATAATAAATTATTGTCTTAAAAAAAATTATATATATATATATATATATACGATAACAAAAGTTTCTAAAAGAATAGTTACATTACATCGCACTTGCACGAAGAAGCCATGTTTTGTGCACATGTCTTCATGTTTTCAAATAATATATTAATTTGTGGTGACCAAATTCGAATGCTAACTTTTATATTCATTCAGTTTAAACCGCGTATTACGTATAATATACTACTATGTTTTTGAGAATAAAAAGAAGAAGATATTTAAATATAAAAATCTGGTTTGGTCTATGTTTTTGTGAGATTGTAAGTACTTACTAAATGTGGCGGAATTGAAAGTGGTCCATCCATCAACGACGCTCCGGTTTCCGGTGATAACCGTTTGGTTAATGCCATCACCGATCATCATCACATACCTCTTGTTCTTAGGAATCTCCACGTATTCCTCGTACAATCCCGCCGTTACGTAAATCAAGAAATAGCCGTTACTACCGTCTGTTTTATTAGGCGCGGCTGCAACGGCTGCGTTTATGGTCGTGAAGTTTCCCGTCCCGTTCTGGATCACCGTCACAATGTCACTCACCTGAACGGCGTCTCCTTCAGATTGGAGAAGCTTTCTCCCAGACCCAGTCACGGTGTTGTAAACGCCACGTGCCCTTTCCGTCATCTTTAACGGTAATCTACCGTTACGTAAACCGAAAAACTTTTTGAAGCTGGCTTGTGGTTGCCAAACCGGTCTCGATCTATTCATTCTTGGCACCCAACCTACAAAGTCAAATACCAGCTTTTAATTTCATATTACAGTTTTTATATCTCAAAAATGCGTATTAACTTCTTCTTTTTTTTTGCTAAAATATATAAAAATGCGTATTAACCAATAGTATTATTATTTTACCATTTTTATATAAATGGTGTCATGATTATCATTTCTAGAAGTAAAACATTAATCCCACAAGCATTTGAAAGAACCGGTTATTCTTGTCATCTAACTATTATAACCATTCCATGATAAATCTTTCAATTATTAAACCTGAAACCTTATGAGTTGGTTTTCTGACGATTTTCTCTTTAATAAAAATGAAAAACATTATTCACGAAAGCAAGAATTGTAGAAATAAAATGCAGATTTCGTGCCACATTATAGAAGTCGAAGACGTATATATCTAAATTAAAATAAATGGAGATTACGTGCGTGTTTATTTTTATTTTTTTTGTTAATATACCTTTGGAAAAAAGGGCAAGAGAGACCCCATAGAGTTTTGTATCGTTGAAAAGATCACCGGAGAGACCATTTTCCGAAGCCGTGGATTTAAGTCCTTCAAGACAAGTCTGTTCGTTGGTGATCGCAGCACTTAGAAAAGTATGAACATCCTCGGCCCTAGAAAACGACAGCGTTTTGGTGGCATCGACGGTCCGTGAGCTACTAAGGAGAAAGTCGATAGTCAGGCTGGCTAGGAATTTGCAGTCTTCAAGTGCCCGTACGGTAGATTTAGCAGCCACTTTGCCTTTCCGGTTAAGTTGATCGTCAATCAGCGACAAGAACCGCGTGGCACGTGAGATGGATCGTCGGAGAGAGAAACGGCCGTATGAGTAAATATCTCTGGGCTGGTTTGGGAGAACCGATCTACAATAAGATGGATCCGGCGCGAAGCGACATACATTTGACGGCGACGTGGCATTTCTTGTTGCCTGAAATTCGGCGGCGAGAGAAAGAGATGACGACAAAGAGAGGAAGCTAAGGGTGACCAAGAACATGAGTATTTGAGACATCTTTTGATCTTTGTTTAGAGCCTGATTGTGTGTTAGGATTATTTATAGGGTTTTTGAGAACGTTGAATTTGAATACATACAAGTTCAAGTCAATAATAATGTGTGTGTACATCTATAATTGTGACGGTGTCACAAAATTCAAACATATATACCATATTGTTATAATATTCACACGTATAGATGGTTTTCTGACTCTCACTAAAAATTAGACAAATAATCACCGTAGTTAAGGAGTAATTAAACTCCATCCGTGAGAATTATAAATGGGTGTTTAAGTTGAAGTTTAATTTTTTTTTTATTTTTTTGGTTTTATGATATTTACTTTGGAAAAAGTCAAATTTTGACCAACTTCTGTTACCGCAATTTGAATTAGTATAATCAGGGAGGTTTTCGTAATTTAAAATTGTCAACCAATGTTAGGCATTTCAAGAAAAATTTCGATTATATATATAACATGTTGGTAAAACAGCACATTACTCATTATAAGAAAGTCAAGATCTTGACATTATAAATTTTGGTAGACCATAACCATTGCAAATAAAATTCGTTTTGAAACTGTATAGTGGGAAGTTTTCATGCATGTGAGGGTATATATAAGATGAACAAATAAAATTCGGATGGAATGACACATATTTGGCAACATATTTTGGATCAAAAATGTATATTTCTTTTGTTGCAAAAAAGAGAATGTACTTTGATATTTTGATTCTTTTAATAAACTATTATTTAGCGTTAAAAAAAGAAACGAGAATGTATATTTAATTATTTCTTTATTTTATATATAGTTGTAACAAATCCAATTATTGATCAATTAGTTAATTTTGCTGCATTAAATTGGTTGGGTACAATAATTTTGTTTTTAGTTAAGAGGACAGCCAAAGATACGTAATTTGATATATGTTTGTATACATAGTGACACATGAAATGAATCCGTTTAAATAGAATGTTATAGATATTGATATATTTTTTCCTGCCGACAGATTTTGATATATTTCTGAATTAATATTCAATACCTACACATGTATTTCCTTCGTTTCACAATATAAATTAGAATGTTGTAATTTATAATTGTTTAGACATATTAATGGAATTCAAATTAGTTTCCAGTTATTAATTTGACTTCCATTAATATGTTTCATGTGACGAAACCCAGATTAATCATAAAATAAAATAATCTTCCACCGTGCTAGATACTTGTCGAATAGCTGTAATTAAAAATTTAAATAAATTTCGATATACGAAACAATTTTTTTTTAATTTAATTTTTTATGTTAAAGGGTGTTTTTAAAATTTTTAATGTTTGGATAAATGTAAAGTAAAATGAAATGGAACTCATGGAAGGGAACTAAACCGGATCAAGTATGGAACGACGACGTTTTGCTTATATGAAAAATACAACAACGCGTGAAAGAAACCCATGCAATCAATGCCAATGGAAGTTGGACCGTTTGCGTAACTTAAGAAGATTGAAACGACTTTTATAATGTCAAGGTCCAAGGATATACTATAAGATATTATTTTCTATAAAGTGTATATTGTAATCAATCAACTAATTTTCGTTTATTATATTGGTATTTACTTAACCAAAACCCACTAGTTGTTCGAATTACGCGGATAAAGCATGTGCCTTCTTCTTATATTAATTGCATATTCAAGGCAAGTTTCGAGTTGTGGTTATTAATTATTTGACTTTCAATTCTGTATTTCCGCCCTATTGGTTCTTCAACTTTGGAGTAATAATCACAAGTATATGAAGCTCTTTCCCAAAGTGTAATAGTTGTATATATGTATTGCGTATTGGAAAATACATTAACCAAGGCATCTATGTACTGTATAAACACTAAAATCAGGTTATAACCAACACAAAAACATTAATCTCTCCATTCCGTAATAAGTAATGTTTTGGAAGTTTTTTTTTGTTTTCAAATAAGTGATGTTTTCACAAATCAATGCAAAATTAAATAGTATTTTATTATTTTTGACTCTTTATATTTTGCAAATGGATTTCTTATGAGTTAAATTGTGTTTAAATATACAATAAATGATGTTTTTAGTATAAAAAAATAAAAATTAAATGAATTTTTAATATGTGTGCAAAAAACTTAAACATCACTTATATAAAAACAGAGAAAGTATAATTAAGCATAAATTTGTTCGCTATTGTGCAAGTGGTTATTGACGTACTAATGGTTAGCTAAGGGACTAGGAGCTTGTCTTTTTTTGTTTATTCAAGATTTAGAATATACTATATATTCCGTATCGTTTATATGTTGCGGTTTGAATGGATCTTTCATTTACCAATAACTATAGATTTGTATGACTTTCCAGTAGTTTTTGCACGTGTAAGTTATGCAATCGAAAATAGCACGTGTGAAGCAGCCATGATAGTATATAAGTATGAGATAATTATTCGTTTTTGTATTGTTGTTAGCGATGGACGATGAAATCACATTATCATGTGGCCCATTAAGGCTCATTAAGGGATTTAAAAGAAAAGCATTGTTAAATTTAGTAGCCGTTGTTGGGGATAGACTTGTCCTGAGTTTCCTCAGGCGAGAAGACGAAAGGGCCAACGGTGAAGAGCTTCATCTTAATCTTGTTTTCTAGGAGACGATATTTCTGGAGAATGGCTCCGCTGATTCCACGGTTTATCTCCGTCGGAAAATTACACGTGTCATCCGGAGAAAGCTCAAGAAACGCTCTGCACTCTTTGATCCTCACTTTCTTATAATCTTTCACCTCCGACGGAGAAAGCGTCACCAGAAAATAACCCTTCGCATCCGTCGCTTGGCTAAGCACCGTCACATCCTCTGCCTCGTAACCATATTCGTCCGCCGTCTCGCAGGTCACCCTCGCCACCGCACCTGTCCACGTGTGAAAAGTACTACATTTTTAACAAAAAATATGTCTATATATATTGGAGTCCGAAATTAACTTTTACATAGAAAATTTAACACATAATTACGTTTGATCGATGAAACGAAAATTAAACATGGCCTAAAAGTAATGAAGAGAACTATATGGAATTTTTTTTAACTTGTGACATAGTAAATTCATCAAGAAAAAAAAGAAGAGAAGGGCTAGAATGATTGAAGTAACATATTCCGATGATGTATTGTTAAAATTTCCTCAAACCAGCCAATATAATTTCAGTGAGATATATATATGATCATATATAGCTTTTTGTATTTTCTTTTTATGTAGCGGCATTGATCACTATAATTATATAATCAATTACGTACAGTATATATGATGATGAAATATACCTTGGATAGGGGTAAGTTTAGATCCTTGTTTACAATAGATGAGACCTTGAACTCCGATCATCGAAGAAAGCAGTTCTCCGTGGGTGATTGTGGCTACTCCGGCGGCGAACAGGGACGAGAGAAGCAGCATGTAGGAAATGAAGAAAAACGAACATTGTAGGGCCATTTTCTAAGTTCTAAACTATACCAGGCTTCTATTCAAGTTTCAACTGTTTTATAGCTAGATGTATAAATGTGTTTTGTTGATAAGATATATATATATATATATAGGGTTTTAGCGTTAAGGTTTAAAAATTCAAAATATGAGAACAAGGGATGTGACTTGGGCGCACGTTTTAGCTCATATGAGTCATGATCCTAATCATTCGCACCCAAAAGTGTCTAATTTTTTGATGCATTAGAGGACGTGCAGCCACTTTTCTATATTATTTAAAAAACATAATCATATATTTAGTTTCAATTTTTTGTCCCCACGATAATTTGAGTCTCTTCTTTTGCCATTAAAAAATCTATTTTCCCACAAGTTTAAGGGCATGCAGTTTCTTTGATTAAAGTACTCACCATCACGTCACGGCTACTCCACTCAGTAGTTAGTAGGCTCAATATATTTTAGTAGACAAAAGAAGGAAAATCCCAGAATAATGTGTAGACGATTTTCCACTAATTCAGTATTCATCAGTTCTCTTAACTAAAATTTCAAGAATCTTATTTCCGATAGTCCCCAATGATAATTCAGTATTCATAAGCAAAATTTATAATTTAACAGTAACAGAGTATGATATATATTTTGTATAGATATGTTAATAAATATCTATGTTGTTATATAAATTGTGAAATAATCATATCAAAGTACGTAACATCTTGTTCTCTTCTCGTTGACATCTTATTCTTATAAGGAAACTAAGGTTTAATTGATGTATTATTATTATTCAAAATGGCAAAACATGGCCAAGAATCAAAGAATGAAAATAAATAGACTAAAGGAAAAAAAATCAATAGAAACATATATAAACCGCGGTCTAATGATTGATTGTAATCCCTAGTAAACCGGTTTGGGAGCCACGGGGGCGGGGCTAGAGAAATAGAAAGGTTCAAGGGTGTATATGTTTAAGTTGTCGCGGCTAAGGAACTTGGAGTTGTCAGAAGAAAGTGGGGCTCCGGTGACACCTTTGTTGACATTGGTCGGAGTCTTACACGTGGAGACCGGAGAGCTCTCAAGCTTCACTTTGCAACCATTGATGTTCTTCACCTTGTGGCAAAGTCCGTACGTGATGAAGTAGAAGTATCCCTTCAAGTCCGTTGGGTAGCTCGAGATTGTAACCTTAGCCACTAGCTTTCCGTATGAGTCCACGATAGGACACACAACCTTAACCTTGGCCCCTGTCAAGTACACCATATATTGGTTTGGCTCAGTCCGCGCCAGAGTAAGACATGTCCAAGTAGGTACATCATTGGTTTGGACGGTTTTATAGAATATTTTTGGAAACACGTTACTAAATAAGAGATCACAACAGACTCATTTCAGGGGTCAAAGTTAATTGTGTATCTCTTAAGATATAGAATATAAAAAAAATTCCAAAAAAAAAAGATTCATTTTTTTTTTTTGTAAAGACTCATATTCAGGAATAATGACTGAATTTTTGATAGGGTAGGATGTGATGAAATGAATCGCATAATATGAAATTGCACCTTGGATAGGGTAGGTTTCGTAGCCAGATTTGCACAAGATGAGACCTTCAATGGCGATGTCAGGGTTTGGTATTGGGAAGTATGGAATCTTAACCGGTGAGGTGTAGGTGGTGGGTGGTTTAGTCACCGGTTTGGGAACGTAAGGTTGTGGTGGTGGCACGTAGTAATCAGAAGTGGCCACAACCACCACCAGAGCGAGGAGGAGGACGGAAGCGGCGGGGCCTGTGGATGCCATTAATTGTTAAAAGCTTTTGTTCGTGTGTTGGTTAAAGGTTGATTTCAAGACATGGCCTTATATTTTTAAAACAAATGATATCTAAGATTATAAGACAAGTGTTGATTGGGTGCACGTTTAAATTTGTGTCAACATAGTAATATTTCACCTCCAAAATCTAAAATTGATTGGGATTTGTTGTAATAATAAGTATTCATCAAATACACCAACGATCAAAGCAATGATGAAGGTGGAATAATTGTTTTTGTGGTTATTTTTCTTTTACTTTAAAAGGAGTATTTGTTTCGTTGGTCAATACTTAAAAAAGTGTTTAAAATACGTACTTACATGCTTTCATGATTGGATTATTTAACCATAATAATCAGAATATGTTCTTTGAGTCCCTTAACATCTGAAGTATCATTGTTCACTCGAGCAGCACAGAGCTCAACTGTAGCTACTCTCTCTCCAAACTTCAATGTGCTTATTGTTTCCCCAACTGCATCTGCCTCAGGACTGATGTGGACAAACATCAATGTCTTTGCTTGTCCTCCTGATTTAACATATTTGCAGTCCCAAGTTAAGAACAAAGCAAGTTCTAAGACTGCAAATACTCGGGAATATATTACTTATGTATCCTTTACCAAGAGAGTCCTGAAGGAGTTGTGTGAGTTTGTTGTTTCTGTAAGGACCATGTGGATTCTTGTGAGCTAGTGAAACAATCACATCTCCTAAAGCAGAGAGAGATCTATTGATATGTTGTCCTTCTTTTAGTATGTCTCCAGTAACCTCGGATTTGTCTACCCTTTCACTGTCTGCTAGATCTACAAGGTGCATACATCCACGAATAACAGCTCCCGAAGTCAAGTATCTTCTTTGAACATGAGCAGTCAAGCAGCTACAATTTTATTTAAAGTTTTTGTTCTCCGTTCTCAGCTCCCGCTCACAGTTCTAATTTTCCGCTCAGAGCTATCCCTCCCAACTCCCAGCTCCCCGCTCCAGCTTCAGCTGCTTTCAGCTCTCCCTCTCTTCTCCACTTTGCCAATCACACCTTAAAAATTTCGACAATGGCAAACCAAGTGACAAAACCTTGAGCTCTTCTTTGTTTTCAAAAGACAAACCAAAAATGGTGATGAATGATTAAAATTTCAAGTTCAAAATTAGTGCATAATCATTTTTCTGATTTTTTAAAAAGATTTATTGGTTTATATGGTTGAATAAAGTGCGATAAATGAAAAGAAGAAGCTATTGTTTAAGCTTCTTCTTTATCATATCTTTTTTTTGTTTTCCACCTCATTTATTATCAAAAATATATCATTTACGCTTGTTGAACAAAACTTCTGAATACAAGAGCTTTGCGTTGATTATTCTTCATACATTGATATTTTAAAAGATAATTATATTAGATTTTAAAATTGATAATAACTATATTATACTTTAAAATTGATAATAACTATATTATACTCTAAAATTGATAACTTGCGTAAATATGATCCATATAATTATGTTCTAAATTAAAATTCATGTTTAGTTATATAGAAATGATGTTTCGTAATTCACAATTAAAAAAATTAGAAATTGATTCATATTACTAATAAACATGATAAATATTCTAGTAATTTTTTGAATAATTTTACCACAATTTTTGTTACAAAAATGATTTATTATAGTAACCACAACATTTTATCCGGTTTCCACCAAATTTATTTTTTCTTTTTATTCAGATTATTATTTTAACACATGTCACAATCTTAATTAACAACGACACATGTCATAATTTAGTGAGTAAAAATTATGTTACATGTCATGATTACGTTGATACAATCAACTTTACATAATAAGATATTAAACACATACAATGAATAAATAAAAAATACAATAAACTCATTATAAAAAAAAAAAAACTGCGAGTAGTTGATTAATATGATACAAAGACAAAAATCCATAAATTTGAAAATTACATACACTACGTAGAAAAGTTGGTCAAAGATGGATGATGAGCCAACAAATCATTTTGAAAGGGAAATGAGATGATGGATGGATTAAAATCAAATATCTGAATGGATCATAGACTTCTAATATTGAAATACTTGAAATCCGAAAGATCCGATCCCCATCTGAAACCCGAATGACCAGGCCTAGAACCAACCATTCATTGATTGATGAGACAGAAAAAAGAAATATATACTTACGGAAAAGTGTGAGACAGATACATTGGACGTCCTCATTTTCTAATTTAATGATTCGTTTAAAATATATATAGGCGCATTTTCTCCGAGAATCCTCATAAGTGTAGCGCGTGGGGAAGGTATGGCAAACCTAATTTTTTGGCTGGTGATGTTAATATGGCCCCATACATACAATTGATTGGATTAATTTAGCAAATAGTTAGGATGAATCAATCAAATCATATATGACTTTTCCTAATCAATCAATCAAATCATATATGGATTAATTTTCTTATGCACATCATTAAAAAGGTATGAAAACCATTTAAACACACACTTCAACCTCCCCGATCGTTCACAAGAGCCTCCTTTTAGCATTCTCTCTTTGACATGATGACCAAATTTGATATTTTGATTCTGCAACCAAGCTTGAATCTCCGAGTATAATAGATTCTGATGCTTACATTCAGAATTAACCAAATTTCTTTAATATATACTATTAAATAATGTATTTTTGATAACATGCTTACTAAACTCTTATAACTTTCAAATCATAAAACACTTATGAAAGCAGAAATCTCCTTTGGGTTGGCTTTTAAGAGGTTTGGAACGTGAATAACTGATACATAGAGAATTGAAGAACAATGTTGCCTGGCTCCCAACAAAATTTGAATTATATATTCAGGATTTGCTCATTTATTATAGCCTAAAGAAGAATAATAATATGGTAACTGGAGCTTTGGCTCCCCAAATCAATCGGAGGGACCGATCATCTTCTCGGGAACAACAAGTGTATCAAACTCTTCCGCAGTAAGAACACCTAACTTCAGAGCCGCCTCCTGTAGGATCAAATTTAAAACTCGAGATTTAACATACTGATACAGACAAGGACCAGCTTTGTTTTTTCTTGTCTTTCAATTGTTCTCAAGTCCGTTTGATCTCATGATGATGCATACAGAGTTTGTTGTGTTTACCTTCAATGTAGATCCTTCTTTGTGAGCTTTCTTGGCAACTGCTGCAGCATTGTCATACCCGATTTTCTGGTAAAGGAGACACGGTTTCAAAAACTTTGCATCGATTCAAATTCATTTGTAAAAGCAGAGTTAAATGATGTCATCGATGCTAAGTTTGGAGACTTACCGGATTCAATGATGTCACAAGCATAAGAGACTACAGAGAAAAACATTATAAAATAAAAACAAAGAGTCAGTTCCAAGAGATCATTTTCACGCCGTGGACAATTTTAAGACCACCAAATTAAGCCTACCTCGTGCAATAGCTTTGAGATCCTTTCTCTGTTGGCCTCAATGCCCCTCACACAGTTTTTCTCAAACGAAGCTGAAGCATCTGCTATCAATCTGATGGACTGTCCAAAGAGGCGAGATCAAATGGTTAAGATTGGCATATATATTTTGCATAGACTCAAAGAAAGAGTTGCACAAGGGAAAGAGATTAACGTACATGCAAGAGAGCGCTTGCGATCACCGGCTTGAATACATTCAATTCGAAATGACCATTTGACCCACCAACTGTCACAGCTACATGGTTGCCCATTACCTGCAATTTTGTAGGATTCAACTCAAAAGAATTAGGGACAACTTAGATTCCTATGTCAGTAAGAATGTATTGGTGAACAGAACTTACCTGAGCACAAACCATAGTCAAGGCCTCACACTGTGTAGGATTTACCTTCCCCTGATAGAGAGAGAAAGAGATTAAAGATCATGATGCTAAATCAAAATTGATGAAAAGGACAGAATAACAAAGGAATACTGCATTCATACAGGCATGATGCTGCTTCCTGGCTCATTTTCAGGCAGAACAAGTTCACCAAGACCACATCTTGGGCCACTATATGAAGACATGCGCTAAACCATATAAGACCATAGTACATCTTGAAGAAAGAAAAAAACGAATCCTTATAGATTAGATACATACCTTCCAAGAAAACGTACATCATTGGCGATCTTCATCAGCGATGTGACGATTGTGTTAAGTGACCCACTGGTTTCAACACAAGCATCATGTGCAGCCTGGAAAACGCAGATTAAGTCAGCAACTGATTTCATTTATCAACCATTTTAAAGCATCTTATCTTGTTTAGCGGCTAACCAGAGCTTCAAACTTGTTTTCTGCAGTGACAAATGGCAAGTTTGTTTCTTCCGCTACTGCAGCAGCTATCTTTACGTCAAACCTGTACAGATATTACCAGTGTTACCAACAGTAGACCGAGAAGAGATGACCTTGGGATGGAAATAAAACTAGAAATGAGATATACCCTTTCTTGGTGTTTAATCCGGTCCCAACAGCAGTTCCACCTTGTGCAAGCTGGGCAAACATTTCTGGCAAGTTAGAGCTCAATGAAAAATTGGACAAATAGAGGAAATCAGATACTCCAAAGATATCGTTTCCCCAACCTGATAGAGGCGTGGTAGAGTGCATGTGACTCTATTAAGTCCATACTTAACCTGCAATCATGAGATTTAAATTTTAAATAAGAATTTCGGATTGCATTTGATTTTCACTTTTGCTAGACACACAAGTTTCTGGAAAAAAAACTTACTTGAGTAGCATAGCCACCAAATTCTTGTCCTAGTGTCAAAGGTGTAGCATCTTGAGTGTGAGTTCTTCCAATTTTCACAATATCTTTGAACTCGAAGGACTGCCAGTGAAGAGGTAAGTTTGAAAATTTTCAAAATAAAGAGCAAAATTAACAAACACAACAGAAATGTGACGAGGGCTACATAGGTCTAGAAAATCTGGATTAATTAACAAAATATTCCTTCGCAAAATTGCAACATCTACAAAGCAACTCTCCGATATAACTAGTAACACACCGAACTGAGGTCAGAAGTAATTCATGATACTATTTAGGCCAGAGCCAGTTTCATGTTGAAAGACTACTGTCTTGCAATTCAGCGACTAGATCAAGTGTGTCAGTTGAGTAGAGCGGGAAAAAGGTCAGACCTTAGACTCCAGAGTGCTATGCAAAGTTTTCAAACTAGGGATCAGCCTTGAATTAATCTCGGTTGCAGCTGCAATGTGCATGACCTAGACAAAACCAAAATCAATACAGAGCGTCAAATACTACTTGACAGGGCAGTGAGTCTACATATAGGAAAGGAAAACGATGTGTTTCATAAAC
The DNA here is from genome assembly GCA_030161315.1 of Eutrema japonicum. Taxonomy (NCBI): domain Eukaryota; kingdom Viridiplantae; phylum Streptophyta; class Magnoliopsida; order Brassicales; family Brassicaceae; genus Eutrema; species Eutrema japonicum. The sequence continues at coordinate 54,579,272 of BSQW01000003.1, read as the reverse complement.
AGCATAAGCAATTTAAGCATGCAAGATTATTGGTAGCTGGAATGAAATTCAAAGCTTACAGTCGGAAAAGTGTCGTTAGAAGACTGTGATCTGTTGACATGGTCATTTGGGTGCACACATTTTTCACCACGTTTGCGACCAAGAATTTCAGCTGCTCTGTTAGCAATGACCTGTGAAGAGCAAAACAGAAACACAAAGCTTTATACATCATAAAGCCTTGTTTTGTAGCACTATACAATGAGATCCTAAGAAACACATATATATCCAAGAAATGACCTCATTGGCATTCATATTACTCTGAGTCCCACTACCAGTTTGCCATACAACAAGGGGAAAATGATCATTGAGTTTTCCCTCTGCTACTTCCTGTGCAGCTTGCATAATCGCTTTCCCAATCGTTGGATCAAGACCATACTCCATGTTAACCTAAATTATAGTTACTCAGTTCATCACGAACCAAAACGAGAAAGCAAATGACAGCCCAGATGCAAAATTTAACCCAAAATCCCAAATCCCAAAACCTATAGCTAGAAGGTTACCTTGGCAGCGCACTTCTTCAAGACGCCAAAAGCGCGGACGATTGGTTCGGGCATTCGCTCGCGCTCACCGCCGATTTCGAAGTTCTGCAGCGATCTCTGCGTCTGGGCTCCCCACAATCTGACACAGAAACAGCAATAACACTGTGAAATGTCTCCCTCGGAAAAAGAGATATTCAACGTTCTGGTTAAGATCAGATCCCCAACTTATCGGAAGGAACTTGGATCGGCCCGAAGGTGTCCCTCTCCTCCCTAAACGACGTCGAATAAGATCTCAGCGCAGTGGCATAACGCAGCGCCGCCGCAGTTGTTCCACCGGAGAGTCGCCGCGACGCGACGTAAATCGCCATGGATTCTTATACCTAACGGTAAGACTACACTGAACAAAGAGGCGAGAGAAGAATAGTCAAATTACGCATTTCTCAAATCTGAAAAACACTACGATTTAACGAATCTGTAAAACGTAAATAGCAAAAAAAAAAACCTTCGAAGGCGAAGATGGAGAGTTGAGAGATGACGACGGATCACGTTGCAGAAGAGCAGATAGAGAGAGAAAGATAGGGCAAACAAAAACAAATTATAATACTCGAGAAACGATTCAACGAATCAACAAACAAGGTTGGTCGAAATTTGAAAAGTATGGGGGCGATAAAGTTTGTTTTTTATATATATATAAGTATTTAATGCTTTTTCTAACAGATGATAAATAACTTTTCATTTTACAACAGATAAATAAATAGTTTCAATTAAAAAAAAAAATATTCCTTCCAACAAACCCGAAACCAGACAGCTTATTTTGACAATACACCAATGACGGTAACTATTCAGTCAAATCCGGATATAGACCGATTTTAGATATTGATTCAGATGAGCAACCGCGAGCACCTCTAGCAGATAATCCGGACATTGCAAAAGACATATGGGATTCAGATCTATCTCCAAAGATAAAACATTTCTTATGGAGATTGGCATCACGTGCCATCGGAGTAAATGCCAATCTAAGACACCGGAGAATTAACGTAGACCGTTTCTGTGCTCGTTGTTGTGATTATGTGGAAACAAGTGAACACACCTTTTTCTCATGTCGGTATGCTAATGAAGTGTGGCGTTTATCGGGGCTGCCATTGCATATCCTTAGCAATAGCCAAATTTCTTTGGAAGATAAATTGCGAATTTTATTCTCCTTACATCGAAATCGCTCTATTTTTGATGTTAACCGAAAAAAATCCTTTTTGGATACTATGGAGACTATGGAAAAGTCGATGTGATCTGCTATTTAGTCAGAAAAATATATCTGCAATAGAAACTATGAAGCGAGCAAGTGAGGACGTCAAAGAATGGATTTATAATTGTCCTCCCACAGTTGATAATCATCAAAGACACCATGGAACAAGACAAGAACAGAGCCGATGGATCAAACCAAAACGTGGTTGGGTTAAATGTAATTACGATGCTTCCCATCACATAGGTAATCATAGTTCAGGACTAGGATGGATCATCCGAAACAGTAATGGAACTTTCTTAGATTGTGGAATGGCAAAATTTCAAGGAAGAAACACCACAGAAGAAGCTGAATGCACATCGCTTATTTGGGCAATGCAATCTACGTGGGCTCTCGGATACCGTATAGTGGAATTTGAAGGTGACAATTTAATCATCAATCAACTTATCCATGGAAGCGATATAAATCTTAAACTCCAACACTATATCGAGACAATCCAACAGTGGAAAAGTATGTTTACGCAAGTAAAATTTTTCTTTCGACATAGAGAATCTAACTTGTGTGCTGATAAATTAGCTAGACTAGCCATTCTTAATACTAATCAATGGTGTTTGTACCATTGTTGTCCATCCTTTATGAATTATATTGTAACTAACGATTGTGATTGGCAAAATCAATAAAAGTTATTTGTCGGAAAAAAAAAAATAGTTTCAATTTAAAAAAAAAAAATATTAATTTTTGTTTGCACTTTCCACTATTATGGAAGATGATTAGAGAAGATAGCAAAAGTTGGTAGCTAATTAGAAATGCATTAAATATAAATATAAATATTTTGGTCTCTGATTTGAAAGAAATATACCGAGTTTTAACTCTGCAAATAGAGGGGAAAAAAATCCAAATCCAAATCCAAATCCAAATCCAAACATTATAGAAAATACTAAAAATTCTCAAGTAATAATAGCGTACATACAAGTCTTTTCAAATTTGTTTATGTTCATCTATACATAGACAGAGAAAAAGAAAAAAACAAAACCCAAGAAAGAGACTATTGCTGCATTGTGTCTGTGTGTTATAGAAACTTGCACAACCGAAAGAGAGAAGAAGAAACAAGAAACCAGTGGAAGAAAAGAATCAGAAAGAAAAATAATCAAATAAAAAAACAGGTTTGTGTATTGTATACTTATGCGTGTGAGTGCGTGGCCTTCAACGTCTAACGCTTGCTTTTCGCTTCATATCAGCAGGACCAAACTGTTTCGTGCCACGAGGACCATTCGCTGAAGGACGTGAAACCGTGTTTGAGTTCCTGCATTGAGGACTTCTCATCGGTTTTGAGACGGGTTTCTTGGGTATTGACTCGGTATTGCTTGTTGTCGATATCTTGGCGGATTGGTTAAATTGCCAGAGCAAGTCTGGCTCAGATGAGTCACTTGTGGCTGCATCTAGATCGTCTGTGCTGTTGCTGTTGTTTCCCATGAAGATGTTGTAAGAATGTTCAGAGAATATTCTTGAAGTGTCTGATGACAGATCTCTCCTGTAAAAATCTTCCGGCAGAATACTGATCCCGTTGTCTGTTGTTCCTCCTCCCCATAGACTCTCCACTCTTCTCATCTCCTCTTGCCTGTTATTCACCATTACCTTATCAACCCACTCACTTGACCCGAAACTTCGGTCTTCGTCTCTGTAGGTTTGGCCTGGACTTGCTACTGGTGGCCAAGGTGGTGAGTTCACTGTTATCTCCTCCACTTCACAGCTCTCTGATTTCTTTGTCGTTATGCTATTGTTATGAATCTGCAATCACTCCAAACAAAAACAAAAACAATGTTTAATTTGAGACATGATTTTAAATCCCAAGACTGGGTTCGAGAAGAGAAGAATCACCTCTACTTCTCCAGTTTTGGCTTTGTGTTTCTCAGACCCACCGGGAGTTGTTAAGATCTTGTTATGTTGTGACCCTGCTTCTTTTCTCGCGAGTGCTGCTTTAAGAGTAGCAATCTATTAACAAAGCAAAGCTCATGTGTGAGTCAATTCAATTACTATAGGCCAAGAAACTAAAACAATGAGAATCAGTTAAAGAAAAAACCTGTTCTTTGAGTTCCTTAACATCTGAAGTATCATTGTTCACTCGAGCAGCACCGAGCTCAACTGTAGCTACTCTCTCTGCAAACTTCAAAGTGCTTATTGTTTCCCCAACCGCATCTGCCTCAGGACTGATGTGGACAAACATCAATGTCTTTGCTTGTCCTCCTGATTTAACATATTTGCAGTCCCAAGTTAAGAACAAGACGAGTTCTAAGATTGCAAATATTCGGGAATATATTACTTATGTATCCTTTACCAAGAGAGTCCTGAAGGAGTTGTGTGAGTTTGCTGTTTCTGTAAGGAACATGTGGGTTTTTGTGAGCTAGTGAAGCAATCACATCTCCTAAAGCAGAGAGAGATCTATTGATGTGTTGTGCTTCTTTTAGTCTGTCTCCAGTAACCTCGGATTTGTCTACTCTTTCACTGCCTGCTAGATCTACAAGGTGCATACATCCACGAAGAACAGTTCCCGAAGTCAAGTCTCTTCCTTGAACATGAACAGTCAAACAGCTGCAATAAAATGAGATTGAAAATGTTAAATTGGGTTGGCCTAAGACGTATTAATGGGTTCTCTCTGCTCTTGAAAATATTTTCCATTTACCTGTGAGAACGGCTGCTTCGATCATTCAGGGCTGTTGATCCAACAGCACGATTCTTATGCCCAATTTTCATTAGATCAATAACATCAAATGTTGAAGAAACCGGTACAAGACTTGCATCCGGTACACTTAGACCCTTTTGAGAGCTATTCCTGATCTCTAACGTATCAAAGACGTTAAGGAATATGAAACTGAAACATAAAAAAGATTGTTCTCTCTCTATAACCAGAACATTAAGAAGCAGGACCATTCATGAAAAAAAGGATATCTTTTGTTGCTTCCATCAATAACCAGAAGGTCCCTGACTTGCTCATTGTAAATCTCAATCATCTGAACAGCAATATCATAACGGAATGTGTCTTTTCTTTGTTCAGCAAGAAGAAACAGATCACCAAGTGCTCTGTAATTAACTCCTTGACTCTTCTCTGTTAGATCTCTTGGTCCACTCTAGAGGAATAAAACATATAAGATCTCTTACCTTCAAAATGTCACAATCTTCATAGTTTCAACCATTATCTTACCATTGTGTACGTTTTTCCCGATCCAGTTTGACCATATGCAAATATGCAGACATTGTATCCATCAAGAACAGAACGGATCAATGGCTGCATATCAGAGAATACCTCCTCTACAAAGAGCAAGATAGATCCTTCAGAAATAATTCAATCACTGGAGAGTAAGAGAGAGGCATTTCAATTTCCTTACCTTGAGTCGCGGATGGGCCAAAGACTTTGTTGAAAGTGAAGGATTTGAGTGATTTTCCATGTCTTGATGCAGTATTAATCGCTATGGTACCATCCTCCATGTTCCCAATTGTACTAGAAAAGCTGGATTGTCCAGGCAAAAATGGTCGTACCCGACAATAAACACGGATGCTACCCTTGAGGTCCTGCACCTGATTATAAAGTTTTCGGTTTTCTTCAAGAACTCGGTGATAACCAGAAGCAGCATGAGCAAGGCCATGAATGTGCATACCTGTAGACAGATATTGATCAATTTATTACAAATTCTTGGATAACCAAAACTATCGTAGAAAGTAAGAGAATAAAGATCTGAATACCAAGAGAAGAGAACTCTTCATGAAATTTCTTCTGCATAAATTGCATACCAGCCCTTGTAGTGTAGAGTGTCTGCCTTAGTCCCTATAAAATACAAAGAACAGTAGATACACTCAGAATCTGTGGCTATGCTACCCTAAACTCGAAGAAAGTCTGAATGAGTAGTGTAGTGCCTACTTCTATATCTTCTTGTTGTTGGTTGAAGATTGTCAGTTGTTTAAATTGTCGATTTTTCATCTCTTCATCAAGAATTTGGCTTTTCTGATTGGTTTCGTCTTGCTTTATTGCTTTGAAACACTTCTCTTCTCTCTACAAAGACACTTTAGTAATCAGCGAAATCTTCTAACCTATCTTTTACAGAGAAATGAGTGAAGACTTTACCTCTCTTTCACCAAGAGGTTTATGAAATGATCTGTTGTTATGTGAAGAAGTTGATTCTCTTGGAGCTGCTGTAACCTTCAGATGACATAATTCCTTGGATTACAAGAATTTTGACACAGCCGAAGAATATATTTTGTGAATTTTGACACAGCGAACCAAGAGATAGAAGAACTGAGAACATACCAACGCATACTGGTTTGTAACTCGATTTTCAAACTCTTCGACAACTTTGCTTAGCAGAGATTCAATCAGCTGTTACCACAACATTAGGCACTTACATCTCAAGAGCATAACTAAGCCAAACGATTTAAGTAACCAGAAGAAACAGAAATGCCAAAGACATTAATATATAGCTGAGCAACTAAGTGAAGTAGTCTGAAACTCACTTTGGGCACATCCTCGGGCTTTTTATCTGATAGAACAGCGCGAACAAGTGTGCTCAAGGAACCTGAATTGGACTAAAAAAACAGAGGTACGAAGACACTTAAATATTCCACTTGAGAAGAGAGAACCAACCAGAGACAGTTGAAGAGGCTAACCAGTTTGTTAGAATCAGTCTCAGAGGGAGATTTGTCGTTGTTGATTGATGAGGTTCTGGATAAAGAGTTCATGAAGGGCTCAGAGTTTTTTCTCACAAATGATGATTTCCCAAGTGAAGGAGGCTTTATGCTACCACCAAATTTCCAAACTCCATTTCCACCACTTTGTTTCCATTCATCATACGATTTGATTGCCAAAACACAATTCACAACACGAGAAGCCTTTCCTCCCTACCGAACCAAACCAAAAAAAAAAAGAAGTGCATATTCATGAACAGTTGTTAAAGATTCTGAGAAATTGACACTACATACACCGACTAACATACTTGCTCAAGATCAGAAGCTTCAAACGTTGGAAACCCCATTTGCTGGATAGCAACAAGGAAGTTCCGAACATTCTCAAAATACTGAAACGCTGATAGCGGCGCTCCATCAGCAACAAGAATGGCATCACAAGGACTTTCCACAACCTGAATCAACAAAGAGAGATCAAATTTCTCAAGACCTGGAAATGGATTCAAGCGAGATATTACCTTTGAGACAGCCCCGGGGTGAACCTTATTGAGGACTTTGCAAAGGATAATTCCACTTCTTAATCCAAGCCTGAGCCCTTCTTCTGTTGGCTCTGCAGGCAAATCTTTAGCTCCCACCACTCCAACCATCTTTCTCAGCCAATTAGCAGCCTCGTACCTCCTCGATGCTACAGAAGATAGAAATTCTATTTAAACCAGAAATTCTTTCAGATCAAGCATTCTCTGTTAATCGTCAATGCGATGAGTAGTACAAAGAGATGGATACCAGCTTCTTCAGCTCGACGAGACTCTAAATCATGATCTCTCAGCCCATTTCCGTGTTGCTGCAACACATCCTCCATTACTGAAGCCACCGTGAAGCTCAATCCTCCATCCTCCGTCGCAGTCGCCGCCATTAACCCCGTCGCAGGGATCGGAGAGCAAGAGATAAAGAAATGGCAACAAAAAAGGAGAGAGGATTTATCTTTCTCCCTTAAGAGCTTGCTTGGGTTTATAAAGGTAATGTGAGATTTTGTGTATATTATTAATAGAGAAGAATACTCATAACCTCCATGAATGCTCTCGAATACAAGGTTGTAAAGCTAACTGCTTTATACTCTGTCCTCTTCACTCTTCCTTCCCGAACCTGCAGCTTCGGAGTTGATCAAAAAAAATAAAAGCTTCCTTAACCAACCTTGTTAAAACGTACCGCGCGTGTGGATCACGCCAGAATCTTTTTCGGTTAAGCTGGATTTTTTAGCCTTACCATTTGTATCGATTTATTCTTAATTTGTATTAGTATTGTTGCGTAAATTGGATTATATCAATAAGTGATATAGTTCCTATTATTAGATTATATAGTACAACTTGATTACTAGTATGATTTTTGTCGAATCCATTTTTATTGGATTTTTTCCTTGCAAGATGCAAATTTTGCCGTTTGAAGAAATATTTGTGGGCTCTTGTTTTGTTTGTATTATGATAAGTATTTGATGCAATTTTAATGTGATAATTAATATAGTTAATTACTAAAATTCTGGAGTACTTTTCTATATAATTGATCGTATTAGTCTTTGGTGATATTAGTATTAATCCAATTTTGTATTTTTATGTTCTATTAATAATTAGTAGTGTTTCCACATTAGTCTTCATTTTATAAATTACGGAAAAAAATTCAAATATCGATAATTCGATCGTTTCGAAAAAATGTTTTTTTAACGGTTTAAGATCCAATCTAACCCGATTTTAGAAATAGGATCTCATTTTGATTAATCCTATAATAATTTATAAACCACAAACACAAGGATTGGATCTTATGCTCGCAAAGTAGGAAGGTATAAATAAAAACATTAAAAAATAACTATAAACTTGAAACCCCCTAGTAATAGGGGTGGATCTCCAAATTCACAAAGACATTGTTATTTTATTTGCTCTCATTTTTTTTTCATATGCTCGTGTAAATATAATGTTAGTTTCTCAAAATGAAATAAGAAGATGAATCGTTAAATATGGCAACAAATCGATGTAGCTGTAACAGTAGTTGTGAATTAGTTGACTCCATGTGTCTTTGTAATGCTTTAGAAGCAAAGAAATAAATGAAAAAAAGTTTGAAACAGTTAATTACAATGAATGCTTATTTCTATAATGTTTTATATATAAGTCGAATGTTAGGCGAGACATTCTTATCCAAAATTAGAGAATTAGTTGAAAGTTACTGCATTAATAATTAGGTCCATTACACAATCTCTTCACTATTTTATTTCCATTTTTTCCTAACGTAACAAACTATCCATTTCATTATTTGGTCACTAGCATAGGATTCTTTTCCCATCCAAGCTATGTATATAACGGTCGTTACTTTAGGGAAAAAGTGAGAAAAGAATAGTGAAGAGATTGTGTAATATTACATAGTATTTTCTTTTGGTCAAAAAATATTAACAATTGTATTGTAATTTTGGCCTTCACTATTCTAAAGGCCAAAATATCATAGGATTCAAAATATTAACCATAGTATTGTAATTTTGGCCTTCACTATTCTAAAGGTCAAAATATCATAGGATTCATTATAATACATAGTATTTTCTTTTGGTCAAAAAATATTACATAGTATTATAATGAATTTTAAATATATAATAATATTTGGACACTATTAAAAATATGTTAAACTATGTTGTGTAACACATGGTTTGTATATGTTATATTTGTTGATACTAGCTATATGCAAAAATCTGTAGACAGCATAGTTTTTTGGGCTTTAGAAAAGACAATGTAATTTTGGTGAAAGAAAATAAGACAATATTTTCAACAGACAGTAACAAATCCTGTTGATCATTTTGTTCCATAACGGAGGCACTTAATAGAATCTATTTTGAATTCCATTGTTGATAATAAACATTGTATACGGGCAACGTGTCAACATCCTACGGTGTCAATGAGATCACCACACCACCAAACATTGACGGCGATATTTTGATTAAAGCATCCAATTATATATATTTCTAGATTGTTATAATAATCTCATTTTTGAAGAAAATCAATTTCCAAAAAATGGATAGAGGTGGGTTAGCTTCAACGTTCAAAAAAATTCAAATTAGTGCCTCGGAGATCAGGTTCGGAATGCGAGCCTAGCAGGTAACCCCACGTAGAGCGTCTTTGACGGGGACCCACGTCGCACAAAGAAATCGACTATGGACCGACTGTCACCGGAGTCAATAACACAAGCGAACAGATAGCTGCCACGTGGCTTTAGTAACCATTTTCTCTCTACGAGGAGATAAAAAACTATATATTTTTTCGAAATTTCAAAATGCTGTGTAATATAATAACATTTTGATTCTGGTGATGAAACAGAAGATACATTGTCCTTATCTAAACAATAATTAACTTACTGTAATTTACCTTTATAAAAACTTTCGATTATACAAAATTGAGGACAAAGAATAAAGAGGAGAAACAGAGCATGTGGGATGTAATCATAATTCCAAGACAGTTTTTGATGTTTCAATATCTTTCCTTTTTTTTTTTTGGTGAGCTAAAGCATCTTTTTATCCCCTAATAATCCACTTTTTCCACTGTTTTAAAGGGATTAACGAAAAAAACATTTATATATGGACAATGATAATCATATATTTTGATTAGTACTTTTCATGAAAAGACACCTAACATGAAATTCGTCAACAAAATGCCTCTTGCATTATTTTTAGACTGTTCTAGCTACTAGCTAGGCATTGTAAATAAGTAATTATCTTAAAACATAACGGCGTCTTAATTGTCCATCATCCCTAATATGCTCTTGAACTGTAATCACGACATGAGAGATGATTAGTCATATTGATTAAACTATTAACTTTATTACTGTAAAACATGATATATTTTTCTCGTTTTATAAAAGGAAATTGCATTTAATAACCATCAAACAAAATTATAATTAACTGAATAACCAAAAAAAATTATTGAAAATGATATTCTTTGTATAACATGCTAGATTTTTTTTTTTTTTTTATATAATTCATGTGATCCGGTTTCAATACAAATTTGCTGAATATCAACGCAATAAATACATTTTTCCAAAACATTTGCAGAACAACACATACCTTTTTCCAGTAGTTTTGCATCCATAAAATTCTCTTCTTTTTTTGTTTTTTGTTTTGGCCTTTAGAATGGGTGAAACCGTAAGAGATTCATTTTATATCACATTTATAACAAATTAAGAACAGAAAAAAAAAAAAAAAAAAGAAGTATCCCATGTTTTGATAGATACTGAAAAAGAAAAAGCAAAGTGCAACAACAACCCATGGCTTTTTCCTGTTTCATTTTACATTAATTTTTAGATATATAATATCCTGGTATGGATCCAAAGCTCATCTAATAATCATCCTTTAGAGAGAAATTAAAAAAAATCAGTCTTTTACAATGCCAAGAGATAAATATTCTTTGTGGGTCTCTCAAGTTTCCATTATTCATAAACCCACACAGATTCTGATTTCTCCAACAGAAACAAAGTCTGTGAGGTTGTCCAAAAACGAACTCCTATTTTGATTTATTCCCCAAAAGGGGAAAAACTTTTAACTGTGTAACGTAACCCTGTCTACCTCACTAAACCACACATCTTATCGTCATCATCAAACAAACAATTTAAAGTATAGAGCTTTGCTCAGAAGGTAAATGAGTGACGAGGAAACGATGAACCATTTCGAAGCTAGTGAATGTGATCACTGCAGCAGGAGTTGTTCTCAGGAGATTAGTTGCACAGCCTCTGTAAAAACCGGGAAACCCATCTTTCTCAAACACTTTCTTTATGCAATCTCTCACGCCCGAGTAACGTTTCTCACTGTGGTGTCCTTGCTCTTGAAGCCTAGCTCGTACAACCTGCACCCCGCGAGATCCATATAAACCGAACCAAAATGAAGATTTATGCAATATACCAAGCTTGTGTAGAGGTTTATACCTCGTGCGGGTAGGTTAATGTGGAAGCAAATATCTTTGCAATTGAAGAGGCAACTGCTACATCACGAGCATTGAGACTATCGATTGATTTATCACCTGTCGGGTTCACAAACTTAAATAATCTTAATCTTATCTCCACAAAGATTTCACCTTTTCCGTAATTCATCCAATTCACAAGATGTAAGGATAAATTTACCCTTCTTGGCCAAGTAGATTTTGATCATCTCATATGTAGGAAACTGAATGGCAACGTGACTGATACCAGCTAGTGCAGGCACAAGACCACTGTTTGGTAGCACAAAGGGAGTGAGAGGAAGACATTTAATAAAATACATTCGGTTTACAGAAAAAGTGTGTGGCGAGATGAAAAACCTGTACAATCCGCGAATTCCCTCCTCGTAAGCTATTCTCCTTAAAGCAGACAGTGTGCTTTTGTATGGCACTACACCTGCTCTCATTCCTTGTGTCTGAAGAGGAATGAAGATGGTGTTGAAATAGATTCTTATTGTAAAAGAAATTTACATATGTTTGGTGAGGTTCTTCAGGACTAAGTGGCAATGTTAGGCACAAATTGTGTGATACCAAATTGTTCGGTAAAGCAGGTGTGCATATATCAAAGCCAAGAAAAAACGGACCTGAAGTCTAGTCTTGACAACCCAAAGAGGATTTGTGGCTATTGTAGTTGCAGCTCCAGCACCAGAGGCAGCCATTACGTTAGCACCAACGCTGAGTTTGTGATCCTTATCTAGTGTATGTACAAACAGAGAAGATTAACTCCCAAGGATATACTTATTGATTAGAGGTAAGTAATTAAGCTATAAAGAAATGTTTTGTGTGTAAGGACTAACCATTTGAAGATAAAAAGCTCTTGAGCTGGTCATACATTGTAAAATAAACCTGCAAAAAAGCTTACAACAAGATTAGTTTCAGACGTTGAAGAAACAATCTACTTTGCTCTGGTAATAAAGCTACGAGAAGTTTAACTCACCGCCCAATTCGAGAGAAGTGCCATCACGGTTGGGGAAAGTCCGCGGTATAAGCCACGCATCCCTTCTTTCTTGAAGATCTGCTCAAGACTACCAACAATTAGACTACCTGATCAAAGGAAAAAAAAAATTGGAGATGACAAAACATTAGCAATGGAAAGCATCTTTGGTGGGTGAGAAGATTTTTTATAAAAAGGACAAACCTTTGATGTTTGCATCACCAAGCTTTGGCAGCCCATGAACCTGAAACCTCGTTTTTATAACGTCAAGAGGACACACAAACGTAGCCGCAAAAACCCCTAAAAATCCGAAATTTTCAAAATTAAACAGCTTCGAAATCAAAAATCAAGATAAGTTTCGAGACCAGCTACACGATTTCGTTACGGAACAAGCATATCAGAGGATTACCGGCGGAGGCACCGGCGGCTGCATTACAGAGGACATTTCTGGAATTAGGAGGATGAGAATTAGCGGACATCTCTTGGATCTGAACGGAGAGGACGAAGAAGAAGAGCCTTATGGAAACGCGGGAAGAACACTTGCGTCGCCGAAGAAGAGACTGACAAAAAGGTTGTTTCCTCTCTCGAGAGGGATTTCGCGGCGAACCAGCGTCGCATTGCCGGCAGGGATCCGAGTCCGAGTCCGATTCCGATCCTTATTTCTCCCTCTTACAAGAATTTGAGTTAAATGAATCTGAAGATCAAGACGAAGACGAAGAACATCGAAGAAATCGCTGAGAAACAGAACAAGGCCGTGTTTGTTTTGTTTACCGGGAGAGACTATTCAATGAGAGGGAGACGATGAGAAATTAAATGTTTTCCCCCTTTTTTTAATTCGCTTTCCTTATAGATATATATATTTAATTATTTTTACTTGGCACCAAAAAAAATAATAATAATACTTGGCTCTTGTTTTTTTTAATAATTAGTTATTTACTAAAAAAAATTATACTTTCCTTCGCAACCAGACGAATCAGACCAACCAAACACCAAACTCTGGTCCCATCCGCATGCCGTAATATAGCCACAAATTAACATTACCACAAATTATTTAAAAAAATATAGCATCATAAATATTTTCTAATATAAGTACTTATCATGTAAATATATAGATAACTATAGGGAAATTTGCAAAACAAAAAAATCTTCAAACCACCCAATTTTTGCAAAAAAACTTAATCAGAAACTTTCAAACTTGGTGACCACACGTTTAAAGAATTTTGAACAATTGTAGAAAAAAACGATTATAAATAGTGGTCGGAGAAGATGGTTTGGTAACCGATGACGGTTTAATATTAAGCTTGATTGGTAACATTACAATGGTTGAATAGTGTAAATATATAAAATTTAAGTAAAATTTTGTTTAAATAATTATTTACAAAATAATGCAATAATATATAGTTTAAAATTCATAATATAAAAGTACATTACAATGATTATATTTAAAATAATATTTGCATAATGCTAAATAACTACTCTTCTAACTGTGATAATAATTTACATCATTCTTCTATGACTTTATTGATGTGCCCATAACATATATGTATTTTGGTTACGAATTGTTGCCATATATGTTCCATCAGTTGTTGCTTTAAAGTCTTCTATCTTATTGATATCATCTTTATTATTTGCATCTCGTATTTGTGCATCCTTATACTCAGTCAATTCATCATCAAAAATATTCGAACATCAAATTATAAAATATCAAACGAAAAGAAAAATTAATAATATTTTTTTACAAATACAAAAAGATATACTTTTTACATATAAAATTTAATATTTATTTACCCAAGATTAATAAATGGTTTGTTGACAAACAAAAAAGAAAAAAATATTGCGCATTTGACATTGTGTTAAAGAGCTTCATAACGATTTCCGACCGCGTACTTTCCGACGGATATTCAGTCGGAAATACCGTCGGAAGTCCGTCGGTTGGCCGTCGGGAATTTCCGACGGACTTCCGACGGATATATTACCGACAGAATTTCCGACGGATGGTGATCGGATGAATTTGTCGGAAGTCCGTCGGAAATATCTTCCGACGGATTTCCAACGGTAACTATTTCCGACGGAGTTACGACAGATAATTTGATCGGAAGTTGTTTCGGAAGTCCGTCGGTTCTTCGTCGGAAATAGGTTCCGACGGATTTACGACGGTAACTTGTTCCGACGGTTTTTCGACGGAATTGCAACGTATTTTGAATTTTATTTTGAATTTTATTTAATTATTTATTTTTTGAAATTTATAAATTCAAATTATATAAATTAGAAATATAAATAAAAAATAGAAATAATAAATATATAAATTCATTAAACAAAATTAAAAAATTCATTACACATTAAAAAAATTGTTCAAAAAAAAGCATTAAAAGAAAATATTTAAGCGGTTGGAGAATCCCCGTCGTCGTCGTCGGGATTATTATCCCGAAACATATGCGGGAAACATTTCTGCATCATCTTCTCCAACGAGGAGAGCTTCTTTTTGGTAGTCAGTTGCTCCGTCCGTAGCTCTTCGACCTGCTGGTCACGGTCTTTCACCGTTTGGGTGAGCTTCTCGATTTCTACCCGGTACTCCGAAGGATAACGAGGAAGCGAGGAAGAAGATTCCTGGGTCGGAAGGGTGCCTAACCCAGCGAATCGACCTTTCACTTGCCGGGTTTGCTGCGAATAATTATAACCGTTAATAATTAAATAACGAAAAAAAAACGAAATGAAATTAAAACTTACCTCAAGTACAATCTGGTTTATCTCTTCCCAGGATAAAGAGTTCGAGGACGTCGATCCGTCGATAGTGAGCTGCGATATTGATACTTCACTGTCCAGCTTCGTCTTCTTGCTCTTCTCGGCAACATCCCGCATCTCCAAGTCCTGTATCTGACCGGTTTTCTTGTTGGTGTGTCTCTGCTCGATGAGTTTAAGATAATCGGGTTCGGAACCAGATTCTCTCGCCTGCGAAAATTTGTTAAGTTAAATAAATATAAAAACAGAATTAGTAATAAAAATTTTAAATTAAACTTACCATTTCCATCGCTTCCCGTTCGATGGTCTTTGCGCCCCCGTTGTGGATGTAGACCCCTTTCCCGCCTCGTTGGCTATTTCAGTTCTTCGACTGTTGGTCGGAGGTCTTTTTCGTCGCAGGCTTACTCCAGTACTCACAGAAGCCCTTCCAGACGTCGTCGTCAAGGTCCTTCGGCTTGTCTTTGTTGTGCTTCCACTTCTGCTTCCACTCGTACATGTGCTTCGAGTACAAGTTTGCGGCATACTTGTCGAATGTGTCAAGGACTTTGCGCGTATGATGAGAGTCCCACGTGAACTCTTGCTACAATTTAAAAAAAATATATGTTACATATCAAAAAGAAAAATTGACAAAATGAAATTCAAAATAAATAATATATCAATAAATAACTTACCGCGAAAGTTCGGTGCCACACGTCTTTCTCCTCGGTAGGCATGTCCGAATACTTCTCGTACGGTTTGTCCAACATGTTGTGGAGCATCCGTAATATCGCCTTAGTGATCTGAGTCAACAGTTTAAACCTGAAAACATTATGAAAATATATAAATATGTTAAGTTTAAAAATCTAAATAAATTGAAATAATGTACAAAAATTATCTTACCAAGTCTCGTCCTCAAACTTCGGGTCGAGTCGAATGCAATGGCCCTGATTAGGCTGCCGGACTAGCTCCTCGATCTCAATGTGGCTCCGAGCAGCGGATTGCTGGGAATCTGGGATGTGAGTTCCCGAGCTCGTTGGTCCCGGAGGCGTACACCGAAAACTCCGAGAACGGCGTCCTTGGTTGCCACCTCCCAACTGAAGAACGTCGTCGTGATCCCTGCGGAAAACGGTAAAATTGTTAGTAAATTAACAAAAATTTCAAAAGTTACCAAAAATTTTGAAATATCCGGAAAAAAATTTAGAAAAAATTCAAATTTTCCGAAAAATTCAAATTTTCCAAAAAATTCAAATTTTCCAAAAAATTCAAATTTTCCAAAAAATTCCAAAATTTGGGAAAATATTTTAAAATCAGTTTTAATATAGAAAAATATTTAAAAAATGTTTTATTACTATAAAAAATATTTAAAACGATTTTATTACTAAAATAATATTTGAAAAACGTTTTTATTATTAAACAAATATTTTAACTTCAACTTTAATATATAGAAATATTTTAAAAACGTTTTTATTAGTTAAAAAATATTATAAACGATTTTAATATATACAAATATTATAAAAACGTTTTTATTACTATAAAAAAATTTTAAAAACAATTTTAATATATACAAATATTATGAAAACGTTTTTATTACTTAAAAAATATATTAAAAACGTTTTTAATATATACAAATATTGTCTAAACGTTTTTATTACTTAAAAAATATTTTAAAAACAATTTTAATATATACAAATATTTTTAAAAATTCAAACAATATCTACAAACGTTTTTAAAATATTTTTAGAAAATCAAACAAGATCTAAAAACGATTTTAATATAAAGAAACGTTTTTTAAAAAATCAAAAATTTGGTTTCTAGATCTAACAATGGTTGTTTTGAACAGGCAAGATTTTCTTATAGAATGTGTGTGTGAGATTTTGGTTTACTGTGAGATGGCGGCGGCGAGGCTAGGGTTCTGAGAATGTCCGCTGAGTATCGATGGATACGGGTGATTTTCTTACCCTTCCCGGTAGGGGCTTCATCATCGGATCGTCTGGGCTGGCAAAGGAGATCATTCCGTTTCGATGTCGATTTGGTTTGGATGCAGGGTAGATTACTGGGGTCGATTATTTTACGGGATTTCGGATTCATGGGTTATTCGCTTTCCTGTTTCGGTGAGCCACAGACATTCAAGTCTGCAATTTGCAGAAGGATTCGCCCCGCTCTTGTCGCGATATTTCTTTCGGTAAAGTATCGGTTCTCTCGGGATTCGATGGAAGATTCGGTGCCCTCGGTTATTAGTACAGTGCGGGTTGAGAGGGGATTCGATTCTCCGATCTCAATCGAGACTATACGGTTAGCTGATCAAAGGAGATCTTTCGAGCAATCACACCAGATTTCACCACCTCCCTCTGACCCGATTTACGGATGGTTTCCTTGTTTCGTTGCTTTGAGGTTAATGGTATGGGATCTAGTTGACCGCATCGATCTTCAACTGCGGAAAACAAGAGTGTTAAGAGAAAACATAAGGACAGTTACGTGGAATCCCGTTTGGAGCAGAAATGGATCTGTTTTGGCGGTTTGGCAAGGGGAGCATACTTTTCGGAAAATCCTCAATGGCAAATCCCAGATCATATCGGAGTTATCGGAGATCTCACCAGATCTTACCTCATCAAGCAGTGGTGAAAAGGTGTATAAATGGGAAGTAGGAAGCTTCGACTTTCGGTATCTCTTCATCTCAACTACTCACGGTAGTTTTTTCTGGCGATTGCTCATTTTCATAAGACCCAGACAATGTCTCAAAGTCAGTTAGTCAGGAGAGAGGGTTCAGAGAGGAGAATGGGAGCGAGCCCGAAGAAACTGAAGATTAAGGTTCCTCATTTCGACAATTCAGAGCTCATAGCGGGGTATGTTAAAACGCTGCGGAAATCGGTGGTGCCTTTCTTACTTCCTTGGGCCTTAAACGAATCTGAGGATGACATAGTTGAGGGAGCTTTTTCTATTGCTTCCGAGATTGTGTTTTCGGTGAGTTGTGAGTTTCCATGGTTAGTCTCTATACAAACAAAGGAATATGGGAGACGATGTTGGCAATCTCTGGAGATTACGATTGACTTGATAGCCACAATAGCCTCTCGACAAGATGAGAAACGGGGCCGGGTGGATCTAGTGGGTTTTAAGTTTCATGTTTTTTTGGGACCTATTAATGTTAATCGGGTCGTTCAGTGTCGGTTCAATGACGGATTCTCTTTTATTTATCATAACATTTTAGAGATCTATTGCTTACTTCAAACGAAATTGTCTCGTGTTATGAAAGCGGAATTTCATTGGAAGGATAGCGGAATTAATTCGGGTCGTATAGAGGATGGATCAGGCCAAGTGGCTCCAAATAGATCTTCAATCCTAAAAGTGGAGCAAAAACATTGCATATTGGTTAATTTATGAGAATCCTTAGTTGGAATTGCCAAGGACTTGGGAATAAGTATACAATAGGTTATCTTAGGGAGGTGTGGAAGAAACATAAACCCGAATTTTTGTTTCTTTCAGAAACCAAACAAGATTTTTCTTTTATGCAAAAATTTCAGTTTCATTTCGGTTATAATAAGTTGTTCACGGTCGAGCCGTGTGGGGCGAGCGGAGGACTAGCTTTATATTATGATGATTCGTTTAACGTTACGATTTTATACTCAAGTAATCGAATAATCGATATTGAGGCAACAATACAAGGAAAAAAAGTATTCTTATCATTTATTTATGGTGATCCGATACCAAAAAAGAGAGACCAAGTTTGGGAACGGTTAACACGGACAAGTCTAACAAGGGCGGATCCTTGGTTTATAATAGGGGATCTAAATGAAATAACAGGGAATAACGAGAAACAAGGAGGCAATTTACGACCCGCTTCCTCCTTTATGTCTTTTAACCTGATGATACAGCACTGCGGTTTTCTGGAATTCCAATGTTTGGGTAATACAATGTCTTGGCGAGGAAGACGAAACTCGAAAATTGTGCGGTGTCGACTGGATAGAGCCTTAGCAAACGAGGATTGGCACGAGATATTCTCCCATTCATTCGTAGAATATTTAGCAATGATTGGGTCGGATCATAGGCCGATTGTCGCCACTATAGAGGACAAAATACCCCGGAGACGGGGTCAGTTTCGGTTCGATAAACGGTGGATTGGGCGTGATGGTCTTATGGAAACAATAGCAAAGGGCTGGGAAATTAACACAGCGGGAAGCGGGACTCTCTTTATAGAGAAAATAAAGAATTGCCGAAGAGAAATTTCAAAATGGCGGAAAAACAATTTGCCATATGGCAAAGAGAAAATTAGGGATTTACAACAAGCATTAGAAGAGAGCCAAAATGATGATAATAGTACAAACGAGGAACTCATGGATATCACGAGGAAACTAAAAGAGGCTTATTTGGATGAGGAACTATTCTGGCAACAGAAGAGTCGAACCTTATGGGCAACGGTGGGGGACAGGAATACAAAGTTTTACCACGCGCAAGTTAAGAATCGCAGGGCGAGAAATCGCATCACGGGACTACACGATGCATCAGGATTTTGGGTTACCTCGGACAAAGATGTAGAACAAGTAGCCGTAAACTACTTCGAGGTTTTATTCACATCCACTTCACCAACGGATTTTGAGGAGGCCCTCAGTGAGATTCAAACATTAGTTTCGGACCAAAATAATGATATGCTCACGGCAATGGCCACAGAAGAGGAAGTTCGTAGAGCACTTTTCATGATGCATCCAGAGAAGGCTCCGGGCCCGGATGGAATGACGGCTTTATTTTTTCAAAGATCATGGCACATAATAAAGGCAGACGTTGTCGAATTGGTTAACGATTTTTTGGCAACGGGCTCCTTTGATCAAAGGCTGAATATGACTAACATATGCCTAATACCAAAGACGGGAAGACCAACTCGTATGACGGAATTAAGACCTATAAGTTTGTGTAATGTGGGGTATAAGATCATCTCGAAAGTGTTATGTCAGAGGTTAAAGATATTGCTACCGGACCTGATTTCAGAGACTCAATCAGCCTTTGTATCAGGGCGACTGATATCGGATAATATTTTGATTGCCCAGGAGATGTTTCACGGACTACGAACCAATAAATCTTGTAAAAGTAAGTTCATGGCAATCAAGACGGATATGAGCAAAGCATATGATCGAATTGAATGGACTTTCATTGAACACCTATTGAGGAAATTTGGGTTTGCGGAAAAGTGGATTTCGTGGATGATGTGGTGCATACAATCGGTACAATATAAGGTACTCATTAACGGTAATCCCAAAGGACAAATAAAGCCATACAGAGGTTTGCGGCAAGGGGACCCATTATCTCCGTACTTGTTCATTCTCTGCACGGAGGTCTTGATAGCCAATATACGGAAAGCAGAAAGGGCAAAATCGCTTACGGGGCTAAAGGTAGCGAGGGCAGGTCCAGCGATCTCACACTTACTCTTTGCGGACGATAGCCTTTTTTTCTGCAAGGCTAAGGTACATGAATGTCAAACTATATTACATATACTTAAGCAATACGAGTTGGTCTCAGGGCAACAAATCAATTTTTCAAAATCCTCTTTAAATTTCGGATACACGGTTCCAGAAGCGGTTCAGGACGAGATAAAACAATTGCTAGGAATCCAAAATATGGGGGGACTGGGTACTTATCTGGGTCTGCCGGAAAACCTCGGAGGGGCAAAGAGTAAGATTTTCAATTTTGTTGTCGAAAGACACAATGATAGAGTCAACGGATGGACATCTAAACTCCTGACTAAGGGAGGTAAAGAGGTTCTACTTAAATCGGTAGCTACGGCTATGCCAACTTTCGTCATGTCATGCTTTCGGTTACCTAAGTCTATTACCGCTAAACTAACTAGTGCGGCAGCGCGGTTTTGGTGGAGTTCAGACGGTCAACATAAAGGAATGCATTGGATGGTATGGAAGAAGATGTGCCGGAATAAGTTAGATGGCGGAATCGGGTTTCGATCAATAGAGGTTTTCAACACAGCTTTACTAGCAAAACAGCTATGGCGGTTAATGGAACAACCGGAATCGCTTTTCGCTCGGGTCTTTAAAGGGCGATACTATCGGAACGCAGACCCTCTAGACCCTATTAAGTCATACTCGCCGTCCTTTGGATGGAGGAGTATCATCTCGGCTAGACCTCTGGTTACAAAAGGGCTAATCAAAAGAGTTGGTTCAGGTGGCACCATATCAGTATGGAATGACCCATGGATACCATCCTCTCCCCCGAGGCCAGCAACATGCAAAGGGTACAATTATTACCCAAATCTCAGGGTCAATCATCTGGTTGATCCAGCGACACAAACATGGAACATGGAATTGATAAACGCAATCATCGAACCGACAGATGTGGAATTTATACGCGGAATATACATCAGTAGTACATATCGACCAGATACGCCGGGTTGGCACTATACGAAATCAGGGAAATATACGGTAAAATCGGGATATCAGGTTGGCCAACATATCACAGACAACGGCGACAACTACCTCTACGGTCCAGATATAAAGAAGTTACAGGCACACTCATGGAAATTGACTTGTCCACCGAAATTGCGACATTTTATATGGCAAGCAATCTCGGGGTGTCTGTCGGTCACAGCAAACCTACGCGCTAGAGGAATAAATTGTGACACACGATGTGCTAGGTGTGGCGTGGAGGGGGAAACGATTAATCATGTTTTGTTTGAATGCCCACCAGCACTACAAACATGGGCACTCTCGCATATTCCATCGGCCCCGGGAGTTTTCCCGATGACATCGGTTTTCGCCAATTTTGATCATCTTTTTTGGAGACTTCCAGCTGAGGAAAGAAATTTAATGTTTCCGTGGATTCTGTGGAACATTTGGAAAGCCAGGAATGATAAGGTGTTCTCAAATGCGGACAGAAACCCACAAGAGATTTTGAGGATAGCGGAAACAGAAATAGCAACTTGGGAGGCGGCACAAAATAGTGAACCTGACATATCTCACCAACAACCACCGAGTCCCAACACCGGAATAAATGAACAAAATGAATATCACGGGC
The DNA here is from genome assembly GCA_030161315.1 of Eutrema japonicum. Taxonomy (NCBI): domain Eukaryota; kingdom Viridiplantae; phylum Streptophyta; class Magnoliopsida; order Brassicales; family Brassicaceae; genus Eutrema; species Eutrema japonicum. The sequence continues at coordinate 54,557,189 of BSQW01000003.1, read as the reverse complement.
TCACATGCTATATTGACGGGTCATGGAAGGAAGGAGATAAATTTTCTGGTTTAGGTTGGTTTTGCTTTCAGGAAGGAATTGAAGGAAAGATCATGGGGGCCCGTAATCTACGAAGAAGCCTATCCCCGCTACACGTGGAGTTGGAAGCACTCACCTGGGCGATGCATTGCATGATTGCAAACAACAAGACGGCGATAGCTTTTGCTACAGACTGCTCAGAGTTGGTGAAGATGGTGTCTACACCGAACGAGTGGCCGGCATTTACGCTACAGTTGGAGGAGTTCATGAGGAGCAGGGAGGTTTTCACCTATTTCTCTATCACACAAATCCCACGCACGAGTAACACAGTGGCAGACAAGTTAGCACGAGGTGCTCGAGTCTACCCATCGGAAGTCACTTATGTAAACTCGATACCCCCGATTTGGTTCACCGAATAGGGTTAGGTATCAAGGCTGTTGACAAAAAAAAAAAAGATCTAACAATTCTAAATCAACAATCTAAACACATAAACCCTAACACTAATATTATTCTACATAACAAATTCTATTCTAACCACTTAACAATTCACATAAATAGAATTCTAACAACCTAACTAATATATTCCCTAAAACTAACAAGATCTAAAAAAAAATTAAATGAATTGATGAAACTTACATGTTTTGATGAAGAAGAGTTGAGGAATTGATGAAGAAGAGTTGAGGAATTGAAGACTAAAACCGAAATTGTGAAGAAGAAGAAGAGAAAAGAGATTTTCGGTAAGGAAGAAGAAGAGAGAAGAGGGAGAAGAAGAGTCGGAAGAGAGAGAGGCAGAAGAGAGAAATAAGGAAAAAACTTACGCTTTGTCGATATATTTCGATGTCCGTCGGAAATCCGTCGGATTTCGAAAAATAATTTCATTTACGCGGTTGATATTCCCGCGGTCTCGAAAATATCAAAGTCCGTCGGAAATCCGTCGGAAATTAAAAACTCAATCCCTCGGATATAACCCAAACGAGGCATTCAGTTTTTAGCCGAGGCAACTGAATCCGTCGGAAATCCGTCGGAAATTAAAAACTCAATCCCTCGGATATAACCCAAACGAGGCATTCAGTTTTTAGCCGAGGCAACTGAATCCGTCGGAAATTTCCTACGGATTTCCGACGGATTCAGTTGCCTCGGCTAAAAACTGATTGCCTCGTTTGGGTTATATCCGAGGGATTCAGTTTGACCATACTTCATCTATCACGATAAATCTACGATTCCCACAATTGGTACAAGGGCAATAGATTTTACCGGTTTTTTTTGCTTTCTTCTGCATACCCGCAAATGCCATGAATTCCTGTAGACCTTCTTTGAATTCCTCCGTAACTAGGCCCGTGTCCGGAATCTGATGAGGCTTGTCCATCCATGATCGAAAATTATAAGGATTTGAAGAAGACATTTTCGTAAGGAATTATATAAGAGAGATTTTTTTTTTGTGATTATAAATGAAGCGTGGATACGTTTTTATAAGGAAAATTTTGTGCATTTTCCGACGGATTTCCGACGGATCTAAAGTAGATATTATCGATGTCGGCAACCATGTCGGCAACCATGTCGGCAAAGTCACCATCTGTCGGAAATCCGTCGGAAAATTCCGACGGATGGGCGTCGTCGGAAATCCGTCGGCAGTATGTCGGCAACATCAGAATTGCTTAGAAAGTCGTCAGAAATCTGTCGAAAAGTGTCCGACGGCCTTCCGAAGGGTTTCCGACGGCCTTCCGACGGCCTTCCGACGGATTTCCGATGGCCTTCCGATGGATTTCCGACGGATGAGAAGTTCGTCGGAAATCCGTCGAAAAGCCGTCGGAAATACCCATGTTTTCTTGTAGTGAGAATACTATTATTTTTCAGCTTCGATACACACTTTTTTTTTTTTGGTTCAGGGACCAAGGGTTTTCTCATCACTCGTTTCTCTCTTTCTCTATTGCTGCGATTCAGGCGGCGATCCTTCTTCTTCCTCTTTCCTTCACCTCTCTCTTTCGACGACTCCTTCTTTTTCGTCTCTCATTCACCTATCTATCTCCGGTGAATCAGGTAATGTTTCCTTCTTCTGGATTTTTGTTTTTTTTTATTTTTCAAGTTTTCTTTTTCTGGATTTTTGTCTAACAATATAGATCTGGACTATTAAGAGAGTTTAATTTCTTTTGGATTTTTGTATAACAATGTTATTTCGTTAGAAAATTGTATTGTCTTGCAAATACAAGTAATGAAAAAGAAAATTTGATACAAAGTAATGAAAAAGATTGCTGCTTTTGCTTTGCTTGTCTTCTATTTCCAATGTGCAAGTTGTGTGCACATGACCGCTAATTAGTTGGATCAAGGTCCAAGGACTATTTGTTTACTTATAAAATTTACATTTTTTTTATAAAAAAAATGAAGCATTCATCAATCATGGCATAACACTTTTTAGAGTTAATATATGAAATACTATTATTTTTCACGGTCGATACACACTTTTTTTTCTTTCTATAGTGAAACAGTGAAAGTATATGTTTCTTTTGGGGGTCAAGCAGTGAAATAAGTACTCATATGTTATTCGCTTCTTCTTCTTCATATTTTTGGTTCTTTCTCAACCGATGAGTATAATACAGTTAATAGTACAATGATAATTTGTTTGTTACACGAGACAAGACAATCATCTCTAAGGTTTAATGATAAGATTACAACGGAATCACAAATAAAAGTAAAAAAACAGAACACAAATCATTGAATCGCCTATGATGTAAGCAATGACGGTTTCTTAGAGACTCGCTGCTTAGGACAGCATCATCAAGTACTCGTAACTTGTACAATATTTTTAAAATTGGTCGTTACTTACGATTTACAAATCATAACCACACGTAAAGATACGAATCAAAAAGTCAACCAAAGAATATGTTATTTGAATAATTACATTAGTATAATAATATCAATGCCAACACGTCCCGGGGAACTAATAATTAAAAACAGAAAAAATGTAGTTAGAAGTTACGACGTAAATGCCAAATCTTGATTCTTTTTTTCAAAATGTTAAATTCGTAAACGATAATACTCATTTAATTTTTTTTTTTTTTTAAGAATGCTTTCGTTTCATAAAAATTATATTTTAAAAGTTTTTTATGCATTCTTATTATTGATGTTAATAAATTATAAGCTTCTAAAAAAATACTAATTGATAATATTTGAATTTATTATTGGTTCAGAGTTATGATGAGAAAGTGTTTGGTGTAAGATAATAGTGTCTTGATAATATTAATTTATGAAGTTTTTAATGCAATTTTGATTAGTTAATGTTAATAAAGTAAGCCCAATAAATAAAAAAAAAGTTTTATTTTTCTTAATTTATGTTAAAACTCTAAAAAAAAACTTTCATTTAAGAACATAGGAGGTAAAATTTATTACATTTAGTTTCAGATTTGTAACATTAATACTAATCACATTCACAACTTTAGCATCGATAGTCTCCAATTTTCTTTTGTTTTGTAAATGGATTTTAATGACCTAAGAGCATGTTTAGTGGTTTTTGTGGATTAAAATTAAATCAAAATAGTGAAAAAATTAAGAACCGTTTCTTAATTAAGAGCTTTAATAAACGGTTCTTAACTGCCACCTGTTTATTTTTTATTGGATCTCTTCTTTCTCTCTATCAACCTTCTCCTAGCTCCCGTCGCCAACCTCCAGGAGAATATGGCGATTGAGTTGTCTCTGGCGGAAATGCTTGAGAGAACAAACTCATCCGGAGTCAAAACGGATTTGAAGACGACGACTCTCGAAGGACTCCGGCGCTTCTCCCACCGATAAACATGCTCTAATTGATCATAAAAAAACTAGGCCAAACTGCCTTAAAAACACCTATAATTAAGGTCACCATATATTCAATTCATGAGTATATATTTTTAGTACTGAGTGGACGAGAATGTCCTCAAAATTTTCCTTAAAACGATTAACACATCTTATTTTATAGCTAAATATTTGATTCACAATGCTGCCTATGAGCGTCCGGTAAGTAATTTCCTTGCTAGAGTTTTGTATCTACTTAATAGAGTCTCTTTAGTTCAAGCTGTTATTTGAGTTGTTCACCATACTCTTTTTCTTGCAGAAATCCAAGGCATCGGATGCGAGTGAGGAAAATCTTAAGGTATTAAATAAATTGGGTAAAATCTGTATACACGATAATTCTTTTATGTGGTTTTTATGTTTTTTTTTTAATTGACATATGGTTTATCAATGATTTTTGTGTGCAGACTACATTCGAGATTAATGTACTTGGGACAATATCTCTTACAAAGTTGTTAGCTCCTCATATGCTAAAACAAGGAGGGGGTCATTTTGTTGTGGTACGTGAAGACTAATGGCCAATGGGGATAGTTTTTGCTAATGTTTTGTGCTCCATCTGGGTCTGAGCCGGAAGTTGATTTATCTGACATTGATTTTTCTATCTTGAATGAAGACTTCTCATTCTCCGAATTACTAGTTGATTTTGATCTTGGTTGTGGAGGAAGTACCCCAAATGCACCCATTGAAACTGTGGCAGGGTATGTGCTTACTCTTTCTCCAATTGAAATTTTCATGATGCATCAATCCTCTTCCTAAGACCATCTCTAATGTATTATTCTATTTTTTACTCTAAAATAGAGTTGGGTTTTGCTCTAATATATTACTCTATTTTTCACTCTAAAAAGGAATATTCTATAGTATATTATATTTCTATTTTATTATAAATATCATTTATTTGTAAAAAATTACAATTGAACCCCACTTATTTTTTTTCTTTCAAAAACTTCCATAAATTATGATTTTATTTAAATTAAACATTTATTACATTAGAAAAATTGCATTACATCATATAAAAATAATAAAACATATAGGACTTTGGTTTAAACATCACTATTACTGTATTTTTCCCATAAATGATCAATTAATGCATTTCGAAGAAAAAAATGAGCTTCTCTATCTTTGATTTTTCTAAATCGACCAAAAAATTATTCGAACCGAATATCATCATCCTCTTCTATTTGGACCTCTTGAGGTGGAACTTCTCTTCTAACTTCAATTGGTGCATCGAGATCACGCTCATCCTCGATTATGTAAAATTATACATGTAGTCATTATATCATGTAACACATTTTTTTTACAAAAACATACTGGTCCTTTAACTTTAAAAAATATTATAATAAAGTAATTTAAATGTAACATTGATTTTCTTGTATTTAAATATTATTATTATTATTATTTGTTTCAGTTATAATTACAAAGATATAAAAATTAAAAGACCATTGTATAAATAAAAAAGTTCAACTCTAAAATAGAGTGAGAAATAGAGTTACTCTAAAAATAGAGTAAAAAATAGAGTTACTATATTTTAGAGTGAGAAATAGAGTGGAATTGGAGAGAATTTTACTCTAAAATAAAATTTAAAGTGAGAAATAAAGTAGGGTTGGAGATGCCCTAACTCATCCATTCTTCTCTTAACAGCTGGGAGTTGCAGGTAGAGTGATGTTACAGACAATCTACTGAATTTTGAAGACTGATTTGACTCCAAGAAGAGATCCTTTGCTTTTGCCTAACTATGGTGCTAATTTAATGAAATGTTTTGTGGAATGTAAAAATGCTATCCCCTATGGTCGATCCTAATTAACTAGTACTACGAATTGTATCAATCAAACTTGGTATTGGCTCTATAGTTTAAGAGTTGGTTTCTCTATATTGAATATCAACAACAAAATATAAGTTTCATCATTTATGCATCTATATTGTATCAATCAATCAAATTATTTAGTCAAAAAAAAAAAAAATCAATCAAATTATACATTTGTTTTTTGAAGAGACTCATGCAAATTATTGTACAAACTATTTAAATATATGTAATGTTTTAATATTTAATTATGTTTTATTCAAAAATTAAACTTTATTTTCAATAAAACATAAATATTACATAAGTTTCATCATTTATGCATCTATATTATAAACATAAATGTTTTTTTTAAGAACTTCTATTGAAATTCTACCATTGGAGCTCCAATAACACAAATTTTTTAACTTAAACTATATAATAAAATATTAGTTAAAAAACCCAAAAGGGTTTCTCCCAATAAACATGCTCTGGTGAGAGACTACAATCAAATTGGAGGAGAGTTTGGGTAAATCGCGGTGCACGAGATTCCCCTGCGCCATCAACATCGATTTGTAAATCTCAACCAGCTTCTTCTCATCATACTCCCTCGACGCTAAACCCGACCCGTACCCGTATTCGCCGTACCCGTAGGACGACCCGATGACCCGAGAATTGGCGAGGCGCAGCATCATATTGACGTAAGCATCTCGAAGGCACGTTAAAAGCTTCTTAGGAGACGCCGTTTTCAAGATCCTCAGCTTCGGCACTATCTTGATCCTCCAAAACCGTCTCTTCCGGGTCGGATCCAATTTGACCCGCTTCACATTTTTCCGACCCGATTTCGCCGAGACATCTAGCCTTTCGTATCCTCTCGACCTCCGCCAATACCTTATCTCCATCACACTCTCTCACTATGTATTGTATCTATGATTATAGATCTAGAGAGAGAGTGTGTGTGTGTGGCCAGTGGAGAGTTTTAGTGAGAGAGACGGAGACTTTTGGTTTGTTTATAAAGAGCACGGATCGATATGCATGCGATTATAATCATTAGTATTTTATTCAGAGATATAATTAATTAATCTTTGGATAATGAAGTTGCTGATAATTCATTAAACCATGTAAATCGAGAACGCAAAAAAAGCAGCTGATATATTATCAAAGAAAGTGTATGAATCTGATGTTTCTTTTTTCGATCTTTGATTCACCACCATGTTGGTTGTATTATCTATTATAATTAGAAGTTAAATAGTAATTAATTAATCTTTCATGTAGGAAAAGGAAAACATTAAATTAGTAAGCTATGAATGTCTCATCCGACAACAACGAAATGATCATATTAATGAATCAAACAGAGGTGTCGTTAAGTTTAAACTGTTGCCTTTTCGGGGAAATAAATTCATGAAACGCAATCAGATGCGCGTTTACAGCGAGATTATTGCTGTTGCAATAAATGGGCGAGATGCGTTTGTAACATCCTCAACCTCTAAACAAATCTTGACCGTTGGATCTCTTTCATACCTTTTATAACGTTTAAAGATCAAACAAAATTCAACAAGTTCATACATTTTTTTTTTTGCTGATGAATTATTTTGTCTTTTTTTTGTGAATAATATGGATACGTAAAATTTGAATGCAGACTCTGATAAGAAATAATGGACCAACAAAATCTCAATGTTTCATGCTGCTTCTTGCTTGTGCGTTTTTTTTTTGTTTTTAAATTACAAAGAGTGACGACCACCGACGAACCAACTCCTCCTCTCACGTCATCCACTGTGTGTGTGGGCCTTAATTAAACTTAGCCCATATTTTATCTGGAAAATGCCTAATGACTATTTTTGGCCCATTATGTTGTTTGTCCTAAGAGTGTCTTCTGCTTAAAAAAAAAATTGATTTTTTATGTCACGACGAATCATGTTGCGACACGTCATCAACTTTTTTGGGAAAACATATGTTTTCGGCGGCGAGACACAAGTCTCGGATGCTGATGGTCTAAGACTTTTTATTAATTAGGAAAGATCCCTTAAGCATATTAGGGCATGTCCATCGGTGAGACACATTGGAGGGTGTCTCACCATTTTTTTTTAATTAAATAAGTAAATTAAAAAAAAAAAAATTGGACTAATGATACGTTACCACGTCAGCATCCCAGTGTCTCAATAGTGTCTCGTTTGAGACCCGGATCTGGTGAAAAAGCTTTTTTTTTTTTTAATAATTGTTTAGTGAGACACCCCCGATTGGTCTTATATCCTCCTAATTGGTTTTCTGAAATCTTCTTATTTTCAGATAAAATAGACCCAACAAAAAAAACAGAGATGAACTTACTTTAATCCAGTTAAGATATTCTTCCTTCTTTGCTAGCTGAAACTGAACCCTAACAAAACAAGAACAATAAAAAAAAAACTGAAATATACGTTTAATAGATCTTAAAAAAAAAAAGTGTATTCAAACCAAAATCGATAGAGGATGGAACTAATCAATATATGATTTTTGTTTTGTTATAGTGAGTATTTTGTTTTTACTTAAAACCAGAAAGTTTGGAATTAACACTACCTAAATTCAAGTATAATGTCTTAGTAGATCTCTTTCTTATTATTCTTGTAGAAAGAGTAGATTGAATTGTTTGCGCATTTAATATATAAAAGATGGTCAATTCTCTCCCGCAACATCATCATTCATTTGGAGAGAGTGCCATGTGTCCAAACTTATTTATTTATTTAATTGTTTTTTTTCTTGATCTTTTGAATTTGCACAAGTGTTAGTCATTTATATTTATTTTTTAGTAACGTTTATGCACAAAAACCCTCCAAATTTTTCCATCACTCTAATCTTAAAAATATCATTTAAATATTAATTTGTACATAAATACTATCGACTTGGTTCCGATGACAAATTCATAACTTTTAACATTAGAACATCTTAATATATATAATCAACTAGTGTGTGATCCGCGCTACGCGCGGACGTGAACACATTTTTGTTTTTTTAAAAATTGGTATAATATTATTTTAGTTTTATTAGTATGATTGTTAATGGATTTGTCTCTATTAGCTTAAGAAATGTGGATTGTTTATTCTTAAGTTTTTTTTCTTTCTTAATTTTATGTTTATTTATGTATTTGTTTAGTGAGTGATCCACGATTTGAATTTTTTTTTTGGTTGACTATTTATTCAATTAGTTGGTTTTTAAAAGTTAAGTTTTTGTCATTTTAAAGTTTAGGGAATTGTATATTTTTTAACCCAACTGAATACTAATAAAATAAATACTTCGAAATAAGGTTAGTTTTGTATAGTCCGAAAGTTAATTCGAATACTAATAAAATGAAAGTTAGTTTTGTGAATTTAGAATTCTCCGAACTTTTTAAAAAAAAATACTTCGAAATAAGTCACTGTATTTTTATCTCTTTTTACCTAAAACCGAATACTAATAAAATGTTCAAAATTTACTATTATTCATCTTCGATGATCCAGTGTTGGTGACTAAAAATTGAATCTAATTTTATTTGAAAACGATTAAATTTCTATTACTAATTTACTATCAAAATCATCGTAGATGTGTAGGTTAATGAGAACATTTGAGTTAATATGAGTCGATTTAGAAAAATATAAGAAATATGGGGTCGAGCGTCGATTCAAACATTTAGAGAGAGAGAGAGAGAGAGAGAGAGAGAGAGAGAGAGAGAGTTCTTGTGAATACGATTATACCGTAAAAAATATTACCCACTGCTCTAAAACCCTCGTCTTCTCCGATATCTTCCCCCATCGCCTGTGAGATTTAACTTTCAATTTCAATCACAAAGAGTGTGATCCGCGCGGACGTGGTAAACAATTTTTTTAATCTAATGGTATTTTATTTTATTTGGTCTCTTAGTTAATTTAATTATCTCTATCAACTTAAGATCTGTGTATTTTTTTTTGCTTTTTTTTAATTTATGATCATCTATGTGTTTATTTATTGGATGGTACCCATTTGTATCTCTTTTTTTCTTTGGTGATCAATTTTATGCAATTAGTTGAGGTTTTTAAAAAGAAGATATTTACATTTTAAAAGGAAGATATTTACATTTTAAAATTGCATAATATTTTTTTTTAGTTTTGTTTCATGTGAAGTTATTATTTTTGGAGTGTTTCATGTATGATTTTAAACCTATTTATGTGTGCAATATGTTTGTGATTCCTAAATCTATTTTTTTTTTTTTGTTGAAAAAGATTTCCATATATAACTGATTGTTTGAAATCACAACATTTGTTTGATTTTGTTTAGAATAAATCTAATCCATAATTTATAAACACTAAATTCTATAGTTTTTCTAAACTATATAAATAAACTGATAACAGTAAATTATTAAATTGGAATTTCTTTAGATTAATTCAATATAATCTATCTTCTATTAAGTAAATGTCTTTTCAAATTCTAGGGAAAAATATTGTATTAATGGATGGTAATTATTATGAGAATTGAAATATATTTACACCACATGATATATATTTTGCATATACGAAGCTTTTATTTTCTTCTCCAGATGTAGTTACATTTTTTTTTATTTTTTTGTTAAAAATAATATCACAAAACACAACGATCTTAAATTTTCAAACTTAATTTATATTTTCGTGTAAATACTTTTTAATATGTTTCTTAATTTTTTGGCTCTTATTCTCTTTTTCATAGTTATGTATAATTGCAATTATTATGTTAAGTATACCTAAATTTTATTTATTTGTCTCTTTATTAGATGTAAAACTTGCCAACTTATATTTTGCTTTATGAATTTAGTTACATATTTAACTTATTTGTTTAATTGTTAGAACTTGTTTGATATTTTAGTTTTTTTATAATATTTTCGATACAACTTAACCTAATTAAATATTTATAAAAGTTGAAATATATTATGATAACCAAATTTATTAAACCTGTTATTATTTCAAAGAACTATATTCATATAAGTTTATTATTTTCTAATTTAATTTAGAATATGAATAATGCCTTTTCAAATTCTTTTCATAATGTTAGAACCAAATTTATAATTAATATATGTATTTAGTATGTGTATTAAATTTTTAGGATGCTAGGGTGTGATCCGCGCTACGCGCGGACGTTATTAATAATTTTTCTAAACAGTTTTTATCGTCTATTATTTTATTTTTGGAATCTGGTAGTTAATTGAATTGTCTATATCAACTTAAAATATGTGTATTTTTTATTTTTTGGTTTATTTTCTTAATTTCTTAAATTTATGATTTTATATGTATTTGTTTAGTGGATAGTACACATTTTTACTTTTTTTTTCTTTTGTTGGTCAATTTCATGCAATTAGTTAGTTTTTTTTAGGGAAGATCTTAACAATTTAAAGTTTTCTTTGCATAATTTTTGTTTTTTCTTTTGTTTCATTGAAAACCTATTTGTTGAAATCCTTGTAAAATATGTTTCCCTTTAATATTAAGGAATGAAGGAATTTGAGTTACTTTTAAAATGTTAGTTTTAAGATAATTTTCTGTTTTAAAACAAAAAATATGCTGGGTCCACATTTTTTAAATTTTTTTTTTTTGATTGTGTAATAGTATTTTATTTTCTTAGTTTTGGAGTTAATGGAATTGTTTCTAACATTTTAATATTGGGTGGTTCCTTATTTTATTTTATTTTCTATTTTTATATTATTTTTAATCGTTTTAATTGTGTTTCATGCTGGATTCTAATTAGACATGTCAAGCGGTTCAAACTTGCCCCGCTAGATCCGCCCTATGCGGATTAATTTTTTTGTTTGACCCGCACCTGCCCCGTTTGAATTCGCGGGTACCCGCAGATAACCCGCAAATATTTAAATAATAAATAATAAAAAAACTTAAAATATCTCGACCCGCACCTGATCCGCACCCGACTGGCGGCAGGTAAAACGGGGCGGGACCCGCGGATAATGACTCAAATTAAAATATCTCGACCCGCTCCTGATCCGCACCCGACTGGCGGCAGGTTAAACGGGGCGGGACCCGCGGATAATGACTCAAATTGACAGCACCGATTTATGTATATTTTGGAATTTGTGTTTTAAGTTTGTGTTTTTTTTTTTGATTATTTTGTTTTATTTGTGTGTGTGTTTTATTTTTGTTTTAATGTTTATTGCTTAGGTGGAAGATGAAGTGACATCATAAGAAGAGAGCAAAGCTAACTTTATATACATTACTCAATAAAATAAGATACTCAATAATGTCTTCAAATAATATCATTTCCCTTTCAAATTTACAATCTTATCATGCAATAAATAATATTTTTCAGTCTTGGCCACGTCTCACATATACATCTCAAAATAATTCAATATTTTTTATTCTTATACCTGGGTGGGTGCAGAGAATAGTCTCGAAAATCATCGAATATATACAACAAACCTTCATAAGCAAATGCATTTGAGTTTATTTGTAATTTAGAAGCTTATTATAAATGAAACTATAATAATTTGATATAAAATATACAAACAAAGACAATGTAAAAATTGTTAAGAACAAAAACAATAGTATCAAATATTTCGAAAATATAATCACCTAGTAATATTTAAAGAGGAAGACTGCATATACAGCCTTGTCTTACTTAAAGAAGAGCTGCCATTTTAAACAAGATATTCAAGTTAGCTGTATTACCAAAAACAAACAAATTCAGTGAATCCAGAACAGTAGATTTCATCTGACAGGTTGTTCAAGCCTATGCTAAGCTGTTATTTCTTGATACTTTACCATCAAATGTACGTATGTTCATCACATTTACTAATAAAAACCTTAAGTTTGATGTTGATTAAGTTAAAACGAAAAGCTTTATTTCATAATCATAGCCGATTAATCCCATCTCAAATTGGGCGGATGGACGGCCAGGATGGGTTTGCGTACGGGTCGGGTCCCGTTGATCGGAGGACAGAGATCGTGAGCGGTAAGGGTTACGGCGTGGGAGGAAGCAATCAGATCTGCGGGGCTCGGGATTTTCCTCCGTCGCGTAGGTCGTCGGGGAAGCCGTCTTGGGGTTTTAGGGAAGCGGAGATGAAGAGGAAGAAGAGAATCACGAGGTATAAAGCTTATACGGTGGAAGCAAAAGTTAAATCGACTTTGAAGAAAGGATTCCGATGGATTAGGAATAAATGTTGTCAGATTGTTCATCGATTTTGAATTGCCGGCTGTTTATGGAGTATTTCAGTAAATACCAAAAGATATGGAGTATTCCAGTAAATACCAAAGAAAAGTTACAGGGTTTTCGATAAATACCAAAAGTTATTGGATTTTTTGGTAAATACCAAAAGATATGAGATATTTAGATAAATACCAAACGTTAAGGAGTTTTTCCATAAATACCAAAGTTATGGAATATATGGGTAAATATCAAAAGTGCAGGGGTATTTAGGTAATTATCCAAAGATATAGACCTATTCAGTAGATACCAAAAGATATGTGTTCACTTTTTTATAGATTTTTAATTATGTATAGATTTTTTTTAAAAACAGTGAATATATATGCTCCCCACCTTGCTCTGCGCGCAGAAACATTTGCTTTAAATTATCTGTCACACATCACAGAGTCCCATTGATCTCTTTTTCTCGTTATGGTTGTTGTGCTGCAGCAGAGCTTTGGCCTTGTCGAGCCAGATCCCGTCAACTTTGACCTTGGATCTGCTTGCTCGACGCCGTTTGTTAGCGCACCGTCTAGTCCTGGCCGTTGTTCATCGCCTGATTATTTCTTCACCTGGCCAATGCATTTTATCCTTTACTCTTCCTCCGCCACTCGTTCGACGGAATCGGAGTTTCCCAACCACGACTCGTCGTCGGAGTTTGATTTTGACTTCTCGTCTCGGTTGTCTTCGAGCAGCGGTCCTTTATCCATGATCTCCGCCGATGAATTGTTCTCGAATGGTCAGATCAAGCCAATGCAGCTCTCCTCGCACCACCAGCGACCGAGATGATTAACCTTCGTGGTAGAGATGTGAAGCTGAGAAGCAGATCTGTTCATCGGAAAGCCAGATCTCTCTCTCCTCTTCCGGAAGAAACTCGATGAAGTGGATATTCCTGAACAATCTGCTTCACCGTAGCAAAAGCGAAGGAAGAGCCAACGGAAAAGAGAAATTCATTTCCAAAGGAAAGAAATTCAAATCTCAATCAGACGAAACCCAAAAGCACAGAATAGCGAAACGGCGAGGACTGAAGCCGTCGGCACACGAATAGAGCTCAAGCGGAAGAGATGAAGAAGCGAATATATTTGCCCTACAGGCATGGACTGTTTGGCTGCTTAGGCTTCACTTGTAAAGGCTACGGTGCACTTAACGGCTTAGCCCGTAGCTTGAACTCAGTCTCATCCAGGTAAACCAATCCTCTCTCTCTTGTGTATATTCTCATTAGGGATGTTAATATGGGCTCAAACTCACAAGGTTAGCCCGAGTACTGTATAAAAAATTAAGTCTTAAACCCTATATTTTATAATAGGGTTAAAAAGGGCTAAATTTATAGGGTTAAGTTTTTTACAGGGCCTAAGTTTTTAACCCAATTTTTTTAAATAAAAACCTAAACAACATCAAAATCAAATGTGTAAACCAAAATCATTTTTTTCCGCCAAAAACTTAAAACTTGTTTTCCCGCCAAAAACGTAAAATTCTGTTATCCCGCCAAAAACGTAAAATTCCGTTTTCCCGCCAAAAATGTAAAATTTCGCTTTCCCGCCAAAAACGTGAAATCATGTTTTTCCACCAAAAACGTGAAATTCCGTTTTCCCGCCAAAAACGTAAATTCTCGTTTTCCCACCTAAAACTTAAAATTCCGTTTTCCCGCCAAAAACGTAAATTATCGTTTTCTCGCCAAAAACGTAAAATCCCGTTTTCCCGCCAAAAACGTAAAATTTCGTTTTTCCGCCAAAAACGTAAAATCTCGTTTTCCCGCCAAAAACATAAAATTTCGTTTTCCCGCCAAAAACATAAAATTTCGTTTTCCCGCCAAAAACGTAAAATCCCGTTTTCCCGCCAAAAACGTAAAATTCGGTTTTCTCGCCAAAGAGTGAAATTATGTTTCCCGCCAAATACGTTAAATTTTGTTTTCTTGCCAAAACATTAAATCTTGTTTTTCCACAAAAAAAATGTAAAATATTATTTTCTGCCAAAAAATGTAAAAACTCGTTTTTGTTAGAGAATCAATCTCATAAGTTTATCCAATTTTGACGGAAATGGAAAGTCAACTATAGTGTCAACTTGCAGGTTTTTGTTTTTTTTATATTGAATTCTTTCATAAAGAAAAAAAAAACTATTTCAGGGTTGGGCTAACCCTGGTTTAACCCATTTTTGTATAAATTACAGGGTTATAAAAGGGTCAAGGCTCACACAGGGTTGGGTTTATAACATTTAGGGCTGAGCTGGGCTGAAACCCTTAATTTAACATCCCTAATTCTCATTTTGGATTCAGGAATAAGCATAAGTTATAAGTTTTGTGTATCATGTAAGATTTTTTTTATTTCATTCTGTATATAGAGAGAGTTTGGTTTGAGTTTTGATCCTAAGCATTTCGAGTGTTTTGGTGTAGAGAAAAAACAACACTTCCATGAGCTTTTAAAGAAAGCAAGGATAGTAATTTTGGAGATAGGAAACAAAAATAAGCGAAATACTATGGTCATGTGTATGTATATAAAAATGATTGATTCTCTTCTTTCGGATTTATAAAAAAAAACCAAAAGATTAGAGGAAAGGTTTAGAGGACAAACAACCTACCAAATTGCAGTAATACGAGTCTGTTCAATTCTGGTACGTACCCAATCAATGTTGCTGACAATTTATAACAAGTGATGAAAAAAGATAATAAATTTCATGATTATCATCGGTGGTTTACCAATAATAAAAAAAAAAGACAAAGAAACTTGGTTCAACTCGGAACTAACCACAAATCTCGACAGACATAAAATCTCCAAAACACCGATTCTACAAATCTAGCGACTCCTATTCGCGCCTGTTTCATTCAAACTTTGGCTTCTAAGCTGAAGCAACGAACGTGTTAAGGATATTTCTCTTGAGAGTGAATTCATCTGCTTTCACCGGACTTATTGACTGCAGTGAAAGAACAACAAATTAGTTAGTCTTTTCATTGATTCCTGAGATTGCAGAGCAATAAGCTAATATTTTTCGAGAGAGAAGCAATTATTTTTAGACCTTGCCAAGGACGCGTCCAAGCCGCTCGACTTCTTTGTTAGCATAGCCTGAACCTTTTTCTACGTAGTTCTTTGCGAGTTTCGAGTACAGCTTTCCATACCTATTGAGACATCATGAAAGCTCAGGAATTCAAGGAACAACATAAAGAAACCTTTTAAAATCTTGATCACGCTACTACTACTACCATACCTTGCTGTGGAGCCCTTAAGGTTACTAGCTTCCTCTTCGATGCGAGACAATATTGCCTTCTTCTCATCTTCACCGGCTGCAACTAACTCCTTTACCAACGCATCTAAGCTTTTTACTATACCAGCCTATCAAAAAGATATAAATCAACAATAGCTCTAAACTTTAGATAGAAACGGTGAATCTACAAGAGACATGTTTTTTTTTAACCTCTGAAGTAAGCTGCCCTTTACTGTCTCTGCTGGTCCCAACTTTCTCATTGATGAAGCTTACAAAGTCATCTAAGTCCCTGCCACCGTCATAATCTTGACCGGCTTTGTTGTCCTTTGGGAAGAATTTTAATGTTGGGAATCCACTTACTCCATACCTGTTGGACAAAAATAGGTTGTTGTTTTCGTCCTTCGGTTTTACGAAATATACATGATTTTATTTATATGGTAAAATCGGTGAGTCAAAAATCCTTGTCCAACTTACTTCTCGCCAAGGCTTTTGTGTGCATCAGCATCCAAGTTGGCGATGACTACACCTTCTTCCTGCCTAAACACCGTGGCTGCCTTTTCGTATGTCTGATGATTAAAACAAAAAACAGCATTAATAAACAAAGTGAAAGTGGACTCTTGTTATATCTACAGTAGACAAATAGTTGTACTTACAGGAGCCAGGGACTTGCAGTGGCCACACCTGGAAAACGCAAACTTGAAATTAGAAAATAGCATGAAAGCAAAACGATAACAAAGAAGAAAGAGATATTACCATGGCGCATAAAACTCGACCAAGACATCTTTGTTCTGATCCAGAACAATCTCATCGAAATTATCAGTTGTTAACACAACTACATTTTGTGGAACTGCAGCTAATTTCACGTTGGTACCTGAAAACATATTTGTTTCAACAATAAGCAAGTTGTTTGCAACATAGGTAGGTACAAAACAAAAAACCTAGGCAAGTACACAACAAAAATTAATTGAAGACGAGTTGTTAGTTTTAAAGACAAGACTTTTACAACAGGAAAATGATTTTTAAAACATCTGAGAAAAATGATTTTCGACCATATATCCTTATGCAATGTTGAGAAAGTGGTGCAAACCAATGTATTTCCAGCAATTTCACACTTGCATCTCAGCGAATAAAATTCTCCAGAAACAAATGATGGTTTATGTCGCCAACTGAATCAAACTCATTAACCATGCCTAAACAAATTTCCCCGAAAAGTGGATATGGAAAGACGGAATGTAATGTGTGTATAATCCAAAAAATTGGACTAGCTTAGCTACTATCATCAACGAGACTACCTCCTTCCTTGTTCACATATTCAGCCAATGCTTCCGCATTGCGTGGACCCTCATACCTGTTAATAAGATAAGATGAGAAAAAAGCATCATTCACTATCTATAAACAAAAAAACTTTAATCCAGTAAATTATCTGCTTACGGAATCTGTAAAAGCTTACTTTTGGGGTTCAAGGGATCCTTTAGGAAACCATTGAATGGTTGGATATCCGCTAACACCGTATTTAGTGCAGACACTCTTATGCTCATCACAATCCACCTTAACCACAATACACAAATTAACGAAAGGATCGATCATCTCTCCAACAACCACAATACACAAGCTGACGAAAGAATCGGTCATCTCTCTAACATTGGAGCTACATACAAATCAAGAATAACACTGACCTTTGCAATTAACACTGACTTAGCTTTCTTGAAGCTTGCCCCAAGCTTTTCATACTCTGGAGCAAGTTTCTTGCAGTGGCCACACCTATAATGACACAGAAATACCATTTAAAACTTCAAGAAAGAAAGATTTTTTTTCTTCCAAAAAGTGGATTCTTAACAGCTTAATTCTCTATCATAAAAAAGATTTGAAATCCCCTCTCAAGTTTCGCATTGTAAAATTCACCAGCACATCAGTAACTCTAGTTGCTCAATAAAACCATATTCATCGATTTAAAATCCACATACCCATGCCTATCAATCCAGAAGACTGCAATCACAAATCAAAACATTTCTCCCCAGACAAATCGAACAGACGATTTACAGATCAAACCCACGAATCTAACAAAAAATGATCTCATCGGAATCAGAATTCTTGAATCGATAGCTGCTTAGATCAAAAACGCAAAAGAGAATGAAGGAACTGATCCATACCAGGGAGCGTAAAACTCGACAAGAGCCCCTTTATCTTTACCGATCTCCTTCTCGAAGCTATCGTCCGTCAAAACAACCACATCGTCAGCTATGGCTGACACAAGAAGCAACGCGAGAAAGGCAAAACCAAACCAGATCTGAGATTTCGCCATTTATCTTCTTCTTTCACTTCGAGCTTTGATCTTTCTTAGAAGTGGCTCTGTTATTAAGCGTTGTTCATAATTTTCCCTTAGAGAAAAATGAGAACGGGAATAAAATAATTAATGACATGGCGTGATGTGGATCGTCGATTTAATCACAAATTACTACGAACGGTGATCGAGAGTACTTACTACGTGGCTGGATTACATGTCGGATTATGAATGGTTTTGGCCCTCCACATCTTTCACGGAGAAGAGAAGAGAAAAAGTCTTTCCAAAATAGAGACGAATACTCTGAACTTTCCTATAATTTCGTTACACGCCCTTACTTTTAACATTTGTCAATCTAACCCACAATCGGCACTCTCTCTCTCTCTAGAGGATCGGCAGACGGGATAGACCAGCACGGCGTCGTATTACTAGTCATCGACCGAGAAAACGAATCTGATTTATTTGGGCCTGGATGGGCTTTCTCTGGCAGGTTAAGTAAACAAGCCCAATAAATGGTACAAACAAAAAAAAAACTCACCGCCAGACCTGTATAAGGGTAACCGACCTGAGAACTTTTAACTGTTTAGCAATTTCATATCTTAGCATAATAAAGTGTCAACTATTCTTAATACAATAATACTCATTCATCAAGTCCAAGATTTTTCAACGTGTAAGATAGAAATTTGTAAACTTGTATTTTGACATTAACATCTTGGATGTGGAACTAGCTTGCCTGAGTTTGATCTCGAACTAGATTGCAATCAATTTCAATTTTTTAATGGAAATTTGGGTTGGAAGTTATCTAAATTTTTTTGTTTTGATATATAATCTAAAGGAAAGAGATAAAGAGGAAGAAGACTGCGTAGACAATTGTATTCAATATATTGTGTTTTGAACATTGTACTTGTGTACACATATAAGAGTTGCTTTAGCTTAACCAAGCTTTAAAACTTTTAAATGTCTAACAAATTAAGTGTTGTGTTATTTTTTGTGGGTAAAAGCAAGAGTATTGTTTACACAATTACACTTGGCTTTTTCTTTTTTCCATCGTTGTTTACGCTTGGCTAAGAATTTTTTTTCTCCTTTTCACATTGTTATGTCTAAGAGATTCGGATTGTAATCTTCTTTGTAAAATTCGAGATTGTAACTCGTTGAGCTTGACTTACGGGACGGAATGTATATATATAATTGAAAAATATTCTAAAATAGCATAAAATTATTTATTTTGTTCTAAACCGAATATTTTAAAATATAAATTCCGAAAATAGCACAAATAATTATGTAAAAAATACTTGTTTACTCAAAATAAAATTAAACATCATGTTTAGGTTTAGCACAAATAATTATGTAAAAAATATTTGTTTACTCAAAATAAAATTAAACATCATGTTTAGGATTACTATTTCTAGTTTATGGTTTAATTTCCTTCTATTAAAAAGGATTTTAAGCTATTTTAATATTAAATTTATATTATTATTATTATTTTTAACTAGCTATGATAAGTTTTGAACAAAAGTTTTAAAATGTGCTATTGCTATAAATACTCGGTTTTTATTTTTTTATCAACAGGTGTGTTGAGAATTTATTCTAAGTTTCATATTTTTTTTTATAGCGGAACATAATATTAAAATAAATAAAAAACTAAACTAGACGAGTAAAAAAGTACATGGCATCACGTGGTCATTCATTCCAAAGACTATGGAACCAAGTCGGACATATAAGACCACCTCCAATGCATATATTTAGAGGGTGTCTTAAAAAAAAAAAAAAAAATTTAATCAAAAAATTAGGATCTTAAAATTAGAACCGTGTCTAATATAAGACACGGGTCTAAACACAAAATCAACATGCCGAGAGAGAAATGTATTTTTCTTTTGAGTTTTTTGTTTGCGGGTAGTTAATTTTGGAATCCGATGGAATCCGAAGGAGAAACCGCGGTATGTTTCGATCCTGCTTAATCATCATATTGTTTCTCTATAATCTGTGTGATCCTCCATAAATCCTGAATTTTTTAGATACTGAAATTGACGGGTTTGAGTGGACTATGTGGTGTTTACTTGTGTATTGGAGAGATCTGATTTCCCAATTTTTTATTGTTGTTAGGTTTATAATTTTGGCTTCTTGATTCGACTTATTGTAGGGGAAGCCGATGAAGAACGTTGGTGGGCAGATTTGCCAGATCTGTAGTGACAACGTTGGGAAGACAGTTGATGGAGATCTGTTTGTGGCGTGTGATTTCTGTTCATTCCCGGTTTGTAGGCCTTGCTATGAATATGAGAGGAAGGATGGGAATCAATCTTGTCCTCAGTGCAAAACAACATACAAGATGCACAAAGGTATTTTTATATACTTTTGATCGGAATATTATTGACTCTGAATTTTAACTGTCCTCTTTTTGCATCCATAGTTTATCAATACTTGGGGAGGAAGCTGGCCTTAGAGACGGTTGAGTCGGTCTCTGCTGGTGCTGAGCCATCCCACTTGGCCGCATTTGGGAGCCTGAGCCAAGCGTTCCCATCATCCCAATTCCCTGCGTTCCTTGCATCATCCTAACCTGAACACACAAAACAAAGTTGGTATTTTCTGAATTCTACTTACCTATTACAAACACAATTCTCTCAAATATGAGAGAAAAAATCACCTGCGGGACACTTGTATTGGACAACATTATTGTAAAGAATATACTAGTAAATACTCAACAGTGTCAAAATTGATGTTTACGTTCCTCTTTCTAGGTTGAGTTTTTGCCCAAATTTAGTGTTAGTGGAATCTGGCGCAGATGGTGTGAATCATACCCTGTGAATGATGAGAAGACCGACGACGCCATAATTGTATTTACTGGAGTAAGTCTTTTTGTTTTTGATTTTATTCCGTAAAAATACTATTTCATGGTTCAGCTGTCCCTGCCTCAAGTTAATTGTTTAATTACTTGTTGCCTAAGCCCTTTCTTGAACATGATATAGCAAGTTTATAAAAGTTTTATATTGTTGGTTAGTATCTGAATGTTGTGATATACAGGTTCCAACCATGTATACCCGGTTGATACAAGGTTATGAAGCAGAAAAATTCACCTGCGGTATTTTTGCATCCATAGTTTATCAATATTTTTTTTAAGCTATGGATCAAATTGGTTTATATGTATGTTTTTGTATGTCACTTCTTATATGTTTTTCCCTCTTCTTAGTCCTTAACATTATGGCATGGTTTCTTGTTTAAATCGACCAGGTTCTGTTGTGCATTGCTGCTGAAGATGAAGCTTTTAGGTATGTGTCTACATCATTCTTATTGTATGAAAGCTTGTTATTATAGTGTGGTATGTGTCTACATCATACTTATTGTATGAAAGCTTGTTATTATAGTGTGGAGTTAATGGTGTGGTTGTAATGAATGCTGGACATATTTTAGGTATTTCCTATATAATGAACCCTTCACCAGAACCACTCTTACCATAACTTATTCTCCTTCGTTCATCCATTAGAACATTTTTTCTTCTCTTCCATTCAGTTTCGAAAAACACAAACTTAGGATATGGATTATACTAATCCATATAGTCATTCTGCCAATTTCATGGATCTTTTAAATAGCCAAGGAGGTAACCAAAACCCTCAACCCTTTGGATCATCAGAAGTCCCACTGTTTAGTTCCCAATGTTCTGATGATCCAAACCTAGAGCAAGAACTACCCGAGGAGCGTAAAGAGAGAAAGAGATGGACACACATAGATGATATTGTCCTCATCAGCTCCTGGTTAAACACCAGTAAGGACGCTGTAGTGGCAAATGAGCAGAAATCAGGAGCCTTTTGGGGACGTGTTGCTGCATTGTTTGCTGCTAGTCCTAAGGTTGCAGCTTCTGATAGGAGAGAGGCCAGTCACTGTAAGCAAAGGTGGAGGAAGATAAATGATCAAGTCTGCAAGTTTTGTGGAGCATATGAGGCTGCAAAAGTTCAGAAGAAAAGTGGCTATAATGACAATGATTATCTGAAGTTGGCTCACCAAATATTCTTCAGTGACCAGAAGGTAAAATTCACAATGGAGCACGCTTGGAATGAGCTTCGGCATGACCAGAAATGGTGTGCTAACTCTTACAGTAAAGGTGGAAGTGAAGGAAGTGGAAAAAAAAGAAAGTGTAAGGAAGGTTCTGCACAATCTTCAGGTTCCCAGACCGTGACCAGTACAGAGGATGCGGTAATGGTTCGTCCTCCTGGTTTGAAGGTAACAAAGGCCACAGGTAAAAGGATGGCCAGCAAGACTGTGGATCAACAAGAGAAGCTCTTGAACTTCCAGACCATGTGGGAGATAAAGCAGAAGGATTTAGCTCTCAAGGATAAGATTTCAGACAAAAAATTGCTGGACAGTCTCTTGGCTAAATCAGAACCACTCTCTGAAATAGAATTAGCTTTAAAGAACAAGCTCATAACTGACATATTGTCAAGCTAATAAGTTAGTAATTTATGTGTTGTTTATTTCCTGTTTTGGATCAGTGTATGTTCTTTTTGGATCACTGAGTTATTGTTATTCTCTGTTCAGGTATGGAAGGGTCAAGGACTGAAGATCAATGGAAGGGTCAGGTAAATCTTTCAGCTTGTTTCAGATTGATTTATTGTATGTTTAATGGTTATGGTTGGTTGTTCAGATTGTAAAGTGATGTCCAGCTCAAGAATATGAGAAGAAGAAATCAGTCATCTCGCTTTTAATTATGTATCTGGTGTGTTTTTTGTACTTGTGTTAAATGCTTGTTTGTGTAATGTATCTGGTGTGTTTTTTGTACTTGTGTTAAATGCTTGTTTGTGTAATGTATCTGGTGTGTTTTTGTAATGGAGTTAAATGCTTGTTTTAATTATCAAATGCATAAAACCAAAACAAGACAAATGTTGTCACATGCATAAAACCTAAGATAAGACAAATTATTTCACATGCATCAAACTATTTACTCAGATGCATCAAATTGTTTACTCACGAGACAAATGTTTTCACATGCATCAAACTGTCGGCAAGACTACTATATACACAAGCCAATTGACGAAGACGTGCTACACAAACACACCAAATACTTGCCAACATTCTTATTTTTCTCTATTCCCAAAACCAAAAATTCTCAAACAAATATGGCATCTTCTTCCTATAATCCAATTGACGAAACATTTGAAGACATGCTTGAAGAATCATTTGAGGAATCTTTTGATCAATCTTTCGATGAAGCATTCGATGATCTTTGTGTTGATCGTCAGGGGCCAAGGAAAGTAAAAAAAAGTCAATATATTGATAGAAATCACGAACAAGGACACGAACTCTTATGGGACGATTATTTCGGTGAAGCTCCAACATACCCGCCTCATATTTTCCGACGTCGCTTTAGAATGAAGAAGCCATTGTTCTTGCATATTGTGGATCGACTCACAAATAAATTTCGTTTCTTTCAATTAAGAAGAGATGCTACTGGAAGGTTCGGTCTCTCTGGACTACAAAAGTGTACAGCAGCAATTCGTATTCTAGCATATGGTGGTGCGTCTGATGCATACGATGAATACCTCCGCGTCGCTCAAAGTACTGCGCTGTCATGCTTGGAACATTTCGTTGAGGGAATAATAGACGTGTTTGGAGAGGAGTACCTAAGACGACCCACCCAAGAGGATCTTGACCGGCTACTTCATATTGGGCAGGTAAGAGGATTTCCCGGGATGCTAGGAAGCATCGATTGTTTGCATTGGGAGTGGAAAAATTGCCCAACCGCTTGGAAAGGGCAATATACACGAGGATCTGGAAAACCAACTATCGTTTTAGAGGCTGTTGCTTCACAAGATCTATGGATATGGCACGCGTTTTTTGGAGCACCAGGTACCCTAAACGATATCAATGTTCTTCATCGCTCCCCAGTTTTTAATGATATATTAAATGGTATAGCTCCAAATGTGAATTACTTTGTCAACGGCCGCCAGTACCATTTGGGTTACTATCTCACTGATGGTATTTATCCCAATTGGGCTACTTTTATCCAATCTATTTCACTTCCCCAAGGTGACAAAGCAAAGTTATTTGCTCAACGTCAAGAAGCTGTCCGAAAAGATGTTGAGCGTGCTTTCGGAGTCTTGCAAGCTCGATTTGCTATTGTAAAAAATCCTGCTCTTTTTTGGGATAAGGTGAAAATAGGAAAGATTATGCGAGCATGTATCATATTGCACAATATGATAGTAGAAGACGAACGAGGTGGATACACTCAGTTTGACACCGAAGAATTCGAACTAAGAGAAGGAAACCGAACTTCAGAAGGGGATTTCACGTATTCTACAGAGATGCCTATAAATGTCGCCAATATGATGGACATGCGAGTTCGACTTCGTGATATAAAAATGCATCAACAATTGAAAAATGATTTGGTTGAGCATATATGGCAACAATTTGGCGGAAGTCAAAATAACAATTAAGTGTTTTTATCCGTTTATTCTTTATAATTCTTTTTCAAATATTGTCGTCGTATGTATGATTAATATTCAGTAGTAGACTTTATATTATGTATTATGTTTTAAAACATTATTAACATAATTTTTATTTACAATTACAAAATTATTAAAAATAATTTTTTAAGACACCTACAATAGGTGTCTCCATTGGATAGGTCCAAAACATTAAATTAGGAAAGTGTGTCTAAAAAACTAAATCAACATAAAACGTATTAATTAATTGTTTTAAACACCGTTCCATAAGTTCACCATTGGAGATGCCCTAAGAAAGCGACTATATGTAATATGATGGGTATATATATTAAAACATTAACTCGAGAAAAAGAGAAATAAAATCCTATATATTTTGTACATGCCAAGTTGCCAACTGGTATTTCATAAATCAATCTTCCAAACATAATAAATTTATTTAATGCGTGGGTCGTTGCCCCAAAAATAATCTCTAGCTACCTTTTTTGTTATTGTGTTTTTGAAATTCGTTAATGCATTGCGAATTGTTAGTTGGTCATCTCTAATTGCTAGCTGGTTTAAATTGTTTTTTTTTAGATATATATAGAAAATTTGTTGAGTTCAAGAATCTTAAGATCGTACAACATTTTCAGTCCGAAACAAAAGTATAATACACCTGAGCATTAATTATATTTAACACGATTATCTAGGTTAAAATTCTTCAACGAGAACTTAAACTATGATTTCGTTAACATTAAAATTAGGTCGCATATATAGATTACGTACAAGTTTACAGAAACTTAATTAATGGCATGAAGGGCAAGATATATATATATATATATATATATTTCAAAGATATTTTAAACAAAACAAAAAAGGACAATACTGTGTTATTGTTCCAACGTCCATGGGCGTGGTCGAGTGGTAGTGGGGAAGTGGGATTGTTCCACCAACGGGGAATCCGGGTTCGATTCCCCCTCTACGCTGGTGCTCGAAACATTAATCACGACCATGTGTGGAAGCTGCCACTGGGCTTCGGCCCAGTTGAAAACCCGTGAGGAGGCTTTGTCAGTTGGACCAACTCACTCTAGGCAATAGTCGCAATGCGCGAAGTCTTACTGGTTTGGCATGTGGTAGCCAGTCCCCATCTCTCCGGTAGGATGTCGACCGGACAGCCTAGGTTATCACAAAAAAAAAAAATAAAAAAAAATAACGTCCATAATAATTGAATACCTACTTGTTCGTAGTTTCGTACAAAAGAAGTTAGACAATCATTATCGCGGTCTCTTACTAAGTCTCTTATTATTATTTGGTAATATATTTAATCAAAAAAGATGAAAATAGTTAAGATATGTCTCTTATTTTGGAACCGTAAGATACGGTTCTTAACTGCCACGTGACTAATTTTCATTGGACAGAGGTGTTGAAAAGAGAAAACTGTGCGATGTCTTTTCTTCTTCTCTCTCGTCGCTTCTCATCGCTCTCTCCGTCGTCAACCTCCGTCTTCCGGCCGCCGATTCGGTTTGTCTCATCCACCTCTCTCTCTCTCTCTCGTTCAACGGGCAAAGTTTTTTCGTCCATCTGCTTATCTCGATAAGCTCCAGTTCGAATCCAGCGGCTTGTTCTCTGGAAGAGGTCAGATTTTAGCCCCAATCTGATTATGGGTTTTCATTTCTTGTGATCATATTAGTTTTTCTTCTTCTACTGTGGTTGCAAGCTCATGATTGTTGGGTCTGAATCAGAACACGTTCTATGGTCTCAGCAAAAGGGTCTCATATGATTTGAATTGTTATAAACCCTATTTGAATTGTTGGGTATTATATGATTTGAATTGTTATATTGTCATATATTTGTCGCGATTCTCAACAACGATTTTGGACCTGAATTGATGAAATTATATACTAAACCACATATCTTCTTTAATCGTCCAACTTGGGACTCAGTGAGCAAGCTTCATTTTCTTCCTCTGTTTATAAGATGAATTGTCTTCAGAATCTTCCCAGGTAGGTCTCTTCTTGCTTTCACTTTCCTGTTGTTCATTTTGGTTCTTTGATTCCTTTTTCTTCTTCTTTCTGATTTCAGATCATCAGTCTCACCTTTGTTGGGCTTTGGGGCAATCAAAGAGATCCTTCTTCGTCTTCTTTGAAGATGATGCTGGTACCAACTATTGATTCCAAAAACAAAACAAAAAACTAATTTTTTTTTATATCTTCTAACTTTTGGGAAACTCTTTTGCAGCTACCGATCAAAGCCAATGATCCTAAATCTCGACTTGTTTTACAGGTTAAAATTGGTAGTTTAATAATGTTTTGATTTATCATTCTTGCTTGCAATATTTGAAACTTGTGGAAAAATGCTTTGACGACTGTAGGTGGTATCAGTTTCAAAATCCAGCTCGGAGATGAGTGGTGTTTCAAAGAAGGAAGAGAAATCTGATGAATATAGCCAAGACATGACTCAAGCTATGGGTGCTGGTATATTTGTCTACCAACTCGAGTGTTCATTTTGAAGAACAAGTTTCTGATCAAATCACAAATTACAATACTCTTTTTTCGTATTTCAGTTTTGACCTACAGACACGAACTAGGAATGAACTACAACTTCATTCGTCCAAAGATGTTTTTTTTTTTTTAAGAACACCTATAGGGTTTTAGCATTGAACAACCAAAAAATGAGGTCTCTTATCCAAGTGTCTTAACCCACTTTAATATTAAACAAATGATTAAGAAACCCATTTGGGTCTCTTGCGTTAATCATGCTCTTAGACCATGATTAACGGGGTTTTTAAAGAGTCTCTTATTATTATTTTATTATTTATTTAATCAGAAAAAGAAAAAAAGGGCAAGCTACGTCTCTTAAATTGGAGACGCAAGAAACGGTCTTTAATGGCCACGTATCGTTGCGATATTGGAGAAGTTTTTTTTTCCTTTCTTCTTTCTTCTTCCTCGACGCAATATCTCCGATTTCTTCCTCTCCAATTCCTCGACGACGAAAAATCCGATCTAGGTCTCTTCTTCCCCGATTTCTATGTCTCGTCGATCGAAGAACTAAGGCAATGGACAAAGGCAAATCGAGTTGTATTTCTACTGGGTTTGTTTTGTGATCATTGATAAATATTAATAGGAGAGGTTCTTAGAGGAGAGGTTCTTAAAATTTTATAATGATAAATATTAGAGAGGTTCTTAACTTTGAAAAAAAAAGTTCTTTAAGTTCTTATTTAAGAACTTTTTTTGGGGTTCTTAGAAAGAGGTTCTTAAAATTTATAATTAAAATATTGGTAAGAACCCCATGAGAGGTTCTACCATTGGAGATGGTCTTAGAACACCCTTCGTTAAGATTCGAACTCGTCACGTGCCAATAATCACTTAAATGGCACGTGATGTTTCGCATATGTGATGCAGTTATGCTGGTTTATAGAAATAGCAAAATATCATTACTCGTAATTAGAACAAAATACAAAATAAACTTTTTCCCTTCAAAATATTAGAGATAAATTTAAGTTGTATTCTTTTATTATTTGGCCGTACGTAAAGAAAAGACAATAAAATTCGTCGTAACTGTTTGACGATTACATGAATTAAAGGAGATAGTGATATATAGATCACGAAATTATATAGACGTGATTATATCTTATACTGTATTATATTTGAATCGCTTTAGAATTCCGATAAAGGATATTTGATCTTCTATATGCTTCCGATACAAGGTTTATAATTTCTATTTTCTAAATTTCCGTATTTAAAGCAGGTTGAAACAAATACTCTAAATAAACGTACACCTACATTTTGTACCTCTTTGTTAAATTACATGAAAAATGTAACAAGTCAGACCAGAAAACATAACCAAAATGACGATGATGTGTTATTTTGACCTCACAAAATCCCCCGAATTTGATTGACAAATATATATATCACCCCGAGTTTTATTGCAATATATATATAATTTAAACTAATATTAGTAATCACAATATTGAAATCTTAAACTTAAATTACAAACCATAGAACGAACGAGAAGGCATAAGTCGATGATATGACACCAAGTGGAATGGATTCAAACTGTAACTGAAAAAAGACTACAAACCTGATTAACAGATCATTAACATCAAGACAGAAGCCAAGCGACCAACGCATTTTCCTCGTCATGATCCAACGGCTCTCCAAAGTTCTCGCAGTTACTTTTCCCGATCGTGGCCTCATCGTCACCGTCCAGAAGCCACGACACCATTGAATCAGAACCCTCTTTCTCATCGCAAAGGTTATCATTACGACCTTGTTGCCAAAGACAATCCCAATCAATAAACTCATCCGTCAATTGATGCTCACAGTTGAGAAACGACTCCACAGTCGAGAACACTCTGGCTCCATCAGAGTCTCCTAAATGATTCAGCGATGCGAACACGTGGCCTGGATCTGACTCGTCCAACAAAAGATCAGCGATGTCATCATCAAAGGGTAAAACTCCATTATTGTCGCCATTAATGCTCATAAGATTACTATTATTATTGCAGCAATCTCCTCTTTCATGACAGGCTCCATAGTTGTCGCATGGTCCTAGCTCGCCCTCGGCTCCACTTAACTCCATCATTAATGCTTCCTCTCCCGCCACCGCTTTAACCGCTACGTCGGCGTTTGGCTCCGGCGGTGCAGACGTTTTCTTCGTCTTTCGAGTTTTTGGATTGTGAGTTTTGGGTTTCATGGCGGATCTGCTGGTTCTCCCTGGTCTGCGTTTTGCCGGCGGAGACGCTGGAGGAGCGTTCATGATTACGAGGGCGACGTCGTGAGAGATCGGCGGCTTTCTGATGAAGTTGTGGAGTTTACGGCTGAGATGAGAGTTCCAATAATTTTTGATTTCGTTGTCTGTTCTCCCTGGTAGATGACTCGCAATTAGTGACCACCTACGTACATTATTGAATCAAAAACATAATTATTCTCTATAATTTACCCTCTCTATTAACAATTTTTCAACAACCTTAAAAATATAATATATTTCCGGAGAATAAAAGAACTTCTTGGCCGGACTCGAATCAATAGAGAGATATGACTGCTGACCTAACCATGCTTCTAGAAATATATATATATATATAGAGTATAATTTCTTTTTTTGGGGTAAAATCTCTCTCTATATATAGTAGAATTATTAATTACAATAAAAACATATACCAGAAATCACTCGAGCAATGTCCATAATGAGTGCCGGTTCCTCAGATCTATGTTTAAGAGTTTTTCGGATATGTATTAACTTATAGTATTTAAAATATCACATATATATATATATGTTCCGATAATTAGTGCTTATCTAATATATGAAGTGTACATTTAGTTTGTCTCAACTAAAAGAGAAAAAAAAAAAAGATAAAAAGTCTGACAATCAAGGGTTAATAAAAGCATCAAGAGGAGACCCACAACGAAAAAAATTGTTTTTTTTTTTACTACTGTAACTTTTGTAAGCTCTGTAAATTTTAATTCCCGAACATAGAAAACATGTTCACAACAAAATAATCGTTAAACTAAACACGAGTGAAAGCCTTGCTTGTTTAATCGAGATGCAATCATTATTCTATGATATTGATACGATGCATATAAGTCATTGTCCTAAGATAAATTAGAAAAAGTGGAAACAATTAAATTAATAGAGTACCTGTTTCCCAAAGTGGAATGTAATTTAACAACGAGTTCTTCTTCTTCTGGAGTTATGTTCCCACGCTTGAGGTCAGATCTAAGATAATTTATCCATCTCAATCTACAGCTCTTTCCACACCTTTTTAATCCTTTTTTACAAAACAATAAAACAAATTCAAGAAAGTAATAATACACGTCAGATTTTATATATATACTTCAGATGTATCTGTTTATTTGTTTTTTTAGTACACGTTTGTTTTTTTATATATGTATATTTTTTTGGGTAAATGATGTATTTTTATTATGGGGTCTGATATATGACTGCTCACGAGATTCTTAGCATTCTGATCATTGTATAAATTATACGTAACTACAATATATCTCAACTACTGCAATAATTAATCCTGTGTTAAAAGCGGAGTTGGAAAACAAATCAAAATTAGTCATATGATTTTGATCTGATTCGTGAAATGATATACAACGGACAACATATATAAATTACACATCTATTTGAATTTCCTTTTAAACATTTTTCCGTATACTATAAGTCTATTACCAACTCTTTAAAGCATACACTTGGCAACACTTTATACGTACGTACATTCACAACCCACCGTGACTGTGACACTGACAAATAACCAAAAAACTGAAATTAAATCGACACGATATTAATAATTAGGGTTACAATTATAAACTTCTAACCTTACTAGATTTTATTCTAAAAATATCACGAAATAAAACTAACTAACAATCCATGATTCACGAAGGTTACGACAAGAGCCACGATTATTTCTCTTATCTCTCACAGATTGTCATAGCTTGAAGTTTGTATTACATGACATTGTTGTATGTGTAGTTTTCATTTGGAAAACAAAAAGTATAAATAATATTACCGGCATTTTTGGGGAGAGATCTCCAAGAGCCTTCACCGTTGGATTGAATGTAGTTGGAGAGAATATGATCTTCCTCCGCCGTCCACCGTCCTCTCTTTATACCCACCTTCTCGCAACACGGCGCTCTTCCCATTTTCTCCGGCGGTTATATGTATTTATGATTCTCTCACTGACCACAAAAGTCAAGCGATGGAGAGAGAAAGAGAGAGAATGTGTGTGTAAGTGCAAGAGAGAGAGTGAGTACAAGAAAGAGAAGTTACTGAGTGAGACACAACAGAAGAAAAAGTGACTGATTTGGTATTTATAGCGGAAGATCGACACTTGATTAAAACAGGGTTAAAGATCTCGCGCGTTCGAGGGGGAATGAGACGATGACACGTGTGTGGTGTATGAAGCACCACGTTGGTTGAGAATGAGACTGAAGTCGTGGCTTATTCACTCTCGAGAGACTCGTGATCGGTGGTCCGTGCAGGTTCGTCGTGGTTCTTTTAGACGCTAATTCTTTTTTTTTTGGTCTTCCGAAGTTTATTTAATTTGTTAATCAAATATTTTAATTAAGATTAAATGTAGTCATTGATGGTCACGTGAATACGTATATCAGATAGTAATCGCACATTTTGAATATCATATAATTTGGCCCCCAAAAAGAAAAAAAAAGAATAACATATAAATATCCGGATCTTGGTCCGTTGACCAGATGGTCTTTGAGTCTTTGCTCGAACTACAAAACACGTGTGCGTTCGTAAACACGTGTAAGCTTACATTAGCGATATGCCGTGCCGGCATACCATTTCAACTACATAATCAAAATTACTAGAACAAAGGAAGTGTGAAAAGGCAACAACTTCGAGATTTAGAAGGTGGAACTAACTTCACACACACTGCATATAGTCGTGATCTCGTATTTTGAATCGTCTCTCGTGGATATTCGTGTGTTACGGAAAAATATACATTGTGGAATCGTTTGTGATTTTTTTTTATTATCATTATTGCAAATATTGCAGGTAGTAGAATTCGATCGATTAATCATCATTTATAATAGGATTATATCGATTATTTATGGTGATGATGAAACGGTGTTAAAAAAAAACTTGACACACGAAATTCTTAAGAAGATATTCTAGATAATTTACAAATTTAGCATAATCAGATTTACTGTAAAACCTCTATAAATTAATAATGTTGGAAATTCAAAAATTTATTAATATATAAAGATATTAATTAATCTAAAAAAAAAAAATCGTCCATAATATTCTAAAATTCTCTTTCAAATGATGTTATATGTAAGAATCTAAATAAATCTACTTGTGAAAATGACATACATAAACCTAAAATTATGACCGATAATCTTCACAATCGCAATAGAATAAATGTAGCATATTAGATTATCCATGTAAAATATACATGTTCATATATAAGTTTAAAATGTATAACAAATTGTGGTTACTATCCTTATTGTTGATGATAAAATTGAAAATAATACTACAATACATTAGAAAATAGTTACGCGTAAAAAAATCAATTATCACATCTAGATATCTTCACAAATTTTGGATGCAGGCCGAAAACCAACACTATGAGCTATTGGTGTAATAAGGAAAGAGATGAGATCCAATGAAATTTCAAGTTTAACGAAAAACAAACAACACATTAGTCATATTTTAATATATTATATTACCTATATATGCACAAATTTATATAATTATTAATTTATATTATTATTGGGACTATATATTGGGGTTTTTAAAAAAAAATATTATTTTATTATCTTATCGAATTTTGTTAATTTTTGCATTGGTCTATGTCAAAACCGACAAAATTTATTATTTATCATATTTATTAATTTTTCAAATATAAATTTATAGAGGTTTTACTGTATGCAATTTTAAATATACTTTTTGAATTTCAATTGAATTTTTTTTTTTCAGACGTTTCCAAAATGAATACGTCTCAAGACATTATAATTCTTAAACATTTCGTTTTGTTATTTTATACTGGAAAGCCAAAAATCATTGCTAATAATTTTTCATGTGATTTGCTAACATTCCAAAAGTTAGATTACATCTATTTATACACATAGATTCATTTATTCAAACCTAGCAATTTTCATACGTCTGTTTTATCAAACACACATCAGAACTCTTCATCAGTGTATACTCACAAGGGAAGTGCACTATTGATTAGTCCAAACTTCAAATGGTAATCATTATTTTCTCCTTAACTTAAAAAAAAACAGTTAACATGCATAAAAAAAAAGAGCCTATGATCAATCCGATATATCTATGCTTAAACTTCAAGATGGTTATGCTAGATTGATAACAGTATAAAATAAAGAGTGATCTAGTTCATCAGTGTTATAATAATAAAATAAAAAACGACACGAACCGTTATTAAACTATAATAACTGATGGACCCTTTATGAATTGTCATGACAAGCTAATAGAAATGAATTGGTTCTATAACACACACACACACAACAAAACAAATTGAAAAAACTATATGTCGGATTTATATATCTAGAGGCTTTAGATAATGAATAAAGAAATTCTAACAAATTATGACTTATGTTGATCTCACCAGAAATTATGGACAAAAAATCTCAAACTTTTCGATTTTTTTTTTATAAACAAAACTTGTCCACTTTATTCTTCCAGATCTTCCACATGTAGAAGAGATATAACCCGTTAGCTTCTATATGTATCAGCACAAAATGTACAAGAAGGATGTCATCATTAAAATTTGAACTTAAAATAAAGTGATCAAATGTAGTCATTACAAAAAAATAGTCATATTGCAACATAAATTTTGCAACGATAATTTTCGTTAAAATTTTGCAACAAATTTTGCAATTTTTTGACAATGATTGATACATATCGTACTTTTCTTACAAGTTTCTTGTTAAAGCACAACAAAAGTATTTCTTGCAAATTTTTATTATTAATTTGCAAGAAATATTCAACAATAATGAGTCATGATTTTTTTGCAAGAAAATTATAATAAAATTACGTGACAAACCATGTGACACTTTTGTCATTATATTTGCAATATTATAATAACTCTTTTGCAACTTTTAATTTTTATACAAAATTTGAATATATTTTAGTTAACTTAACAAAAAATATACTTATCACATTCATAAATAGAATTAATTTTTGGAGTTTTTGTTTTTTGCAAAAAAATCCAAATTAGAACTTAATTCAGGGATCACCGATGTTAATCAGGCTAGTCAATATACGGGAAGTATGATCCTTTCATACTTGCTAGCCAAGTTGACTAGGTATGTTTTGTATCATATCCTCGTCTAAACAAAAAGAAGAGTGAGTGGGATGCTAGAGTGAAGATACAACCAAGAGGAAATATTATATCCAGTAAAGTAGCGACTAACCAAAAAGAATCCTGGCTGAAACAACTTATATATGTTTGCCCGACACTTAATCATACTTAACTAGTTTGTAACAGCTGGAAAATAATAACTTGGAATAAAAAAAAAAATTAAGGTGATTTTCTATTTATAATAGTTATTTAGTTTATATAAAATTTGCTAAATTTTTCGTGTTTCAGCTACTAACTATATGTATAATTCCCGCTTGTTTTTATTTACCTCACTTTTGTAGAGAATATCCTACTAAATATTTGGTTTTATCCTATATCACAGATACGATCAGATTTTATTGTTCTTGTATATATATACAAACCCAGTTCACATTTGCACATCGTTCTTCTTCTAAGGTAACACTTTTCCAGAGATAACATAATTACTTGTTGGGTTGGCTTTACTATTCATTTTCTTTTATAACATTTTTGCATTTAGTATTAAATTCAGTTTTTGCTTTAACTTTTCAAATTAAGATAAATCCTATGGCAAATAATGGTCAAAATTAGGGGTGGGCATTTTAACCGAACCGAACCGAACCAACCAAACCAAACCAAATTTAAACCGATCCAAACCAAACCAGAGTTAATACCCAACCATTTGGTTGAAGTTTTTCTCAACCCGAATGGTTCGGTTTGGTTCGGTTTTAAATCGAACCGAACCGATAAACCAATGTGTTTTTGTTAATTAGTTAATTAATAATAATACATACGGTGGAATCTTCGGTTCTTCACCATAAAAGTTATAAACCAAACTAAGTGGTTTTAGACTTTTAGGGAATGATTTTTTTATGAATTCGTTTTGTTTACATTTCGTTAGAATTTTTGTTTTATAAGTTAATTTTTTAAAAACCGAACTAAAACCAAACCAAAATATAACCGAACCGAACTAAACCAAACCGAACTAAACCTAAACCGAACACAAACCGAACCAAACTTATTTCGGTTGAGTTCGGCTAGAGTTTTATTCAACCCGAATAAACCGAACCGAACCCGAACCCAACCCGAAATTAAACCGAAATGCCCACCCCTAGTCAAAATCAAGGAGATGTTCCACCAGTGTATGTTTTAGGTGTTCTTAATCCATCCAAGCCAAATGGAACTCTCTGGTAAAAAATACATATTTTTCAAAACGTGATATTTTGATTTCTTTTGATTTTGATTTTTTTTTTATAGGTTCAAGCGTGATTTCATAATCACTCCAGAGATCAGAACAACCATTCGATTTGGTTTATTAAAATATATTATTTTGATATTGCAATGAATTACAAATTACATATGACGTGCAAAGTTTGCAATGCAAATTTAAAAATAATCCTTGCAAATTTGTAACAATATTTAGTATACAATTTTACTTAACAAAGATTAATGAAAATTTAGAGTTGCAAACGAATGTTGTAATCTTACCACAAATTTACTCTAATTTTGTTGTTGCGTGATACGACAAATATAGCAAGAAATAATTTTATTGCAAATCTGCAATAGCATTTGCTATACGTGTTTCATAGCAATAATTTGCAATTATTAAGGGTTGCAAAATATATCGCAATCATATGACAAATTTGTAGTGAAAATATTGTTGCATTAATACGACAAATATAGTAAGAAATTAATTCATTACAAAATTGGCGACGTATGTGCAATAAATACGAATTTGCAACGTGTAAACAGCAATACTATAAAATTTATCGCAATTATATTGCAAATTGTATGTTTGCAACAATATCTTGGCATATTGTAACAATTTTTCTTTGTTGCATTATGCATATTTTCTTGTAGTGAGTTGGTGTGTTTGGTCCCAATGAAGCAAACGAGTTAAATGCAACAGCCTAAGTTGTATCGGCCGCCATAATCTTTGCCAGTACAAATACTGAAAAACCAATTATATTCGAGGGAATCTTAAGGGATCTCTGGAGAAATAAATTTGACAAGTTTCCATATCTAACTCAATACACGAAAATATGAGGACAACCAACCAAATATGTTTCCCATTTACTGCTCATCCAACTACGTGTTCCCCACATGTCATTATTTGCACTTCCTTTCCGTTCCGTTCCTAGACCATAGTACATACTAGTACTTTTCAATTTTTCTAACAATAACCAAATTTTTTATATTAAAATACAATTGGAGGATCCAACACTGAAACCCAAACTAATTCTCAAGAGACGTTTTTTTTGTTTTCTACCAAATACCAATAGATCACCATAAAATGAGTTGAGAATTTCTATAAAAATAAAAATTATAATATTAAGGGATAAAATAAAACAAACAGTTTTCTTACGTAGAAAAGACATCGAAACTAGCTAGTACTCTAAAAAAACAACTTCTCATGTTGTTGTTATTATTACTATGATCAAAATACTATGGTCTCAACAGTATTACCATTGTAAAAACTCAATCTTATTTTTTTTTTTTAAACAGATAGCTAGCTACTTGTTTAAAACATGTATTGAAAAATAAAATTGGGAGGATAATAAGAATTGCTATTAAAACTATTTTGCTATAAAATGATTTCAAATTAGTTTTAACCATTTAAAATGACCACCTTATACAAAAATCAATGTTCAAATCATATAAATGTCTGATTCTTATGCAATGCAGTAGTTGCACCTTATTAGAGGCACACTTATTACCATGACATTTTTGTCTAAACGAGTCTCTCTCTCTGTTTGTACGCACACAAGATCATCCGCAAAGAGAACATATAAATTGTTTTTAAAACTGGTTTTCCTTTTAAAAGTGAAACTGAGCTTCGTTCGATTTGAAAGAAAAATAAAGAATGGTCATTTTTTTGTAATACTAATTTATACTTAGCCAACCACAACCACAGTCCACAATATATAGAAACAATATCATTATTCTTTAATTGGTTCATCATTTTTGTCGGTTAAAAAGGGTCTCATATAAGTAGGGATGTTAAAAAGGGTATCATTATTCTTCGAAGAAACCTTAGCTCCTGAGATCGCGAAGAAGACGAGCCTCTCTCTCTCTCTCTCTAGCTCGATGTTTTTCTTCCGTTGTAAATACGTCACCATTCTGTTTCGAGCTTAACGACGAAGACTTATATATGTAGCAAAAACGTCACCGTTCTGTTTTAATGAATCCGTCTTCAGATGCGTATGGGCCTCGCCTTTTGTATGTTTCTAGCCCAATACTAAAGTCTCGACCCAAACCAATCCAACATTATCGTGGGAGTGTACCCCAAAAAAAAAACTTAAAATTGTTATAGCATGAGTCGTCTCTCCTATAGTAACTATTAGAAAACCACAACTTGTCAAACGTAAAATAACCCCCCAAAAAACACAATCCATTGGCTCCAAAGTCTTGATTGTTTGTGTAACTGTGTTTTAAATTTGCTAATGTGATAGATAAAAAAAAAATATATGAAGATGCTCGTGTGTGATTTCTAAAAAACT
This sequence comes from Eutrema japonicum, assembly GCA_030161315.1. Classification (NCBI taxonomy): domain Eukaryota; kingdom Viridiplantae; phylum Streptophyta; class Magnoliopsida; order Brassicales; family Brassicaceae; genus Eutrema; species Eutrema japonicum. Next base: position 54,519,250 of record BSQW01000003.1, on the reverse strand, counting down.
AAAAACCAATATTTGAACTTAGAAATTAAAAATAAAATAAAAAATTGATAAAGGGCTTAACTTAGAAATAAAAATATAATACAATTTAACAAAAAAAAAAATACAAACGTAAAGAATATTTTAATTTTTATCTGCGTAAATGAAACAAATGGAAAGTTATAAATGACTCAGTAATTGCAAGAAGATGACACATGAAGTTATAAATGATTGTTTTCATTTCCATACATCATGAATGTTTTTCCAAAACCAGTTCGGCCATATGCGAAGATGCAAACGTTATAGCCATTTACAGCCGACTGTACCAAATACTGTTAAAAGAAAAACGATATTAGTCCATGCAGCAAAATAGCGAATGATGAAAAGTAAATGAACATAGTTACATATCAAATAATACATTTGTGTCTTCAAAGACATCATCTTGACTGGCATTTGTGTCAAATACGCGATGATACATGTGCTGCTTTTTGTCGTCATCTTTCCATGGATGCTCGACTGTAAATTCATCAACGGTTGTGTTTTTCCTTTTCCAAAATCTATTTTTTCAGTTAGAGGTCTTATTCGACAATAAACTCTAATCTTCCATTTCATATCTATAATCAAATACAAACAAATATAAATAAATTCCAACATTGTAAATAGGGAATTGAGCATCATGTTACCTTCTATGGTATTATAGTATCTTTTTCTTAAAGCATCATGTTACCTTCTATGGTATTATGGTATTTAAAACTGATCTCATATTCGTTGATATCAAAAATGATTTGTGCAAAAACCGTACAATAATGATTTATACCGGGAAAAGCTCAATCGGTTCTTGCTATCAACGAATATGGGGTCAGTTTTAAATGTTATACATTTTTTTTTGTTATTGTTGTTTGACATTCAAATGTTTATTGTTAGATTTGAGATTGATATTTGCTTTGTTGTAGGTTCACTTTTTTCGACCGGTTCCTAAAGAGCATATGCACTCGATCAAATTACGCAGCAGTGACAATGGTTTCTTTTGCGAAATGAGAGTCGCTAGTGCTCTCCACATGTTTACATTTGTGACAAAACATGTAAGAGTAATTTTTACAAAATATTCGATTTGGGCAACTTTTAAATATGAATCATCGTGTTATTGTTGTCTGCATGGAAAAAAAATATGTGTTGCTTTATACGAACACATATAAATGATGTCATGTCGCGTCTTAACTTCAAAGCTCCATCTGCTGCTTGTCCTAAATCAAGTAAAGAGACAAAATCAGAATCATCTGAAATGAATAATCAAGTGAATATAATGTATTTAAATGTGATTCATAGTTGATGATGCTACACCATATTCACTTGCATAATTTCTTGATTAGTGCCATAATCTTTTATCACAAGATTCATTACATATATTAGGATAACAAATTACTTTATAGAAAATAAAAATATGTTGCTATCTCGGTTTAATATTCTGAATAGTTCCATTGTAGTTCGAGGCGTGAGTTCAAGATTGTTCTCACGCCATACATCATGAATGTTTTTTCAGAACCAATTTGGCTATATGCGAAGATGCAAACGTTATAGCCATTTACAGCCGACTGTACCAAATACTGTTAAAAGAAAAACGATATTAGTCCATGCAGCAAAATAGCGAATGATGAAAAGTAAATGAACATAGTTACATATCAAATAATACATTTGTGTCTTCAAAGACATCATCTTGACTGGCATTTGTGTCAAATACGCGATGATACATGTGCTGCTTTTTGTCGTCATCTTTCCATGGATGCTCGACTGTAAATTCATCAACGGTTGTGTTTTTCCTTTTCCAAAATCTATTTTTTCAGTTAGAGGTCTTATTTGACAATAAACTCTAATCTTCCATTTCATATCTATAATCAAATACAAACAAATATAAATAAATTCCAACATTGTAAATAGGGAATTGAGCATCATGTTACCTTCTATGGTATTATAGTATCTTTTTCTTAAAGCATCATGTTACCTTCTATGGTATTATGGTATTTAAAACTGATCTCATATTCGTTGATATCAAAAATGATTTGTGCAAAAACCGTACAATAATGATTTATACCGGGAAAAGCTCAATCGGTTCTTGCTATCAACGAATATGGGGTCAGTTTTAAATGTTATACATTTTTTTTTGTTATTGTTGTTTGACATTCAAATGTTTATTGTTAGATTTGAGATTGATATTTGCTTTGTTGTAGGTTCACTTTTTTCGACCGGTTCCTAAAGAGCATATGCACTCGATCAAATTACGCAGCAGTGACAATGGTTTCTTTTGCGAAATGAGAGTCGCTAGTGCTCTCCACATGTTTACATTTGTGACAAAACATGTAAGAGTAATTTTTACAAAATATTCGATTTGGGCAACTTTTAAATATGAATCATCGTGTTATTGTTGTCTGCATGGAAAAAAAAATATGTGTTGCTTTATACGAACACATATAAATGATGTCATGTCGCGTCTTAACTTCAAAGCTCCATCTGCTGCTTGTCCTAAATCAAGTAAAGAGACAAAATCAGAATCATCTGAAATGAATAATCAAGTGAATATAATGTATTTAAATGTGATTCATAGTTGATGATGCTACACCATATTCACTTGCATAATTTCTTGATTAGTGCCATAATCTTTTATCACAAGATTCATTACATATATTAGGATAACAAATTACTTTATAGAAAATAAAAATATGTTGCTATCTCGGTTTAATATTCTGAATAGTTCCATTGTAGTTCGAGGCGTGAGTTCAAGATTGTTCTCACGCCATACATCATGAATGTTTTTTCAGAACCAATTTGGCTATATGCGAAGATGCAAACGTTATAGCCATCTACAGCCGACTGTACCAAATACTGGTAAAAGAAAAACGATATTATTTCATGCAACAAAATAGCGAATGATGAAAAGTAAATGAACATCCTTATATATCAAATAATACCTACATTTCTACATTTATATGATATAAGAACCTACATTTCATAAACATGTATTTTCCCAGTGTAAAAATCAATTAAATTATATACAACATGTTTATTACTTTTTAATATAAATCGGTCAACTGTGATATAGGTCATAGCAGTAGTTTCTGACAATTCATATCTCAAGTGAACATTACTACAACTATTCAAAATATTAACCAAAAATATGTCACGAACAAGTAGAAACTAACATTTGAAATAATGTTATAACTTACGATTCCTATACCAAAAAGAGATGGTCTGCTATATGTTTTTTACTTCGTTTTCATCTTCTTCTTTTTTCCTAGCCAGATTCACTCTCTTTTTCATCTTCTTTTCCTAATTTTTTCTCTTCGCTGTCTTTTTCGTATTCTTCTTCTTCGAACTCTTTCCAAGATTTATTTTAGCAACATTAACACTATGTCCATCAAATCTAGCTACCTAAACATTCATATATTATGTAAGCCTTCAACAATACAACATATATATATGTATATATAAACATGTAAATTAATAAATTAAACTTGAAAGTACTAAAAACATACCTACTAAATAATCGTCACTATTGTTGGAGGTGGGCCTAGCACCCCCAATTAGTTAGGCCCATCTTAGGAAAGGCCGCTCTTCAGCACGGTAGCCGGACTTAATGTCACCGACCTGCAAGACCGCTCTTCAGCTCGGTAGCCGACCTGAAAGCAACGTACCCCGGGCCCGCGCTGATGCCCCGCCAGAACAGGGAGTGTCAGAAGAATAGGCGAGTGGGAGTTGGTAAGGCAGTACCCTACCCGCGTAGGGATGTGCCTTCGGCCCGACGTCCCACCAACTCTACAGAGCTGACAAGGGCAGGAAGGAGCAGGTGGAGCAGAGTTGGTAAAACAGTGCACTGCTCTGCAACACGCCACGCCGAGCTCATCATGACCTCTCTCCTCGAAAGCCGGGACACGCCTCCTAGGCCACCTTACCCGCAAAAGAAGCCGCAGGCGACACGTGGCCCGAGATCCCGGGGAGCAGGAAGCCGACCCCGACTATATATACCCCTCATATGTCATTAGTGAAAGTCTCTCGGATTTTTACTCTAGAACAGACTATAAGCTACCCGACCTCTCTCTTTGTAGCAAGACAACACTTTAGAACGCCGAACTGGACGTCCTTCGGAACCAGTTCGTAATTCTAAAGCGTTTACTTCTCTCTCATCAATAAAGCGAAACACGGCCCCGGCCTACTCATATTTCTCCCGACCTGTCTTAAACGTGGTTAAATTGCTCTATTAACGAAAATCTCACCTCCCATCTCCTAATCATTCTTTAAACACACTTAGTGGTCCACGGGATCAACAATTGGCGCTAGAAGGAGGGCAGAGATTCTTCTACACGCAAGGAGCAGTTCAACCACCGACGCGACCAAAGCAACTATGGCAATCCCGACCCCAAGAGTGTTGTCAGACCAGGACACTCCGGCCCAAACAACGGCCCAGGCCCCGACAACGGCCCCGCCAACGACTCGAACGACGGCGACCATTCCGTCATCAGCCCAAGCAGCTGCCGATCAGGCGATTCCTCGAGAGCAATTCTCCAGGGCCCCGCCCCCGGCGTCAGCACCCGCCCATTCCGACGGCTCCGCCGCCCACAACGCGCCACGAGCACCGGAAGACCAGCCCACGCCGTCCGTCATGATGCAGACCCTGCTCGCCCGGATCGATGAGTTAACGCGAGCCACCGACCAGCGGTTCGCCACGTTAGGGGCCTCCCGTGACCGGTCGGACAATGTCGGGTCCCCCGACGTCCATCCCAGAGAACCGGTCTCTCGGGAAGAAACCCCCCGCTTCCGGACAAGCCGACCGAGCGACTCGCCGTCTGGATCCGAAAGGCCGGACGGACGTTTCGTCCCGGCCATTGGAAGCCACCCGGGCGACGAAGCCCACCATCTCCGATCCAGCGCGGAGCGCTCAAGAGACGCGGAGTTCGAGGCTATGAAGGAGACCATCCGTGCGATGTCCTCCAAAATCCACCAAGCCACCAGCGCGGCCCCAGAAATCGATCGCGTCCTCAGAGAGACGCAGAACACGCCGTTCACCCGCCGGATCGCCTCCGTCCCACTCCAGCACCTCGGAAAGCTCAAGCTACAGCCCTACGCGGGCACCACCGACCCGGCCCAGTATCTCACGGCGTTCACCATCGCCATGGGTCGCGCCCACTTCTCCCCAGACGAGCGCGAAGCCGCTCACTGCCAGCTTTTTGTGGAAAACCTCACCGGCCCGGCCCTCACGTGGTTCTCTCGGCTAAAGACGCACTCCATCGACAGCTTCAGGGACCTGTCGACCACCTTCCTCGAGCATTACTCCATCTACATCCGCCAGTCCGCATCCAGCGCGGACCTCTGGGCAATGAATCAGGGAGCAAAGGAGTCGCTCAGGTCCTTCATCGAGCGCTTCAAGGCCACGGCCTCCCAGAGCAACGTGACTGACGAGTCAGCGCTCCCCGCTCTGAGAAAAGGACTGCGGGCCGATTCGGCCTTCAAGGACGATATGAAGCTCAACAGGCCGCGCTCTCTGGAAGACGCCTTGCACCGCGCTGGACTCTTCGTTGAGCTCGAAGAAGAGAAGGCGGCTGAATCAAGAAACAGTGCCTCTCACAAGGCCCCGGCCCCAAAGGAGCGGCCCCAGGAAAGGTATCAGGAGCCCCGCCAACATTACGACGACGAGTACCATCGCAGCAAGGGAAAGCAGGCCGCTGCATTCCTTGTCAACGGACCGCCCTCCGGCCTCCGCCTACACGATCCCGTACTTCCCCCCACCCCCGCCCCAGGGTTGCCTTGGAACAAATACGTACGGGATCCCCGCCAGCAGGATCGGCGTCCCGACGAGCCGAGCGATAGGGAGTTCCGACCAGATGAGCCATACGACAGGACGGCCTTCTGCGACTTCCACCGGCGAAAGGGGCATCCGACCTCTCACTGCCGCGCCCTTCAAGAGGTCCTGCTGAAGCAATTTCAGCGGGGAGAAATCAGCGTCCCAGAGCGGCTGCGACCGCATGCTCGGGACGGCGATCACGATCAACCCCGCGACAACCAAGGTCGCGCGGATAACCGGACTAGGCCCTACCACCGAGCCCAGAACGACGACCGGCGGCGACGATCTCCCTCGCGAGACCGGGAAACAGGTAGATCGCCTCCCCCGGCCCGCACTCTGATTGGGATGATCATGGGAGGTCTCCTCTCGTGCAACGACTCAGTACGGTCCATCAAGCGTCACGAGAGGAGGACCGACGCATCCCTGAAGTGGCACTCCGGGCCGGAGATCGACGCCCAGGACACGAGCAAGAGGGGGATATGTTTCACTGAGGCCGATGCGGCCGGGGTCCACCAGCCCCACAACGACCCCCTCGTCGTACAAGTCCGCGTAGCCGACTGCGACGTTAACCGAGTCCTCGTCGATACGGGCAGCTCGGTCGACCTCATCTTCAAGGATACCCTCGCCAGGATGAACCTGAACGGGGTCGAGATCAAGCCGCACTCCATCCCGCTAACCGGCTTCGCCGGGGACACCGTCAACGGAATCGGCACCATCGAATTACCGGTCTACGTAGGTCGGGTCACGAAAATCGTCAAGTTCGTGGTCTTCGACACCACCCCGATCTACAACATCATCCTCGGAACCCCCTGGCTGCACTCGATGAAGGCGGTCACGTCGACGTACCATCAGTGCCTCAAGTTCCCCAACCAGGCCGGCACATACACTCTTAGGAGTAACCAGAGGGTCTCCCGCGCCTGCTTCGCCATCGAGCACAAGCTCCGCCGCGCCGCGCCGGCCTGCCTGGCCATCAATGCGCTTCAGCCCGGCGAGCTCGGCGCCCAGGATCTTCCCGGGCGGGACCTTGTCTCCCAGGTCAACATCGACCCACGCGACCCCGCCCGCTGCGTCGGCATCGGCACCGACCTCGACGAAAGCATCAAGCAAAAGCTGGTCGAGTTCCTAAGGCAGAACGTCTCCACCTTCGCCTGGTCAACTGGCGACCTGCCCGGCATTGACCCGAACACGTGCAGCCACGAGCTCAACGTGGATCCAACCTGCAGGCCGGTCAAGCAGAAGCGGCGGAAGCTTGGCCCGGAGCGCGCCCAAGCGGTCAATGATGAGGTAGAGAGGCTCACCGCGGCCGGCTCGATCACCGAGGTGAAATACCCGGACTGGTTAGCCAACCCAGTGGTAGTCAAGAAGAAGAACGGAAAATGGAGGGTCTGCGTGGATTTCACCGACCTCAATAAGGCATGCCCTAAGGACAGCTTCCCCCTCCCCCGAATCGACCAGGTCGTTGAAGCCACCGCGGGAAACGAGCTCCTCTCCTTCATGGATGCCTTCTCGGGGTATAACCAAATCCCCATGCACCCTGATGATCAGGAGAAGACCGCGTTCATCACGGACCGAGGCATTTACTGCTACAAAGTAATGCCCTTCGGACTAAAAAACGCCGGGGCCACCTACCAACGGCTCGTCAACCGGATGTTCGCCGACCAAATCGGCCGCACTATGGAGGTATACATAGATGACATGCTGGTAAAGTCTCTGGTGGCAACCGACCACGTCACACACCTCCGGTCCTGCTTCCGCACGCTGAACGAATACAACATGAAGCTGAACCCGGCCAAGTGTTCCTTCGGCGTCACATCGGGCGAATTCCTCGGGTACATCATCACCCAGCGCGGGATCGAGGCCGACCCCAAGCAGATCCGAGCTATCATTGAGCTCAAGTCCCCGGAGAGCACGCGTCAAGTACAACGACTCACCGGGAGAATCGCCGCACTAAATCGATTCATCTCCCGCTCTACCGACAAGTGTCTCCCGTTCTACCAACTACTCCGGGCTAACAAGCGGTTTGAGTGGGACGACAAATGCGAGGACGCCCTCCGACAGCTGAAGGAGTACATATCCACTCCCCCCGTCCTGTCCAAGCCAGAGGAAGGCGAACTCCTCTACCTCTACGTCGCCATCTCCACGTCAGCGGTCAGCGGCATACTGGTGCGGGAAGACCGGGGTGACCAAAAACCCATCTCCTACATCAGCAAGTCCTTAGACGACGCGGAGAGCAGGTACCCGACTCTGGAGAAGCTCGCCCTGGCAGTGGTCGTCGCAGCTAGGAAGCTCCGGCCTTACTTCCAATCCCATACGATAGCCGTCCTAAGTACGTACCCCCTCAGAACCATCCTCCACAGCCCGAGCCGGTCCGGCCGGATAATGAAGTGGGCTGTCGAGCTGAGCGAATACGACATCGAGTACCGGGGTCGGACCGCGATCAAATCTCAAGCGCTGGCCGACTTCCTAGTTGAGTTAGCACCCGAGCTGGCAGTCAGCGAGGTGTCCGAAGTGTGGACTCTGCACGTCGACGGATCGGCCTCCAAGCACGGGTCCGGCGTCGGCATACGCCTCGAATCCCCGACCAAGGAGATCCTCGAACAGTCCTTCCGCCTAGCCTTCCCGGCATCGAACAACGAGGCCGAGTACGAAGCTTTGATTGCCGGCCTGCGCCTGGCCAAAGAGGTCGGCGCAAAGAAAATCCGGGCTTACTGCGACTCCCAGCTCGTCGCCAATCAATTCAGCGGGGAGTACGAGGCCAAGAATGATCGCATGGACGCCTACCTCAAGGTGACTCAAGGCATGGCCGCAGACTTCTCCGAGTTCACCCTGACAAAAATCCCCCGAGGCGATAACACTTCCGCAGACGCCCTCGCAGCACTAGCCTCCACCTCGGCCCCAGAGCAACGACGGGTGATCCCGGTGGAAAGTATCGACCTCCCCAGCATCGAGCTGCCAAAGGGAGCCTATCTGATCGGTCCCCAGGTCGCGGATCCTGACGAAGACGCCCAACCTCCCGAGAACCTACCACCGCCCCCGGCCGAGCCCGAACTGCCGGACTGGCGAATCGATCTGCTGCTATACATCGCAGACGGCATTCGCCCCCCAGACCGATGGGCCGCCCGGCGGCTAAGAAAGAAGTGTGCCCAATATACAATGCTGGACGGCAATCTGTTCCGATGGAGCGCCTCGGGAACCCTGCTCGCCTGCCTCCACGGGCAGGAAACCATCGACGTGATGAAGGAAATGCACGAGGGCGCCGACGGCAACCATTCCGGTGGCCGAGCTCTCGCCCTGAGAATACGAAACCAAGGCCACTACTGGCCGACAATGCTCCAAGACTGCGACAAATTCGCAGCCCGGTGCGAGAAGTGCCAGCGCCACGGTCCCCTCATTCATAGTCCAACCGAGCTCCTCACCACTGCGGTGGCACCCTACCCCTTCATGCGATGGGCCATGGACATAGTCGGGCCCCTTCCCCGATCTCGCCAAAAGCGCTTCCTCTTGGTCATGACCGATTACTTCACCAAGTGGGTCGAGGCCGAATCATACGCCAAGATCAAGGCAGAGGACGTCCGAAAGTTCGTCTGGAAGTTCATCATCTGCCGGCACGGGCTCCCGTACGAGATCGTCACCGACAACGGTCCCCAGTTCACATCGGCCCTCTTCGAAGATTTCTGCGCGAAGTGGAAAATCAGACTAAGTAAGTCCACTCCGAGGTACCCCCAGGGGAACGGACAAGCCGAGGCCACCAACAAGACCATCCTCGACGGCCTCAAAAAGCGACTAGACGACAAGAAAGGGTCCTGGGCCGACGAGCTCGATGGAGTCCTCTGGTCCCACCGCACAACACCAAAGACATCGACTGGCCGAACACCGTTCAACCTCTCCCACGGCATGGAAGCAATGGCCCCATCCGAAGTCGGGCTCCCCACTCCTCGCCGCGCTATGCTCACCCAGCAACCCGCACTGAACAACGCCGTCCTACTCAGCGAGCTGGATTTCCTTGAAGAGCAACGGGACCATTCCCTACTCCGAATCCAGAACTACCAGCAGCTCGCCTCCAAATATTACAACAAGAAGGTTCGAGGCCGGTTCTTCGCCGAGGGCGACCTGGTCCTCCGCAAGGTCTTCGAAAACACCGCCGAACCAAACGCAGGCAAGCTGGGTGCCAATTGGGAGGGCCCCTACCTCATCTCCAAGGTCGTAAAACCAGGCGTCTACGAGCTAGTCACGATGAACGGCGACGCCATCCCGCGCTCATGGAACTCGATCAACCTCAAACGGTTCTACTATTAAGCCCCCGGGCTCCAATCCGCTCTCCGCTTTTGTAAACAAACGAACTACGATTGGCTTGATCCCTTCTACTAAAGGGTACGTAGGCAACCCCTAACCAGGGCTCAGCTATTAATCTAATAAAACCTTTTAGACAAAGGAAAACGGTCCCGACCTGCGCACAGGAGCCGAGCTCCAAACGCTCAAACGCTCCCGAGCTCCAAACGCTCGAACTACAAAAAAAAAAAAAAAAAAAAAAAAAAAAAAAAAAAAAAAGAAAAAAAAAAAAAAAAAAAAAAAAAAAACCGAGCTCCAAACGCTCGCACTACAAAAAAAAAAAAAAAAAAAAAAAGCCGAGCTCCAAACGCTCGCACTACAAAAAAAAAAAAAAAAAAAAAAAAAAAAACCGAGCTCCAAACGCTCGCACTACAAAAAAAAAAAAAAAAAAAAAAAAAAGCCGAGCTCCAAACGCTCGCACAACAAAAAAAAAAAAAAAAAAAAAAAAAAAAAAAAAAAAAAAAAAAAAAAAAAAACCGAGCTCCAAACGCTCGCACAACAAAAAAAAAAAAATAATAAGCCGAGCTCCAAACGCTCGCACTACAAAAAAAAAAAAAAAAGGGGACCGAGCTCCGGTGCTCGCTCTCCCCGGCACACAAGTTATAAGTGCCAAAGCCGGGCCCCAGGGCTCGCACCTCTACTAGACACACAAGCATTAAGTGTCTCTAAGCCGGGCTCGCTACCCGCACCAAAAAAAACAAGGTACACAAGCAATAAGTGCCTTAAGCCGAGATTACCTCGCACCCAATACAAGAGCACGGTCCACGACCTGCTTACTTGACAGAGTACGGTTTACGACCTACTCTACCGATCAAAAAAGCCTCGAAATGGCATTTACACAAAAAAAAAAAAAAAAGAAAGGGCCAACGGCCTCGATTATCACAAAAGGGCCAACGGCCTCGTCTGTTATAAAAATGGCCCACGGCCTAGTCGTTACAAAAGCCTCGAAACGGCACTTACAAAAAGAGAGGGGCCAACGGCCTGCTCTTTGCATAAACGGCCTACGGCCCAGTCCTTACAAAAAGAAACGGCCTACGGCCCAGTCTACAAAGAGAAAACAAAAAGAAAAAAAATTTTTTACAAGGCCGCATCGGCCGGTCGGTTTTCCCTCCCGTCAGCACGGGTACCATCTAAATCAGCCGGGGCCACCATCCTCGCGTTGGTCCCGTGCTCACCAAAGGAGGGCTGCCCAGACCCTTCTTCAACCACGACTCCACCGGGTGGCACGTCGGTTCCGGTCTCACCGGACGGCGCATCCGTGTCGGCCTCAGCGGCGGACAGGACCGAGGGATCTGCTTGCACAATCCCAGCAGCTTCGGGGACTCCCTCGTCAGCAGACGGGATCGAGGGATCTGCTTGGACGGTCTCAGCGACCGCAAGAGCGTCCTCAGCAGCCAGCGGAGCCTCCAAGGTCAGGTCCACCACGGGGGTGCTAGAAGGAGCGGCAGGTATAATGTGCTCAAGCAGAACGCCGTGAGCACGGTCCAGAGGGATTTCCAGATCCTCCGGGGTCAAATCCGGAAAGTCCATCCCGTCCAGTACGGCACCGAATGCCGCCTCGTCCTCGTCCAGCTTCTGATACCGGTAGAACGGTACCGACACCCCGTCCTCTGCTTCCATCCTCTTGAGGCAGGCCTTTACGCCAGTCACCTGGCTGTACAGAAGGTGAGGCTCTAAGGCCCGGCGGCGCCCGTCCAGGTGGGCGCGGATCTTCTCCATCTTCGCGGACCACTTCCGGTTCCGCGCTTCCCACCGGGCTGACACCCGATCACTCTCCGCAGCCACGGCCACCTTGGCCCGGCCTATGGCGGATTCCAGCCCCTTCACCCTGGAGCGGAGTGTCTCCCGCTCCCCCTTCAGGAGCCCGTTCTCCTCCTCGAGCCCCGACGCCCGATCCCACCCAGCTGCAGCACGGTCCCTCTCGGCCTCTAGTGCAGACTGCAGACTGGCCACCTCGACCTCCCGGGCTCTTAACCGCACCGCCTCCTCTTCCAGCGCCGCAGATCGGGCCTTCTCATCTCTCAGCTCCTTCTCGAACCCGTGGAGACGGGTAGACTGGATAGCCGAGCTGGACTCCCGGCACTCCCGGAGGAAGTTAATCGAGGCGGCCTGCTCGGCGAGCCTCTTCTCGTAGGCCTCCGCCAGAAAGGCACTAAGGGCCATCGTCTGCATTAAACAAATTGTTAACAAAGACGCGCAACGAGTCTAGCTAAAAACAGTTAGACCAGAGCAGGAGCTTACCCGAGCTGCGGATCGCGCCACCTGACGGAAGGTGTCGGACTCCGCCATCTCCAGCGGAACGAAGTGCGGGTACCTCTGCCCGAACATCATGGCCTGCGCCAGCTCGGCGCACTCGTCCGGATCAACGATTACCTGGTTGCTTCCATCCTCGTGGGTAAAGGAGAAGCTGTAGTCCCGAGGCCCACCGTCGGAACCTCCCGAGGCGCCGCCCACTTCGGCGCTGCGATCCTCGGCCTCCTGCACAGCAGCAGGATCCTCCGCGCCGACGATCGTCTCGCCGACCCCATCGCCCCCTTGGGCCCGGGTCTCATCAACCCCCCCTGCTGGCCCAACGGCCAAAGGCACCTCGGGCTCCGGCCCGGTCAGTGTAGGCCGGGTGACCTCCCGACCTCCGGAAGAGAACTCTCCCGTCCTCCTCTTCTTTTTGCCGGTCTCGCCGGCGGCAGCCCGGTCTTCCCTCCTCTTCGAGGGAGTCGCCGCGGAGGAATCCCCCGCAACCCGTGGTGCCCGGTCTCGGCTGACCGGCACCTCGGGTATCGGCGGCGGCGGTGCAACAAACGAGTCCGCGTACTGCGGATTGGCAAACCTCGCTCTCCCTGCGAAGGAAGAACCGTTAATTCGGCAAAAAAAAAAAAAAAAAAAAAAAAAAAAAAAAAAAAAAAAAAAAAAAAACCCACCTCCGGTCATTGCAGCTTCGATTCTCGCAGCGGTGAAGGACTTCCACTCTCTCTGACGCACTGTCCTGAGCACGGCAAGTAGACCTGCGTAGTCCGGTAGCTTGAATCTGGAGGAGTGAGGGCCTGAAGAACAAGACAAAAAAAAAAAAAAAAAAAATCATCAGTCAGACAACCAAAGAGGAGAAGTCAGCTCGACCTGCAAATCCCTACCCGGGGAAAAATTCCAATCCCGGGTGTATCTCGCCAACGGATCGAGCCCAGCCACGGCGGTAGCCCGGACGTAGAAGTAGCTGCGAGACCAGTCCTCGACCTTCGACAGCTTGCTCGCCCTAGACCCCGAGCTGGGTGCCTCCAGAACGTTCGCCGCGGGCTTGAAAGCAGCATAGAAGGTCCCAGGAATCCCGGGGTTTGCCTTCTGCTGGGTGAACGCCTCGAACATAGGCAACGTCACCTCCACGTCGCATTCGTGCCCTAGGGTCAACAGCACGATCATCCCCTGGACCGTGGACGGGCAGACCTGCGAAAAGGCCAAGCCCCGCGCCCGGCAATACTGGACGAACAGCTCGGGGAGAGGAAGGCGCAGGCCGCACTTCTGGAAGAACGACTCGTATAAGCAGACAAAGCCCGGCCGAGGAGTCCACGGGCGCTCCTCCGCCCTGGGTACCCTGAGCTCAACGCCGGCGGAAAAACCCCACAGATTCCCCAGGAGGGTCACCGACTCCGCTGTGCTCCAGGTCGGTGACCCTCCCTGCTCGTAGAGGACCAGGGGGGACCTCACCCTGGCCACTCGAGCTCCGCCTCCACGGCCGCCCTGACGGCCACCACGATCGCCCAGACGCCCGGTTCCACCCTCAGCTTGGCCAACACCGCGACCGCCAGAGGATCTAACCACCGTCTTCGGCCGGAGACGGGTCCCCGGGAGCAACGGGGCGGCCCCCGAAGTCGAGGGGGCCAACTGTTCCCCACTGTCTGCCCCTTGTCGCGGAGAAGAGGCATGCTCGGAGTCACCAGCGGAGGAACTCGGAGAATCGTTACCGCCACCACGGGACGCCGATTCTTCGCTCGACTCAACTCTGATACCGTCTAACATCGGAGCCATTGCACGGAGAGGAGGAGATCGAAAAGACAGGAAGAAAGTAGGAAGAGAAGAAGGAAATCGGAGAAAGGAGGTTACCTTAGGAGTATGCGCAGAAGGTTTTAACAGTAGGATGAAGAAGGATTAAATAGAGGAAGGGGGACAGTGAAGCGACGCCTGGACACGTGTCAAAAGAAGCACGGCTGCCCAAAAAACCTAATGATGACGTCTCTTCGTTTCCCCACGCCAAAAAGCAAAGGACGCCTCGATAAACGCGAAGCGTCTTTTACACGCCGCGCGTGGGCAGTCCACGCGAAAAACGAAGCGTCCTTTGTCGTCCCACGTGGTGAGCACGCGCCAACCTCCTACGGGTTTTTTGGAAAAGGTAAACACAGTTGAGCCCGGAAGGACCGTCCTAAGATGCGCCGAACTAACATTAGATCAACTTCGGCACCCTCACTTCGCCTCGCGATACCGAACTGGGGGAGGGCCTATTGTTGGAGGTGGGCCTAGCACCCCCAATTAGTTAGGCCCATCTTAGGAAAGGCCGCTCTTCAGCACGGTAGCCGGACTTAATGTCACCGACCTGCAAGACCGCTCTTCAGCTCGGTAGCCGACCTGAAAGCAACGTACCCCGGGCCCGCGCTGATGCCCCGCCAGAACAGGGAGTGTCAGAAGAATAGGCGAGTGGGAGTTGGTAAGGCAGTACCCTACCCGCGTAGGGATGTGCCTTCGGCCCGACGTCCCACCAACTCTACAGAGCTGACAAGGGCAGGAAGGAGCAGGTGGAGCAGAGTTGGTAAAACAGTGCACTGCTCTGCAACACGCCACGCCGAGCTCATCATGACCTCTCTCCTCGAAAGCCGGGACACGCCTCCTAGGCCACCTTACCCGCAAAAGAAGCCGCAGGCGACACGTGGCCCGAGATCCCGGGGAGCAGGAAGCCGACCCCGACTATATATACCCCTCATATGTCATTAGTGAAAGTCTCTCGGATTTTTACTCTAGAACAGACTATAAGCTACCCGACCTCTCTCTTTGTAGCAAGACAACACTTTAGAACGCCGAACTGGACGTCCTTCGGAACCAGTTCGTAATTCTAAAGCGTTTACTTCTCTCTCATCAATAAAGCGAAACACGGCCCCGGCCTACTCATATTTCTCCCGACCTGTCTTAAACGTGGTTAAATTGCTCTATTAACGAAAATCTCACCTCCCATCTCCTAATCATTCTTTAAACACACTTAGTGGTCCACGGGATCAACAACTATGAGTTTTATCCAAAACATGCTAAAATTCGATGAAATGAAGAAATCGTTGTCACATATTGGTAAAGAAACTCTATATGTTTTTGTCGATTGAAAAGACATGATTTTGCAACGATATGAAGTATCTCGGCAACAACCTACTTGATGAATTACTATAAAACATCACTAGGCTGGTCTTTCCCATTCGCCAAACCTCTTCATCTAAATTCTAAATAATGACCATGTAAGATCATTTTAGTTGTAACTTTTTTTTTTGGAATTAGTTGTGATGAACTAGTTAAATTCTCTAATTTGGGTTGTAACCGTGTTTTAAGATTAATACATGTTTATCCCAAAAAAAAACCTAGTTAAAAGACCCCTATGTCATAAGTTCAATTCTGGTTCTTGTCGTACATCATTACTCTATCATTTTAGGTTTATATTGTTTAATAATTTTATCAAGAATGAGGACATGTTGAAAAGATTTTTGAATTAGCAGTGTAGATCATTGTTTTATATCTTGATAATTCAGAATCTATACAAATTATCGGGCATAAAATTAGCTAAAGATAACAAATTAGATGAAGAAATATGTGATCAAATTCTAGATGAAAAAAAAAAACCAAATTGGATAGAACCAAGTGATTGATAACCGATTGGATGCAAATCGGATTTGAACCAGAAGAGTGATTTGTCAACCAAAACATTGAAGGAGAGCAACGCAGCTATGGTTAACAGAAGAAGCCATGGTAGAGTTGGATGATCGTTCTTCTTCATTTTCAATATGGGCCGTCCTCAAATGATGGTAACACATTGTCAGAATGGGAATACGTGTCTGTATCATGCAACAGAACTCTTGTTTCTCCTGGCGATTTGTATTTTTCAACCCATTAGCGCAATTCTAATAACTAGATGTTTCTCCTGGACCAACATCTAGTGACCCTTATCATTAGGAGTTTTGATGTTGCTTATTATAGTTGATGCTCTGTTTTGTTCTTGTAACAGACTCTGTTTTTAATCTAATATTGAATAAAAGAACATTTTAATCTAATAGTATTAATTTGCGTGAGTAAATTTTAGCTTCTGTGACTTTGTTATATGCATGCACACATTAAAAGAAAATCAGATAGAAAGAGACGAACATCGAAGATAGTAAAGTGACAAAATTTTCCAGCAGTGGAATAATCTTAAATACTGTACCTACAATATTTCATTTGCATTCATAATACATTATATATTTTAGGGATTATTATCTTCAGCTTTTTTTTTCTTTCTTTCTGTACGGTTCAATGTTTGTTTAGCAGGTGAGAGCTTCGTATTTAACCGGGATTGGATGGTTAAAACCAGCCCGAGTTAGTAGATTCCCGACAGCAGCGAGATCTCTACAGAAAACTCCTTGATAAGCATTGGAATTAACCGGTTTCGGTTCAATGTTTCCGGTTATCTTAATCGAACCGGATTTTTCAACCGGTTTGCGTTCTTCAGTCTTCTGTATTGGCTTTGGAGCCTGAGCCTGAGCCGCCGCAATGTTCTTTCTCAGCTTCTCGGTCGCCTCCTCGGCTATGATCGCCGTCACGGCGGAATATCCCTTCTGAATCAAGCGGTAAAGCAACAGCGAAGACATCTTCGCTCGATCTCTAACCGAATCGACGTCGTTTTGCTCGGTGAACTCGCACCGTTCGATGAAAGACGAGGCTCGATCGGGTTTGTATCTCAGACACAACAATAGATGAGCTCGGTCGAGCTCTGATCTGGTGCATCCGCGTCTGACTCCGATCAAACCGTAATAGTCGACATTCCCAGCTTCTCCGTTTGCGATTTTCTGCTTCAGTTTCTGCGTTTTGGTTGTCAACACGCACAATTTCCCAGGGATTTCTCTGTATTTCACATTGTGCCGCTTCCATATCGGACCTGGAAGTTTCCGATCTCGTAAAATTGTGTTGTAGAGAAGCTTCAAGTGTTCTAAATCGTGAAGCGAATCCGGAAAACACCGTACTGTTTCCAGAAGTGCGGCTCTAGTCTCCAGCGCTTGGATACATGACGGTTCAAGAGCTAGGGTTTTGTTGCAATCGGCGATCGCCTCCGCGATTCTACCGGCCGATCTATACGCGACGGCCCGATGCATATAGCATTCGGCGAGGAATCCTTGAGGCGCAGGGCGACGACCATCGACGATCTTCGAGAAGTGACGGATTGACTCAGAGAAAAGCCCTGCATCGAGAGCGGCGATTGCAGCGGCGCGACGACGGAGAAGGAGCTTTATGTGAGCGAGGAGGTGAGTGAAATTCTCGCCCTCCGTGAGGTTGCGTGGTGGAGACGCGGAGGAGGATTCGGAGAGGAGTATGAAGCTATCGTCGGACCAGCAAATACTCCGGCGGCGAAACTCGGCGGAGGCGAGACGTTTCCCGGTTTGAAGTAGAACCATCGCATCCTCCATTAGTCCTAGATGGCAACAAGCTTGCCCCAACACAACGTACCTGAAACAAAATCCAGCGTTTTAAAAATCAACGGTTGCGTTTTACGCGGTGCGTTTATTCTAGGTAAACGAGCGAAATACCTCCATTGCCCTTCTTTGTCGCATTTCTTAAAGATCCCTGCCATCACTTTCTTCTTCAAATCAGAAACAGAGAAGCATTTAAACGCCGAGTCATGTCCCGGCGAAGACGCGTCGGGGAGAAGCTTAACTCCGTCGCGAGAGGAGGAGGAGGAGGAGCCTTCCGATAAAGCGGGTGCTTCTTCGTCGTGAACGGCAAGCTTAAGACTGGGAATGTAATCCTGGAGCATATCGGCGACTTCTTTGAAACGACGGAGGAAGAGCAGAGATCTAGCCTTGAGCTCTAACGCCGTCTCCAAACGCGGCGAGATGGACAACGCTGCGTCGAGTAAATGAACAGCTGAAGTGACGTCGTTTAGCTCCTCAGTCGCCATTAAAGTCGTTGCATCTTTAATGTACTTATCAACAAGCTGAGAGACAAAAAAAACAAGATGCAAGGAAGAAGAAATTTAAAATCTTTGAATCGAATATTAATCCTAAATAAGAAGATAGAAAATTTCTGACCTTTCTTTGAGTGAACCACCAGTGCTTCTTATCGCCATTAACGTTAGGAAAAACCGCCATTGGTTTATTTATGTGGAAAAAGCTTTTGGATTTAATCAATCATCAAGAACTTTCAAATCTTTCAATGCGAGGAAACTTTTAATCTCTCCCCCAAAATTCCTTGCTTCTTCTCCTCCAAGAAGTGAATGTAAAGGAAGATTGGGAGAGAGAGAGAGTGTGTGTGATTGTGGAGAGAAACAGAGCACTATAAGGAAGAGAGAGATAAGAGATGACAGCTTTCGCCTTAAGAGAAAGCTTTGATCCTTCAAATTCATAGCTGGCACCATTTCTCTTTTACATATTCTCTCTCTCTCTCTCTCTTCGATGGAAAGTCATATTTTAGGTTTCACACTGTCATTCCTCAGTTTTCGATTACTAATCAAATAATGTCTTAATATCATATATGTATTTTGTTTAACTCTATTTTTCCTTCTTCGTATTATTTAGAAGAAAGAAAATTAAAAAAAATTGAGCATGTAATGTTGATAACGCAACGTTTGAGTCTTGGCCATGTGAATATTTGCATATAGTGGCACGCTATAATGCTTAGATAGTGGATACATTATATTTTGCATGTTATATAATTCTATTATGATTATCGAACACGTTGGAATAAACAATGGATACCTTTATTCTATTTCATTATCTATCAGTTAGGTGTCTCGTGCGTTTACTTAAATCTAGTTTATACCAGGATTAATATTAAACGTTTCTGCAAACCAACATGCTACTTGGATGATATACGTGTTATGACAAGATCATTTAAACCGACCCGATTTACTTAGGCAAAAACTAACCAAAAGCCAAGTTCAAATTTGATTTGATGAAAATTGTTTTGTTTATATTCAAAATTCGAATTCTGAAATCTTATCGAACTAGTTCACCATCATACGCTTGATATTTATTTGTAGCTATAGTTAGTTTAAAAGAACGAGTATTATCTAAAATTTAAACCAAACAAAATTAATCTCATCAAATAAAATACGTACGTGGTGCGAAAGGTGATTGGTCAGTGACTCAATACGTATGGTATTACTGTAATTAAGTAGATTATTAGAGGGGTAAGTCAAGTGGTAACATCAGACTTTAATTAGCTCTAAGCATCTAACATTATGATTTGTTTTAACGAAAAAGGTGGTTTGGTTCTTAATTATCTTGTAAGCTGTAAGGAGCAAGACAAGAATCGTGCTTTTCGATTTTTAATCAACTATTCACAAAGTTTATATTTGGTTTAATATTTTTTTATCCTTTAATGTCGAGTGATTAAATTGGACAATAGTATGTCTATTGGTTTTAAACTTAATATAGAATTACGTACTGTGTGAGCAAATATGATACGGACCTTTACTCAATTTGTTTTTCTTGTTTTTGTGTGGCTCTGTTTAATTAGTCAAATTTTCTGACAACGATGCCTAATCTTGTCAAATCAAATAATTTAAATGCATTGCCACGTCAGAAATAGTCCAGTTAATTTTGCGACACGTGTCATTTTCAAGTATAGGTTAACCAATGAACGAAAGGACTGGTACATGTACAGATCAGCGCTGTGCATTGCCACACATTGATATATATTCTTTTTTTTTCGATAAAGGGCATTTGCCACATCGTGGTTTTTTTGTATTTTGGATCAGAATAAAAAACATATCACAAATAGCATCAAATTGGGGTAATAAGTCCCCCCCCCCCCCTCATATGATATAACACATGCAAATATATTGGATACATATTTGTATTTTTCAAAACCACTAAAATTTAAATACAAAATTTGAAAATCATCCAAGCTACAATTTTTGTTAATTATACAACACTTATGCTTCCACGTATGTATATACCATCTTTAACTCTATATTAATATTTATTCAGTATAAATCTCTAATTGTGTTTTTTTAGAACCGCAAAATCTCTAATTGTTTTTATTACTTTTTTCACTATATATATATACCATCCAAGCTATATATTTCTGAAGAATGACTAAGTATGACATAGGATTGTGTTTGGATCCAAACATACTATTGGTCGTTAAAATTTATAAATTTATGAATAAAATCAAACTGCAATCACAATAATGAGAAAAATAGGCGAAAGCGGGAGCAGTAGAGATTTTAATCTGATTGGAGCAGCGGCCATCGCAATAATTGCGGAAGATTCCATTAGAGCCTGACTTAATTTTGTTTTTTGTTTTGAACGAAGAGTGATTTTCATTCATACTTAAATTGTACATGAGCTTACGATGAACAAGTTTAAGGCTTGTTTAGCTAATGAGTCGGCCTAGGAATACACTTAAAAACAATAGCATCAAAAGAAGGTAAGTTTGAGCTAATATCTGCAAAGATACCATGTAGATCCGAAAAAGATGAATTAGAGTTAGAGGAGATAGCACTACAACCTGTGACTTGAAACC
The DNA here is from genome assembly GCA_030161315.1 of Eutrema japonicum. NCBI lineage: Eukaryota > Viridiplantae > Streptophyta > Magnoliopsida > Brassicales > Brassicaceae > Eutrema > Eutrema japonicum. The sequence goes on along the minus strand of BSQW01000003.1, from coordinate 54,498,378 downwards.
TTATCGGTACAAACATACATAAATTAAGACAAAATATACATTCTACTTTATAATTAAATTTTTTATAAAAATGGTGTATATATATTTTGATCACATATTACAAAAATTGCCAAAGTATAAAATCTATTTTTTATATATATATAATTCTAGTTACAATGGTTTTTCACCATAGTGTCATAACTTTTTTTTAAAAGTATCATTACAAAATGATTATATAAAAAATTAGGAGAAAAATATCCGTTATATATATACATGATGGACTTGAGGTACATCAAATAAGAAGAGGGCAAAAATAAAGAAATGAATGCAGAAGTGGAAAAAACATATGTTTTTTTTTTGGAACATGAACACATGTTGTGCCTCGACTTCCTTTGAATTAAATCAAATAAATTTGTTGCTAATAAAAATCAAATAAATTATTACACGATTATAGACAAATGCAATGTTATTCCATTTCTTCTCATAAGATTATTTTCTTTTGTGAAGGGACAGTTAGCCCTGATAATTGGGAACTCTATTTTCCTGGATAAGAAAATCACTATAATCCAACAACAAGAACAAAAAAAGACTAAATGATTATGTAATATATATGAGCTATATTTCAGTCTCTTAATTTCTATTTTGCTGAGAACTATATTCTTTGACTCGACGTTGGCATAGAATCTTTACTTTAGTAGAAAAACGAAAATGGAATGTAAAACATTCACGCAGTTAAAAAACAAATGATAAATCAATTCTATTTTTAAAAAATTTAGCGATCGATAACTATATTGGAATTTGAAAGCTACATATCATAACTCATATAGCTTTCAAATTCCAATAACCATAATATTTGGCTAAAAACACATTTTATTATTATTTCCCTCTTACTCACGTAGTTGTTTTCTTTTGATTCATTTATCCTTGCAATGGCACAACGAATAATTAATAGGAAATACATGTTTTTCTCCAAATGTTCTGTTTGCCAATAAAATGTAAAATTTTGGATGACTGTAAGATAGAAACAAGTCGACTCCACCATTAACGTTTAACTGTTTAAGTGACATTTTCAAAATTTCCTTGTATTTACATAGAGGGCACATACGTATATATATACCAGATACTGTCATGGATCGAGACGTTATGTTTAAAGCTAGTGGTGACAGATTTTGCCAGGATGGTTCGAGTAAATTTAATTAAAGCACTGGGAATCTATCTGTTATTATAATGTCATCAAGAAGATACTTTAATATACTACTCCGTATATCACAGTAGTTGTAAAGTTTAAAAATACAAAATACACCGTATTTAAAGTTGAGGTTTGATTAAACGTAATTAACGGCCCCCACTCTTTAAACATGTTTGTATCCGAGAGGCACACAATGACGTAATCGTATCGCATATATGCATTGCCATAACAAAATCTCATTAAAAACCCATATATAGTAATAAGATATGCTCATATACTAAGCTACCACGAAATAAATACTTACAGTATGTTGAAATTTAATTATGATAATTACAGCTAAACCGATCTTTACTGATTCGTAAGCCGTAACTCGTGCCCAAAGCTAATTAACAATCAAATCAGAAAGGAAATAGTTCAATTTAAATAGTATAATGTCCAAAAGATAAATAAAAAAATTACTCCATTCAGAAAAGAAAAAAACAATTTGATTTCATTTTTTTTTTAATGTCCAACCTTATCTTATCTTCAACTATGATTTTTCTTTGTAAAGGTTATCTCTATTTTGAACTTCATTTAATCATCAACATACTATATATGGTGATACCATGCATTATCCGTTGCATGGTTCCAAAGAAATCATACCAGTAATTAATATTTTTTCGAGTGGGCGTACAAAGTGTATGTACTGTATTATCTTATATTGGGTGCTGCTAACCGATTACAAAATGCTTGGCAAAAGGAACCTTATCCCAAGACATGGGTTTTGGATAGAACAAAATAAGTGTCTGAACGATTAATGAATACTATTTGAATTCAAGATTTTAAATCTCACAGTTTCAAATACGGACGTCATTATTTTTTTGTTTTGTTTTTATTAACGCTGAGCATCAAACCAAGAATCTAGTTACGCACAGATTCACACAATTTAGACCTCTTTAGATTTTGAAATTTTTTGTGTTTAGTTTTTTTCTTCTTCTTTTTTCTTTCTATCAGCTGAAAACTAATCAAAAAAGGTCAGAGAGACCTCTGTGGAAAGGCACGTGTTCTCGGATTAGATTCCACGTGGGAATGACTGAGTTATCCATGTGCAGTTCCACAAAAGCCCTACTTGTTTTCCAAAAAACTAACAATATTAAATTTCCAAGTTCTTCTTTTTAATCTGTTATTAAAGTTTTTTGATCTATACGTTAAGCAATATATGCCTTGTTTTATTCGTTTATTTCTGAAATAAATAAGTGCTTATTATGAAAACGAGGTTGTTAGATTATAAATATAATATAGTAGTTAGTTATTTGTTTTGACGTCATTAAAATATCGTTATATAAGTACGTTGATTTTCTCTACTTAGAGAGTCGAGTATATGTATATCATAGATATAAGGTTACGACAAATATCATATATAGCATCAGATGTTTCCAAAACTAAGACATCATTCTATATTTCTTTAAAAAAACAAAGTTCGAAATCTATATCTCCCCGAGTTGAAAGTTCAAAACCTCAAAACACATATATTTATACTTCAAAACCTAAAATGACATAAAATTAATTTTATTTGGTTTACTGTGTACTGTGTATCAGTTAACTATTAACCACCTAAACTTGATACTAAACTGAATTTAAACCTGATTACAATCAAACCCAACACGACTCAAAAAAACATATCTGACACTTGTTCTTTTTCCTTATTGTATTTTTTTAAAACGTTGATCTCATTTAACCCGTTTTAAAAATCATGAGTAAAAAATCGTGAAAATACCTTAAGAGCAATCAATTTGAAAGTTGTATGGATTTGCAGTACCAGTAACCCAAAATTTGTATGGACTTGCAGTACCGGTAACTTGGAAGACATTTGATACTATATAATATTTTTCGTAAGGAAATAGATCGTCATCAACATATACTAAATATTTGGAAGAAAAAAATAAAAATAACCATCGTAAAGGAGGGCCATGCACCAGCTTGGCAATGCTTTGCTGAAAAGTTTTGTGAATAATGCAATAAAAAAACTCAGCGAAAATAAATAAATAAATAAGTATTAAATAAATTCGATCGGAATATCGAAAATGATTTAATTTTAGTTGTGGAGACAAGAATCGATCCAAAGGTGTACTCTGGACTTGACAGCTAAAATAAAAAGGGAATGGCAATAATTGGGAAAACATGTGAATAAAAAAGGAGTCTGAATTCACAGATTTTTTGATAATATATGTAGGTTTCATGGGCTTTTCTCTCTCACAGGACAGAATCTTATCTTAATAGTAGCAGCCGCTATTATGCACTTCGTTTGGCGGTTACGATTAGCGTTTTACGAATTAGACTTTGAAATGTGTTTTCTTGAGAGTGGGACACTTAAGATACAACAAGTGGATGGTCCTCGATGTGTTCTTTGTAGGACATTTGTGAGTATGTCAAGACTTATTTCACATGGTACATTCCATTTATCAGCCCCACTTTGGAGTGTCTAGAAAAAGATTGGGACTAAAAACATATTGTTGGCTCGACTATGGCCTAAATGGGATTCGAAAGTAATAAATCATGAAAAAATAAAAATCCGATTATACTTGACCTAAAATCCTGAATTCTCGAGGTACAATCTTTGTTTTTAACACTAATTAAACCTGTTCTATATAGGTTCGGACGACATGATTAGACTCCAGCCTAATTGCACACATTAACCTCATTAAAAATAAACGTAACGTAAACATGATTAGATATAAGTATAACCCTAACCCATAATTGCCACATTGACCCCTTCAAATCACATGGGCTTATGAAGTATCACTGTATTTGAGTATCTAGTACATATATAAACATACTTTACCAAAATATAATTGTATAGCCACACATTATATAAGGACCCCCAACGATCTATATATGTGGGCTTGAGTGTTGGTTGGTGATGGCTATGAAAATGTCTAATTTAAAGCTATTGGGCCAAGCAAATAATTTCTTTTTTTAAATAACGAAGAACTTTTGCTCCCCTTTTGATGAAATTACACTAACCACCCTTTTTTGACCAGACCATGTTATGTTTTTTTCGCTGGAGATTCTTGTCAAACGAAACATAACGTTTAACTTTTTTCTTGTAATTATAATAATCTTTACTTTAGTATATATCACATTATTTTTCAAAATAAAATAAAATTTCACTTTGCATTGATTACGTAATGTCAAAATTCATGAAAAACATGTCAAATTTACACAAGACAAAGTGATGCGTTGTCTCCACATTTTTTAGAAATTTAACATCAAAATTACTATGTCAAGCTTTTTTTGCCAGTAAATTTTAGATAAAAAATAGATCCATGCAGTATACTCATATAACTATTATTATTATTTTTTGTTAAAACGCTCATATGAAAATTTGTCGAACAGAATCGCGTTCGTCTCTAGCAACTGATGGATTGTTGTTCCGATCCGAAGTTTTTTTTGTTGTAAAGGACCAGTAATTTAAAATTTTAAAATATGTTCAATATTTTAAAGTAATTAAATATTTTTTGGTTAAAGTTAAAGTAATTATAGTTTTTCAATAGTGTTTTTAAATTTCTTGGATAGATGTTTATATATGTCTTACAAAGGTTATATTATTTTAATCTGCAAGACCGAAAACCGATCGTATGACGACGCTCTAATCGCGTGGTTTGCCACACGACCACCTTGAAGAATCCATCGAGCAAAGATTAGCAAAGCTTCGCAATCAAACTTTTTCAACAAAATTTTCTGTTAAACCTTTAAACCAAAAGATGCATTTATTGTAAAAACGTTTTTTTAGTTCGAATATAATTTTATATTTAATTCAAACAAAAAAAAAAGCCCATTTCACTAGAATTACTTGTCGAACTTGTTTATTTTGTTCCTCTCTTTTTTTCGGATGAAATTAAATACAGTTTCGTGTTATCTGAGATTGAAATCCTTGAATTTTTTTTTATGTATAAATCATTTACATGAATTTCGATTGAATTAAATAGATGTAGGTTGAAACTTAAATCCTAATGCCTGAGATTGTTTCCTAAAATGAGAGGATTGTTTTTATTTATTACCATGATTTGTTTGTACTAACCTTCCTTTTTCCCCTTTGTGATACATAACATAAATTCATAAATATTCGTAATATTAATATTGCACTTGAGTTTAAGATTTTCTTTGGTGGAAGATCTATATAATCTATAGTATTTTACATTTTTTTGTCGTCATATATAGTATTTTACACGTGGATGTATATATGCATGCACGTTTTTTTTTTTGGAACAAAGCACGTTGTGTTCTAGACAAAATACCAAGGATCAAACTGAAAAAACTTATACGAGCCATATATAAAGCAATTTATGAAATCTAGCGTCTTGTTAAACAACAAGTTTCATCAAGGTTAAATGTAGGTTCAGCCCCAGGGGATCGTGCCATACGTTACATCCGAGTTATTGCCGACCGACTAAATGCAAGCGGGTAGCCGATTCGTCCACTACCGGATTACCGGATTAATTGGTTGAGCCTTCGGCCCAAATCCGGACTTCCCACACGTTTATGCTATTGTTTCGGGGGCCAGCGTAGAGGGCCAGAGTCGAACCCTGGTTGATACCAATATGGGGAGGGACCCTACCACTCCACCTACCACCCGACCATGTTCGTGTGGGCCATTAGCCATTTTTTGTCTTTGTAACACTCGTTTGGATGTTAGCCGAAAAGTCATGTTTTAGTCGGGAGAAACTGTTTGTCGGAGAAAATCCATTCTAGCCGGAGAAAATTTATGGCTGATACGGCAACATAGCATTATATTTTTTTGGCAATTATTTTTAAAGTTGGTGATTTAACTTTTTAATGAGAAAGTTTGATATTGTTTTGGCAAATTTTGAAAAAAAAAAATATATATATATATATATAGAAAGGGATCTTGAGAATCAAAAGTTATGAAGGGATAAAGAGATACACTTATTAATTAGTTTGATCTTTCTTGTGTTTTGTTTTTTTTTGGATCTTCAAATTTACAGAAGTGATGGTGAAAGTTACAAATTTTTTGGCTTCTCGTCCACTAGTCGTCTTCGTCGTCCTGGTATTTTTTTTCGTTCCATCTAAATTATTTTTTATCATCGTTGGATATATGCCTTAATTTAAAAAAATAAAAAATAAAAATAAAAAGAAGAAATTAGGTTAGTCAGTAGGGTTTTGTGTTCATACGATGATTTCACTTTCTTAATCTTGTCTCGCTATTATTAGATGATATATAATCTATGTCTTTTAATTATATTTCCGTGCCTCTAGGGTTTTATGATATAATTTGTTTGTTTGTTTTTTCTTTTTTGTTGTTGTCGTTGTTTTTTCATTGATTAAAGTTCTTCGTCTTTGTTTTTTGTTTTAGCCGTCCACAAATTTATGATATAATTTGTTAGGTTGTTTGTCTTTTGTTCCTTTGTCGTGTCTTCGTTCGCACAGAACACAAAACAAATGTATAATGAAAACTCCATCATGTTAACCTTCAATTAATGTGTATTTAGGTTGTTTTTGGGTGCATACCGATCGTGATTTGGTGGTCCACAACAACGAAGTATGACATAGCAGACGACGTCGCTTTACTCACTGAAGATCTCCGGTCAAGTCTAGTTTCCGAAATCCAAAACATCGGAAAACTCATCTATCCAAAGACAAATTCATCTACAATCAGTTTATCCAGAGTTGTAGATTCTCATCTCACCAACAACAATACCCATTTCACAGAGATTCAAACACAGGTTGTCGATAACTTTAGTTATTACATAACGATAATATATATATATTTTTTCGAAAAATGTTGTTCATTGATATTGTTTTTCAGATCGCACCAGTGTTGTTTCAAGCTTATTCAACGATCCCTCGTGTCTCACAAGTTTCGTACATTAGTAGTACGGACGGTCTCTTGTTTTCTTACATCACAGAACTAAACACAAGTTTTGTAGTTTTTGCCAATTCTTCGTCGAATTCAAGTGGTGGAGACTACACTTGGTACACTCAAACCGTTGATCAGAGAACCGGTAGTCTCAGCGGTAATGCAACGAGATCTCAGCCGTTAGATGTAACCCATACAGATTGGTTCCAAGCAGCACAGAGAAATCACACTACCACCTTTGTGGGAACTGGTTTGGGAGGACAAGATAACGAGACTCTGTTTCAGAGCGTGGTTAGCTTGAGCAGCAAGAAAGGAGTTGTTTCGTTAGGGTTTCCGGTTAAGTCTTTAACCGGTGTCTTAACCCGTTTGAATCTTCACGGCGGAGAGCTTTACATGTGGAGTAAAGACGGGACGGTGCTTGTTCGTGAAGGTTCACTGAATGCTTCTTTCTTCATCTCCAATGGCTCGATTTGCTTCGGTAGAGAACCGAAATCCGTGCGGTCTCAATGCATCCTCGGAAATTGCAGTTCCGGTGGCTACGAGGTGGAGATCAGAAGCTCGAAATTCCAAGCTTTTTGCTCTGTTCTTGAAGTTTCCGGCGTGCCTCTGGTAAATAATAAATAATATATCATCTTTTTTTTTTGTTTTCAGTTGATGGAAATATAGATTCATCATCACTTTGTTTCCAATGGTCTTTTAAGCAGAGATACACACTCATGTTTCCCAACAAAGGAGGAGGAACAAGCATCAATAATGCGGCGATATATCTGCTTATTGTGACGACGTTTTATGCCTTGTGCTGGCCTCCAGGGTTTGTGGTGTTTATGGTGCGAGCAGCGAGAAGAGAGATGCATATGCTTTCGAGGCTGAAAAACCACATGGAAGCAACACAACAGGCCGAGAGGAAGAGCATGAACAAGACTCAAGCGTTTGCAAGTGCTAGCCACGACATTAGAGGATCCCTTGCGGGGATCACCGGTCTGATTGATCTGTGCCGCGAAGAAGTCAGACCTGGCTCCGAGCTAGACACTAATCTTAAGCAAGTGAATGTATGCACCGAGGATCTGGTTGGTAAGACTCTGATTCTTGATCTTAATTTCTCTTATTATGTTTGTCCCTGACAGGAAAGTCTTTGTCATCATGGCTTTCAAAAACAGCTCTGCTTAACTCTGTATTGGACATGAGCAAAATTGAAAGCGGGAAGATGCATTTGGAGGAACAAGAGTTCAACCTGGCGAAGCTTCTTGAAGACGTGGTCGATTTTTTCCATCCTGTGGCGATGAAGAAAGGGGTTGATGTGGTTTTAGATCTGCACGATGGCTCCATCTTCAAGTCCTCGAATGTGAGAGGGGATAGTGGCAAACTGAAGCAAATTCTGAACAATCTTGTCAGCAACGCGGTCAAGTTCACAGCCGAGGGGCACATTTCGATCCGAGCTTGGGCTCAGAGGCCGGGTTCAAAGAGCTCTGTGGTCTTGGCATCGGACCCTAAAGGCAGTGTATCCAAGTTTTTAAAGTGTATGTTGTGCAAGAATAATAAAGACCAGTCATCAACCTATGAGATGGAGATTTCGAATTCCATAAGAAACAATGCCAACACGATGGAATTCGTGTTTGAAGTGGACGATACAGGCAAAGGGATACCTGTGGAGATGCGTAAATCGGTGTTTGAAAACTATGTTCAGGTAAGAGAAACAGCTCAAGGACAGCAAGGAAGTGGACTAGGACTCGGGATTGTGCAGTCTCTGGTAAGCAACTAAAACCGTTGATTCTCGAATGCATCTTCTTCTTCTTCTTCTTCTAATAAATGCTATATTAGGTACGATTAATGGGAGGAGAGATTAGAATCACTGACAAGGCGATGGGGGAGAAGGGAACCTGTTTCCAGTTCAATGTTTTACTGACAACCTCAGAGTCTCCGGTGAGTGACATGAAAGTGAGACAGGACATCGAAGCAGGAGGAGATTACATATCCACGCCCAACCTCGGCCTCACTGTAAACACTTCTTTGGGAGGTAGCATGAACATACGCAACCTGAGCCCAAGATTCAACAACTGCCTCAGCTCGAGTCCAAAGCAGGAAGCTTCTCGAGTGGTTCTCCTGCTGAAAGATGAAGAACGCAGGAGAGTTACAGAGAAAAACATAAAGCTTCTGGGAATCAAAGTCACAGTGGTGGAAAAATGGGAGCATTTGAATCATGCCTTGGAGAGACTTTTTGGGGTTTCACCTCAGACTTCCATGGGAAGAGCAGAGTCTAGTTTGAGAAACGAATTATCAAGTCCGAGCTCGAGGGAGTTGCCTTTGATTGGCATGGACGGTATTGATTCCAGAAGCCAAGCTCCTAGAAGGAGAAGCAACAGTTTCTCTGCACTTGTCCTTCTCGTGATTGATGCAAAAGCCGGACCATTTTCCGAGATGTACGACATTGTCCAACACTTTCGTAGAGGCTTGCACCATGGCATATCCTGTAAAGTTGTTTGGCTTAACGAACCGAGCGGCCGCGCAAGTGAGAGAGGGGACATTACTTGTTTGAAACCCTTGCACGGATCGCGTCTTAACCGAGTGCTGAAGATGTTGCCTGAGTTTGGAGGAATTGATCCAAAAGGATCACCTACTGAGCTGCAAAGGGAATCGCTACTCAGACATTCTCTTGTTGCAGAGACATCACCACCTTGTGAAATCCAAGAAGAGGGACCGAGCTCAAGGTACAACAAAAAGCTAGGCAAGACAATAATGGCACCAACACCTTCAGAGAAGGAGACTTGGATCAAGTCAGTGCGTACTGGTCGAAAGCCTATTGGGAACCCAGAGGACGAGCAAGGAACTTCCAGAGCGAGCGATGATGAATTCTTAATAGGAAAGAGTGTTCTTGTGGTTGATGATAATCGTATAACATCTTCAGTTGCAACAAGAAAGCTGAAGAAGATGGGAGTGTCTGAGGTCAAACAATGCCACAGTGGAAAAGAAGCTGTGAGTCTAGTCAGTGAATGGCTTACGCAAAGAGAGCAACAAGGAGGTTCAGTAGATATGCTCCCGTTTGACTACATATTCATGGACTGTCAGGTAAATTTATTATTGATGAGCCTTCCATAACGCAAAATCGCAAATGGTTCACTCCTAATACATATCTTTCTGAACAGATGCCAGAAATGGATGGATATGAAGCAACTAGAGAGATTAGGAAAGTGGAGAGGAAATATGGTGTGCATATACCAATTATAGCTGTATCTGGTCATGATCCTGCTTCAAGGGAAGCAAGAGAAACCATACAAGCTGGAATGGACGCCTTCTTAGAGAAAAACCTGAATCAGGGCCAACTTGTGAACATCATTAGAGAAATCGAAAGCAAGAGGAGTGTAGTTGCAACTCTAAAGTAGTATTGTAAGTAGATAGGAGGCATCTTTTTGCCGACATAATGTTATGCATATAGAAAGGTTAAAACAAGATAATATTATAGCGGTTCTCTTCTAGTTTTCTTTTGAAATAAGATCAAGGACAAAATTTTGACGAGCCGGTCATCGGAATCAGAGATAACATATATCTACCAGAACGATCAAATATAGCTGTGTAACAAAGATATAAACAGCCATAGTTTTACCCAAGAAAAACATTCTGTGACAATAAATGGTGCTCCTTTGATGGACATACTGCATTATGACTTGCAGATACCAAGTATGACGCAACATCCCTACCTTTCTGAGACTCCATATAGTTAGCTTTGCAGAGAAAAAAATGAGACTTAGTCTCTCCTATATGAGCTACTTCAGCAGCAATCCAAACACAAGTCATGATACCAAGGAAAGATTATGAAAACCAGAAGAAAAAAAAGAAAAAAAATGGTCGTCTAATAATATGCACAGCCTTGGAGCCAGCCACTATCAGGTTTTATGGGGATTTTTTTCAACTCTCATATCTACTTTAGTCAATTTTCTCATTTCAACAGACAATTATGAGCAAAAGAAATTGTAGCTTCAATAACTCAAACTCAATAATTGATTTTCACATCCAAATGTTAAGCTTCAATCTAAAAACAGGGTACACTCTCCTTCTGATGAGAGAATCAATAGAAAAAAAGAACAAAACTTTTCCACCCATATAATTAATTAGGAGAAATGAATACCCGACTTGTTGAACAACGAAAGAAGATACAAAAACTCTTGTTGTGATAGCTTTGAAGATCTCTTCTCCTCGAAGCCACCTTCCTTCAACACATTCATGACTTTCTCCTTGAACTCTGATGCTTCTCCTCCGTCTCCTTCTTCTTCATCCATCTCCATATCATCATCATCATCATCCATTTCGTTGTCGAGATCTTCAATTCCCATGCTCTGGTCACCAGCAGCTTCTCCGGTGGAGGCATTGTTCTGCAAGGAAGCTAGTACCGCCTGAAGAGTCTTGAAGTTCTTCTCGAGCATGGAAAGAAGAGATTTTTGCTTGAAAATGGATCCGAGGGTTTTGTTCTTTCGGATGAAACAGACTCTTAAGAAGCCATCCCACTCCTTCTTGTTGACCTGAGGCTGAGGCTTCCTAGGTTCGATTCGAACAACAGAAGAATCGACTTTAGGAGGTGGGCGGAAATTGTTCTTGCCGACTTTGAGGAGGTGGGAGACTCTGGCATAGAGCTGAGTGTTGACAGAAAGGCGGCAGTAGAGGTTGTCTCCAGGTTGGGCAACGAGTCTCATGGCGAACTCCCTTTGGTACATGATGACAGCGCACCGGAAGCTTGTTGGGTGGAAGAGAAGCTTGAATGTCAGAGGAGATGATATCTGATACGGAATGTTGGCCACACATATGTCGAACCGGGGAAGCTCGGTCTTGAGCACATCACCTTGGATTACCTAAAGCATTAAACTTAGCATCTGTCTCTATGTATGTAACAAGTTCATAGCTTCACAAAGATTAATCAAATACGAATAACGACCAAGGGTTTCGTACCTTGAGGCGGTTAGAAAAAGGAGTTCCTTGAAAGCGGCGCTGAAGCTCGAGAACCATACGAGAATCGAGTTCGACAGCGATGACTTCCTTACCAGCTTCGAGAAGCTTCTTGGTGAGGTTTCCAGTACCAGGACCGATCTCGAGAATAACATCGGTGCTCTTAATCCCTGCTTTCTGAACGATTGAATCAACAAGCATAGGGTTCTTCAGGATATGCTGCCCTTTCGATTTGTGGAATGAGATCCCTCCTTGGTACTGCTTCGACGCCGCCTTGGGCTTCTCCTTCCTCATCTTGCCTCCCGCCATTGTTGTTGTTTTCTCTCTCTCTCCGAACGGCGCAGCAACGATTAGGGTTTTAGGTGGAACAATGTCTGCAATACCACTCTGTCTTCAAATTTTTTTTTAATAACAAAAACGGGAGAAATGCTTTTCTTTTCTTTTTTATAATTTGGGCTCATTAATGTTGTTTAATTAGTGTTTGTGATTACTTTCTAACTAAAAGAAAAACAATAATTTAATAATCATCTTCTTGCAAATCAGACTCGTGATGTCATTCTATTCTTGTGACAAAAGAGTCAATTTCTGTTACACTGCATTCATGTTAGTCTTGTGGAACTAAAAGCGACCCGATCTATACATTAACCTGTCTGTGTCGGGTGACTCTCTACAAACAAACAAACAAAAACAACCGACTTTTCTTTTTCTACGACTGAATATTTTTTAATTCTCTTTCGCTATATAATTAAAATTGCCACAGCCTAAGGAGTTTACAAAAAGACCGACCATTGATACCATCATCAGCTTTGTAACACCTTTCGTAACGTTTTTGTGAATTTATCTCGGAGTCGCTTTATCTTAGAACGCACAGATGCGTTCTTAGCAAAATAAGATTCAGCGTTTGAGAGCATTGCATCCACGTCGTGTTTAAACGATCCAATACTTCTGTAGTACTCATTCTCTACTCTCCCGTGAATCAGCTCAGGGTATAGAGGAACTGGGAACCTGCCATTTTAATGTGGAGTTACAAAATATGCATTGAATCATACCGCCACATAAGAATTATCATATGAGTTACCAAAAATAGCATTGACACAACTATCTTCAAGTTTATGGGGTTAAGGGAGGTTTAGAAAGAATCAACTGCAGAAATCAAAGTGTACCTATTGCAGAAATCCATCTTTTGAGCAGCTTCGTTTAGCTTTTCGATTCCATAGCTATCCTGAAGAAGAATACATAATAACAGAAGCAAATGACGGTCATCAGGCAAGCGAGGGTAACAGAAAGCTGAGAAATAATAACTTTTGGGAGAGAAGACAAACCTGATGCTTGCTGATTGACTTCACTAGTCCAGCAAATAAAGAAAGTAGTTTATCTCTAGTCTTTTCGTCTATATTAGAGTTTTCCCAAGGAAACTGAGGATTGTCAAACTCCCATGGGCTGTGAAGATTTGTGTCCCCAGTTTCATAGACAACTCTGTATCTCTCCCATGGACTGTCTGGGAAGTCAGTGGACTTAACTTGTGAAGACTCAATCCTACCTTCCCACCAAGCACCGCCTTCACCGGATTCATTTCTCCACCACACACGACATTCATCACCGATTTCCCAGTTTGTTTTGATTGCAGCATCGTATCGAGTCTTCTCCACAATAAAATCCGGGAAATTAATGAGGTCAGGAAGTGTTAGTTGGAACTCCTTGCGGGAGCCTTGTGATGAAAAAGAATCCAGAGCCCTGAGGGTCATTTTGCAGCAGCTCTCACCAGAACCAGGATATGTATCGTAGTTGAGTTTCTCGACTTTGCAAATCTCTACCGCTCCAAGGTTGCGAGGAAGGTACCTTGATCGGTCACTGTCATTTAATTCTCTAGTTTCAAGGAACTCTTGATGACCCTGAAAACGACAACCAAAGAGTTGATTAATTCCAGATCTACCAAATTAATACTTGGAAGTGACAGAATTACCAGCCAAAAGGACCTACCTGCTTGAAGTAAACAACTTCATCCCCTAGCTGGGGTATATAACGGCAGCCTTCTTCGTGTTCTGACAGCATTAACCATGAGATTTTTCTTGACACATTATTCAACCTAATCCCAGTATTGAGACTTTGTTTGCTGGTGCTGGCGCTTGTAGAAGGCCATTCTTCAAGTGATGCACCATCATACACGCTTTTGGAAGGAATTTCTTGTTTCTTTAGTTTATCTACGGATCCAGAGTCCGACCTCAAGCGTAATACACAATTTCTTGCACCAGATTCACTTGAAGTGGCCTTCAGTCTCATGGATCTCTTCCTACGTATCACATCGGCTGTAGCTTCTCCAAACTCAAGGTCATGTGCAAGAGAGTATCTAACATTATCTATCACAGGTTCAGAATCCATAATCCGATTCATGGAAGAGGGAGCTATGGATGCAAAACCATCTCCACCATCTGTTAGATCATCTGCTATCTCATCAGGCTCAAGTTTTTGAGGACTGCTGGGATGCCGAAGCTTTAATCTCAGTGGTCGAACTTTCTTAGGAAGAATCTCCTCAGCTTCCATGGAAGTATATATATCACAATGTCTTAACTGACCAGCCAATGGTTCAACTCTTGACAAATCTTCATCCCTGCAAGAGAATACAAGGAATTAGATATTGTGGAAAATTAATATGAACATATTTTTTTCTTGGTAATCATAATCAGATTTCCCGTACCCATTAAATGTTTGCGCTTCTTCAATGTTCTCAGACGCAGTTAATTCGGTGGATTCACAAACAGGAACCTCTTCACTCCACTTGCACAAATTCTTGTCCTGATCTGAAGATGTTATAAACTGATTCCCGACCTCTTCTCTCTGTGGCGTATTCATAGAATGGGGCACATCCTGACACCATGAGGCACCTTTTGCATCTACAGAACTTGACCCAGGTTCTCTGGAGTATATACCAATCACTTTGTGATTCTCCTCCAAAGATTTAGAAGAAATACGCTCCAAATCAGCTTGATTCATTGCATCTCTCTTGCTTTCCACAGACTCTGTTGGCTTCTTAACCGAGATCTTTACAATCAATCTTTTCTTCTGTTTGTCATTTGAAAGAGATTCCAGCATCTGAGATGGTTTTTCCAACTGCTGCAAAGGGGGTGCGCTTCTATCAGATTCACTGTTGGATGAATCATCAACTTCATCCGAAGAGCTTCCAGAAATTTTTGAAAGCAAGGATCGAGCATTTTGGGCTGCTGCTCTTTGCGGTCGTGATGCCTTGACATCAGAATATTTTCTTCTTGAAGCCTTCACGCCAATTTTTCTGTTCTTGGTTCTCTTATTTCCAAATTTCGAGCTATCAATCTCATCTAAAATCCTCTTATCACGCCTTCCAGATGAAGTAGCGACCTCAGCCTGAGAAAACGGGAGTTAGTCTCCATAGAAAACGACAAACAAAATCGCATGAGTTGAACAAAACATACTCTAGGATGTTTTCTTCTTCTTTTCCGATGATAGCTATTTTCGTGAATATTTTCAACGTCACTGTCCTCGGAACTGCACTCAAGTTCATTTGAAGAGTTAGAACATGGGCTTGCCCTAGCTCCATCAGAGGAAGCTTCGGCATTGTACTCCGAATCATTGTCCTCACTCAGAGCTTCATGTTCTGGTTCCCAGTACATAGCATCTATAAACTCAGGCAGTGGCTCGATCAATCTGTCCAGATCAGCCAAAGGAGGCATAATATAATCTTGACCTAAACTAAAATCAGGGCCAACAGAAAACTTTATCGAGGAAGGACGCCATTCAACTCCTAGTGCACCAAGTCTGCGTTGCTGAAACATTGTCTGGTCAGGTTCTGGATACGGAATCATACCTGGAAAATTAAAATAAAACACAAGGAATATGTTCCATGAATAACCAAAATCTTGCATAATTGACATAAAGATAAGCTTTTGGAAACAAACTTGAATCACAAAGAAGATCCTGTAGGTTCCTCCGATGGGGAAGAAGCTGAGTCTCCTGCACCAAGGAAATTATAAAGCATTAAATTTAGTCAACAGTAAAGCAAGTGCAAGGATATCAATCATACATCTCCGCTTTCTAAACTCGAACAATTAGTGAAAAATGCATAAAAGTGGTGAGGTATCTTAAAAAGAATGCAAGAGGAACAAGAAACAAACAGAAGATACAAGTATTTGAAACCAACCTGATCAAGAACATGTCCATTGGTATCTCGAATAAGAGGACGATAATCACCAAGGAAGAACTTAAACAAAACAAGACAAGACAAAGGATTACAAAGCAATAGAGGATCACTAGAAACTACAGCCATATATTAGATAATGATCATGCATTTGGGATGCAAAATCCACCATACCTGGTCGTATTTAGCATCTTTTTGAGACTCGCCTTGTCCCGTGTTTAGAAAATATATCTGGCCAACTTCATCTGAAAGCACAATAGATGTCCCATCTCTACACAGTGCCAAGGAAAAAAAATATCATAAGTAATTGATTCCATAACTTTCAAATAAATGCTTTCGAAGCGGATGTCTTTGCTGAATGAAATATGAATATTGTATACCTAACTGGATATGCATAACATGACTGTTTATTCTAGTTTCAGACTCAAGAGTCATATGCATGTGTTACTGAAGTCATTTGAAAACCCCGGAAACAAAACAGAGAATATAGAAGAACTTATCCTGGATGTTTCATCGCTTACTTACTGTGAAAACTTTCCATCAACCAACTTAAAACGCCCGATTTCATATACTTTGATTGGTACACCCTCCCATATCTAGAAGAAAATATTGAAGGAGGTTAGTGATGCTATTGATAAGATCAAGGATTATTCTTATCCAAAAAAATGAAACTCACATCCCAGATGATTGTTTTTCCGTCATAGCCGGCGCTCATAGCAATCCGAGGATTGAACGGATGGACATCCAAGACATAGGACTACCAAGAGGGCATAAGTGAAACAGATCATATACATATATTAGTATTTCCCAAAACAAGTTGAGGCTGAACTACACAGATTGAAGATAAATGCAATATGAAAAATATGGGACATTCGGGAGAAGATCAACATCAAATGAGAACTACAATGAAGCATACAAAATTAAGAAGAGAAAAAAGACAACATACATCTGGCCCCAACTAAGATATCAAGATAAGGGGTAGAAATTTAGGTGATTGTTACCGATTCACTGTGACCAGTTAAACAATGCACTAAGCTACCATCAGCAGCATTCCAAACACAAATCCTGCAATCTGAATAAACACCGACAGGTTAAGGGAAATAGAAGACAGTAGTAAGTTCACGTAACACCAACAGGTGGCCAAAAAGTGTTATGTATTTAACTATCCACGATTGGAACAAATGAGACTCAGAGAAATTCATCATAATGAAAATCTATGCATCATAATATTTCCTCAGATGATATTTACCCATGATAGCGGCAAGTACGAAACGATTATCCAAGCTCCATATAATCATATTGACACCCCGTGGTGTTGGAAGAAACCTTTGACGTGGCCCTCCTCGAGGAGGTTGTGGAGGAAGAGGAGGAGGTGGAACCTTCAGATGATATCCTTTCATCCAGCGTCCAGATTTCCCCTGGAAATATAACATCGAGGAGGTTGTGGAAACTGATGACAGAATCGGAAATTTCCTATCATGGACTTGCGAAGCACCATTGCATTCTGCGGTTGATTAAAGAAACTTACATGGAATTTACGTGATCTTGGAGTCCATATAATTGCACTACCATCACGAGAGCAGGTTACTATGTTGTCATGACAGAACCTAGTAATCAAACGTATTAAACCTTAACCAGATCCAAACTAAGAATAGAAGGAAGATAGTGCAATGACTATAAATCCAACTCAAAAATGTAAAACAAACCAGGAATTCTTAAACTTTGGGTAACTATCTTCCTTCAGAGTATCAGCTGTTGAAGATCTTGGAGCCACAGCACAACCACTAAAAAGAGGGGGAAAAACAACTATTTATTTTCATGTTCTCCAACTAACAAAATGCACAATCTAAGAAAGGCACCATGTTCGCAGGAAAATACCTAAATTGCACATAGTTGACATCATTCTCATGGCCACGTAGAACATCCAGCTCATGAGTCGGCTGTTCAGCATCATCCAAGTTAGGTTTTGAGGCACTCCAAACCTGCAGATTATGGAAATACTGACAATCAAGACTAACAAGCAAACTAAAACCAAACACATCTCCGCAGTTTCTGCATTACCAAGGAGGATAATTAAAGTTGAAAGTTTAACACAGACCCTCGCATTGCTGTCAGAGCTACCCGTGACAAAAATGGTTCCATTAGCATTGTACGCACAACACAGTATTTGATGACTCTGAGATGCATTGCTTGTAGATGCCGCGTTAGAAGATGTAAAATTACTTTTTCCTAAGCGAAACTTCCAATGAGTTGTATAACCAAACATATTTTAACATTGAACAAAATACAATGATGTGCCACCTTCTTACCAGTGCCAGCATCCGATGGACTTGGAACATAGATTCGTGGAAGCCATTGAGAGTACCTAGCATCCCAGATACGACAGGTTCCATCATCTGATGACCTACAGAGATTAAAAAAAAGGACAAACAACTGATTACCAATGCAGGAAGCAGTATGAAACATCCAAACTATATATCCAGGGGTGGTCTTGAACAGATAAATAACAAGTTCGAAAGGAACTAGTTAAATTAAAACATATTGAACAGAACTCACGATAAAAGTTGGTAAACAGACGCCTGTCTGGGACTGAATGCAATGGCAGTAACAGCTCCAGTATGTCCCCGCAATACAGAAATTGGCATTCCATCAGGCAACCTCCACTGCCATAAGAATCAATACTATCTAACTGACAAATAAATAAAAACTGTGAAGACATTAAAGACTGGGAATTGTATTCTTACCACTCGAATCACAAAATCGTTTGAAGCTGATGCCACCAAAGCATTGTTTGAACTAACGGCCAAGTCTGTAATGTCACCCTACAAAAAACATGCATAGGCGAGATCTAATTTTAATAGACTGGTCAACAATACGTCTTACAAATATGGAAATAATAGCTCACTTCATGCCCGCGGCAGCTAGCCAAGCAAAGCGCAGTTTCCATAGACCAAATTTTGACAAGCCGGTCATCTGAACCAGTGATAACATATCTTCCAGAACGATCAAATATAGCTGTGCAAAAAAAAACAGCCATACTGTTACCGTTCTACCAACAAAAACATTCTGTGACAATAAATGGTGCTCCTATAATGGACATACTGCACTATGACTTGCAGATACTATAATCAGATTGGTATAAATTCCAAGGTTGCACATGTGACAAAACAAAGTATGGAATTTCCACAGAGCAGAGATCCAACACAAAGGATGTATAGTGAAGAATCTACCGCAGTAAACAGCATTACGATGTCCTCTGAGCTTCTTTATATTTTGCATCTTTTGAACCATTGTTGATGGTTTTGCAATAGCATGACATGCTGAAAGAATGGACGGAGCACGGTGGTGTTTTCTGAAACCTCCTCCAATTTCTCTGAGACTTAGGCCACGCACTTGATCGGCATGCATATGTGGCCAGCGTAAGTATGACGCAACGTTCCTAGCTTTCTGAGTTTTATCTTCACATCGAAAAAAATTAACGATAAAGAAATCAAATCCCTGAAGGTAGACTTTGTCTCTCCTATATGAGCTACTTCAGCAGAAATCCAAACACAAGTCATGTCACCAAGGAAAGATTATCAAAACCGGATGCACAGCCCTAGAGCCACTATCAGGTTTTGTGCATTAATGGGATTCTTTCCAAGTTTCAAATCCAAAGACAAGAGGAACATGTTGCCATTAAGGCAAGGGATCCATTCTAGAAACAATGTGCGGTCGGGATAAAATCAACTGAATAGCATGCAAAAGGAAAAAAAAAAAAATCCTGCTTTCCAAATATCATTCCGTTAAAGTATTGTGTCTATTGATTTTCATTTTTACAAAAAATTCATGGATAAGCTTTTAAAATCCAGGCACACAAAAAAAAAAGAGTAGATGGATAGGAGTTACTACGTACGATCCACAAGTGAAAAGGTTCCAGATCCCAGTAGTGTTGGGACATCAGCAGCATTAGGAGTATTTCCTTCAACTCTCATGAGTGAAGGAAAAGGTGGGTTTAAAATTAGTTGTTTGAGAAGCTTCACCAAGTGATCCTTTTCAATATGAGGATACCTGTCAGTAAAAGAAACTTGATGACAGAAGTCATGGGAGGACAAAATAGTTGCCACAACTAGGAAGGTGGGAACCACAGTATGACATATTCAGTAAGCTATGGCGAGGCCTCCATAGTAACTCAACAATGAAAGAAGTGAGTAAACAAAAAGAAAACCATACCTCTCTACCAAGTTATCATAATTCAATGGGAGCGAGATGCCATCATCGTCAGGACGTCCACTGCAAGTGGCACTTCTTGACCACCAAGAATGATATCTACGGGGCAAAAGCCCTTTTTCCAAAATTTCATCTCTCAGGTGCCCAAAGGTTCGTTCACAGGGGCCGGTAGAAAGAAAATGCAAAATCAGGAAATAGACTTCTCTAAGGTCCATATCTACATTGGTTAGCGAAGAATGGCTAACAAGTCTCTCCTGTCGCTGAAGAGGAAGATTTCCTTGGACAGCGTTAGCCAAATTGGAAGTGTCCATACAAGGAGTAGATTTGTGGATCCAGTCCATGCTAGCTCGGCCTGTGGAGGAGACGCACTGGTCAGCTAAATGCCACTGCCAAAGTAAAAGATATTCTCCTTAGCTGGAGCATGCACTAGAGAAAATATACCAACGACCACGGGTAAACAGATGATATATTGAAGCTTTTAATACCAACCAAGACACTCCTTGAAAATAAACTAGGGTTGGTTCTCTTTCTAATTGGAATCTGAGGTAACGTTATCTGTTCTTCCTATGATCATCATCTATCTATCAATGGTATTGATGAAATAGACCCTTACACGACAGCGACTGAAAGAAGAAGAGATATCGACAAAGAAAGTTGATTCACACATCACAAGGAAATGGATCGAAAAGCATCGAGACACAATCTGAAACGCTAATTTTACGTATTCATCACTAAGCTCAATGCGATTTGAACGAGTTATTCCGGAATCAAAACCCCTAAGATCGAATTACATAGAAAGCACCCATCAATCATACATAAAAATGAAATCAAACTATAAAAACTCGCATTCCGCAGCTAAAAAGAGAAGAGAAGGGAGCTAACCTCGTACAAGCTAGGGTTTAGTTGGGTCAACAGACATACAGCAAACCCAGCACTTGACGAGTGGCTAGGGAAATGAATCTCGATTCCTCGTTCAACGATTTGAAGCAGCAGAGATATGAAGAGCGAATTCGAATGATTCCGATGTCGTCAAAACGAGAGAGAAGCAGAAACAACGTTACATTCCCTGCGAATTGTCTGCGTCTCCCCCTGGTACGACGAGCGAACAAGGAAGAAGGTAACAACAAAGACCTCTTTTTTTTTTTTTTTTACCGCTGTGAGATTTTTCTGGGTGATTGAAATTTGGAAACTTAACTACGATTTTTTTTTATTTTTAGAGAACAAGAGAGTTAGTTTTTTAGCAAGGAGAAAAAAAGAAACTCGGCTATAAAGACAGATACACCCCTTACTTGCTGTGGCATCTTCTTAACCCGCCTGAAACTTGTAAGGGTGTAAATGGCTTTCCGTTATTATTGGCCGCCGAGCCAAAAAAGACAACAACAAAAATCTGCTTAAATTCGTATATTACTTACCATCAGATTTTTAACTGTTAAAATCTACTTTTCTTACCGCCAAAACAATATAAGTGAACGAATTCAAAATTGCAAATACACACAAAAGCATGAAACAAGAACTCCTGTTTTTTTTTTTTTAATATTATAAGGTGGACGGTTTTGGATCCATTTGGCTAAAGGTCATAGCTTTCACAATTTTTTTTTGTTATAAATATTTGTTACGTTTCGGTTTATTAAAATTCAATTCAGTTCAATTACATTGCAATTTGCTTCACTTATTCATTATGTCACTGTTTCTTACGAGTTAGGACCGTGAGGTGGCCATAAACATGGTCTATATGTCGATTGATACATCGGCCCATGTTCAAAAAAACCCAATATATTCGGCAGCCCAGAAATGTTACATTAACCATTAGCATCATTATATATCAATAGACAAATAAAACATTTGCGTTTATCCATGTGGCATATATGTAGTGTTTGCAACAGAGTCAACATAATTGGCTTCAAAGTGCAAGCTAAAATTTAAAAATCGGCTTATTGTGGTCATATTTTGTGGGATGGGATGGTCCTAGTCTGAACTCTGACCAATATGATTATTAGCTACAATCTTAACAGCTCGATGTGATAGGCTAGATACGCATCATACATGGTATAAATTTCAAAAACCTAGTCCCCAAAGCAAAAATTACAGTAAGGCGGTTGATAAACACGTAATCCAAATAAAATTAATTTCATAAATATTTTTTTAAGAATAACAAATAAACTTAATTTATCTTGCTCACAAAAATCTTACAGGAACAAACTTATTATCAAACTATGTATATGGGATGAACAAGCGGCAAATTTCCAACAAATCATGTGTATCAAAGAACGAAAACACTCACTTATGCTGAATTGAAGTTTAAAAAAAAAAAAGGAATTTTAGCATCTTTTTTTTGGGCTTTTGCGTATTTGAACCGAAATTTCATAACTAATTTAACTTTTGAGATCATTTGATTACAAGGACGAAATCTAAGAATACAGGGCTATTGGTTTCCTCTATGTTTTTTTTTTTTTTTGATGAATGTTAAATTGTATTCAAACCCGAAAAAAACGTTTCTACATCTTAGATGCGAACTGTTAAATAAAGTACATTACTTTAAAGACAAATGTTATTCTTAGATCTCTTAGATCTCTTGAGTTACTCCGGTTTAGTTTCTGGGGCGAGATGCAAACCAGATTTGCATTCTTTCTTTATATCTCGTATCGCCAAGCAGTCGTATAGTTTTGAAACTGTTACGAATCCCCTTGTCGATGAATTTTATCAAACGCATCGCTGAAATTGGGCTGGTGCCATGTCTCCTCGCGTTACGTTCCCTCCATATTCCATGAATAGCCATTTGGAATAAGTACCTGGTGATGAATCCTTTCACTCTATGTTTACAGTGCAGTGCAGCATTTAACTGGAGGAGAGGTCGTCTACCCCGCTCAGGTATCTTTTGAATCACGTACCTATGTATCTTTGGAATTTGACCTTTTAGTTAACCATAATTATTTTCTATTTCATATATATATTCAATAGTAAACCCTGCTAACATATATTCATTCTCCACCCTTGTCATATTATTTTTTCGAGGAATTATATCCGTAACTCTCATAGCTAGCAGGGATGCCCAATTTTGATATATTCCTTCCTATACCCTGAGTAGTTAAAGAAAGGTAAATATGAACTTGTCGAAAGAGACTAGAGAAGTTTAATATAGAAACAAGAAGGGAATCAATTAATTAAAATACAACAAGAAGCAAACAAGTCTAATAGAAGAGGGGGAATAACCAGCCTGATTACGAGGGAAAATATCAGAAATGAGCTTCTTGTACCCCTTCACAGGACCTTGCACGCAGACGCAGCGCAGGGCAAAGAATGCAAAGGCTACCACAAACTTGCCTGCGCTCCTTCTTCAACCCAGATTCGAGCACCCAAAACCCACTGATCAAAAAAAGAAGGTGCTGAATATCTCAAGTATCTCATCCCTCAAAAGCCCTAGATCGAGCTTCCTCGGGCAAGAAGCAAAACAGAGCTCGACGATTAATTCAAAAGTAATGATGCACATCAATTTACCTAGCTAGCTCAAATAAGCCAAGCGGTGTGGCTTAAAATTCGCACCGGAAAAGTCCAATATCGATCTATCTCTCTGAGTAGAATTCAGTCGCGGGACCATCAATTTAACTCAAATCATTTGGTCTAATTAATTAACATCATCATTGAATAGATCAACATACATGTAACATGTTAAAACTACAAAAAAACAAAATACACATTAATCAGAATTGCACTTAAAAACGTCTCCCTTCTTTTATTCATGAAATTCAGGCAAAGAAATTACTATGTAGTATATAATATAACAACAAATACATGTTGTTTATGTGTATTCCTAGCTATACTATCTATAATATTTCATAGTTATAAATAATCTTATAATTAATTAGAAGATGCAATGAGGCGAAACAGCCCCTTTATACATCACAATAGCGTTGCTGCAAATTGCTTTCCCTCCCTTAATGTTCACATTGTCAAGCAGAATTTCTTGGCATGGATAGTTCTTGCTGCAATTAAACGTTATTGCCATGTTCGATGCGCTCGTGCCTGTTATGTTCCGGTACACCACGTTCTTCACTTGGACCGCAGATTTCTGAATATATATATGTAGTTATAATAATTAATAGTGATTAGATATCCAACAATTAATATATGATTATGAGTCGTAATTCGAAGATTTGATCAGATTCGAATGAACCAACCTGTTCGGTGCATTTGCTCTTGTCGCAGTAATCTTGGTCGATTATGATTGGATTCTTGACATTATCCATATGAATGTTTTTAAATGTAATGTTGCTAGCAGTTCCTGACCCTCCCTGAATTGAATTGGGTCGTTAAACGAACAGTAAATTAAAAAATAAAAGTGGGCCGGGTGAAATCAAAACTAAAAGGGAGGGCCAGTTTGTGAATTTCACCTGGTAAGTTTTAATTCTAACTCCATTGTCTGTACCGGAAAGCCTAGCACCATCTACAGTCACGTTTGAGACAAATGCCTTTGAATTGTCATCTCCTAAGCTCCCAATGCTGCTCACATTTCAAAAACAAATATCAAATTTTTATATTATATATATATGTTAGATAAGAGTATGATCGATCGATGTAATTAATAAAACCTTAATTATATAGGTCTATATATACTGAAACAGTTCGTTGATATATACCTTATACCGTGACCGGGGCCGCAAGTTACATCATTGATGATTCGAACATTTTGGGAGCCATTTTCAATAGATATGCAATCATCGCCTATTTAGAAAAGCAAACATTCCTTTTAGATCAATCTCCGATCCATAAATAATAATAATAATAAAGCCCTATGATTTAGCTTCCTTGATAAGCAAGCAACCCTTTTACGAAATAAAATTTGCAAAGATAAATGACCTGTTCCAATGATGGATTTGGAGACTTGAATATTTTGGGTGTTACTGATATGAATACCATCAGTGTTAGGACTATCCGCAGGCGCAGTTACCATGACGTTTGTGACATTAACGTATGAGCATGACTCAATCGAAATCTGAATCTGTTGCGCATTTCTCACCCTTAGATGATCTACTCTCAAATTCTTCGAGTTGTAGAAAGTAAGAGCCTGCATATATGCGTACAAAAAATATATATTTATGTAAAAGATCTATCTAATGGCGATCAAAACAATTAATTAATATTTTATGAAGAAATCATATATATGTTTCAACATAACATACCGTTGGGGCTTTCGTTGAGCATGACTGCATGCATACAAAAGAAAAAAAAAACAGAGAGATTAATGTCACTCTGTATGACATGTATATGCATCATGCAGGTATATTAATTAAATGATGAACACATGCACACCTTAGCTTTGTTCCGTTTGCATGAGTTTTGCCACCACGTTTCTCCGTTTCCGTCGACAATTCCGGTGGCGCCGCCATCGACTGATAAACTGTTCACACCGTCAAATGTAATCCATTTGCCGGGATCTTTGTAATCCGATCGCTTTTGAGATGCCCATAACTTCCCGAATATCTGTCGACCAAAAACGTTCATTAATTTGTATATTCAAATCCATATTATATGTGTGTGTGTGTATGATCATGGAGGATAGTGTTAAATTAACAAATAATAATTTTGTAATTAATTACCTGAACGGTGAGAATTGATGTGCATGGACCAGCTAATCGAATAGACTTGAGGAGATAAGTCTTCCCTTCGGGAACTAAGAGATTAACAGCTCCCTTTGAAGAACATGCTTTCATCCACGCATCCACGAACGCCTGATGATCATGCATGGATCATTAGTACGTACAAACAACTTCAAACTATACACATCGATTAATCATTTAGAAGTATGTACGAAATTTTCTTTAAACAGATCACTTCGACGTCATAATTACTAATTAAGGAAACACATGAATATCCAAAATTTTCGTTAAAAAGAATAAGAGTTATTTATATATACCTGTGTGTCATCGGTTTTTCCATCTCCTATAGCTCCATAATCAGAAACGCTAAGCGAAGAGGCTCTTACGAAGCTTTTCAGCCTTCCATAAGAATGGCCATATCCATTGACGTAGCTTCTTGAAGCGTCGGACCATGAGAGCATGATCAAAAGGGCCCATAATAGGAAACCGGTAATTAGTTTGCAACAACGGGCCATATTTGTGGTTAATATATTTGATCGATGTTTATGATTCTTGTCTTTGTGTTATGCTTTGTTTTGAAATTGGATAAGTGTATATATATAGGCAAATCAAAAAGGAACACATTCAAGAATAAATGTTAAGTTTTCTATGCTGTTGAATGAGTTCTAGATAATTAGGTTTCAAAATTGTAAAAACGTTTATATATTTCTTTTGAATATGGAGATTGTCACGTAAACATATTATTTTATTAACATATTATTAACATATTATTGCTAATTTAGGGAATCTAATATTAACATATTATGTTATTTACTTTTCTTTGTTAAGGATAAGATAGATTCAATAACTTCTTATCCAAGTAATTGGTTTAGATAAGATAGGATTAAGAGTTATCTAGTTCTAATAAGAAAGTATAAAGATTACTATATTAGTAAAAAGGAAATACTAATCCTTGCAGTATGCTTGCTCATTGCTCAGCTATGTCTCCTTGCGGCGTTTGCAAATTATAAATGGTGCAAGTAAGTGGAAGCACAGAGTCGGTTTTTCTCTTACCAGCACAGTCATTTCTCATGAAGCAGCTGCATTTTTGTACTAGGACAGTTCGTATCTCCTGACATTGGTAATAACGAATATGTTGACTTCCGTAGGCAAAAAATATAAGTGAACGAATTCAAAATTGCAAATACACACAAAAGCATGAAACAAGAACTCCTGTTTTTTTTTTTTTAATATTATAAGGTGGACGGTTTTGGATCCATTTGGCTAAAGGTCATAGCTTTCACAATTTTTTTTTGTTATAAATATTTGTTACGTTTCGGTTTTTTAAAATTCAATTCAGTTCAATTACATTGCAATTTGCTTCACTTATTCATTATGTCACTGTTTCTTACGAGTTAGGACCGTGAGGTGGCCATAAACATGGTCTATATGTCGATTGATACATCGGCCCATGTTCAAAAAAACCCAATATATTCGGCAGCCCAGAAATGTTACATTAACCATTAGCATCATTATATATCAATAGACAAATAAAACATTTGCGTTTATCCATGTGGCATATATGTAGTGTTTGCAACAGAGTCAACATAATTGGCTTCAAAGTGCAAGCTAAAATTTAAAAATCGGCTTATTGTGGTCATATTTTGTGGGATGGGATGGTCCTAGTCTGAACTCTGACCAATATGATTATTAGCTACAATCTTAACAGCTCGATGTGATAGGCTAGATACGCATCATACATGGTATAAATTTCAAAAACCTAGTCCCCAAAGCAAAAATTACAGTAAGGCGGTTGATAAACACGTAATCCAAATAAAATTAATTTCATAAATATTTTTTAAATCTCTAAATTCATTCTTGCATGGACTAAGGTTTACACAAAGTGTATTCATAATCATATGAAAACAGAAACTTTCAAGTTTTTGATTGACTGATTGCTTCTTCTCAGGTGGCAAATATAATCTATTTGGATCAGCCTGTTGGGACTGGCTTCTCCTACTCAAGAAATCAATTTGGTGATATACCAAGTGACACTGGAGCAGCTAAGCGGGTCCATGAGTTTCTTCGAAAGGTAAAGGGAAAACTCAAACTGGTTCAAGCATTTATGTGTCATAGACATTTTGCAGATTTGGTTATTGTTGTTGGTTATTCGTGTGCAGTGGCTAGCTAAGCATCCTAATTTTTTCTCCAATCCTTTCTATGTCACCGGAAATTTTTATTCCGGTATAGTCATTCCGGCTATAGTTCAAGAAATCTCAAATGGTAAGTTTTTTTTTTCGTCACTTGAATCCTGATACAAGCCCTTTTCTTTGCGTCTCTTTTCTTGATCAGGTTTTTATCGCAGGAAATGATCAAATAAATCTTCAGGTTCATTGGTATTGCGCGCTTGTTTCTTATATATAATTTGTTTAGCATTGAGAACTGAGAGTCTTGTTACTTTGACCAAACAAACAGGGTTACATTCTGGGAAATCCGTTAACAGATTTTGATAACAATGATAACACGCGCATTCCATTTGCTCATGGAATGGCTTTGATCTCTGATGAACTCTATGAGGTACAAAGTACTATGTGATGTTTTTTTTGTTTGTCACCACAATGAAGCAGTTAACAAACTAATCCAAAAATCCTTCTTTGAAGTCGCTGAGAAGAAGTTGCAGAGGAAATTAATATACTAAAGTGAATCCTCTTAACACAGGATGCTTGAAACTCGTTCAAGACTTTGACAAGGTAAAATACACACTCTGAAAATATCGACACAATACGAATATATAAAAAAAAGATCACTAGCTAATTCAGACTTTTCTGCTTATTTACAGTGTGTCTCTGGATTAGATGTAACATATATTCTAGGACCAAAGTACGTAAACCCATCTGATCCCTATGTAAGCAATCCGTCTGAGCATCGCATGTCTGTGCAGTCTAACCGCTGGGCCAATGAGAAGTCGGTTCGCAGAGCCCTTGGAGTGGATAAGGTATATATATACGAGGACAAGTTTAATACTCTATTAAATATGTTTTGATAAAAAGACTTGATTGATGATGATGGTAATGATTTTCAGTAGAGTATAGGAGAATGGTTACGGTGTTATCGCGAAATACCTTACAAGATTGACATTAAAAGCAGCGTACCATACCATAAGAATAACAGCATCCAAGGATACCGATCTCTCATCTTCAGGTCTTTATCCTTCTTGTTGTTTCTAATATGAGAAAAATCTGATAAAGTGCTAAAGGGCCATTTTTGAGCGAGCAAAGGAATGTAACACGGTACAATTTTGATGAGACTCAAAGTAGTGCTGATATGGACAAGATCGATGACGTGGAAGAAAGGAGAGGATCAACAAGATAAGTCCATTCAACGGTTCTTTGTTATGCAAATAAGATCATGTCTTCCTAGTTTTGAGGAACATGATCGTCACTTTCCCACTTCTTTGTTATTTGCTTCATTGTACTTTGCTTCTATTTAAATCAATGAAAAACAATAAAAGATGTAGTCTTAACTACCCATAAAATATTTGTGTTGTTAGTTTGTTCTTGAACAAATTTTCTTAGCTTTGAAGAGAGACCGATATTAGCTTTCATAGCCACTACAAGAAAACAACGGATTTGCGATGGACAAATCCATAGCAAATCCGTCGCAAATCACGTTTTGCGACGGAATTGCGACGACACGATTTCCGTCGCAAATCAGTCGTCGCAAAACAGTTTCCCTCGCAAATCCGTCGCAAATTTGCGACGAACCATTTTCCCTCGCAAATTTGCAACGGCAAATATCCGTCGCAAACCCGTCGCATATTTGCGATGATAAATACTCCCTCGCAAATTTGCAACAGATACATTCCCTCGCAAATCCGTCGCAATTTTGCGACGAGATAATTCCCTCGCAAATTTGCGACAAAAAATTTCCCTCGCAAATTAGCAACGGCAAATATCCGTCGCAAACCCGTCGCAAATTTGCGACGATAAATACTCCCTCGCAAATTTGCAACGGATACTTTCCCTCGCAAATCCGTCGCAAATTAGCGACGGATACTTGCCCTCGCAAATTTGCAACGGATACTTTTCCTCGCGAATCCCTCGCAAAATTGCAATGGATTTGCATGGAAAATTGAATTTTGTAAATTAAAAAAAAAATAAGAATTTAATTTAAAAATTGAATAATAATTAAAATAATTAACATATTAAATTTAAAAACATAATTATATAATTTAGTTATTACAAAAAGTGCATAATTGTTTTAAAAAAAAACAAAATAAAATGTTTACAAAGGACTGGTTCCGGTTCCGGTTCGGGTTCCGGTTCCGGATCCGGTTCCGGTTCCGGATCCCGATCCCGAAGGGTTACGTGCTTCGCGAAGTCTTGCAAAAGCCGGATCCTTCTCAGCAAAGTAATCCATGAAAGCATCATAGGAATTAATCTTCTCGGCCTGATTCGTTAGCATCTCGGCCTGACTCGATAGCATCTCGGCCTGACTCGTTATGATCCGGTGTAAATCGTCATGGGATGGACGCGAAGCCGATGTAGAAGAAGCTTCAATTTGCGGTTGAAGCGAACCGACACCGTAAATTCTTCCTTTTTTGCGGGGAGCAACCTATGGAAGACAAAAAAACAAACATTATAAATATTTCTAAAAATATTTAAATACAATACAACAATTTAATTTTTAAATACGTACCTCGGTAAAAATTTGGTTCTTCACGAAAGGAGTAAGGGCGCAAGATGCTGTGCTCTCGGGATCATCACTATCGACGGTCTGAGATAACAGTTATCTAATCTAAATTCATACTAATTAAAATACAAATTTAACAACCTAATATATAACATATCTAAATCTAACAATCTAAATTCATCCTAATAAATACAAATATAATAAATATAATTTTTTAACAAATCTAAAAAACTAAAAAACTAAATAATCTAACAAATCTAAGAAACTAAATAATCTAACAAAATCTAACAATTCTAAAAATCTAAAAATCTAAATTAAATACAAATCCAAATCTAACAAATCTAATTTTTTTTTCACAAATCTAACAAAGTTCACAAATCTAACAAATCTAACAAAGTTCACAAATCCAATATTTTTTTTTTTTAAGATAACAACATATATTTTTGAAATAAAAAATGAAATTAAAAAAAAGCAACTTACCTTCGCCCAGGAGAAGAAGAGGTCGCCGGAGGGAGAGGGGAGAGGAGGGGACTCGCCGGAGGGAGGGGACTCGCCGGAGGGAGAGTAGGTCGCCGGAGGGAGAGGAGGTCGCCGGAGGGAGAGGAGTGCTCGCCGGCGGAGGAGGAGAAGAAAGAGCTCGCGAGGTGAAGGGATGAGGTCGCGGAGGAGAGTAGAGAGGAAGGGAAGAGAAACCGATCGCCGGAGGAAGAGGAACCGATCGACGGAGGAAGAGGAACCGATCGCCGGAGGAGGAGGAGTGGGATCGCCGGAATCGACGGGAGATTGAGATTGAGGGGATTGAGAAGGGAGAAAGGAAGAAGAAGATAAACAGTCGGTTTATAAACTAATAAGCGATGGATTTGCAATGGATTTGCGATGGATACAAAAATTGCAACGGATTTGCGACGGATCCATCGCAAATCCATCGCAAAATTCGCGGTTAAATTTTGGCCCAAAATGTTCTGAAAAAATTCAATTTTCGTACCAAATTTCCAAAAAACATTTTGCAACGGATTTGCGATGGATAACTTATTTGCAACGGATTTGCGACGGATCCATCGCAAATCCGTTGCAAATTAATGAGTTTTTTTTTTAATGTTTAGGGTTTAGGGTATACGTTTAATAGTACATAATAAAGTTTACGGTTTATAATCTCATAAGAGTCATGATAATAAGCATATTTTTTCACAAATATAATGAATTTGAGGGTACGAGGAATGTTGAACTTATATATATATATATATATATATATTCATAAACAACATATACGGATATATGACGTTTTATATATCATACGGGGACATTTCCAAATTTTCACAATTTATGAATGCACATCATTAAATAACTTTAGAAATATAATTTTTTGAGATTCACTTTTAAAACCGTTAGACGCTTATCACGTTTTTATCCTCTCCGGAAATAAGGAATGAATCCCTAGCAATTCCATTGCAAATTTGCAACGGATTTGCGATGGATCCTTTTTTGCAACGGATTTGCGACGGATCCATCGCAATTCCATTGCAAATTTGCAACGGATTTGCGATGGGGTCTTTATTTGCAACGGATTTGCGACGGATCCATCGCAAATCCGTTGCAAATTCGTGATTTTTATTTTATAATGTTTAGGGTTTAGGGTATACGTTTAATAGTACATAATAATGTTCACGGTTTATAATCTCATAAGAGTCATGATCATAAGTATATTTTTTCACAAATATAATGAATTTGAGGGTACGAGGAATGTTGAACTTATATATATATATATATATATATATATATATATTCATAAACAACATATACGGATATATGACGTTTTATATATCATACGGGGACATTTCCAAATTTTCACAATTTATGAATGCACATCATTAAATAACTTTAGAAATATAATTTTTTGAGATTCACTTTTAAAACCGTTAGACGCTTATCACGTTTTTATCCTCTCCGGAAATAAGGAATGAATCCCTAGCAATTCCATTGCAAATTTGCAACAGATTTGCGATGGATCCTTTTTTGCAACGGATTTGCGACGGATCCATCGCAATTCCATTGCAAATTTGCAACGGATTTGCGATGGGGTCTTTATTTGCAACGGATTTGCGACGGATCCATCGCAAATCCGTTGCAAATTCGTGATTTTTATTTTATAATGTTTAGGGTTTAGGGTATACGTTTAATAGTACATAATAATGTTTACGGTTTATAATCTCATAAGAGTCATGATCATAAGTATATTTTTTCACAAATATAATGAATTTGAGGGTACGAGGAATGTTGAACTTATATATATATATATATATATATATATATATATATATATATATATATATATATATATATATATTCATAAACAACATATACGGATATATGACGTTTTATATATCATACGGGGACATTTCCAAATTTTCACAATTTATGAATGCACATCATTAAATAACTTTAGAAATATAATTTTTTGAGATTCACTTTTAAAACCGTTAGACGCTTATCACGTTTTTATCCTCTCCGGAAATAAGGAATGAATCCCTAGCAATTCCATTGCAAATTTGCAACGGATTTGCGATGGATCATTTTTTGCAACGGATTTGCGACGGATCCATCGCAATTCCATTGCAAATTTGCAACGGATTTGCGATGGGGTCTTTATTTGCAACGGATTTGCGACGGATCCATCGCAAATCCGTTGCAAATTCGTGATTTTTATTTTATAATGTTTAGGGTTTAGGGTATACGTTTAATAGTACATAATAATGTTTACGGTTTATAATCTCATAAGAGTCATGATCATAAGTATATTTTTTCACAAATATAATGAATTTGAGGGTACGAGGAATGTTGAACTTATATATATATATATATATATATATATATATATATATATATATATTCATAAACAACATATACGGATATATGACGTTTTATATATCATACGGGGACATTTCCAAATTTTCACAATTTATGAATGCACATCATTAAATAACTTTAGAAATATAATTTTTTGAGATTCACTTTTAAAACCGTTAGACGCTTATCACGTTTTTATCCTCTCCGGAAATAAGGAATGAATCCCTAGCAATTCCATTGCAAATTTGCAACGGATTTGCGATGGATCCTTTTTTGCAACGGATTTGCGACGGATCCATCGCAATTCCATTGCAAATTTGCAACGGATTTGCGATGGGGTCTTTATTTGCAACGGATTTGCGACGGATCCATCGCAAATCCGTTGCAAATTCGTGATTTTTATTTTATAATGTTTAGGGTTTAGGGTATACGTTTAATAGTACATAATAATGTTTACGGTTTATAATCTCATAAGAGTCATGATCATAAGTATATTTTTTCACAAATATAATGAATTTGAGGGTACGAGGAATGTTGAACTTATATATATATATATATATATATATATATATATATATATATATATTCATAAACAACATATACGGATATATGACGTTTTATATATCATACGGGGACATTTCCAAATTTTCACAATTTATGAATGCACATCATTAAATAACTTTAGAAATATAATTTTTTGAGATTCACTTTTAAAACCGTTAGACGCTTATCACGTTTTTATCCTCTCCGGAAATAAGGAATGAATCCCTAGCAATTCCATTGCAAATTTGCAACGGATTTGCGATGGATACTTTTTTGCAACGGATTTGCGACGGATCCATCGCAATTCCATTGCAAATTTGCATCGGATTTGCGATGGGGTCTTTATTTGCAACGGATTTGCGACGGATCCATCGCAAATCCGTTGCAAATTCGTGATTTTTATTTTATAATGTTTAGGGTTTAGGGTATACGTTTAATAGTACATAATAATGTTTTATTTTTATAAGATTTATGGTTTATGGTATATGTATTATTATCATAATAAAGTTTTTATTTTTTTTACGGATTTACAACATATACATATTTTTATTTTAAAAATTACATTATAGTACATTTAACACATTATTCCGAATCGTTTTCAGATTCATTTTCAGACATATTAGAGTGTTCACTATGCTCATCATTGTTTTCTCCGCTATCGTTCTCCTCGAACTCGTCAGATGCGGCTGCATCTTCGCTTGAATCATCCACGATGTCTTCAACTGTGGTCCTCGCTAATCCCTCGCAAATTCGTAGCAATTTTGCAACGCATTTGCGACGCCCTTTTGCCCCTCGCAAATTTGCGAGGGATTTGCGACTCTAGATATTCCCTCGCACGTTCGTCGCAAATTTGTTGCAAAATCGTCGCAATTTGCGACGACTTTTTCCCTCGCAAAATAGCGACGGATTTGCGACGACTAGTTAGTCACTCGCAAATCCGTCGCAAATCCCTCGCAAATCCGTCGCAAATTTGCGAGGGATAATATCCATCGCAAATTCCATTGCAAATCGACTGTTTTCTTGTAGTGAGCTAACAATTGGTACCAGAGCACGTTTTTGATCCGGACCACTTTGTGGTATCAAAAACATCATATTTTTCATCTTCTTTGTTATCGGTATTCTTCGTGAATCAACGATTATCAAGAACCCTCGACGAACGGCCATTCTTCGGAATCAACGGCCATCAAAATCTATCAAGCTATCAATCATCATTAATTCTTCCATCGTTTGTTTTTCTTTATCCTTCAAAAAAAAAAAAGAAGTTTTTCTATGCATTTTTCCATAGTTTCCACTATCATTAGTCTTTTTTTTTGTTAATCTTGTTATTTAAAAACAAAAAAAAACCACATCAAATCAATTTTCTTTTCCTTTGGTTTTTCTTCCATCATTTTCATTATCTTTAATTACCCAAAAAAAAAAAAAAGGCTTGATATTCAATAAAATAGAACCTTTCAAGTTTGGCTTTCTCTTGAATTTTGGACCGTCACCGGAAGAATCAACTTCGGAAGAAGAGTCTCAACATGAACCTTGAGGACAAGGTTCTTCGTGACGGTGGGAGTATTGATGAGACTCAAAGTAGTGCTGATATGGACAAGATCGATGACGTGGAAGAAAGGAGAGGATCAACAAGATAAGCCCATTCAACGGTTCTTTGTTATGCAAATAAGATCATGTCTTCCTAGTTTTGAGGAACATGATCGTCACTTTCCTACTTCTTTGTTATTTGTTTCATTGTACTTTGCTTCTATTTAAATCAATGAAAAACAACAAAAGAGGTAGCCTTAACTACCCATAAAATATTTGTGTTGTTAGTTTGTTCTTGAACAAATTCTCTTAGCTTTGAAGAGAGACCGATATTAGCTTTCATAGCTAACAAATTTCCTATTGAGATTAGGAAAATTTTCTCTAAGGTTCTTTTTCTTTTCTTCTAGTTTTGATTTGCTCCAATTCTCAACACTTATGTTAAGGATTCAAGGGTTTATAAACTTTTCTTGGCATGATGTTTCTTCGGTGAAACAGTGGTGATCATGACATGTTCGTCCCTCTCCTCGGAACTCAAGACTGGATAAGATCTCTCAACTATTCCATTATTGATGACTGGAGGCCATGGATGATTCACAATAAAGTCGCTGGGTATTATACCATTTTTTTTGTTTTTGTTTTTTATCGGGATTCTCTTGGTCATTTCTCACCAAATAGGCACACAATCTGTTTCTTTGCAGATACACAAGGACGTATGCCAATAAGATGACATTTGCCACTGTGAAAGCAAGTCCACGTTATTTTTATTACATAATTGGAAGAGCTTCTTTATACATGAGTTTCTTAGTTTTTGTGGGTTTGGTTTATAGGGGGGTGGGCACACGATGGTGTATAAACCAGAGGAGTGCTCTGTGATGTTCAAGAGATGGATTAGTGGCCAGCCTCTGTAACAGCCTATCAGCTATGTGGTGGAAACCTTTGCAAAATCATGATATGGCGATTTCTACATAATTTATCTTTGTGATTGAGCCCAAATAGAGGGACAAGTTATAGTATGATTTAGCCAAAACACTTTCAAGGGTTTACTCCTAATTTAATCTTAATGCCTCTTAACATTTTCAAGGGTTTTCATAGACTTCAAAGCTCATATAAGCCTCGTATATTTCTTTTCAACCACAATATCAGTGAAACTTTAAGAGTAAGCAAATGTGTGAAATTATACTAAATAAGGACGAAATCAGTCCCTTTTTTTCATGTTCCAAACTTAACTTAACACAAATTATATTCATCTAACTTTATAATAATAAGAGGCATAAAAATCATTAAAAACAAAACTCATCGAATGGTTAAAAAAATCACAAAAAAACTAAAAAAAATCAGCAAAGATTAAAAAAGATACTAACATGATGATTCGTAATTTAAAAATTTCATATAACTCATGTTCATAAACAATTTATAAGCTTTATTTCTTAAAAAACTAGCATGAATATAACATATAAAATTATGTTGTGCTATGATATCCCCCGGCCTAGCGCGAATTTCTACCTAGTAATAATAATAAACTCATCTGTGAGATATCGGACTTCAGTCAACTCACGACTTGGGCCAGCAGTTGGGCTTAGTACAAGCCTTAGTGTCAAGTTGGGCCCAAGTAAGTTTATAGGGTTTCCTTGTTATAAATACAAGTGTTTAACAATAGGAATACCTAATCCAGACTCCAAGGATTCCGAGCGCCTTAGAGGCGGCTCGTAAAGCTAGAGAGAGAATAGGAGTTTCTCTGGGGAATCTAGTTATGTTCTTTGTTCTTTCTTGTTTGTTGGGTGTGAGAGAGATCTATATTGTGAACCACATCGGAGGTGTTTTCCGATTGATTCTTTATAGTGGATGTTGTGGATCCAGGATCCACCCCAGACGTAGCGGTTAGAGGCCGTGAACTGGGTGAACAATTCTCGTGTTCGTTAATTTGTGTATCGAAGATAGATTGGGACAAAGAGGATTTGAGTTTAAATCCTAACAAGTGGTATCAGAGCGTCAGATTCTTCAATTCACAGTTTTGACGGGAACATCGATCTCTCACACTGGAAGAACGGTTGAAAGAATTGGTGAAGTGTGTGCAATCACACGGGTGAATTTGATTTACTGGTCAGATTAAAATAATAAAATAATCTGTAAGAGAGTGAATCTGGTTTTGGAAGCTTCATGATGGACGAGATGGTTTCCCGCCGGAGAGGAACTCGCCTGAAGGAGAGGACCGCCGGAGGCCGTTCTGGTCGGAGGCAAAGGTAGAGTCACAAGCTCCGGAGGCCTTCAGAGGACGGAGGCGGATCTGGTCATGGGCTGAGAAATTGCCGGAGAATCGCCGAAGAAGAAGCTTTGGGTAGCAGAAGATGATTCGCGGTGGTTTGGATCAAGGGAGTGGTGATGTCGCGGCTGGTTCTCGCCGTTGAGGAAGAGAAAAGCTCGCTGAGGGATCGCCGAGGAGAACGCCGGAGAAGACAGAGGAAGCGCCGGAAACCGCCATCGGTGAAGAAGCAGAAGAGAAGGCTCGCGGAGGTTCCTTGAGTGCCGAGAAGAAGCGCCGAGAAACGCCGAGGAGGACGCCGAGAATTCCAGGCGACGGCGCGGCAGGGCTAATCGTAGACCGGGTTCCACGCGAAGGAGAAGAAGCGTGGAGGAGGAGGAAGCGGCGTTGCAGGTTGAATTCACCGGAGTCACGGCGACGGCGGGGCGAATCGTCGGGATGGAGTCGCCGAGTTCTGGCCGGTAAACGGCGCCGGTGACATGGGCAGATCGGCGGCTGGTTTTTCGTCGAGGAAGAGAGAAGCTAGGGTTCCCAGTTGGGCCCGAGTTGGACCAAAAAAAAAAAAAAAGGATTTGGGCCAAGAGCTGGGCCCGAGAAGAAAACAATTGGACTAGGCCGAGTGAAAAAAAGACAGAGCCCAAGGTGGAGTATGTTGTTTTAGACTTTGAAATATTTTCTGGGCCCAAATGGGCATTTCCGAATTAATGCAGATTTTG
The DNA here is from genome assembly GCA_030161315.1 of Eutrema japonicum. NCBI lineage: Eukaryota > Viridiplantae > Streptophyta > Magnoliopsida > Brassicales > Brassicaceae > Eutrema > Eutrema japonicum. The sequence continues at coordinate 54,459,892 of BSQW01000003.1, read as the reverse complement.
GAGGAAATTTTAGTGGGTCAGGGATTAAAACAAGTCCAGTTTTAACCAAAAGAAAAATTGTCTAAAATTGCATAAGCGAATATGGAAGGAGAATAGACAGGAGCTCAAGGGACAGAATATCACAGAGGAGACAGAAAAGTGCAACAAGTTAGAGATTGGTTTAAGGTGGAGTTATCTCCGGTATCTGATGGGTTATTGGTTCAGATTAAGATCAGGGAATCAGAATTGCATCGTCACTCTCAAGGGTCAAACCGTGGAACCACAAGGTATAATTTGTGATGTTTTGATTGGTTGTTTCTGGTTACTCAGGGTCTGCAAAATTCAGGGAATTGAAGTCTTGGGAGAACACAAGAGTTGGTGTTCAGGGTTCAAAATTTGCCATTGGAAGAAAATTCATGGGACTGAGGGACGCCTTAGAAGTTTGAATTGTCTGTGTGTTATTGGCTATTTGAGGATTAAGAAAAGGTTTCTAGATTCAGTTTAAGGAGAGTTGCAGATGAGTATGGAACAAGATCAAGGAATCTGTTGGGGTCAAAGGCAGATTGGTATGGTTAAGGTTTGAGGAGTTTTGGTTAGCAGGGGTAGTCTCAAGTTGGTGGATAGAGGTCCAAGAGCAGATGGAGATGTCTACAGGTTCAAGCATAAACAGGTTGCAACCGGGGTTAGAAGGAAAGCTTTAGAGCTTTGTTGCTTGATGGTGGTGAAGACATCTGGATATCAGTTGCAGGTTTTAGCAATTGAAGAGGGATCTAAGAAAGGATCAGAATGCAGATGGCAAAAGCTGCATTGGGAAAGGAGAACAAGCAGAGTTCTGGTATACCTATTTGCATCTTAGAGAAGTCTGGTGGATGAATCTTTTGCAGGGTTGACTTGCAGGGAGCTCAAGTGAAGATTCATGTTGATTTCTAAGGAAAAAGATGCTATTGTCAAGATAGGTGGATTTGAATACAGGTGATGTGATACAAGGTATGTTTACAACAAGGAAGCGGCTTCAATGGTTCTAGAGATGAAGTGCTAAGGGTTGTAACATGGTGTCTCGGGTACTTCACAAGGTTGTGGATGTGAGACAGGTTTACCAAACAGTTCGAGTCTGTTGGTTGGATGGTTCTGATGGTGCAGAAAGGTTCTGAACAAAATGTTGAGCAAAGATATTTGTATCGAGAGTCTTCTTAGCCAGGTTGAGTTAGGAGGAGGGTTCTGCAGGCAATAGCAGCGGTGCAAAGTGATGTTCAAAAAGGTGTTCAGGTTCAGTGGTGTCTTGGTAAATCAGAGACGGGTTTCAGGGAAATGAAGCATAAATGACTTAGAGGTTTTCTGCAGTTGATTCAAGATGAATTGGTTTGTCAGCAAAGTTCTGTAAAGCATGATGCATGAACATGGTTGTGTCGAAAGTCTGTTCAGCAGTATGGTTGGATGGCGTGTTCTGTTATGAGTAACAGCGGTACAAAAGGAGTTCAAGGCTGATATGTTTTGTCAGAGAAGGTGTTGAATCAGGGATTGTTTCAGGTTTGAAGCATGTATGATTCAGGGTTAGCTGCTTACAGTTCAAGGAGTGTTTGATTAAGCTCAGTGTACAGGAGAAGAATCAAAGAACACCAAAGTGAACCAAGTTGCAGAAGGACAAGTTTACATGAAGATCAAAGTGCCAAGTCTAGAGCCATGAGTCAAAGGTTCAAAGGGCAATTCACAAGGAGATTTCAAGCTGTGATTAAGGTGGAGATTCTAGAAGAAGCAAACAGGAAGAAAGACAAAGGAACAAAGATTTGTGGAGAAGTTGAGGGTTGTCTGAATCCGAAGGTGGAGATTGTGAGATATCGGACTTCAGTCAACTCACGACTTGGGCCAGCAGTTGGGCTTAGTACAAGCCTTAGTGTCAAGTTGGGCCCAAGTAAGTTTATAGGGTTTGTTAGAGGGGGGATTAGCACCCCCTGGTTTAACTCGGTTCGAACCGAGATCGGTTCAATCAAGACCGGTTTACGATGGTTCGGATCGAGGATAAGTCGGCCCGAAAACATTGGGCCGAGCTCGGGATCTCGCTGAAAGCCCACCTCGGCTACCGATCTAGGCCCATCACAAGCCCAGTCCGTTACAACAGATGAAACCGGAATATTTCCTCTTTCCCGCCGATCTCGGAAATGGAAATATTCCTTGCGAATAGACCGCCAAAGAATAAGGAATATATCCTTATCTCGGAGGGGAATCCGGAATATTTCCATTCCCTAATCGAGCAAGGAAAAGGGAATATTCACATTTAGAGCCGCCTCAAGACAATATAAATAGAGGAGAAGGTTCATTCATCAACACATCCACAACTTCCACAGAGACAGAGAATACAAGAGAGAGCTCATTACCGATCTTGAATCCTTTTGTCTTTTTCTTACTTAAACTCTGTTGTAACGCCGACCTTGATCAATAAACGAGATTCCGATTAAAGTACTGTTTTACCCCTTTTGTGTGATTTACGGATCAACAATTGGCGCCGTCTGTGGGGACAGATAGAACAGTACTTTCGGATATCGTTTGATTGAAGTTCGGCAATGGTTCTTCTAGTCGATACCAACAGTTCGGCAATCTCCGTTCTTCCGAGGATAATTCCTAAATAATTCTAAATAATCCTAAATAATTCTCCGATCTACCCAGCAACAGATGACGGACGAGAGAAAAAAAAAAAAAAAAAAAAAAAAAAAAAGTCTCGTTTATGCTCACCCGATCTACACCTCCTCTCAGGGCATTGACGATTACAACAAATCGCATCGGCCCACAACCCAGCGATTCATTATCCCCCGAGTTCATAAGCAATTCACCACCGTGCACCAGGAAGGACGCCACCATCGTTGGAGAGCCGCCACAACACCTTCGAGTTGAGCCGCCGTGATCAAAGGTGGTTTGAGTCGTTGCTTGCGTCGCAAGTCACTGCTGCAACTCGCCCGTTCGAGCTCTCCGGCGACACCAGCAACTCCGATCTGCTCTGCCAGCCTTGCCTCAACATCACCGTCGCTCAGCCTCTGTCCGTTCGCCGATCCGAGCAACCGTTGGTGTTCGTCGCCTTCGCCGCACGTCACCGCTTCTCCTTCACGATCGTGTAGCATCATCTCCTTCGTCAACTCAAGTCATCGTGCCTCTCCTGCCTCAGTCCAAGCTCGTGAATCCAGGATGTAAATCGAGCTCACAAAGCTCAGGCCACCTTCGTTAATCTCCGCCGTCTCGGCAACAAGATCAAGCCGACGTTCGAAAGGGATCAGATTTCTTTGTTGGGCTCAAAAATACTTGTGGCCCATACGATACCATGGCATAGTAGGCCGAGATTCTGGCCCAATAGACATCAACCGAGCTCGTCATGACTTCCACTTGGGGCAATGACCGGACGATGCAAGCTCCAATCAAATCGAGTCCGAGAACTTGAACCCCGACATAACATGCGGTCTTAAGCAAAAAAAAAAAAAAAAAAAAAAAAAAAAAAAAAAAAGAGGACAACCTCTGATCTCGTTCTCGCTTGTCACTTATCGATTATAGCTCGTCTACAGAGCTCCCTAAAATTCAGGTATTTTTTATCAAATTTTTTATCCAAATGATCCAAATAAAGGAAATCTTCTCTTTATTAATTAAAGGAAATTTCCCTTTAATTACGTAGATCGGTTTCGATGGGCCTTGAAGTTGATTGTTGGGCTGATTTCTATTCAAACCGGGTTAAACCGGGGGAGTGCTAAATCCCCCTCTAACAATTAGTCCCCCCCTCAGTTCGGCGAAGGAGTGTTCGAGTTCGGCGGATTTCTTTAGCCCGATTGGAGTTGAAATCAGCATCTGGTCGAATTTCCTTTTAGACGTTGTTCGTCTTTGTTCCTGCAAAAATTACTAAAGACGAGAGATTGAGCTCGAGACTGAGCTCGGCGTTTGTTAGTTAGGTGCGAGGTCGGTCTCGGCTTTTCCAAGTTCGGTTTCGATAGTTCGTGCGGGACTGTGAGGTCGGCGAGCTGTGATTGCGAGCTGCCCAATTGTTTAGATCGGTGAATTACGATTACGAGTTGCCATACTGCGGGGTCAGCGAGCTGTGCGGTCGGAGAACTGCGATCGTGAGTTTGGCGAGCAGGGGGTTGGCGAGCTGTGGCCGTGAGTTAGGTGGGGCTGCGAGATCGGCGAACTGTGACTGCATGATGAGTAAGTTGCGACTGAGCTACCTAACTGTTAGACCGACGAGCTGCGACCGCTAGCTACCTTACTGTCGGATCGTCGAGTTACGACCACGAGCTGCTTTACTGCGAAGTAGGCGATATGTTCGATTGGGAGGTAGGTGAACTGCTTGAGTTTGGCTTGATGATACGAACTGTACGAGTTCGGCGAACTGCTTAAGTTCGGCCTGATGATACGAACTGTACGAGTTCGGCGAACTGCTTAAGTTCGGCTTGATGATACGAACTGTACGAGTTCGGTGAACTGTACGAGTTCGGCGAACTGCTTAAGTTCGGCTTGAAGGAACGGATCCTATGATATAATCTGAAAAGAAAATATCTTCGAATAACAAGTAAAAAAATTGATAAAAAATACCTGAATTTTAGGGAGCTCTGTAGACGAGCTATAATCGATAAGTGACGAGCTGGATCTATCAGTGGATGTCCTTTTTTTTTTTTTTTTTTTTTTTTTTTTTTACCGAATTTGACTATGTTGGAGCTGCATCGTTGAGAATGACGTCTTTGGGCTTTTAAATCCTTGCATTATTTTGGGCCGAAATTTGGGTCTAATATCTTGTGATATTTGAATGGGCCAAAAACTTTACCAAGCCCAACAAAAAAGAGAAATCTGATCTTCTTTCATGTCGGCGGTGATGGTGAGTGAGGTCAGCATCGGGTGCTTCCTGGTCGGCATGCAAGTTACATCTTCTCTGGTCATGGTGGTTTTCATGCTCGGCAAGTGAGTTTGTCACGTTGAGTTCGAGATCGGCGGTACGATAAGTTTGCCTCCGCGAGCTCGGCGTGTTCAATGGCTGCGGTCTGATGAGTTCGGTGTGTTTGAGATCGGCGGGTTCATCATGGCGAGAATCAGATCGTGAGTTCGTCATTGTTTGTCGTTTCCCTCGCGTACTCCTCCTTGTCACGATCACGTTACTTGGCACGTCTTCTTCATACCATGTTGCTTGGCATACACGTCACGCTTGTTTCCTCATCTTGCTCATGGCGTTGAGCTGGCGTTGAACATGACGAGAAGAGTCGGAGGCTTTGTCGGATTTCTAGGGTTTTAAAATAATTCTCCATAAACACCAGATTTTTCTTGCCCCCTCCTTCTAGCGCCAATTGTTAAACCAGAATTCGCACACATCGTAGATTTTTCTTGCCCCCCTCCTTCTAGCGCCAATGGATCTTGAATCCTTTTGTCTTTTTCTTACTTAAACTCTGTTGTAACGCCGACCTTGATCAATAAACGAGATTCCGATTAAAGTACTGTTTTACCCCTTTTGTGTGATTTACGGATCAACAGGGTTTCCTTGTTATAAATACAAGTGTTTAACAATAGGAATACCTAATCCAGACTCCAAGGATTCCGAGCGCCTTAGAGGCGGCTCGTAAAGCTAGAGAGAGAATAGGAGTTTCTCTGGGGAATCTAGTTATGTTCTTTGTTCTTTCTTGTTTGTTGGGTGTGAGAGAGATCTATATTGTGAACCACATCGGAGGTGTTTTCCGATTGATTCTTTATAGTGGATGTTGTGGATCCAGGATCCACCCCAGACGTAGCGGTTAGAGGCCGTAAACTGGGTGAACAATTCTCGTGTTCGTTAATTTGTGTATCGAAGATAGATTGGGACAAAGAGGATTTGAGTTTAAATCCTAACATCATCTTTGCCTGCCACATCATTTAGATTTTGACACATCACTCTCCAAAGTTCCAAACGTATCGATAATCAACCACGCAAAATATAAAATAAAACATATGCGAAAGCAAATACAAATACAAATGCCTAAAATCATCACCCACTCAAATTCAGAAAATAATTAAGATTTTCTCAATTCCATAGATCCAGAAGGTAATTCATCAATTCAAAGCTAATCGAAAAAAACAAAACGTCAAAATCTATGAAACACCTCCTCATGTGTATTGTATTGTTCATCATATTCATTATCACATTACAAGCACCAAACCAAACACGACGACGACAACAACAGCAACAAGGAGAAGAAAGATCGATCTGACCGTACCTAAATTTTCAAACATCAAAAACATTTTCAATTATCATAAGTACGACACTCATCAGTCTCAGGATTATCACTGCAATATTCTTCCAAAGGATCGGATCCACCAGCTTTCTTCTTGTCCCTTGCGTGACTCGCCGCCGCACTCAGCTCCTCCACCTCGTCCCACGCCGCCACACACTCTCCGCTCACCGGATCGTCGGCGCAAGTCTCCTTCGCTTCCTGTATACTCTTCTCCACCTTATCCGATATCCCTCCTTCCGATGTCGCCTTAACCATAACCACCCGGTTCATCGAACCGAATTTCCACGGGTAATTCAAACGGACCGGGGCGGATAGACGAGCCGCCGGTCGAACTACCGCTCGCGGAGTGGCGACGTTAAGACCGGTTGCAGCTATGGTTGTCATCGTTGGAGGATTTTTTATGGAGGAGAGATTTTTTTTCATGGGAAGAAGAAGAAGAAGAAGATAAATACAGCTCCTGGTTATTGAAACTCTGTGAACACGATCCTCTTATCTCCTAACAACCAAGCATATTGTGCCGCGTGTTTTTGGATATTTCTTACAAAAATATTCTTTTCCACCAGACTGAGAGGATACAACATATTTTCTTTTTCGAATTTTATGGAAAAGTTGAAAACTACATAAAAACAGTATGAACAGAAATCTTTATCGAAAGGTATGCAACTAAAACGACATTTATTGTTACGATTGTCATTTATCAAACTAAAACTATAGATCAAATTTGTTTTCTTATATATAGGTACTAAATGGTAACGCTAGCGAATTCGCAGTTACTATTTGCATTCCATAAAATTCACGGATTCGCAGATTCGCGGATTCGTAAAAATTTGTGGATCCCAAAAATTCACAATTCGAAATTCGCAAAAAATCGTAATTCGCAATTTGCAAAAATTCGTAATTCGTAGAGATGCATTTTGCAAAACATTCGCGAATTCACAATTTTAAATTTAATATATTTATGGGATGCGTTTTATTAATGAATTACTATAATAAAATTTTAAATTTAATATATTTATATTTTGGTTGTTTTATTTTTAATATTTCATATGTGTAATAAAATTATTAATGTTATAAATTTCTTTTGTAAAATAAATTTGGTTCTTTTATTTTTAATATTTCATATGTGTAATAAATTAATAATGTTATATGTTTCTTTTGTAAAATAAATTTGATTATTTTTATTCATAATATTTTATATGTGTAATAAATTATTAATGTTATAAGTTTCATATGTAAAATAAAATTTGTTAATATTATACGTTCATTATTTTGTTAGATGGTAATTCTAACAAAAAGAACTTTGCTATGGGTCTAAATGATAACAAAAAAAACAAATGTGCAAATTCAGCTTGATTCAGCAATTCGCAATTTGCGATTCGCGATTCGCAGTTACCATTTGCATTAACAAAATTCGCGCGCATGTTACCATTTAAACCCGTAATTTTACGTATAAAATGTCTAAACTAATCAGCTACATTTTTTAAATTACAGTATTTTAGTCAAAATATGGTGCGCACTCGACTTTGGGTCATAGCTATCAAGCCAAAGCCAGAGGTTTTGCTTCGTGAAGAGAAACAGTTAGTTGGGCATATAACACATAAAGCCCACATAGAAAAGAAAGATGAAGTGGGCCTCTGTTACAACATCAAGCCCATCTTGAATCATCCTCAACCTTCAATCTGCAACAAAAGCGAATCCAATCATCAGTCAAAAGGAGTCGCTTGTACAACAAATCCAGCTACCCAAATCCGATTACATAACCGTTTTGATTCCTTGTCATCGTGTGATGTGACGTGTGGTTAACTTGTCGTCTTTCTCTTTAGGTTTATGTGTGTATCTCCTATATAAGGAACACACTGCTCATTGAAAAAAGTTAAGAGAAAATATTAATAAAGAGTGGTCACAGAGCCTCAGGCGTTTCATGGAGCCATGGCCGACGCACAATCAACACCTGCGCAGATTCCGCTCCTTACACCTGCTCAGACTCCAACGACTTCTTTTCGAGCTCTAGAGATGTTGGTTCGAACTCCGGCGGCTCCAAATCGAGTTCCAAATCCGTCAGAACCACCACCTACATCAGCTTTTCATCATCCAACGTTCCATCCACCGTTCCCAACGGCACCTCAGGTTGCTGCGTCGTCACTCTTGAGCATCTCACACTGTGTCACTCTAAAGTTAAGTGCTTCCAACTACTTGCTTTGGAAACACACAGTTTGAGTCGTGGCTTTCAAGCCAGAAACATGTAGGACATGTTACTGGAGGAACCCAAGACCTCATTCGACAGTGGTGATGCGAATAGGTGACACATACACGGAAGCACCGAATCCATATCTTCTCACTTGGCTTCACAACGATCAAGCCGTGCTTGCCTTGCTCTTTGGATCTCTATCTGAAGATGCTCTTCGCTCTGTCTATGGTCTTCAAACATCACAAGAGGTATGGCTCGCTTTAGCCAAAAAGTATAATCGAATCTCTGCCTCTAGATAGTTTGATCTGCAAAGGCGATTACAAACTGTTTCAAAACAAGGAAAATCTATGGCTGACTATTTGAACTCTGTTAAGACCATTTGCGATCAATTAGATTCTGTAGGTTGTCCTGTTGATGAATATGAGAAAATCTACGGAGTTCTACATGGTTTAGGTCAGGAATATGAACCCATTGCTACGGTGATTGAAAACTCCTTGGATTCCTATCCTTCACCATGTTTTGAAGATATTACAGTCAAGCTGACTAATTTTGAGGATAAGCTCCAGTCCTACTCTCAGAACGTTGAAGTCACGCCTCATCTGGCCTTCAACACCGACAGAGGATACACAAACCGTGGTCGTGGTCAGAACTATGGGAGATCCAATGGTTATCAGGGTCGTGGTCAAAACTTTCGTACTCGTGGGCGTGGATTTCCTCAACAGATCAACACTGGATGAGGCCCCGATACAGAACGACCTACCTGTCAAATCTGCCACAAGTATGGTCACGCTGCCTTCAAATGCTACAGACGTTTCGATCATGCTTATCAAAGTGATGATTTTCCCAATGCTATGGCGGCCATGAGAATCTCAGACACCCCATCTCTCTCAGGACAATAGTGGTATCCTGATACGGGTGCCACCTCTCATATAACAAACTCCACCGCTCAGCTCCAATCTGTCAAACCTTATGAGGGAAACGATGCAGTCATGGCCTGCATTGGAGATTTTCTGCCCATAACACACGTTGGCTCTGCTGTTTTACCCAGCTTGCAAGGTACTCTTCCTCTACAGGATGTTTTAGTTTGTCATGCTATTGCAAAGTCTTTGCTGTCCGTTTCTAAACTCACATCAGATTACCCCTGCTCTTTTGAATTCGATTCTGATGGTGTCATTGTGAAGGACAAGCAGAGCAAACAACTGTTAACCAAAGGAAGCAGACATAATGATCTTTACGTGCTGGAAAATTCACACTTCATGGCTTTTTACTCACCACGACAACAAGCTACAAGTGATGCAGTATGGCATATGAGGCTGGGACATCCTCACAGTGATATACTCCAGCACCTGTCAAGATCTCAAGCAATAACTGTGAATAAGACAAGTAATAATCTGTGTAGTGCTTGTCAAATGGGAAAATTCTGCAGACTTCCCTTCTCTTCATCTGATTTTGTTTCTACTAGACCTTTAGAACGCATACATTGCGACTTATGGAGACCTTCTCCTGTTATCTCAACTCAAGGGTTTCGGTTTTATGTCATCTTTATCGACAATTTTTCAAGGTTTAGTTGGTTCTATCCGTTGAAACTGAAATCAGATTTCTTCTCTGTCTTCCTTCTATTTCAACAAATGGCTGAAAATATGTTGCAACACAAGATCAGTATGTTTCAATGCGATGGAGGGGGTGAATTCACCAGTCATAGGTTCATCTCTCATCTAGCTAAATGCGGGATGCAGGATTAAACAACTTCTCTCATGCCCTCACACTCCACAACAAAACGGATTGGCGGAAAGAAAGCACATACATTTGGTTGAGCTTGGTATGTCGATGATTTTTCAAAGCAACACTCCTCAAAATTTGTGGGTTGAAGCCTTTTCTACTGCTAACTTCCCTGATAATCTCTTACCCTCGTCTGTACTAGACAATAAATGTCCTTATGAGATTCTAATGGGAAAGTCTCCAATCTACACTTCTCTTCGAGTTTTTGGAAGCACTTGTTACCCATATTTGAGACCTTATGGCCAGAACAAGTTTGATCCTAAGTTTCTTCTTTGTGTCTTTATGGGTTACAATGAGAAGTACAAGGGCTATAGGTGTCTTCATCCCCCAACTGGCCGTGTCTATATTAGTCGACATGTGATCTTCGATGAAGCTCACTTCCCTTTCAATGATGTGTACAGCTCATACCATCCTCATCCTCCTACACCTCTGCTTTCTGCTTGGCACAAAGGACTCAATGTACCTTCTCCCACTACAGAAACCTTTCCAGAAGAAGACGACATGACACTGTAGCAACAACGTATCACCACCATATCAGATCCATCAATTACGGCTTCAACAAGTATGACTAGTGATGTGACTCCTTTGGTTGACGAAGAGTGTTCTGAGTGTACGGCAGGCATTGAACCTGTTCCTATAGGCAACAACACTTCTTCTTCAACCTCACGGACAGTCACACCAGTACCTGCACTTGTTCAGCTCACTCCAGCTCCATCTCGATCTTCTGCTCCATCTATTTCCCAATCTTCTGCGATTTACTCTGAGTCTTCTATGTTCACTGAAAGTGATTTTCCAGCTCTTCCTACCGTGCCGCAACCTGCAACATCATCTGAACCAAAACAACATATTGTCGTCACACAAGACAATGCACCAGTTTGTGAAAATCACTCAACACATCCCATGACAAAAAGAGCTAAAGATGGGATTCACAAACCTAATCCGAGATATGCTCTACACACTGTCAAAACTAATTATCCTGAACCAAAGTCAGTGAAATCTGCTCTCAAAGACCCTGGTCGGTATACTGCTATGGATGAAGAAGTTGGTACTTTTCACGAAACCAAAACTTTTGATTTAGTTCCTCCTTCCCCAGCCATTCAACATCTCGGCTGCAAATGGGTTTTTAAAACAAAATTACGTTCTGATGGATCTCTAGACAGATTGAAAGCACGTTTGGTGGCCAAGGGGTATGAGCAAGAAGAGGGAATCGATTACATTGAGACCTACAGTCCAGTGGTCAGGACTGCTACAATACGGTTAGTTCTTGATGTTGCTACAGTTAAGCGATGGGACATTAAACAATTGGATGTCAAAAATGCTTTTTACATAGTGATTTGAAAGAAACAGTCTATATGGCGCAACTACCAGGATTTGAAGATCCAAAAAAACCAAATTACATTTGCAAATTGAACAAGGCAATCTACGGATTAAAGCAAGCTCCTCGTGCTTGGTTTGATAAACTGAGCTCCTATCTCCTCGAACTTGGTTTTACTTGCACGTATGGAGACCCTTCTCTCTTTGTTTATCTTAAGGGCAATGACGTGATGTATCTCCTTCTGTACGTCGATGACATCCTCTTGACTGGGAGCACCAATGACCTGCTAACAAGACTTCTTGACAATCTCAAACTCAAGTTCTGTATGAAGGATATGGGACCATTGCATTACTTTTTCGGTATTCAAACTCATTTCCACAGCAATGGGCTCTTTCTTAGCCAGGAAAAGTATGCTTCAGATCTTCTAATCACAGCTGGAATGGGTGATTGCGCTCCCATGCCAACACCACTGCCACTACAACTCGATAAAGTTCAGGGACAACATGAATTGTTCTCCGATCCCACATTCTTCAAAAGCATAGCCGGTAAACTTCAATACTTGACTTTGACAAGGCCGGATATTCAATTTGCTGTGAACTACATATGCCAAAAGATGCATGCTCCTTCTGTTGCTGATTTCACAAATTTGAAAAGAATCCTGCGGTATCTCAAAGGAACGTTAAGCATGGGTGTTCATCTACATGATGATACAGATTCACTCTTAGAGCTTACAGCGATAGTGATTGGGCGGGCTGTAAAGAGACGAGAAGTTCTACTGGAAGTTTTTGCACGTTTCTTAGCTCCAACATCTTCTCTTGGTCAGCCAAAAGACATCCGACGGTTTCACGATCGTCGACTGAAGCAGAGTATCGTTCTCTATCGATTGCAGCAACTGAGCTCAAATGGATTTCTTCCTTGCTTGGTGAAATGGGGATTCAACTACCTTCGACACCAGAAATGTACTGCGACAATCTGTCTGCGGTGTATCTTACCGCTAATCCGGCGATGCACAACAGGACGAAGCACTTTGACACCGACTTCCACTATGTCAGAGAACGCGTCGCTCTTGGAGCTTTTGTGGTAAATCAGATTCCTGCCTCCCTACAGCTTGCTGACATCTTCACGAAATCTTTGCCTCAACAACCATTTTACGATCTCAGTTAACAACTTGGTGTCGACTCACCGCCGGCCACAAGTTTGAGGGGGTGTATCAAGCAAAAGCCAGAGGCTTTGCTTCGTGAAGAAAAACAGTTAGTTGGGCATATAACACATAAAGCCCACACAGAAAAGAAAGATGAAGTGGGCCTCTGTCACAACATCAAGCCCATCTTGAATCATCCTCAACCTTCAACCTGCAACAAAAGCGAATCCAATCATCAGTCAAAAGGAGTCGCTTGTACAACAAATCCACCTACCCAAATCCGATTACATAACCGTTTTGATTCCTTGTCATCGTGTGATGTGACGTGTGGTTAATTTGTCGTCTTTCTCTTCAGATTTATGTGTGTATCTCCTATATAAGAAACACACTGCTCATTAAAAAAAATTAAGTAAAAATATCAATAAAGCTTGCATTTTCATAAATCTAAAGTTTTCTCACTAGCTTTCAATAGCTAAGGCCCACATATGCAGTAACGTCCACGAAGATATGGTGCACTCGACCTTCAAATTTTTTGTTTTTTTTTTCAGATTTACCGTCGCCGATTAATCGCTGCAAATCGGGAAACCGCCTAATCCGGCCGACCAGGACGAAATCGCGCGGCTCTCCTCTGCCCACCGCGTCCGATTAGTCGGGCGATTGTTTATTTTTTTTTTGTTGCTAAAATAGTCGGGCGATTGTTGTTTCTAGGTAATAAATTCAAGTCGTAAAGATCATTGAAATATTCGTCTCTGGTTGCGAGATTCCAAGTGAAAGTTGAAGAAAGAAAGAAAAAAGCTTTGAGAGTTGTTATGGAACAGATGATTTGCTCATCAAGATACTGTCGTTTGTCCCAACCAGAGATGCCGTGGCTACGAGCACTTTGTCAAAACGATGGCTGTGTCTTTGGGCTTTGGTGCCAAGACTTACCTTTGAAGATTGGTGGGTTGATAATCTGATAAGATCTGAAATAGATCTTATCTGTATTAAGAAGGAGGTGAGAATTCCAGAAGAAAGGAGGGAGAAACAGAAGAAATGAAGAAGAAGTAGAGAAGAACGAGAGAAGGAAATAAGAGATATCCCACCCCCAAGACAAAGAAAACTGGTGTCGTCACATCTTGTCTCCGCGATTTTGCTGTTTCACAAGTCACCAATTCTAGAAAGTTTTCATCTCAACGAGAGTGATTCAGTATTTAGCGCTTCGGAGATTTATGTATGGGTTAGCACTGCAGTTGATCTCGTTTTGTGCGTGATCTGAATATAAGTTTACCTTTAAGTGCGGAACGGGAACAATCCCTTGCCGAGTAGGCTGTTTAGATGTGAAACACTTGAGACCTTGCAACTCCAATGGGTGATTTTTTTGGACGTTCCTTCTCGGTTGAGCTTGCCATCCCTTAGGACATTGCGCCTTCAATTTGTCAAGTATGCAGACGAGGAATCTTTCAAGAGGCTTATATCCAGCTCCCCTGTTCTTGAAAATCTGGTTGTAATATGTTGTTGCGATGACAATGTGGCGACTTTCACCATTAATGTGCCTTCCCTTCGGAGTTTAACGGTTAAGAATATATATATATATATTCGAATACTCCGACCCTTCTATTCATCGGTTTGTGATACATTGCCCTTCTTTGAAGCACTTGGATGTTGTACAAGAGTATGGTGAAGTTGATGTGATCGGTAAAATGCCTGAGCTCGTGGAGGGAAGGCTTTGGAATCTATTACATTTGTCAAGGGAATGGTTTTTTTTCTTTTCTTATTTGGTTCTGAGAACACACTTGCAACTTTTGCTTTCTCATTACATTATTTCATCTGCAGGCTCCGTATCCTATTCGTAGCATATTCTTTCAGCTTGTGCGTTTGGAGTTCTTTGGATGCGATAGGAAATGGTCAAATCTGCTTGTGCATGTTCTCCAACACTCCCCTATACTACAAATTCTCAATCTTGTTGTGAAGGGCGACATTTATGTACGTTCATCATTACTCAAATAGTGACAAATTCCTATATTCCATGTTTGGTTTCCGCTTTAATCTTAATGCACTGTGTTTTTTTGGTCACAGAACTGGGAGTCTGAGAAAGAGGAAAACTTTTGCTGGATTCAGCCGAGCTGTGTTCCCGGATGTTTGTTGTCCCATCTCAAAACATTTCAGTTGAGAGAGTATGAAGGAACAGAAAATGATAAACAAGTTGCGATTTATATTTTGAAAAACGCGAGCCAATTAGTGACCGCAACTGTCTTCCCTGTGTCATTGTCATCCAAGCTGAACAAACGTCAGGTGTTTAAGGAATTGGAATTTGCAACGAGGGGTTTCAGAGCATGTGAGCTCACGATGGGCTGAAGGAAACTAGTTTTACCAAGTGTGTTGAAACTGGTCCAGTAACTAGTTGAATGTTATGGGTTTATAGCAGAAGGTATAGCTTCTTATATCCTTCGCTTCTGTCTTTTTTGTGTGTTTGTATTTTGTTTATTAGGAACCAGTTGAATGTGGATTTATATTAGACGCTATTATAGGCTTAAGAACTTCTTACGTCATTTTCTTCTTCTTCATAAACTCAATCTCATCCCACATTTATGAAATTTTATATATTTACCTTCTTTTATTTGTCTATATGATCAGATTTCTTTTTGTGAATTTGATTCGTATTCTTGAAAACTAAATGGAGACAAAAGTTTGAAAACTTAAGGAAAATGAAACAAACATCTCATATGTAGTCTTGAGGAATTTACAATTATGAACTGCAAACTTTATATGAAAAGGCCCTCGCCAACGAAATTGATGTTTTAAGTCTAAATCCGATTCAAAATCTAATTAAACTATTTATATTTGTAATATGTATACAACAGTAAATAACATAGTCAATTAATTGGAAAATGTAGAAAACACAACATAAATGTTATACACTTCATACGCAACGCATGGCAAATCACGTTTGAAAGCGTAATATACACATCCACATCAATTGTAAAATGTACAAAATAAAAAGTACATGCATGTTACTTAGCATCAATGTTAAAAAAATTGTTAGGCGCTAGTCGGACGGTTGATGACCGCCTAGCATCTAATCAATAAATTAGAGATTAATTTAAGAGGTTTTTAATGTATTTTAAAAATATTAATCTTTTATAATTTAGATAAAACAATGTGTTCAAGATTATATAAAATACATGAAAATAAAATATTAAGTCCACTATATTACGATTTTCACTTAAAAATATGAACATAAGTTGAACTCATCAAATTTTTAAATTAATTAAATTATCATCTTTTTAAAAAAAAAAAAAAAAAAAAAATTGGGCTAAGCAGACGCTTAAACGAAAACTAATCGATATAAACGGGATTAATTGACCTATGCGAGAACTAATAAGACAATCGATTTATTAACCCGATTAATCATAAATGGCAACAATGTGTTAACGTCTAGCGCCCAAGTGGCCGCTTTTTAGAAAAGGATACAATACAATACGACCGTCGAATAGAATAAGGGAATCATCGCACTTTAAAAAGGCTAAAAAAGTCAGCAATTAAAGATGATGCGCTTTCACAAAGCTTGTCATCGTTTCTCTCTATCGCCTCTCTGCCATTTATCTCCGCCGTCTCCGCCGTCTGCCTCTATCCTTCTGCCTCTCAAGCTTTCCGGATTCTCGACGCTGCGAACGCATCGTTACGCAAGAGCTCGCAGATTCTCCGGAAACTCGCTGACCTCTGTCATGTCTTCACGTTCTGCTTCTAGACTTCGCTGCCTCGCATCTGCATGTCCCGGAGGTGCAGAAGACGGTGGTGGTAGCAGCTCTAACGGCTCGCTTTCAGGCTCCGCTTCGGCAACTGAAGATGATGGTAATTGTTCCATTTCCGCCGATTTTGTTCGATTCAAAATGATACGGGAAAGTCTTCTCACTACCACTCGATTGTGTAGATGTAACTTGGATTTGATTTTTTTTTATCGTGTAGTTAGTTTGGTTACCTGTCACTGAAATCGAACTCTTCTCTGCAGAAAATAGCCTTTGATTGTTTTGTCGTTTATGCCTTTCTAAATTCGTTCGATGCTAGCTTATGTGATTTTGTGTAGTCAGAGAAACGTGTGTGTTTACATAAATTGTTTTGTGTTTGAACCCTGTAGAATTGGCTTTAGGCACTGGATATCGTCTCCCTCCACCCGAAATCAGAGATATTGTCGATGCCCCACCAGTCCCGGCATTGTCATTTTCACCACATAGGGATAAGATCTTGTTTCTCAAGCGGAGAGCTTTGCCTCCGTTGGCAGATTTAGCCAGACCAGAGGAGAAGCTTGCAGGTGTTCGAATTGATGGATATTGCAATACCAGAAGCAGGATGTCATTCTATACTGGTTTAGGAATCCATCAGTTATTGCCTGATGGTACATTGAGTCCAGAGAAGGAGATCACTGGCATTCCAGATGGTGGTAATATTAACTTTGTTACATGGTCCAATGATGGTAAGCATCTGGCTTTCAGCATCCGGGTCGACGAGAACGGAAATAGTAGTAAGCCTATAGTATGGGTAGCTGATGTTGATACTGGAGAAGCTAGACCACTATTCAAGTCGCAAGATATATATCTTAATGCGATTTTCGAGAGTTTTGTTTGGATTGATAATTCCACTTTGTTGGTGAGCACAATCCCTTCATCTCGAGGAGACCCACCTAAGAAACCTTTGGTCCCGCCTGGTCCCAAAACTCTGTCAAACGAGAAGAAGAATGTTGTACAAGTTAGAACATTCCAGGATTTGCTTAAGGATGAATATGATGCTGATCTATTCGACTACTATGCCACGTCACAACTAGTATTGGCTTCTTTGGATGGTACAGCGAAGGAAGTTGGGCTACCTGCAGTATATACATCGTTAGACCCTTCGACAGACCATAAGTACTTGTTAGTTTCGTCCCTTCACAGGCCATATTCTTTCATTGTACCTTGTGGTAGATTTCCAAAGAAGGTGGAAGTCTGGACAGCTGATGGTACATTTGTAAGACAGCTATGTGACTTGCTGATAACACCATATTTTACATGTTTTTAAGGTTTAGTTTCATAGGTTTTTAGTTCCAATTTGTATAGTTTTTGGATATTTTCATGCATTTAGGTCCAACTTGAGTCTCATTGCATTTTAGATGTCCTAGGTTGTCTTTGCATTCTTTTTGGCTTGCTTGAGCCATTTTCAGGTGTTCTTGGAGTCATAGGAGTTGGAGGAGTGAAGATAGCCATCAAAAAGTTCATTTCGGAATACAAAGATGCAGGATCAGGTTGAGACGTCATAAGTTTGGCATTGGATGAAGGACTTTCCACCGATGGATTGAGCTCAAATTTTAACACGAGATATATCAATGGATTAGCTTTCATTTGGAAGTGGTTTGAGGCAATTCCAACGGTGCGATCAGAAGTTATGCCAATTTCCGTGACGACGGTCCAGTCTGGCGCGCGAAGGAACTCAGTGGAGCTCGCAGCGGTGTACCGCAGCGGTCTACAGTGACCGCTGCGGGTTCATCCGTCGAAAAAAAACAGAGAATCACAGCGGTCATGCAGCGGTATGAGCTGACCGCTGTGGATCATCTGAAACTCAAAAATTCGACCCAAACTCTATTAAAAGCAAAAAAAAACCTAATTTTATTAAAGAAAAAGTTTTCTTCTTCTAAGAGTGGGGCTCGTCCCCAACTCTCTCTTCTTGATGTTTTGGGATTGTTCTTCATACAAATGCCATTCTAGAGAAGATTTCTTCACTCTATCTTTATATTATGCTTATTTGATTCTTGTTCTTCATTTCTATGTCTTTTTCTCTTGTGTTCTTCATGTTCTTGTGAGTTGACTTTTTGTTGGATTTTAGATAATGTTTGATTTGGATGGTTGATGGTTGATTGTTGATGTTTAGGCTTAGATAATCATTTGTTCTCATGTTAGGAGGGATCTTAATGCTAGAATCGAATTGACAACTCATTTCTAGAACTTAAGACATTTCTCGCCCGGAAGGTGTTCGATGAAATGTCTAGAAAACTTCTAAGCATGCAATTCAATTCTTAGCCAATGGAAATTGATGATTAAGGTGAATTGTTGACTTGTATGGACTAATGCTTAATGATTATGGATCATTTAGTTTCGAACGGAAGTTCTTGATAACTAGATGATTTTGTAAATGGATTAGTATCATGGAAGTGAACTAATCTACTTGTGTGATCCATGTCATAAGAATGAATGTGCATTGAATGTTTAGGCATCATTAGTCAATTGTCTTGATGGTTAGATAATGGTTATTTAAGATGATCTTGGATGAGTCTTTCACTTAGGTTGGTTCGTAACGCTAGATTTGTCATGATAAACCGAAACCTAGTACTACACCTTAGATTAGTTAGATTTTTGGTCTCATCCCATGCATTAGGGATAGATTCGAGTAAGCGGTGTTAGTACTAGATTAGGTATGTTCATTCGTTTCTAGATCTTAGGCATTTCACTCATGACCCGAGTTTAAATGAATTGCTTGATCCGAACCTTTTGTGAGCTATGCATATCCTAGCCAACGGAAGTTGATGTTTAGGGTGTTTAGTGAACTAATTGGAATTGTTTCTTAATGCTTGTTAATTATTTAATCACAAATGGAAATTTGTTCTTGATTAGATAATTAACAAGGTGATTAGTGCCATGGAAATGGATTAGTCATATTTGAGAATTCCATGTTCTAAGATAGTGATTAATGCTTCTAAATGATTCATTGTTTGATTGTTACCCATCTCATTGATAGCTTAGTTCATAATCCAACATTTTAGTCTTGTGTTTTGTTTTCTTTCTTGCATTTGTTTTCTTTTTCCATAAACTTATAAAAACAAAAACAATGTTTGCTCTAGCTTAAGAAGTTTCTTGCATTCTTAGTGCCTCAATCTTAACCCCTTATGGATTGACATCTCAAGTACTACAATGACATGAGTACACTTGGGATAATTGACACGAAAATATCCCGTATCACTTGCCCCTAGCCGAAGATATCCCCATAGCCTCCAATAGTGTGCGGAAAGGAATGCGTTCTATAAATTGGCGAGCAGACAAGCCGTCAACCCTCTACTGGTAAATATTTGAGATTCAAAGTGATTCACATGTTATACAGGTTCCAAAATGTGATTTGGAAATAATTTATTTACAACTCCTCTGAGATATGCAGGGCAGAAACACAAGATGGGGGTGATGCCAAAGTGGAAGTTTCACCACGTGATATAGTTTATATGCAGTCTGCGGAACCACTGGCAGGAGAAAAACCAGAAGTTTTGCACAAGCTTGATCTTCGCTATGGGTAAAAACTAAAACCACAGCAGATGTTGTAGATTATCAATGCCATCTTCTATAAAAAAAAAACAAAAACAAAAAACTAGCTTCATGGACGCCTTCTATGTCCTAACATTGATCCGATTTTATTTCTGCAGAGGAATTTCTTGGTGTGATGATACATTAGCTCTGGTTTATGAATCATGGTATAAAACACGACGGACAAGGACGTGGGTTATCTCTCCTGGATCTAACGATGTCAGTCCACGCATATTGTTTGATAGATCATCGGAAGATGTGTACTCAGACCCTGGCTCAACCATGCTGAGGAGAACCGCTGCTGGTACGTATGTAATAGCAAAGATAAAGAATGAAAATGATGAAGGAACTTATGTCTTACTGAACGGAAGTGGGGCTACACCACAAGGGAATGTACCCTTCCTTGACTTGTTTGACATGTAAGCCCTACCTGACAAAGGCTTATCTTTCTAGCGTTTTTTATCTTGGTTTTATTGCCATAACGTGGTAACAAACTGGGAATATTTTGTACAAAAATTATTTAGAAACACAGGCAACAAAGAACGGATCTGGGAGAGCGACAAGGAAAAGTATTTTGAGACGGTTGTGGCCTTGATGTCTGACCAGAAAGAAGGGGATTTGAGAATGGAGGAGCTTAAAATTCTGACATCAAAGGAGTCTAAAACTGAGAACACCCAATATTCTCTCCAGCTTTGGCCTGACAGGAAAGTGCAACAGATTACAAACTTCCCTCATCCGTATCCCCAGTTGGCTTCGTTACAGAAAGAGATGATCAGGTATCAACGAAAAGACGGGGTTCAACTTACTGCAACACTATACCTACCACCAGGCTATGATCCATCAAAAGACGGTCCTCTGCCTTGCCTGTTTTGGTCTTATCCTGGTGAATTCAAGAGCAAAGATGCTGCTGGTCAAGTTCGTGGCTCTCCGAATGAATTTGCAGGCATTGGTTCAACTTCTGCCCTTCTTTGGCTTGCTAGAAGGTATCAAAAATTTGCCAATTCTATGCTTGTTTAGCCATGATACTGTTTTTTTGCTATTTCAGTGTCCTGGAGTCTATTTCGTTGAGCTAGTTGATTGAGTGTTAGCTTATAGCCTTATACCATTTGGATTCTTCTGCATTGTGCAGGTTCGCTATATTATCTGGACCTACTATACCTATAATTGGTGAAGGTGATGAAGAGGCTAATGATAGGTACTATGATATCTACTTTCGACAAGCTGGTCATTTTCTTGATATAGGTTTCCTGTAAGCATAAGCAAACTGATTAAATGGGTTCCAGTGACATCAAACTACTCAAGTTTTAGATCTGAGATGTGCTTGAGCTTGATAGGTTCTAATGTGAACAACAAAAACAACATTCTCAGGTATGTTGAGCAATTGGTTACAAGTGCTGAGGCTGCTGTAGAGGAAGTCGTCAGGCGTGGAGTAAGCGTTGCTTGATCCTAATTCTATCAACTTGCTATTGTATTAAACCACAAAAGTGTGGAAACTTAGTATTTTTTTGGTCCCTCATATTTCAAGGTGGCTCATCCAAGCAAAATTGCTGTTGGGGGACACTCCTATGGAGCGTTTATGACTGCAAATCTCCTTGCTCATGCTCCTCATCTTTTCTCCTGCGGAATAGCTCGTTCTGGCGCTTACAACAGAACACTCACACCCTTTGGTTTCCAGGTGCCACCATGACAATTTTCTTTCTCGTCTCATTCTCTGCATTCGGATAGATATTGACTTATCTCGGGTTAACCTTTATCTATGCCTGAAAATTTTCAGAACGAGGACCGAACACTGTGGGAAGCTACTAACGTCTATGTAGAGATGAGCCCATTCATGTCTGCCAATAAAATCAAGAAGCCAATCTTGCTCATCCATGGTGAAGAAGACAATAACCCAGGAACTCTAACAATGCAGGTTATTACTTGAATAGAAATCACCGGAAGGATTAGATTCCAGTCCACACCAATTATCTCTGCATTGGTTTGATCTAACTACTTTCATTTCATATCCTTTGTATAACAGTCGGACAGATTCTTCAACGCACTGAAAGGCCACGGCGCTCTTTGCCGCCTTGTTATTCTTCCTCACGAGAGCCATGGGTACTCAGCACGGGAAAGCATTATGCACGTTCTCTGGGAAACTGACCGGTGGCTTCAAAAATACTGTGTTCCAAACACATCAGATGCAGACACAAGTCCAGACCAGTCCAATGAAGGATCGGATTCTGCGGATAAAGTAGTCACTGCCACAGGAGGTGGTAATCCGGAGTTTGGTGAGCATGAAGATCACTCCAAGCTAAGGAGATCACTTCTCTGGTAAAAATGTCTTAACCATTCCCAACCAATAAACAAAACCACAAGATTTCTCACGTTGGATTAGCTGATCAGTTTGTTGAAATTTCTGGTTATGTTTTTATTTTCAGAGTCTCTTTGCCCCCGGTTTGGTCACCAACGGTTTGGTCACCAAAGGCAGATGCAGCATTCGAATGCACTTGCAGAAACAGGAACACAGCAATGGCAGATGCAACACAAACTATTTTTTTCATAGAAAATTCGGATTCATAATATTGCGAACAAAAAGGTCACAAAGTTGGAATCACTTTCTGTTAAGTGCAATACTTCCATTAATAAGTTTCCACAATATTCACCTTTTGTGGTTTCTCAGACAAACAAAACAAAACAATAGAGAGATTATGTCTGAATCAACATCACATCTGAGTCTGTTTATGCTAAAAAATCCCATTCACAGATTTGTTTATTTCTCACAAAATCCCAACTCACTCATCTGAGAGTTATTAAGAAACAGAAAAACCAGAATGAATCAGTTTTTGAGCGGCTTTATTACTCTTCAGCGGCAACAACACTGATCTCACCTCTCTCAAGCAAGTCATAGAAAGCTCTGGTTTTCCTCTGTTCGTTCCAATGGTGCATCTTCCAAAGACCACCAGCAGCTAAACCGAGAGCCATACCGATAATTAACTCCTTCACAACGCTAGGGCCTTTCAATGTGGCATGTGCAACCTTGTGTCCTGCCATCTCTTCTTTCTTTATTTCTCACACTACCAAATCACAACCCCAAATATCAAACATGAATCAGTAGATATGTAATTCAGAACCAACTCGTATATAGAAAAATGGATATTTTCTGGATCAAACATAACCATAACTCAGTTTTCTTCTAAAAGTATCGATGGTATTGTGAACTACATATACAAGCATGGTATAATAACCCCAAAGATCAAACATGGATCAGTCACTCAAAGAAAACTAGAAATGTAATGCACAACCAATTCATTTAAGACAAAGATTAGCTCTCTTCTTTACCAAAACAGTTTTCTTCTCAATGGACATATAAACCTATACATTAGATACAACTCTACATATATATACATGTACAAAAATGAACACTTTAAATCAATTGTCTATAGATATTCCTTCTGGAGGCAATCAGTGATTAGTTAAACAGGGAGAACAAAGGCTTTGACTGAATATCAATGAGACATGATGAAGCGATCCAAATTTACATCCTTTAACCAATAAAAATATCAGTCTAATATCTCTCCTCGGACGAAAATGATAAAAAAAAAAAAAAAAAACCCAGCAGGCTAACCAAAAATCCCGCAAGGAAACCTGGATCCCTTAGATCGCCGCAATAAGGAGAGGAATCGATCCGAATCATCTAAGCTAGAAGAAGAATCGGTGTAAAACCCAGAAATGAAGCAATAAACAGAGAACAAGAGAGATGGATTTGGGGATTTACCAAGTCGGAGTGCGGAGGAAGACGAATGAAGAGGATTCTTCAGGTGCGGAAACTTATCAATTGCCCACTGAGAGTCTCCGAATTATTGGGCTCGCATCTTAGCCCGGCCCATTTGTTTTTTTCTTTTCTTTTTCCCCGGCTAACTAACTATAGAATTTTAAGGTTCAATGCAATAATAATAAACTAATAATAACTAAAAGGTATTGCATTAAATTGGGAAGAATAGAATTATTAGCATTGAATTCTAGATACACTTTCCGGGCCCAATAAACATCCAACGGGCCACCAAATATACTGGGGGCCACCTTTGTAATGTCTTAGTCGAACGTGTTCGCTCACCAGCTTATGTTCCACATTTTACTTAAGGTGGGACCCAATCTCTCTTTTTTTCTAAATGTCGCCGTCGTCTTGCTCCGGCCGTTTCTCCGTCGCTCTCCTCCTCGTAATCTCCGCCGTTCCTATAGCTTACCTCGTTTGCCTAGAGCGAGCCGTTCCTTCGACGCACGTCTTCTCTTACCACAGCTCCGGCTTCTTCCGCGAGTGTGCTAAATGGGACGATGTAGGTCGGAGATTCCTCGTCTCCTTCATGGACGGAGGCGGAATCGGCGAGGTTGTTCCTAGAGATGCCGAAGGTCACAGCGACGTTCTTGAGGAAGTCACTTTGGTCAAAGACGTTGACCTCGCCGGAAACGCTTCCCTCGGAATCGCTATCGACCGCGACAGGAACCGCCTCCTCGTCGCTGTCGCCGATTTGCTTGGAAATCGGTATAGCGCTCTAGCGGCCTATGAAATGTCCACGTGGCGTCGTATCTTCCTCGCTGAGCTTAGCGGCCATAGTAAGCTCTTCTAATTTCTCTGCTTTTGTGTGACCCTCGTTCCTCGTCCGCTAGATTATCAGCAATAGAACCAAATTTTTGATCTACGGTAGAATCTTTGCTGAATCTTTGATGTCTCGTAATATACATTTTTGATGGAATGTAGGTAAAGAGAAATCGTTTGCAGACGATGTAGCAATTGATGCACAAGGAAATGCTTATGTTACCGATGCAAAAGGCAGTAAAATCTGGAAAGTTGATGTCAATGGAAAGCTTTTTTCCACCATTGAAAGCCCTCTCTTCACTCCACCTGGATGGTACAATAACTTGGTCACTCTTAACGGCATTGTCTATCACCCGGATGGGTTCCTTATCGTCATCCACACTTTCTCCGGTTTCTTATACAAAATCGACCTAACCAATGGGGATGGGGTCACTGTAATTGAAGTTACTGGTGGCACGTTGAGGTTTGGTGATGGGCTTGAGTTGTTGTCTCCGACCAAGATTGTTGTTGCAGGTAGTCTTTAACATCCTCCATAGAGTTCTCATTTTTTATGTCTACCAAGGTATTTTAGACGACTAATGCATTTGGATTACTATCTGTGAGTGTTTTCAGGTAATCCTTCTGCGAAATTGGTCGCGAGCTCGGACGGGTGGAGGACGGCTTCTGTGACAGGTTGGTCCAGAAGCGGTATGGTTCATCGGTTAGTCTCGGCGGCTACTGTCAAGGAAGGAAGAGTCTATCTAAACCACATTGTTGGGTTTGGGTCTAAGAAGAGACACATACTTGTAGAAGCTGTGTTTTAGACTTTTTAGTGTAATCTCTTCTTAAGTTGTGCTTATGATCTCTTTTATTGAAATCTGATGTAAAGCTCTGTCTTTATCAAATTTCTTTTAATCTATTAGATAAACATTCATTAGAAGATCTTTCTCATTACAAATATCAACTTGAACCTTCGTATTCGGACCAAAAAAACGCATTCCACTAACCAATTGTTGCTTTACACTTTAGTGTCAGCTTCATTGTCAGAATGAACAGGAGAAGCCGTAGAAACAGGAGGAGCAGTAGAAACTCCACGTGGATTTCTTCTTCTACCTTGTTCGAAAAGCAAAATCATTCCAAACCACAAAGACCCTTTAACGACCCTAACCATACCAATCGTCACAACCATATAATATAACCACCAATTCACAAAATCAACCGTCCCCACATCCAAACTAACGTTAACATTACCATCGATTGGTAATAACAACAACAATGCTCTTTTAGCCTCTGCCACACCAACCATAGCCTCTACTTCATCTCGAAGCTTCCACCACCACAACGTCCCACAGGTCACGGCCAAAGCCACTCTCTCCACCACCGTCTCTTCTATCCGGTGGTGACCGGCGTCTCCTCCGATCAACGTGCTATCCACCACCGGTCTCACGATCACCCTACACCACAGAAGCATTACCTCGTGAAGACCAAAGAAAAACACGAGCCTGCTCAAGAAATTACGTTCGCTTCCGACGATTAAACCGTCGGAAGTCGTTCCTTCCAGGCCTAAACCGACGGAGATTTGAACAAGGAAAAGCGCGAGCCACGCGATGGTGACATGTGGATAAAAGGGAATCGAACGGTTGGGATCTGTAGCTGTGATCTTGGTGGTTAGACCAAGAACTAGAGTGTAAACGCTTGTTGACGAAACGACGGCGTATAAGATCGCCGGATTTGTGTAATGAAAGATAGAGAAGAAGAACGATGATTCCGTTTGCGGGGGAGATTTGATCAAGGAGAAGAGGAAGGAAGCTGAAGAGAGACGGCTAAGGAGAAGGAAAGAGAGGGGAAGGAGGAGGCTGAGGAGAGTTGTTGTCACTAGTCGGACAGGCTTAACCACCAGCTGCTCCGCCTCTCTCCGCCACTTTCCTCCGCCGGCGATACTCATTTTCATCTAAAGCGGAAAGAAGGTTGGGAAGTTAAGAAACATAGAACCAGTTTTTCGTGTTATTTATAAATGTGTGGTTTTTTTTAATTTTGGTGTGGAAATTGAAGGTTTATGTTTGAAGGAAAGATCAAGGAGTGGGTGCCATGTCTATAGTTTCAAGTTAGGTTTGATGAAAAAGAATCATTCATATAATGGAAATACGTTTATATTATAGTATGTATTTTTTACAAATAGAAGAGTGATGAGATATCATTGTCTACACAAATTGTCAACTACAGAAACAAAAAAAAAAAGGATTATGGAGAAAGATAATGATCATTGGAGACGCAAACACAGCTAAGAAACGACGACGTACTGCGAGTCCACGACGCTCGCTTCCAATAATAGAGTGAGCATATCATATGTATTGTATTTTTTATGCTATTATTATTAAATAACCGATACTGAGATAGCCGTTGGAGAGATTTGTATAAATGAACGGCTGTGATGTGAAGGTTTGGTAAAAGCCAATGGACGGTCACGATCTCGTCTCGTCACAAAAGAAATTGAACTATCCGAACAGACAAGTCTGAAACAAAGTAAAAAAAAACTAAACCAACATTGTCTTTCTGTATCTATAAAATCAGGAAGCTAAGATCTTCTCCTTTCTATAGAAAACAAAAAATCAATCAATATCTAAACCGGTGCGGTCTGTTGTTGCTCCTGAACCGCCTTGTAGCATTTGAGGCTGCACAGAGGGAGCTGAGTCTTTGAATCACGATACCTGTAAGGATTGGTGCAGTCTGGACCCGCGCAATTTTCCCGCGGTGGAGGATAACTGCAGATACAAAAAAAATACTTGCCATTGTTACGAACTCATGCAACAAAGAACAAACGAAGCCGAATTCTAGTGCATTCCTTGATCTTCCATACCCAAAACATTCGGAGCATTCCCTATTTCTACTGGCTCACTATAACAAGCTAACAAGCTACGTATTTGAGTCAATCCAAATAGAGTTTATGAAAAAGAAATGAGATTACACCATACCCGGATGGTTTGGGATCGAACAGGCTAGGCACTTTGTCAATGGGAAATGATACAGTGGTTCCATTAGGACCCATTATTGTTCTGATGTAGTCCCTCGGGGCCCTTTCCTCGTGTGCAGCTTTCTCCTGTGATCAATTCAACGCATATAACACCCAAATTTTCAGCATCTCCAGTACTACTACTTAGAAATAACGCATTAACGATAAGGTAGGCTATCGTGTCCATTTCCCAATACCTGAGCCAATTCCTCAAGTCGTTTTTTAATTTTGTCTTCACGCTTCTTCCTGCTGGAATCTTGACCTAGGATTTTCCTAATGGCCTCCGCCTGTAAAAACAAAACCAAGACCATCCCTCACATGGATTTGCCAGTATTTCAACGCGCATATCACCATGGAGAGAGAAAAAAACACCAACCTCAGACTCCCTTGCAGCCTTCTCAATCTGAACTTTTCGCCTTTGGGCAGCTTCTGTCTTCTTCAATTGCTGCTCCATTTCTGAAAGATTCTCCTTTTTCCCTAATTTTCAACAGAATTTATCACAATACATTATGAACCTTTATTGCAAAAGATATATTTGTGACAGAAGCAAAAGAGAAAGAAAAAGAAAAAAAACCCTACTTCTCGATGTTGGAGGAGGTAATCCATCTGGAAATTCAACCGCGCTTGATCTGCCAGATGCAGAAGCAAGGGCTCGTTGGCGACTAGTCAAAGTTGATTCCCTCTTAATCTCATTACCAATCTCTTTTTCATCAGGCACCGATTCAAGTTCCTCCGCATAATCCATGTCTTCGGACGCCTTTTCAGATTCAGTTTTCTTCTTACCAGAATTTTCCCCATTTGTAATCCCAGATGGCTTCAATTGCCTCCTCCCCGACTCAGTCTCTTCATTACACACAAAGACATTCCTGTATTTCAATTTTTCCAAATATCGGATCTCATCATCGTTGTCGTCATCGCTGTCAAAAACCCGCTTCTTCGGTGCTCGTTTGCTCTTGCGAACCGAGCCAGATGGTTCCCCTTGTTTTCTCCTCCCTGTCATAGATTCGTCTTTCTCAGTATTCCAAGTAACTCCCTCGATATCAGCCTTCTTATCTAAAGGGGAATTACAATCATCTGAGCTTTCCTGCCATTAAATAAAATTTAATGGAAAAAGATATATAAGTTTACAGTATCTAAACTGTCAAAAAAAGCCCAGCATAGAAATTAAGATGCAATCTAATCCTTTTCAGAGTAACAAAGTGAAATGCACAAAACAAAACATTTTCCAATTACTGTCCATAAACAGCAAAGCATTTACTAGTTTAAGCCCAAGCCGCGGATAGTTTAACCTACTTCGGTCCCCGACCCCGAGGAGAGTATGGGCCGTAAGGCCTGAAAAGAGCATTAGCAATTACTGAAAAAGATACTCAATGCAAAAGGATGATAAATACTATATAAATCTCAATGGATGCGAGACAATTCAACAGCTTGAGCTTTTTCAATATATCAAATTAGAATAACTCACCTCCAAAACGTTGTTAGACCGAGTAGTATCATCCACCGGTTTCGAAGACTTTCGAGATGAACCATTAGCATGAACCAGCCGACTCACACCACCGATCTTAAGCTTCATTTTCTTAGTTTCACCTTCCAACTCACCCAAACCAGTTCCCTTTCCATTGATCATGTCATTACCTTCATCTTCGCGGCTGGTATTTTTCCAGCTGGCAGGTGCAAGTACACCTTCAGTGGAGCGTTTATTTCTATTGATGATCTCTCTCCGCCGAGAATCATTGTTTCCTCTTTGGGATTCTGCTATAGATTCAGACCTTGATATACAGTGGCTAAGACTAAACTCTTTCCTTCTAGGGTTAGTATCAAATGCCGGAATATCATCACTTGAGATCTTGCTGAAACTATCTGAAAGATTCAATCCCTCAGGGCGGGGACGACGACAAGTCAGGCTACGTTTCTTCCTCACCGTATTCTTCATACCATCATAATGAGCACCACCAGTATCTTCCATTGTAGAGTATATAGAGGCATATACACTTTTGCCGCTCTAAACTTGAAGATTAAGTGATGAACTGAGAAGCAGAACATGTAATGCATTAGACCCAGCACAATAACAAGGAGAGGCGTACAATTGAGCAAATAGAAGGAAATTCATCGAGCGTCCAATGAATGAGAATAGAAATTCAACGAGTGTATCATCAGAATCCCAAATCAATCAAAACGAGTGATCGATTGAAAATACAGACGAGAAAATAAACCTTCATAGGTACGATCTCTAGCGGATCCACAACTTTGGCACGAGTGGAAACCAACAAACGAACGATCGAATAAGAATCAAAATCAAAATGAAACGAAAGGCCACATCATGTATAAACACGGAAATAAACAAACTCCAAAGGCGCAGACTTTAAACAAAACGATCATCACAAGAAACAATCAAAATCAAATCAAGAGAAAGAGAGAGAGAGACCGCAAAGAATACCTAGATTGAGAGGATGGAGGAGATGATAATAGGAAACCCCATAAGAAGAATTTGGGAGAAAAATCGAGAATTGAATCCTGGAAGAATTAGGGTTAGGGCAAGAGTCGGGAATAAGAATTAAGACAGCGGGAGAAGAAGAAGAATAGTAAAGAGGTGAGAGACTAATTATCTCCTCCTTCACCATTTTTTTTGCTATTTCAACACACACACACACACATACATACACATACCATAAAAAAAAAAAAAAAAAATTCCAAAGATCCCTTTTTTATCGGATTTTGCTGATCCATTCGACAGCTAGACTCGGTGAGCCGACTCAGAACATGACTTGGGTTGAGTAAATTTGTTTCCTTTTCTTTCTCTAGAGACGCTCTCTCATCTCTCTCGTTTGTTTCCTTCTTTTCTCTTCTGCTGCGTTGATTTTGTTTTTTTAGACCTGCCGGTGCGCATGTTAAGAAGATGCATCTCAGTCTGTATGTTAGCCCATGCCGCTCTCTGTCATGTCTTTCAAGGACACGTGTTTTCTTCGCACGTGACCGTAAAAGAAGACAAGAAAATATATCAAGTGCTAGGAAAAAGTGGTAAAAGTTTTAGATTATTGAATATAACTTAGATGGCTTGTCATTTTGTAAACTTGTTGTATTCCCCCATTCACGGTTTAAGAGTTATTGGGAGAAACCCATTAAGAGTTCTTAGAGAATTTTTTATTAATAAACTTAAGTTAAGAACCTCTATTTAGAAACTTAAGAAATAACTAGTTTATTGGTAGAATCTTTTATGGGGTTCTTAACAAAAAAAAAACCCTTAAGAAGAAAGAGATTATGGAACCGAAACTATAACTGTCCCTACAACTGCAATTGATACGCTACGTTTCGTTTGCCTCAACCAAATAACCCTTCTTCATTTCACTTATTTACACAACGATCAAGCAAATATCTTGTAACAAAAATCTAGTGTTTTGATCCTTGTTTGTTGCAACGATTGTCCTGACAACTAAGAAATTATTCGATATTTTTGATTTCATGGCTCTTCGAAGAACCAAGTTTCAGGGATTACAAAATCACAATTTAAGATTAAGATTAGCCAGAAAACCAAGTTTCAGGGATTACAAAATCACAATTTAAACAGAGAAATTAGACAAACTAAAAAGAGTATTACAAAACAACAAGGAAATCAAGATCATGTTTACTTGGAAACTTTCTTCTTCCCTGCAATGGCGATTTTCTTGCCTTTAAGAGTCCTGCAGTTGTTCTTGGTTCTCTGTCCCCAACATGGCAGCCCTTGGATGTGCCTTACCACACGGTAACATTGGATCTCCTTCAATCTCTTGATCGCAAGAGCATTGAATCTCCTCTGCACAACACAAATCACAAATTCATTCTCTAAGGCCAAAGAACACAAACCAAAACCACATGAAACCACAAACTAAAGCAATTTAGCAGCATAAAGTTTTGTTTCCGACATCGACCTTTTCCCCATTCTCTAGATCAATCTCTTTAATCTTGGTTTCTTCTTTCCCATCTCTGTGGTGAGGAATGTGGAACAATAAACCAAAAAGCACAAACAATCATAGAAGATAATTTTGTAAACAGAGATGGAGTTTCGTAACAACAAACGGACCTTTTGTTTCATGGCAGCATCATCGTAAGCTTCCCCATCCTCTTAAGTTTGAGTATCATTAAGAAAAAGAGTATCATCAAGTTTGAGTTTTCTGAAAACTTGAGCATAGAAAATCCAAGGCATAAGAGATAATATAGATCGAAGAAGCTACCAATTTTCCAGTGTGTGCATCATATCCCCAAGTTGTCCTGGCCTTAGATCCCTACCAGCTGCAAACTGAAACTGAAAATTGCTTCAGCACAAAAACTTCGTTCACTACATGACTAAGAACAAAACCTAATTGCAGAAGTTTGTAAAGCACAAAAACTCTCTTCTTCTTCTTCTCTTTCAAGCCTTTCTCGATTTTTCAATTTCAGGATTCCAATTAAAGCAAATGCAAAAAACCATCGAGAAAAAAATTGAATCATACAGTCGTCATCACTCGTAGCAGAACCAATAGTGCTACCGCTTGAAGATGGCGAATTTTTGGGCCTCAATAACAATTTCTCCACCACAGCTTCGTCTTCAGCATCGCCGTTTCCTTCAGTGTCTTCGCTGTCAGCTAATTCACCGAAGAACCAGCTGCAAATTGTGAAATCGAGACATGAAAGATGGTGATGAAGATGATATTAACCTTGGAAGATTTGCATACGAAGGGAGAGGAAACGATTACAGAGGAAGCCATGGTTTCTTCTTCTTCTCGTTGCGAAGGGAGAGGAAGGGAGAGGAAGCCAATAAAAACATGACACCTATCAGTTAAGAACCGGATCTTAAGTATCTAAAATAAGAAACGGTTCTTAGCAAATTCCATTTTTTTATTTAATTTAATCTAAATTTTACCTAAGATATCCTGATAAGAAACCCCAATAATCATGCTCTAATAAAGGAACAGGTGTTACAACAAAATATTATGAAAGCTATAATTTGATTTCAAGAAAACAAATCCCATGACGATCTAAATTCTTCATTTTATACTTGTTAATGCCGAACTATAATTTCTTAGACTTGGTTTAAATAACGGTGAAAATTAACCGAACATAGAATTCAGTCATTTGGCCGTTAGAATTATTATAAATTAACTTTTTGAACTTCTAATGTAAATTAGTTAGTTTTTGATTAATTTAACGACAACAAAAAAAAATCATACAAAATTTTTTATTTTCCACAATTATTATGTAGTTTGAGGATATTCAAATGTTATATGGATTTGTAACTTTCTCATATCCAAATTGTGCATATCTTATTTAAATATTTTCCCATATATTAAAATTATCCGCGTATATGAAACAAAAGAATTTATCTAAAACAAAATCATATAATATATATTTGATATATCTAGAGTCGGATATCTAGACTTTAAAACCCTAATTAGTATAATTGATAGTAGAACGGGATCATTATATAGTAAAATCAGTATGATGTTGAAGTTATATGCTTTATTAAATTATGTGATTGGTAAAATCAATGAACGTATAACAAATTATCAAAATAGACATAACTATATTTTTTATTAATAAAAATAATTTAATAAAATGAAAGTTAACAGCCCATCTTCAAGCTTTCCTGGCCACAAAATTTATAAAAATGTTTTAAATGTTGTAACAAGAAAATCTATGAGATTTGTATTTCACAAAATTAAAATATGCAAATTAATTTTGTGTTCGACATATTATATGTTTAAAAAGCACATGCAGGAAGGATCAATATACACTGCAACTTGTAAGCGATTAAACACTATTTTACATACACAATATATCAAAATTTCAAACACTTTATCTTAACAAAGAAACACAAAATTTACCTTGAACTTGATTTTTTTGAAGAAATTGCCGACGGTTTTTAGGTTTAATATCGCAAACGCATGATTCTTTTTATTTATAACAAATTTGTACGTAGTTAGAATTAGGTTTAAAGAAAATATTATGATGTTATCTTATGGAAATTTAATTAAATATATAAGAGTATATTTGTCATTTTAAATTCATAAGGTAAAATACTCTTAATTGGCTAAATTCAACTTCAACTTCAACTTCAACTAAATTGGCTAAATTTTCCTTTACACTAAAAATACTGGTTGACAAAAATAAAATAAAATTATATATACACACATCGCAAAAGGACCTATATATAAACGGAATAAAAAAATTGAATTGGAAAGGTTTTTAAAAATTTAAGTGAAAAAATGGATTTAACGGTTATGGATATTCTGAGACATGGCCAAAATGTTGCTACAAAGCTTCTTGATGAGCTCATCGAGAGACGCCGTGGGAGAGTCTACATCAGGAACGTCCGTGAAAGCATCAGAGCAAGTCGACACATCGGAGATCGCCGCACTGAGAACCGATTTCAATCTTCCGTAATTGCCACCGTCCATGGCCGCCCTCGCATCTTCCAGACTGGAGATCAGCGATTCGTAATTCTCAACGCAGACACTCATCGCCTCCTTCACCGGCATCGCCGTCTTACTGTCTTCCACCACGCGCTTGGCGTAGTCGAGAGTCGCGTTCGCCTTCTTGAACAGAGACTCGGCTTGCATTCGCATAACTTCCTTGGGCTCAAATCCGCTTTTCCCTTCGCCGGCTCGTTTCTGTAGATCCGGGAGAATCGCAGCGAGGCACTCGCTGTTGTAATCGGTGCCTTTGCAGAGATCCTTCGCCGTCGTGTCGATTTTCATGGATGAGAAATCGAATTTGTTTATATGCTCCAATTTCGGGGCTAGATCTGCTATGTTTGTGACGGAGTCGAAATCGATGTCGATGTCTGCGTGTGTGGGGCCCGGTGCGGAGTCTGGGACGGCCGAGATCGCTGATACGGGCGGTTCGAGCGGTGAGGAAGCAGGGACTTCGGATATCGAACGGCCGGTGGCTTGGACGTCGGATACGCCGGAGAATGTATACCAAACAGTAACCCCGATGAGTAAAATTGCTTTGTAAGGCTCCATTTTTTTTTGAATTTTTTTTGGTAATTCTTGGGAATTTACAACTATTAACTATATATATATATTGATTGATTGGTTTTAAAGACGCCAAATTTTGGAAATGCTAAATTACATGAGAGGCTCATTTTTGCTCAATTATCTCTCAAGTTTGTAACCAGATTATTTGTATTAATATAACCGAAGATTTATAGTTTCAAAATAACACAGTTTGTGACGGAGTCGAAATCTTCGGTTATAGTGTCACATATATAGTCGGGGCTAGATCTGCTATGTTTGTGACGGAGTCGAAATCGATGTCGATGTCTGCGTGTGCATAATCAATCATGTGTTGCAAAATAACACAGTAATTGTGTGACACTACTATATATGGGTCTAATAATATTAAATAAGTGCTTAACAAAGGCCCATTAGTGACCCAACATATATAAACCTCAACAAGTCTCCTTCCTCCCGATTTAATAATACTTCCGGGAAACAAACCCTAAATTGGTCAGAACAAAAGTTGAGAACTGAGAGAGAAAGTCATAGTCAATAATGTCTAATCGGAAGTCCGGATTTGAAGGATTCGGCATAAATCGGCAAACTACCTACAGTTTCGAGCGATCTCAAGCACCGCAACGTCTCTACGTCCCTCCGTCGTCTCGCGGGGGTGATAACTCCGAAGATGCCGATCTGGATAATATTGATTTTATAGAAAACGAATTGGCTGAAGAAGACGTTGAGATTGGCGGCTCTGATGAGATCGATCCACTAGACGCCTTTATGGAGGGAATTCACGAGGAAATGAAAGCTGCTCCGCCTCCTAAGCCAAAGGAGAAACTACTGAGGTACAACAAGGACGATGAAGATGACGATCCTGTCGAGAGTTTCCTCAAGGCCAAGAAGGATTTGGGCCTGACACTAGCCGCAGACGCTCTCAACGCAGGTTATAACTCCGACGAGGAGGTGTATGCTGCAGCCAAGGCGGTAGATGCAGGGATGCTGGATTACGATTCCGATGATAATCCCATTGTCGTTGATAAAAGGAAGATCGAGCCAATTCAAGCTCTGGATCATAGCTCCATCGATTACGAACCGATTAACAAGGACTTCTACGAAGAGGTGGAATCAATATCGGGTAAGTCTCTATTCGTTAAAGTTACTTGCTTTTAAATAAGGGTGTTGCATCCAAATTGAGTTTGTATGTGTTGTTAGATTGACTTAACTGATTAAATTTCTGAATCCAGGAATGAGTGAACAAGAAACTTCCGATTATCGTCAGAGTTTGGGAATTCGTGTGTCGGGTTTTGATGCTCCTCGGCCAGTTCAGACCTTTGAAGATTGTGGATTTTCCTCACAAATCATGAGTGCTATAAAAAAACAAGCTTATGAAAAACCTACAACCATCCAGTGTCAGGCTTTACCGATTGTGTTATCTGGTCGAGATATTATAGGCATAGCCAAAACTGGTTCAGGAAAGACCGCAGCATTTGTTCTTCCCATGATTGTGCATATTATGGATCAGCCAGAACTTCAGAAAGAAGAAGGTCCAATTGGTGTCATATGTGCCCCAACCAGAGAACTGGCTCATCAAATATTCTTGGAAGCCAAGAAATTTTCAAAAGCATATGGCCTACGAGTCTCCGCTGTGTATGGTGGAATGTCTAAACATGAACAGTTTAAGGAACTCAAGGCTGGATGCGAGATAGTTGTTGCTACTCCTGGAAGGTTGATAGACTTGCTTAAGATGAAGGCTTTGACAATGACGAGAGCGACGTATTTGGTTCTTGATGAGGCTGATCGGATGTTTGACCTCGGTTTTGAGCCGCAAGTAAGGTCTATCGTTGGCCAGATTCGTCCAGATCGCCAAACTTTACTCTTTTCAGCCACTATGCCTTGGAAAGTTGAAAAGTTAGCTAGGGAAATCCTTTCAGATCCTATTAGAGTCACAGTTGGTGAAGTTGGGATGGCCAATGAGGATATTACGCAAGTTGTCAATGTAATACCGTCAGATACTGAAAAACTTCCTTGGCTACTTGAGAAGCTACCTGGAATGATTGATGAGGGTGACGTATTAGTTTTTGCATCTAAAAAAGCCACTGTTGATGAGATCGAAGCCCAGCTTACTCTAAATGGTTTTAAAGTTGCTGCCCTTCATGGTGATAAAGACCAGACATCACGAATGGACACTCTGCAGAAGTTCAAATCTGGAATCTACCATGTGCTAATTGCCACCGATGTTGCTGCCCGAGGTCTTGACATCAAATCACTTAAGACAGTGGTTAACTACGACATTGCAAAAGACATGGACATGCATGTACATCGTATTGGTAGAACAGGCCGTGCAGGTGACAAAGACGGGGTTGCCTACACACTTGTTACGCAGAGAGAGGCTAGATTTGCTGGTGAATTGATAAATAGTCTGGTTGCTGCTGGTCAGAATGTGCCTCCAGAACTCATGGACCTCGCCATGAAGGTAATGACTAACAGCTCCTCTTCATTGATATCATTCTATTTAAATATGCTATTATTTTACTCTAGTATCTTCTACTCATGATATGATTGTTCATCCTTCTAGTTTCATTTTTGCATAAAACGAAAACATGATTGTTGAGTGAAATTTACCTTTGCAAATCAAATAGGACGGACGCTTCAAGTCCAAGCGTGACGGCAGAAAAGGAGGTAAGCATATCTTAGCTCTATTCAGTATTATATTCTATTGCCAAGAACTGCGAACAGAAACCCTTCATTAGATTTTAATCCGAAAGGGGAAAAGGTCAATGTTTTCTTTGCATATGCGTTTTTGTCAAGTGAGGGAATCCATCAAAAAACTTGTGCATATCTCTAAATCTCTTGTTACATAGGTGGGAAGAAAGGTCGAGGACGAGGTGGAGGAGGAGGAGGAGGTGGAAGTAGAGGAGTACGAGGAGTTGATTTTGGTCTTGGTATTGGATTTAACTCAGAGTCAAGTGGGACACCGGCTCATGCTGCACCAAGTAGAAGTGGTACTGCACCAAGTAGAAGCGGGGCGATCAATTCCGTGAGAACCGGAGTAATGGCCCAATTCAAGAACAGCTTTGTGGCTGCTACGCCATCGAACCCACAAAGCCAAGCTTATCCGAACAAGAGACCATCCCTAATGGGATTTGTCTCAGGTGGGACCATTGGTGGGGACATGGGTAGAACTCAGAGTCAAGCTCCCCCAGTCGCAACTACTCATAACGCTTCAGTACAAAACTCAAGTCAAAAGAGGTTTGATTCCGTTTAGTTATGGTTTGATTTTGTATTCTAGTTGTAACTTATTGATTTTATTTGATGTTTACTGTTGCAGTTCTGAAGATCGGCCAAGAGAGAGGAAAAGGAGATCTGGTTGGGATAATTAAGTACGTAATGGTTGCAAGTGTTTTTAACAAACTTGTTGTATCATTTGTCTTTAAAATATTATATTTATCCTTCTTGTTTCAGCGCTCGAATATCTAAATGCCACATGTGTTATTTGTAACTACTACCTACGAGAAATGTTGCAAAAATAGAAATTTATGCAGCTGAAATGAGGTGATAAAAAGAGTTCAAGTTACAGAGCAAAAATCACTTGGGAGTTTTTTTTAATACAAAGAAGTAAAGCTTTCACATGTCCTGAAGCAAAGTCACGGACATGATCTCTATTGGCGATTTTGGTTGATACTGTTCATCTGTCTCAACCTCCTCGATCTCCTGAACGACGTCTTGTCCCTTGGCAACTCGGCCAAAGACTGTCAATTTTTCGTTCAGATCAGTGTTCTGAGCGGATACAATGAAAAACTCGAATCCTCCTTGCTCGTTTTTAGCTTTAGGAGTTCCCACCATAAATTCTTCTTGTTTTAAACTGATCAAGACAGAGAGAGAGAGGGAGTTTCCTTAATAATTAAGGAAAAAAGCTTAATTTTGCTTCCATCCTAACTAACAAATTACCTGGTATCGAGGTTCTTCCTTTCGAGTGCCCAATCTTTGACGGCGTCGAACTCACCAGAGTCACTAGCTTGAATCACAGAATGCTTTACAACTCGACGGAATAAGAAACCTTTGAAGTACCCATCTTGACTGCCCACACCAATGAGAGAAATACAATAAGGAAAGCAAATGTGTGTGTGTGTTTGGACCTGAAAAGGTTTTGCTTACCATAATTTCATGAACTGGTCAACAACAGTGGGAGCAGTATCCTTGAACAGTTCAATAGTCAATGAACCTTTGCCCGTATCTAAGGTCTGGAGAGCAAAAAAAAGATAAATTGAAGGAAACACTAAACTGAACAAAAACATAACTATTGCGATCCAATAAGAGCGATGACTCACAGCAAACCGTGGGACATTGGTATTCTTCATTCCGGGGAAGGCTGCATCCTACACAGGACAATCACGGCATAACTATTGTTGCGATCCAAACTTAGCAGTAAGAGATCAAATAGAGATCATACCTCAAGAACTGATCTACCATTGTGCGTTGGGATCTCAGATCTGAAAGCCACAACAAGAGTTTCACATGAAGAAATTAGTAACACAAATCTTGTTCTAAACTCAAATCTCAATTTCCTAAACTTGTTCCAAGCATATGGAATCAAATCTCAATTTACAAGTTGAGAGGAACCTCTGGGTCCAGCGTCTGTATGCGGAGAAGAGGACGAAGATAACCAATAGCACAGCCAAGCTGTAAATGACGATGTTGGTTATGCTTATACGAGACGGTCCTTTCTTCTTCTTGCTTTGCTGCAATAAAGCTTGAGGTTTGATCTTCGCCATTAGTTGCACAAATACCTTGAAGAACAAGATGAAGAATCCCAATCATAATCAATCAGACAAAAGCATCAGATCAAGAACGGTTAGCTTCTGCAGAAAACAAAATCTATGGGATCGATACAAATCTCCTTCCCCGATCTAGAGCACAATTAGATCATCTCAGATCAATCCGAAATTTTTAAGGCTAGAAATCTCGGGGAAATCGAAATCTGGAAACTGAACTCGAGTAAAGACTTACCTTGTCTTCTTCGTTGAGAAATTCTTAAGTTTATGTTGTTGTTTCCGCAAAGTGAGTGATTTCTTTTTGCCCTTAAGGAAGATGATTAAACGATAACCTCTCTCGAACAAAAAAAAAAAACGATAACCTCTCTTTCTTGGAGAGGCACTTGAATTCTAAATCCCACCCTTTTTTTTTACGATAATAATGAGACACTAATTTCATTAAACTTTGTTTCATAAAACTTTAAAAAAAAAATAAAACAAATAAAAGTAAAACAAATGCTAAAATTGAATTGAAATGGATTCTAGAAGCCTAGTAGTGTTTGATTTGATAGAACCGTTTAGTTTTTGCCTTTTGGTTTGGATCTGGTGGAGTTCGATTTTATTTACCACAAACTCAATAAATTTCAAGTTCAGTTTTCGATTTTTTTTTGTTTTTGTTCTTTTCAATTCTGGTCTCTAAAACCGAATTTGACACTGGTAACATTGACAAGATCTCTACAAACGTGCAGCCACCATCTTCTTCTCCCACAAAATTTCCAATCATAGTAAATAATTTATTGTGGAAAATAACTAAAATAATTGATACAAACAATTATTATTTATTTTAAATGACCAAGAAAGCGTTTTGAAAAGCTGTGGACATCACCACTAGAGTCTACTACATTGCTGTAAAACAATTGAGACAAAGTTTATGCCATTTTCATTACACATTTTCTAACAAGACTCTCAAGCCGCACGCAAGTAATGACATGAATATTTACCAAATTATCCTACGTTCTTTTTTTGTTTTTGAACAACTTCTCATTAAACTGAAAACAGAGAGCATTACGTAAGTGAAAGTGCAGATGTGAAATCACAGAGCGATTCCTTGGCGAGATGTAATATTAGCTTCCTTAATGAAGAGAATCAACTGTTCATTACCTGAGACATATTATGAACAGGTTGTTTCAACAGCCACTCTTGTTACCGGATATACTAAATTGTTCTCCTGATCCTGAAACACACACATCACGTCAAAGACTGGAGTTTACTCTTCTTGTAAGATACTATTTATAAAAAATGGAAGTCCAAGTGTCTCAATGCGAAATTATATCTAACCACTGTGGATAAGGATGGTTGTTGGAGTTTAAAAGTCTGTTGCAGTGGATGAGACTGGACTTGCTCGCTGTTTTCGATTTCCCCTTGGCTCTGAATGTTTCACGGGGGAGATACAAGTTTTTGATCTTGTTGCCTTGTTTGCTCTTCGAACCATCTCTCAAACATGGAGTACTCCAAGGGTTTCTCCCACTGGGTGTGCATCCATATATTCAGTCTAACTAGACATGCCATCAGTGGAGTACACAATAAAAGAGGGAAAAGTATTACCGTGCTTTCGCAAGTGACACAATGGAAGTAATACTTGTTCCCATCAGGACAAGTGTGTTCACTCCAATCACATTCAGGGCTCGCTGTATTTTGGTTTTCAGGTAATGCATTTGTATGACTAGAAATCTTCTGACCATCGCCTCTAGTCTACAAAAAAGTAGTAGCAGATATGAGATGAAGCACATGTATAATAGAGATTTATGAAACCTAAACCGTCTAAATAAACTCGTGGTCCAGAGTTCAAGATCCGTCTACCATTAGCAGATCCTACAAAAGGAGTACCTCCACGCTGGCAGTCTCAGATTTCTGATGCTTCTCAAAATTTTGAGGTGGGGTATCTTGATGCAGCGGTTTATGAACCTCGGATACTGCTTGAGCATTTTGCTGCGGGAAGTGATTTGGCTGTGAAGCGAAATCATGATGCTGAGCGACTCTAGGGGCTGCAGGTTCTTTGTTTCCCCACTGGGGATATGGTTGTGGGTGCCAATTTGGGTCGAATTGTTGCATTGCAGGTGGAGCGTTAAAGTTAGACCTGAAGACACAGAGCAATCAAAATCTGTTGAGATGGAGTGATTTATATATATCAACAGGTAGTATGTATTAATGCTGCTGAAAAAGTTTTGAAAGTAAATCCCTCAAGAACTATAACTAAGTGGCAAAACAATAAGTGATGGTAAGGTTAAAGAGTAACTGAATAGAAAATTAGGCAAATCCTCAGATAAATAATGTAGATAAGGAATAGTGAACAGTAAAACCTTGGTTCCCCTAGACGGGGTTTTTTAGGATCTGCAAATCTAACAGTCAGAGGCTGATCAGAACCCTGAAAGAAAGACAGAAATGCA
The DNA here is from genome assembly GCA_030161315.1 of Eutrema japonicum. Taxonomy (NCBI): domain Eukaryota; kingdom Viridiplantae; phylum Streptophyta; class Magnoliopsida; order Brassicales; family Brassicaceae; genus Eutrema; species Eutrema japonicum. The sequence continues at coordinate 54,418,252 of BSQW01000003.1, read as the reverse complement.
GACAGTCATGAACAGTGAACGCCAAATAAACACAGAGGCACTGAGAAACAACAAAGAACTGTCTGAACTACCCGCATGGTAAAGAGTCCATTTAAACCTTTGATTGCCGCTAGTGCCATCTCCCTACGAGAAAACTGAACAAATGCATACCCTGCAGAGAGCACAGAAGTTAGTTATAATCAGGTTTCATGCTATCCAGAACATCACATTAAGACAGAGGCTTGGAGAAATAAAAAAAACTAACAAGATATTAAAGCGATATGCATATAGCTCCCTAGTTCATATGAATCATGTTTCCGAAGTGTTTGTCCAGCCAATTTTTTGAGAAGAACTGTCATAACAGTTTACTAAGTGCAATTATCTTCGGTTACTAAAAGCTATATGGAAGTTTTACAATCAGTTATTCAGCATATGTAGTATTCAGAATCTACTGGGGGAGAAACTACAAAATCTGAACAACTCAAACTAAGATGTCTGAAGGAAGCATGATTCAAAGTCAAGCACCAAAATATGCAAGGGCAATGGACATACCACGGCTAATCTTCATGTCATCTACTGCCATATAAATATCTTCAATGATTCCGTACCTTGAAAATACCTGAGAAGAGGACACTTTGAGAATTTATTCACATTTAAATGAAGCCAGGGATAATATATCAAAGTATGAAATTTAACTATAACTTGGAGAATAACAAAATTCTGCACACAGTTTTGTCAATTGTCAGTGACAAAAGAATTTAGATTAGCTAAAACTTGAAATGTAAAAGGACTCCCACCATACCTCATGGACTTCCATTTTTGTTGTTTGTTTATTGAGGCATCTAACATATAGTTTATCTGGAATTTGCACTGCTGAAAACCCTAAATTCCAGATGAAAAGAGAATACACATATGAGAAAAAGAAGAGGGCATCTTTCGTACTCAGGAATTCGTGAAAGTTGCTCTTCTGTACTAAGTAATGAGGGAGATAGAGAAGCAGTTGAAGGCATGAGAAATCAAATACTAACTACTAAAGTAAAACATGATTGTCTTCATATAGTTACGATCTATATAAGAGTATGAAAGCGCAGTCTTACCAATCCGTTCACGTTCTGCGTCGGCATATCTGACCTTGACTGGAGCCATTTCCTGATATAATGAAGAAAAAACCATACTTTTGAAAAGAATCCCACATCAGTGAGGAAATTTTATGAAGAAAACATTGCAGCTAAGACCCACCCCAGGAAAGGTATACTGATCTGTTAAAGCTGCAATAGCGGCGTTACCCTCATCTAACTTTTTGTACTTAACAAAACAGTAAGCTGCAAACACAGAGGATGTTATAAGCAAACTGGTAAAAACGGGGGAAGCAAGAATAGGAAGTAAAAGAATGACTCACCTGCTCGTTCACCAGTCATCTTATCTTTGGGTAGGATGGTCTCGGTGACATTACCATATTTTTCAAACACCTGACGGACCTGATTATAAAACACAGATTGTGACACAGATTCTCAAGGAAAACATTCCATAAAACCGTAACAAGAAACCTCACATCGTCTTCCATTGCTGTCACTGGGACCGGCGCAACATATAACTTGGCAATACTACCATCAGCAGTAGGATCTTCATGAATACAACAAAACAAGAAAGTAGTTAAGAGCATTTTCACACCTTTTCGTCAAGCAGAAAGAAAAAAAGAATCAAAATTGGGGATAACCTGGGGTAGCGGACAGAGAGCGTCTCTTCCTCAAGCTGCCGCCGCAAGGACTAAACCCACTACTCGGTGGAAACGGCGGAGCGTCAACGATCATATTGTGTTGTTGTTGGGCGGGGTAATGGTTATCAAAATGCGGCTGATTGAAACGCTGATTGTCGTTTTGTGGGTATTGGTGGAATCCAACGGCGGCGATATGGTGGTGCGGCGGATGAATCTGATGATGATGAGGAGGAGGAGGAGGAGGAGGGTTGTAGTTGTTATGATAGTACGGAACTGGTGGTGGACCAGGGAAGGCGTTTGCGACGCGTCTCTCCATTAAAAAACCCTAATTGACTCGATTCGTCGCAGATTGTGTAATCGGGAAATATCTCCGGCGCCGGTAGAGAGAGAGCGAGAAGAGTCAGTCCTCCAAGGGCAAGGGGACTTGTAAGTTTCGGATTCAATAAATTCTCACTACAGAAACGACAGCGTTTTGAGCTTATTGACTCGAAATCGAAGAAAGACATTTTTACCCCAAGTTAGATAACCCCTCGAGCCAGTTTTAAAAAACATTTCTTTACAAAAGGAAATTCGAGTTTTATATATTGAAATGGATTCTAAGTATTGGGAGTATTGGTTTGCTATACTAATAATCAACAGTATTGGGAGTGTAAGAGCATCATCAACGGTAGTTGCTTAAGGGTTGCTTAGAAATTAAATTGATTTAATTAAATGAAAAAAAAAAAAAAAAATGAAGAAGCGTTGCTTCTTTTTGTACGGATAAGCAACTCTGCTTATGGAAAAGCTGAAGGAATTTGCTTATGTGGCATTGAGTTGCTTAGAGTTATTATTAAAATATTGTTTAGCACTCCATTGAGTTGCTTAGGGATGATGATGCTCTAAGGTAATCTGATACATACACAATGATGTATGACGTTGCCCTCTTCATTTGTGTATGTAATATTGAAAATGCAAGTAAATGAGAGAGAGGGTAAGAGATTACGCATACACACAATAAAAAAGACTTAAAACATATATTTTATTGACTAGGGTTTTCTAATTAACAGACTTAATTTGGCTATTATAATCCGCATCTAAAATGTGATGGGGAGCCTATCAAGCCAACCTTCTTGGTTAATAAAGGAAATATTGGTGAGGCTAATTAGGTTTTCTATTGTATTTGTACTCTCCTTCTTGAGCCATGGCACTCTCTGTGACGTGTCCGCTCCAGCTCCGGTGCAACCATACTCCACAAACGTTGTATGGCTCCTAATAACAAACAAAAATCATAAAATTTCAAATAAAAATGTAAAATGGAGATTTGATTATATATGTATATACTCTTGGCCTTTTGCTCTCCAAGCATCCCAACCAATTGGCAAAATAGCGTTGCAAAACTTTGAACGGTAAAAGATGACACGTGCGTAAGGTTTCCACGCTCGCCCCAGTAACGCCTTGCCGTTTCCCGTAACGGTGCACTCCTTAAACACGAACCCTCCGTTCTCCTCTGGCGACTGCCTTCCCTGCGCCGTTATCGTTCCGTATGGTCTCTCCGGTGCGTAGATTCCCACCGTTAGATTCAACGTACATCCCTTTTTCAACAACATTAATTCACCATTATTTACTTTGTTAAGTTAACAACACATGCATATTAATTCACCATCCCTTCTCCATCTCAGTTAATGGATCATCTGGGGGTTTCTTTAAAAGCACCAAGGGCATTAGACAGGGAGATCCGCTCTCTCCCTATCTCTTCGTCCTCACTATGGAAGCATTCTCTCAGCTCCTACTCTCAAGGTTTGAGTCAGGTATGATTTCCTACCATCCCAAGACTGCAGAGCTTCATCTATCTCATCTTATGTTTGCTGATGATGTTATGGTATTCTTTGATGGGAGTTGCTCATCGCTGCATGGTATAAATGAATGTTTGGATGATTTTGCAAGTTGGTCAGGACTTCACATGAACATGGCTAAAACAGAATTGTTTCATGCTGGATTGATGCCAAACGAGTCAGCAGCCATTGCTAGGTTCGAATTTCCTATCGGCTCACTACCTATCAGGTATCTTGGTTTACCTCTCATGTCTAGGAAGCTAAGAATATTGGAGTATGAACCCCTGTTGGATAAGATAACAGCTAGATTCAGAGCTTGGGCAGTTAAATCACTGTCTTTTGCCGGAAGAGTGCAATTGATAGCCTCTGTGATCTCAGGGACAGTCAACTTCTGGTTAACTACGTTCATGCTGCCCCAGGGTTGTATAAAGAAGATCGAGGCATTATGCTCCCGTTTTCTATGGTCTAGCAACATTGAGCATCCTAAAGTGGCAAAGATATCTTGGGCAAATGTCTGCTTACCTAAAGCTGAGGGTGGGCTTGGGCTTAGAAGATTCTCTACCTGGAACAAAGCGTTATGCATGCGATTCATATGGCTCTTGTTCTCAAAAAACAATTCCCTATGGGCGGCTTGGCAAAAAGAACATCATCTGAAAACCAAAAGCTTCTGGGCAGTAGAAGACTCGAACCAAAGCTCTTGGACATGGAGGAATCTTCTAAGGTTGCGACCAGATGCGCTCAAATTTATCAAAGCGGTGCTAGGGGATGGTAAGAAAATAAAATTCTGGTTTGATAAATGGACTCCTCTAGGCCAGCTTATTGAGACCATAGGACCAACTGGCCCGAGAAGCTTAAGAATTCCGATTCATGCCTTGGTATCTGAGATATGTAATACCACAGGTTGGAAAATTGCCGCTCCTAGGTCTGAGGAATCACTAAAGCTCCACATCCACCTAACTACGGTCTCAGTCCCCACTACGAACTCTGCGGAGGATGAGTTTGAGTGGGTTATAAATGGTGTGAATGCTTCTGGGTACTCAGCATCAAAGACTTGGGAAGCTCTTCGGCCGAGAGCGGAGGTTAAAGCTTGGACAGGTTTGGTTTGGTTTAAAGGTTCAATCCCTAAGCATGCCTTTACGATGTGGATAGCCCAGTGGAACAGATTGCCTACTCGAGATCGACTAGCGTCATGGGGTCTTCAAATCCCGACAGCTTGCTGCTTATGCTCCAGGTTAGACGAATCTCGTGATCACCTTCTTTTGACATGTGAGTATAGCTTCGAAGTTTGGAGACTAGTCATCACTCGGCTGGGACCTCCTCAACACATGTTCAGGTCTTGGCCCGAGCTTTTGTCATGGATCAAAGAGAGCTCTGTTCTGGCCCCATCGCTACTTAGGAAATTGGCGGTACAATGCACGATCTACAACATCTGGAAGCAGAGGAACAATGTGCTACATAATCAAATTTCCCTTCCACCTCAGGCCATCTACGTGGTCATTGACAGAGAGATTCGCAACATAATCACCGCAAGAAGACATCGGAGACATTTTCGCAAGTTAATGTCTCTATGGCTTCGTTGATCGCCCTGAGTTCATGCCCTTATTGTTGTACTTCCTTGTTTTTATTTTTTTTTGCCAAGGTTGTACAGACTTAAGTTCTTACTTTTTGTAGGTTCTCTCCTTCATTTTATATGATATTTACATTCATAGCAAAAAAAAAAAACAACACATGCATGCATGCATGTATCTTCAAAATTCTCTATATATACTAAGCTGATTTGTATGTTTCTATAGATCATTAACTTTTTAAAGTTTCTTCGACTAGGATCAAAAAATTATTACTTTGTGAAGATATATAATATATACCTGGAAAATGGATTGGGCATAGCCAAAAATGAAGTCGATGCCACCGGAAATAACACATCCTCTGTAGTAATGTCTGCCTAAACAGTCGAACAATGTATCTTGCAAACCATCAAAACTAGAATCGATCACTACGTATTTGTCTCCGAGCATCATCGCAGCCACCGCTGGTTTAATTGGTGTTTTTAAAGAGCTCTCTAATCCGATATTATACGTATTCTACACGTACACAATCAAAATCCACTAATTAAACTTTTGATTATATATATACTTGCTCTCATAAATAAATTATAATCAATCTAATTAATATTTAGTTAATATAGCGACGTACTTTGAAAGTGATTCCGGAGATGATGATATTGTCAGGATATGCCGTGAAAGTGGAGCTAGTATCGGTGAGTTGATGATCGTCGTAAGCTATTATCGTCTTTTCAATTCCTATACCTTGCATATAGATACATCCTTTACCCTTTGGTATGGTTACTTTCTCTCTACATTACATTAAAAACTTCGTTAATTAGATCGTATATATATATATATATATATATATATATATATATATATATATATATATATATATATATATATATATTTATGTGATTGATAAGATAAATCATATGAAGTGATGGAAAAGGAAACAGTAAAGTATCAAACATTACATGTAAATGCCTTTTTGTATGAGAATACGAATCCAGTTTTGGTTTTGAAGAGGGATTGAATCGACTGCACTTTGAACTGTTGTGTAGTTTCCCCCACCGTTAAGATCGACGGTTATGGTGTCAGCTATTTGGCTCGAGATCCCATCTATCTGTTGATAATAATAATCCTCCGCCGCGGATTTGTACACTACTAATAAGATCACCATTAGACACACGATGATGTAGTAATCATAATAACAGAAACGATGAAATGTCATCTTTTTGTATTAGAAATGGTTTATGAATAAGGCATTAGGTGTTTAATTTTATATATTAAGGTGTTCAAGTTAATTCTTACCTAGTTTGAATTAATTGGTCAGAGAGAGTTAGATTCAATGTTACTTTGTTTGTTCTTACCATTTTCTGCTTGTTGTAAATTAATTGACTGTTTTATTGGCAAGGTCTTGGATTAAGACTCTATCTAAACTAATTTTCCTGGACATTAATTGTATATTTTGATAAATTAGACGAACACCAATTGGATTAGGTTATTTGATTTTCATAGTATTAATTAGTTGCAATACTTTTACTTTATAATTTTTTAAAAATTAATACTTAAAAAATAGTGTTATTATTGATAGGCAAAATCACGTTAAATCCAAAAGAGTTACTGTTGACAAAAACAAAACAAAAGAGGTACTTATTTTATTTATCTTGGTCAATATCAGTTACAGGCAACGTAATAACTTATAGATCTTTCGAGTTATTACGTATAAGAACATACCCAAAGTTTTGACCATCTGTTGACTAAAAACTGCATACAATTTTACATACATCAATGCATGCTACATCTATACTTGAAGTCAAAGTTCATTTCTCACATTAACACTTGTAAAAATACTTTTGTTTTAGTTAACACTTTGTAAACTTTGATAGGAAGACTATTACTATTAACTACGTTATTAAGCCGGCCATCTTTGCCAATAAAGGAAACATTAAAACAAACAAAAAACGTAATTTTTTTTATTTTATTCTTGTGAATTACTCTTTTATTCTTCCCTTATAGGGGCATCATTTTGAGCATTACAATTAAACATAATTATAACAGGAAATTAGAACGAAATTTGAACAAATAGCAAATAATTTTAGAGAACTACGATTTTTGCTTCGATAAAGTGCCCGTAATAGCCGCAAAACTTCAGCTTTGTCGGCTAAAAGAACCAGCGCAGCAATCTCTTCGAAACCAACATCCCGTTCTAACTCCTAACCCTAGACCAATCCAGTCCGGTCAACTGGCAAACCATCTTGGATTTATCAGAGGTTCGGATCCCGATCCGGTTATGCTCTCGTCAAACTTCCCTTGCAAGTCACTAAAAGCCCTACAACTCTGATGTATTATAAACCGTTGCGTCAAACCTAATCGAAACCAAAGAAACCTGACCCAACTTCGAACCAGAAAAGCGACCAAGTCTAACAATCCTGAAGTGAACAGAATTGACCAAACTAACCACAAATACATAATCAACCATAACAACAATAGACCAGAGACCAAACCACCAACCTAACCGAGCAGACCACACTGAGCTTCCGACTACGAATCCTCGAGCATACCTTCTCCCGGACCAGAAGCCATCCACAAGCAGTTCTAGCACCACCGAGAAGGCGCCGCATCGAGGCTTCTCTTCTGTATCGCCCAGAGCAATCACACCGAACCGAGCCGCGTCTAGCCAACCGAACCACAGGCCGACGGAGTCAAGCCCCACACCAAGCTAGATGAGAAATAACCCGAGAGGAGAGCCACCGAAACCGCACATCATCAACGGAGCCACGCCCCCAAAGACTCCGCAAACGCTCCGCCGTCCAGATCTGGCGAATCCACCACCACGAACGCAAGGCCGGCTTAACTAGGGGGGCGAGCAGGGCCCACGCCCCAGGGCCCACGCAAATTTTTTTTTTTGGTTCTGATATTTTATTGCATAGGGGTCTTTGAAATTTTTTTTTATTGTCCAAAAGGTCCAGAATTTTTTTTTTATTGTTCAAGGACCCCAAAATATTTGTTTTTGCCCAGAGGCCCCTAAAAGTATTGAGCCGGCCCTGCACGAACGCCAAGGTCGACGAAGAACAAAGGTCCTACGCCTAGAGGAGAAGCCGACAAGCCACACTCCACCCCGAGAAACGACCACCGCGCTGGAAAAGCCCACCACTGTGGAGGCTTCCTCACGGCTCGGCGATGAGCGCCGGTGACCAGAGAAGACCTCTGAAGCGGAGAGATCGAGAAGAAAGGTTGAGAGAGAGAAAACAAAAATCTCATGCGAGTAAGATCCACACGCCCAAAAAAAAAAACATAATTTTCACTCGTCTTCTTGACACTCTATGTGACGTGTCCGCTCTAGCTCCAATGCAACCATAGTCCACAAACGTTGTATCGCCTCTAAAGCGACACTGTTTTTTTATACAATGATTTTTGAGTTAAAACGTAAGATCATTTGCATATATGAGAGCACCTACATTGGTGCAAAAAGAGGGTGTCTCAACACATGTCTCAGATTAAAAAAATATTAAAACATTAGAAAAGTAAGAGAAAGAGAGAGATAATGTCTTATTTGAGACATTTTGAATCACATGTCTCAACTTAAAAAAATATTAAAATATTAAAAATAATATTTTTATTGCTTAAGACATAGATGTGGGATGCAGATGGTCTGAGTATCTTAATATGGGTGTCTCAATAAAAAAAATATACATATTTTAATAAAATTTAGTTATAAAATTAAATTTTAATTGTAAAATAAAATTGAACCAATTAAAAAAAAGGCACTTGGAGAAATAATATTTAATGGGTGTCTCAAATAAGACACTCTCTACACTCTTTCTCTCTTTTTTTTTTTTTTTTTTTAATGATGGGTGTTCATTGAAGATGCTTTAAAATACATCTCATTGGAGATGCTCTAAAATACTAAAATACACTCCATTGAAAATGCTCTAAGATACTAAAATACAACCCATTAAAGATGCTCAAAGATACTAAATATTGAGACAGCCCCATTCGAGATGCTCTCCAGCAGAGATACGGGTGATGGGTGTCATCCGCTTTAATTTTTTTTTTTTTTTAAATTGATTTTTTATTGTCGTGACGAATCACGTCGCGACACATCATCACTTTTGGAAAGACACAAGTTTTTGTGGAAGAAACAATTTTGCTGGGATCTTTACTGTTTTGTGAGCTTGAGATGGTATAAGATACTAAATATAGGTCTTTTGGCCTTTTGCTCTCCCAACCAAATATAGGCAAATTAATTAACTTTGAACGGTAAAAGATGACACATGCGTGCGTAAGGTTTCCACTCTCGTCCCAGGGTACATATATAATCTCTTAACTTTTTTTCTTTCATCATCATTTTAGTATATCTTAAGAGAAGAAGAACGAAAAAAGTGTCAACGAGCAACAACAACGAGAAAACAAAAAACAAAAAAAAGTGTTAAGAGAAGAACAAGAAGGAGAAACGGTATGGTCGAGTACTCGGACCATTGATCGATTGTTTTGGGGACAGATGGTATAACTGTTGAAATCAAGGTTTTCCAGAGGAAATGACTTTACCGAGAACAAGAACTCGTTTTTACATTGCTATGAATAGATCTCAATAAAAAAGATTTGCTCTGCTTTGTTGACAGACGAACGAAGATTCGTAGAATAATAGTAGGATTCTGAGTAACAATCTCTCTCTTCTTGTTTTTGTAAGATCTCTCAAAACAAGAAATTTAATTTATCAGAAAAACGACATTAATGGACAATTAAGAAACTTTGATATACTACATAAATAGAGATGATGCCGTATTTCTTTCCGAAAGTAGGAAGGTAGATCTTGATTTCGAATCGCAATTAAACATCGAAAATCGTATAACAAGTCAATAAAAACAAAAAAATTGTACAGATATTTGATTCATAAATCGAACACAGATCTATAAAAATTGAAAAGACAGATTACGAGTTTGTGCGTGAATCTAATCCAACAACAAAATCGGATTTGATAATAAGCCTTCGAATTAGATTCACGCACAAAACATGTAATATGACTCTTCTAATGCAATCCTCATCTTTTCGCCGACGCACGCAAAAGCAGAGCGGAGAGCTTCCTTACCAGCTATACCTAATTTGTGTATCCATTGGTTAATAGTTTAGCTATCCAAGTTTCGGTTTATGGATCAGATCATAAACGTTCAAGGGCCCAGTTTCAGGCTCACTCTTCTAAATGGGCCTTAAACCCAACTATTATTTCTAGCATTGGCCCAACAATTAGACCATCCACAAAGATCCACGTGTCTTCCCGATTTTTTTTTTTAGTTTAAATAATATAATATTTATTTGTCTCGACGAATCACGTCGCGACACGTGGCAATTTTGGAAAGAGAATGTGTCTCTAGGAAGACACAAACAGAACTATTCATTCTGTTTTTCATTATATAATATTGGGAAAATATCCACATTTATCTGCAATGTGGGTGCTCTTACAGTGCTATTAATCTTTATAATATTATTTAGAAAGATATTTTTAAAAATAAATTTTATTTTATAAATTATTACATGAAATGTCATTACAAATAACAAATAATAATTGAAATAGGAAATGATATAATAGTCTTTTATAATTATTGATTAAAATATGGAAAGTATATATTTTGCATTAAAAAGTTATTTTTATTTAATTTCTTAATTATTTTTAATACTATATATTTTAAAATAATAATCAATTTATATATATTCAAAGTAAAAAATCTATTCAAAATTTTGCAATATTTTTCACTATATATAAAAACAAAAGTTAAAAAATATTTTACTAATTTTATAAAAAAGTTAGACACAAGAAAACTATTTTTGTTTTTTAATAGTTCGTAAACTAACCACAAAAACTATAGTTATTTAACGGTGCATATTAGAGTTATGTTTTCAAGATTATAAGTTTTTGCGGTTTAGCCTGAATAATATTTTATTTCACTAAAAAACGGGTTAAATAGACAAATTATTAAAAATTGACAGTTTTTTTTTTTTTGCATATTACAAATTGAGAGTTTAATCTATAATCATTAGTTAGCTATATTGTAAAATTCAGATAAAAGCAAATTTCTTAAATTTCAAAACAATTTCTTTTTAAAAAATTACTCCGCACTAATTATAGCGCGAGTTAAATCATAGTTAGATTTATTTAACAGTATTAGATATGAGAAGGTTATAGAACCTTAACATAAACCCTCGTGGTCTCATGCATTAGACAGCACGAATCATGAAAGGGAGCTAAGAGTCCTTAGTGAGCTGTGAGATATCGGATTTCAGTCAATATACGACTTGGACTAACAGTTGGGCTTAGTACAAGCCTTAGTGTCAAGTTGGGCCCAAGTAAGTGTATAGGGTTTATTTTTATAAATACAAGTGTTTAACAATATGAATACCTAATCCAGACTCCAGGGATTCCGAGCGCTTTAGAGGCGGCTCGTAGAGCTAGAGAGAAAATAGGGGTTTTCTCTGGGGAATCTAGTTCTGTTCTTTGTTCTTTCTTGTTTGTTGGGTATGAGAGAGATCCTATATTGTGAACCACATCGGAGGTGTTTTCCGATTGTTCTTTATAGTGGATGTTGTGGATCCAGGATCCACCCCAGATGTAGCGGTTAGAGGCCGTGAACTGGGTGAACAATTCTGGTGTTCGATAATTTGTGTATCGAAGATAGATTGGGACAAAGAGGATTAAAGTTTAAATCCTAACAAGTGGTATCAGAGCGTCAGGCTCTTCGATTCACAGTTTTGACGGGAACATCGGTCTCTCAAACAGAAAGAACGGTTGGAAGAATTGGTGAAGCGTGTGAATCTGATTGGGGAAATTCGAGTAAGTTTCTGAAAGAAGAAATTAAGTAAATTACTTAGGGTTTCTGGTTTGTTGATATCAGAGACAAAGGCATACAAACTATTGGGCCCAACCAAAGCCCAACTGAAACTCGATTTACAAGAGGAAGATTCGTCGGAGATGAATCCAAGCGGTTCTGGTCGGCGACGAAGATCTCGCCGGACTGGAAGGAGACCTGCAGTGAAGAAGATCTGGTTTTGCGAAGGCGAAGTCGCCGGAAACAGCAGAAGAGAGATAGGGCTTCGCGGCAGGAAGAGAAGGGTCGCGGAGGTTTGGCGACCAAGCAGTCACTGGGAAACGCCGGTTGGAGTTGCCGTCGTCGGATTGGTTTCTGGCCGTGGGAGAAGAAACCATCGTCGCAGAGAAGGAGCACCGCCGAGAACCACCATCGAAGGAGAAGCTTCAGGGAGCAAGGTTCGTCGGGGATTGAGCGAGTCGCTGCTGGAGTAGACGACGACGGCTCAGGGGCAAGTTGCCGGGAAGGAGGCGCCGAGAAGTACCCCCGCTGCCGGTGAAGGAGCGCCGCCGCCGAAGGTCATCGTGAGGAAGACTACATGACGAGAAGAGGAGCTAGGGTTTGCTCCAGGTGGGCCAAAGCTGGGCCAGAAGAAAATTAAAGAAATTGGGCCGTGATGGGCCAGAAAGAATAAACAAAAAAAAAGGAAAAGAAAAGGAAGTGGGCCTGTTTGATTTTTTGGATGGAGTTAGAGTTGTTTTTAACTGGGCCGAAAATCAGAAAAAATGCATAAAATTCAGTTGGGCCAGATTAATTCTTCTTCAGTGGGCTGTCCGAATTTTTGAGGATTTTGGAGGAAATTTCAGTTGGACCAGGGATTAAAACAAGCCCTGTTTTAATCAAGGTGAAATTATCCAATTATGCAAGGAGATTGGACAGGAGCTCAAGGGACAAAATATCACAGAGGAGACAGAAAAGTGTAACCAGGGAGAGATTGGGTTTAAGGTGGAGTAATTTCCGGTATAAGATGGATTATTGGTTCAGATCAAGATGAGGGAATCATAATTGCATTGTCAATCTCAAGGGTCAAACCGTGCGAATAACAAGGTACATTTGTGATGTTTTGATTGGTTGTTTCGAGTTGCTCAGGGTCTGCAAAATTCAGGGAATTGAAGTCTTGGGAGAACACAAGAGATGGTGTTCAGAGTTCAAAAATTTGCCATTGGAAGAGAATTCATGGGACTGAGGGACGCCTTAGAAGTTTGAATTGTCTGTGTGTTATTGGCTATTTGAGGAGTAAGAAAAGATTTCTAGATTCAGTTCAAGGAGAGTTGCAGATGAGTATGGAACAAGATCAAGGAATCTGTTGGGGTCAAAGACAGATTGTTATGGTTTGAGGAGTTTTGGTTTGCAGGCTTAGTCTCAAGTTGGTGGATAGAGGTCCAGGAGCAGATGGAGATGTCTACAGGTTCAAGCATAATCAGGTTGCAATCGGGGTTAGAAGGAAAGCTTTAGAGCTTTGTTGCTTGATGATGGTGAAGACATCTGGATATCAGTTGCAGGTTTTAGAAACTGAAGAGGGATCCAAGAAAGGATCAGAATGCTGATGGCAAAAGCTGCATTGGGAAAGGAGAACAAGCAGAGTTCCGGTATACCTATTTGCATCTTAGAGAAGTCTGGTGGATGAATCTTTTGCAGGGTTGACTTGGAGGGAGCTCAAGTAAAGATTCATGTGGATTTCTAAGGGAAAAAGATGCTAGTGTCAAGATAGGTGGATTTGCATACATGTGATGTGATGCAGGGTATGTTTACAGCAAGGAAGCGGCTTCAAGGGTTCTAGAGATGAAGTGCTAAGGGTTGTAACATGGTGTCTCGGGCATTTTCATAAGGTTGTGGATGTGAGACAGGTTTACCAAACAGTTCGAGTATGTTGTTTGGATGGTTCTGCTGATGCAGAAGGGATTTGAACAGAATGTTGAACAAAGGTATTTGTATCGAGAGTCTTCTTAGCCAGGTGGAGTTAGGAGGAGGGTTCTGTAGGCAATAGCAGTGGTGCAAAGTGATGTTCAAAAGGGTGTTCAGGTTCAGTGATGTCTTGGTAAGTCAGAGACAGTTTCAGGGAAATGAAGCATAAATGACTTAGAAGTTTTATGCAGTTGATTCAAGAGGAATTGGTTTGTCAGCAAGGTTCTTTAAAGCATGATGTTTGACAGGGTTGTGTCGAAATTCTGTTCAGCAGTATGGTTGGATGGTGTGCTCTGCTATGATTAATAGCGGTACAACAGGAGTTCAAGGCATATATGTGTTTAGACAGAGTGTTGAATCAGAGATTGTTTCAGGTCTGAAGCATGTATAGTTCAAGGTTAGCTGCTTACAGTTCAAGGAGTGTTTGATTAAGCTCAGTGTACATGAGATAAATCAAAGAACACCAAAGTGAATCAAGTTGCAGAAGGACAAGTTTACGTGAAGATCAAAGTGCCAAGTCTAGAGCCATGAGTCAAAGGTTCAAAGGGCAATTCACAAGGAGATTTCAAGGTGGGATCAAGGTGGAGATTCTTGAAGAAACAAACAAGAAGAAAGACAAAGGAACAAAGATTTGCGGAGAAGTTGAGGGTTGTCTGAATCCGAAGGTGGAGATTGTGAGATATCGGACTTCAGTCAACATACGACTTGTGCCAACAGTTGGGCTTAGTACAAGCCTTAGTGTCAATTTGGGCCCAAATAAGTGTATATGGTTTATTGTTATAAATACAAGTGTTTAACAATAGGAATATCTAATCCAGACTCCAGGGATTCCGAGCGCCTTAGAGGCGGCTCGTAGAGCTAGAAAGAGAATAAGAGTTTTCTCTGGGGAATCTAGTTCTGTTCTTTGTTCTTTCTTGTTTGTTGGGTATGTGAGAGATCCTATATTGTGAACCACATCGGAGGTGTTTTCCGATTGTTCTTTATAGTGGATGTTGTGGTCCAATATCCACCCCAGATATAGCGGTTAGAGGCCGTGAATTGGATGAACAATTCTGGTGTTCGTTAATTTTTGTATCGAAGATAGATTATGACAAAGAAGATTAAAGTTTAAATCCTAACATGAGCTTTGTAGATCTTCGCTATGGTGTACCTTTAGTTAGTCTAAACCGTTCACCATATGGTGTACCTTGGTCCATTTTTTATTTGTTTTCTCTCAAGATTCAGCTTGATCCCCACTCCCATATCCGTCGGTTCCACTTGCCTTGATCATATATAGCTAGATTCTATGCTACATGATCAAGTTCAATTAATGCCAAATAAGTTTACTACAAGAAAAAATGAGAAAAAGGATATTATCGTGGTAGTTTGCTTCGTTTTGAAAATGTTTTATTTTTGTGTTGTGTTGGTTCTCAGTCGGCTGTTTTTGGCATTTAGATTTCAATATTTCCATTTTTTTAGAAAATTCATGTTAGTGCTAGTTTTTGTTTTAGCTTTCATTAATTCTTGTATGGTTTCCATATTTTAGTCTTGCGCTTCTCTCTTTCAATCTTATGTTTTTGGAGATTTTAATTTGTTTCACCGACTTATGTATTTCACTTCGTATTTTTTCTTATTAATATATATATTATCAAAATCAGATTACCAAAATAAATAAACAGATGAATACATAATATTTGTAATCGATTTTTTTTGAACTTTTACCTTAAATTTAGGATAGTTACTTGATTGTATGAATCATTTGATAGATCGTGATTTCTAAATTCCATTTCTTGTAAAAGAGTTAAACTTAGATTTGATCCTTATGATCTTTATTCTTTGAATATCTTCATTAGATGACACACATACCATTTTTAGTTTGTTTTTCCCTTTAAATATGGTGTATTCACCTTCTTTAACACTCTCACAAAGGGATGTCATTTGGAGCATACAAATAGTTTGATTACAATAGAGAAAGAGGATAGACAAATTGTATTAGAGATATATATAAATATAGAAACACATGTGAGCAAATGTGAACAACTGATGTTATGGTTGAAAGAATTTGAATCACGTCATGAGATAGGTGTGATCGTTGTTTCCAGACGGTATTTGAGTTAGTTAGTAGCTGATTGTATGGTCTGTCGAATCCTGCTAACTTGATTTTAAGAGTGTGCCGCAGCTGCTAGCTTGATAATCAGTGTAGTGGGTTTATGAATACTTTGATGGATGTTGGAGGTGGGCCTAGCACCCCCAATTAGTTAGGCCCATCTTAGGAAAGGCCGTTCCTCGGTACGGTCACCGGACTTAATGTCACCGACCTGCAAGAACGTCCTCAGCAGCTCGGTAGCCGACCTGAAAGCAACGTACCCCGGGCCCGCGCTGATGCCCCGCCAGAGCAGGGAGTGTCAGAAGAATAGGCGAGTGGGAGTTGGTAAGGCAGTACCCTACCCACGTAGGGATGTGCCTTCGACCCGACGTCCCACCAACCCTACAGAGCTGACAAGGGCAGGAAGGAGCAGGTGGAGCAGAGTTGGTAAAACAGTGCACTGCTCTGCAACACGCCACGCCGAGCTCATCATGACCTCTCTCCTCGAAAGCCGGGACACGCCTCCTAGGCCACCTTACCCGCGAAAGAGGCCGCCGACGACACGTGGCCCGAGATCTCAGGGGAGCAGGAAGCCGACCCCGACTATATATACCCCTCATATGTCATTAATGAGGGGGACTGGGGATTTTTACTCTCTCACCTACCACAAGTTACCCGACCTCTCTCTCTTTGTAACAAGACAACACTTTAGAACGCCGAACTGGACGTCCTTCGGAACCAGTTCGTAATTCTAAAGCGTTTACTTCTCTCTCATCAATAAAACGAAACACGGCCCCCGGCCTACTCATATTTCTCCCGACCTGTCTTAAATGTGGTTGAATTGCTCTATTAACGAAAATCTCACCTCCCATCTCCTAATCATTCTTTAAACACACTTAGTGATCCACGGGATCAACAATTGGCGCTAGAAGGAGGGGAGTTTAGAGATTCTTCTATACGCAAGGAGCAGTTCAACCACCGCCGCAACCGCAGCAACGATGGCTATTCCGCCCCCAAGAGTATTATCAGGCCTAGAGACCCCGGCCCAAGCAACGGCCCAGGCCCAGACAACGGCCCCGCCACCAACTCAAGCAGCGACGACGACAGCCCGGCCATCAGCCCAGGCAGCCACCGACCGGATGACTCCCCAGGAGTCCTTCAGGGCTCCGCCACCGGCCCCAGCGCCCACTCCTTCCGGCGGCCCCGCCGCGCACAACGCGCCTCACCCCCCGGAGGACCAGCCCACGCTGTCCGCCGTAATGCAGGCCCTACTCACCAGAATAGACGAGCTGACGCGTGCGACCGACCAACGGTTCGCCACGCTAGCAGCCTCCCGGGACCGGTCGGACAACACCGGATCCCCCGACGTCCATTTCAGAGAGCCGGCCTCTCGGGAAGAAACCCCTCGTATCCGAAGGGGCCAGCCCGGCGACTCGCCGTCAGGCTCCGAAGGCCCTGGCGGACGTTTCGCCCCAGCCGTAGGGAGCTCCCCGGGCGACGAAGCCCATCATCTCCGATCCAGCTCCGAACGCGCCAGGGACGCCGAGTTCGAAGCTATGAAGGAGACACTCCGCGTGATGTCCTCTAAGATCCATCAGGCCACCAGTGCGGCCCCGGAAATAGATCGCGTCCTCCGAGAGACGCAAAACACGCCGTTCACCCGCCGGATCTCCTCCGTCCCGCTCCAGCACCTCGGGAAGCTCAAACTCCAGCCCTACGCGGGAACCACCGACCCGGCCCAGTATCTCACGGCGTTCACCATCGCCATGGGCCGCGCCCACTTCTCACCAGATGAGCGGGAAGCCGCCCACTGCCAACTCTTCGTAGAGAACCTCACCGGCCCGGCTCTCACGTGGTTCTCCCGGCTGAAGACGCACTCCATAGACAGCTTCAGAGACCTGTCAACCACCTTTCTCGAGCACTACTCCATCTATATCCGGCAGTCCGCATCCTCGAGCAGTCCTTCCGCCTAGCCTTCCCGGCATCGAACAACGAGGCCGAGTACGAAGCTTTGATTGCCGGCCTGCGCCTGGCCAAAGAGGTCGGCGCAAAGAAAATCCGAGCTTACTGCGACTCCCAGCTCGTTGCCAATCAATTCAGCGGGGAGTACGAGGCCAAGAATGATCGCATGGACGCCTACCTCAAGGTGACTCAAGGCATGGCCGCAGACTTCTCCGAGTTCACCCTGACAAAGATCCCCCGAGGCGATAACACTTCCGCAGACGCCCTCGCAGCACTAGCCTCCACCTCGGCTCCAGAGCAACGACGGGTAATCCCGGTGGAAAGTATCGACCTCCCCAGCATCGAGCTGCCAAAGGGAGCCTATCTGATCGGTCCCCAGGTCGCGGACCCTGACGAAGACGCCCAACCTCCCGAGAACCTACCACCGCCCCCGGCCGAGCCCGAACTGCCGGACTGGCGAATCGACCTGCTGCTATATATCGCAGACGGCGTCCTTCCCGCAGATCGGTGGACCGCCCGACGGCTAAGAAAGAAGTGTGCCCGATACACGATGCTGGACGGCAATCTGTTCCGGTGGAGCGCCTCGGGAATCTTGCTCGGGTGCCTCCACGGGCAGGAAACCTTCGACGTAATGAAAGAAATGCACGAAGGTGCCGACGGAAACCACTCCAGCGGCCGGGCTCTCGCCCTGCGAATCCGGAACCAAGGGCACTACTGGCCAACAATGCTGCAGGATTGTGAAAAATTCGCAGCCCGGTGCGAGAAGTGCCAGCGTCACGGCACACTCATTCACTGCCCTACCGAGCTCCTCACCACTGCGGTAGCACCCTACCCCTTCATGCGATGGGCCATGGACATAGTCGGACCACTACCCCGATCTCGGCAAAAGCGCTTCATTCTGGTCATGACCGACTA
The DNA here is from genome assembly GCA_030161315.1 of Eutrema japonicum. Classification (NCBI taxonomy): domain Eukaryota; kingdom Viridiplantae; phylum Streptophyta; class Magnoliopsida; order Brassicales; family Brassicaceae; genus Eutrema; species Eutrema japonicum. The sequence goes on along the minus strand of BSQW01000003.1, from coordinate 54,399,488 downwards.
CTTCACCAAGTGGGTCGAAGCCGAAGCTTACGCCAAGATCACGGCAGAAGACGTCCGGAAATTCGTCTGGAAGTTCGTCATCTGCCGGCACGGACTGCCCTACGAGATCGTGACCGACAACGGTGCCCAGTTCACGTCGGCCCTCTTCGAAGGCTTCTGCGCGAAGTGGAAAATCAGGCTGAGCAAGTCCACCCCGAGATATCCACAGGGGAATGGACAAGCCGAAGTAATGGAGGGTAAGAACAAAGACTCAGCTCAATCTAGGGATTTCGAAGAAATCACTAGAGACCTGCTTCTTGAAGAAGATGAATTTAATCAAATCTCTCTCAAGGAACTTAAGCAATTGCTTGTTTATTAATTCTCAAAAGCGTATCTTACAAAGCTATTAGAAGAGATCAATATATAGAACTCTTAAACCGACAGAGTATTCCTAATAAAAATAGAAAACAACTAAAATAAGGAAATAGATAAAATAAGGAAACTAAAATAAGAAAAGTTGTTGGAGCCGTTGATCGAAGCTTCTAGGATGCTGCTGCATCAGGACTCCCGGGGTGAGAAGGATTCGTCCGCGAATCGAAAGGCGGATCAACCGGATAGATAGCGAGATAGGTATTTGACATTGAAGACGTCGGAAGTTGTAATATCAGGAGGAAGACGAAGACGATAAGCATTATCATTAATGCATTCGAGAACCTCCAGGGGGCCAATTTTCTTAGCTTTGAGTTTGTTATAAGCGCCGGCAGGCATACGATCACGAGTAAGAACAACCCAAACAAGGTCACCGACTTTGAAAACGAGACGCCGGCGGTGAGCATCAGCGGCTGCCTTATATTTTGTCACAGAAGCGTCTAAATTAGCCTTTGTCTGGTGATGAGTTTCGGAAATCTGGTTTATAAAAGTTTCAGCATCGCCATGGAGTCGCATACGGTCCGGTAGAGAAGATAAGTCTGGTGGAGCACGAGGAACCATACCATAGATGATCTGGAATGGACTGAAACGGGAGCTACGGTTCACGGCATGATTGTGAGCAAATTCCGCTTGTGGAAGCTTCGAATCCCATGATTTGATAGAAGTGCCTACCAAACAACGTAAGAGGTTACCCAAAGAACGATTAGTGACCTCCTTTTGACCATCGGTTTGAGGGTGATAAGCGGAACTCATATCAAGGCTTGTGTCAAGAAGTTTCCACAAAGAACGCCAAAAATGACCAAGGAAACGAGAATCACGATCTGAAACGATGGACAAAGGCAAACCGTGCAAACGATATATCTCTCGAAAAAATAACGTCGCGACCTGAACTGCATCAGTAGTACGTTTGCAAGGAATGAAGTGAACCATTTTGGAGAACCGATCGACGACAACAAAGATGGAGTCAAAACCTTTTTGTGTCCGTGGCAAACCCATCACGAAATCCATACTGATGTCGGTCCACGGTTGTGTCGGAACTGGTAAGGGAAGATACAAACCCGCGTTGGACGCGTGACCTTTAGATTTTTGACAAGTAACACATCGCTCAACAAACCTTTCAACATCCCGACGAAGTGACGGCCAAAAATAAGAGGAAGAAACGAGATGTAAAGTGCGATCACGTCCAATATGTCCCTCATTATGTAGCTCCGAAATTAGTTGTAAACGAAGGCTGCAATCGGGTACACAAAGACGGTTATCGCGAAACAAGAACCCATCGTGAAGAGCATAAGGTAAACATGAACCAGTAGTGACAGTTGTCCAGATCGGACCGAAGAAGGAGTCAGTGGGATACAATTCCGCAAATGTGCTGAATCCCGGAACCGAGACGTGAAGAGTGGATAACAACGTGTGACGGCGACTCAGAGCGTCTGCAACGCGGTTACTAACACCGGAAGTGTGCTTTATAACAAACGTAAATTGCTGGAGATATGCTATCCAAGAAGCATGGCGAGAGGAAACTTTGTCTTGGGTACTGAGATGTTTTAATGCGTCATGGTCGGTATAAAGGACAAATTCCTTGTAAAACAAGTAATGTCGCCAATGTTTGATTGCTTGTATAATGGCATAGAACTCGATATCATAGGTACTATAACGAAAACGAGCACCAGAGATTTTCTCACTGAAGAATGCGATAGGTCGCTGACACTGACTAAGCACCGCGCCAATACCTGTTTTGGAGGCGTCACAATGGAGCTCAAAGACCAAAGTGAAGTCCGGAAGAGCCAAAATCGGAGCAGAGCTTAACTTTTCTTTGATGATAGTAAAAGCATTGGTTGCAGCGGGTGTCCAAATGAATGTACCGTCGCGGATGCAATTTGTGAGAGGAGCCATAATAGCACTGAACTGGGGAACAAAACGGCGGTAGAAAGAAGCGAGGCCATGGAAACTGCGTGCTTCGGAGATTGTTGTGGGCGTTGGCCAAGACTGAATGGCCGATACTTTTGCAGGGTCAACAGCAAGACCATCAGCTGAAACAATATACCCCAAAAAGTGTACTTGCGGAGAGCCAAAGGCACACTTCTTTAAAGTAGCAAAAAGCTTGTCACGTCGTAAAACAAGGAGGACTTCTCGTACATGTGAAATATGGGCTTCAAGAGTCATACTAAAGATCAAGATGTCGTCGAAATATACAACGACAAATTTTCCGATAAAAGGACGCAAAGCTTGGTTCATAACACGCATAAAGGTGCTGGGCGCGTTAGATAAACCGAAGGGCATTACCAACCATTCAAAAAGGCCTTCACGTGTTTTAAAGGCCGTTTTCCACTCATCTCCCGGACGAATACGAATCTGATGATATCCGCTTTTTAAATCCAATTTAGAGAAGAAGCGTGCTGTGCCAATTTGGTCAAGAAGATCGTCTAAGCGAGGAATCGGAAATCGATAGCGGATGGTGATTTTGTTCACAGCGCGACTATCGACACACATGCGCCAAGAACCATCTTTCTTTGGGATTAATAATGCTGGTACAGCACAAGGGCTCATGCTTTGACGTATAAATCCCTTAGAAACCAATTCTTCGACCTGTTTCCGTAACTCTTCATGTTCGGAAGGGCTCATTCGATAGTGTGGGCGATTAGGGAGAGAGGCGTCTGAGACCAAATCAATTTGATGCTGAATATCACGCAATGGAGGTAATCCTTGTGGGAGATCATCAGGAAATACGTCGGAGAATTCTCGCAAAAGATCAATAAATTCAGGGCGTACCTGTTGCGCAAGAAGCGGAGAAGAAGGAGTTGTGAGCAGAATGAAAACCAGGCCTTCTTCACGCATGGCAACTTCAAACGGTGTCTTGTGTAGCAATAAAAGAGGGGTGGATGGGGAAGATGAGAGTTGCGGTAACGATGGTTTTAATGTAAAGCTACGGTTGTTGAATTTGAAGGTGTAAGTGTTTAAATAGCCATCATGTAGGACCTTGCGGTCAAACTCCCAAGGGCGACCAAGTAACAAGTGGCAAGCGTCCATCGGAACTACATCGCAATAAGCCTGATCCTGATATGCATTACCAATTGAGAACGCCACTAATGCACGCCGAGTGACATGCACGTCATTTTTTTGTTCTAACCAAGCGAGTTTATAAGGGTTGGGGTGTTCTTCATCCTTGAGTCCCAACTTGAGAACAGCATCTGCGGCGATAACATTCTCACAACTGCCGGAGTCAATGATGAGTTTACAAACTTTTCCACCAATGGTACAACGAGACTGGAAGAGGTTGTTTCGTTGTGGAAAATCAACTTGTAGACGAGGTGCAAGACAAGACCTTCGTAACATCAGAGACACTCCCGTATCTGCTTCTAGTTCGACGGGGACGTCATCGCTAATGATATCTTCATACTCAATTTCTACATCGTGACCATTAGAATCAAGCAACAATCCGCGTCGATTACGTGTCGGACACGCAGACTGACGGTGACCTGGTTCACCGCATGCAAAACAACGAATTGTAGATGGACGATTGGTGCGAGAGTTGTCAACAGGAACAATTGCCGTTTCTGGTGTTGTTGTAATGGGATCTGTTGTGGTTGGTACAATACCGGAAGATGTGCGTGGTTGTCGTGATGAGCTCCACGAGGAAAAGTTGTTCTTTGTTTGAGCTTCGACGGTCAAAGCTTGTTGATGAGCTTCGGATACGGTAAGTGGGTGAAAAAGATTCAACGTGTGTTGAGTTTGCTGTCGTAACCCACCAATAAATCGAGCCACGATTTGCTGCTCAGAATCGTGCAGATCGATTCGATTTAGTAGCAAGAAAAATTCGGTAGAATACTCTTCGACAGAACGGCTTCCTTGACGCAAATTCTGGAGGCGCTGGAACATTATATGATCATAGTTATATGGCAAAAACGTTTGGCGGAGATGTTTCTTGAGTTTTTCCCATGACATGATCTTAGGTTTGCCTAAACGAGTACGCGACGCTTTAGTTTGGGCCCACCAAGCGGCCGCTCTGTTTCGAAAGCGCATTGCGATGACAGGGACACAACGCTCTAAGGGAACTCTTTGGAATTCGAGGATCTCTTCCACTGTAACAATCCAATCAAGTAGCTCCTCAGCAGTTGGTCCACCATGAAACTCAGGGATCTCTGTTCTGAAGCTTCGTTCCCAATGATAATCAATGTTTTGGTGCTCAATTGGTTGCACGATGTTACCTGCAAAGGGGTTTTCTTCATCGGAATCTTCGTGTTGTTCGACTTGCTGCTGGACTTGTTGCCCCGGGGGTGGTGGAGCACGTTGATTAGTCAAAGCTTGCATTGCGGTGGTGAGTTGTTGAACTTGCTCTTGGAGGCGAACCAAGGCTTGTTGTGTGAGTTGTTCGGTGGTAGGTATTGGGTCTCGACGAGGGCGCGGCATGGCGGAGAGGGTGTTTTTGCTCTGATACCAACCTAATGGAGGGTAAGAACAAAGACTCAGCTCAATCTAGGGATTTCGAAGAAATCACTAGAGACCTGCTTCTTGAAGAAGATGAATTTAATCAAATCTCTCTCAAGGAACTTAAGCAATTGCTTGTTTATTAATTCTCAAAAGCGTATCTTACAAAGCTATTAGAAGAGATCAATATATAGAACTCTTAAACCGACAGAGTATTCCTAATAAAAATAGAAAACAACTAAAATAAGGAAATAGATAAAATAAGGAAACTAAAATAAGAAAAGTTGTTGGAGCCGTTGATCGAAGCTTCTAGGATGCTGCTGCATCACGAAGCCACCAATAAGACCATCCTCGACGGCCTCAAAAAGCGGCTAGACGACAAGAAGGAGTCCTGGGCCGATGAGCTCGACGGAGTCCTCTGGTCCCATCGCACAACGCCGAAGACGTCGACAGGACGCACACCGTTCAGCCTCTCGCACGGAATGGAGGCAATGGCCCCCTCTGAGGTCGGGCTCCCCACTCCCCGCCGTGCTATGCTCACCCAGCAGCCCGCCCTGAACGACACCGTCCTCCTCAGCGAGCTGGACTTCCTTGAGGAACAACGGGACCATTCCCTCCTCCGAATCCAAAACTACCAGCAGCTCGCCTCCAAGTACTACAACAAGAGGGTTCGAGGCAGGTTCTTTGCCGAAGGAGACCTGGTCCTCCGCAAAGTCTTCGAAAACACCGCCGAGTTGAACGCGGGCAAGCTTGGTGCACATTGGGAGGGCCCTTACCTTATCTCCAAGGTCGTCAAGCCCGGCGTATACGAGCTAGTCACGATGGCCGGCGACGCAGTCCCGCGCTCATGGAATTCGATCAACCTCAAACGGTTCTACTATTAAGCCCCCGGGCTTCAATCCGCTCTCCGCCTTTGTAAACAAACGAACTACGATTGGCTTGATCCCTTCTACTAAAGGGTACGTAGGCAACCCCTAACCAGGGCTCAGCTATTAATCTAATAAAACCTTTTAAACAAAGGAAAACGTTCCCCGACCTGCGCACAAGAGCCGAGCTCCAAACGCCCCCGAGCTCCAAACGCTCCCGAGCTCCAAACGCTCCCGAGCTCCAAACGCTCCCGAGCTCCAAACGCTCTCGAGCTCCAAACGCTCGCACTACAAAAAAAAAAAAAAAAAAAAAAAAAAAAAAAAAGCCGAGCTCCAAACGCTCGCACTACAAAAAAAAAAAAACCGAGCTCCAAACGCTCGCACTACAAAAAAAAAAAAAAGCCGAGCTCCAAACGCTCGCACTACAAAAAAAAAAAAAAAGCCGAGCTCCAAACGCTCGCACTACAAAAAAAAAAAAAAAAAAAAAAAAAAAAAAAAAAAGCCGAGCTCCAAACGCTCGCACTACAAAAAAAAAGGGGACCGAGCTCCGGTGCTCGCTCTCCCCGGCACACAAGTTATAAGTGCCAAAGCCGGGCCCCAGGGCTCGCACCTCTACTAGACACACAAGCATTAAGTGTCTCTAAGCCGGGCTCGCTACCCGCACCAAAAAAACAAGGTACACAAGCAATAAGTGCCTTAAGCCGAGATTACATCGCACCCAATACAAGAGCACGGTCCACGACCTGCTTACTTGACAGAGTACGGTTTACGACCTACCACTACAAGAAAACAGGCAATTTGCAACGAATTTTGGCGACGATTTTAATTCGTTGCAAATTTCCATCGTTTTCGCGACGACTTTACGACGATTCTTGAAAACGTCGTAAAGTCGTCGCAAAATTGGGACGATAATTTTCGTTGTCAAATCGTCGCTAATTAGCGACGATTATACAACGATTACCGACGACATTACGACGATTATCAAAATCGTCGTAAAATCGTTGTAACGTAGCGACGATTTTACGACGTTTATATAAAACGTTGTAATATCGTCGTAAAATTACCCACGAATTAGCAATGATTTGTATAATTTGAACTTTACATCGATTTCCCAACGATTAATCAGTTAGGTGAGCACGTTTTAAATTCACGGTGTTTAGTTAGGTAAACATGTTTAATATCGTTGTAAAGTCGATGTAAACATTTTTAGATTCGTTGTAAAATCGATGTGAAATCGATGTAAAATCGTAGGTAATTCGATGGTAGTGAAAATAAAAATCTATATATAGTGGCCAACTTCATAATTAAAATTTCATATTCAAAAACAATATTTACTTCCTTCTGACAAAAAAAAAATGTCAATATACGAAATTAGAAGATGGATGTATAATCGTCTTGATTCAGATGGATCGCTAACAAAGGAGTTCAGTGATGGGGTGGAGGGATTCATGCATCAGGCAGGAAGTATACATAATACGATTATCAGTGGTAAGATGTACTGTCCTTGTGTCAGATGCTTGAATAGGAAATTTATCATTATCTCGAAGGTGTGGTCGCATATATTAAATAGAGGGTTTATGCCGCATTACTATATATGGTATTATCATGGAGAGGGTCATGGGGGAAATGCAGCTAGTAGTAGTAGCAATTATCAAGCATCGAATTTTGATGAATCAAATAATTTTAATCAATTTAATGAGCATGCGGAGCAGCATGGTGAAGATAATGATAGGATTCATGACATGGTTACGGATGCATTTCATGAAACCGTAAGTACATTTGCACATGATCATCATGATGATGAGGAACCCAATCTAGATGCAAAAAAATTTTATGATATGCTAGATGCTGCAAATCAGCCACTCTACGATGGATGTAGAGAAGGACATTCTAAATTGTCGTTGGCGGCTAGGATGATGACTATTAAAACTGATCATAACTTAGCTGAGGTTTGCATGGATGATTGGGCTGATTTGCTTAAAGAGTATTTGCCAGAGGACAATTTAGCAGCTGAAACTTACTATGAGATACAGAAGCTGGTTTATAGTCTTGGGTTGCCTTCTGAGATGATAGATGTCTGTGTTGACAATTGCATGCTTTTTTGGAAAGATGATGATAAGTTGCTGGAATGTCGATTTTGCCATAAGCCAAGATATAAGCCGCAAGGTTCTGGTCGTAGTAAGGTACCGTTCCAGCGGATGTGGTACCTTCCTATAACTGATAGATTAAAAAGAATGTATCAGTCCGAGAGGACAGCTGCATCGATGAGATGGCATGCAGATCATTTGCAAACAGATGAGGAGGTTACTCATCCTTCAGATGCAAAAGCGTGGAAACACTTTAAGACGGTACATCCAGACTTTGCTAGAGAGAAACGTAATGTGTATCTTGGTCTTTGCACAGATGGATTTAGTCCGTTTGGTATGTCTGGTAGGCAATATTCTTTATGGCCAATAATCCTAACGCCTTACAACCTACCCCCAGATATGTGCATGCAAAGGGAATTTTTATTCATGAGTATTTTAATACCAGGTCCGAAGCATCCGAAGCGTTCCCTTGATGTGTTTTTGCAGCCTCTGATACAGGAATTGGAGCAGTTGTGGTATACCGGGGTTCGGACATATGATTTTGCAAGGAAAAAAAATTTTACAATGCGTGCGGTGCTTATGTGGACAATAAGCGACTTCCCTGCTTACGGGATGTTGTCAGGTTGGACTACGCATGGGCGATTGTCTTGTCCATATTGTCTCAATCGGACAGATGCGTTTCAATTGAAACATGGTCGGAAAACAAGTTGGTTTGATTGTCACCGCCGATTTCTACCGATTCATCATGCATATCGAAGAAATAAGCGGTTGTTTAGAAAGAACAAAACTGTTCGTGTTCCTCCTCCGGTTTATATTTCTGGGGAAGATCTAGAAGCAGAAATTGATCATTATGGTGCATTGGAAACAGTCAATCGTGGTGGAAATTGGCACACTCCAGCTAATATGCCGGATGGATATGGGGAGCATCACAATTGGCATAAGAAAAGCATATTCTGGAAGCTTCCGTATTGGAAGGATCATTTGCTTAGACACAATTTGGATGTCATGCACATTGAGAAAAACTTTTTTGATAACATCATGCATACATTGTTAAACGTGCGTGGAAGGACTAAAGACAGCGGTAAGTCAAGGTTAGACTTGCCTGATCTTTGTTGTCGGAATGAGTTACATATTACAAGCAATGGGAAAGCACCTGTCCCCATATTTCGAGTTGGTGCGGAAGAAAAGTCAGCTTTGTTCAAATGGGCGACATCTGATGTGAAGTTCCCGGACGGGTACGTATCTAATTTATCTAAATGTGTTGAGAATGGCCAAAAGTTTTCTGGGATGAAGAGTCATGACTGTCACGTCTTTATGCAACGACTACTTCCTTTTGCATTTGCTGAACTTCTACCAGGAAATGTACACGAAGCAATTGCAGGCATTGGAGGGTTTTTTCGGGATCTTTGTACCCGTACTTTGTCAGAAGATGTTATTGCACAACTTGATGCTAGTATTCCTATTTTGTTGTGCAACATGGAGAAAATATTTCCCCCAGCCTTTTTTGATGTTATGGAACATCTACCTATTCATCTACCTCACGAAGCAGAACTTGGGGGACCTGTGCAGTATCGATGGATGTACCCATTCGAGCGATTCATGGGACATTTGAAGCGGAAGGCTAAAAATCTAGCCAAAGTTGAAGGCTCAATAGTAGCAGGAAGTTTAACAGAAGAAACTTCTCACTTCACCGGGTACTATTTTGGCTCGAAGGTTCGCACACGGAAAAGGGCAGCACGGCGATATGATGATGGAGGTGTAGGCCGAACATATGCTAATGAAGGTGTCCCAGATATCTTTTCTTCAATCGGTCGATTATGTGGAAGAGTGAAGTCAGTTTGGTTTGCCAATGAAAAAGACCATCATAGTGCACAAACGTATATCCTCTTAAATTGCGAAGAAGTTAGTCCATTTGAGACGTAAGTGTATAAACATACGTCTTATATATATGGCTAAATTATATATATGCTAGCTTTATACCAATTACAAATACTTATGTATGCAGAGAATTTGTTAGACAAGTCCGAGAAGTCATTGAAGTAATCTCAGACGATGAAATCAACAAGCGTAAAGATCAACATTTTGCCCCGTGGTTGAAGACGCAAGTACGTAAAAATTTAAGTAATATTACTAACTTGGACAATTAACCTAATACATATTTTGATTACTTTGTAATTAAATTAATTAATGATATAGGTCGAGTATGGGGATACCGCATATCCACTCTGGTTCCATGAGTTAATAAAAGGCCCCATATCGAAGATAACGAGTGCACCCATGTATTGCACACGCGGATATATCTTTCATACATTCAAATACGGCAATCAAAGAGCTACTGCCAACTACGGGGTATGTGTGCGGGGCGAAATAGATTTTTATGGAGTGTTGCAAGACATAATTGAAGTTGAGTACCCTGGTTGCTTAGGTTTGAAATGCGTTCTGTTCAAATGCGACTGGTTCGATCCAACAGTTGATCGAGGCGTCCGTAAAAATAAATTTGGGGCAGTAGATGTCAACCAATCACGACGTTACAATAAGTATGAGCCATTTATCCTAGCATCACAAGCAGAACAAGTCAGCTTTGTTCCATATCCGCGAGTTCGTACCACCCGTATCTCATGGTTATCAGTTATAAAAGTTTCTCCGAGGGGTCGAATTGTGGGGGTTGATGAGGAACTACCAATGCAGCAAGATCATTGCTCTGATATGCCAGAACTAAATGAGAGCAATGAAGACATCCTTTTGATAGATCCTCAAAACAGGGAAGTTGAATATCTCCCAGACGATACAGAGGAAGAAGATGAGGAAGATGAGTTCGAAGAAAGTGATGAACCAGATGATCAAGAAACGGATGTGAACTACTCTTCGTCCGAAAATGAATCAGAGTGACCGCGCTAGCTAGTAATTATTGTGAATTTAATGTATTAATATAATATTGTGATCGAGTAGTTATTGTGAAATTTAAGTGATATAATTTCTATGAAATCCCTTAAACCCCAAACTAAATCCCATCTCCGATCTCCACTCATTTTCCGCCGTAGGTGCGGCGATTAATAAATTACGAGACATATATATGTGTTTATGTGTCATGTAATTTATTAATTTCCCCAACAACGGTGGGAAATGAGTGGTGATCGGAAATGTGATTTAGTTTGGGGTTTAAGGGATTTCAAAGAAATCGTCGCTAAATCGTCGCTAATTGTGATACTCATTTCATTTTGTGGATTAGTAATACAATGATTCAGTTTGTGGATATTACTGTGATTGACCAAGTTTTCATTTCCGGACAATTCTCTAAAGTCACGATCAATTTCATTGAAAGATGCATAATACAATGCGATGGTAATACGTTAGGGTTTAGGGTTTAGGGCAAAGGGTTTAGGGTTTAGGGTTTATGACAAATCGTGGCTAAATCGTCGCAAACACTAAAGGTTGCAAATTCGATGCCAATTTGCGACGATTTAGCGACGATTTGTCATAAACCCTAAACCCTAAACCCTTTGCCCTAAACCCTAAACCCTAACGTATTACCATCGCATTGTATTATGCATCTTTCAATGAAATTGATCGTGACTTTAGAGAATTGTCCGGAAATGAAAACTTGGTCAATCACAGTAATATCCACAAACTGAATCATTGTATTACTAATCTCTAACGTATACGCAAACTATATGTTTTAATTATTTTTCAATATCGATGAACTTATTGATAATTTCATGAATTTGGATTTACGGTAAACAAGTCAAGTTGTTTTTGAAACGTTGCAATCGACGTTACAATTCCGTACCTATACCCTAAACCCTAAAACCGATTTTACAACTATCCTCACTAATTCGATCCAAATTTGCGACGATTTGGCAACGAATATTGACAAATCGTGGCTAAATCGTCGCTAACTCCGAAGGTTGCAAATTCGATGCCAATTTGCGACGATTTAGCGACGATTTGTCATAAACCCTAAACCCTAAACCCTTTGCCCTAAACCCTAAACCCTAACGTATTACCATCGCATTGTATTATGCATCTTTCAATGAAATTGATCGTGACTTTATAGAATTGTCCGGAAATGAAAACTTGGTCAATCACAGTAATATCCACAAACTGAATCATTGTATTACTAATCTCTAACGTATACGCAAACTATATGTTTTACTTATTTTTCAATATCGATGAACTTGGATTTACGGTAAACAAGTCAAGTTGTTTTTGAAACGTTGCAATCGACGTTACAATTCCGTACCTATACCCTAAACCCTAAAACCGATTTTACAACTATCCTCACTAATTCGATCCAAATTTGCGACGATTTGGCAACGAATATTGACAAATCGTGGCTAAATCGTCGCTAACTCCGAAGGTTGCAAATTCGATGCTACTTTGCGACGACGTAAATTCGTTGTAATATTTCGTTGCAAATCCGTTGGTAATTTGTAAAAAATTTCTATAAATACCTTTCACACCTTCATTGCAAACTCAAAAAATAAATTCATATCCACTTTTCTTTAAGTTTTTATGTTGATCATTGTATACCTGCTTGTCTGATGCTCTGGCCAATAAATAATTCTGTAAGATCTTGTTTTCAAGTAAAAACTTGATTCCCAGAATTATTTGTTAGCCGGAACATCAGAAGCAGGTAAACAACTTTCAACTCCTAAACCCAAAATGACATTACGTTACAATTTCGTACCTAAACCCTAAATCCTAAAACCGATTTTTAAAGAAATCGTCACAAAATCGATCCAAATCCGCGACGATTTGGCAACGAATATTGACAAATCTTGGCTAAATCGTCGCAAACTCCGAATGTCACAAAATCGTTGCAAAATTAGCGACGAATTAGCTACGGTTAATTTGCCTCGATATAGCCACGATTCGTCGCGAAATCGTCGCTGATTAGCGACGATTTCGCGACGACAAGTAATCTTATATATACACGCGAATTCCTTGCCAATTCATTTGCAAACAAATTAAAAAAAAACTGCTTACAGCTTCCTTGCGAATTCTTTGCGAAAAAAGGTAAATATTTTTTTTTTATGTTTTTAATTAATTAGTATAGATAAAAATGAAATAATTTAGGTCGGTAGAAACGGAATCAAATTAGGAAAAATAGCAGACTGCCCGGATGTTTATAGATAGTAATGTTTTTTCATTTTTATGCAGATGGGCCAGCGTCGTGCACATTACGCTCAGTTTTTGAGAGATATTGGTGATTCTACGGGTCCCGGGTTGCCTCCGTCTTCTGAGGCTACAGAGACGGATTTCGTCCCTGTGACGCAACCTCCGCCGCCTCTACAACCACCTCAGATTCCGCAATCTGGAGGACATGCCCCGGCCCCGTATGCACACATGACGGTTCATGATTTGCTTGCACAGCCGGGGCGTCATAGGCTTAAAAGATTAGATCCGGATCATACTGACGAGTCGGAATGGTAATATATATAAATATTTATTTTTTACATTTATTATTACATATTTATATTTATTTCTAACAATTCAAAATTTTACAATTTTTTGTTTCAGGTTTGGAGTTGAATCCAAAGTTGGACGCACCGTTTCCGACATCATCAAGTCTTATTTTGTCGAGCCGCATACCAATTTTTCCCAGCTTCCTCAACACGTCAAGGACACATGGTTCAAGATGTTTGCGGTACGTATGGAAATTTTTTTTTTTTTCTCTTAATTATTTTAATTATATTTAAATATATATTTAATTTTACTTTATAAAATGTGTAATTATTTTTGTTTTTCGTGCAGCAAAAATATCATTGGGATATTTCTATTCATGAGGAGGTTAAAACTTTATTTCTCGAGAGGGTAAAGTTTCGTATCCAAGGCGTGGTTGGAGAGTGGAAGAAAGCATGGAAGAAAGATGGCGATGAAGCAAAGCCCCTCTACATGGATAAAGCCGTTTGGGACGGCTTGGTGCGGTATTGGCTGGAACCGAAGTCCATCATCATTGCTGAGAAGTGTTCGGCTTCCCGCAACACCGTTGATTCGGCCGGGCGACTCAAGGCTCTGCCTCATACAGCTGGGCAAACACCTTTTGCGGGTGTTCGTCTACAGATGGTAATTAAATTTATTTAAATTAATTTATTTAATTTACGTTGCCAATAACATAGTTTTTTTCTTTAGGCCGCCGAAGAAGGAGGTGTACTCCCTCCGTTGACCAGGTTTTTTGAGCGGACGCACCGGAAGAAGGATGGTTCCTTTGTTTCTGAGACTGCCGAGCACATCTTCAATGAGGTGACTTCCAGAGTCACCGATCGAGAGACACAACTCTCTCAACAGCTCTCTCCCGGTAGTTCGTCGGTCATGTCTGGAGGGTTGACCACACCCGATATTGACCGGATCTTCGAGCAGGTATATATATAGAATAGTTACTCTTTATTAATTTTTAGTTTTTGATTTTTTAAAAATTTCTAAATGAAAAATTTAAATATAGGTTGCTCCTAAGAGAAAGGGGAAGGTTGTCGGGATGGGATCTATTCGAGATGTCTCGGCTGCTTCTTCATATGCTCCGCGACGCCGATTGCCAGAAGATGATCCAGTCGTGTTACGTGCCACGATTACGAGTCTTCAGGAGCGGGTTGAGACCGAGGCTACTCGGTCTCAGGCATATCAGGCGAAGATTGCGAGTCTTCAGCAGCAGTTTCACCTGGATGCTACGCAGAATGACGAACTCTTCGACATCTTGGCAACAGGGAACCCAACAATGCAGGCTATGCTACGGGAAAAGCGAAGACTCCGAGCAGAGAGAGATGCAGCGGCAACGGCAGAGGCAGCGGCAGGCACATCCGGTTCGTCGAGACGTCCCGAAGACGATGTCAATCTCGACGATTACGATATAGTTATTTAGATTTAGGATTTCGAATTCTAATTTTGGTTTTTTTTTTTTTTGTAACAGATTATTATATTTTCTTTTTAATAAAATTATATTATATAATATTTTTAAAATTTTTATTTTAAAATTTCGAAATTAATAAAATTTTAAAATTAATAATAATCATATATAGAATATTATAATAAAATTTTAAAATTAATAATCATATATAGAATAGTCGGTGATTCGATGGTAATCCGTTGCTAAAAAATCGTTATAAAATCGTGGCTATTTACAACGATTATACGACGATTTATTAGCAACGATATTGCGACGATTATTTAGCCACGATTTTAGGACGATTTGTTCGCAACGATGTTGCGACGATTATTTAGCCACGATTTTACGACGATTTCTTTGCAACGAATTAACGACGATAATTTTTTCCATCGATTTTACAATGACATATTTTCCTTCGAAATAGCAACGATTTTACGACGTATTCATATTCGTCGTAATTTCAATGTAACATTTACGACGATTTTACGACGAACATTTAGCGACGATTTAGCGACGAAGTATTTTCCCTCGTACTTTTGCGACGAATTTACGACGATTTGTTGTTTGCGACGATCAGTTAACAACGATATCATTTTCGTCGCAAATTCGATGCAAACCCTCTTTTGCAACGATGTTACAACGATATCGTTCGTTGCAAATTGCCTGTTTTCTTGTAGTGTACTCTACCGATTAAAAAAGCCTCGAAATGGCATTTACACAAAAAAAGGGGGCCAACGGCCTCTTTCATTATACAAAAGGGCCAACGGCCTCGTTTATTACAAAAAGGGCCCACGGCCTAATGATTACAACAGCCTCGAAACGGCACTTACAAAAAAAAAAAGAGAGAGGGGAGAAAAAAGGGCCAACGGCCTCGTCTGTTATAAAAATGGCCCACGGCCTAATCGTTACAAAAGCCTCGAAACGGCACTTACAAAAAAGAGAGAGGGGCCAACGGCCCGCTCTTCGCATAAACGGCCTACGGCCCAGTCTACAAAAAGAAGAAAACAAAAAGGAAAAAAGTTTTTACAAGGCCGCATCGGCCGGTCGGTCTTCCCTCCCGTCAGCACGGGTGCCATCTAAATCAGCCGGGGCCACCATCCTCGCGTTGGTCCCGTACTCACCAAGGAAGGGCTGCCCAGACCCCTCTTCCCCGACCACGACTCCACCGGGTGGCACGTCGGTTCCGGTCTCACCGGACGGCGCGTCCGTATCGGCCTCAGCGGCAGACAGGACCGAGGGATCTGCTTGCACAATCCCAGCAGCTTCGGGGACTCCCTCGTCAGCAGACGGGATCGAGGGATCTGCTTGGACGGTCTCAGCGACCGCAAGAACGTCCTCAGCAGCCAGCGGAGCCTCCAAGGTCAGATCCACCACGGGGGTGCTAGAGGGAGCGACAGGTATAATGTGCTCAAGCAGAACGCCGTGAGCACGGTCCAGAGGGATTTCCAGATCCTCCGGGGTCAAATCCGGAAAGTCCATCCCGTCCAGTACGGCACCGAATGCCGCCTCGTCCTCGTCCAGCTTCTGATACCGGTAGAACGGTACCGACACCCCGTCCTCTGCTTCCATCCTCTTGAGGCAGGCCTTTACGCCGGTCACCTGGCTGTACAGAAGGTGAGGCTCTAAGGCCCGGCGGCGCCCGTCCAGGTGGGCGCGGATCTTCTCCATCTTCGCGGACCACTTCCGGTTCCGCGCTTCCCACCGGGCTGACACCCGATCGCTCTCCGCAGCCACGGCCACCTTGGCCCGGCCTATGGCGGATTCCAGCCCCTTCACCCTGGAGCGGAGTGTCTCCCGCTCCCCCTTCAGGAGCCCGTTCTCCTCCTCGAGCCCCGACGCCCGATCCCACCCAGCCGCAGCACGGTCCCTCTCGGCCTCTAGTGCAGACTGCATACTGGCCACCTCGACCGCCCGGGCTCTTAACCGCACCGCCTCCTCTTCCAGCGCCGCAGATCGGGCCTTCTCATCTCTCAGCTCCTTCTCGAGCCCGTGGAGACGGGTAGACTGGATCTGCGAGCTGGACTCCCGGCACTCCCGGAGGAAGTTAATCGAGGCGGCCTGCTCGGCGAGCCTCTTCTCGTAGGCCTCCGCCAGAAAGGCACTAAGGGCCATCGTCTGCATTAAACAAATTGTTAACAAAGACGCGCAACAAGTCTAGCTAAAAGCAGTTAGACCAGAGCAGAACCTCACCCGAGCTGCGGATCGCGCCACCTGACGGAAGGTGTCGGACTCCGCCATCTCCAGCGGGACGAAGTGCGGGTACCTCCGCCCGAACATCATGGCCTGCGCCAGCTCGGCGCACTCGTCCGGATCGACGATTACCTGGTTGCTTCCATCCTCGTGGGTAAAGGAGAAGCTGTAGTCCCGAGGCCCATCGTCGGAACCTCCCGAGGCGCCGCCCACTTCGGCGCTGCGTCCCTCGGCCTCCTGCACAGCAGCAGGATCCTCCGCGACGACGGTCGTCTCGCCGACCCCATCGCCCCCTTGAGCCCGGGTCTCATCGACCCCCCCTGCCGGCACGACGGCCAAGGGGACCTCGGGCTCCGGCCCGGGCAGTGTAGGCCGGATGACCTCCCGACCCCCGGAGGAGGACTCTCCCGTCCTCCTCTTCTTTCTGCCGGTCTCCCCACCGGCAGCCCGGTCTTCCCTCCTCTTCGAGGGAGTCGCCGCGGAGGAATCCCCCGCAACCCGTGGTGCCGGATCTCGCCTGACCGGCACCTCGGGTATCGGCGGCGGCGGTGCAACAAACGAGTCCGCGTACTGCGGATTGGCAAACCTCGCTCTACCTGCGAAGGCAGAACCGTTAATTCGGCAAAAAAAAAAAAAAAAAAAAAAAAAAAAAAAAAAAAAACCACCTCCGGTCATTGCAGCTTCGATTCTCGCTGCGGTGAAGGACTTCCACTCTCTCTGACGCACTGTCCTGAGCACGGCAAGTAGACCTGCGTAGTCCGGTAGCTTGAATCTGGAGGAGTGAGGACCTGAAGAGCAAGACAAAAAAAATCATCAGTCAGACAACCAAAGAGGAGAAGTCAGCTCGACCTGCAAATCCCTACCCGGGGAAAAATTCCAATCCCGGGTGTATCTCGCCAACGGATCGAGCCCAGCCACGGCGGTAGCCCGGACGTAGAAGTAGCTGCGAGACCAGTCCTCGACCTTCGACAGCTTGCTCGCCCTAGACCCCGAGCTGGGTGCCTCCAGAACGTTCGCCGCGGGCTTGAAAGCGGCATAGAAGGTCCCAGGAATCCCGGGGTTTGCCTTCTGCTGGGTGAACGCCTCGAACATAGGCAACGTCACCTCCACGTCGCATTCGTGCCCTAGGGTCAGCAGCACGATCATCCCCTGGACCGTGGACGGGCAGACCTGCGAGAAGGCCAAGCCCCGCGCCCGGCAATACTGGACGAACAGCTCGGGGAGAGGAAGGCGCAAGCCGCACTTCTGGAAGAACGACTCGTACAAGCAGACGAAGCCCGGCCGAGGAGTCCACGGGCGCTCCTCCGCCCTGGGTACCCTGAGCTCAACGTCGGCGGAAAAACCACACAGATTCCCCAGGAGGGTCACCGACTCCGCTGTGCTCCAGGTCGGTGACCCTCCCTGCTCGTAGAGGACCAGGGGGGACCTCACCCTGGCCACTCGAGCTCCGCCTCCACGGCCGCCCTGACGGCCACCACGGTCGCCCAGACGCCCGGTTCCCCCCTCAGCTTGGCCAACACCGCGACCGCCAGAGGATCTAACCACCGTCTTCGGCCGGAGATGGGTCCCCGGGAGCAACGGGGCGGCCCCCGAAGTCGAAGGGGCCAACTGTTCCCCACTGTCTGCCCCTCGTCGCGGAGAAGAGGCATGTTCGGAATCACCGGAGGAGGAACTCGGAGAATCGTTACCGCCACCACGGGACGCCGACTCTTCGCTCGACTCAACTCTGATACCGTCTAACGTCGGAGCCATTGCACGGAGAGGAGGAAATCGAAAAGACAGGAAGAAAGTAGGAAGAGAAGGAGGAAATCGGAGAAAGGAGGTTACCTTAAGAGTATGCGCAGAAGGTTTTAGCAGTAGGAGGAAGAAGGTTTAGATAGAGGAAGGGGGACAGTGAAGCGACGCCTGGACACGTGTCAAAAGAAGCACGGCTGCCCAAAAAACCTAATGATGACGTCTCTTCGTTTCCCCACGCCAAAAAGCAAAGGACGCCTCGATAAACGCAAAGCGTCTTTTACACGCCGCGCGTGGGCAGTCCACGCGAAAAACGAAGCGTCCTTTGTCGTCCCACGTGGTGAGCACGCGCCAACCTCCTACGGGTTTTTCGGAAAAGGCAAACACAGTTGAGCCCGGAAAGACCGTCCTAAGATGCGCCGAACTAACATTAGATCAACTTCGGCACGCTCACTTCGCCTCGCGATACCGAACTGGGGGAGGGCCTATTGTTGGAGGTGGGCCTAGCACCCCCAATTAGTTAGGCCCATCTTAGGAAAGGCCGTTCCCCGGTACGGTCACCGGACTTAATGTCACCGACCTGCAAGAACGTCCTCAGCAGCTCGGTAGCCGACCTGAAAGCAACGTACCCCGGGCCCGCGCTGATGCCCCGCCAGAGCAGGGAGTGTCAGAAGAATAGGCGAGTGGGAGTTGGTAAGGCAGTACCCTACCCACGTAGGGATGTGCCTTCGACCCGACGTCCCACCAACCCTACAGAGCTGACAAGGGCAGGAAGGAGCAGGTGGAGCAGAGTTGGTAAAACAGTGCACTGCTCTGCAACACGCCACGCCGAGCTCATCATGACCTCTCTCCTCGAAAGCCGGGACACGCCTCCTAGGCCACCTTACCCGCGAAAGAGGCCGCCGACGACACGTGGCCCGGGATCTCAGGGGAGCAGGAAGCCGACCCCGACTATATATACCCCTCATATGTCATTAATGAGGGGGACTGGGGATTTTTACTCTCTCACCTACCACAAGTTACCCGACCTCTCTCTCTTTGTAACAAGACAACACTTTAGAACGCCGAACTGGACGTCCTTCGGAACCAATTCGTAATTCTAAAGCGTTTACTTCTCTCTCATCAATAAAACGAAACACGGCCCCCGGCCTACTCATATTTCTCCCGACCTGTCTTAAATGTGGTTGAATTGCTCTATTAACGAAAATCTCACCTCCCATCTCCTAATCATTCTTTAAACACACTTAGTGATCCACGGGATCAACAATGGAGTCTTGAGTTTCTCTCTCCAAACCTCATAGACTGTAATTTGAAAAGAGAACTTGCAAATGGCATTTAGCTTCGTGGACGATGATGATGTTCTAACACAGGTGATTATGTTCAAAAGACCTTGAGGTGGCGTGAGCCTTGGATGAACAAAAAGAGCTGACCAAATCGTAAAAACATAGGGACATTCAAAATATATTATTTTCTCGCTAAAACTACGTACTATTACAGTATTACCAAATGAAAATCCATAATCGTTGTACTTACAAAAAATATATTCGATCATACTTTCCGAATTTTGAAAGTTTTCTGCTCTTGAAAAAAAAAATGTATATGAATTGGGATCTTATTTGCATGGCCTAGAAGAATAGGGAGGATATAAGAACATGTGCATGCACGTTGAGCTTATATACATACAACGTGCTAACAAGCGATCAATTTCGATAACTAAACTTTCCATCATGGCTATATAAACCTACCTTAATTAGTTAGGTACTTTTCACGTTACTTTGAAACCCATAAACAGCTATATACATATACATACACTGATCAATCATGCTAAATTGCTAATGTTAAGCTAATTCTCATTTATATAATTAATTATGAGACGTACATATATATGTCAGAGAGAATTATTAAGTACAATGTTTCGAGTTGACGGTGATGGGAGATACATTGAATCTAATAGTCTCCGAGGATATGATGTCTGATCAACATCGCTCCACGAATCTGCTTCTCTCTTCTTCTTTTTTTTTCCTTTTAAAAAACAAATAGCTAGATCGAAAAACACAAACACATGACGAGGAAAGAACATAATCTCTAAGATGCTTCAATCAAATCCACTCACGAAAATAAAAATCCTAAATATGATGTATCCACAAATTCAAAGAAACATCGAAGATATCAGCATGTTCTTATGTCTTTTTAAATTGAAACTTTATCCCATTTCCCAACATCGTTATCTACTTTGTCTAGAAAAATAAAACACCTAAACTACTCGGTCGTGCTTTTGTAATTATATCATTAGTTTATTTTTAATCGTTCGACATTAGTTGCGCTGCGCCGGGTTATATCAGCTGGAAATAATGAGAAACATGGACTCGATAAAACCAGAAGCCTTGTGACAACCAAACACTCACATTTAAGCTAAATGCAATTAAG
This sequence comes from Eutrema japonicum, assembly GCA_030161315.1. Taxonomy (NCBI): domain Eukaryota; kingdom Viridiplantae; phylum Streptophyta; class Magnoliopsida; order Brassicales; family Brassicaceae; genus Eutrema; species Eutrema japonicum. The sequence continues at coordinate 54,378,471 of BSQW01000003.1, read as the reverse complement.
CAAAATCTAAACATTGATGTATGCTTCTAAAATAGTTTATGAATCAGACCCAAAAAAATACTAGCTGTTCCAGAAAAAGAAAGTACATACACAATATCCATAATATCTTCTTTTTTCTTCATATTATCAACTCATCTATTTCATTCACCACCTTCTTAAAACATTGACTGCATGCATTGCTATTAAGACCATGATCAACCCACAACCCCAATGGATTTCTTAGAGTTTTTTAATAATAAAAATAATATTAAATATTAAATATTAAATTAGATTAGAATCTTACCTAGAAAGAATAAAGCGTAAAGATAATTATGTTAACGTTGATCCGCCCGACTTTGGTAAAATCGAACTAATTGGCCGCAAAATTAAAATCAAAATTTTAACAAGAAAAAACAAAATAAAATACAGATAAATTTATAAAGCGCAACAAAGAAGGAATAAGACAGGGTGTTTATGGTGATGTGAATGGGAAGAAAGTTGGTGTTTTTAAGCATGTAGGAGAGTTGGGTGATGATGAGAATCATGTGAGTGCATGTGCATCGAGTTGTATTTTGATGACATGTCCTCTAGTAAAGATGATCTAATCTAAGCTAAACCCTAATTATCCATCAATAACAACATTTTAAAACACAAAACAAAACACCCTTGTGGACACTTGTCCAAATATCATCCCATTCTTTTGGTATAGAAAAGATAACCTTCTCCGAAGCTGTAATCTCCATTTTAAGTTATATCTGAAGGTCACTATACCTTTATCTATGTCTATATAAACTAATTAAGGCCGTCTCATATTTGCATCATCTTTATATATAGAGTGTTGGACCAAAATTATCGCACAATAGACATGAGAGATTTAATCACGATTTATATAAATAAACAGTAAGAAACAGACGATTCATAAAACGATAAAGCAATAAAATAAATCTAAGAAGGCGAGATGAATCTCTTTCCTTAACTCTAAGAATCTCCTGTAGTGCGACGGGTTTTAATAGATTCATGAGTCCCAGAATACAACCAAAGTAATCTGTATCATCAACACTTGATATCAGATCTATCGAACATTATACTACGATACTCTCGAATAAAGACTTACTCTAAACTGTAGAGAATTGAAGGAACTTTTTCTTTTGTAAGTGTGTTTTCTGTGTGTAATTGGATGCCTTTCTCTCAAGAGAGGCGATCCTATATATAGGAGAAGATCATAGAGGAAATTATTTCCAACTAGCGATGTGGGACTTTTTACATGTCCCTCACTTTTCCTTTTTTTAGGTTTTTCCTTTTCTTAAGGCTTTTCTTTTTTTGTAGGCTTTTCCTTTTTTAAGGTTTTTTCTTTTTTTAAGGTTTTTCCTTTTTACATTCACAAGGCTTTTTTACTTAGCCCAAATGTCTCATTTCAATTCACACATACACATATTTATAAAGCCCTCAAGCTCTTATAAATTTTGTTCCAACAATCCCCCACATGAATAGAAATGACTCTAAACATATGAAAATTGAACAGACTAGACTTTACTAGACATACTTGACTAGACTCATCTAGACGTAGACAGACTTTCGAGAGTATACGAAAATGTAACTGTATCTGAGAGGTAGCATTTTACAGCTTTGAACCAAACATTTTTAATATCTGTCGAGTCTACTCGGCCAGGAGGTGAACATGATGTCTTGAACCGCCCGGATTTTTATGTAAACTTAGACAACAGGTATCGCACAGAGACATCTTCTCGTAGAAATTTGTTCTATATTGTGTTCATTTTGGACTTGAACATTTCTGGTATTCGTGAGTGAATTTGGAGAATATAACCTTCTCTTTCATTCTCCTAGAAACGGCCTCATTTCACACTTCACTAGGTGATCTTTTATTAGCTTGTTTTTCAAAAGTATCCTGTCACACTCCACTATCTACATAGCTATGCAATCATTAAAAGCCAACACTTATCCTTACTATCCATATGTAGCACTGTTATATCATCCTAGGAACTGGGCAGAGACATAGTCTCACAGTGCTCAATTCGAATCAGTTTAATTTTGTTTCCCTTTGAACTTAGATCTTGGTATCTCCAGTCACATAGGTGGGGTATCTGTCAAACATCATCTTTTTCTAAAGGCTTTAAACCCATTCCTTTTGATGATTTTACAATTTGATCTCGCGGCAAATCTTTGGTAAACGGATCCGCTAGGTTATCAGCCGACTTGATGTAATCTATCGTTATTACACCAGTTGAGATCAATTGTCTAATGGTCTTATGTCGTCTTCTTATATGACGAGACTTGCCATTATATAGATTACTCAGTGCCCGAGAGATAGCCGACTGACTATCACAGTGTACACGTAATGCTGGCACTGGTTTCTCCCACATCGGGATATCTTCCAAAAAGTCTCGAAACCATTCTGCTTCCTCAGCAGCTTTGTCTAAAGCTACAAACTCTGACTCCATGGTTTATCTGGCCAGGAGTGTTTGTTTGGAAGATTTACAGGATATTGCTGCACCAGCAAGAGTAAAGACATATCCAATCGTGGATTTGGAGTTTCTTGAATCTGAAATCCAATTGGCATCACTGTACCCTTCCAGCACTGCTGGTTCTTTACCGAAGTGCAGCCCATAACTTTTAATGTATCTTAGATAATTTAATACCCTAGTTATGGCTCTCCAATGGGTATAACCTGGATTGCTCGTGTAACGACTTAGTACGTTTACCGAGTGTGCTAAATCGGGTCTAGTACAATTCGTTAAGTACATTAGACTCCCGATGACTCTTGCATACTCCACTTGTAACACTTCTTCACCTGAATTCTTTGTCAAGTGAAGATGAGGATCAAGTGGAGTTTTTTCAGTCCCATTGGAGTAGGTCTTAAACCTCTCTAGGATTTTTGTAGCGTAATGATCTTGAGACATAATTATTCCTTTTGAATTTCGAATAATCTTAATCCCTAGAATTACATCAGCTAATCCCATGTCTTTCATATCAAACTTTCCACTTAGCATGTTCTTTGTTTGAATGATTATATCTTTGTTGCTTCCCATGATTAGCATGTCATCTACATACAAACACAACAACACATAACTTTGTGAAGTACTTTTGATATAGATGCACTTATCACATTCATTGATGTGAAAGCCATTTGACATCATTACACTGTCAAATTTTTCATGCCATTGCTTCGGAGCTTGCTTGAGTCCATATAGCGATTTGACAAGTCTACAGACTTTCTTCTCTTGTCCGGGAGAAACATAACCCTCAGGTTTATTCATATAGATCTCTTCCTCTAAATCTCCGTTTAGAAAAGCAGTCTTAGCATCCATCTGATGTATTTCAAGGTTTCTTAAAGCTGCGATTCCAATCAACATGCGAATCGAAGTAATTCTCGTCACTAGAGAATAAGTGTCAAAGAAGTACAATCCTTCCTTTTGACGAAATCCTTGTACCACAAGCCTGGCCTTATTTTTGTCTATAGAGCCATCGATTTTTAGCTTAGTGGTGAAGACCCATTTACAGCCCAGAGGTTTACAACCTTGAGGTAGGTCTATCAACTCATAAGTATGATTTTGCATAATTGAGTTGATTTCACTGTTAGATGCCTCCCTCCAGAAAGGTGCATCATGTGTAGACATCGCTTCCATGAAAGTTCTTGGACCACTTTCCGCTAGGAATGCCATTATGAACTCAGAGCCAAATGTCTTCTCCTTACGAGCTCTCTTGCTTCGTCTCGGTTCAGCTTCTTCTACTTCTGTAGAAGTGCTTGAAGTGCTTGCCTCATTGCTAGCATCTCGTTCGTCACGAGTTCGTTTAGGATTTCCTCTATCCTTACATGGAAACACATTTTCGAAGAAGTATACATTCCTTGACTCCATTATTGTGTTTACATGAATGTCTGGTATATATGATTTATGTACAAAAAAACGATAGGCACTACTATTGTGCGCGTATCCGATGAAAATGCAATATACCGTTTTAGGTCCGAAGGTGACCTTTTTCGGAAGTGGTACTGCAACTTTTGCCAGGCACCCCCACACTTTCAGGTATACATACGAAGGTACATTACCTTTCCAAAGTTCATAAGGAGTTTTTCCTGTGACTTTGTGTGGAATTTTGTTCAGGATATAATTAGAGGTAAGCAGAGCTTCCCCCCACATGTTATGGGCTAACCCAGATTCCTGCAACATTGCATTTATCATTTCCTTGAGAGTTCTGTTTTTTCTTTCAGTAACTTCATTGGATTCCGGTGAGTAGGGAGCAGTTGTTTGATGAATAATTCCATGTGCTCTACAGAATGCATCAAATGGTTCACTATATTCACCACCCCTATCACTTCTGACCTTTTTTTATGGTCTTGCCGAGTTGGTTTTCAACTTCCAGCTTGTATTCTTTAAATTTGTCCAATGCTTCATCTTTACTTCGCAGTATAAAGATGTAACAATATCTCGTGCAATCATCTATGAAAGTCAGGAAATATTTATTGCCTCCTCTGGTTTGATTATATTTCAAATCACATAAATATGTGTGAATTAAACCTAGAGGTTCTGTTGTTCTTTGAACGATGGGTGATGGCGTTTTAGTGAGTTTGGCTTGGACACAAACCTCACATTTGTCTTTGCTTAATTTACATTTAGGAATCATGTTCATGTTCATTAATCTACTCATAGACTTGAAATTAACATGTCCTAATCGTTCATGCCAAATATTAAAAGACTCAGCGAGATAAGCAATTGGTTTCTTATCATTAATCTTAGGTTTCTTCGAGGTGGAAGCCTCGGTTACATTATCCTTTCGGATTACTGCCTCAACAGACATCTTAAACAGATTATCACAAACAAAACCCTTACCCAAATACATCCCATTCTTCGTTAGGATCAGCTTATCACCTTCCAGCTTCACAGAGAATCCATGCTTACTTATGAGCGATCCAGAGATCAGATTCTTGCGCATATCTGGTACATGGACGACGTTCGTGAGAACCAGTTCCTGTCCAGAGGTGAGCTTCAGAACAACCTTCCCGTGACCATCAATTGTCGACGAGGCTGAATTACCCATTCAGAGTTTTTCACCATTCTTGGTCTTTGTGTATGTGGAGAACATCTCTCGATCCATACAGATGTGTCTGGTTGCACCAGTATCGAACCACCAAGTCTCTGGATGGCTTTCAGCAACATTGGCCTCAGTGACTGATATGCTCAATTTAATACCCTAAAAAGTACTAAAGCAGTTGCTGCAGTAAATCAGGGGTCGAACACAAGAACTCAAGAATCACTCAATAGATTCTATAGATCAGAAACAAGCTAAACCAGATGATGTAATTGAAAAACAGGGTTGCAAGTAAAACGTTTGTAAATTCAATTGGGGGAATGTAGGCTTAGGGTATTTCTCAGGAAATCAATGAATGCAGGTAAACTCATTAACAGGATTCAGATTAAGCACTGTTCTAGAACTCAAATCACTAAAATATAATTAACCAACTCTCGTTGCGAAAACTATCTAAATCTAAATCCTAGAAATTCCAAATCTCTTTGCGAATCCTAAAGTCTAAATCAGCTTTAAAATCAGGTTTGATATGTTCACAAATCAATTAAACCAAATCTCTTTGCGAATAATCAATTTGCTCACCTAAGGTTCTATCAGGTAATTAATCGCACTCTCGTGCCTAATTAATTATCCTAAGATCTAAATTCTAGGTGACTAATCTAGAAGTAGCCTTGAGAACAACCAAAGGTGAAGAACTAATCAGATAGTGAATCCTAACAGATAATCAACCTAGCATTCAAAGAAATCCCTATGAGAAAACCCTAAACCTAACAGGAGATCTACTCAGACATGGATATTAAATTAATAAACATGTTGAATAAAATACTCTTATATTAAATCAGAAAGAGAAACAAGGTTTTGAGATCTGATCTCGGACGAAGGGAAACCAGACTTGTCTCTCCCCAAAATCTCTCTTAAACTAAAGCAAAAATAAAGCATAGCCTAAACAATGGCTGTAAAATCCTATTTATAACCTAAATCACGATTTGGGGCCTTCTTGTAATTATCAAAGTCTTCTGGGTGCTTTTTGCAATTCTTCAAACTTCATTAAGTCGCGACTTTGAAATCTGCTTCGATGGGTATCGATCGATACCAGGGGGTATCGATCGATTCTCGGTGCTCAGATCGGGCTATTAGTCATCAGACTTCAGTCTCGCTCCAGAATGCTCCAGAAAAGCTCCAATAATTCCAATTAAGCTCCAGACGTGCTATAACCTGTGAAATACTCTAAAAGACTCCAAAACACAAGAAAAGACTCTATAAAAGGACTTATATCATGGCCTAAATAGGGTAAAAACCTTGATATATCAGTGACCACAGCACACATGTCAGCTTCTGTCAAGTTGGCTTGAGCCTTCTTGCTACGACAATCGACGGATTTGTGGCTTCCCACAGAAGTTACACAATCCTAAGAACCTTTGAGAAGTCTGACCATTCTGACCACTCTTGTTCTTGAACTTTTGGGAGTTCTTTGGTGGCATCTTCCCTTTGCCTTTGTTTAGGCGACCTTTGTTCTGCCACTTGTCTTGATTGGGGTTTTGGTGTTCAACCATGTTCGCATTGTGTTCGCGAATTTTCACACCTACATTGATCTATTGTTCCCGATTCGTAGACTCTACGCGGAGCTTAACAATCAGATCTTCAAGGCTCATCTTCTTTTTTTTCAGCCTGAGGTAGTTCTTGAAGTCCGTCCAACCAGGAGGTAGCTTCTCAATGATGCAGCAACCTTGATAGGTTTCACACAGCCGCATTCCCTCAGCAAAGATATCGTGTAGGAGCCTCTGCACCTCATCGACTTGTTCCATTAGTGGTCTTGAGTCCACCATCTTGTACTGCACGAACTTCGCCACAGTAAATTTCTGAGTACCAGAATCTTCAATGCGGTACTTCTTGTCTATGGAATCCCACAGATCCTTAGATGTCTCAGTATTTTCGTACACCCCAAACAGAGAGTCCGAAAGGCTGTTCTGAATATAGACCTTGCACAAGAAGTCAGCATGTTCCCAGGCGTGGACACTCGCAAGCGCACGTGGATCAGTGTTATCTTCTGGGAGAACAGGTTTCACCTCACTGGTGTATTTCTGCAGATTCAATGTTGTCAGATAGAAGAACATCTTCTTTTTCCACATCTTGAATGATGTCCCATCAAACTTGGTTTGAGGAGCGACATGGTTCCCAGATGGAACTTTGACCGTCTCGATCTGACACGCAGTCGATTCAACCTTCTCACTGGTTTTCTCCACCAATCCAGAATTGTTTTCCACATCAATTGTCATACTGTTAAGACAAAAGAAACAACTTTCAATTAGTATCGATATATAAACTTTAAGAATCGCAATTCGAATATCGAACTAAATCGCATTGGTGTCGATCGATACTCCTTGGTGTCGATCGATACTCCTTGGTATCGATCGATACACACACAATGTCTATCGATACACCCATATGGTGTCGATCGATGCACTCAGTGTCGATCGATACACCCTTGGTGATGATCGATTCTCAGCTTGTGTCGATCGATACACATATAGTGTCGATCGATGCACCATGTGTGTCGATCGATGCAAGTGAATTTTTACACAGGATCGATCGATAAACCACAGTGTCGATTGATACATGTTAATATTACACAGTATCGATCAACATAGACCCAACTAGGTCGATGCACAGTATCGATCGATACACCTCAGGGTCGATCGATACAACTCGATGCAAAGTATCAATAGATGCACCTTAGTGTCATCTGATACAACTGTTTGCATGGTATCGATCGATGCACCTCAGTGTCGATCGATACAATTTTGTCTAGTATCGATCGATACCATAAGGTGTCGATCGATACTCACAAGGCTTCGATCGCAATCGAACCTATCAAGAAGATGATTTGTGTTCGTTGATTCTACCGTTCATTAATCGCAATTAAAGACGGTATTTAGAAGATGTTTAAAGCAGTACTGCTTCTACTACACATTTCAAGTTGCTAAACAGCTTTTTGATAACGTTTGAGTATCACTAGCAGATTAACATCTTCTTAAAAATAGAATAGATGGAGATTGCCTCTACTACACGTTTCAAGTTGCTAAGAAGATTTTTGATAACGTTTGAGTATCATCAGCAGTAGAAGAATCATTTTAGAAAACCGTTTGAAAACGTTTATTTACTCCTGATTAAAGATCCAATTGAAGTAATAACAAAAATTGGATCTTCTTAGAGTTAAGATTGTAGGACCAAAAATTATCGCATAATAGACAGAAGAGATTTAATCACGATTTATATAAATAAACAGTAAGGAACAGACGATTCATGAAACGATAAAGCAATAAAATAAATCTAAGGAGGCGAGATGAATCTCTTTCCTTAACTCTAAGAATCTCCCGTAGTGCGATGGGTTTTAATAGATCCATGAGTCCCATGATACAACCAAAGTAATCTGTATCATCTACACTTGATATCAGATCTATCGAACATTATACTACGATACTCTCGAATAAAGACTTACTCTAAGCTGTAGAGAATTGAAGGAACTTTTTCTTTTGTAAGTGTATTTTCTGTGTGTGATTGGATGATTTTCTCTCAAGAGAGGCGATCCTATATATAGGAGAAGATCATAGAGGAAATTATTTCCAACTAACGATGTGGGACTTTTTACATATCCCTTACTTTTCCTTTTTTTAGGTTTTTCTTTTTTTTAAGTTTTTCACTTTCTTAAGACTTTTACTTTTTTGTAGACTTTTACTTTTTTAAGACTTTTCCTTTTTTTAAGGTTTTTTCTTTTTAAATTCACAAGGCTTTTTTACTTAACTCAAATGTCTCGTTTCAATTCACACATACACATATTTATAAAGCCCTCAACCTCTTATAAATTTTGTTCCAACATAGAGTTCTTTATCACTTGTGTCTTTCAACACATTAACCAGAAAAAAAACCTCTTTAATGGGAGTGGCATTAGAAGGGCAAAGAAAGGAATCAATTTGGGTTTTGATGAGAAGACAAAGAGCTCGAAAGGCACTAGTGAAGAAGATCATGATCCGACCGAAGAAGAGTCTAGAAGCTTTTAGAAGACCGTGTCGCGGGATTCATAGACGAGTCAAGACGCTGAAAGAGCTTGTTCCCAACCCCAAATCATCAGAAGGTTTGGATGGGCTCTTTAGACAAACGGCGGATTATATTTTGGCTTTGGAATTGAAAGTGAGACTTATGCAGACAATGGTTCAGGTTTTGACCGAAAATGATTGTGTTTAATGACCTTCAAAATATTTTTTGTAAATCTTGCTGGGTTTTTTAATCTTTATTATTATAATACGTGTTTTAGTTTTTATTTGTTCGTGATTATTTTTATTGTCTTGTGTTGTGCTAAGAATTTGGTTTATGTTGCTGATGTAGGCTCCGAAAAAAAAAAAAAAAATCATGAACATACCAATTCATGATTCGATAACTTTTTAAAAAATAATTCGGTAACTATGGAAATAGTTTTTGTGCGCAATCATTAACAAATAAAGAAGAGAGTTCTTGTAAAAAGAGTTGTCTAAATAACAAAAGGTCTTATAAACAAGAAAAACTCTGTTGAGTTAGTGAAATAGGGAGGCCAATACAAGTGTTTTTACTTTTTACCAATAAAACCAAAGACGAATGTGTGTATTATTACGTTTAAGGTTGGGCTTTGTAAATATGTTGTAGGCCACGAATTGATATAACAAATCTTGGGTCCATATAATAATACCCATCCACGACTTCTCCAAATCCTGTTCAACTGGTTGAGCTGAATCGTTTTCCATACCATAAATCTTAATGATATGTGCTTTTAAATTATGCAATTGGATAGTGGTGATGGCGATAGATAACAAGTACAAATGTTTTGATGGCCACGTATATAATTTAGTCGTTGTATTTTATTTGATATGACATGAATTGGTGAGATAATAACGGACCACGTTTTCTTTATAAAAAAATTGACTTGGATTTGGGGTTCGACAATTTTATATATTGTATTACACGTTTATTTGGTATTCTTGCGTATTAATAGAGCTCTTGATTTGGGTCAATTCAATAAGAATGTTTTTATTTCGAAGGGGTATTTTTAATGACTCTTCATTAGTTCGTACTAAAAAATGCTGATTATTGAAACGAGGAGGAGGAAACAGAATGATAAGTGCTATCTGCAGTTTTACTAGTCTAGCACCTTCAATAATTCAAACTTAACTATATGGTGGAAAGTCAAATAAATTAACTAGGTGGTCGTCCAATATGGCAATATTGAAAACTCATCTTGTTGCTTCCAATTTCCTCTGTAATTGCGTTAAAAACTCATCTTGATGCTTTATTTTGGAAAAAAGTGCCTAAAGCACTACTGGCAATAACTAGTAAATTTTCGATGATATACAGTTTAACATTACCAAAGAAATGGCAATAACTAGTAAATTTTGTATGATACATCATAATATGTAATTGAAACATAGAGAGTATATTTTAAAGTTACTTGTGTTGGCGGAGATAAAGGACGGAAATATATGTGTGAAAAAGTTGATTAAATGATATTAATGACTACTAGTATAAGTTGTTAATGACTAGCTACCATCAGACAGGATATATATTAATCGGCATCATGTTTGCTGCGACGATTAATAAATAAAATAAGATCCCAAAATGCGTTTACTTTGACTTACCCATGTGCAATTACCAACGCAACGGTTATTAATTAATTATTTTGTTTTTTTTAACTCATCCACTGCATCGTTTTAGTATTGGGAAAACAAAAATCTTAGTGGGTCACATGAGATGCGTTTGTGTATTTTTCAAATAAAAAAAGGCATTTAATTAGGGATTTGATTGAATTCACGAGACATAAGTATCCAAGAAAGAAAACTATATATACGTGATTCATGCCTCCTCAACTCCTCTAGAAGCTTTTCTCTTGTTAACATTTGGATTTTATATATACACTCGCACAAAGACAGTTTATTTTACGTTCTGATCTGAAATGCATCTAAATATCTAATTGATAATCATCAAACTCAACTAATAAGACTATACCAAAGGCAATTAAAACTACAACTCTATAATACCTTTGTCTGTACATTTTAATGCTCTACGCATATGACGACAATATATGTTTTTCTCATTATTTCGAAATAATTTAAAATATCAATTAATAAATTTTTGTAGGACTCAGCCGTGTCTAAATGGAAACATATTAGCAAAAAATCCTCCATATATTAACTTGCGATGCAATGCGTATCAAAACACCAATTTTGTTTTGTGTGTGTAATGGTCATGTGTATAAATTAATATAAATATTTATGTATTAGTGGAACGTCAGATACATGATTAGTAAAATAAATGTTGGTTGATGGGACTGAATAATTCAAATTTCAAAGATTTTACTACATGGTATATATATATACTCCAAGTAAATTAATGTTTTATGAACCGTCGCAGCATAACGTAGTATAGTGGAAGATTGGTGACTGGTGACTCGTGACTCGTGACCGGAGTGAAATTCAATACTATTCTTCTAACATTTATTAAAGATCTCCTATCTAGCTTCTTTTTTTGTTGTTGTTAAAGATGATATAAGCTTATGATCCAAAGTATCATTAATGATGATTGAAAATAGATTAGAAGAATATAAGGGGAGATTTTCGTTAATAGAACGAGTTAAATTTAATTTTGAAGCAAGTCGGAATTAAGAGGAATAGATCGGATATTATGACGAACAGATCGGGGCCGTGTTCTTTTTATTAACGCTCGGAAAAGGTGAACGGTTTAGACTTACGAACTGGTTCCGACGGGAATCCAGTTCGGTGTTCTAAACGGCATTGCCAAGTTAAAATACAGAGAAGTCGGGTCTAAGGTCTAGTAAGAGAGAGAGCAAAAAAAGCATGCCCTCTGTAATGAATGCATGCGAGGGGTATTTATAGCAGGGGTACGCTCCTTACTCCCTGAAGTTTCGGAGTGACGTGGCGCTTCCAGCGTTTTTCATGGGTAAGATATCTCGAAAGGCGTGTTCCATCTTCCTCGGTTGATAAGTTATGATGAGCCCGGCGCCATACTCCTACGCATGTAGTAAACTGTTCAGCGAGCTGTCTTCCACGTGTCGTCTTCCCCTTTGGTCTCTCTGCTCAAAGTCGGTGAGGTGTCAGCACGAGGATGTAAACTCCTACACGTGTCGTCCTTTCGTTGGCCTTCTCGTACGTCGTCTGCGTGAGACCGGAATATGCTCTTGGGAGCTCGAGATGAGCTTGAGGTGGGAGTTCGGGGTGTCAGCTCGGTGTCCTCCTTGGTCAAACGTTGACTTTTGGTTGGCTTAATCTAAAATAACCTTTTATTATGATGGACCTAGCTAATTGAGGGTGATAAGTCCACCTCCAACATAAGTTCTTTTTTGTTTAAAATTTTCATTTACTTGTCCATTTTTTCCCGTTAATTTCTCCAATTATTTTTACCCACAACGTTTTTGAGATCCTAAACGTATCCAAGAAGCAACCCTAGCAAATAAATTGGATACGTTTTTGATATCTTTATCGTTCAGTGATACGAATCTACCCTTTCTATCGTTCTATTTATTTTCAGTCATCTCCTTTAAATATTTGAAATGCACTTTAATTTCACGTTCATCTTTAATTTGTATGTGGATGAATCGAAATAAACAGCAAATAACTTTATCGAAACAAATAAGTAAAGTAAAAAGATAATTAAAAAAAAAACACAAATGATTTAGTCAATTAGTCTTGCTCGCAATCTAACGGCACGAAATGAATTAACGAAGGACGAAGGACGAAGGATGAAGCGTGTGCCATTGGATTCGAGAAGATGCCAGGTGGACTCTTTAGTGAATGGGACCCACAAGCCGACAAAAAAAACTAAACACGTGTAATATTTGCAAACGTAGGAGAAACATACGCCACCATTGATGTGCGCAACCCGACGCTAACACCGAGCCGCGCGTCTTTGGTCCGACCTTTTTTATTCTTTTTTTTTTTTTATAAAACTTTCCCATTCAAAATAAAATATGCGAAACACAAAAAAAAAAAAGATGTTTCATTTACTACAATAGCGAGAACTGTTAGAGCACCTCCAATGCTAAGACTCTCTTTGAGTCTCTTAGCAATAAAATAACAATATTTTTTGTGATGGTGATTACCTAAGGACTCCACTTAATTTAAGGCCTCTAATAGTGTTACTAATGTTTGGTTTCTTAAATAAAAAATTAATTTTTAACATTTAATTTAAAACATTTATTTATACTAATAATAATTTTAAACATACAATAATTATACAAATACTAATAGTAAACATTCAATAATTTTAAGCAAACTTAATTTAAAAATCTAGATTACCAAATTTGTCTCATATATTCTCAATCAAATCATTTTTCAGTTGTAAATATGTATATATTTATGTAAATATGTGTGTGTTTATGTAAACATGTGTATATCACAACCTGGTTACAAAGGTACATAGTTCTCACTGTTTATGTAAATATGTGTGTGTGTTTATGTAAATATGTGTGGTTACAAAGGTACATAGTTCTCAATATGTGTGTGTTTATGTAAATATGTGTGTGTTTATGTAAACATGTGTAAATATGTATATATTTATGTAAATATGTGTGTGTTTATGTAAACTATGTTACAAAGGTACATAGTTCTCAATATGTGTGTGTTTATGTAAATATGTGTGTGTTTATGTAAACATGTGTAAATATGTATATATTTATGTAAATATGTGTGTTTATGTAAACTATGTTACAAAGGTACATAGTTCTCAATATGTGTGTGTTTATGTAAATATGTGTGTGTTTATGTAAACATGTGTAAATATGTGTAAATATGTATATATTTATGTAAATATGTGTGTGTTTATGTAAACTATGTTACAAAGATACATAGTTCTCACTATGTTACAAATGTACATAGTTTTCACTATGACACGTCCCTAAGAATTGGTTTCTAAAAAACCTTAAATAAGGATCGATTCTTAACATAATTAGAGTTTTTCATTTTTTTTTTTTCTTTTCCCATTGGTTTCTGGGTTAAAAAATGGTTAAAAACTGGTCTTACCATTACTTATAATATCTCTAACCGGGGGGAAATTATATGACACACGGTCGAAGATAATATAAATTTATAAAATGAAAAAAAACCAAAATGGTTACTAAAAAAGGGGAAAAACAAAATCATGGAAGCATGCAAAAGGAGAGCTAAGTTTGCAAGCAAATTATACGGGAGTGGGTCACCACTCATTCTTCTCCACCACACGTGCATGCTTCTTCTTCCTTTTTTTTTTTTTTTTTACCCCACAGAAAAACAAAACAATCAGTTAATAATTTTAAATATATACACTAATTTACAAAGCCGAGGTAAATAATTTCAAAAGGATAAAGCAAGTTTCTGTTTAGAAAAATATCGGTAAAGAAACAAAAAGAGAAATTCAAATCTTGACTTTGTTACCTTTATCTTCTTTTTGTTTCTGTCATCGGGATCACCGCTGGTTATAAAAATTCATGAGGCATGCAGCAGTTATATAAATCTGGGCCCTTTACTTTAATCTATTTCGGATTTTGCTTTGGGTCCACATATTTTATTAATTTATATCATATTATACACAGTACATCAATAATTGGTGCTATACTGCTACGAATGTTTTACAAAACAAAACCGCTCGTCTTTACTAAACGTTATTAGAAAATGCAAAGTATATCTTCAGAAATTTTTGAAGTAAGCACTGTTTGGGAAAGGCAATCCACAGTTCTACGCTGTATTTTGAAGTAGGCACATAACTACATCTGTTATATAGGGGTTTATAGATTTCGATGACAACTGTACTACATATATGTAGAATCTATGTAACTTTATATTAGAGATTTACACATTTTTTAGTGTTATTTGAATTTTTCCTCACACGTTGTTCTTGTTAATATGGCATTTATCAGTTTTTTTTTTGGGGGGCCATAATCACATTTCAAAAGACAAAAAGGAGATGTGAACATGGTTCATTAAATTCGGCCTTTTCCTATATATACCATGCAAATATCTTATTTTCCACCACTTTAGTTTTTTAAATCACATATACGTGCTTTTTTTTTGTTCCTGATCAAAAGTAGAGTCAATCACAAATGCTATTTAATGTTGACGTAATTATTTAACGTTAGCAATTTAAATTGTTCTTATTACACCGAAACAATACTAGAAATTCCGATCTTAAATATTTTGTATATATAGTATTCTTAATCTTCGGTTACATCACTGCTTGTTTATAATTGTGGTCGAAATAAATATTCACGGACAACGGTCTCACCACCCACAAAAATGTCCTCATGGCTTGAGAAACAAAGCACATCTCATCGGTGAGATATCTTAATCTAATTCGATAATATATCTTGAAAATATTCAAAGAATTTTAAAGGGCAAAATATTATTATTATTTATCAATAAAGAAAAGACAAGCTTTTGTGTTCACATTAATTAATATTCCCATGCACTCGATGCTTTTTTAAAATTTCTTTATTCTAGCAACAACTATTATATTATTCTCGTCCTAGTTTCACACTAGCGCGATAAAACCGGTTAACTGTCGAACCGGTCAAAACCGGACGTATGAAAGCGTTCACTGTTTTCTCTGACTTACGCGTTGACCAGTGACTACAATTTTGAAAAAACTTTGGTCGGCGACCGGTTACTGTAGCTTTCCGTGCTGTAGAACAACCTGCTACTGCCGGTCAGCATCAAGTCCATCCCCCCCACCCATTTAACACAGTGACAAATCGTTGATAATAATAAAGTACCCATCTTTAGTGCTCTCTACGCCAAATTTCACTCTCTTTCAACCCTAAAAGACTCTCCCTTTCTCTCTCGTTTTCTTCTCGTCTTTTCTATCATTCCAAGGATCGATCTTCTGTATTGGTTTCTATTGTGTCGATCTCTGTTTTGGTGCGATTACTCTGTTCTCAGTGTTTGATTGATTTTTGTTTTCCGGGAAAGAGAGAGAGAGAGAGAGAAGAACAATGGAGTTTACGGATTTCTCGAAGACGAGTTTTTATCACCCCTCGTCGCAAAGCGTTTGGGATTTCGGAGATTTCGCGGCGGCGGAGAGGAATTCCTTAGGGTTTATGGAGTTGTTAGGCTCTCAGCACTATCATCAGCTTCAGGACTTTGCTACAACTCCTTCTCCTCATTCCTTCCTTCTCGAAACGCCTCAACCGCAAACGCAAACGCAAACGCAACCATCGGCGAAGCTGTCTTCTTCTGTTTCGACTATCCTTCAACCTCCACCGTCAAAGGTGGAATCTTTGTGTTCGGAACATTTGTTGATAAATCCACCGGCGACACCTAACTCGTCGTCGATTTCGTCGGCGTCAAGCGAGGCTGTAAATGAAGAGAAAGCCAAAAGAGAAGACGACGAAGAAGAAGAAGAACAAAAGAAAAGTGATACTAATAAACAGTGAGAGAGATTCCTCTTTCTGTCTCCTTAATTCACTCTTGAGAGTTATTAAATGGTTTTTTTTTTTGTACGAGCGGAAGCTGTTTGAGAAAAAGACAGAGAGAAAATGGTTTCATAAAGTAAATGTTTTTTTGTTGGGTGGGTATGAACAGGTTGAAACCAAAGAAGAATAACCAGAAGAGACAGAGAGAGGCAAGAGTGGCCTTCATGACAAAGAGTGAGGTTGATCATCTCGAAGATGGTTATCGATGGAGAAAATATGGTCAAAAAGCTGTCAAAAACAGTCCTTTTCCCAGGTAAAAATACATCCTTTACTTTAACAACAAACAAAAACCCATCCTTTGACCATGTTTTTATTTTCTGTCTCCTTAAACAAACGGAAGATGAAGAACAAAACTCAAATCACTATTGTCTCCATTGAGCAAGTAATATGATTAAAAATACATAAATTACTTTTTGTTTCTTATCTGATTTGCTTGAAGACATGCATTATGTTAATGTGTGGGATCTATTGTCCGATTGTTTCAAAAATATTTGTGTGCAAGTGTTTACTTTGTGTATATCGGGAAAAAAAAAACAAGATTTGAACTTTCTTTTTTCAACATTATTCAAAAGTTGGAAAACACAAACATGAAACCTAAATGAACATTTTTCCCTTTGCATTTACAATTTCCAAAGAATTATCAAAAGAAAAAATAGATACAAACACTAAAATGTTAAACAAAAGTTTGTGAGGCTAATTTTTTGTATTGGTGTGTTCGTTTGCGCAGGAGTTATTACCGTTGCACGACGGCTTCATGTAACGTGAAGAAGAGAGTGGAGAGATCATTCAGAGATCCAAGCACTGTGGTTACAACCTACGAAGGTCAACACACACACATTAGTCCACTCACGTCTCGTCCAATTTCCACTGGAGGTTTCTTCGGATCATCAGGAGTTGATTCAAATCTCGGTAACTTCGGGTTTCCTATAGAGAGCTCAACATTAATCTCTCCTCAATTCCAACAGCTTGTCCATTACCACCATCAACAGCAACAACAAGAACTGTTGTCTTGTTTTGGAGGAGTTAGCGAGTACCTTAATAGCCACGCAAGTGGATATGGTGATGATGATCGTGTGAAGAAGAGTCGAGGTTTGGTTAAAGATAATGGACTTCTTCAGGATGTTGTTCCGTCTCATATGTTGAAGGAAGAGTAGTAGTATAGTATTGTAATCTATAGTATTCAAAATCTAGGTTTTTATTTGTAAAATTGTCTAAAGAAACGGATCTTTCGTTTTCATGAGGGAGATGTTTTCTTTATGGATCTTAAAATCCTGAAGGTAATATCAAGTTCTGGTGATTTTTTTCGTCGATTGAAACCATGGGATCATAAGCACGCAAGAATATTTTAATTTCTTACAAAATTATAAAAGAACAAAAAGAAAAGAAAAAAATTTCTTACAAAATTATTAAGTATTGGTGGCAGTGGCATAGTTAACATGAAATCGCAGTTTTTGTAAATATTATGGTTCGCAAAAATTCTTAAATCGCATAATAATTTTGTCGTTTTGTAAATTACCGATCATATAGGTCGTCTTTTCAAAATTTGTTATATGGGCTTTGCATGAACTCTATGTTCATAGCTAGGCTGTGTGGTTTTTTTTTTTAAAAAAAATCGAAATATACGGTTCTAAGACCATCTCCAATGGGGGTTTTTAAAGGAGAGTTTCTTAAAATTTTATAATGACAAATAATAATAAATATTAGAGAGGTTCTTAACTTTAAAAAAAAAAATTCTTAAAGTTCTTATTTAAGAACTTTTTTAAGGGTTCTTAACTAAAAATTCTTAAAATTTATAATTTAAATATTGATAAGAACCCCATGAGGGGTTCTACCATTGGTGATGCTCTAATGCGTTCTAGGGTTTCAGGTTACTCTATCTCTACTCGAAGACAGAGTCAATTAAAGTTTCTTTTGGGATTTTTACTTTTTGCCTTGCTTCAGTTCTTGTCTTGGAATTTGTAAAAATTAACTATTTTTTCAATTAAGCGAGCGAGATAACTAAAGAGGAAATTAATGCGAAATTGGAAGCACAAACTCAACTACTTCGTCTACCTAACTCTTTTCTATGTTTTTTTTTTGGTTTTAAAACTCTTTTCTATGTTTTGATCGATGTTCGTAATTTTATTTATATAAATTTTATTTTATTTACTGCTTTTGTTCTTCTTGCTGTTTCATGATTACACTGCGGTGAAGAAAAAGACGTTTGCACTGTATTATGTCGTTTGCTATTTTAATTTACTTTTTTTTTGTTCTTCCAACTTTTAAAAACCAAATCGAAAATAAAAGATAAAAAATCTTGACACTCCACTTTAAGAAACGATGACATGTGATGAAGACTTTTATAGTCTTCCCTTCTGGTTAATTTAAACGTGTTTAGCGTAGAGTTCCATTCTCTTACTTAAAAACGTTTTCACTAAATTTATGTGACAAATTAACGACTGTATTTTTTTTTCATACGCGTTTATATATCAAACATCTTTAACAAAGTTATAAACTAATAGAAAATTTGTTTGTGTGTTGTAAAATATGCATGAAAATGTGTTTTTTTTTTAACTGAAAATTTTAAAAATTTATATGTAAACGGTAATTAATGCAATTTCCTTTTTCTTTTGCCTGAAAAAAAATTAAACCAAACCAAGTGGTGGTAGTGGGGTGGTTCCCTTCTGTGGTGAGGGTAGGCCATGTTGGTCAAGGCCAGGGATCGACTCCCCACGGAAACGGAATTGCAACATTTAATCCATTTAGCCACCGGGGCTTTCACATGGTCTCTCCGGGCCCCAGAAATAGTCGGTGTTGGGGGATGTGTTGCGGACCCAGGGTGTAATAGGACTTGCCATCCTGCACCTCTCGGCGTCGGCCGTCCCTAATTCAGCCGGATCACCTGAGTTATCAAAAAAAAAAAAAAATTGAACCGTGAATCCAATGCTTGACACCGATTTGGCAAATCGTCTCAATGGTTTTGAGACAGCGATAACAATCAAAGTTTGTGTCGTCCCCTAAGTGCCTATACATGTTGGAAAAAGGTTAAAAAAAAAACAAATCTCACAAAGAAATAAACAAAAAGTAAAAAAGGAGAGAAACAAGTTACCATGCAAATTCACTTTTTTATTTTTCTTCTTGTTTGTTACTTTTGCAGCCATGTGTGTGAGTGAGAAAATGTTCAATAGATCAGAATAAGGAAGCAACAAAAAAAAAAAAAAAACTTATGAGGTAATACTACTTTTTGTCTTTTTGTCTAGTGAGTGCGTAGCAACGCCATTGGCTTTAGTATGTCTGTATTGACCTTTACGGAGAGTGATAATCCCAAACCGAAGGTACATAATCATTGTCCCAAACAAAGCCACGACTGCAACCGAAAGCAAAAGTACCTAAAATCTTGAGGGCTTAAAAGTAATTGACTAGAAGACAGACTTAAAGAGACCCATTATTGGTTCAAGGAAGCAACAATTTACGACCTTTGCTCATTAGTAATCCCCACTTGGTCCCTCGAAGTCTCGATGGTCCAATAATATTATCAAGCCGCAAGAAATCAATGGCATTAATTAATATTTACCAAATGATCAAGTTAAGCCTCCTATATTCGTAGCTTCCTTAACAAATTAAGAGATTCAAATGTTTATTACCAGAGACATTTTATGAACAAGTTGTTTCAACAACTAGCCTTGTTTTACATGACGTACCATAATGAAATGAAGACTGGAGTTTGCTGTCCTTGTATCTTTGTCACCGTCGCCACTGCATACCTCTTGTTGCTTCGTTCTCAAATTTCGTGTTCTCACACATTCAAGGAATTTCTTTTTCTTGTTGCTTCGTTCTCAAATTACTTAGCTTAATTACTTATGACAACGTACCTACTGGAAATGATCAAGCTAAGTAAGTAACTACTACTAATATTAAAAAAACCTTTTTTGTATATATAAGCATTATAACCCAAAAATAATTCATATGCATCTATCTATATAATGAAAACACATGTGAAAATCCGAAACTATATAAGAACAAATTTAAAACATGTGTTAAAGTGGTGAGTTTTTTCTTGTCATATTTGGATAATAAAGCCCATTTAACTTACATTCGAATAAGACAACTAGAATTCAACCATAAATTTATATGGTGGAACAGAAATTTCATGGTTTACAACAAATACTGTACATGGCAACTCATACTGTACATGTACAGTATTTGCAACTCACACCGGTCAAGTGATCTGATTGGCCCACCAAACAAAAAAAAAAAGTTTACTTCAAGAGTGAAGAGTTTGATCAACGTGGTTTTTTAACGAAAAAAGAGAGTCCGGGAAGAGAAAAAAAAACACAAAACGAGATAAATAGGCCACACATGGGCCAAGCCACATAAAACGTTGACTATATTGACTACAGTTACAACCCAATTAAAACTTAACGGGCCTTGGTTCCTGAGACAATTATTAGAAAAATGAGGGGTTAAATTTATAAATTAGAAGAACTTTATCGTTTGTCTCTAAAGTCCTCGCGCCACAAACCCTAGCTTTCCCTTTTCCGCTGCTAGGCTAAGCTTCTCGTTCGTTCGTTCGTCATGGGTACGGAGAGAAAACGGAAGGTTAGTTTGTTCGATGTTATGGAAGATCCATCTCTTTCGGCGAAGAACAGTCTCGGATCTGCGGCAGCAGGTGTCAGCAATCTGATCAACAAATGGACCGGAAAGGCTTATTCGCAGAGGTATTATGATATTCTGGAGAAGAGGAGAGATCTTCCCGTTTGGCTGCAGAAAGATGAGTTTCTCCGCACTTTGAACTCTAATCAAACGCTGATACTCGTCGGCGAAACTGGGAGTGGTAAAACTACACAGGTTAGATTTCCAGCTATTGATCTTGCTCATTGGGATTGATAACTAGCGTGCTCGAACATGGAATTTAACTCTGTTTTATTGTACAGATTCCACAGTTTGTTCTTGATGCCGTCGAGGCTGAGAACCCAGATAAGCGTAAGAAATGGTTGGTCGGCTGCACGCAGCCTCGTAGAGTTGCTGCAATGTCTGTGTCTCGTCGTGTTGCTGATGAAATGGATGTTACCATTGGAGAAGAAGTCGGTTACAGCATCCGTTTTGAGGACTGTACTAGCAATCGTACCATGCTTAAGTGAGTGTTTGTCTTTTCTTTTGGCTTCTCATTTTAACGTTTATGTTGTGATCTCATCATAACCTTTCTCCCTCACCATTACAGGTATTTGACTGATGGTATGCTGTTGAGAGAGGCAATGGCGGATCCGCTTCTAGAGAGATACAAAGTTATTATTCTCGACGAAGCTCATGAAAGAACTCTGGCCACGGATGTGCTCTTTGGTCTTCTGAAAGAGGTCTTGAGGAACAGACCTGACCTTAAGCTAGTTGTGATGAGTGCAACCTTAGAAGCTGAAAAGTTCCAGGAATATTTTAGCGGTGCTCCTCTTATGAAAGTCCCTGGTAGGCTTCATCCAGTTGAGATATTCTATACAGAGGAACCTGAGAGGGACTATCTTGAGGCTGCTATAAGGACCGTTGTTCAGATACACATGTGCGAGCCACGTGGAGATGTTCTTGTTTTCTTAACTGGAGAGGAGGAGATAGAAGATGCCTGCCGTAAAATTAATAAAGAGGTCAGTAATCTTGGAGATCAAGTGGGGCCTGTCAAAGTTGTGCCTTTATATTCTACTCTCCCACCTGCGATGCAGCAGAAGATTTTCGACCCTGCACCAGAGCCGTTAACTGAAGGTGGTCCTGCTGGTAGAAAGATTGTTGTCTCAACCAACATTGCCGAAACATCTTTAACCATTGATGGGATTGTTTATGTTATTGACCCTGGTTTTGCTAAGCAGAAAGTCTACAACCCACGGATCCGTGTTGAGTCATTGTTGGTGTCTCCAATATCAAAGGCAAGTGCTCACCAGAGGTCTGGTCGTGCTGGTAGAACTCGGCCTGGAAAATGTTTCAGGCTTTACACAGAGAAGAGTTTCAACAATGATCTGCAGCCGCAGACATATCCTGAGATATTGAGATCAAACCTTGCTAACACAGTCCTGACATTGAAAAAGCTGGGTATAGATGACTTGGTGCACTTTGATTTCATGGACCCCCCTGCTCCTGAGACACTGATGAGAGCATTAGAGGTTTTGAATTATTTGGGAGCATTGGATGATGAAGGTAACTTGACAAGGACTGGTGAGATCATGAGTGAGTTTCCCTTGGATCCACAGATGTCAAAGATGCTCATAGTCAGCCCAGAATTAAACTGTTCAAATGAGATTCTCTCAGTTTCTGCAATGTTATCAGGTACGTCCTTTGCCATGGTATATTTTTCCGCAGTTTAGTCGTTGTGCATGAGAACTCATCTATAAGCATGCCGTACACATGAACATCTACTGCATACAAGCATGCCATGTGTCTGCGTGAAAGTCATATGTGTGTGTTTGCCATTAGACATATATCTTTGAGTTAGGTTGTCATAAGCAGCTCACTAGTTTGGGTTCTCCATGTCCATGGTTGGGGATATCTAAGTAAGTGCTGATGCATCTAGTTGCAGTTTCTCAGTATTCTCTCAAGCAAATGGTATCGTCTCTCTCGCCTCTATGCATCTGCTGACCTCTTCCATGGGCCTATTCTGTTATAAAACCAATTCTTTCTCTAGTACCGAATTGCTTTGTCCGGCCTAGAGAGGCTCAGAAAGCAGCAGATGAAGCTAAAGCTAAGTTTGGACACATTGATGGAGATCACCTTACGCTGCTAAACGTGTACCACGCCTACAAGCAAAACAGTGAGTTATTTTTTCTCTACTCTCTGCTTTTCTCTTTTAGCTCTGCTCAAGACAAGTAAATTGACCTCACCAAACCTGGGCACTTGAAATTCTCAACAGATGAAGACCCAAACTGGTGTTTCGAGAACTTTGTCAACAATAGAGCAATGAAGTCTGCAGACAATGTAAGGCAGCAGTTGGTGAGGATAATGTCAAGGTTTAATCTGAAGATGTGCAGCACGGATTTCAACAGCCGCGACTACTACGTCAACATAAGAAAGGCCATGCTTTCTGGTTATTTTATGCAGGTGGCTCACCTAGAACGCACTGGCCATTACTTGACCGTCAAAGATAACCAAGTATGTCAAAACAGAATCCATTTTTGCATTCTATTACAGATCGATTTCCCCCATTAAAGAGAGACTGCTTATAACTTACATCTGATGGGCAGGTGGTTCACTTGCATCCATCCAATTGCCTGGATCACAAACCGGAGTGGGTGATTTATAATGAATATGTCTTGACTACGCGGAATTTCATTCGCACTGTTACAGATATCCGCGGTGACTGGTTAGTTTCAATCTCTCGTCTTTTGACATCTGATTAACTCAAAACCTGTGAAAAACGACCATCTTTGCTTGTATACAGGTTAGTAGATGTTGCACCGCATTACTATGATCTTTCCAACTTCCCCAACTGTGAGGCAAAACGAGAACTCGAGAAGCTTTATAAGAAGAGAGAGAAGGCAAAGGACGAGAGTAAGAGCCGAAGGTGAAGAGAATCACTCTCTCCGCGTCGACTAGAGAATCTAATCACTCGTGCAAGAAGAATCTCTTTGTTATAAGACCATCTTGTTTTGTATAAGCAGCTATGTTGGATACTTTGTCGTTTGTTTATGTTCGATGAAAGATGAAAGAATCTTGCATTACTCAAAAGTGTGTTTTTTTCCCCCCAAAATTTCTCCCTCCAAATAGATGATTATTAACATATTACAATAGCTCTGTTTCACAGCTCTGTAAATCACAAAAATGTTCGTTTCCGATAATCTTAACTAAGAGCTTCAATCCAGCTACTAGCGTCTTGCTTCTTCGCTTTGGTCTTCTTTATCAATCTCCTCAACTCCATAACACTAGTCCAATCTCCTTTCTCGCCATGAACTCTACACAGAACATCATAAGCCGCGGGATGCTCTCTTCTCAGCCTCGAGATTCCCTCAGCAGCAACTTCACCGAGTTCCGAACATGAATGCAATCCGCAAGCCCCGAGCAAAGCCCCCCAAATAACAACATCAGGCTCAAAAGGCATCCCCCTTATCAATCTCTCTGCTTTATCTAATTGACCAGCCCTCGCTAAAGGATCCACCATACAAGCATAATGCTCCTTCTCTGCAGCTATCCCAAGCCTACTCATCAACATGAACTGCTTTTCCCCTTCTTTCACTAGCCCAGCATGAGCACAAGCAGATAACAAGTTAATGAAAGTCACCTGATCAGGCTTGTAACCGCACTCTATCATCTTCTCGAATTCCTCTAATGCATCCACTCCTAATCCATGTCTTGCAAAACCTCCTATCATCGAATTCCATGAAGCCGGATTCTTCATTGGCATCAATTTAAACACATGTGAAGCAGAGGTAATATCACCTGACTTGGCATACATATCTATGAGCGAAGTGGACAAGACTATGTCACAAGCCATTCCACGCTTTGTGACCATTGAGTGCACTTGTTTCCCCATAAGAAGCCACGAAGAAGCTGCACACGCTTTTAAAACAGTCGAAAATGTGTAGTGACTTGGCCTATTATTCCAAGATTCAACCATTCCCCGGAAAAGCATCAGAGCTACTTTAAATTCCCTGCTCTGCACGTAGCCATTGATCATCACAGTCCAAGAAAAAACATTCTTTTGACTCATTCGATTGAACAGTTCCCTAGCTTTATCGATCCTCGTGTTGTTTATGTATCCAATTAACATTGTGTGCCACGTAATGATGTTCCTCTCCGGCATTTCACCGAATGCTCTCTCACCATCTTCCACAAAACCTAGTTTCATGTAACCCATAATCAACACATTCCACGAGACCACATCCTTGAGCAAAATATCCTCAAATACTCTTTGTAAACCCCTGAAATCCCTTAAAACCGTGTAGCCTCTTAACAAAGAAGAGCCAGTATAAACGCTTAAGCTAAGCCCTAATCGAATAGCAAGCGTGTGAATCTGCAAAACAGAAACCTTAAACGCAGATCCCGGTAGTGCATCTATTATCGCAGGGAGAGTAAGCTCATCTGGATCCAACCCAGATCTCCGCATAGCTATAAAAAAACTAACAACACTTTCAGGATCTCTGATTTTCTTCAAACCCAGGAACATGGTGTTCCAAGACACCACATCCCTCACAGGCATTTGATCGAACACCTGGTGAGCATCCAGCATCAGACCACGCTGAACATAAGCAGTAATCATCATGTTGCATGTTGAATTGTCCAGAGATGTCCGGTTCTGATTAAACAGCTTGCGTGCTTCCACCAAACCATCCTCCCGCAAGTGATCGTTGATCAAACGGTTGAGAGTAGCCGTCGGTATCGTAAAAATCCGGCGCGAAAAATGTCGGCATACAAAAGTTGCACTTGTCTCTAACATGCGCATTTAGCCAAAAGTTGCACTTGTCTCTAACATGCGCATTTAGCCAAATATTTTAGTCTAATCTTTGGTAATATGACAAAATTATCTCCAATTAAATGTTGATTTTAAGTTCGATTTACAATGTTACAGTGAGAGTTTATTATAGTAACAAAACCAGGAGAGGTCTCTCATTCATATGCCGTTTTTTTTTTTTTGTATTTTAATTTTTCTTTGGCGCGATCAAAATTACGAAGAAAAAAATAAAATAATAGCTGTTGGGCCTAAAATAACGGGCCCCAGACCCACGATGAATGGCCTCTTTCATCATCTCATCTCACTGAGATTAACGGTTTGATAAAAAAACAGATTGATAATGAGCACAAAGGTCTTAATTTACTAATTACTTAGCTTCATAATTAATCGTACTGTAAGACTATGACCTTTAGTTCACAAGTCTTTGACTCAAAAAGACATTTGACTCTGATATGTTTGGTTTTTCATCTGAAATCCACAACAAGAGAAAAAATGAAGCTAAGAGAAGAAAGGGAATATCCCTAAAAGTAGTAATTGTGCCACTTAATTACTTGGCTCTATTATTATCAACCGCTAAACAAACAACCTTGTTATAATCATTCCATTAGTTATCACTAAGAGAGACATAGCCGAATCAGACAAAATCCCTCATCAGTATAAAGTACACAAATAAGTGGTTTGGTTCTTGATTTTTCAAGTTAATCATTTAAAAACTAAACATCATTCACCACCCGTAAGTCCGTAAGAGCCAACGAGCTCTTTTCAGTTACATCTAATCTAAGTGTTCATTTGGAAAATAGAGCTTACATCTAACTTTTTACCATGGAGCTGACGCTGTTGTCTGAAACTGAATCTCCATATCTTCAAGCTGCTGGCCAATTGTTGTTGCACATGACTTCATCTGAGTTATCTCTTTGTCTGCCTCCTCTTTCAGCCTTTGAAGTTCGAGAATCTTCTTTCCGATCTCGACATTTTCCCTCTCTTTCTCTTCAATCTCTTTCTCAGCACCTTCGAGTTCCTCCATTTTCTTTGCTTGCCTATCTTTGAGAGACAACAGCTTTTGGATCCGCGTCTGAGGCGCTTTTACATCAAACCCATGCTTCTCTAGTTCGACAAATGAATCATTGAAGCTTTCTAATGTGCTTGCGGGATTGAAGAGTTGCATATTTTTGACATCTTCTAGTAACACAGAATAGGTATACATCATACCAACCGCAGACATTTCACGGGAATTTTTTGTTGTCTCAACCAATGGGCTGAAATGTGGACTTTGTGGGACTGTTTTAAATGCTTCCATTGATTCAAACGTCTTCCAGGTCGGTAACGTCTTCTCAAAAGGCAAAATATTTGTTGTCTCCTTTGCTCTGGTTCTTCCAGCATTAGAAACATAACTAAGGTTTTGTTCTCTTTTCCTCTTTCGATTGTTATCTTCGCTACTCTCCTGCATCCCAAAGAAGAACCATCATCTCAAGACATATAGCAATCATGAGGATTAAGATAATAATAAGACACCAAACTGTTGAGACTGATAATGTGAAAACGAAGAATTAACTTTACATTCTCTTGTGTTGAATCGTTTACGAAGCAATCCTGATCCCTCACTGGCTGAATTGTCTTCTTGGGGAATGTATTTTCTTGAGTTTTAGACTCTGTTTGTTTCAACGGTGTGGCAGTTATGACTGGGGACGCAATTACAGGTGAAACAGATTCATCTGCTGGAAAACAGTGACACAGTATAGATCAATTTCAAGAATGCACAAATTGAACAAGGATTAAGAGAATCCATTAGATTTGCTGGGAAACAGTAACATTACCAGTCTCATTGAGGTCTGAAATGTGCTTTAGTTCTACTCTTTTACTCTTACGAATGTTATGTCCCTCAGGCATCTGTGCATAGAAGTGTCAAACCCAAATGAAAGCAACCTCAAAGATAAAACAACAATCATGAAGAGATTTGTGCAGAAGTTGTAAAGCTGGAATGACAAACAATCCAGATTGAAAGCAATAAATGTTAAAGGCGCCATCTTTACACACCTTGAAAGGCCGAACGCAACGCAAATCAACGGTTTTGTTGGGTATTGACTTGTTACAAAACTTGACAATGTATTTCTTATCATCAACCTCTTTAATAATCATTGCAGGAACCCAGACTCTATTTCTCACTTCCACCATTGTTCCAGAGGCAAGCATGGACTCATCGGCCAAACTCCGCAAGAACTAACAGTAAAAGTGAACAATCAAGCATGCTTTCACAATCAAAATTTCAGACAACCCAAATGTGATTACCTGTACATTTCGTTGTGGTCTGACCCACCATCTCTGATCGACCCAGTCAAGATGAGGCCTCAAATGCTTTCTCCGAAACTGAATGATATCAGGTGGTGAATCAAACAACACCAAACACTGGTCATCCTCAATCTCTTTGACGACAAAACCAGTCCGCCACCCACCTTCATGATCAGCATCGACGACGCAGCCTTTGGTGATACTGATGCGAGCTTGCAAATGGGCAGGAGGAACTGGTCGAAACAAGACATTGTCGTCGGTGAGAGGGGAGCAAGAGTCGTCCTTAAGCAGCCGGAGACAGAGCTCTATGCGTCTTGATTTGGGTTGTTTTCGTTCGATTATGGCTTTGTACCAAACGCCATTGAAGCCTTTCTTTCTATAACAGATTTCGACTTCACTTCCTTCCCTCTTCGATAGCCTTTCACTCAGACTGGCCCTCATGCTTTTTTATTCAAAACCTAAATAACTTCCAACAAGAAGAAGAAGAAGAAGAAGAAAAGCCTAACCTTTTTTCCTCAGAAACCAATAAGAAGAGGAAAAAGAAGATTTTTTTTTTTTTTTACATAATAAACAATGACTATGGTAAAAATTATTTCATATGGCCTATTATGGGTCCAAATTCGAATATGAATAAATTTTAAAAATTAATTCATATGGCCCATTATGGACCCAAATCAGCTGGCGTGAGCCCACTACGTATCTCACGGTTACTCTGCACCAGATAAAACTATTTGATGCAGTGTGTATATAGTCAACGCTGTCGTTCTCACAAAGAAGTCTCCATTTTTCACGTGATTTATTTTCCTCTTTTTTAACTTTGTTATTAAATATTTCTTCTAAAGTATTACAATGAATAATGGGAATTTAGCGTCTTTTTCTATTTCACAGATTGTAGTTCTGTTCAAAGTTCAAAATCAATCATTTGAACAAAATAAAAAAGGTAGAGGTTGAAATGATATTGTTAGTGCAAGAAGTTGATGTACAGATATAAGAAGAACAAGTAAACTGTAAGAAGATACGAGGTATTTGATAATGTTTAACAAGACTTCCGAAAAAAAAGATGGAACATGATTTGAAACACTCAAATATGAACACTCAAAAAAGATGGAACATGATTTGGAACACTCATGTTATTAGGGACAATCTGACGCCATCCAAGCATCTTGTTATTAGGGAATTTCTCCTAACAAAATCCAAAAGAGATTTAATAACAACAAGGGAACAATAATTATAAAGAAATTAAAAGGGATGCCATATGATATTATAAGAAAATTAAACCTGAAAATGTCCCAAGCAGTGGTGATATCAGAATCTATTGGAGGAAAACCTTTTTCCGACAAAAGATTCCGGTACACCGGACCTACCGATGGCTTCCCATCTTCCACTTTTGCCGCGAATGACTTCATCCTCTCATCTTTCTCTCTTTTGTTTTCTTTGAAGAGGATGGATGCCTAAATATATATTTCATTTTTCGTAAAATTGTATGATATTGAAAAATACGTAATCGTATAATCAAATTACTTATCAGAATCGTTTAAGTTTCATTAGTTAATCAGTGACAGCTCTTTGCTTACGTATTCCGTACTTTAGTGACAACACTCAGTTTACGTATTCTGCACTTTAATTTAATTACTATTTACATAAATTATATTATATTATAATTTCATTAACAGAATGGCATTAACTGACTCAATTTCTCTTGAATACACACGTTGTTTTATTCATTCTAATGTAGATTCTAGCTTTTTCTAAGGTTTGAATCAGACTTTAACAGTCGACAAGTCTCATACAAGCTAGCTAATGAAGATTCACGGCAAAGGTTTTTTAAACCACTAATATAACATTATACGTCGTGGGTGGTGAGATGAGATGGAAACAAGTCACAACTAGAGACTTAGAGTTACATGCATACATTGTAAGAATATTTCCGTTAGTGTGGCCGAAGTATTAACGGTCCAACTATTATAGTTTAAGTTTAATGTAAGGCTTAAAGTTTCCGGTATGTAACGGGATACGGTGATGGACCGAATCAAAGAAAAGATACCGGAATGGGTTTGATGTCAACCCTCTTACTCTACCCAATAAAGAATCTAATCTAAGGTTTATATGCATTTATATATATAATGGTTTAACTTATATATTTGTATATATATTAAAATATAGTTTATGTGTTATGTTTTAATGAATGGGTGTCTCATTGAAAAGACACAACTCCTCCTTTAACAGTGAGAATCACTTTGGGCCTCATATAAAAGAAAAGGGTAGAAGTTATTGCAAAAAGATGAGTGACAGATTCTGGTTTTTCCAGAATTGAGACACTAAAAGAAAGAAGATAGAAACACATAAACATAAAAAAGAGAGATTAGAGATTGTGATCGGAATCTGAACACCCCGGCTCTGTCGAAGGGGAGATCGCAGTAAGGAAGGGAAGGAGAAGATCAAACAATCATCAAGGAATCATCATCATGTCTAACAAAGCAATGGATCAAGGTTAGACATTCATCCTTCTCATAACCGAAATCCCCATCAATATAAAACATGTTGATTCATTTGTTCTAGGGGAGATTATGGGATAGATTACAAGTGTGTAATCATTAAGGAAAAACTTATATGTGGTATCAGAGCCACCCTAGAATCATTTGTTTCAATTTTAAAGCATATTGATGGATAAAACCGAAAATCTCGTTTTTTCTTTCTGAAAATTCATCAACGCATTGAATCTGAAAATGGTCTAAAAGTTATATCAATGTGTAGAGGATGAAATTATCTATCTATCGGTATAAAATTCATTAAAATCCATCAAGTAAATCAAAAGTTATAGGATTTTAAAGTTAAAAAAAAAAAAAAAAAAAAAAAAAAAAAAAAAAAAAAATGCGATGAACAGTCGCGATGAAAAGTCGCGAAATTTTTTTTTTTTTTTTTTTTTTTATTAAAAGTAACTGTCACGTTATTATGAAAAATAAAACCGTTTCCGCTGTACTTTCTGAAATGTGAAAGACTAAGCTATTATGAAAAAGTTATTACATGTATATATATATATAAAAACTATATATATAAAACTTTATAATAAAACTTATAAGAAGAGAGTTCACATTACGTATAACTTGTTAATCACCAAAGTGGTCTGGTTATATTTAATGTGACGGTAAAAATAAAAATTCATAATTGATCAT
This sequence comes from Eutrema japonicum, assembly GCA_030161315.1. Taxonomy (NCBI): domain Eukaryota; kingdom Viridiplantae; phylum Streptophyta; class Magnoliopsida; order Brassicales; family Brassicaceae; genus Eutrema; species Eutrema japonicum. The sequence continues at coordinate 54,347,108 of BSQW01000003.1, read as the reverse complement.
GATTAAAGGATGCTAAATGACATGAAAAGTTTTTATTGATTGATCAATTGCTTTATTAGTATACCCTAGGAGATCACCCAAAGGTGGATCATTGGGTGTATTAAATAACAACTAAAGTATTAATCACCCATGTTGCGGTTGATGGTGTGTATACCCAAAGGTAGCATTCCTATCCACTCTAACTATGGATTGATTAATTATTAAAGAAAATCTAAACAAGCATCAATTTAAGTGTATTTTTTTTTTTTTTAAGTATTGCCCAAAGGTTGCTTAAAAAAAAAAAAAAAAAATGAAAGTGTTTAGATTATTTGTTGTCAATGAATCTATTAAAGTATCATAGAACTTATGGTAAGCATATATAAATTTTTTGCAGCTCCGTTTGCTTCTGCAAAATCTGTCGTAAAGTTCAATGGGCTCAACTATGAGGAATGGTCTGAACAGATTAAGTTCTCCTTGGGTGTAATGTCCCTTGATCAGGCTATACTCACGGATGAAGAGCCGGCAGCCATTACAGATACGAGCACCGAATTGGAAAAGTCTCGTCATGAGACTTGGGAGCGCTCTAACCGGCTGTGCCTGAATTTACTTAGGATGACGATGGCGGACAGTGTCAAGCCATCCATGCCTAAGACAGAGAAAGCAAGGGAATTCATCTTGAAAATTAAAGAACAATCACAATCGGATGTCGCTGACAAATCGATTGTAGGTAGTCTCATGAGTGAGCTAACTACAAAAAGATTCGATTGGTCTCAGACAATCCATGATCACGTCACTCACATGTCAAACTTGGCATCAAAGTTAACGTCCATGGGAATGGAAGTGCATGAGTCCTTCTTGGTACAGTTTATTATGAACTCTCTACCTATGGAGTATGGCCAGTTCCAGGTGAATTACAACACCATTAAGGATAAGTGGACTCTTCAAGAATTGAAGGCCATGCTGGTTCAGGAGGAAGGGAGATTAAAGAAACAGAAGGGCGACATTGCAATGTTTGCAGGACATGATAGTGCCATGGGAAACTCTAAGAAATCAAGCAAGGGCAAAAAGAAGGATAAGGCTGTCTTTAAGACTCCTGAAAGCAAAATCCGTAAAGCGGCTGTCAAGTGTTTCTTCTGCAAGAAGGAGGGGCACATGAAGAAAGACTGCCCTAAAAGGAAGGAATGGTTCGACAAGAAAGGTAACGAACATTTATATGTTTGTTCTGAAATGAATCTTGTAGAAGTGCCTAGAAATACTTGGTGGCTTGATTCTGGAGCTTCTACTCATGTATCTCATATTGAACAGGGATTCAGTTCGATCCAGCCTTTAAAAGGAACTGAAAGGTACTTGTTCATGGGAAACAGGATGAAGGCGCAAATAGAAGGCATTGGGACGTATAGATTGATCTTCGACACTGGTTGTTTTGTAGATCTTGAAAATTGTCTCTTTGTACCTGAGTGTGCTAGAAATCTTGTTTCAGTGAGTAGGTTGGATGATGTAGGTTTTAACTTTAAGATTGGTAATGGTGTGTTTTCGTTGTACCGTAACAGAACCTTTTATGGTAATGGTACATTGTGTGATTCACTTTATAAGTTCAATCTTGATAAAACCTTCTCTGAATCTTTGTTTAATATTGAGTATCAAGGAATTAAACGTAGTGCAACTAGTGAAAACTCAGCAATTTTGTGGCATAAAAGATTAGGTCACATATCCAAAGAAAGGATGATGAGGTTAATAAAGAAAGAATTATTACCTCAATTGGATTTTAGTGACTTGGATGTGTGTATCGAGTGCATTAAAGGAAAGCAAACCAAACACATCACAAAGAAACAAGCCACAAGAAGTAATGAACTCTTAGAGTTAATTCACACAGATATTTGTGGCCCTATAGATGCTCCGTCATGGAGTGGTGAGACGTATTTCATCACTTTTATTGATGATTACTCACGGTATGGATATACTTATTTGTTGCATGAAAAGGCTCAATCAGTGGACGTACTAAAAGTGTTCATTGATGAAGTGGAAAGACAACTTGAAAAGAAAGTAAAAGTTGTGAGATCTGATAGAGGTGGTGAATATTATGGTCGATTCACCGAAAAAGGACAATGTCCAGGGCCATTTGCTAAATTTCTGGAAAGTAAGGGCATTTGTGCTCAGTACACAATGCCCGGAACACCTCAGCAGAACGGTGTAGCTGAAAGGCGTAACCGTACTTTAATAGAAATGGTTAGGAGTATGTTAAGTAATTGCAAACTACCAATGTCAATGTGGATATACGCATTAAAGACAGCGACATATATTTTAAACCGGGTTCCTAGTAAGGTGGTTCCAATGACTCCATTTGAACTATTTACGGGAAGGAAACCCAGTTTAAGACACTTACGTGTCTGGGGATGTCCAGCTGAAGTAAAGCCGTATAATCCGCATGAAAAGAAATTGGACTCTAGGACAGTCAGTGGGTTTTTCATTGGCTATCCGGAAAAGTCAAAGGGGTTTGTGTTTTACTGTCCTAACCATAGTACGAGAATTGTCGAGACTGGTAATGCTAGATTCATTGAAAATGGTGAATCTAGTGGGAGTTCAGAATCTAGGGGAGTGAACATTAAAGAAACTCGGGTAGAAGATTCTTCACCCGTAGTTCCAACCCAAGTTGTTGTTCCTGTTGTCGGTGAACAGCCTAATATCGAAACAGAACAACAGAATGAAGAACATACGGACCCACTAGTTCAGGAAACCGAAAATGAACAAGTCGTCATTCAAGAATGAACCAGTCTCCAGTTTCAAAGAAGGATTCCTTAAGAATTGTCATGGGATTGGTAGCTCATTATGATTTGGAGCTTCACCAAATGGATGTCAAAACCGCCTTTCTTAATGGAGAGCTTGAGGAAGAAGTTTACATGGACCAACCGGAAGGTTATGTGGTTGCAGGAAAAGAAAATCTTGTGTGTAAGCTGAGGAAGTCAATATATGGATTGAAACAAGCCTCCCGACAATGGTATTTAAAGTTCAATGATACCATGTTATCATACGGTTTCATAGAAGTTATCGTTGATCGATGTATTTATATGAAAGTCAGTGGGAGCAAGTTTATTATCCTAGTATTGTATGTTGACGATATATTGTTGGCTACAAATGATATGAGTATGTTGAGTGATGTAAAGAAATATCTCTCCAAGAACTTTGAAATGAAGGATATAGGTGAGGCAAACTATGTCATAGGGATTGAAATAATCCGGGATAGATCACAAGGATTGTTAAGTTTGTCTCAGAAAGGATACATAGATAAAGTCTTGAAGAGATATGGAATGAAAATGTGCAAGTTAAGCAAAGCTCCAGTTCAGAAAGGGGACAAATTCAATAAAGCTCAATGTCCAAAGAATGAACTAGAGAGAAAAGAAATGGAGATGATACCTTACTTGTCAGTGGTAGGAAGTTTGAATTACATTCAAACATGTACTCGACCAGACATCAGTTTCGCGGTTGGTGTCTTGGGTCGGTATCAAAGTAATCCTGGAATGGACCACTGGAAGGCTGCAAAGAAAGTTCTCAGGTACTTGCAAGGCACCAAAGAGTTTATGCTTACGTACAGGAGATCCGATAATCTTGAAGTTATCGGATACTCTGATTCAGACTATGCCGGGTGCGTCGATACTCGAAAAATCGACGTTTGGCTATCTGTTCCTATTAGCTGGGGGAGCAGTATCATGGAAGAGTGGAAAGCAGTCCGTCATTGCTACTTCCACCATGGAAGCAGAATTCGTGGCATGCTATGAGGCCACAATTCAAGCATTGTGGCTGCGGAACTTTGTCTCAGGACTTGGACTTATTGACAGTATTTCCAAACCACTGAGAATGTATTGTGATAATTCCGCAGCAGTCTTCTTCGCAAAGAATGACAAGTATTCGAAAGGTGCTAAGCACATGGAGATAAAATACTTGTCTGTAAAGGAAGAAGTGCAGAAACGCAGAGTAGCAATTGAGCATATAAGAACGGATATGATGGTAGCGGATCCGTTAACGAAAGGACTCCCTCCTGGTATCTTCATTGGCCATGTAGAAAGGATGGGAATAATTGATAAGGCCTTGCTGTATTGATATTATGCTATTGTAAAGATGCTAACTTAAGTAATTTGAATTCAATAAAGTTTATTTGTTTTTTCTGCAAATTAATATGTTATCATTATGGTATGTACATGTAGGGTTAGGATAACATATGAGTTGAGAATAAGGTTATATCTCAACATAAAAGAATTTTTGAGAATTAAGTAACCTCTCAAATATTAAAGAAGTAGTAAAGTTTGAACTGGTTGTGATGATGGAAGGGAACTTATCGCTGTAAAAGATAGGGGACCGCCTCATTCGATAAGTCCTGATTTTATGGTACTTAAAAAGGGGATAATTAAGCTTAATGAAAGGCGCGCTTTAAAGAAAGTTGAACCATTAAGTTAATACACGGCCAAGTGGGAGAATGTAAGAATATTTCCGTTAGTGTGGCCGAAGTATTAACGGTCCAACTATTATAGTTTAAGTTTAATGTAAGGCTTAAAGTTTCCGGTATGTAACGGGATACGGTGATGGACCGAATCAAAGAAAAGATACCGGAATGGGTTTGATGTCAACCCTCTTACTCTACCCAATAAAGAATCTAATCTAAGGTTTATATGCATTTATATATATAATGGTTTAACTTATATATTTGTATATATATTAAAATATAGTTTATGTGTTATGTTTTAATGAATGGGTGTCTCATTGAAAAGACACAACTCCTCCTTTAACAGTGAGAATCACTTTGGGCCTCATATAAAAGAAAAGGGTAGAAGTTATTGCAAAAAGATGAGTGACAGATTCTGGTTTTTCCAGAATTGAGACACTAAAAGAAAGAAGATAGAAACACATAAACATAAAAAAGAGAGATTAGAGATTGTGATCGGAATCTGAACACCCCGGCTCTGTCGAAGGGGAGATCGCAGTAAGGAAGGGAAGGAGAAGATCAAACAATCATCAAGGAATCATCATCATGTCTAACAAAGCAATGGATCAAGGTTAGACATTCATCCTTCTCATAACCGAAATCCCCATCAATATAAAACATGTTGATTCATTTGTTCTAGGGGAGATTATGGGATAGATTACAAGTGTGTAATCATTAAGGAAAAACTTATATACATTACAAGAAGTTATGATGTAAAATTGTAAATGGTCATACAGCATAGAAATAAAACACTACAGAAAGCATAAGGTACCAATTTATTGATATATAAATAGCATAATTATCAATAATAGCACACACACATCATCGCAACACTTTCAGATTTACTTTGACGCCAATTTTCGGTACATTTCGTCGATTTGTACCTGTATAATGGAACGTTAGCGGACTGAAAGGTTCAAACATTAACTAATCTATGAAAATTAATTGTTATTAATTAGAAAACTAATCTATAAAAAATTATAGTTAAACAAAGATAATTCAAACCTGATAATACTTGAGAAGATTGTTCCTCCGATTCTTGAGCGTCGCAGTCACTAAATCTCTCTCGACGTCGAAAGGTTTCGTCTCCATCGTCACCGCTTTGATGTACTCAAACCTTCTTAGCTATATATATATTTTCTTTTAGTAACCCTTTTTCTATTTTTTAATTGAAGAACTTTTATTTAGACAAAAATCAAACGAATTTAAACAAACCTTGTTCTTCTCTGCCGTGGACTTCAGTTCTGAGATGATGTGTTCTTGTAGCTCCGAGAGAGAACAGAGTTCTTCGAATGGTCTAGTAAAACCGAGATCTTTAGCCCACCGGTTCACGGTTTCTGGGTTTGGAACAATCACCGCGACAAGCATTGATTTGAAGCTGTCTCCATAAACCCATATCTGAGAAGAGAAATTGCGACCAAAACATAATACTCAGATGACGGATTCAAAAGTAAACCTTAAAATGATTTCTTGCTGTACAAGAAAGAGTTGAAAAACTCACATCTTGGACAACAGAGTTTTGGCCGTATATGTTTTCCAAGTTCTCAAGAGCAACATACTCTCCTTGAGAGAGCTTGATCAGATTCTTTTTACGATCAATTATCTTGAGTACTCCATTTGGATGAATCTCACCTATATCTCCTGTTAAAACATCCACACTCACATCAAGAACAATTTGGAAACCAGAACCAGAGAGCAATTGAATCTTTGTTTCAATCAATCAGTCACCTGTATGGAACCATCCGTCTTTCATGACTTCTTCAGTAAGTTCAGGGTTCTTGTAATACCCAGAAAACAGACATTTTCCTCTGATACAGATCTCGCCTGCCGGATTTCCCCCGAGTGGGTCATAGCCCATTTCGGCCACCTCCTCAAGCCGTATCTCGTTGTAAACCGCCGGAATACCGACTGTCCCTAGCATACACATCTCGTCCGGGAAACCCATAGCCGTTCCTCCAAGCGTCTCCGTTAGCCCTAATCCAAACAATCACAGCAACATTGACTTTCCTTGGCAAACACGAAACAGAGAGAAGAATTCCTAGAATGCAGAGTAGATGTACTATATATATACCGTAGCCTTGGATGACAAAGCAACAACAAGTGACTCTCAAGAACTCTTCAATTTCAGGGATTAAAGGTGCTCCTCCAGATGCTAGCAACCGGATTCGACCTCCCAATTTGTCTCTAATCTTTAAGAGAAATCCAACACCGCGAAAATTCGGTTTATATAATGACCAAAAACAAACAAAAAAACTCCTAAAATACGAAGAAAAAACCATTATTTCAAATGATTTAAACCTTTCTGAAAGCAATGAAATCAGCCATGGGTGAAGCTTTACTATGAGAGTATCCACGATTCAACCACGAAAGCTTGCTGCATCATCATATTGTTTTGGCAAGGTTAAATCATTAGAGAACAGAGAAGTAATTAAGAAGAAAACAGAGCAAATGACGATGAAGTTGCTTACTGTTTGTAGAGAGCATTGAAGATAAATCTCCTTCTCGGGTTAAGTTCCTGAAGAGCCTTTTGAATTCCCTCGTGGATTCTCTCAAAAACTCTTGGAACTCCAGCTAGATAAGTTGGTTTCAATTCTTGAATGTCATCGCGTAACACATTCAAATCCTACACAAAACACGTCAACATATATTTATATATATCCAACTCTCTTAGCTAATCTATTTTGTTTCATAATTTGATGAATGATTAAGAGATTAACATACTCCATGGTAATAGCCAACGGAAGCCCCTTTGCGAAAGAAGTATTCCTCATTCATACGGTCAAGAATATGAGCCAACGGCAAGAAGGAGAGATACACATCGTCATGTGTCATCTGCTTGTTTTTAAGCCACCCAAAGAAAACACACGATTAAGCCAGGCGACGACGTTTAATTGGTTATATTTATTTATGCAGAAACAAAAGATAGTTTTTTTGCAATGGTAAGCCTGAGAGTGTTTTAATTTTTAAAGAGTTTTTGTTTTTGTTCTTTAAATGGGAACTTGGTATATATAACTCTACAGTAGTTAGCTAGATATTAGAGGACACTATCAAATATAATTTCTGTTAGTATAATAACGAAACAAATCTTTCTAAATTTGTATCCGAGTTGTCATAATCAAATGTACGATTGACTTGTGATTTCTTTTTCAAAAATCTTCATTATGTATTATATTTAACGAGAACTTAGGTTTTTTACATGGCGTGGGATTATAAATAATAATATTACTCAGCTTTGTTCACATGGCGTGGGTTTAATCCACCGAAAACGTAATAAATTCTTTTAAAAAATTGATTCATGGTTACCTTGTCTTGGAACTGGTCCATGAAGAGATCCATCCCAACAACGAAAGTCGCGACCGCTTCGTGAGTCAAAACAACACCTTTAGGGTCACCGCTCGTGCCGCTCGTGTACATTATGGTGCATATGTTAAACGGCTTAGGCGGGTTAGGCTCTTCCGGTTTCTCACGTCCCTGGTCAAACAGTCAACACGAAAATATATTTTATCATATGCTCATAATTCATATAATTATATGCATCAAATGCCGTCAAGTTGGTTTAACAATGTGTCTGTCATTAAATACCTTAAACAATGGTCCGACCATATAATATAGATTTAACGAAAATTGTTATTTAGAAAGTAAAAAAGAGAGGCGAACCATATGGAGAAAATCGAGCCAAGAGTATGTTTTGACTCCCATTTCTGAAGCCTTGAGGCTATGTTCTTCGCTCACGTTAGCGAAGGAAACTATAGCTTTTAGCCCTTTAGCACATTTGCAATCCGGCCAAAGAAGCTAAATTTTAATAACATTAAAAAAAACAAAAACAATTATTATTCACATAGAAAAATATTTCTCAAAAATATAATTAATTAGTGAAATTAATTTCAAAGATCTTAAACCTTTTTAATCTTGGTGTCTTGGACAAATACAAAATCGATTTCAGCATGATCAACGATATAATCCACTGCTCCAGAACCTAAAGAACGATTTTTGTTTGTTTGTTTGAGTCACAAGTTTTTAAGTTCGATCGCAAAAAATTATATAGCCAAGAAAGTAAAACTTAACCTACCCAGTGTATCATAGAGAGGTACACAGATTAGAGTGTGAGCTGCACAAGCCTAAATATTTTCACAAAGATGCGTAAATATTTACTGTGTAAGAAATTTTGATATATACAAAAACAAATCAGAGACATTTTTATTAGAATAAAAAAGAGATGGACCTCCATTGCTATGATCCACTGAGGACAATTAACTCCATAGATCCCCACTCGAGACCCCTACATATAACATTTTGTCTTAATATATAAAATTAATATCCAAGAACATTAAGAATAATGAGTTGATTTTGAGAAAGAGGTATATATATATATTAATAATACTTACAGGCTCAGCTCCGACAGCTCGTAATGCAGAGCCGATCTGCAGAACTTCTTCGTATGATTCCTTGTACGTTTTCCACTGATACGGTCCAACCTAAACGATCCGTACAATTATACGTATAAAAAAACAGTTTAAATCAAACATTTTGTTTCAGTAAGAAGACTTCAAAAAATCACCTTCTCATCGACGATCCGACGCCATCCAAGCATATTGTTGTTTGGGAATTTTTCCACTGATTTACTAACAAAACCCAAAAGAGATTTATTAACAATAATTATACACAGAAGGTGATAATTAATCTTAATTAATAAGAAAATTATAAATATATATATACCTGAAAATGTCCCAAGCAGTGGTGATATCAGAATCTATTGGAGGAAAACCTTTTTCCGACAAAAGATTCCGGTACACCGGACCTACCGACGGCTTCCCGTTTTCTCCTTTAACTCCATCTTCCACCTTCGCCGCGAAAGACTTCATTCTCTCTTTGTTTTTCTTTCTTTGAAGAAGCTATTTTTCTTTTTATAAAAGAAATGAATTAGATAGAAGAACCATAAAGATACGATGAATCCAACCGATGTAGTTAATATATATGAATGATACAAATTTTTAAGAACAAAATGTGAAATAGAATCAGAGAATCACTGATATCATAGTTTTGCATTTTCGTAAAATTGTATGATTTGTGATAAATACGTAAACGTTGAACGAAAACAGATATTAAAGTTTTGCATTTTCGTAATATATAATTGTATTGATAGAATGGCATTTATTGGCACCTGTCCGGTCCACCTAACCATACCAAGTACAAACCCAAAATTTATGCATTTATCATAACCAACCTAGCATACCAAATACTCCATTTAGTTTTGACACTAATTTGGTTTCCATAGTTTGTGATTTGATAATGAATTGTATCAACTACATATATTTTCAAAAAAAAAACTTAACTACGTATATTTAGTTTCAAAGGAAGCACGAGTCGAGTGTCCATTATTTTCACCAATTAATTTCAACTAAAAGTATAATTAATAATACCACAAACTAATTCACTAGTTTAAGAGTCACGCCCTAAACGTGAGAAGTAACATGTATAACCCTGGCTTCACTCTCTTTATCCTTCTTTTCATTTTGTTCATTATAATACATAATATCAATAAGTATGAAAGTGATGTATGTGTTGTAGTTGTAACGCTCTCTAACCAATGTAGGAATCTTCATACTTCAACACTTAAAGTCTTCCATACTCTTTTCTTAATATAAGGGTAATCATGAAAATATCAAATTTGGTCTCTTTCCATTCTTATTTAAATTAGTTATTTTGTTATCAAAATGAAGATGATTCTGTTTCAAAAATAATAAATAAAAAAACATCAGTGATTAGATCAAAGAATTTAGTTTACTGTGTCTTACTTGAATTTTTACATTTAAAAAGAAATATAAAAGAAACCATCAAAATTGTTCTGATCTAAAATACCAAAAGCAAAAAAGAAATGAATAGAAAGAATATAATCACAATCATTTTAGCAAAAAGAAATGAAAAGCAAAGATTAAGCAACTGACCTTAGCTCAGTTCTTCTTCTTTTTTAGAGAAATGTGTTTGTTTATGAATCTTTTAGAAATTATCAGAGAGAAAAAAGATAAGTTGAGGAGCTGAGAAATGGTTGTTGGTTTATATAATAATATATGAGTTGGTTGATACAAGCGAGGCCTGTCTTTCATTTTAATATTTTAGTTTTTAATCTTCTATATATATCAATGTGTAAATAATAAGAAGATAAGAAAAAGTGAAACAAAATAAATGGATTAATCCAACCAATATATTCCATTAATTAATTATAGTGTTGTTCGCCGAAAGTTGATTTTTCCATAAATCTTCAGAGCTACTGTTTTCCATTAATTGAAATTACGTCCAATATAAAGCATATCATCATTGTGGATAGTAAAATAATTTCTTTCTACTTGTGTAACTTGTTTCCTAGTTTGAGCATCAATTTGCACAACCATTTGTTATAATTTGTTGAGCCTACAAAATCCTTTTTCCAAATTGCAACTTCTTGCGTCATACTTCGGATAATGAATTTTTCAAAATCAGTTTTTTTTAAAATGTTTTATAATGGATTTGTGACGAAAGTTTTTTGGACATTTTCCCAAACTAAACGCCCTGTGGTTCATTACGTAAAGTTGTTTTGTATATACTATTTATTGCATTCACCGTACGTGACGTGGTTACTGGTAAGTAGCAATCCAGTCGATTTTGCAGATATAATTATATAATTATTAATTTATTTTTGTTTGTAAACGTTCACTCAAGTTTTCATAATCGATCACTACTTCGATTGAATCAACGCAACATTTAGGATATCGAATTATACAATGATTATATAAGTGTGGACTTAGGAAAAACAGTCCGTGATCTCGATTTTCTATTAACATTGACTTTTTTCTTTTAAAGAAAACAAATAAGGCAAGGACTTTGACGAAGAAAACACTAGTATTTTTTTTTTTTGTATGCAACCTTTTTTATATTAGAACTTAAATGAGAGTTTTAACCAGGTTTCTAAAAACCTGTTTCGTAATAGAGTCAGCCACAGTATTAACCGCTCTAGGGATATGTTTAAACTCAATTACATGAAAATTAAGAAAACACTAGTTTATTATTCAGATTTCTTCCATTTTCTCTATTTGTAGCATTTCAAAAATTGTGACAACTAAATATTAAAATATCCTGTAATTTAAGTATTATTTTGTAAGAAGTCGTTCATGTTTGAAATTGTTGAAAGACTCTCCATCATGCAATACTTTTCGTTATATATATATATATATATATATATATTTTATAACAAGGGATAATTCAAACTTTTTACCATCCAACTAATCATTTTGGATGAATGATACCGTCGACTACATCACTCATCGGGTTTTCAAATAGGCCTAAAGTATGACACCATTTTCGACTGACCAAATTGAAGTGGTTAAATAATTATGCCTTTGCAGAAAATCGATTCAAGGCCTAGACCAACATGGCAATTCTTTCACAAGTGAGAACCATTACCCTACCACCAATTGATTTTTTTGCTTTATATCAATTGGTCCGTGCATATATTAATGGATCCATATTTGTTTGCTCGGGTCTACATCTTTAATACTATCACCAATTTCTGATAGCTTTTATTTATGGATATTTTAAACTTGTAACGTGTTGCACACAACAAATTTTTTTACTAAAAAAGCTTGTAATGTTTAGTCTTATTCCAGTAACCTCTTCGAGAAATAATCGATGTTTCGGTTTAATAAAAACTTAGAAAGCCCATTAACTATAAAATACAGTCACTTTTGTTATTGGTTAATGAAAGTACAGTTCGTTGTCCTAACTTGTAATGCTTACTCTTATTCCAATTTCCAAGTAACCGGTCAAATGCAAATAATTAATTTTCAACCTTTTTTTTAAAGATCACGAAATCGAATGACAAACAACAAAAAAGAACACGAAATAATTTTCAAATTTTTGTTTGTCAACTTAGTTTTTTTTTTTAGTTGTTAAATTTCAATGCATAATTAAGTTGTTTGTCAACTTTTTAGTTGTCAACTTCTAACTATTAAATTTCAACCTACGCCAGAAAATAAAAGAAAAGGCCGGCGAATAATTTGAAGTCTAAAATTGCTCATAGAAGATAGAATCATAGAACCAACAAAGTCAAGGGAGTTTTAATTAATCTCCATCTATTTTTGTTAAATTGGATTTTTCATAGACCTATATATACGTTTAGCAAATAACTTAGCTAATTTATTTCTAATGGATCCACACAATCATTTTATTTACATATGGAAACAAATTATTTTACTTTGTAAGCTCTCGTATATTTAGATCTCGTATATTTCTAAAAATCAAAGTATGTTTTTTTTGCTAAAATAAAATCAAAGTATGTTGTAAAGCATTTAGAACAAAACATATTTATGTACTTCCGTTTCACAAATAATGTTATTTTAAAGTTTTATTTTTGTTTCACAAAAAATATCGATTTATATTTTCAATGCATAATTTTAAACAAAAATTCAATTATAATCTTATTGTTTTAATATATTAATTAAATATCTCTAAAATGATACTATCTGTGATGCGTGGACAACAAGACCATTCGCATTAATATGTTTACAGTGTAACATTAAATATCTCCAACCTTCAATACGGACTACTATTAAATATTATTATATCAAATAGTATTTCATTGATTGAAAAAAAAAATATGGGTCGATTTTGATATGTTGAAATAAATTTTTGCATTATATTTGAAAAAGTAATATAATTATATAAATGTAATGCATGGACAACAAGACCATTCGCATTAATATGTTTCACAGACTCACAGTTGTAGGGTTCAAACAACAACTGGTCTAAACGAATTGAAGTACTTACAATTTGCCAATCGAAACTATATATCATATAAGAAGACAAATTAGTTAGTATTAAAATTAGATATCCTGGAGGATACGGTATCTACTGATACCACTAGTCAACCACTAACCATTTAACAGTTAGAAGGGGAATTATCATTTAATTCTTTACTATTTGTAATCGACACATTAAATCATCAACTATCGCTTATGCAGAATAATTCCTCGATTCGTAGTTGACTCCGCAAAATCATGATAAAAATAATCAACCGTTAACTTTGAAACGGCAAAACATTAAATCTATTTTTTCGAAGGGAAAATGCTCATTTAATTCCCCAACTATTTGCAATCGACACATTAAATCTCAAACTATCGCATGCGCAGAATTATTTCTCAACTCGTGCTTGACTTCGCAAAATCATGATAGAAATTAAACATAAGAATTCTGGTAACCGATCCGAACCAATCCATTTTTTCTTTAAAACCTTACCGAAATTAACCAAAAAATTATGGTTCGGTAAAATTTGGTTATCGGTTAAGTATGAATATTTTAAATTTCCCGAAACTAACCAAATTTTTTGTTATATGTGTTGAAATTCATTTAAAATTGGGTAATTTCGATTAATTCGGTTATTCAGTTTGAAATTATATATATATATATATATATATTTTACAAAATACATTTTCGTAAATTTTGGTATAATCTGGTATATGTCGGTGTGGGAAAATTAAAAATAAAACGAAGAACTGATCAATTTGGCAAAGAACTGATCGGCTCGGCATAAAACTGAACCGATAACTGATCCCAATTTTGAAAGATACCGATCGGTTTGGCCCTTCAAACCGAGCAAAACCCAAAAACCGAAAATTTTAGTTTGGATCGGTTTGGTTTGCTTGATTCGATTGAGCGATGACGAAGATCAAAACTTTTAGAGGTTAATAGTTGACTATTTTTATCACGATTTTGCGAAGTAAAGCACGAGTTGAAAAATTATTATGTGCGTGCGATAGTTTGAGATTTAATGTGCCGATTGCAAATAGTTGGAGAGTTCAATGAACATTTTTCTGACGACATAAAATAAATTTAACGTCTCGCCATTTCAACGTTAAAGTTGACAATTTTTATCACACTTTTGCAAAGTTAACTACGAGTCGAATAATTATTCTGTGCATGCGATAGTTAAAGATCTAATGTGCCGATTACATATAGTTGAAGAATTAAATGAGCATTTTCTCATTGGTTAGTGAACTAATTGTCCAATTAATAATGGAATCAGAAAAGTGATTTTTTGTTTACCAAGAATTAGCACTTCATAATTACCAAAAAACACTGAACAAGCAGTCTTCATATATCCATCATAAGATGTGAATAGATTTTTCCTAATTAATCATAGAAAGATTAGTCAAAACTAATCTCATCATCTACCATAACCATAAGGGCCAAAAGTCTTTTACTACATCTAATCTAGCTTTCATTTGCAAAATAGAGCTTAGAGCTCATCATAGTTTTTTTGTTTCTAACTTTACCTTCACATGAAAGAGTTGATCATGGGAATATCACCAAGGAGCTGACACGATCGTCTGAAACTCAAGCTCCACATCTTGAATCATTTTGTCAAGACCTTCTTCACACAGCTGCATTTGAGCAATCTTTTTCTCTAAAGCATCCTTCTCCTCTTTCAAGTCTGCTTCTTGGCTCCGCAGCTCGAGAATCTTGCGTTCAACATCTCTCAGATCTTCTTCAACCTTTTGCATTTTGCTAACTTCCTCTGTCATCTCTTTCTCATTATCTTTTAGTTTGCCCTCTGTATTTACTTGTTTATCTTTGAGAGAGAACAACATGTCGATCCGTGATATAGGCGCTGTAACATTGAATCCATGCTTCTCAAGCTCGGAAAAGCACTCTTTCAGTCCCTCTAGTGTGCTTTTGGGAGTGTCTAGTTGCAGATTTTTTACTCTATCTAATAAATTGGAAAATTTCACCATCTCACCCACAGCTGACCCTTCACGGAACTCTTCTCTTGTCTCGAGCAATGGGATGAAATGAGGACTCTGCTTTCCTGTTTTAAAGACCTCCATTGATTCAAGCGCTTTCCAAATCGGTGAGTGCTTCACAAAAGGCATAACCATTGTTGTATTCTCATCTGCTCGGGTTTCATCTGCATCGGAATTCTTAACCGCATTGGGGGTTCGAGCAGGGGATAACCCTAGATAAATCAATGCAGATGCAAAATAATGAGAAATAAAAGAACTTTATTTAGCATACTGTTTAAAAGGACACATCTAATAAGCTATGTAATAGAGCAATTTAAAAAAAAAAAAAAAAAGTTTCTTACTCGATTTATTAGAACCATTAGATGATTTCCCTCCAAGCATCCTCGCAGAGAGGAGCTGATCATACTCATCGTCGCATATATTGTCACTTGTATCAGTGATCAGAGCATCTGAACCATTGCAAGCCTCACGTATAAGTTACTTAATTATAGAATTAGGATTCAGTAAGAAATAAAATACAACAACGAATATGGGTAGATGCCAAATTTATAGACATACCCGTCTCTTTAGGGTTTGAGCCGTGCTTATGTTCTCTTTTCCTTTTATGACTGTTTTCTTTGCAGTTATGCTCTTCAGACGTCTGCACAAAAAATTATAGACCACAAAGCAGAACCATCCCCAAAGATAAATGACAATCAAAGGATCAAGTAACGAGAAAGTGAGATTGCTTAATGTTATAAACCATGAATTAACTCTACCTTCTCTTCAGTTGAACCAACTCCCAAGCCATTTTCCATCCTCATTGGCTGCAGGGTCTTCTCAGGGGATGCCATTCCTGGAGTTTCAGCCTCTGGCTCTCTCACTGGTGTTGCATTTATGACCGAGGTTTCAGGTGGAGCAGATTCCTTTTCTGGGAACAGAGACAATGTAGATTAATTTCATGATGCAGATATGAAAGAGGACAAGAGAATAGATCAGATTTTGGAGCTAAAGAAGCTCACACTAAGTGCTGATACAACTGGTGAGGTTAAAGTTAAAACCATTCAACAGAGAAGCCAACAGAATTTGGAGCTAAAGAAGATCAAGATTACCTATTGGTATCACTTGAGGGGTTACTAATGGCGAACTAGCACCATTCATCATATCATCAGCCATTTGATTTCCAGATTCCTCAGCTAACGGTAATTCCATTGCCTACACACGATTAGTAAACAAATGGAGTACAACAATCAGAACGGGAAGATCCCCTGCTCAAGCAGCCAAAAACAACACACAAGGCGTGAGAATATATATAACTCACAGCTCCAGTTTCATGGAGTTCCGTTTCACCCTCAGTGGCTGCCTCGACATTTTCTGCAGGAGTCTTTGCAGATTTTCTGGTATACTTTCTAGTCCTTTTAGGAGTCTTTGCAGCATTTCCTCCGGCATGAGTGATTGGGTTAGCAGCAGTAGTAGAGCGGATTATCTTCAGTTTTTGCGATCTGTACAAGGCATTGAATTCTCTCAATGTAGTTTCCATAGTTACTGACATCTTTCTTTTGCCGTCTGAAGGAGTTTCTTTTAGAGGATTTCTCTGAAAATGGAAAGAAGATTATTATCAGTTATTCACAACAGACCAAATTGGACACAATGTAAGTGAGAAAAATACCTTTGGTCCTTGATGCCAAACACCATCCTCCCACTCCTTTGAAGGCCTAAGATCAGAGTGTTTGAATACCGACTCCTCCTTTATGGCCACGAAACTCACTGAGTAGCATTTCTCAGAGAGAACTCCCCTCACCAGACCTTGACGCCATCCGGAGCCATGAAAGACGTCAACACGATCTAACAATTTATACTCTTCAACAAAAGACGGAGGAGGTATAGGCCTGACGTTGCACAGATCAACGGGAAAGTTTGGGTGGTTCACTTCATCAGCGGATGACTTATTACAATGCTTGACAATGAGCCTCTTCTTGTCAATCTCCTTGATGACTATTGCAGGGACCCAGACAGCTTCCAGTATATCAATCTTACAACTCACTTCCACCATTGTCCCGGAGCTAAACAAGGACTTACTCAATTCCTTCATTTCCAAAGACAAACAGAATATAAGGTTACAATAACCAAAAGTCCAAAACTTTGACATGCAAATCAAAGTTAGAATTTGTCAACAATACCTTGATTTCAGTTCGGACCCAATTCGAGCCGGTCCAGTCAAGATGAGGTCTCAATAGTTTGCTGTCGAACTGGATTATGTCTGGTGGAGAATCGAAGTAAACCCAGAATTTATCATCTTCCAATTTTTTTACAACGACGCCATTCCACCATCCATCTTTGTGATCAGCGTCGACCACCGATCCTTCCTCGAAAACGACGCCGTCGTTCAGATCCTCGGGTGGGACCGGTCGGATAAAGCTCTGTTGGACGGTTTCGGTGAGAG
Source organism: Eutrema japonicum (assembly GCA_030161315.1). NCBI lineage: Eukaryota > Viridiplantae > Streptophyta > Magnoliopsida > Brassicales > Brassicaceae > Eutrema > Eutrema japonicum. The sequence continues at coordinate 54,329,461 of BSQW01000003.1, read as the reverse complement.
GAGTGGAGTAGTCGTCTTGGAGCAACGTCGTGTAACGGACTCGGAGCTTTTTGCGTCTCGATTTCGTCGGCTTCTCCTCTAGGATTGCTCTGTACCAGGCACCTTTGAACCCTTCTTCTTCAGAAGTTACTTCTACTTCACAGTCTTTTCCGATGGACTCTTCTTTCTCCGGATTTTGCAACATGCTTCGGACCCTAAAAAAAGAAAGTGAAAACGCGACTTTTCTGTTAAAATTGAAGCGAATTCACTTCTCTCTTCCTCTTCATCTGAAAAACCCTAGAGATGGAGGAGAATCAAGAAAGAAACTTCTCAGTACTACTAGTGGAACAAGACCTTCCGACAGGCTTTCATTGTGGGAGGATAATAATGAAGACTTTTTTTTTTTTTTTTTTTTTTTTGGCGCTTAAAATTATTGTAAGAAAATAAGTAAATATTGGGCCTAATTTAACAATATATATTATTAATTGCAGGCTGATCTTTACATCAGCAAACATATTTTAAAAATCACAAATCGTAGATTGATTCTAATCATCATAAGATCTACAAAAATGATCAGCTAATCTTATAAAGATTAGTTAAACTAAACATCATAAGATTTACAAAAGGTTTTTCTGGTTAACCTTAAAACATAAGTTAAACTAATATCTTAATTAATAACCTTAAGGCCAACAATCTCAGACAACTCTTTTTTTTTTTTACTTCATCTACTCGAAATTTTCATTTACCAAAACAGAAGAGGTTAGAGAGCTAATTCATACTTTTTGTTTTCTTTTAACTTCTTACCAAGGAGCCAACACCATTTTTTGAAACTCAAGCTTCACGTCTTCAATCTCTTGGTCAATTGTTTCTGCACTTGATCTCATTTCAACTATCCTTTTGTCAGCCCCTTCCTTCTTCTCTTTCGCAACCGCACCTTGTCTCTGCATCTCAAGAATTTTGCGTTTCAACTCAGCCATTTCTTCTTCTAACATGCGCCTTTCCTTCTCTTCCTCTTCAATCTTGTTCTCAAAACGTTTTCTTTCCTCTGCTTTCTTTGCTCCCTCATCTTTGAGAGACAACACTTTGCTGATCCGTGACTGAGGGGCTGTAATGTCGAAACCGTGCTTCTCTAGCTCGGTAAAGTAAACACTGAGACTATTGAATATGCTTGAAGAATCATCGGGTTTCAGATCTTTCACTTCTTCTAGTAACCCGTAAAAGGTCACCATCATGCCAACCGCTGACCACTCAGGGATATCGTCTTTAGCTTCAATTAATGGGCTGAAGTGAGGGCGCTGTGGACCAGATTTGTAACCCTCTGTTGATTCACATCTCTTCCAATACGGCGACTTCTTCGCAAAAGGCAAAGCCATTAGTGTATCTGTTGTAGGTGTTTCCCCAACACAAGTAACACCAGCAGAATTCATCATCATATTAGGGCTCTGATCAGAGGATAGTTCTGGATAGATTAAAAAAGGAAATCGTTTTAGCATAAACAATTTAAAAAAGGATGCATCTAAGGTACTTTGGAAAGAAAATGATTTGGTATATTGAAAAGATTTCCGAACCAGTAGATAAATTCCCTATCCAAGTAGAGAGAGGCTGATCATCAACATCACCATTGTTACTGATATTTTTACTTGTATTATCGATCTCAGCCTTTGAACCATTGCAAGTCACATCTACTGATTACAACCAATGCTATGATCAAGAATTGGGAAGAAACAAAGATACCAAAACTAATATGGCTAATGCCGATTTGAACATACCAGTTTCATTCAGGTCCAAGTGTTGTTTTTGTTCTCTTTTCCTTTTTCTACTCTTACATTCGCTATTCTCCTCTTCATGCATCTGCATAAAGAGTGTAAAACCATAAATTCAAAGATAATTAACAATCCTGGAGACTAAGATAATAGCATCATCTAGTGAAAGCGAGAATGATTATGTTTCTAGCGAAAAACTAAACTTTACCTTCTGTTGAGTTGAATCATTTCCCAAGCCATTCTGATTCCTCCTTGGCTCAAGCGTCTTCTCTGAGGATTTCTGTCCTTCAGTGTCAGTCTCTGTTTGTTTCAGAGGCGTTATGACCGGGGATGGGGTTACAAGTGAAACAGATTCTTTTGCTAGAAAACACTGACATTATAGATCAAAACTCATGATGCATTAATGAAACTCAAGGAGCTAAAGAAGGATCACAATTACCTATCGAAGTTACTTGTGTGGTTATAACTGGAGGAGTTTTATCATTCATAACAGCGTCAGCCCTCTTCTTTCTCAATTCTCCAGTGGCCTATTTTCAGGTAACAAAAATTTGTAAAACAACATCAAAGACATGACAAAAGCAAACGGAAATTAGTTAGTGTCAAACTCACAGCTACAATATCAGCATTAGTGAGTGTCTCGCCATTTTCTTCAGGATTCAGAGATCTTCTCACATTCTTTGTGACCCTTTGAAGAGTCATTGGCTTAGCACGAGGAGAAGAGAGGATTGGCTTCAATTTTATGACTTTGTAAGGAGTTTCTTTTACGGGGTTTTGCTGAAAATGGAAAGAACATATTTACAGCTTCAATTCAGACTAATATACCTGCGTAAATGAAACAAATGGAAAGTTATAAATGACTCAGCAATTGCAAGAAGATGACACACGAATCTATCGCTAGTATATAAACAGCACACATGAAGATAAAGAAAATGATGATACTGAGGTATTGTTGTATTGATAACGGATGATACAAAGAATTGATTCAGCTTTTTTTTTTTAAATATATATTTGATTTATAGTCTCATGGGCTTAATCTTACTACAAAAGGCAGTCTAGGTCATCAAGCCTTTAACCTGATAATAATGAAACTTCATAAGAAACATAGTTTGACTAGCAGTCCAAAGTTAAAAGCATGTAATTGTATCATTCTCTTACCTTGGACATTCTTTCTATGAAAGCCCAAGAAGCTGCTGGGATCATTTAAGAGTATCTCTTTGTAAATAAATAAAGTAACAATCTGATTGAAAGATACCAAGTTAAAAAAGATATTCCGTATTTGTGTTCGTGGCAATGTAGGAGAACGTGACCAAAGATGATGCAACAGAACAGTTTATAGGGATATCAAAGACATTGCCACATGGGGAATTCGGTGTTTTAGCGTACGGACGAAAGATGATCCGATTGGGCTTTTTCCTTTTCGTGCCTTCGATATCCCTAGAAATTGTTCCATTACATCATTTTTTGTCACGTTCTCTTACATTGCCACAAATACAGATTTTTTTTTTAACTTGGTATCCTTCAATCAGATTGTATTTTGCAAAGGTATAGAAAGATACAACTAAATATAATGTATGAGGTCATTCTTACCATTGAACGGTAGCGAGCAAGGATATCCAAGAGATCTTTGGTGATGATGTTCAATGGCTTTCTGACCTGAAAGTAATGGACGAGAGGAAACAGATGAGATTGGAAAGAAGAAGATCTTTCAGGGATCAATACCGAAACAGCCATGAAAGTCAGAAGATCTTTTAAAGAAACACCACGAGTGCAAAAACAAAACTTGGACAAAGAACACAGGATCACCAAGAGTAATGAAAGAGCTGGCAAAAGTCAAAGAATGTGTACAATCGAACCACAAAGATCGAAGAAAGCAACGAGAAGATTTCTAAGAATAGAGTAAAGCCAGAAACAGAGAATCCACATGTTGGGAAAGATTCCAGCAATAGAGAATTTGGAGAAAAAAAACCCATCTGAGAAGCAAATGCTTGATGAAACAAATTACACAAATTGAAATGTCAGCATTGAATTTTTTTTTGTTCTTAAAAAAATGGAGAAATGGGCAGGCGGATGAGAAATAATAACATGAACTTTAACAACCCAAAACGTTCTGCTTTTCACCAAGTACTTTAGAGCTATGATTATTTTGCTTTCCATGTGCTTAGAAACTTAGAAAAGTAAAATTCGTTTGTAAGTGTTAGATTATCCAATTTAATTCATAAGAAAACCATGAACTTCTTTCAAACCAAGATAATCAATTAAAGGAACACATCAGGAAGGTATTTTCAACTCGTATACCACTATGTGGGAATTTTTAACCATCAATACCCTAAGTTAATCACAATACCCTTTTCTCTAAGTGAAACGACGAAAATACCCCTAAATTTTTTTAAATGAAATATCATCGCCATTATCCCCTAGTATTACATCCTAGTATTACTATAGTGTTAGTATAGTGTTACACCCTAGTATTACTCGAGTATTACCAGGTTATACCACGCATAGAGGATTCGAATCCTGGTCGCGCGAACGCAGGTGACGCGCGTGGAGCTCGCAACCACTGAGCTCCCGTGTTTTTCGTTGTCCTCTTACCGATTTAATTCTATTTAACCTTTACAACCATTCATTAAGGGTAAAATCGACATTTTACCACAGAGAGAGATTTGTGATTAAAATTTGAAAAAAGTGGTACCATAAGGAAGATGCAGCTAGTTCAATAAAAATGGAGATAGCATACACACAATGAAAAACTTAGTTAATCGGTATAAACAAGAATAAAGATGGCTAAATAGTTACCCTGAACTGAAACAAAAAGAAGAGAATAAGAGAGTTTGGGTTTGAAACCCTAGGCGAGAAGAGAATCTAGAAGATGAGTAGTATCATCTAAAAAAATGGAGATTGAACAAGAACACGAACCCAAATTACAAATTCTAAAGAGAAACGAAACTTTACCTTGAATCTTTTCCAACCTTATCATTTTCCAACCTTATCTAGATGCACTGTAGAAGAAACAATGAGAACAGGAAACGCCTTGGAAGTTGGAATGATAGGCATTTCCTTTTGGGAAATTCCATAAAAATATACCTCAAATTTATTTTGATTAGTTTTTTAATATCTAAAATATTTTTGTATCCAATTAAATATATAAATTATTTGTTTTGTCCATTTTAAATATCTAATTTTTGAGACACAATACATATATATATCTGACAGAAAAGCACACGTGTCTCAAAAATTTCGACGACGAGGAGAAGAAAAAGCAAGCAACTTTGAGATTTTCTTTCTAACACAAGTGAGCGTGAAATTCAGTAGAAATTTTTTGGGGAAATTGAAGTTTTACGGAAACGATCGAATTTTCTTATTGATGTGAAGAACATAAATGGTGGCTGAAGCAGAGGTTATGTTTCAACAGAATTTGCCGGTGGTTCTGGATGTCCAATTGTTCGGATCATCAACCGGCGTTACAGATATCGATGGCATCACCAGTTACTTCGCCGAATCTGGGTAACCGTCGTCGGTCTCCGCCGCCGACTTATCGACCTCTCTTGATGAGTCTAAGACCGGTCTTCACAGACTTGAAATCACCAATGAAAGATTTGAATCTTGGAACAAGGCAAAACTGAAAATATTGCAGTGTCTGACTGATATCACCGGGAAAAAAGTAAATACATACACATGAAAATTGCGAATCACCAAGTAGACATTTTAGAGATCAGATGCTTTCATCTTTCTGGGCCGCTTATGAGCTGGTGAAGGAGTGTCTGATTGTCTTCCAGGACCCTGTAGGATTCACAAACATATTGTAATTGAGATTTAGACATACATATTCAGAGAAATCGATATGGAAAGAAAGATGCACCACTTTGCGCTTTTGTTCCTTCTTTACTGGTCTTTCAGCTGAAATCCACACACACAAAATGAAGTTAGAGTCGGTTAAGTAGTAGATACAATGCTGAAACTAAGAAGATAAGGAAATGTACCTCCAAAACTGAATGGGTCAGTTGTGAAAACGCGATCCTGGTCAAATACAAAGGATTAGAGATATCAATTGGAAGATGAAACTGCAGTAAGAATTAGCTATTCACGTTTTGATGCTGACCTTTGGAGTGTCTGGCATTGCGGCATATGCCCCTTCACGGTGTGACGAACCTTCTGATTCTTTATATTGTAGCTGAAATTACGACCATCAAAACCAGGCCAGAAAAAGGAGTCAAGTTACAAAAAGAAGTGGTTGTATATTTGTGAATCTATGAGATAGATATTATATGTAACTTGTATCATATGGTTTACCTGCTTCTGAAGATTCAATAGTGTTAAAATTTCTTTTCGTAATTCAAGATGCTCATCACATACAGTTTTTGTAGGAACTTTTGGCTTTAAATTAACCTGTAAACCGAAAACTCTATATACTCAAAATCCATTTGGCAAAATCTTTAAAAAGCAGCTCCAATCAAATAAACTGATAAGAACCTAGCCTTTAACAAAACCAAAACCCCCATAAGTTTAGTAGTATAAGACATTCAAAAGCTAGCTTGAGTGGGAGAGTGCCCTTTATAAGACATTAGTTAAGTCTCCTTCATCGGTCAATGGGAAATATAAGCAAATTATAGTAAGAAAAATAGAAAGGGTAAAACAGAACAAGAAGAAAAAACAAACCCCAAGATCTTGCAGAGTCTGCTCAACGCGCTTGATCGTTCGAAGACCAACAGCAGAGCTTGCAGCTTGGACCATTTGTTCAAGTCCATAGGTTCTCAAGTATACATGAAGCTGACAATTCGACAGATTGGCCAAAAAGAATCAGATAATTGGAGACACAATTGAAAAAGGAGAAGAGAAGAAAAGAGAGACACTCACCATGCGCAGAGAAGCAAGGGTAGAGGCATAATCTGCCATAGTTAGTGTTGATGGAGCCACAGCAGTTGCAGGAAGTTGAGAGTTAGATGATGGAGAAACACTACGCCCTTGAACTACCCCTTCAGCTTTATCAAGACCAGTATTCTCATTCGCAGACACATCAGGCTCTTCCGCACGCTGGACAGACAGAAAGACCAATAGTTTTAGAGACAAGATGATGAGGATATAGTTCTGATATGCGTCTAAGGTAAAAGAGCCTCATAAATCATGGTAAGCAAATTTCATCTATTGTTATTTAATTAGTACGAGTGAGTTTATTGATTTTAAGACAACACTTACACGTGCAGCCAAACGCATCTCTGTGATTCTTTTAGCCTCAGCAAGAATCTGTAGTTTGGGAGATGGGTAAGAGAAAGCAAACAACAACTATTTTATATTTTTCGGTTGCATGTTTAGTCAAAAATTAAAGTGAAAAACCTCAGCATCTTTCTTCTCCTGATGTCTACTCTGGGACAGGACCATAGACAATGCACGTTTGCGCTCTCTATCGCGTGTAATATCATAAGGCTCCTGTTATGCCAATATATTGAAAAACAGCTTTAGAGAGATATTCTCTCCAGATAACACGACAAGGGTAGATTGCTAAAATGTACAAATATATGAACATAAGAGTTCTTCATAGTTAGCTATGAAAAAATATAAAAGAGGAAGATGACCTTCATCAGAGGATGGTTTGCAACATCTGCTGGAGACTGAGCTCTAGCACGCAGCAGGGCCCGAGTTACTACAAAAGAAATTACGTAAGAGAATTCTCAGTCCTCATACTGTCTAACAAACCCTGGTGCAACACGAAATAGAAAAACAGAGAGCATAAAGAAGAAAACAAATGAAAGGGCAAGGTGTAAGTGAACGGATAATGGCTTGAAAACAGATAATGGTCCAAACATACCACTGTGGTAACGATCCTTCAATTCCTCAACAGTCTGCAATAATGGAAAGCGATCAGCAATTACAGTGAAACGGAGATCAAACCTTTCACACAGTGCAAACAACTGATCTGTCTCTTCCTTGGTCCACACCTACAAGTTGGAGTACAATCAACCAAGTCGACATTATTCAAAACAAGCATGTACAGTGGCTATGCAGACAATGTCTTTGTTACATAAAAGCATGAAACAACTAGTGCTAAAGCACGAAACAGAAACTCTTCCTTGAGCAGACACTTACAGGGTCCGTTAAATGATTCTCATACTCATCGTCCGTGTATTTCAAGATATCAACCGACTGCATTTTCACAAAAGAAGGGGTACGTACGTTATAGAAAGATGTGAAGAAGCATAAACGAAGAGAGGACGATAAAATCATCAAGGGAATATAATAAAAACCTTGTTATATTTGGCAAACGAATAGTCACCTGTTGGTGGAACATCATTAACCACTCTAACCTGTGAAGAAGATATAAAGCATCAATCAGAAAAGAAGGAAATGCTCAAGCAATGGCGTTGCACAGACAAGGAAGTTACCCAATGGTAAAGCTGCAAATCATCTTTCCTAGCAGAATTTGTGAAGGGAAGCCATTGCCAAACGACCTGAAAGACGGGCGCTTTAGCATAATAACACAATCATCATGCCAAAACTCAAAACAGACAGTGACAACAAATCATAAAACAAGAAGATAAAGTCCTTAAATTTGACCTTCTCATCTGCCGGAGGACGGCGCTTTAAGTGGGTAACATCAATTGAAGGCATAAGAGGTGCAACGCCGCCGGTAAGCGCATAAACCTGCAATTTAACAACAACGACGATGAAAGTAAAGTCATTCAACAGCTCGAGACGAGAATCAATCGATTCCAGGGATTCGTTACAACTCACCTCGCGAGAAATGCCATCTGGTTTTCTGTGGGACTCCTTCTGGGGTCGAGATTTCTTCTCCTGAGTCAAAGACAGTGGAGTCTTGGGCAGTCCGAGAATGTCCTTCGCGTCCATTGCAATTACCGTGTAGCTATCATCATCCAATACAGAATCAATAAGACCTTCGTTTCGATCAGGATCAGCTTCGATTCAGAAGTTAGGGTTTCGACGATTGGGGATTTGGGGATTTTGAGCGCCAAAGAATGCTCAAACCTTTGGACTTGCTTAGCGACTTCGGTCTATTTACAATTCATACAATGTTAAACGGCAGCGTTTTGAATTTATTTTGCGGCTTACGTAGTAGTAATGTTTCTATTGAGTAAATATTGAAATTCTGTTATAAAATGAAAATTTACTTTTTTTTTTTTGGCAACAGTCTTGAGATCTAATCCTATTCGGTGAATCAAATCGGGGTATCAAAATTACATAAGTGAAATCTGATGGGTAGACTCGAGCACCTCGTGCTAACTTGTCTGCCACTGTGTTGCTCGTGCGCGAGATTTGTGTGATAGAGAAATAGGTGAAAATCTCCTTGCTCCTCTTGAACTCCTCCAACTGTAACGTAAATGCCGTTCACTCCTTCGGTGTAGACACCATCTTCACCAACTCTAAGCAGTATGTAGCAAAAGCTATCGCCGTCTTGTGGTTTGCAATCATACAATGCATCGCCCAGATGAGCGTTTCCAATTCCACGTGTAGCGGGGATAGGCTTCTTCGTAGATTACGGGCCCCCATAATCTTTCCTTCAATTCCCTCCTGAAAGCAAAACCATCATATACCCAAAAATTGATCCCCTTCCTTCCAAGACCCGTCAATATAGCTGAAGCCGTTATATTAATTTTGTTCATTTATTCCCGTATTGAGACCCGGTTGTTGGGGAGATATATCTGGTTCACTCTTTTGTGCCGCTTCCCAAGTTGCTATTTCTGTTTCCGATATCCTCAGAATCTCTTGTGGGTTTCTATCCAAATTTGAGAACACATTGTCATTCCTTGCTTTCCAAATGTTCCACACAATCCACGCAAACATTACGTTCCTTTCCCCATCTGGAAGTATCCAAAATAGATGATCAAAATTGGCGAAAACCGATGTCATCGGGAAAACTCCCGGGGCCGATGGGATATGAGAGAGTGCCCATGTTTGTAGTGCAGGTGGGCATTCAAACAATACATGGTTAATCGTTTCCCCCTCCATACCACACCTAGAACATTGTGTGTCACAACTTATTCCTCTAGCGCGTAGGTTCGCTGTGACCGACATACACCCCGAGATTGCTTGCCATATAAAATGTCACAATTTTGGTGGACAAGTCAATTTCCATGAGTGTGCCTGTAACTTCTTTATATCTGGACCTTAGAAGTAGTTGTCGTCGTTGTCTGTGATTTGTTGGCCAACCTGATATCCCGACTTTACCGTATATTTCCCTGATTTCGTATAGTGCTAACCAGGCGTATCTGGTCGATATAAACTACTGATGTGTATTCCGTGTATAAGTTCCACATCGGCTGGTTCGATGATTGCGTTTATCAATTCCAGGTTCCACGTTTGTGTCGCTGGAACAACCAAATGGTTGACCCTGAGATTTGGGTAATAATTGTACCCTTTGCATGTTGCTGACCTCGGGGGGAGAGGATGGTATCCATGGGTCATTCCATACTGATATGGTGCCTCCTGAACCAATTCTTTTGATGAGCCCTTTTGTAACCAGAGGTCTAGCCAAAATGATACTCCTCCATCCAAAGGACGGGGAGTACGACTTAATAGGGTCTAAAGGGTCTGTGTTCCGATAGTACCGCCCCTTAAAAACCCGAGCGAAAAGCGATTCCGGTTGTTCCATTAACCGCCATAGTTGTTTTGCTAGTAATGCTGTGTTGAATTCCTCTATTGATCGAAATCCGATTCCGCCGTCTAACTTATTCCGGCACATCTTCTTCCATGCCATCCAATGCATTCCTTTCTGTTGACCGTCTGAGCTCCACCAAAACTGCGCTGCCGCACTGGTTAGTTTTGCGGTAATAGACTTGGGTAACCAAAAAAATGACATGACGAAAGTCGGCATAGCCGTGGCTACCGATTTAAGTAGAACCTCTTTACATCCTTTAGTCAGGAGTCTGGATGTCCACCCGTTGACTATATCATTGTGTCTTTCGACAACAAAGTTGAAAATCTTACTATTTGCCCCTCCGAGACTTTCCGGCAGACCCATATAAGTACCCATCCCTCCCATATTTTGGATTCCTAGCAATAGTTTTATCTCGTCCTGTACCGCTTCTGGAACCATGTGTCCAAAATTTAAAGACGATTTTGAAAAATTAATTTGTTGCCCTGAGACCAACTCGTATTGCTTAAGTATATGTAATATAGTGTGACACTCTTGTACCGTAGCCTTGCAGAAAAGAAGACTATCGTCCGCAAAGAGTAAGTGTGAGATCGCTGGACCTGCCCTCGCTACCTTTAGCCCCGTAAGCAATTTCTCCCTTTCTGCTTTCCGTATATTTGCTATCAAGACCTCCGTGCAGAGGATGAACAAGTACGGAGATAATGGGTCGCCTTGCCGCAATCCTCTGAATGGCGTTATTTGTCATTTGGGATTACCGTTAATGAGTACCTTATATTGTACCGATTGTATGCACCACATCATCCATGAAATCCACTTTTCCGCAAAACCAAATTTCCTCAATAGGTGTTCAATGAAAGTCCATTCAACTCGATCATATGCTTTGCTCATATCCGTCTTGATTGCCATGCACTTACTTTTTCAAGATTTATTGGTTCGTAGTCCGTGAAACATCTCATGGGCAATCAAAATATTATCCGATATCAGGCGCCCTGATACAAATGTTATAGGGGGGATTAGCACCCCCTGGTTTAACTCGGTTCGAACCGAGATCGGTTCAATCAAGACCGGTTTACGATGGTTCGGATCGAGGATAAGTCGGCCCGAAAACATTGGGCCGAGCTCGGAATCTCGTTGAAAGCCCACCTCGGCTACCGATCTAGGCCCATCACAAGTCCGGTCCGTTACAACAGATGAAACCGGAATATTTCCCTTTTCCCACCGATCTCGGAAAAGGAAATATTCCCTTGGGTCGACTCGTCGAGATATCAGGAATTTATCCTTATCTCGGCGAGAAAACCGGAAGATTTCCTCTTCCTAATCGAACTCGGAAAAGGAGAAATCTTCCTTTCAACCGCCTCAAAGACACTATAAATAAGGAGGCCATCGCCTCATTCAAGGGGACACAACTTCTGCAGAGACAGAGAATACAAGAGAGCTCATTACCGATCTCAAGTCTTTTGTCTTTGCCTTCTTACTTAAACTCTGTTGTAACCGCCGACTTAGATCAATAAACGAGATTCCGATTAAAAGTACTGTTTTACCCTTTTTGTGTGATTTACGGATCAACAATTGGCGCCGTCTGTGGGGACAATAGAACAGTACTTTCGGATATCGTTTGATTGAAGTTCGGCAATGGTTCTTCCAGTTGATACCACCGCAGCCCTCGTCGACAGCTCGGACAACAACGGTCAAAACCCGCGCGCTGACGAACCCAATCCAGTCAATACCGAGCTACCAACAAACGGAGGAGGGCTTCCTCCGAACTCACTTATTGAAGGGGATAATCAAACCAACCCCCCGACAACTCTTCCGCCGCCTCCGGCTGCTTCGATATTCATGGATCCGACCGTCTTTATGGAGGCCATGGCGGCACAGTTCGCCGAGATCAACAAAAGGAACGAAGAGCGGATCACTTCACTGATAGCATCCCACTTCGAACACCGAAACCAGACCGGTATCCTCGAACCAAACCCGATCACCCCCGCCAACGAAAACACGTTACGCCGAAATCTCTTGTCCGACTTAACCGACGCTCAACCCCCAGGCACGATCGACATGCCGACAAGAAGATCCGCGTCCGGTTCGGAAATTAACATCGCAGACCAAGCTGCCATAAATTTGGAATTCGCCAAGGTACAGGCCCAACTGCAAGAGATGCGGACCAAAGTCCACCAGGCTGCAAGTTCGGCACCGGAAATCGACCGGGTAATTCAAGAGTCACAGAGGACGCCGTTTACCGACAAAGTCGTCAATACTCCAGTCCGACGATTGGAAAGAGTCAAGATCACACCATACGACGGGTTTACCGATCCTAAAAACTTCTTGACTTCGTTTGTCATCACGATGAACCGATTTCGTTTCGGCTCGGAAACTGAGAAGGACGCAGCCATGTGCCAACTATTCGTGGAGAATTTATCCGGGGCCGCGCTCGATTGGTTTTCAACGCTCGAGCCAAGTTCGGTAAACAGCTATAACGAGCTCACTACCAAATTCCTCAAACGCTTCACCATGTTTATCAAGCAGAAAACAAAGAACGCCGAACTCTGGGCCCTCGAGCAGAAGCAGGACGAGCCCCTACGCAACTTCATGGAACGTTTCAAAACGGTTGTATCCCATTGCACGATCGACGACGAAGCCGCAATCGAGGCTCTTTACAAAGCCACCTGGTACGAATCGGACTTTCACAGGGAGATCAAACGCAATAATCCAAAGACATTGGAGGACATCCTGCACAGGGCGCATATCTTCATCATGGAGGAGGAAGAAAGATCCGAGAAAGACAAACTATACGTTCCCCCGAAACAACCCGTCAATGCGGTCCAAACCCAGCAATCCTGGTCAAACACTTGGGTTCGGTCGGATGAGCCAACAGAGCCCGACAACACTGAATCCGCACCGTACTGCAATTTCCATAACCGGTATGGAAATCATTCAACCGAAGAGTGCCGACATCTACAGGAGTTCCTGATGATGAAGTACAAAAAGGGGGAAGTTCCAGTCGAAGGAGCCTTCCAACCCTCGAACAGACCGCGCCATTAAAAAAAAAAAAAAAAAAAAAAAAAAAAAAAAAAGAGCCGAGCTTCAAACGCTCGCACTACAAGAACCGAGCTCCAAACGCTCCCGAGCTCCAAACGCTCGCAAAAAAAAGATCACCGAGCTACTACACATACGCTCGATTCTAATACCATATGAACTACGAATGGCTTGATCCTTCTTTCGAAGGTACGTAGGCAGCCCTCACAAGGCGCAGCTATAACATTAATAAAATTTTACCAAGGCATTCTACCGAACTCGTACAGTTCGTACCTTCAAAGCCAAACTTTATGTTTGCCGAACTCCAACAGTTCGTATTTTCAAAGCCAAATTTTATGTTTGCCGAACTCCAGCAGTTCGTATTTTCTAAAGCCAAACTTTATGTTTGCCGAACTCCAACAGTTCGTATTTTAAAAGCCAAACTTTATGTTTGCCGAACTCCAACAGTTCGTATTTTAAGCCAAACTTTATGTTTGCCGAACTCCAAACAGTTCGCATTTTGGACCACCAACGGTTCCCATATCAACGTCCTGGCCAGGCGATCTGATAAAGCCGAGCTTAGCTCGCACGCATCCTCATGGTGCAATGGATAATACACTTTCCACATTCAAAGCCGAGATCAGTCTCGCACCAACTTCTCAGATTATCCGAGCCAAATAAGCCGAGCCCGTCTTGCACACTCGGATTCAATGTGAGAAAACCTAGAGCATATTAAGATGAGCTGTTCACGTACTCTTAAACTAAACTCTAAGGTCAAGCCGAACGTCCTTCCTCGCAAATCTAAGCCGACTTCTCAACAGTCGCAAAAACTAATAAGCCGATTTCTCAACAGTCGCAAAAACCAGTAAGCCGGTTTCTCAACAACCGCAAAATCGATAAGCCGATCTACAATATGGATTGCCGACCTTGAGCAGGTTCAGTCGAACTTGTCCTCTTCACCCGGCTAAGACCGTACTATTTACGGCACCACTGTGTACGACAAGTTTGAGAAGTCGTATAAAGTACGACTTCAAATATATCAGAGCTCGATACCAAAAACTCACCGAATTCGAAAGTTTGTAAAATCGATTCAACCGTAAGAACCCCAATCTAAAGAGGATCCGTCCTTTCAAGCCGAACTTAAGCAGTTCGCCGAACTTGAACAGTTCGTATCATCAAGCCGAACTTAAGCAGTTCGCCGAACTTGAACAGTTCGTATCATCAAGCCGAACTTAAGCAGTTCGCCGAACCCGTACAGTTCGTATCATCAAGCCGAACTTAAACAGTTCGCCGAACTCGTACGGTTCGTATCATCAAGCCGAACTCAAGCAGTTCGCCGAACTCGTACAGTTCGTATCATCAAGCCGAACTCAGCCAGTTCGCCGAACTCGTACAGTTCGTATCATCAAGCCGAACTCAGTCAGTTCGCCGAACTCGTACAGTTCGTATCATCAAGGCGAACTCGAAATAGAATCTGATCAGATCATACCGATCTCAGTTTTAACCGAGCTAAAGAATACTCCCCAAAAATTCGCCGAACTCATAAACTCCCTCGCCGAACTGAGGGGGGGACCAATTGTTATAGGGGGGATTAGCACCCCCTGGTTTAACTCGGTTCGAACCGAGATCGGTTCAATCAAGACCGGTTTACGATGGTTCGGATCGAGGATAAGTCGGCCCGAAAACATTGGGCCGAGCTCGGAATCTCGTTGAAAGCCCACCTCGGCTACCGATCTAGGCCCATCACAAGTCCGGTCCGTTACAACAGATGAAACCGGAATATTTCCCTTTTCCCACCGATCTCGGAAAAGGAAATATTCCCTTGGGTCGACTCGTCGAGATATCAGGAATTTATCCTTATCTCGGCGAGAAAACCGGAAGATTTCCTCTTCCTAATCGAACTCGGAAAAGGAGAAATCTTCCTTTCAACCGCCTCAAAGACACTATAAATAAGGAGGCCATCGCCTCATTCAAGGGGACACAACTTCTGCAGAGACAGAGAATACAAGAGAGCTCATTACCGATCTCAAGTCTTTTGTCTTTGCCTTCTTACTTAAACTCTGTTGTAACCGCCGACTTAGATCAATAAACGAGATTCCGATTAAAAGTACTGTTTTACCCTTTTTGTGTGATTTACGGATCAACATTACTTTTTCAAGATTTATTGGTTCGTAGTCCGTGAAACATCTCATGGGCAATCAAAATATTATCCGATATCAGGCGCCCTGATACAAAGGTTGATTGAGTCTCTGAAATCAGATCTGGTAGCAATATTTTTAACCTCTGAAGTAACACTTTCGAGATGATCTTATATCCCACATTACACAGACTTATGGATCTTAATTCCGTCATACGAGTTGGTCTTCCCGTTTTTGGTATTAGGCATATGTTAGTCAAATTCAGCCTTTGATCAAAGGAACCCGTTTCCAGAAAATCGTTAACCAGTTCTACTAAATCTGCCTCGTTTATATGCAATGATCTTTGAAAAAATAAAGCCGTCATTCCGTCCGGGCCCGGAGCCTTCTCTGGATGCATCATGAAAAGTGCTCTACGAACTTCCTCTTCTGTGGCCATTGCCGTGAGCATATCATTATTTTGTTCTGAAACTAATGCTGGAATCTCACGGAGGGCCTCCTTAAATTCCCTCGGTGAAGTGGATGTGAATAATTCCTCGAAATAGTTTACCGCTACTTGTTCTACATCTTTATTCGAGGTAACCCAAGCTCCTGATGCATCGTGTAGTCCCGTGATTCGATTTCTTTCCCTGTGATTCTTAACTTGCGCGTGGTAAAACTTTGTATTTATGTCCCCCACCGTTGCCCATAAGGTGCGACTCTTCTGTTGCCAGAATAATTCATCATCCAGATAAGCCTCTTTCAGTTTCCTCGTAATATCCATGAGTTCCTCGTTTGTACTATTATCATCATTTTGGATCACCTCTAATGCTTGTTGTAATTCCCTAATTATTTCTTTGCCATATGACAAATTGTTTTTTCGCCATTTTGAAATTTCTCTCCTGCAATTCTTTATTTTCTCTATAAAGAGAGTCCCGCTTCCCGCTGTGTTAATTTCCCAGCCCTTTGCTATTGTTTCCATAAGACCATCCCGCCCAATCCACAGTTTATCGAACCGAAACTGACCCCGTTTCCGGGGTATTTTGTCCTCTATAGTGGCGACAATCGGCCTATGATCCGACCCAATCATTGCTAAATATTCTAAAAATGAATGGGAGAATATCTCATGCCAATCTTCGTTTGGTAAGGCCATATCCAGTCGACACCGCACAATTTTCGAGTTTCGTCTTCCTCGCCAAGACATTGTGTTACCCAAACATTGAAATTCCAGAAAACCGCAGTGTTGTATCATCAGGTTAAATGACATAAAGGAGGAAGCGGGTCTTAAATTGCCTCCTTGTTTCTCGTTGTTCCCCTTTATTTCATTTAGATCCCCTATTATAAACCAAGGATCCGCTCTTGTTAGACTCGTCCGTGTTAACCGTTCCCAAACTTGTTCTCTCTTTTTTGGTATCGGATCACCATATATAAATGATAAGAATACTTTTTTCCCTTGTAGTGTTGCCTCGATGTCAATTATTCGATTACTTGAGTATAAAACTGTAACATTAAACGAATCATCATAATATAAAGCCAGTCCTCTGCTCGCACCACGTGGCTCGACCGTGAACAATTTATTATAACCGAAATGAAACTGAAATTTTTGCATAAAAGAAAAATCTTGTTTAGTTTCTGAAAGAAACAAAAACTCAGGTTTATGTTTCTTCCACACCTCCCTAAGATAACCTATTGTATACTTATTCCCAAGTCCCTGGCAATTCCAACTAAGGATTCTCATAAATTAACCAATATGTAATGTTTTTTGCTCCACCTTTAGGATTGAAGATCCATTTGGAGCCACTTAACCTGATCCATCCTCTAGACGACCCGAAGTAATTCTGCTATCCTTCCAATGTAATTTCGCTTTCATAACGCGAGAAAGACTCTTTAGTAGTAAGAAATGGATCTCTAAAAAAATTTTATCAATAGAAGAGAAACCGCCATTGAAACGACACTGTACAACCGAATTGACAATAATAGGTCCCAAAAAAACCTGAAAAAATAACGAAGCCTAAACCCAGACATATTAACCGGATTTGATGCATGTCTTAAATTTCCTCCTTGTTTCTCATTATTACCTGTCAATTCATTTAAATCCCCAATTATTAACCACGGATCTGAAAGGGATAGACTTGTTCGAGTTAGACTTTCCCATACCCGATCCCGTAAGTTTGGTACCAGATCTCCATACACAAATGATAAATACACTTTTTCCCTTGTACAGTCGCTTCAATATCAATTATCCGATTATTGGAAAAGATTACATTAACCTGCGAGGCCTCCTCATAGAATAGAGCACGTCCACCGCTTGCACCGCATGGTTCCACCGTATGCAATTTATCATAACCGAAATGAGGTTGAAACTTTTGCACAAATAAAAAATCTTGTTTAGTTTCTGAAAGAAACAGAAACTCAGATTTATGTTTCTTCCATATCTCCCGAAGGTAACTTATTGTATAATGACTGCCAAGCCCCTGGCAATTCCAACTCAAAATCCGCATAAATAGAACGTATTAGCTTTACCCGAACCAGACCCCGGGATAGGGTCGGCTAACCGAATCCCAAATTCGTATTTCTCCCCGTATTTTTTCCTTAGCAATAGCTTTAAGACCACAAGCTCGGATAACAAATAATAAAAAAGGCTGGGAATTATTATGATGAAAATTAATAACATGACCACCATACAAAAGAAACGGCTCAACCGTTTCCAAATTCTAAAATCTGGAAATTCCTTGGAAAAAGACATGAACGAAACAAAACAAAAAAATTTAAACCAGAAATTGAAATCAAGTCTCCGCCTCCTCCTGACTTCCCGAAAGTTGCATAACGACCCCGTATTATCCATAGTTCGAAGACACCAATCCGTGAGCAGCATACCTAACCCTCCGGTGTTGAGAATTCTGTCGTTGGTCTTGTCTTTGATGGATTATTACCGATGCCCTGAGGTGCGTCCCCGGCCCTTCCTAAATGCTTTGGTACCCCCTCCTTCCTTGGTGAGATAATACCCTGCACAAATCTCTTTTTTGAACCTGCACCAATCATTTTTTTCTTCATTTTATTAACTTGATTCCGCTTAACCTGAGTAAGCCCCTCCTTGATTTCCTTATCCTTCATTGGTCCCTCCACCTCACCATACCAACATCCGTCTCTATTCCCTCCTCCTCAACCACTTCCTCTGGCCACACCATCTCAGCCCCTACCACACCATCCTCCACAATTTCTCCTATCTCCATATCATCCCCAAGGAAATCAGCATCAAAAAAATGATCACCAAAATTATCCAAAATTCCATCAGCAAAGGTTTCTTGTTCCGTTACCTCCTCCACCTCGCCCACATTATCCGTAATAAGCTCATCTAAAATTTCTAACACCCTAGGATTATTCTCCAATGAGACCAGATTTTCAGAAACCTTACCTTGGGAGCTCTCCACCTCAACAAGGTTTGTTTCATCATTCTGAAAAATCAATCCCATGCGGGCCTCCTTTCCCGAGACCGGAACTGCTTCTTCGGAAGTGTCTAAGATAGCACCTACAGTTGGGGTATTGTGTTTCCCAGCTGTAGTACCATGAAAAGCGTCTAACATTTTCTTTCCGTGATCTGAAAGACTGTTTCCCATGCCGGAGACTGTGGACCTCAGGTCATTCAGGCCCGTTGTATTTATGGCGTACCTTTTTATGTGGCTCTTTAGCTGGTAAACGACTCGAAGAAGCGATAGATTTTGTGTCCCCGTCTCTGTACCTTCTATCCCCCTTCCATGAACCGTAGCGATGCTCATTTCCCGACTTATTACATGCATCTTTAAAATCATGAAACTTACCTTTCCCCTTATCCTGCCCGTGGTAGGTTTTTCCTGAGAATTCAGTTTGCTTCTGAACCAGATTCCCTCCCACGCCATGAACTGCCGCAGCTTTGTAACTGACAACCTTCAGCCCCTGTATTATACATTTATTATACAGCATTTTAAAAAAAAAGATACCAATACAGTATTATTGAAAAAAAACTATATCATTATATAGACAAAAACACATTGTTTTCGAAGATATAATTTTGAAAATTAAGAAACACAATATATTATATACATGTTTACTGACCAAAATACTAAAGTTAGCCAAACAAAGAAGAATCTAGAAAAGGTTGTCCAACCATCGTTGACCGGTACGAGAAAGGATTAGATCAGAATATTTTCTTTAAATTCACTATTTTCCTCTCATTGTTTCTTGCTGAAGATGAACTCTTTTCTTTCTCTTCATCATCAAAACCATAAGTCGCAAAAGACCTTTTTGCCCTCTCCTTTCTGCTGTAATAGACTTCATGTTGGCATCCCATCAAGCTAATTTAGTAAACTAACAATACCTACCAAAACTAGATTCTATTATATATATGTTTTCCGCCTTGTGCTGTCTTGTTCAACATTCAACAATGGTTGTTAAGACTATACACACACTGACACAAGCGCGCACACAAACGCACACATTATATGAACATATATATATGTCTTGTGTGTATGTGTCTTAATTCGCACTTAAAAGTGATCAGATACGCAATTAAAGCTAACTAAAGCATCCTACGACGTTGTAGGCACATGGCGTCGATAGTGATGCTCCTTAGAGCACTGATGAGTTGCCGTCTTACGCCTAAAGACGAGCCGGAGACAACGGATGCTTCTTCGTCGACGGTGAAACTTTACAGAAATGTTGTCGGAGACAAAAACACGACGAGGAAGAGAATTTCAGTGGTTGATACATCGCAGCGCGGCGATAATCACGTGTTTATTATCGAAACTACGTGTGGGATCAACGATATGGAGGAAGGGTTTTACTGGATCATCGTCAGGAATCACTTGTTGATGTGAATTTATAAAGCTTATATATAAATAATGTGAGTCCTTGCACATTTTTATGTCATATTTTGACGAGTGTTATTTAGCTCGATCCTTGTATATATGTTTTATCGTAAATAAAACAGACCAAACCAAATATGAACTGATTCGAGTTAGCCTACACCTTTATTCCACCATAAAATCAAGTAAAATTAAGAACTTTTCCTTGACAATTTTTTTATAAAAAAAAAAACGTTAAATTGAATAGTTCACATGTATCACAAATCACCACAATATCCTCGATCGCGTGATGATCAGGTCTTAATTTGATCAAAACAACAACAACAAAAAAAGGGGAAAAGAAAAACATATTAAGTAAGTCAAGATTCGTATAGCAAGGCCGTATCTAAAATGGCATCACGCACGAATGAATACTAACACCAAACGTGACGCAATTGAATTCCTCGTTACGTATCGTAATCGTATATTTCCTTAATTATACGAATACGATGTCGTTTCGTGGCAGAACTGGTCCTGCAAGAACCAAAAACTCTCGTCATCGGTCCACATGTTGTCCCCACCAACACAGCCCCAATCGTTGAACTCCCCTAAACCCGTTTGACTCACCGGGTCATAACCAGACCCGTTCACCACCCCACCTTGGACGTCCGATAACGTCTCAGCCGGCGAATTCGAAGACGTCGCGGACAACTCCGATGCCGGTACGAACTGCTGAAGATGATGATTAGGGTTAAATGGAACGAAACCGGCCGGTTCCGGTTCGTCAATAGGTTGACCTGGGTCGGTGATCATTGAATCCAATGGCTCAGACGTGGCGGATGATGATTGGGCGTTGATTCTTTCCACTAATCTCGGCATCCAAACATTTCTCATAGTCTCCTTGAAAAGATTGCTATTAACATCGCATCTAAGGTGTTTAGCTTGCTTTTGCACCCGAGTCCTCCAATAATTCTTTATTTCATTATCTGTTCTCCCCGGTAAATATTGTGCAATCTTCGACCACCTATATTATATTTCCCAAAGATAAATATTTCAAATTTAAGCATATTTATTTATAAACAGAGACATCAACTATTATTTTCTTTTAAAAATGTAGCTAGGTAACGCATATATTTACATTTGGATCTTTCATATTAAATTTATACCTATTGCCCCAGAGAGAATGGAGTTTGAGGATCATAAATTGTTCTTCGAGAGTGATGTTGCCTCGTCTAACATCTGGGCGTAAGTAATTAAGCCATCTTAATCTGCAACTCTTACCAGTTCTCTTAAGCCCTGCATATAACAATGATCAATATATATCTATAAGTATATGTGGATATGTCTATATATGCAACTATATATGATATATGTTTATAATTTGATACCAGAGGAACGAGCGATGTGGTTCCAGCGAGCATCACCGTGGATGGAGACGAAGTTTACGAGAATAGCATCTTCTTCCTCAGTCCATGGACCTTTCCGTACATCAGAATCTTCTTCGTGAGCTGGAGAGTTTGAGTTTCGCTCGTAATCTTCCATTTTTCTTTATTTTAATGAGAATATGAAAAAGGAGAGAAAGCTGAGATGGTGTGAAAGGTTTTGTGGATTAGATTTTGAAGTGATAAGCAATGTGTGATTTTTATATATATATAGTGAAGGAACACGAGAATAAAGAATTTTAAAATTAGTAATTTATTAAGGATCTTTGAAAATTAGTAGACCAATGAAGAGTGACTGGAACACGGCATAAGTGTGATATTCATCAATTACTATTTTTTTTATTCTTGTTTCTAAAGTGGAATTTTGCAACTATATAATAATACTATTCTAATACTAATAATTAACTCTCCATTTGGTCAACTTTTTGTGTAATTAAAAATACTAAGCTTTGACCCCTTGACTTGTTCAGATGTATAGTAACACGCACTCTTGCTTTATTTTTCTTTGTTAAGAGTTCTTTTTTGTTTTGTTAAGAGTTCTATTTTATAGAGTTTCTAGATTTTACCACACAGTGGCGCAGACGTAAGTTGTAATACTGTTTAAAATGAGTCTGATTGCTATGGGCGAAATGAATTATTTATCATATATTGTTGTGTAAGCACGCTTCAATTTTCGTCATTTGGTTATGTTGTTATACGAAGGACGATATATTTGCACTGATTATCATTTATGAATATATTAGCATTTTTCGAAAGTATAGTAGAAAATAACATTTTTTAAAAAAATGTGTACCGTCTATTATTATACACGCCTTTTATTAATAAATCGTGTACTGTCCATTATTGTACACGCCGTACTATTCAATAGGACTTTTGGATTTAACAATAGCAAAAATGATATTTTCTACTATATTTTTAAAAAATGATAATATGCTAATGAAAATTGAAATAAGTGATCATCCATGTAAAAACCCTTACGAAAGACACAAAGAAAAGAAATGGTGGCTTCACAATTAATCATAGTTAAATCGAGCTTTTTTGTTTAATAATTTCTTAATTTTTTTTAGTAAAATTTTCTAGTTTGTATTTAGATGAACTGATACACACAATTTTTTCTAGTAAAATTAATTGTAAATACTAGTATGAAACACAACCCCCGTGTGATGGTGGGATTGTTGAGAAACTACAGTCTTATAATGTAAATTTGTAAAGACTGTGGATTCGATTCCACTTCCAAACAAAGTCATTTCGCGTGGACCAATGGACCTTTAATTTTGGCTCGGATGGTTCATATGATGGGACTATACTTGACGAGTGTGTCTACAGTCAGTCCCTCCGAAAAAGGTTTGAGCGATAAACCCCAAGTTCCGGTCTGGATCACTATTTTTTAAAAAAATTGAGCTAAATTGTCTAAAAGATAAGATTAAAATTTATAGAATATCATCGATTCACTTTGATCTCCAATAATTTCATCGATCTCTGAGATTTTTTTGGTACTTTTTTGATTTTCCATATCTGTGACATTTTCAACATATTCTGGAATTTCTTAATGGAGTAGAATCAATGACTAGCAAAAAAAAGAAAGAATTATATATTGCTTTTTTTTAACCGGAGTATTGTGGATGGAAATTGATCAAACTAGCCCGGTAGTACCTTGTACATGTAAAATCAATGACATGGAGAAGAAGAAAAAAAAACAATGTCTTACAATTCTAACTAAAGAGTTTAACGTGTTTATTTATGTATAGGTTAATTGACGTAATTTCACAGTTATTGCTATGTTAACAATTTTATGTTTATATTTGAAAATTTTGAGAAATTGAGAATGTTCTAAAGTATTTTCCTTGGTTTCTTCGATAGTTTTCCAATCTGACTTCCGTCAGACTATCCGAGCTATCTCCGCATGTTCTAGTTCCTCGGAACTCTATGGAATCCTCTCAGATATCTTGGCTAACCTTTATCTGTTTGAGTCTTTTTCTTTTAGTTCCATTCCACGAGCTGCAAATGTTGTTGCAGACCATCTCGCAAAAGATGTTTTGTTTGTATTTGGAAAAAACTCTGTTTGAGAAATTATATAAAAGCATATGTGTTTAAAAAAAAATATACACAATATTTTTCTATATAAAAAAAAAAATCTCACTGTTTTCTTGAAATTAGCTAACATCTCTATAATATTATTTAAGAAGACATTTTTTAAAATGAACTTTGTTTTGTAAGTTATTACATGAAATGTCATTACAAATAACAAAGAATAATTGTAATATGAAAGAATATAATAGTTTTTTAAAATTATTAATTAGAATATGGAAAGTATATATTTTGCATTAAAGAGGTTATTTATTATTTAATTTCATAATTATTTTAATAATATATATTTTAAAATAATAATCTTTCAAAGAAAATATATATTCAAAATCTTGTTATATTTTTCACTATAATTTATTTGAATATATATCAAAACAACAGTTGAAAAATATTTTACTAATTTTATAAAAAGTTGGACACAAAAAACTATTTTTTTAAGAGTTCGTAAACAAACCACAAAAACTAGAGTTATTTAACGGTGCATATTAGAGTTATATATGTTTTTAAGATTATAAATTTTTGCGGGTTACCCCGAATAATATTGCCCGAATAATATTTTAGTTCACTGCAAAACGGATTAAATAAATAAATTATTACAAATTGACAGCTTTATCTATAATCATTAGTTAACTATATTATAAAATTCAGATAAAAGCAAATTTTAAAATAATTTTTTTAAATAAAATTATTCTGCGCTATAATTAACGCGGGTTAAATACTAGTTAATTAGAAAGAAAGAAACTACTCGGTAAGCATAGTGTAACACTTAGATTACGAAGGAATTATCTTTCAGTATATAAAAGACAAATCTTAATTTCCAAATTTAAATGTAGTTAAATATATAACATAGGACTATTGACATTTAAAGCAAAGTCAAATGAGAAATGGAGTTAGGCGAGTTATAGGGACTTTGCTTTTGAAAAATTTAGCACATTTTGTTTTAAGATCGAAGAGTAGTCAAAGAGACGTCTTTCCTCTATCTATCAACTATGACTTCTATTCGTATATTTACACAAATGGTAAGACTTTTATGAGTTCTTTTTCAACAAAATTTTATCGTTCATTATTAATATTGAAAACAATGTACAAGTTCTTCAGAATAATATAATACTTCTTTAGCAAAAAATATATATATATATATATAATACTTGCAGTATTTGCCGTTCGAACAAATATTTGCAATCTCTTCTTTTTTTTCTTGAGAGAATTCACGAGAAATAAAAGAGCGATTTCCGTATGCCCCGTAGTATTAGAATGATGTACTCACTGATTCAATATAAATACTTCATATACTTTTTATACACATTCTGAAATTAAAATCTTGTTAAAATTATAAGAAAACGTCTATAAAGTGTGTTGTACATTTTGTTAAAGCGATATTTTTTTTTGTTAAGTTCTATATGTTCTTTTATAAATATGTGTAACAAAAAAAAATGATTCTTGTCTTTATTTTTATAGTTAAATACATGCTTGATTCCATATTTTACTAAAGCAAGAATATAGAAGCATTAACACCCCAAAAAAACATCTATATAGGAAACATCTAAACACTCTATTCAATTAAACATTTATAGAGGGTTAAATTTAAAACATACAAACATAAAAAGGATTAGAGTATACATTTTGATGCGTACATATCAGAGCGATCCACTCTATTAAAATGGAGGGTTGAAAAAATTATTAAAATTATTAATTAAAGTGATAGAGTTTAAGTAATGCAAGTAAACACGATATTATTACACGAAGACACATAAATAGTAGCCTCCATAGTTCTTGGGAAAGCAACACTCTCGATTAAGTGTATGTAACTGAGAAGCGAATCAGGTCTCAATGTCTTTATGGAGACACTTGTCTGCTTCTAACTCTCAGCTTAGGATAAAAACACACACACACACGTGATGACGTGTCAATTTGATTCGAATATAGGTTAGATTTGGGGAAATGCTATGAGAGATTTAACCACTAAATTAATTTGTTTTTGACAGGTTATTTGCTTAAACGAAAACTACGAAATGTTTAAAAAAACTTGAAACCAACAAAAGAAATATAAACACATAATACCGATATGATTTGGCAATCTAATGGGTTTTGTCTTTTGTATCATATATATATATATATATATATATATATATATATGATCGTCTCACCGTTCAAGTTAATTTGGTTCAATAAACGAAACTAAAAACAATAGAAAAACAAAAGAGAAGGAGATAAACAGAAAAAAAAATGAACAATCAACCTAAAAAGACGTTTACGATCTATCAAAATCAGAAGAAGTACCAAAAGTAGAACCCACAATTTTTTTAACTTACACGCTCCAAAGTCTGTCATATTCATACGCAAAGCCTCTTTCTTTTTGTCATCTGGTTATGTCCAATTCCGATTTGATGCGACATAACACATAAGCCTCCAACAAATATCTCTATAAGACTGGTCAATACCAAAATCGAAAATTACAGGGCAATAGATAAGACTCTAAAAGGGAAGATGGCTAATGAATATTATCTTGTATTTGTATATATCTCTTATTGATGGAGTCGTGTTACATCTCCTTTAAAAGAAAACAAAAAGAAAAAGAACAAAAAAATCTGGATTCTATTTATTTATGATCTGTAAATTGTTTTTTTGCTAATTTTTTTTGTTGCTAAAATAATCTGTAAATTGTTATAAATATCTATTGTGCATGGCGTAGAAGCGATGACGTAAAGATGATGACGCAGAGGAGAATCCTCTAATGAGGGTTCGAACTTTTAACTTTAAAGCATGTAAAGGTTCAAAATTCGGAAGGCATGACCATAGAAAACCCATGTTTGAGCATCTATAATTCTTTCTCGTCAACGCACCTATATATATATATGTATATACGTGTATGGTCTAATACTTTGAGATCCATTTTCTGGTTGAGGTTCAATGTATCAAATAGTATTTGGTAATTAAGCCTGTGATATGATATTCCCTCTAAAGAAACATCCCATTATCAAAACGTCAAATTCAAAAGAACTCTACATTAACACATCTCTTAATGGTTATAATAAAAAAATCTAGCCGAGCCAATTGAGTATCCTGACTTTAATAAAAATATATTCAGTTCGAACTTCCATATGTTAAACTGTATACATTTTTTCTGTTATTATAGAACAATTACTTTTCATCTAACATTTCTTTAGTATTCCGAATATTGAAATAGTTTGTAATTAAACAAAAATGATCATAGTATTTTTCAAAATAAATATAATCAAAAATCTGTCGAAGTTTGTTTTGCACGGGTTTAATAATTGATCATATAATATGTATATTACGAAAATTTTCGATGCTAAATATATTTATTAGGTTTATAAAATCATTTAGTTAAATACTTAATTCCAGGTATATTTTATGGGGTTCTTGCATGTACTTTATGAAAACATAGTTTGTGTATTAGCATTTTGCAAAAACTGTAAAAATAAGTAACACTTATGGTATTGTACGCGCGTTGACTTTTCAGTCGTACACATGTATCCATATACGAATCAACGGTGTACAATACACAGACCAATAACAAGGATGGATAAAATCGTCTTTTCAACAGAGAAAGTGTTACTTATTTTTTCAGAATTTAGAAAGTAAAACATAAAATATGTTTTGATTAAGTGGCACTGGATCCATATTTGATTTATATTTTAAATATCGAACAAAATAATTGTGTTAAATATTATTGATACAATTTTAGATTTTACATATATATATATATATATAATAGTTTTATTGGGCAAATAATTTTATTATCTCTATTGGAAAAATAGTTCAGAATAATAAAAGTTGTTCAAAATTAATTAGTTTCATGACCATTATATATTAGTTATATAAGATTGTGTGTCAGTGTATGTAAAATAAGTTAGTAAATGCTACAAGAAAAGAAAAATAAAAGGATTTGTAAGAAGGTGAAATATAAAAAAAGTTAGTAAAGGTCTTCCTTTTTTTTTTTTTGTCAACTGTAAAGGTCTTCCATTTACCGTAAAAAGGTGAAATTTCAAATTTGGAAGTAAATTATGTAATGCATGTTGCCTAAACTCGGACACTATGGGAGTTGACTTTGATTGGTCGGAATATAAATTTCCCAAAAGCAGCAATTTCGAAGCTTTGCGAAGGAAAACTAAAAAAAAAGAGTAATGTATACACAATAATGGAAACGGATGAATATAAAGGAACCCAAATCAAAGATGACCGGCGATGATTAAGGTAAAAGTCTCAACCGACACTTTTGGTAGGAATTTTGAAGACATCGTAAGAGATCCACTTTCATTATTATTCCCTTTTCTTTAATTTTGTCAATATTTGCAACACAAAACACGTTTAGAGTCAATGTCGACATCAGAATTCAGCAGTATAGTATATGGTTTCAAAAATCACTAAGTATGGTTTAAGCCTCTAGACCACACTAATTTTCGATCGTATTACTGAAGAGAAGCGAGAGGCAAGTGTTTGTGTGGAAAATGCTTGAATCTGCTTCTTGGCAGCTACAAAGTATATAAGAAAAGATGGACCAATCTAATTCATTAAGCTCACATATGTTGTTTTATGATTTTGAAAAATGTTGAGAATCAGTGTCCTCAATGACAGCTCTTGAGAGCATGTACAATGCAGAGAAGAGTGGAAAGAGGCATGTTGTATGATCATGTATTTTTCTAAAGTTAATTACCATCAAATTTCTTATTGTCTTCTACTTTTATAAAGAGACAATTAGAGGAGCCAACTTTCAGTTTATCCATGTTACGAATGATCTTGAAGATGATTCATCATATTATGTTTCTAAACTTCTGCTTGATTTCCCTATTAACAATAGCTACGTGAGCTTCTTGGAAGAGGACATTGACAGCTACACAGATTCTCATTAGGAGAACTTGTCCAAGGAAATATTTTTTTTTTGGCACTCTGATTTTTAGTGATCATGAGTAAATTATTTATATCAATTAGCATTAGTTAGTTGGAAAACTTAAAAAAAAATTCCCTCTTGTTTCTTAATAATTATTACTTTATTATAATTATCTAACCATCTTCTCTTTTATGTTTCGATGTTGTTTTAGATAATTAAAAACAAAATTCACGGATGTTTTGTTTCATTCTTATATTTTCACATAATCAATATCCAAACACATTTCAAAAACACTTTCAGTACTTCTCAATCGCATTAAATAGTTTCATCTCCCTCTTGCTCAAGTTATTATACAAACTATAATACATCTAAATCTCTTGATCATAGTGAATACCTTGTATGCTACGTTCTCGATACGCTTTTTCTCTAACTCCATCGCTGAGAGTTTATATGCTTGCACCTTCTGCCTCTCTTTCAGATCGATAGAAGAATCATGTCCATCATTTCAATTTCTTTTTTAATGAGGTCAAGTCTCTCATGTGCATACCAATGCATAATCTTTACGAACAAGGCTTGGATCTTCTCCCAGCAGAGAGAAATGAAGTTGCATTCTTGAGAACATTTCCATTTTATCATACTCTTCTCATTTCACTGAAGTCTTCTTAAAAGGCAACGCTAAAGCTGTAGACTCGTTCTTCTTAAAAGGTAACACTAAATCTTCATACTGGGGACGGAACAGAGTGAGGAGAATTTCATGGATTTATGATCTCAGCAAATATGCGGCATTGGTTCCATATCAGTTCCCGGTGAAAATATTCATTTGTAAACTATCCGGATTATGAGGTTTGTTTTTAGATGACTTGAAGTAAATTCATGTCTTCTCATCATAGTTATAGGGATAAAAATAAAATAATTTATTTATTGGACAATAATTGCAAATAAAAGCTAGATTATTAGATGTAAGTTTTAACTATGATTATATATTCCAAGCTATATATGTTTAATTTTGCCTAGAATTATGATCTGCTCCCTCCTTAGCCCTTTTATTTATGCCAAAAACTTTCAGTTATGCTTTGTCAATGGAAAACTATGATTATCCTTTGGATTTTGTTTCTAACAATGATTTGTTCCTTGGCTTTAGTGCACAACTTTTGTAAAATATTGTTAGAGAGAATACATTAAAATGTATCAAATACTGTTAGAGAGAAGACATCAAAATGTACCAAATACTGTTTACTTTTAATATTGTTAGACAGAAGCCATCAAAGTATACCAAATACTGTTAAAAGAAAAATGATATTAGTCCATGCAACCGTTTTAGTATTCGCTACATATACACGTCGGAGTTCGGAGTAGAAGAAAGTGTTGAAGAAATAGCAATGTTTGGATTTGTCTAAATACCCAGGCTGGTTTTGTAAGTACTTGATGTAGAAATTGATGATACGGGAGTGAAGATATACCTGAGACTTAAGGCAATAAAGATCTTTACGATATAGTATATTTTCCTTAGAACTTGTTCTTCCTTATAAAGTTTTTCTAGGTCAGCAAGTTCGGCTCCTTGCATCTTCAAAATGGCAGATGTTTCCTTGTTCTTTTTGTCAATGTTCTGCAAACATGATATTGGGATATTAATACATCTATATTATCATCATTCACACAAACAAAATTAAAACGATGAAGAGACTAAAAAGTACCCATTCTAAGCTATGTTTTGCCGAGAACTATGATATGCTCCCTCCTTTGCCCTTTTATTTATGCCGAAAACTTTCAGTTATGTTTTGTCAATGGAAAACCTTGGCTTTTGTTTCTAACAATGATGTGTTCCTTGGCTTTAGTGCATAATTTTTGTAAAATATTTTATAGAAAAATAGTCGTTGATTAATGTCTCTCCAAATCCATGATCCAATAAGTCCCCTAAATTTCATAAGATGTAGTTAATGGGTCCTTTGTAGATTTTCAAAATTTGTGCAATGTTTTCAAATTTAGTCTTAGTTTACTATGTATTTTACGATGATACGATTGTTTTTTTTCCCTTAAATGCTTTTAGAACTCAATTGTTATGCTTTAAATCTGATTTGATTTGGTTATTGGCAATGTAATAACCATTTCTATTTTTTGTCGACTAACTAATACCACTTAAAACTTGTTAAAATTAACATATCAATATGGCTTATGGGTATATTCTTTCTACATGATAAAGATCAATATATTATTTTGGTAAATAGACGGAATGTCATGATTCAATTAGTTTAATTTCATTTCAAATAGGTTAACAAAGATATCGATCGTAAATTCGAATATGAATAAATTTTAAAAATTTGTTCATATGGCCCATTATGGGCCTAAATCAGATGGCGTTAGCCCACTATGTATCTCACGGTTACTCTGCACCAGATAAAACCATTTGATGCAGTGTGTATGTAGTCAATGCTGTCGTTCTCACAAGAAGTCTCCATTTTTCACGTGATTTATTTGCCTCTTTTTGAACTTTGTTATTAAATATTTCTTCTAAAGTACTACAATGAATAATGGGAATTTAAGCAAATGAAAGTTATGTGTAACGTCTTTTTCTATTTCACATATTGTAGTTCTGTTCAAAGTTCAAAATCAATCATTTGAACAAAAAAGGTAGAGGTTGAAATGATATTGTTAGTGCAAGAAGTTGATGTACAGATATATGAAGAACAAGTAAACTGAAAGAAGATACGAGGTATTTGATGATGTTTATCAAGACTTCCGAAAAAAAGATACTCAAATATGATGCTGTCAGAACAGAAATGACGTAAATCACATGGTTATGAATCTTAATTATGATGTAATTCAAGACCTGTACAAAGGGGTCACGTTCCTTAAGAGTTTTGTATGCCATTTTATGGAGATCAAAAAGTTTTGGAGATTCAACTACGAAGATTGAGAAAGAATAATTTTCTTGTCGTATGATAAGGAGAGTTGAAAGCTTAATTTGTGTTTGCTAGAATTGGTGGATGATGAGCTAAAATGTGCTTTAGTGTAGTGTTAATATGATTAGGCAAGGTCTTGCCATAGAATTGCTTAAATGATTACAATGGTTTTTTGTTTGTTTGAAGATAAGCATCTTGCCGAAACTCGTTAATTAATTTTGTTGTGTCTTGCATACTTTTAATTTCTAATGAAAATTTTGAAGTTAGATAATAAAAAGAAAACTAAATCTGTATTCATATACATTATTTCTATATCTATTAACATGTATATAGTATACATACTTGCATATATTAGTTCAGGTTAAAGACTCTGGAATTGTCCGGTTTATTAGTGATTATAAGATGTAATTGATCTGGTCATTTCCGGTTTGCTACTCATGTTTGTATATAACTGATTGTAACAAACATTATGAAGATAATAAGAATTCTGGGATTCAGATCAAAACTCTCCTGGATCGCGAAACACTAATAATATCTGTATATGAATATAAATAATAAGAAGAAGTATCGAGAAAAAGAAAAAAGAAAAAAAAAAGAATTAAAGTTTACAACTTTATGATTTTTCTAGGTGATTCTCTTTAGTTGTTGTGGAAAACTGGAACTGAAAGTGTGTACAATGCACCTAGCCGCAGGGAATAACAATCTTCTGCTTCTAGCGTTTTCCGTATTTAACCGCTATATTTTAAATTACCCCACTTCCAGAACTTTCACCAAACGCCAATCACCACCGTCTGATCTTAAATTTACGCGTGTACGCTCCAGATTTCATGATAAAAACTAATCACAGCGCCTATAATAATCCCCGTTTAGCCATCACATTAAGCCCTCATCACTGAACACAAACAACAAAAACTCTCCTCTCATCACATTTCTCTAGATCCTCCAAAACCACGTGCTTCATGGCTCCGGAGCTTACACAAACCACCGCCGCTAAATCCGCCGTAACAATAGCTAAACCGTCACCACAATTCTACGGCGGTGATCGAGCTTACGTGACATTTCTCGCCGGAAACGGTGATTACGTGAAAGGAGTCGTTGGTTTAGCCAAAGGATTAAGAAAAGTCAAATCCGCGTATCCACTCGTTGTGGCGATATTACCAGACGTTCCGGAGGAACACCGTCGTATACTTGTGGAACAAGGTTGCATTGTCCGTGAAATCGAACCCGTTTACCCACCCGAGAACCAAACTCAATTTGCTATGGCTTATTACGTCATCAATTACTCCAAACTCCGTATCTGGAAGGTACTTGCAATACGATATCGTTTAATCACCCTTTATGTGTTTTAACTTTCAACAAATTACCCTTTTTGTGTTATACATAAGCCTAACTTGTAAATGCTCTGTTTTGTGTTAATGTGTAGTTTGTGGAGTACAGTAAAATGATATATTTAGATGGAGACATTCAAGTTTATGATAACATCGACCACTTGTTCGATCTCAATGATGGCTATTTCTACGCGGTGATGGACTGTTTTTGCGAGAAAACATGGAGTCACACGCCACAATACAAGATCGGATACTGCCAGCAATGCCCTGAAAAGGTTCAGTGGCCAAAGGCAGAGCTTGGAGAACCACCGGCTATCTACTTCAACGCCGGAATGTTTGTCTTCGAACCTGACCTCAAGACTTACGAGGATCTTTTAAGGACCCTTAAAATCACTCCCCCAACTCCTTTCGCTGAACAGGTACAATAATCTCTGTCTGGTTTTGCTCTGTTTCGGTATGTTTTCTTCATCTGTTTTAAGCTGTGGATTTGATTGTGCAGGATTTTCTGAACTTGTATTTCAAGAAAATCTACAAGCCAATTCCTTTAGTTTACAATCTTGTCCTAGCGATGCTATGGCGTCACCCAGAAAATGTGGAGCTCGATAAAGTCAAGGTGGTTCACTACTGTGCGGCGGTGAGTTATTTTGTATCCAATTTTTGTTTTATTTAGACCAATGGTTCTTCTTCTGAGTTCTAACACATATTTTGTTGTGTTTCTCATTACAGGGTTTGAAGCCATGGAGATACACAGGGAAGGAAACGAATATGGAGAGAGAAGACATCAAAATGTTAGTGAACAAATGGTGGGACATTTACAACGATGATTCCTTGGATTACAAGAAATCTGAAGCAGACCTCGAGAGAGAGACAGATCTGGTGAATCTGATGCCGTTTATCAACGCTCTTACTGAAGCTGAACGGGTCAAGCACGTGACTGCACCGTCCGCTGCTTGAATGTCAAAATTGTTTGGTAGTTGAACTGTCCGGGCAGCAAGTGAATTGTGGGTTATGTGTAAGGTCAACAACCACATGCTGTCTCTGGTTTCATGTGCTTTTGAGGTTGACATGTGAATTTGATTCCTTTTTTGTTGTTGTCTATGATATGTGCTTTTCTGATTTTTTGTGTAATGTTTATAGTCCGATGTTCAAAATTTCGAAAGAGAAATGTGTTCAAAATTTTCGAATCATGAAACATAACACGAGGAAGAAATAAAAGGGATATACTCACTTCGGGAAAAGAAAAAAAGGGGAAAAAGCTTACGAGTTATCAAAGGAAAGTACAAAGTGTGAAATGATTTGAGTTTGAGATGAGAGACGAAGAAGAAGAGAAGAATATGGTGATAATAAATCTTGGTTTCGTTTTTATAGTACTAGCGAAACAGACCACTTCCTTGGTTTATAAACCAAGCAAGCAAAGAGGAATCCTGCTACCTCCTTTCTATGCCTGCACATCATACGTTAAAATGTCTCAGACTCTGATTCTACACAAAATGATTATGAGAACTGGAGTTAAAAGAGAGTAAGTAGATCATAGTTGATACCTTGTTTGCGATGTTGTTGGAGAGCCAGTCAAGTCCCTCGTAGAGTCCTTCTCCAGAGGTGGCACATGTGCTCTGGATGTACCTGTTTTTACAATGATTATCTCATATGTCCGGGTTTGGATTATGGATCGAGAGAGCTAGAGTTGTGTGTTTTTTGCTCACCAGTGTCGTTGACGGAGAGAGTGTAGCCCAAGCTTGTCAGTTATCTCAGCAGCATTCATTGCGTTGGGAAGATCTTGCTTGTTAGCAAAAACAAGCAGAACTGCATCCCTCAATTCATCCTGCATATCACCAAGTCAAAACCAAGTGATACGAGTTATGTCCTTTAAGAAACCGATTCTTATATATACAAATGCAAAGAGGAAGTGAATATACCTCATTCAGCATCCTGTGAAGCTCGTCCCTGGCTTCAACAACACGGTCACGATCATTGCTGTCCACAACAAAGATAAGTCCCTGTGTGTTCTGGAAGTAGTGCCTCCACAATGGACGGATCTGGATGAGCAAGAAGGAAACCATTAGTAGAGAGTTTGAAAGGAAACCATTAGTAAAGAGTTGGATCACAATTCTACAAACAGAACTCAAATGAGATAACAATAGTAATCCATAAAGGAAAAAGTGTTAAAATGGGAATGTCAGCCAGAAAACGACATCTCTTTGAGAATCAAAAGCATGCTCTACATTCTGGCTTATTTGATTTAGCTTATCAATTGTAGAGTGCTGGTACAGGAACGTAATACCAACACTGAACCTAATAAGCAAACCATTATACATGGATGAAAGAGCAACCCCAATATACTTGCAGAATGATATGAAATTGGGAAGATACCTTGTCCTGACCCCCGACATCCCACACGGTGAAGCTAATGTTCTTGTACTCCACAGTCTCGACGTTGAACCCTGAGAGCAAACAAGAAGTGTAAAATTCGCTCATACAAAACAGGTAAAACATTCAACAACAGCCCATAAAACATTCAGTAAGTTGCTCACCAATGGTGGGAATAGTGGTAACGATCTCTCCAAGTTTGAGCTTGTACAGGATTGTCGTCTTACCAGCAGCATCGAGACCAACCATCAGAATACGCATCTCTTTCTTGGCGAAAAGCCTACTGAACAACTTTCCGAATGATATCCCCATTTTTCCAAGCCTGTTAATAAATTTCATTCCCAGAAAAATAATTACAACACGTAATTGAGGAATCATCAATCTAGTTCTAGCGACGGATGTAACAAGACCATTGTGGAACCTATGATAACAAATTGCATCGTATCCTCATATCTGGATCGAATCAAGATCTTATTTCCAAATAAAAGACCTATAAGTACAGAGAATCATCGACTGATTATAAGAGATCAAGCTGATCTGGAAAGATCAACGAAGCCGATACAGATCCAGGATTACAAACTAGCTAATCACGATAAACCACGTCTATTCGTAAGAGAAAACGGAGGAAACACAACAGATCTGGAAATGACGAGCAATGAACAACGCACGGATCCGGATCGCGGGAAGGAAAGAAGAATCTGTAAACAAACAGAGAGAGAGAGAGAATCAACGTACCGAAGAAACCACGCCGCACGAGATCTAAGCTCTTTCTCTGATGCCGATGCTCGTCCAAGAAATAGCCTTCGAACGATGATTTTTTTTGTGGGATACAGAAAAACCTCTCTACTTTATATCACCCAGAGAGCGTTAAAAATACGTCGAATAATATTATTATTTTTAATTATCATTTGGATCCTCTAGCTCTGTTCAATGTTCTATAACCAAGTTTTCGTTATGAGTCAACACACTTTCGGCCCATCGTTTACTCATTTACTGATTTACAAAATATTACAACTCCTATCTTCTTAAATAGGCCCATTGGGCTTCTCCCACCAAGAAGTTAACCGTTTTCACTCACCTATTCGATTCTTCATCAAAACGACGTCGCAGGATGGCTTTCATTTTTTCTTTTGTCTCAACTGTCATAAAAACATTTATAAGGATGAATCATATCCATTTATTTGTTCCCGAATTGGTCGGTCCTTGTGTCTGAATCAATTGCGTACAAAGGTAATGGTCATGATTTGCGCGTTTAATTGAATTTTGTGAAGTCAAACTATGATACATTATTACAATCTTATTCTTGAGACTCCAAAATTTCCAATAAAGAAAAATAATAATGTAATAATAATAAAAAATTATTGTTAGTTATTTATTTTTTAAGAAGATAAAATAACAAAAACGGAAATAAAAATTGTCTTTTATATAAATAGAAACTAATAAAAGCAAAAGCTAAAGTAAAAGAAAAAAATAGAAACTACAAAATTAAAAAAATGTAAACTATAAAATTTATATAAGATTCATAATATATAAATTTGATTAATAACTATTTGTTATCATGTTTGATAATTCTTTTATAAGAATCAAATGACAAAAATTCATAAATATAAACTTTAAACCTGAATGATTATATTAAAACATTTATTTAACATGTTAGAATAATTAAAAGTTTTACAAAATAATAAAAAAATCGAAAAGAGATTAATTTTATCAATTTTATCCAATTTTATCTTATATAAAATTTGAAATTTGTTTTTGAAACTCTCTCATTCATATAAAGTGAATGTTTGCCATATTTATGGATTATATGAATCAATTTCGAATTTTCTTAATTGTGAATTACAAAACATATTTTTTTAGATAATTAAACGTAAGTCTTAATTTATAATATAATTATACATGTCATATATACGCGAATTATAAATTTTAGAGTCAAGTATCATTTATCTTGTATATGTGTATCACGCATAACCTTGTCTAGTTTTTTATAAAAACAAATCCATAAAATGATTTCATATATAAATAAATAAATATTATTATGTTTTGGAGTAAAATTAATAGTGGCTGACTGGCTGTAATAAAAATGAGAGATGGAAAAGGAAGTGAGATCTGATAATGAAAAAGACCCTACCACAAGCATTTTATATTATTTATAGACATTGGAAGTCTAGCCTTCATGCATCGATGTTTCATACTTTATTGTATAAGTGGACGACAATATATTTCGTACATCCAACGTTTTCTAATTTTAACTAGATAACCAAACCGAAAACTGTTTTGCTTTCTTTCGTGTTAAATATGTAAGAAGATTTGTATATTTTTCAAACGAGCTAGGGTTTTTACTAGATATTAGCACATCATATAAACTTTAGTCTTTAGTTAAATCGTTTAGCAAAAATAAAATATTTTTTTACAATACTTTCATATAATTTGAGGAGACAAAGCTTATATATTATGTTAGACGATGATCGGCAATCCCTCTTTCCATATGGAAACAATATATAACAAAAATGTAGATATATATATATAGAGTATTCGGGAACAAGATAATTAATGTCAAAATTTGTTATGTCCGTAATGTATTGTGCGTAGAGAGATTCATACGCATTAACAAACAACGCACAAACGTTAAGGAGACGTCGTTTCGAACTAAGGCTAAATGGCTAATCAATTGCTTTGTTTCTTCTTTTTCTTTTTCATACATTTAAATATTTTTGTAGGATTTAATATTGGTCAAATGTTGCGCATGACTCCTAGCTCGTTATAGATATGAGTGATGACCTCTTTTTGTTGTTGTTGTACTTCGTTTATTGTATAACTTTTAAGATATAGCTAGAGCCGTATTTGTACTCGAGATTTTTTTTTTTAAACATCATTTCATTAAAAGGAAATCAAGCGATTACAGAAAAAAAGACACAAAGAGCAGTTTTTGCGAGAGAATCGGCCAACACATTGGTCGATCTCGAAACGAAATTGAAGGAAATCGACTCGAAGGAAGAAGATAGACAGATAATGTCGTGGAGCACGCCGTAGATTTCAACGATTTGATCTCCCGACCGGATAGCTCTAATGAGCGTTTGAGAGTCTGAATTCAGGCACAGGTTTGCCCAATTGAAGTTTGTTGCTTGTTGAAGGGCTTC
Source organism: Eutrema japonicum (assembly GCA_030161315.1). NCBI lineage: Eukaryota > Viridiplantae > Streptophyta > Magnoliopsida > Brassicales > Brassicaceae > Eutrema > Eutrema japonicum. The sequence continues at coordinate 54,291,057 of BSQW01000003.1, read as the reverse complement.
GCGGACTGCCATCGCCTCTGCCGCAAGAGGTGAGCTTACAAATGGTTCAGCCCTAGAGTTTTTAGCGATGATTGTGTGGCTTTGGTCTCGAAACACCCATCCGAGGCCTGCTGATTTTGAGTTTGAGCTCCATGTTGCATCTGAAAAACAGGTGATGAGGTCCAGACGTGGGGCTGGAACTTGATGTGGGATTCGATGGTTCGACGTGAGTGAATTAGGTGATTGAGCACAGTGCCATTCTCTAGCATCAGACATGGCTTTGCAGACCGATTCCTCGGGGGAGAATACTATGTTCTCGAAAATCAGGTTGTTTCTTGAGGACCACATTGCCCAGCAGATCCAGGGGAGAAGAGAGCCAGAAGTGACTCCCGTAGGAGGTAGACAAACCCATCTCTTTGATTGACAAAACAGTGATTCGATGTCCGGCAACGTCATTGGATCAAATGGAACTAGGAGTGGTGCTAGTTGCCAGATTTTCTTCGCATAATCACAATGGAGAAACAAGTGTTCTGCAGATTCGAGTTCTCCACAGCGGATACAAGTAACATTTGCATCTACACCACGACCCAAGAGATTTTCCCCGATTGCTATTGCACCTTTGGCAATTTTCCAGAGAAAAAGTTTCAGCTTTGGCGAGCACTTACACGCCCATATATCTGAGATATAGTTGAAGTTAGCTGGGGTTTCAGAAGCACTTATCCCATGATCTTTTGCCGCCTGGGCTATGTGATAGCCAGATTTGGTAGTGTAAACACCAGATTGATTTGGAAGCCATATATGCTTATCACTTGCTCCTGTGAGACTCGGTTTTATGCATAGGATCTCCTTCAGCAATTCAGGTACAAGACCTGAGGTTTTTCCTATATCCCAGGCTTTAGAGTTTTCCAGTAGGAGGTCAGCCACTTTAAGCATAGAGCTCGCTTCTGTCGCAGGTCCATATGGTTTTGTCGGGTTCACAAGGGAGATCCATGGATCAGTCCAAACACAAGTAGTTGATCCATCTCCAATTGCTTTCCCGAGTTTTGATGAGAGGAGATCTCTGCCTATCAGAATGCCGCTCCAGCCATGAGATGAGGAGGCTTGGTTTGGAACATCCAGAAAGGATGCATCTCGACAGTATTTCCCCAAGAGTACACGAGCTAGCAGACAATTAGGATTGGTAAGAATCCGCCAGCTCAACTTTGCTAGCATTGCATCATTAAAAGCTTGTACATCCCTGAAACCCAGCCCACCCTCCTTCTTTGATCTTGTAAGTTTTGACCAGGCTGTCCAACACATTTTCTTAGTTCCAGGTTTGTCATCCCACCAAAATCTGGTAAAAGCTGCTTGAATTCTCTTACACAGGCTGGCTGGAAGTTTGAAGCAGGACATAGTGTAGGTTGGTATTGCAGAGAGGACATATTTGAGCATAGTCATCTTTCCCGCTGTAGAGAGGAAGCGGGACGACCAGCTGGCTGCTTTCTGCCGTATACGATCCACTATCAAGGTAAACAAGTCTTTTTTCTTTCTCAAAATGTTCCGGGAGACCCAAATACTTTCCCTGTCCTCCTTCTTTCGAAATGCCGAGAATTCTTTTTGCTTCATCCCGCATTTCATGGCACGTTTTTGTAGAGAAAGTGATGGATGATTTTTCTACATTGATTTTTTGGCCAGATGCAGCTTCATACTTGCTTAAGATCTCTGAGAGGACTGAGCAATTGCGGGCACTTGACTTGCAAAAAAACATAGTATCATCGGCAAAGAGGAGATGGTTTATACGTGGACTTCCTCTTGCAACCCTAATTCCAGGTAAGGATCCTCTCTCTTGAGCTCTTTTGCATAATCCGGAAAGAACCTCTCCACAAAGAATAGAGATGAAAGGGGATAGGGGATCTCCTTGGCGGATCCTTCTATGTGGAATAACAAATCCTTGGGCTGAATCATTTATCAAATAGGAGTAGGAAACCGTTGAGACACATTGAGATATCCAATTAATCCATTTAGGATGGAAACCAAGTCTGCTTTGAACTAGGTTGAGAAAATCCCACTCAATTCTGTCGTAGGCTTTACTCATATCAGTTTTAACGGCCATCATAGAGCAGTACTTCTTCGCCTCTGATGTCTTGAGAAAGTGTAGGACTTCATGTGTAATCAAGACATTTTCTGAGATAGCTCTACCCGGTATGAAAGCTGATTGATTCTCTGAGATAAAACCACTTAGAAGGGGCTGAAGACGTTGTGTTAAGATTTTAGAGATTAACTTGTAGACAACGTTGCAAAGAGCAATAGGCCTGTAATCTGCCACTGATTTAGGGCTTTTATCTTTGGGATAAGCCTGATATGAGTGTGGTTGATGTTTCTCGGTAGTAGCCCTGTGCAGAAGAAAGCTTGAACCTCTTTTACAATCGCAGGCCCTACCACTTCCCAATTTGAATGGAAAAAACTTGCCGAAAAACCATCTGGCCCTGGGGCTTTATCTGGATGAATTGAGAACATAGCTGTTTTGATTTCTTCTTGTGTTGGATCAGCTATAAGTCTCTCATTATCTGTCTCAGAGATGCAGGGAGATAGGGTCTGATTTACAATATCATGTATGTTAGCTTCATGAGAAGAAAACAACTCCTGGAAGTAGTTAGTTATGACTTTGGTAATCTTATCTTCCTCAAAGACCACGTTACCCAAACTATCTTCAATAACTGAGAATTTGTTGATAGTTCTTCTTCCTCTAGATATTGCATGGAAATATCCAGTATTCTTATCTCCCAAAGAAAGCCAGAGATGTCTACTTCTTTGTTTCCAGTATTCCTCTTCTGCTTTGTAGGCTGTTTTAAGATCAAGAGTTATAGCTTGAATGAGCAGATCATCCCCTGTAGAGCTAGTCATTGCTTCATCGAGTTTCTGCCTATTTGCTTCAATAAGCTTGCGGTTATTAATGTGGTGTTCACGATTCCAGCGAGATATTTCTTTCCTGCATCTGCTTATTCTCAATTCCACAGAATCAGCAGGGTTTACTCTCCAAGTATCTGAGATAAGTTTCCTAATCTCTTCATTGTTTCTCATTCTTCTGTCATAACGAAATAAACCTTTTTCTGAGATGCAGGCTCAAAGAAAGAGATGACTGGTCTATGATCTGACCCTTCAAAACGTAGGTAGTTGCATCGTCCTGATGGAAAGATTTCTTCCCAAGCACTGTTGGATAATGCTCTGTCCAGACGGCAGTGGATATTATGGGTATTCCTGACACCTCGCCACGATAGAGGGTTTCCTGTATGTCTTAAGTCATACAGGTCACATTGTGACATAAACTCTCGAAAATCTCCAAAAGAGCCTTCTGCCCTAGCAGGACCCCCTGTTTTTTCTGTATTATCCAAGATGTCGTTGAAATCTCCCGATAGGAACCAAGGACTATCTCTTGCCAGAGCTAGCTGCGTAAGTTGCTCCCACACAGCTTTCTTTTTTGGTTTTTCCGGTTCACCATAAACAAAGGTTGAGAAGAAACTTTTTCCTTTGTAGATCATAGAAGTATCAATGTAGTCTTTGCAGGCATTGAGAATGGTCAAATCAATGTTCTGATTCCAGTAAAGAGCAAGGCCACCTCCTCCAGGACTATGTGGCGAAACAAAAACATGATCATACTGATCTAAACAAGCCAGAGTTTTGGAAACAAATTCATCATTGTTTTTTGTTTCCATGAGGAATATGATGTCTGGAGCTAGAGAGTGATGTAGCTCCTTTATTCTTCGAACTGTTGCAGGATTCCCCAACCCACAGCAGTTCCAGGTCACCACTTTTAAGGAAGAGGACTTTGCGGATTGTGAAAATCCGCTGTCTCCTTTGGTTTTGCTGGGACAATGACACTTCTTGGATGAGAGGATGTAGGATAGTTCCCTACATAATCAGGATCATTTCGCTGGGATGAGGATGGCTGACTTTGATTCAACGTCTGGCTTCTAGAAGGTGAAGCACTAAGCTGGTTTGGATACCTTGTTCTGGGTGAGTTTTGGATTTGGTGAGCTTTTAGCTTCCTAGAACAGGCTCCAACCAGGGTTTTTGGGCTATTTGCTGTAAGTTTTTTCTTTGATGGAGGCCTGCCTCTTTTCTTTTTTGCAGGCTCATGGATAATAGAGTCGGGAGCAGTTTGATCTAAGGAGGGTAGCTGATCATCCGTAGCTCTGGTACCTGAGAACTCAACAAGGAATTGAGGGTTCATGTTATTGAACTGAGCTTGATTTGCAGCAACCAAAAAAGCAGCAGTCTCCGCCATGAGGCCTCTTTGTTCTCCCTCATAGACTTGTTGTTGTCTTGCTGCTCTTTCCACAGGATCCTCACAATTCATATATTGGATAGTTACTTCTTGCAGTTCTTCCATGATATCAGCAACAGTTGAGATTGGGATTGGGGGGGGGGGGGGGATTTTGAGGCAAAGGAGGGAAATCTGTTGCATCCAGATTCCTTCCTAGTGGATGCTGCCTAAAGTTAGAGGATTCTGAGACTTCTGGTCTGCAAATTTCTTTGCTTGGGGCCTTTTCACGCCACTTGTAGACAGGTGAGTGATAGCTCTCAACTGTGTGAGATTTACTTCTCATGTGCTTTCTCTGATCTCCTTTTCTTCCTTCTTGTGCAGCAGTTTCAATTTTGTGATTGTTGTGGAAAGTACCCTTCTGGACAGGGCTTGAGTAGCCGTTTTTTCTCTTCAACTGGTGAGAGTGGAGATAATTCGTTTTACTTGAGTAGGCTAGATTGTGCTCTTGTTGCTCTTTTTCAAGTGGAAGTTTTTGGTAGATCCGTTCACCGAAAGGTCTACCATGCCTGTCTACTGTTTGGCTGAAATTTTTATCATAGTTTTTCTGCTCCCGGGCAACTTTGGCTGCAGGGTGGTAGGTGGATCTCTGATCTAGATCACTGCTTCTTGATGGTGGACTTCTGGATCTGTGGTTTTCAGTGCATTCCGAGGCATCATGTGTCAGTTTGTGACATCTTGAGCAGTGATTTTCCAGCTTCTCATACTCAAGGGATACAATAGCTTCTTCTCCTCTTGAAAACTCAATAATTGTTTCTTTTATTATAGGGAGCAAACCATTTACTAAAACTCGGATCTTAGCTGAGGTTTTTGTGATCACGTAGTCTGTAAGTTCTTCTAACTCTTTACCCATATCAAGTAGTATTTTCTCTTGCCAGTAGTGCAGGGGGATCCCATCCAGCCTTATCCAAAAAGGTATTTAGGAGGGGAAAGCATGAGAGATTATGGGTTCCCATTTCTGGATGATGAGCATCCAATTAGCGAAATGGTAAGGCCGGTTGTCGAGGACTTTATGTAGATCTTCTTCCAGGTCAAACCTGAACTGGAAACAGCCTCTGCCTAGGTCAGATCCAAGAGCTTTTCCTTTCAGGTTCCAGCGCCTTGAGATGAAAGGTATCATTGACCACATACGTTGCTCTCTAGGGTTCGTGAGACGTCCTATCAAAGTGAGAGCATTCTCCTTTATCAGAGTTAATGTGTCCAAATCTGGAGCTCTGATGCGTTTGCGTGGTGGGGCATTGCTGGGGTAAGCAATACCTTTACCTTTGTCAGCATAGGGGATTCTTCTGTCTATTGAAAATTTTTCTCAGGGTATGATAGTTTGTTCTTTACAGACCACCAAGCCCAAACTTGAGGAGGAGGTTAATCCTTAGTTTACATAGGCCCAGGAGAAGAGGAGTAACCAAAACAGGGCAGCCGAGACGATGGGTAGATACTGAGCACTCCTGAGATCTTCAGAAATTGATTGCAGGCACCAAAACAAACAAGGATGACATCGGCGAGTTACACACCATAGAGTCGAGGAGCTTGAAAAAGTTGAATAGGTTCTATTTCTGGAAGAGAAACCAGGGGGGCCTTGAAGAAAAACTCGAGACTACACTTTTAGAAGCTCGGGAAGTGGAGGAGTGACCCTTGGAATGGCTGGAGAAGCTCTGGGGGAGAAGAAGGATGTCTTACTACCTGTGAACGGACCCTCCGACATGGTGTCGGGGGTGGAACCCGGCGAGGTGAACTCAGAAAACACGGTAAGGTTGGGAGAAGTTTTCTATTTTGGGAAAAGAAAAGTAGATAGGATTTTGATAAAATAAATCTCAGATAGTTTGGGAAACTCTCTTTAAACTATTAACCAATCACTAGACGAAAATATATACTTCAACTCGTGAACAACTTTTAATTTTCTTGTTGTACTCGAGATCTATTATACACTTCTAACTAGTTAAATCAATTTACACTAAAAGAAAATTAGTTGAGTTTCTTTTGTATAAAATAATATATATTCTCGCACAATACATGGTCGATCTTGATACTGAATTCAATCTGAAAAAAAAATTAAAACAAAGTTTTAAGGAATTCTATAAACTTGTAATACTATTTTGTTAACATATAAAGAAAAAGAAGAAGAAGAAGAAAAAAAGTGGTCATAATAATGTGAATTGTTGTTGAAGTGAAGGGTGTGAAAGGGGAGAAAATGAGAAATGATGAAAGAAAAGGGCCTACCACTTTGAGAGATGTTTTTATTATTTTGTTATTATACTGAGAATAGAAGTGGAGGTTCGACCTTTTATGGGCCCGTCATCTGTTTCGGCTCTACACACAGTTGGTTTTTGTCTTTTCTCACTTCACTTCACTTTTTTTTTTTTTTTTTTTTTTGTAATTCAGAGTAAATCCCAGATCTTTGGAAGAGCACAGACTAATCCATGGAAAAAGACAACCCACGGATAGGCCACTTCTTTTGCAATGTTTTCAATGTTTTTGTTTTCCTCCCACAATTGTTCCGCCTCCGGCCCTCTAATAAGGCTTTGAACGGCAAAGCGGACTAAAGATGGTTCGTCCAAAGATTTGTTTCGACCGCTAATGTATTCCATTCAATTAATAAAATTGATTCACTTACGTTTTTAATAAAAACAAATAATAATAATAATAATGTGGTCTAAATAGTGCTAAACCAGTCCTTTTTTATAAAGTAAAATGAAAATCTGCTTACAACAGTAATAACACCTCATATGTGATATATTGAAACGTGTGATCCGCCATTTTTACCTTTTTAATTGTTTCTAAAACATTATAAAAATTTAATTTTGTATAATTTATGGTATTCACTTATTTGTAAATTAGTAACTAACTAAATAACTATTTTGATGCTAAACTATAAAACTACATGTTAAAAGAAGATGAAAAATAATATAGTAATTTTAAACTCAATAAAATTTATAACCCGTAAGAAAAAATGAAAAATAAAATTTACCATTAATAAAAATAAATAATATATAAATTTAGAAACAAATAAAAAAAACATTTTGACTTGCGCACAGGGAAAAAGGGACAAATACAAAATTGTAATGAGTTGTCTATATAATATATTCTTCTTTCACGTCCAATGTTCACTTTTAATTTAATTGACGGGTCTAAAGGCTAAACAACTTGATATACAAAGACAAAATAAAGATTTCTACAAAAATTGTAAGGGGACGTGGACGTAAGTGGATGCGTATAAGTGTGTGTATGCAAATTTTCCGGTAGTTTAATTGACCAAATTTGGTGATTGAGAAACATGCAAGAACCTCGTATTAATGGAAAGTAAAAACGGAAGAACCTCCCTATTTTTGTATCAAAGAAATATCAAATGTTATGTGGGGTTTATGCATATTCTGTACTGGTAGCCAAATATAACTAAACATGCTTCTTGAAGAATAATGAGTGGTGGTTTATTGGCAGATTTCGAATGGTGAAAATAATTCATGTAGTTTAGGATTATACGTTAAGTTTTTATCTACAAAATTTCATTGTTACCTCATGTACTATATCTATTGCATACTTATGAAATGACAAACACAATCTGACGTTTTGCAGGTTCTAATGAAGAGTTTTAATTTAAATACGAGACTCTTTCGGTTGAATGGAAACTGTCATATATATGTAAATGTGGTATTAATGAAAAGAAAAGTTACATACGTATACTACCATACTACCGTATACGTGTGTAAATTGTAAAAAAAAAAAATTGTAGAATATTGGATTTCTGTCAACAAATTAATTAAGTTTGTTTTCATCTTCTGTAGAACTTCCGTTAATAGTTTTTTTTTAGTTAATTGCATATATCAGTTATTCTAATTTTTAATAGCCATATATATTCTGGATGCTATATAATTTATAACTTCTTAGAATGTTTTTAGGTACTTTTTTTTGGTTTGAATCGCTTTTTCAAATCATTATAGTAAAATGACAGTTTGAATCACCCGTAAAAAAATTGGTTTGTAGAGGTCCTCCTTATAATAAAAACATGTACAAGCCAATTTATGATTTATTACTAATTAGTAATGACCTTTATGTCTCTTGGGTGCAATGGAATGGGGTGCTTTGTGTTATCATAAAAAATAACTCATATATAGAAGAAGTGATATTAACCCAATTACATAATTACCATCGTATCACTCATCAAACTGTTCAAAGCTGATTGTACTTCAACTTGTTTCGATCAACCCGTACCGACCAAGTTACCGCCACGAAATTACCAATCAGTTTGCAATATAAAAATTCTTACATATATATATGTAACGTTATAGCTGAGTATATACGTTGTTGTGCATAGATTTCATATCGGAGTATTAGATGAATGAAGTCATATGAATATAACCAAAGACCACATATATGATCAATTATCAGTTACGACTTGATTGACACATTAGTTATCCCTTCAACGTACATAGGTTTGACATGTATGATAATTATAATTTACTAGATATGATGTGTATTATTGTTAATTTAGATCATGATATGTATTATTATTAAAATATAATTTTTCTATTGTTAGTTATTTATTTTGTACAAAAGATAAAATAGCAAAAACAAAAAAAGAATTATGTTTGTTTTAATGAAAACTAATAAAAAAAAATTTATAAAAGTAAACGAATAAATAGAAACTACAAAATAAAAAGTGTTAAATATAAAAAAAAATATAAGAATCATAGTAAATAAAATTAAAAAATACTCATTCCGTTTCACAAATAGTGTTATTTTGATACATTTCATATAGATTAAGAAACTTTTAAAATGTAAAAATATACTCCTAATTAATATAACAATAATTAAATGCAAATGATTTAAATTCAAATGTTATTATCTTTAAATTAATAAGGGATAATATAAAGTTACATTGAAAACATAGAATGATATTATTTTTGAAACAAAAAAATAAGTCTAAAATGATATTCTCTATAAAACAAAAGAGTAGCAATTTGTTATTGTGTGTTTGATAATATTGGAGCTCGTTCTAGAGGGATTGTTTAGATAATATAAATCAATTTTGATTTTTTTTTTAATTTCAAATTACAAAACGTAATTTATAAATAATTAAACGAGAACTTAATTTAGAATTTAGTTACATATGTTATAATTATGCAATGTATCAATTTTAAATTCTAAACCTTTTATTTTTTAGACGGGAAGCCTCATCTAGTGTATGTATATATAGTCGATTCAACGAAACAAATTACACGAACTGTATCGTCTTTAATTGTTTAATATTACTTTTGTTATCGTTTGAACTCTTTGAATAAACAAGGTGTGGGGGCCACGGGCAAATGTCCCGGTACAAAGTATATGCTTTAGGAGAAAAAAAATGTGGGAAAATTACGTCGTCATTTGAAACATGGTAGGCCGTCGATTATTAGTTTTTCGGTTACATGATAATTTAAACAAATTATCATCACATAATGTAACTTTTAATATAATTAAATTACCCAATGACTTATCATGATTCTATTTGATTTGAGTAATTTAACCAAATGTACTACGTACTAGTATAATTCGTTTACACTAAAAACAAACTTTATTTTTTATGTTTTAAGTAAAATTTTGGTTTGGAAAAAAAAACGTGATCATGTAACGAAACCAGATTTTAATTAGGTTAAAAAAAAAAAATTTCTTTCTATCGAAAAATGAACTATGTATCAGATCGAAAAGATTATAATATCAAATTTAATTTTTAAATATGTATTTAACTAGCTCGAATCCAATTCAAAACTGAAACTGTAAGCTAAAAATCTATATTTTATTCTTTCTTTTTTATTAGTTTTTTTTTCCTAAAAATAAAAGAGTGTAAAATTTTGAATCAACATTTTGAGAATTATTGGGAATTAGATTTGAACAATACATGTATACATATACGAGTAGGAGATAGACTTATGTATAAAGTTGGGCCTTATCTAGCTTAAATACAAGTATATCACAATATTAAGGATAATTAAATTAATTAACTATCTCCCTCGATCGGGAGAACGTAAATGGGGTACGTTGTCCCTTGTAGCAAATCTTTTTGAAGCTTTGCAAAATAAGGATGTATCAAGTTAAGAAATGTTTGATGTGTCAGAATCGATTGATACATATTAGTTTAGAGGTTTTGAAGAAAAAGACTTTATAAACCTAACAAAAAAAGCCAAAATTGCAATAGACCAAGGTGGGTTGTCATGGGAGTCGTGGTCGTGGATACCGTAACAGTCATGGTTAACCCAATTAAAAATCTTAATTAATCTAATTTCTTTTCTAGTTCTTCTCTGTTCGTTATAGCTTTTTTATATATTGTCTTCAAGATTTAGTTTAACTGTATGCTTAATCTTATTTTTCTTTAACTACTTTTAAAACAGTATAACCCACAAAGTCATAACCATGTCTTTACTTTGCATTTTAATAAAATTTCCTTATAAAAAAGATAATTAACTACCAAATCTAATCTCCAATAAACATCATAAATATTTACGATATATATATATATATATATATATATATATACATATGAGTCATTTCCAAAGCTTTAGTTTATACAAAATTACAAATTGAGTCTGCAGAAAATACTATATTAAAATTCTGCAGTCGAATAATAAAATTTTCTGTTGTTAACCAAACTCGAATAATAAATAATCGTCGAAGTTTGTTCGGGAAATAAGGCCTCTATTGTATATTTGTATTGTGGTTGTGAGATTGCGTCGAGTTGTCAATAGCACATGGGTCATAACCTCTCTTTCCAAATTATATATTACATATTTGTTATATATATGTTCATCCACAAGTGCAAATAACCACATATATATAATATAGTTTTTGTTCCCTCAAGCATCATGCTCATTGGTGAGATACCGGAAGGATATCACATAAATATAATACTAATATTTTTAATAATTTTTTTTTTAGAATTTCATCACAATATTTTATGTCCATTGGTGAGATAGCCACAAAAGTATTTTATCAATATAATATTTTTATTTTTAAAAAATTTTAAATTTTAATTTTTTTATAACATATCAAATTACATCTTAAATATATTCAATTATATTAATTAGTTTTATTTATATTATCGCCTTACTTTTTAATAGCAGGTTTTTAATTTTAAATCTCATATTTTAATATATATATATATATAAGAGAAAAATAATAACAAAATTTTAATTTTTTTTATTAAAAATCAAAATTTCAATTTTTTAAATCTCAGATTTTTTTCTGAAATCTAATATTATTGTATTAACTATAACATTACTAATGTATATTATATATTAACCTTAACTAATATCAATTAAAAACAATATTAATATATAAATTAATCTCATACTTAATAAAACTTGATAGATAGATAATTTTATTTTATGATTTATAAAAAAAAAAAAACTAAAAAATAACAATATATAAACTATTTAATTAATATTTTTAAGTGTTGGATATTTGTTTAATCATAAAATGCATAAACCATTAGAAAATTGACATGTCTCTCATGAGAAAGGTTTTCATGAGGTTATCAAAACATCTCATATCAGAATCGATTTTCACCATTTTTTTAATTTTTTTTTTTAATATATTTTAATATGAGATATCTATTAAAATATCCCAATGGAGATGATCTACCAATTTCAACCGCTACAAATACACTTTTTTATAACTACAAAATACACTTTTACTGGGACCAATCCAATGTTATCCGTACACTATCAAATATTTCAAAAAAAAAATCCAGCGAAGCACATATATTAAAAATCTAAGATAGATGGAGAAGAGTGGGCCATGCATTCCTCACGTAAAAATATAGTACTCCCTCCGTTTTTTTTTATAAGTAATTTTAGAGATTTTGTTTTGTTTCACAATATAAGTTGTTTTCATGTTTCTATGCAATTTTTACTTTTATCGAATACTGTGTGGCCAATAATATTCTGCAGTTTTTTTTATGATTGGCTAGATTATTTTTAATTTATATATTAAATGATATTTTTTAGTAAAATATGAGTTTTTTAATATTTGTGCTTTTAGCCAAAATTACTTATAAAAAAAAACGGAGGGAGTAATATATACTAGTTTTTTGAGAAAAATGTCATTTAAATCCTCAACTTTCAAAATTCAGCGATTAAAAGTACGAACTATCGGATTGTCCATTTAAATCTTCAATTTTTGTTGACTTTGTTTTTAAATCTTCAACTTTCGTTGACTTTGTTTTTAAATCACAAACTTTGTTTGACTCGGCCAAAATAAGCACGTCGTTAAGTCCCCGTTTAAAATTTCCGTTAAACAGAAAAAGACGTCGTTTTGTTTTAAAATTAAAACGGAAAAATACTATTTAAATCCTTAACTTTCAAAATTCGGCCATTAAAAGCACGAACTATCGGAAAAATGCCATTTAAATCCTCAACTTTCGTTGACTCAGCCAAAAAGAGCATGGCGTTAAGTCCATAAACGGAACGGATTAACGGGGTTACAATTCCGTTAAAACTTAAGGTTAACTCATACAATGTCGTTTTAAAATCCTCAACTTTCTTTGACTCGACAAAAAAAAACACGACGTTAAGTCCGTAAACGGAACGGATTAACGGAGTTACAATTCTGTTAAAACTTAAGGTTAACTCATACGACGTCGTTTTAAAATCCAAAAGTAAAACAAAAACAAAAACAAAAAACTAGATTTATCGACATAGGAAAATCTCACCTCCAACGACGCCGTATGAGTTAACCTTGAGTTTTAATGGTATTGTAACCACGTTAATCCCTTCCGTTTACGGACTTAACGTCGTGCTCTTTTTAGTCGAGTCAACGAAATTAGATTTTAAAACGACGTCGTATGAGTTAACCTTGAGTTTTAACAGAATCGTAACCTCGTTAATCCGTTCCGTTTATGGACTTAACGTCGTGCTTTTTTTGGCCGAGTCAACGAAAGTTGAAGATTTAAATGACATTTTTCCGATAGTTCGTGCTTTTAATGGCCGAATTTTGAAAGTTAAGGATTTAAATGGCATTTTTCCCGTTTTAATTTTAAAACAAAACGACGTCGTTTTTTGTTTAACGGAAATTTTAAACGGGAACTTAACGACGTGCCTATTTTGGCCGAGTCAAACAAAATTTGTGATTTAAAAACAAAATCAACGAAAGTTGAGGATTTAAAAACAAAATCAACAAAAATTGAGGATTTAAATGGACAATCCAATAGTTCATGCTTTTAATCGCTGAATTTTGAAAGTTGAGGATTTAAATGACATTTTTCTCTTAGTTTTTTAGTTAGTTGGCCTTTACTAATTTAATTACTCTTAAGTCTCTTATGGGTCATGTTTAAAGGAGCCAAATTAAGCTATGCGTGCGAAACCGCAGCCAAACATTTGAAAGACAACTTTTAAACGTATCTGAATCCAAATCCTAACACATAATTTTATGAGTTTACTTTAGTGTTAAAGTAATAATTGGCGACAAAAAAAGTGAGAAAGTTAAACGAATTTAAAATAAATTGGGATGGGATAGTTAGGTCAAATTCTTTAGATGCTTCTGTGTGTTTGGTTGAGTTCTTACTATTGCCACATCACTGCATGATTATAAATATATATATGCATAATATCTGCAGCATCTACTGTTTTATTACAACTAATTAGAAAGTGTCATTTTCTCTTGATTTTGTATTTTGATGTTAAAAACATCCTTATTTTGCATTTATATTAAGTCCTTGTTTTCCATTAAATCCCATATCTTTTAAAGTCCTTATTTTGTATCAAAAAACAATTCGAACCTTTTTTAGCTGAAAATCTAATTCGGATCATAACTTTAGATAATAGAGATGTTTTAAACGATTATTTAGAACCAAAAAAACAAAAAAAAACTCGTAAAACACATAGATTAACGGAAGTAATAATAATTAATAAAGCGAAAATTAGAAGATAAGGGTATCGATTGTGCAAATAAGATTCTAAGAATGCAAGTTGACCAATTGATTATCGAAATGATCGATATTAACAAACATTTAAACTTCGATATTTTACAGATTGAGACAGCCAAAACAAATAATTCCAAACAGACGCATGCCAGTGCCAACCTCACTCACCTTCAGTTTTCTTATACCATTCCAAAAAACCATTCCCGGTTTTCACGTACTTAAGTACTCCACGTATTGCAAAATTGTATCCGTGTCCTAATATCCTTAATGCCCAATATATTTTAGCATTGTATTTTTATAAATTTTGCATACCATTCAATGTTTAATTTTCATTTTATTTTCTCGGTTATTTGGATTATTTTAAATAACTTAAATGGGTTAGTGTAAAAATTAATAAGTGCTTCGAATGTTTTATAATTTTCTTAAAATTTTTAATCACCACTAACTTATTAAGAAAGGAGATTATTACACTTTGACCATCCTTTTCGGTATAAATAACACATCCCCACGAAATTCTATTTAATTCCCATTAAGAAGAGAGATTGACGTTTTAACTTTGATTTCGTGGGGAAATATGATTCGAGCTTTCAAATGGGGGAGAAATAGAATTAGAGTTAAACTTCATAGAGATGTGTTATTATATGGAAGTTATCAGAGAGAAATAGAACGTCAACCCAAATAATTTTGAATTATGAAATTACAATAGAAATAGCAAAAGCATAAGCTTTGCTGATGATGCAAAAAATAAAAAGGTAATCTTTTTTTTTTTATGAATTCATTTCTCTAACAATCGCAAAATTCACGCAATTATATCGTCTCTCCTAATAAATCATATTTTTTTTTGTTCTTTTTCCTTTTCTGTATTTAATTTTTATTAATAATTTTTTTCTTATTTTGCAGTAGCTTATATAAATGGAGATTCCTTCGGCTTCTTCTTCTTGCCAGTTGCCACCATACATAACACAAAATACATTGCAGCTTCATGTAAATTCAACAACTCACTACTTTCTCGTCATCCAAATTAAAAAAACACAGTTTCGGTCTCTTTCTTTAATTGATTTCTCGATATCATGTAAATTGTTTCCATGTATCGTTTCCAAGTTTCTTCTTCATCGAGATTCGATCTTCTTCTTCTTCTTCTTCTTCTTACGAACCTCCTTATTGGGTTTTCCTGCATTTCTATCTCCTGCTCTTCGTTAGCCTTGAATTGAGAGATGTTCTTCAAAATGGGGTTGTCCGGTTTGAAGTAGTTTATGAGTTGTTTCCCCCTTAAATCGGGTTTGAGCTCAATCTTCTTTCCTTGTCGGAGAGTATATCACCGCAGAACGAAACAGAGCGAGTGAGTGTGGAAAGTCATGGAAGAGACTTTTGTGCCGTTTGAAGGAATCAAGAATGATCTTAAAGGAAGATTGATGTGCTATAAGCAAGATTGGACCGGAGGATTCAAGGCTGGGTTTAGGTACTATGAATATTCTTCTTTTTTGTTTGTGTTATGTGGTGAATTATTCATCGATTATACGCTTTAATTGCGTAGGATTCTTGCTCCCACCACATACATATTCTTCGCGTCTGCGATTCCTGTCATCTCATTCGGCGAGCAACTGGAAAGAAACACCGGTAAATTGCATCTAAATCCTCCAATAAAGTTTCCACCTTTTTCAATTTCCACATCACTATCAACCACCATTATCAAAAAATTTTGCAATTTTCACCTCAAGTTGGATTCTGAAATTTCGTAGATGGAGTTCTCACGGCTGTTCAGACCTTAGCATCCACCGCCATTTGCGGCATGATACACTCGATTATCGGAGGTCAGCCACTGCTTATACTCGGAGTTGCAGAGCCGACTGTAATTATGTATACATTCATGTTTAACTTTGCAAAGGCGAGACCTGAACTGGGACGAAACCTGTTCTTGGCGTGGTCTGGATGGTAAATTTTCTTGTGAGCTTTTTGATTTGCTTAAAAGAGTAATCAGGTGTTGAAAACACTGTGAAACTGTTTTGAATCTGTGTGTAGGGTTTGTGTTTGGACTGCTTTGATGCTGTTTGTTCTGGCTATATGTGGAGCTTGTTCCATCATCAATAGGTTCACTCGAGTAGCTGGGGAATTGTTTGGACTGCTTATTGCTATGCTCTTCATGCAACAAGCCATCAAAGTAAGTGGAGCTTGTTCCATCATCAATAGATTCCGATTTTTTGATATTTGATCAAATGTGGGTTTTCTAATCCTCTCTAACGCATATGGTTATTCAGGGGCTAGTGGATGAATTTCGCATTCCTGAACGGGAAAATCAGAAGCTGATGGAATTCTTACCTTCCTGGAGGTTTGCTAATGGGATGTTCGCTCTGGTTCTCTCCTTTGGCCTTCTTCTAACTGGACTTAGAAGCAGAAAAGCCAGATCATGGCGGTACGGAAGTGGTAAGTGAAACAACATCTCTAATCTCATGAGCTGGATTCTTCTCTTCCCTGGGATTCAGAACAAACATTTACTGACTCAATTTTCTTCTCTTGAGCAGGCTGGCTCAGAAGCTTAATAGCTGACTATGGTGTACCACTCATGGTGCTAGTGTGGACCGGTGTCTCCTACATTCCAGCAGGAGATGTTCCAAAAGGAATTCCCCGGCGACTTTTTAGCCCAAATCCGTGGTCCCCTGGTGCTTATGGAAATTGGACCGTAGTAAAGGTATGTCTTTTTCTTTCTACAAACTGAAACATTAAGACTTATAATGCTTAATGACTTGAAAATTTGCAGGAGATGCTTGATGTTCCAATCGTCTACATAATTGGAGCTTTCATTCCAGCCTCAATGATTGCTGTTCTTTACTACTTCGACCATAGCGTAGCTTCACAGCTTGCGCAGCAGAAAGAATTCAATTTGAGAAAACCGTCTTCTTATCACTATGATTTGCTTCTTCTCGGGTTTCTGGTAAGAATTTGCAGAATTGAATTCATATTTATCCACCTGAATTTTCTTCTGGGGCTTATTGGTCATAATCACTGCAGACCTTAATGTGTGGTCTACTCGGGGTCCCTCCATCAAATGGTGTCATTCCTCAATCTCCAATGCATACCAAAAGTTTAGCAACTCTTAAATATCAGGTAACATCATAACTCACCACGGTCTTACTTTTCGGGGTATTTCTGAGTTTTGAGATCGACGTTTGCTCTCTCTGCAGTTGCTTCGGAACAGATTGGTGGCAACAGCACGAAGAAGCATCAAAACGAATGCGAGTTTGGGACAACTCTATAACAATATGCAAGAAGCTTATCATCATATGCAGACACCATTAGTATACCAGCAACCTCAAGTAAGAATATCTCCCATAAAACTTTGTTTTTTTGTTTCCCGAGAGAACACGGAACTAAGAATAGTTTCTTCCCACTTGCAGGGTTTAAAAGAACTGAAAGAATCGACAATCCAAGCAACTACATTCACCGGAAACCTCAATGCTCCAGTTGATGAAACTCTGTTCGATATAGAGAAAGAAATTGATGATTTGTTACCAGTCGAAGTCAAAGAACAACGGTTGAGCAACTTGCTTCAGTCTACAATGGTAGGAGGATGCGTTGCAGCTATGCCTATCCTTAAAATGATCCCAACATCAGTCCTTTGGGGATATTTCGCCTTCATGGCCATAGAAAGCTTACCTGGAAACCAATTCTGGGAAAGAATCCTACTTCTCTTCACAGCCCCAAGCCGTCGCTTCAAGTAACTAAAGCTCCAATCTTTCTACCTCATTCAACTTCAAAAAGCCTGCCTCCTCTTTGCTCATTTCTGCTAAATTTCTATTTGCAGGGTTCTTGAAGATTACCACGCGACATTCGTGGAAACCGTTCCATTCAAGACAATTGCAATGTTCACCATTTTCCAAACGATTTATCTCTTAATCTGCTTTGGCCTCACATGGATCCCAATCGCAGGAGTCATGTTCCCTTTAATGATCATGTTCTTAATTCCCGTACGACAATACATCCTCCCTAGATTCTTCAAAGGAGCTCATCTTCAAGACTTAGACGCAGCAGAGTATGAAGAAGCTCCGGCTTTACCTTTCAATCTCGCAGCGGTAACCAAAAACCCCAATTACAAATCCAGTTACTCTGCTTCTTCTTTTCTTTTCTTCAACTCAATTTTCAACAGGAAACGGAGATTGGATCCATAACTTCTTATCCAGGAGACTCGGAGATTCTTGATGAGGTTATTACACGAAGCAGAGGAGAGTTTAGACACACGAGTAGTCCTAAGGTCACGAGTTCGAGTTCGAGTTCGACTCCGGTCAATAATCGGAGTTTGTCTCAAGTGTTTAGTCCACGAGTGGGTGAACTCAGGTTGGGTCAGATGAGTCCTCGTATCGTCGGAAATAGTCCGAAGCCGGCGAGTTGTGGGAGGAGTCCCTTGAACCAGTCGTCCTCGAACTGAGATTATATATATATTCAGTAAGCTCAATAAAACAGTACCCAATGAGGATGAATGTTTAATTAGTTAATTAATTTGATCTTAGCTCTTCAAAAACAAAAAACCTTCTTTACTTTATATGTGTCGTGTGTTTTATGCCCCTCTCCACTCTGGTGTTTGATCTTGAGTCTTATGTTAAATCTCTTACTTATTTCGTAATACATGTAATGATGAGGGGCAAATATGTAAAAAGACTTAAATGTTAACGGTAGCAATATGATCGGTTCACTCTTATTAATAGGTCAACTTTTACATTTCCAACGGATATATCTATCTATATATGTGTTCGTCAGAAAATTTAGTTATTTGATCACGTTTTTTGGGTCACGGAAATTTAGAGAGTTATTAGAAACTAATATATTTCGTTTAAAAAATTACTTTCAAGTTCTTTTTACAGATTAAAGAGTAACTATTTTTTTTTCAATTTCATAATACTCATGTAGACATAGATTACTTTTACACTAAGTGATAACCACTTTCATGTGCAGGAAATTTTATATAATTTTAGATATAAATTTATTATAGTTATTGATGAAGTTATTATTCCATATCTAAATTTTGTTTGTATATGTTAAAACATGTAATGATTTTTATTATAGTAATGAATATTTTTTTAACTATTTTTAAATTTGTGATTACTTTATATATTCGAATTAGCGGCTATTAAAACTTTTTAAAGTATTTAATAACTTAACTTTTTTATAATTTCACAAACTTTTTAACTTAACACCTTAACTTTTCTACTTTGATCATTTTTATCATATATTTCGGTGGCTTCTATTTAAATTTATAGCCGATGTGAAACTCTTAACACAGCTTTTTTTTCATTCATAAATTGGGTAATTTATGTTGGTTTAAAAAAAAATTAATTACATTATATATGCGGAAAAATATGGATTTGTTTTTTATTTATGTTGATGATGATGATATGAGGAATATAATAATTAATATAGTATAATGGGAAGACAAAACAAGAAGAGAGTATAATTGATTTATTTCATGATTAGTTTAATGAGATATAAAATTGATTTTCAAACAATTTAATGTGAGTGGCATAAAAATATAAATATTTTAGTAATTTAAACTTATTTTTATATTTTTTGAGAAACTCTATGAATTAGATTCTAATAATGTTTTCAATTAATATATAAAGGGTAGACACGACGGATAAAAAGATCTTTATATGTGGTTTTCTCAAATTATTTAAGAATTGGACAAGATTAAGAGTTTTTCTCACTTTTTTTTTGGTTTAAGAGATTTTCTCACTTATATATGCTTTTACTCACTTTTTTATAGATATGCATATATAGGTTTACCCAAAATAAACTTACCAAAGTTTTGGCTTAAAATTCCAAACACACTCATATACAGTGATATATACAGTGGCTCATGTTTTAAATCTTTAAAGAGCTCTATTTCCAAACGAAAACAAGCTACTAATATATTCACAATAACAAAGGTTTTTCCTAAAAAATGATTAATATATAATTCATGTACTGAATATTGTGTTATTTTCAAACTATAGATACGATAATAATAATATATTTTTATTTTTTATATTTGAAAATTAATTGGGCATTATACATAAACGTTATTTTTGTCGATCTATAAATGTACAAATTTCAACAAAACAAATAATTGGGGAAAGACACTTAGACAAACTGATACCAACACGTATTTTCATTACAATTTTCTTATATAAAAAAAGGCTCTACAAGGATTACGTGCGCATGATCTATAATCTATTTACACATGCAAATCAACAGTCCATAAATCAAATATATTATGATGTTACACTTACGTACATACGATCCTTTGATTAATACATGAAAAAAGCACGTAAGAAAAAGAGTGGGAAACAAATGGAAAAGGAAAGCGTGAATTATTACAATTAAGAAGCTTTTGAGCATGAAGAGAGTGGCTATCTGGTTAAAGTTAAGTCATGTCGTTCGAAGAAGCACTTTGGTACTATAGATAAAACAATACAAGGGTCAACTTCTATACCACATTCGAACCAGACGAAGACAAAAGTAGAAGAACACGATCGAGTGTTCGATGTCAATATATAAGGAAAAGTGGTGCTGCAATAGTTTTTAAGCCTTTTAATTTTGAATTTTGTCATTATGAGGGTAAGATGAAAAGGAATGGTCTCTAATCATCCTCCAAAAAGTGAAAATTAGTAGCACTTGAGTAGCAATATAATGTATGAGAGAGGTCACGAGCCAATTGAGACCGACCCTGTTGGGAAAAGAAATCCATTTTTTATAGGGTTTATTGTGCTGTTGTAATTAGGGATGGGCAAATGGTTATTCGGTTCGGTTCGGTTCGGTTATTTCGGTTTTCGGTTACGTTCGGTTATGTCTTTTACTATCCACTCGGTTAGTAACAGTTTTCGGTTCGGTTTCGGTTCGGTTACCATTCGGTTCGGTTCGGTATGGTTATCAAAATTAATAACCGTTTGGTAACCGAAATCTTTCGGTTATTTTCGGTTAACCGAATGGTTTCGGTTATTTTCGGTTATTTTCGGTTAAATTTCAAATATTTTCGGTTATTTTGGTTAAATTTCAAAATATTTCGGTTATTTCGGTTAAATTTCGGAAATATTTTGGTTAGTTTCAGTTATTTCGGTTAGTTTCGGTTATTTCGGTTCGGTTATTTTGGTTATATTTCGGTTATTTCGATTGATTAGGGGAAATAAACTTAATTTTTTTTTTTTTTGATATCCATGGATACCCATTGGTTATTAGATACCCATTGGTTATCGGTTAATAACCATTCGGTTATCATAACTAATAGATATCAAAAATAAAAATCATTCGGTTATTATGAAGTAACCATAACCTAACCGAATCATTAATTTCGGTTCGGTTCGATTCGGTTTCATTCGGTTCGGTTATTATGTCCAGGCCTAGTTGTAATCAGAAGATGAAGTCGAAAAGGGATTCATATGATGATATATCATATATGATTTACCGGTATAGTGATAATTTTAACATAATTAATGATTCTAATAACTATTGTTAAATTTTGGTTCTTTTGCTGGTATAGTGATAATCAAACATTCTTTTGGTGTAATCTCAATACATTGCGAACAATCGATAATTTTTTTTTTTTGGGTTAAAGTGAACAATATCTCGGGTTTTAATTTAACCAAGTGATTTTTCTAATGTGGAAACTGAGATAAACACTAAAAATTACGCATATTAGCTCACTATATATATCATGTTCACCTAACGCATGTTTTAGTATTACCAAAACAAAACGTGGCTGGCCAACAAAAGAAGAGCTAGCAAAGGGAACTCTTGCTTATCCTTTTTGTTTTGCTAAATTTGGTTTTTTAACACCATTGACTCGATCGATAGTGAAATGTATTTTGCGTATCATTGATATTCTTTCTGTCTGCAATAATGAAAAATAATAAGTTGCCTTATGCATAGGTCACCGTCTAAATCATGCAATGGATCTTTGTTTTGCGACTCTTGAAATTATCGTCTTAGACTAAAACAGAACTCTTTCGCATTCATTCCTCTCTTCCTCACCTTAAAAGCAAAGCCCACATTCTTCAACCTCACTTTTGATGGAAGTAGATTAGACATACTCGTTGACCCTTTTCCACGTGTCAATCCCAAAGTAGCTTGACCAAAAGCCACTCTTATTATCCACTGTTCTGTAATCTACGAGTACGAACTATACCGTATAAATTAAAACATGTTAGTCGAGATCGTATACAATTTAGTACTAGCCCAGGATATACATATTTGGTCATTTCAGTATTGAGTATGTATTCTATTTTGCCCCCTGAAGATACTATAAATCCTAAAAAAAAATTTCTTATTTTTTTTTAAAAAAGAATTGATATTACTATTACCCAATCACAGCTACAGCCTTAAAAGTCTTCATTGGTTTTGCTATGTTAATTTTTTGCTTTAACTTTTTACAAAGTTCTGTTAAAAAAAAAAAAAAAAAACTTTTTACAAAGCCACGTCCATTAATTCCACAATCAAAATTTCTGCAGTCAAAATTTTAATGTAAAAACATGCGATTACAGTTCCAATCAGTCGTCACTCGTTTAGTTAAAGAAACGAATGACAAAAGTTAGAGAATAACACAATCACCACACAACAATTCATTGTGGGCTGTGGCTCAACGTGCAAGGAAACCGTCTTAGCTATCATAGTGGGCTTTTTATCATCAGGTTAGGACTTGATGGCCAAGATTGGCCTAATATTGCCAATTAGGCCCATTATACCAAAAATTTCATTTTTATCAGTACAGCAATATCTCAATATCATTTTCTTTATCCTGTATGAGAGATCTTCATGTGTGCTGTTTTTTATATACTAGCGATACCTTTGTGTGTCATCTTCTTGCAATTGATCAATAAATTCCCAGTTGTTTCATTTGCACAGATAAAAACTAAAATATTATTTATGTTTGTATTTTTATTTCTATGTTAATATATTGGTGTTTAAGTTTTAAATCAACACACACAAACATCATAATATGTTTTATATTAATCACCTTTACAAATAAAATAAAAAATAAAAAAGTAAAACATGACGCACACCTAAGTAGTGTGTGTTTTTCTTTTTCTTAATTGAGGATTATTTTACGTTTGACAAGTTTTGGAGTTATTACTTCTTCTGTTTTATAGAGAATGTCATTTTGACACATTTTACAAATATTAAGAAAATTAATAAAATTATATTTTTTCCCTTATCAATACATTAAATAATTTCTTTTTCTAATTAATACATTAAACAATAGGATTAAAACTGATTTTTTAATAAAAAATTTACATTTAAAATACAAAGTGATATTTTTTGTAAAACAAAAATAAAGTCTTAAAATTGACATTTCGCAAAACACGTTTCTTCTACTGATAAGGCGACGGAACTTTAGCCTCTTGATGGACGTTTACAAAATTTACACGAACTAATTGTCCTTTCCAGCTATAAAAGTAATGTTAGTATATTCATCTATCATTAAAGAAACACTAATTTAATATCCACGATAATATAGTTGGATGTATGAATTATGTAGGTGAACCTGTGACGTTTCTTTTCTTGATGAATTGCCGATAATCGTTACAAAAGCACATGCTTGCGTGGCACGACTTACGTTAAAACATTTGAAAACTTTCTCAAAAAGGTAACATCAACATTTAAAAGCCTTTCCAGATTTTGGATTTCAAATCTAGACGAGTCTAGAGCTCTCTGGGCCGTCGAAAACTAATGTGGTCCAGTCTGAGCTAATGGTTTCAACGGTCCAGATTCATCTTCTTATCAACGCAACCATTGTAATTTGAGAATCACTTGGGGGGCAATTCCGTCACAACATTCTTACGTCTCGAACAAGCTACGCAACTAAAAGTGTGAACACGATAAGACATCTTCAGATTGTGGTCGGTTAATGACATTCCAGAACTACCCCCAATAAAACCTCTTAATTTCGAAAACAAACTTGTCGAATCAATTAAAAAAGTCAGCCATAGTTTGGTCGTTCAACGGAGGGTGTTTCTGTCATTTCGATAAAAGCTCCGCGCTTCAAAGCCAAAACACCAGAAATACGACACGTGTCATCTTGTTTTCGCCGTGTAAATCCACACACGAACTTCGAAAAACATCACGCTCTACCGCCACGTGTCCTCCCGGTTAACCCGTAGCCACCGGTTACCGGTCACCCACACCTGGGATCAGATCGTATATATATTCATCAGAAGAAGCACACGCCTCTCAGAAATTTCGTCCACGAGGAGAAAAACAAGCAAGCGACTTTGAAATATTCTTTCAAACACAAGTGACGCACGCACGCAGCGAAATTCAGTAGAAATTTTCTGGGCTAATCGGAAATTCAGGGAAGCAATCGAATTTTGTGATTGATGTGAAGAGCAGAAATGGTGGCTGAAGCAGAGGTTATGTTTCAACAGAGTTTACCGGTGGTTCTGGATGTCCAATTGTTCGGAGCATCAACCGGGGTTACAGGTATCGACGGTGTCTCCGCCGTGAAATCACCAGTTTCTTCGCCGAATCGCCCGGCGGCGTTGGTCTCAGCCGACTTATCGACTTCTCTTTCGGTAAGTGTTTCCGTTAAAAGTTGTTGTTTTTTTGCTCCGTGTCGAGGTTTCGCTGTGATAGTAGAATTCCAATAACTGGGAAATGATTTAATTGCTTAGATTTAGGGTTCTTAGATTCATCAAAGAGGAATCTGGGTTGATTCTTATCAGGTTAGTACTTAGTATTGGCTGGTGATGTCAAAAGAGTCTTAAATGCCTTTTGAGGAGTGGTTCCAATCAATTTAACGATTGCCCTTCAGAGATTTTGTTATTCCCCTTGTGTTTAGTGTTGATAAATCAATTAACTGGTAGATTAAAAATTTGCTTTACAGGGTTTAAAATCTGGTGATCTATTTCCGGAAGAGGATGATGATTGCAGTTCTAGTGTCTCGTTTTATGTTCCGGTTATCCGCTCTGGAAGCTATGCTGATATTGGACCTAGGAGATTCATGGAAGACGAGCACATTTGCATAGACGATCTATCTTCTCGACTTGGGTCGCTTTATGAGTTGCCAAACCCGAGTGCTTTCTATGCGGTATTGCATTCTCGCCTCCTTGCGTCTAATGCAAACTTTTTGTGTCATTTACTTGCTTAGAAGATCAGTCAATTTACTGGTTTTTTGCATCTTGTGTATAGGTTTTTGATGGCCATGGAGGACCGGAAGCAGCAGCTTATGTAAGAAAAAACGCCATTAGACTATTCTTTGAAGACGATAAGTTTCCACAAACATCGGAAGTGAACAGTATTTATGTCGAAGAAGTCCAGAGTTCTTTGAAGAACGCGTTTCTTCAGGCTGATCTTGCTTTAGCAGAGGACCGGAGCATCGGCTCTTCTTCTGGTACCACAGCTCTTGCTACCCTTATTTTTGGAAGGTACGTTGTGTAATTACTAATTACAGGTATAAGCAAGTACCGTAGACCAAGTCTGTCTTTGGAAGAGCAAAGAACTCAAATCGTATTTGCGTCCAGTCCTTTTGGGTTAGAATGTAGTTTTTGGTTGTTCGATCTGCGGTTTTTGGATTTTTTGGTTGAATGGAATATCGGTTAGATATGGTTTTGGTTTTGTTTCGGTTTCTTGCAAAATTGTACTTTAATTTAAAAGTTTTCCAAAGACATTGAAGTTTTATCAGTTTATTATGTCATTTTGGTTTCAGTTTTTGCTTATTTGGCAGCGGGAATCGGTTATTTCCTTTTTGGTTCTGTTTTTGGAGGGGGTTGGTTATTTCAGTGGAGTTTCGGTTTTGATTAACCCGGATTAGACACTATAGCTCATGTCCAACGTTTGTTCTTCTCATTGTGCAGACATTTAATGGTGGCAAATGCGGGTGATTGCAGAGCCGTTCTCTGTAGGAACGGTGAAGCCATAGACATGTCTCAAGACCACAGACCAATCTACTTACCGGAAAGAAGAAGAGTGGAAGAATGCGGGGGCTTCATCGATGACGGTTACTTAAATGGCATTTTATCAGTCACCCGAGCTCTAGGGGATTGGGACATGAAACTACCACGAGGCTCACAATCTCCACTCATAGCAGAGCCAGAGATCAAACAGATAAATCTGACAGAAGAAGATGAGTTTCTGATAATCGGATGCGACGGGATTTGGGATGTTTTGACAAGTCAAGAAGCTGTTAGTATCGTCCGACGTGGGTTACGACGTCACGATGACCCGATGAGATGTGCTCGAGAGCTTGCGATGGAGGCTTTAAGGCTAAACACGTTTGACAACCTCACGGTTGT
This sequence comes from Eutrema japonicum, assembly GCA_030161315.1. Classification (NCBI taxonomy): domain Eukaryota; kingdom Viridiplantae; phylum Streptophyta; class Magnoliopsida; order Brassicales; family Brassicaceae; genus Eutrema; species Eutrema japonicum. Next base: position 54,264,638 of record BSQW01000003.1, on the reverse strand, counting down.
TGTCGTTTGTTTCTTGACGATTGATGACGCGAGGGCGGCGGCCCCTCCGGTGGAGAAGCAACGGTGTTGTAGTTTGACGGCGGAGGCTTTCCATAGCTTGAGGAGCTTATTGGAAGGCTGAATGAAACGGTACATTTTGTGGCACAAAAAAAGGAGATATGAATGATGATGACGAATAATATATAGCCTCCCCTTTTGTTTCTTGGCTGATTAATTGGTAATCTGATCACAGATTTGAAGCGGCTGATGTTTTTTATTTATTTGTTGTATGTATGTAGTGTTAATTGTCTACGTGCTCGCATTTTTGTGTAAGCGGTCATTTATTTCGTGTATATGTATTTTAGTTTCTCTACGTCGATTTGAGTTTATGATGAAAAATTGAATTTGGATGGTTGTGGCTGGGCAAATTATCCGGATCCGAAAATCCGAACCGGTACCGAACCGAAAATATCCGAACCGAATTTGATCTGAATTTTTAAAATATCCGATCGGATCATAAATTCTTATACCTGAAAAACCGAACCCGAACCGGTATCGAACCGAAAATCGAATGGGTACTCAAAATACCCGAAATGTAATTATATACTCAAATATATTAATTATATTTAGATTTGATATAACTCAAATACCCAAAATTAAAACTATAAACCCGAATATATTAATTATTTTTTGGGTATTTCGAGTATTTTATGTATATTTTCAATATTATGAGTATATTGAATACGCATATTTTGTTTTTTTCTGAAATTTTTGGGTATTTTGGATATTCATGTTTTTGTGTTTTGTCTCGGATTTCGGTTTATTCAGGTTTTTTCGGGTATTAAGGATACTTTTGGATACTTTCGGATCCGGATCCGAACATATCCGAAAAATTTCGGATCTTAAAAAAAATACCCGAACCGAACCCGATCCAAATTTTTAAAATACCCTATTGGTACCTAAATCTCTAAACCCGAAATATCCAAAATCCAAAATACCCGACCCGAACCTAATCAGAATATCCAAACGCCCACCCCTAATTGGTTTTGATCTTTTCAAGTGGAGTTCTTTTTCTCCGCTATTTATTTTTTCTTTTCAAACAAAATACAATTAGAATTATGATACTATATAAAGTTCAAAATCGGTGTGAATTATATTCTTTGCGATGTTAAAGTTATGGGGAAAGTATTACTAGTTTTATTTAAAACGAGTTTAAAACCATTTGGTCATCTGGATGGCTGCGTTTGCTATTCACTGAGAAAGAAGTAAAAAGTGGAGCGTTGATGCAATTAAATGGATTCGGTGCTAGTTTGAGTAGATTCCTTTTTCGTTTTTTATTTTATTAGTGCTAGTGACACCATCCATTAATTAAAAACCAATCGGATTCGGCTATGGCCATGAAATGTTTGAGTGGATTTTTAGATTTTAGTTTTTGGCTTTTGGCTTTTGGTTTTCAGATTTTAGTTTTTGATATTTGCTTTTTGATTTTGTTGTAGATTTTAGTTTGTTAAAAACTTGAATGGTGGTTTATTTTATTTTTTAATCATCTGATATTGATATTGAATGGTGGTTTATTTAGTTTTTGGTTTTTGTCTATATATTTATTTTTAAAAAATCAAAAACCAAAACAAAATAAATGACCACCTTAGCTTGGTCAAAACGTCGCCGTTTCAATCGGGCAAGACAAAAAGCCACTTGCTACAATTGTGATGTTACAAACGAAACAGAAGCAGAGAACGCCGTTAAGTTCACCGTCGAAAAACACGGAAAATTAGACGTTCTGTTAAGTAACGCCAGCATCATGGAACAGCTAGGGAGCATCCTCGACTTGAATCTCGAACAGTTTGACCGAACAATGTCAGTCAACGTTCGCGGTGCGGCTGCGTTTATCAAACACGCGGCACGAGCAATGGTGGAGAACGGCACGCGTGGGTCCATCGTATGTATGACGAGATCGGTGGCTCGGGAGTAAACGGCGTTGTACCGTATGCGGTGGCGACGAGGATGAATAGCTGCGATGAGGAAATAGTCCAAAGATAATTGATTTGAATTTGTATTCTTACACCATATAAACTTCGCCTATGTGAGTTATATTATATGTAAGCAATTACGTCTGTCATAAAGTAAACTGGAACAAAGCAAGAGAAACATTCTATAAAACAAAGTGAAGTTTTAATATTTACTATTTTTTAAAAAATAAATGAAAAAGTAGACGTCTCACAAAAAAATCAACACTTGCTATAATTGTGAATTATAACTTACGAAATAATTATAGCACAATATAATTTGTTAAATGGGTCATCAGAGTAAACGACGTGGTGCCATTTGCGGTGGCGGCGGCTATGACTAGCCGTGACGAGGAGACGGCTATGCAGGTGGAAGAATATTGCAAAGCCAAAGGGATTCTTAAAGGTGTTGTGTTGAAGGCTTGGCTGCTCTGTTTCTTATTTCTGATTATTCGGTTTATATTAGTGGTCAGATTTAGCCGTGGATGGTGGTTTTAGCGTCGCTAAGTCTATTTGAAGGGAAGAAAACAAACAATGGTTTTACTTTTTAGGTTCTCGTCTAATAGATAAAACAGTTATTGAATATCATTTTCCAAAAAATTCAAAATTCTGATATCCATCCAAAAATATGTATCTATAGTATAGCTGTACGTATTAGTCTTCATTATAATTACTTGAACCATTTCAAATGGGAAAAAAAATAAAAATTTGAGGGAACTTATGCTAAAGCTAAGAGCATGATTATTGGTGAAACCCAAACGGGTATCTTAGCTAATTTTTTAATATTAAATTTGATTAAGAGACTTAGTTAAGAGATTCAAATATTTGTAATCTCCAATGCAAGAACCTCTATGGACCTCAGTGATGTCTCCTTTCACGGCGGATGACATATCGGAAGAATCCATCGGAGCACCGGACTCAAACCTCTCAAACTTCTCGATTCCGTCACGAGCACCGGACTGTCGCGGGATGCCGATGCCGAAAAAGAACGCTAATAGTCGTCACCTTCGACGGAGAGAACGAAGAAGAAGTTGTGTCGATAAAAAATATAAGGAGAGAAATCATTTTTTTTGCCCCAAATTGTATCTCAAATCACAGATGGACACGTTTCGATAAGAAACGTTTCTTACCATCTCTTAATTAAGAGACGTTTCTTACGATTTTCATTCACTTTAGATTAAATTAATACAAAATATTTTTAAGAAATCCACATTAAAACCTGCGATAATCATGGTCTAAAATGCTAAATAGATCTATTTAAGCAATTACATTTAGTAAATATGATTTAATTAAGAAAAAAATGATTTGAACCAAAAAGGTACAATATTATAAAAATAAAATGAACAAGTGCTTGGTGCATAATTTCAGACGGTCAAAACAATTCTTGAGCCATTAAAAAAAAATGAAACCCACTTGGCACGATAGAGTTGACTTTATTTACACACACACACATATATATACATGTTACATGTATAAATATCAGGACACAAGTTATCCATCAAAACAGGCGCAACAATGTCTGGACGCAGGCAACTTCCTCATCTCTCCTACCATTTCTGCTCAAATATATACATAAATGTATGTATATGTAATGTTTTGTTGACTCTTTGCAGATTGGAGGGCAAAATCGTAATCATAACCGGCGGAGCAAGCGGCATCGGGGCTGAGTCCGTCAGGTTATTTACTGAACACGGCGCTCGAGTCGTTATCGTTGACGTACAAGACGAGCTCGGTCAAAACGTTGCCGTTTCGATCGGAGAAGACAAGGCGAGTTACTATCATTGCGATGTCACAAACGAGATGGAAGTAGAAAACGCCGTTAAGTTCACCGTAGAAAAACACGGAAAGCTTGACGTTCTGTTTAGTAACGCCGGCGTTATAGAGCCGTTTGTGAGCATCTTAGACTTAAATCTCGACGTGTTAGACCGAACATTCGCCGTTAACCTTCGCGGCGCAGCCGCGTTCATCAAGCATGCGGCACGTGCCATGGTGGAGAAAGGCACGCGCGGCTCCATCGTTTGCACCACTAGCGTTGCCGCTGAGATCTCCGGGACGGCACCACACGGGTAAAATCGAAATTCGAAAAAAAAAAAACAATTATAATTTATATCCAAAACCCATTAACAAAATCTAAGTGGAAAGTGATTTCTATAAGTAGCAAGATAGTCATGCTAATGGAACGAAATTTAGTTTTTTTTGTCGCTAAAACTCGAGAAAAAAACATTATTTAATGAGAGATTTATATAACAGATACACGGCGTCGAAGCATGGGCTATTGGGTTTGATCAAATCGGCTTCAGGTGGATTGGGAAAATACGGGATAAGAGTAAACGGCGTTGCTCCGTTTGGGGTTGCCACACCGTTAGTTTGTAACGGTTTCAAGATGGAGCCAAACGTGGTGGAGGAGAACACGTCAGCGTCGGCGAATCTAAAGGGCATTGTGTTGAAAGCTCGCCACGTGGCAGAAGCTGCTCTGTTTTTAGCATCGGATGAGTCAGCTTACGTTAGCGGACAGAACCTGGCCGTTGACGGCGGTTACACGGTGGTTAAGCCGTAGCTACAACTGGGCCACAAAGATCCCATGATGATGATTTTAAAAAAAATTATTGGGTCAAAAGTTGACTTAGAGAGACATGGGGATTGAGAAGTTTCTGTGGTAGCAATTTTCCTTGAAACGTGGGATGTTGCATTTTTATATATGGATGATGGATCCATTCTACAACCAATTATTGCACATCTCGAGGATATAATAAAAACTAGTATAATTATTACAAACTTGTTTGATCAGATTCTATGGGTTAATGGGCCTTTCTATTCGGATTTTAATGCTCTTTGTTACTATGAGTTTTGTGCTTTCATAGTTATATGGTCTATTTGCTCTTTTATATGTAAGAGTTACTTGTTCAAGTATATTTTAGTTAGCAAATTCAGTAAACAGTACTCAAAATAAATACTTTCAAAATAAAAGTTAAATAAATTATGAAATATATAGACCCTTATTCAGTATCCATTAAATTGAAATTGAAGACGCAGGTGCAAATGAGAGTTACTTGAAGATTGATAAGTTTATGAGCAAAGGTTTATACAAAGATCCTAATGGTTTGTCTGTTATCACAGGAAACAACAAGAAGAAACTATTGGACCATACTGTTGGAAGCTTTAAAGGTTTGAAGGAACAAAAACGCAACTCCCAAGAGAAAACACTGAAATCCAACTTGAGCCGGTTGATGCCAACGGTTAGTTTCAACGACAATACTCTTAACTCGCCCACATCTCAGAAACGAAAGTCTGCGGTTTACCGGCTTTCGTTCAAGAGGAGATCATGCGATGGCCAAGAAGTTACCGAACATAGTAAGTTGTCAACAAAGCCTTGCAAATATGTATGCATTGTTGTGTGAGCTCGTAAATTTTATATAACCTGTATCGGTTTTTGTATATTTCATAATTATAAATTAAATAATCACCGTCAATAGATAGGAAATGCACCGTTGATACAGCTAAGTGGGTTCCATAAAATTATCTTCAGAAAAATCTATCAGTCAATGGGTAGGAAATGGACCATTGTTGATACAGCTAAGTAGGTTTTGAAAAATTATCTTCAGAAAAAAACAAAAATCTATCAGTCCAACCTTTAAAAATCTATCAGAAAAATCTTCGGACATATAGAAACGTTTCGAAAATGTTTTAAAGTATTTTCATCATAAATGTTTTGGCCAACAGTTTTAAAACAACGCAAGAAACCCAATTATTTATAACGTTAATTGTAGATAAGTGGACCTTAACTTCTAAAACTTTAACATCATTGTTGTGGATAGGGATGGGCAAATGGTTATTCGGTTCGGTTCGGTTCGATTATTTCGGTTTTTGGTTACGTTCGGTTATGTCTTTTACTATCCATTCGGTTCGTAACAGTTTTCGGTTCGGTTTCGGTTCGGTTATCATTCGGTTCGGTTCGGTATGGTTATAAAAATTAATAACCGTTTGGTAACCGAAATATTTCGGTTATTTTCAGTTAACCGAATGGTTTCGGTTATTTTCGGTTAAATTTTAAATATTTTCAGTTATTTTTGGTTATTTCGGTTAAATTTCAAAATATTTCGGTTATTTCGGTTACATTTCGAAATGTTTCGGTTATTTTGGTTAAATTTCGGAAATATTTCGGTTAGTTTCAGTTATTTCGGTTCGGTTATTTCGGTTAATTAGAGGAAATAAACATAATTTTTTTTTTTTGATATCCATGGATACTTATTGGTTATCGGTTAATAACCATTCGGTTATCATAACCAATAGATATCAAAAATAAAAACCATTCGGTTATTATGAAGTAACCATAACCTAACCGAACCATTAATTTCAGTTCGGTTCGGTTTAATTTCATTCGGTTCGGTTATTATGTCCAGGTCTAGTTTGTGGAAAAACATACTGATGAAGGATCTTTTTTAGTCAACAAATTGATCAACGATCATGACATATGATCTAATGGTTTGTGTTACAACTTCTATCCGGATTCAACCCCGTTTAGTACACGTTGTTGAAAAAAATTAATTACAAACAAACAAGTTGAATCTGAGTTTCTTTGACTTCAAATTTTGGACTAATTCAATTTGTTTTTTTATTCGTAAATAAATAGTCCAAGAAGAATGATTTGTTTTTATTTTGCTTTTCTGAATAATTATTTTTAGTTATTCTGTGTACTTTATATTAATTAGTGTTGTTAAAATTCAAGCTTCAATATAATTGAAGATATCTAAATAAACTGAACTAATATTGATTCATAGTTAGGATTAGGCCTAGGCAAAATAATCTGGAACCGAAAAACCAAACCGAACCGAACTGAAAAGAATCGAATCGAACCGAATCGAAAATGTCAAAATACCCGAATGGTTACCAATTTTCTAGAACCAAAATAACCGGAACCGAACCGAACCGAGAACCGAATGGGTACCCGAAATATAATTATATACCTAAAATATTAGTTATATTTAGACTTGATATAATCCAATTACCCAAAATCACAATTATAAACCCGAAGATATTAGTTTTTTAGACCGAAATAACCGTAATACCCAAAATATCAAAAATTTCTTAGTTATATTTGTCAAAATTTAACCAAATTTTATTTAAATTTAACAAAATTCTTAATTTAAAAAAATAATTTGGATACCCAGACCCGAACCGAACCGAATCGAATACGAACCGAATTTCTAAAATACCTGAATAGTTACCAATTTTGAGGAACCGAAAGAACCGAGAACCGAACCGAAGAACCAAATGCCCAGGCCGAGTTAGGATTTAGGAGAAAGTGTTTAGCATAGAAAAATGACGGATACATAATAAACATGGAAGTAAAAAATGATTAAAAAGTGGGAAGCATTAAATATTTCTTAATATTGGTGAAAATTGTAAAAAAAAAAACAATTTTCATTAAAGAGATGCCGTAAATCATCTTTGTTAACGGAAAGCTTAGTTTTAAGTTACGTTCTTTCAAATTTCCGTAATATGGTAGACCATCTCCATTGGAGGTTTTTAGTAAAAAAAGAAGGGAATTTTTAGTAATTTTCGGATTAAAAATAAATTAAAAAGGTTGATAAGTTAAGAACCGCTCCTAGCATCATTATCGCGGAAGAAAGTGGGTTTCTTAACCCCACTTAAAAAAAAATTATTAATAAAAAATGTGAATAGTGTAAGAAACTTTTAAGAAACGTATCTTAAATTAGAACTTTTAGATACGGTTTCTAAGAGATTCTTAAAAAATGTGAATAATTTATTAATTAAATAATCATTAAGAACCCCAAATCGGTTTCTCCAATACCGGCTCTTAAGTAGACGTGGCCGTGTGTAATCGGCGGAAGCAATTTTTTTTATTTATTTTCCTCATTCTCGACGATCTCTCTCCTCAACATTTTCTCACCTTCTTCGTTTGTGTCGAGTTCCAGGCGAAAGCGATAATCTATGGCGACTCTGAAGCCGTTATCTGCTGTTTCTCCAGCGAGTAGTAATTCAATTAGATTTGGATGTTTCGGCGGACGATTAGTGGTGGCGGCGGCGGCGGTTTGATTCGATGTGAACTCCCGGATTTTCATCTATCGGCTACACCGACTACTGGTTGGTTTAATTTTTGTTTCATCTTTGCTAGATGAGCTTTTTCTGATTATGAATGTGTATCGGCCAGAATTTCAGTCAAATTGATTGCTCAATTTGGTTGCAGTTGCAGGTGTATCGGCCGAATACACTCTTGGTTGATGAACTCAAGGGAAGGCTTGAGTTCTGGGTCGTTATCCTCGTTAAAATGACATGTGTATATACTTGACTACCTTCTCATAGGATCTTGCTTCGTTTCCCTTTGAGCTATGTTGTTTAACCAAACCCACGATGAGAGTTGGCTTTCTCTTTTTGTTCGAGCTTGTTTCTAGTTTTTTTTTGTTGCTTATTCACATTTAAATGGTTGGATTTGATGCAGTATTCACAGAATTCAATTCTCCTTCTAATGACACTTGAAATCGTTGCAAATTATGTTGGCATCTAATTCCCTTTACTAGTTTAATCTTACTTTAGTAGGTGTATGTGAAGAGCTCCCTTCTCCCACACTCTCCACCTACTTGTCTCAAGTAAACATTCTCTACATTCTCAATTTTGAAATCAAATTTTCTTAAACTAGTCCAGAGTTCTTTGTGTGAGTTGTAATCAATGGCCTGGAGTGTATAACCTTCAGTCAATAGTTTCCTCACAAGATCTCTTTCTGATCATGATTAGAAGCCAAAGTACTAAACCCAAAATGGATTATATGAATGTGCAAGAACTTAGCTATAAACGGGCATTATTGTGTTTGGTATTGCTCACATTAACTATCCATTAGCCATAGATTAACTTTGGGATTTAGCCATAGATTAACTTTGTTAAAGTTTAGGACACGGTGCTTCTTAAAATGTTATGATATTTGCAGTAAATGTGACTTGGTCTTCCTTTTTTTTGTGCCGCAGATGGAAAGCTCGTTCACATGCAATTCTCAGTGTTCTCCGAAATCTCGAGGCTGATTTCTTTTGTCTACATGTATTTTCTTCTGAAACATTTCTTCTGTTCTGTTTGGTTGAATTGAGCAGACATAATTCCTTGTTTTCTTTTTTAAAATATATATATATATATTTTTTTAAACCCTTAAAGGCTTCATCAATGGAGGAGTAAAAAAGACAAAAGTTCTTAACTATTCAATAATAACAAAAAAACTATTAAAATAAGGTTAAGTGGATATTAGATACTCTCATTGGAGATGTTCTTAGAGCATCATTAGTGGAAGTTTATGAACCTAAGTTTTTTAATTAGAGTTTGTCTACAGCTATTGTCACTCTATTGTCACTCTCTGTAGAGTTTCTCCTAAACTATAGGCCGAAACTATCGCCATCCTCTCTCTTCCTACGCCGAGACATCAAGTGTATATATATACCAACACTCAGACTCGACAGGTTGTTTATTTGGATCTCTCATTTGAAATCCATAAACACTGTCAGGACTCAGGTAAGTGCTCCAAAGCATTACTATATATATATTGACTAAATTATTTACATGAAGTGCATTACGTTTACGAATATACAACAGATTGGATGGCAAGATCGCAATTGTAACAGGTGGAGCCAGTGGGATTGTAGCTGAAGCCGCTAGGCTGTTCACGGAGCACGGAGCTAAGGTGGTCATCGTTGACTTACAAGAAGAGCTTGGTCAAAACGTCGCCGTTTCAATCGGGCAAGACAAATCAGTTTTTTTCCGCTGCGATGTTACTAGCCCTGGGCAAAATAACCGGAACCGAAATACCGGAACCGCAACCGAACTGAAATACCCAAACCGGAACCGAATCGGAATTGTCAAAATACCCATTGGATCCTACACATTGATACCTATGGGTATCGGGTAGAACCGGAACCGAACCGAAAATATTTCGGGTACCCGAATACCCGAAATATAATTATATATCCAAAAAATTAAATATATATCAGGTTTTTGGGTATATTTTTTTTTGCTTTCGGATATATTTTTGGGTTTTCGGATATAATTTTGGGTTTTCAGGTATATTTTTGGTATTTCGGGTATATGTTCATTAAAACTTTTTCGGATTTTCGGATAAAATTTCGGGTTTTTGGATATATTTCGGATTTTGGATATATTTTAGGTATTTCGGTTCCTAAACCTTTCAACCCGAAATATCCGGAACCGAACCGAAATCATTTCGGTACCTATATGGATCCTAAACCTTTGTACCCGAATTACCCGGAACCGAATGGTTTCTACCCGGAATCGAACCGGAACCGAAAATGCCCAGGGCTAGATGTTACAAACGAGACGGAAGTGGAGAACGCCGTTAAGTTCACCGTCGAAACATACAGAACGCTTGACGTTCTGTTTAGTAACGCCGGAGTCATGGAACAGCCTTGTAGCATCCTCGACTTGGATCTCCAATAGTTTGACCGAACAATTACGGTCAACGTTCGCGGCGCGGCGGCGTTTATCAAACACGCGGCGCGTGCGATGGTGGAGAAAGGCACGCGTGGGTCCATCGTCTGTACGACGAGCGTTGCGGCGGAACTCTGTGATCTGGGGCCTCACGCGTACACGGCGCCGAAGCACGCACTCCTCAGGCTAGTTAGATCGGTTTGTGGCGGGCTGGGGAAGTACGCGATTAGAGTCAACGGTGTTGCACCGTACGCGGTGGCGACGGGGATCAATAGCCGTGACGAGGAAACGGCGAGGATGGTGGAGGGATATTGCGCTGCGACTGGGATTCTGAAAGGTGTGGTGCTCAAGGCTCACCATGTGGCTCAAGCGGCTCTGTTTTTGGCTTCGGATGATTCGGCTTATGTTAGCGGCCAGAATCTGGCGGTTGACGGTGGTTTCAGCGTCGTTAAGCCGGCCTAAATAAATTAATAAATATTGGGCGTTAATAAAGAATTCCATAAACATTCCATGTAACTTAGGGGGTGGTATTCAATTAAAGAATTTAATTGAATTAGAAGGAATTAGAATTTCTATAAAATTCTACTGTTATTCAATGATGTATTTCATGAATTCTTTTAAATTCAAGTGTTATTGGATTAAATATTTGTAATCATTCTGTTATATTACTCTAAATTCTAGTGTTATTCAATTTTATAATTTCTTAATTCTATTAAATGTTAGTGTTATTCAATTTTATTGCAGTATAAGAATTTAATAGAATTTCAATGAAAAATTGTAAAAAATCAATTCTGAGCATTTTTGCTGTCATTTTAATAGAATTCATTAAAATTCCAACAAAAAACTTTTAAATTACTCAAAATCAATTGATTTTAAATTCATTTTCATTCTCTTAGGTGGGGGTATTGGATGATTGAATTTAAGAGAATGCAAATGAATTCAAAATCAATTGATTTTGAGTAATTTAAAAGTTTTTTGTTGGAATTTTAATGAATTCTATCAAAATGACAGTAAAAATGTTCGGAATTGACTCTTTACAATTTTTTATTGAAATTCTATTAAATTCCTATCAAATGACACTATCATCAATACTGCAGTAAAATTGAATAACACTAACATTTAATAGAATTAAGAAATCCAAAAATTGAATAACACTAGAATTTAAAGTAATATAAAAGAATGATTACAAATATCTAATCCAATAACACATGAATTTAAAGGAATTCATGAAATACATCATTGAATAACACTAGAATTTTATAGAAAGTCTAATTCCTTATAATTAAATTAAATTCTTTAATTGAATACCACCCCCTTAAATTCAATCATCTAATACCCCCACAAAGGAGTGTCAAAATGGGTCAAATGGGTGATCCATGACCCATGACCATAATGGGTCATATGTAAATGGGTCACCCACCCATGACCCATGAGTGATGGGTCATGGATGACACATGACCCATCTAATTACATGGGTCATGGGTCAAATGGGTCACCCATGAAAAACAAATTTTTATTTAAATAAATATTATTAATAATTTTTAGAAATAAGAAAATTAAAAATAGTAAATAATATTAGAATAATTTATATTATAAATTGACAAATTTTCTTTAATTATTGTAAATTGTTAATGAATTCGTGGAAACATTTTTTTGGCGGCAAAACACGGAATTGAGTTTTTTGGCGGGAAAACTCGCGGGAAAACGCGGAATCACATTTTTGCCGGGAAAACAGAGATTCACGTTTTGACAGGAAAACGCGGAATCACGTTTTTGGCGGGAAAACGCGGAATCACGTTTTTGGCGGGAAAACGCGTAATCACGTTTTTGGCGGGAAAACGCGGAATTGCGTTTTTGGAGGGCAAATGCGGAATCGGGTTTTTAGCGAGAAAATGCGGAATCAAGTTTTTTTTTGGGGGGGGGGGGAATACGGAATTACGTTTTTGGCGGAAAATAAAGTGACAATGGAAATATATATATTTTTAAAAATAAAAGTAATTAACTGTGAAATGCAAGTCTTGCTCATAAGTTATATAAGTGTATAACTCCGTGCATGTGTATCCTTTGAAATCTCTCAACAATGTCCGGACTCAGGCAAGGGATCCATCTCTCTCACTACTCAACTTCTGCATATATTTACATACAAAATGTTGATTAATTCATTTACTTGCCTATATATGAAGGAGCTTGGATGGCAAAATCGTAATTATAACCGGTGGAGCCAGTGGGATTGGAGCCGAATCCGCTAGTCCAAAATGTCGCTGTTTCAATCGGCGTACACCGGTACACTTAGTCGAAACATGGGCTTCTCGGGCTGATTAGATCGGCGCAGGGCCGGTCTTGAGCCATGCCAAATGAAACATTGGTCTTGACCCCTTTTTTTTTTTTGCCCCAAATTTTTTTTAAAATTGAGTTGAGTTGGTTTTGAGCCCCAAAAATTTCAGGACCGGCCCTAGATCAGTCTGTGGCGGGCTGGGGAAGTACATGATTAGAGTAAACGGCGTCGCACCGTACGCACTGGCGACACCAATGACTGCCACGACGAGGAAACGACGAAGCAGGTGGAGGAAGAATTTGCCGCCAGGGGGATTCTCAAGGGTGTGGTGCTTAACGCTCGCCATATGAGAACAAAAAGGGTACGTAATACTCTTTTAATAAATAAAAATCGGGCCTTTTTAATGTAATAATAGACTATTATTACATTAGAAATGTTTTTGTAATTTTTATTTTATTTTTATATAGACGATAGATATGTAATTTATTTTTTTTGAAATAAATTATTAAAATAAATTATTGGCCAAAGACGAAACAATAGAAATGTTTTTGCAATCTTTTATTTTATTTTTATTTAGACGATAGATATGTAATTTATTTTGTTTGCAATAAATTATTGGCCAAAGACGAAACAATAGAAATGTTTTTGCAATTTTTTATTTTATTTTTATTTAGACGATAGATATGTAATTTATTTTTCTTTATACCTAGATATTTCAAAATTTTATACCCGAAAATAAAAACAATAGGAAAGTTTTTTGCAATCTTTATTTATTTCAGAACAATAATATAATTATTTTATAAATGTTTTTTCATGCGTTAGACTTAAAGACATTTATAAAATAAAATAGGGAAAAATTATGATGCATAACAAAAGCAATGACATACATGTTTATTTCCAACAAGTTTGCAAAAACCTCCTCTTTCACATTCTTTAATGCAAAATGTCCAACATTTTCCGTCCTTGTCAGGATTATCATCGATTGTTGGAAGACATCTTCCAATTTCCCGATGGTCACTACAACATATCGAGTTCTTATCAGATACCCACGGTGCAATGTTTCCTTCTCCATTTACTTTGTTGGATCCTACATTTAACACACAATATGACTGTTAATTTCTGACTTCAAAACTTTAGACAAAAGCCTAATGTTTAGTAATAGACATCAAAAGAAAACATACCCATACATAGTACGAGAGCCACAAATACAACCAAGGAAACAATATTTGGTCTTAGCATCTTTTTTTTTTTTTTTGTTATATCAAAGCACTACCAATTGTTAGTTTTTTTTTTCTTTGAATGAGAACAAAACAAAAGAGGTGTTTCATATTTATAATTAGAACTATAATTAAGGTTTCATTTGAATGAAATATAAGAAACTTTTTATTGTTCAACCAAATAAAATGTATTTCCAAAATAATTGGTCAAATATTTATTATATTACTGCCTTATAAAATGTAATGAGTCTCACACTCATAAGCTAAGTTTTTCAATGGTATATATCTATGGACTTTTGGGTTTGGTTTTGGGCTTAGTTATGGGTCTAGTATAGAACTCAGAGTATAGACCTGTAAGCATCCCAATAACCAACCAGTTTCTTAAGACTCTTCGTTCTTATATAGTCTGTGACGTACAAAAAGGGTATGAATAAATAACTTTATATGGAGATTATTACATTCCGTGATATATTTATGCTTTTTGTTTTTTTGTTTTTTCACCATTTTAAGATCACACATTCTTAAGCAATTATGAATGTAATATAGTAAACCTGAATGAAGCAAGGGAAAATATATTACATCAGTATAAAATATATTACATTATACTGTATAATGTAATATATTTTATCTAACTGTCAATTTACACGAGTACCAAACGGTCAAAAACTGCTGGTCGTCTCACGTCGAAAACAACTCAACTGCCGAAATCAAAACCTCTCAATTTCTAAAACCCTTCTCATTTACCAAAGAATCCAAGCCAACTAAAAAAAATTTCATCAGCAGTAAGTAAATGATGGCATTGATCGTTTACTGGTACGATTTCATCTGCTTTGGTATAGTCTTGGCTGCAATCGTTGCGTCTTTGTGGTTTCTGCTGCGCAGAGAAAGAGGCTGCATAGACGTTGAAGTCACGGCACACATTAGCTTGTTACTGTCTAGACCAGAGCCAGGGAGCCTTGGTTCGGCTCGGTTATGGACCAGCTGCTGGAGAAGGTTACACCCTGGCTGGCTTCTCCTCACTCGTTCCATCTCTTTTCTCTCCATGGCTGCTCTATTGGCTTGGGACGTCATCAAGTGGGATACAACCATCTTCGTCTATTACACCGAGTGAAATTTCTTCTTTAGTGTTTTAAGCCCAAAATTCTGTTTTAATTCCGACCCAAATTTTCGTCATCTGACTAGTGTTGCTTGGTTTTATAACAGATGGACCTTCATGCTTGTGATGATATACTTTGCGGTACGTCGTAGCAGCTTAACGCTTTTGGAATATGAGTGTTAAATCGAGATTTCGTTTATGTTCATCTGTGTTTCTGTAGGTGGGGATTTTAGCTTCGATGTATGGTTGCTTGGAATATTCCAAAGAGCTAACACTGGAAAATGGTGAAGATGAATTCAGGCAAAGATTAGGGGTTTATGGTTGTTTCATGCAGACAATTTTTCAGGTCCGTGTCAGCACAGAGATCCAAGACTTTGCATGCTTTATACACAGACACTGAATCTGGTAAGTGTTGCAGACAAGTGCAGGGGCTGTGGTGCTCACGGACGTTGTGTTTTGGCTAGTTATAGTTCCTTTCCTATCGAATACTCACCTTGGCTTAAACATGGTACGAACATTAAGCTAACCTCTCTGTAAAAAAAAACCAATTTGACTTATCGGATTTATGCTCGAGCAGTTAATGATTTGCATGCACACGGCGAATGCAGGATTCCTCCTAATCGACACAGTACTGAATAGCCTTGTAAGCAATTGACATTAACAAGAAAAGAGATGTTAAAGAAAGAGTCGATAACATATGCTTTCTTCTTGTTTCAGCCGTTCCCTTGTTTTCGAATGGGATATTTTGTGATATGGAGTTGTCTCTATATCATCTTCCAATGGATCATCCACGCATGTGGCTTCACTTGGTAAGCACTAATGATCCTTAAGACACAAATAAAATCTATACTACTCAAAGCAAGTATTAAGATATACTGTAACCCATCTTAGGTGGCCATATCCATTCCTCGAGCTTGATAGGCCATGGGCTCCACTATGGTATGCAACTATATTCATCAAATGGAAATAATTTTCAGAAACTATTGTAGCTGTCTACAAATGAACATTGCTGTTCTCAGGTACTTGTGCATGGCAATTGCTCACATCCCTTGCTATGGAGCTTATGCTGCAATTGTAAAAGCCAAGAACTCATTCTTTCCATATCTATTCCCAAATGCTTTTGTTAAACCCTCAAGAGTTGATTGTTTGTGTGATACATCTATCAATCATGCAATACGATTTGAATAGATGATTAAGCAATTTCGACTGAACAAGAAGAATTGAAGAACAAGCAGAGCATAATATCCATAAAATAAACCTAGAAATTCCGGTTCTAGATGCAAAATCCAGAGCCATAGATGTTCAACATAATAAGATCCATAAAAGCAGAAACACTTGAAAAATTCCCAAAATTAAAATAAAAGCAGTATTCCAAGATAGAGATCTATCGATAAACGAGATCATTCTTCGCCTCCTTCTTTCTGGTAGACGTATGTGAGACCGCACTTACCACAGTAGTGACGATCGAAATGGCTAGCCATGAAAGTCCCAGCACCACAGGTAGTGTTAGGGCACTCCTTCCTCAGACGCTGGACTTTGCCGGAGCCATCGACCTTGTAGAACTGGAGAACGGCAAGCTTGACCTTCTTGTGCTTGTGCTTGATCTTCTTAGGCTTGGTGTAGGTCTTCTTCTTCCTCTTCTTGGCGCCACCACGGAGACGGAGGACGAGGTGAAGCGTCGACTCCTTCTGGATGTTGTAGTCGGCGAGGGTGCGTCCGTCCTCGAGCTGCTTTCCGGCGAAAATCAATCGCTGCTGGTCCGGAGGGATTCCTTCCTTGTCCTGGATCTTGGCCTTCACATTGTCGATCGTGTCGGAGGACTCGACCTCGAGGGTGATTGTCTTCCCCGTTAGGGTTTTCACGAAGATCTGCATCTTTGCTTTAGGCTAGCCAACGGCAAATGTGAAACTTATGTGCTTCTATATGGTGTGGTAGAGGCTAGGGTTTTGGACTTCGCTTATTAAATTACGCGATTACCCTTTTTGACGATGTGCCAAAAAAAATAAAACAAATGGGCTTATACGTTGAACAGACTGGGTCACTGGGGCATGGGCCTGTAAATAGAAAATGAAAAGGTATAACAAAAGTAATGGAGATGCGGGGGATCGAACCCCGTGCCTCTCGCATGCAAAGCGAGCGCTCTACCATTTGAGCTACATCCCCTTTTTGATTAAGCCTTCTGATTGCGAGATATTATTAAGTATTTGTTTTGTCTTCGTCTCTGGGAGACTTGAGGGACTTTTGCGATTCTTCGTCTGGCCTTTTCATTTTCCTCGTACCATTTCTCACTCGTAATCTCTGAGTTTTGTTGCGTCGTAGGAGTCGGAAACACAGTAGAAAACATGGATGATAGTTGCGCCGTTTGCGCAGAGAATCTCGGATGGGTTGCTTACGGATCTTGTGGTCACCGAGAGGTTTGCTCTACATGCGTCGTTCGTCTCCGGTTCATATTCGGCGATCGCCGGTGCTGTATCTGCAAAACCGAATGTCCCGTCGTTTTCGTTACAAAGGTTAGGCCTTTTCTCCTTTACTATCTCTTAAATGTCCAACTTTGTTAAGATAGTGTGAGGAACGGAAACTAAAACTTGTAAATCTGCTTGAAATTACTCGAATCTCGGGCTACATTTACACTATCTGCTCTTTCCCCTGCAGGCTTTTGGTGATTATACGAAGACGATTACTGATTTCTCGACCTTCCCGTCAGAACCAAAGGAAGGTCAAGTAGGATGTGGCTGGTATCATGAGGAAACCAAAGTTTTCTTTGATGACTTGAACCAGTACACAAGGATTAAGGCAATGTGCAGACTCTCGTGCACCTCTTGTGACAAGACAAAGAAGAGCCAAACAAAGGAAGGATCTAACCATCGTTTGAGGTTTAAGAGCGTTGAACACTTGAAGGATCATTTAAATCATCAGCACAAATTGCATATGTGCAGTTTATGTCTTGCAGGTCGTAAGGTCAGGATCCGAAGTTGCCCTCTTTGGTCTAAGATTTCTGCTAACGATTTCTCATGAACAAGCTCACGCTTTTGTTATGACAGGTATTCATTTGTGAGCAAAAGCTATTTACTAAGGCACAACTGAATCAACATATAAGTAGCGGTGACTCGGAAGTGGATGGAAGTGAGAGTGAAAGAGGAGGCTTCACTGGTCATCCTATGTGTGAGTTCTGTAAGACTTCATTCTATGGTGGCAATGAGCTATACACTCATATGTCTAGAGACCACTACACCTGTCATATATGCCAACGGTAAATGAAATGTGTATTTATTAAAGTTGTGAATTTTGATTGTCCTCTAAACGATTTCATTTGCTTCAATCTGGCATTGCAGGCTGAAGCCGGGACAATATGAATATTATGGAAACTATGATGATTTGGAGGTATGAATGTAGTCTTATATATGGTCTAATATTGTGGGTGCATTGGGTTCTGACTCTTTTTATATGTAAATGTTTCTCACTTGTTTTTGCAACAGGCTCATTTCCGCAGCGACCATTTTCTATGTGAAGATGAGTCTTGCCTTGCTAAGAAGTTCATAGTTTTTCAAATCGAAGCTGAGTTGAAAGTAAACCTTTTTTTATTTTATTTTTCATTCCCATTATTTGTTATGTTCTGCTCTATGGTGACACACAGTGATGTCTAAAGGACCACTTGCATTTTTTTTAGAGGCATACTTCTATTGATCATGGAGGCAAAATGTCTCGGTCTCAGCAAAGCGCATCGCTACAGGCATGTATCTTTTTCAGAGTATCGCTCTTGCGTGTTAATTTTTGCTTGCTTATGTTTAATATTCGGTTGTTTCAGATACAAGCGGCTTTCCAATACCAGAACAGTCGCCATGGAAGAAGACAATCATCTCGTCGCGAGACTAATCATGCAGTTCTGGAATCTCAAGCATCTTATGCCATTAACGATGGTCATCCTGTTCTTCAACCTATGAGGAGCTTTGGAGGTCCACGTCTGCGAGAATCTTCTTTTCCTCCACTCTCTGTGCAAGCAAACCGTGGCCAAACAAGATTTGGACAGAACTTAGAGAGTTTATTTAGTAACACCATGACTACTACTCATCTAAGACATCAAACAAATAGAAGTGCAACTGTTGGGCCTTCTCGAGCCTGGCCAGCGTTATACCGAGGCCCGACGCAAGCATCTATTACAAGCTGTGTACAATCTTTTAGTGCTTCTGCTCAATCTCAATGTCAAAGTAGGCACCATGCCAGGGTTGAAATTACTAGAACTCTTGCTTCTGCAGTTCCACAGGATGCTCGTAATGAACATACTGCAGTTGGTGGATGTTCATCTGGTTCTTCACCGAATTCCGGCAATGCAAAGAGGAATCATCACTCATCGTCAACTCCTAAAATGTCTGATACAAGATCAGTAGATCAGTCTTCTTATTCTGGTTCTCCTCCAGTTTCTGCTGTGAAAACTCGCAAGACATCATCCGCCGTGTCGAACATCCAAGAACCACAAGGTGTTTCTGATGTACAGTCTGCCAACAAGAGTTTGGTTGAAAAAATACGTGCCAGCCTTGGTCACGATGAAGAGTTATTCATGGCCTTCAAGGATACATCAGGAAAGTATCGTCATGGTTCGATCGATGCAAGAACTTACTTAGAGTATGTGAAAGGCTATGGCTTGTCTCACTTAGTTCTTGATATGGCTAGACTCTGCCCTGATCCTAAGAGACAGAAGGAGCTCATTGATACCCACAGTGCTTGTTTGAGAAGAGGGAACGATACAGTGGAGGATATGTGGTCTGTGCGGAGCAGTTCTCAGGTGAAAGAGAGTTGTGATTTGAAGAAAAGCAAAGGGAAAGCTGTGAAGGTTGAAAGTAGCAGTGACTACATGGGAGTTAAGTTGCAATTCTCTGACAAATCTCAGGATGAAGACAAGGACGCATACCGTTCAGACAAAGGCAAAACAAAAGTGACAACAATTGTGGATTCTTCATCAGCTGGAGTGGGATTAGCCAACACAGGCAAGCAATGTAAGAAAACTTCAAAGTTTCACAAAGCACGTCTAGGCGAGAAATCAATGGCTGCAGTACCAAACCTTAGGAATTCTAACCCAAAGCCTGAACCAGCATCTAAGAATGATAACTCCAAAAGTAGCCAGAGCTCTAGCGGTGGATTGCAACTTCGTGGTGCTTGGCGGAGAGGAAGTGCAAAACTCTTCTCCTAGTAATACAATCTCTGGTCTCTTTTGCTTTCTCAGGAAAATGAACAACGGTATAGAAAAAAGTCAAAAAAAGGGGGAATACAAGCTTGAAACGAGATTCGGGGTAGAAAGTTTTTGCACAGATGAACCAAGTCTAACCAGTCATATAAGTGTTTTGTGTCTTTTTGATGTAACAAAGCTTATGTTGAAATAATGTATATGGACTAGCATCGTTTGGTTCAACCGAAGGTTTTCTCACTTCTATAGCACATGTAAACGAATCCATCTTCCGCGTCTTTGTAAGATTCGTGGACTGAGTCCATTAGAGCAGCTGCAGAGCGAGACAAAGAAAAACAATAGACATTGCCTATAAAACCTAGCACGAAAATATCTCGTGGAGCCAGAAACCTAACATGAAAGACAATTCAATATCATCTTTTGCCAAGAAGACTGTTCGTTCTCATGAACAATTTGAAACTATATCATATAAAAGTCATCACATAGAATATACGATGATGAAGAGATTATGAAATATAAATCGGAATAAAATTCTACTTCTTTTCTTGGATCGCAGGCAGATCGGTTTTGCAATACTTCTTCTCAGCAATTACCTGCAAAATATCCAACACATTGAACAAAATTTGGGTTCCGAAAATTTACAAGTTCAGAGGGTTAAATTGAACGTATGAACGAATTCAAACGAATATAGATTATTATTAATATATATATTAGATATTAAATGTTAACAACAAAGCGGGGATAGCTCAGTTGGGAGAGCGTCAGACTGAAGGTTGCGTGTTTGATCTACGCTCACCGCATTTTTGTGAAACATCGTAATCATTTTTTTTTTGTGTGGTTGTTTTGCTAAAATGAAACATCTTAATCTTCGATATGAAAATCTCTATAATATTATTTAAGTAGACATTTAAGAAAATGAACTTTATTTTATAAATTATTACATATTATGTCATTACAAATAACAAAATATAATTGAAATAGGAAATGATATAATTATCTTTTAAAACCATTGAAGAAAATATGAAAAGTATTTGTTATCATTAAAGAGGTTATTTATTATTTAGTTTCTTAATTATTTTTAATATTATATATTTTTAAATAATAATCAATCAATATATATTCAAAGAAAAAAATTATTTGAAATTTTGCTATATTTTTCACCATAATTTATTATATTTTATTTGAATATATATCAAAAAATTTATAAAAAGTTAGACAAAAAAATTGTTTTTTTTAAGAGTTCGTCGACTAACCATAAACATCAGTCGTTAAACGGTGCATATTAGAATTATGTTTTCAAAACTATAGATTTTTGCGGGTTATACTGAATAATATTTTAGTGTATTGTAAAACATGTTAAATAGATAAATTATTCCGAATTGATAATTTTATATATAATCATTAGTTAAAAATATTATAAATTTCTGTTAAAAATATTTTTTCTTAGATTTTAAAACAGCTTTTTTAAAAATATGAACCGTGTATTAATAAGCGCGGATTAAGTCCTAGTATGGTGTTGATTTGAATTAAGTCATAACTCATAATTAACTATGGGCTTGATTGGAAGGAGTTTTAGAGACTGCACACAGCCATATTTATGTATACAGCTAATTTTTGTTTCTAATCATGATTTCTAGAGATTTTTAAACCTACAACCTTTTGTATCATTTTTTGGTTGTAGAGAGCTATATTTTCACAGTTCATATTTCATTTCTTTCACTTTTTAAAAAGTTACAACCAAAATCTTACAACTAAAAAACCTACGTCTAAAAAATCACAGCTTAAAACCGAAAGTTACAGCTGTTACCAATCAAACCGAATGGGGTGTGACTGCTGAGCTAAAAACCACTAACCACACCACGAGAAGGACACGTCACATCGGTTTATACATAGTAGTTTCGGTTTAGGATACGGCTTTGGTTTTTGGTTTGGTTGGTGGCTCCTTTTACTGACTTTGAGGCAAAAAGGTGAATACCATGCCGTCAAGCTGAATTTACCGGCTGGGGTTGGTGATTGACCGGTAGTTTCGATAAAGGCAAGATTCGCACACTTTACACTAAATATATATAATTAGAAATTCAATATATATTTGGATAGAGAGATAGAGAGGAAACTGGTAACTGTCATTCTCTATCACCAACTACCGCAGATCTAAACCGTTGAGGTTTTACATCCAACGACTGTGATTCACCATTAACATAAATCCAGTGGATTCACAAAACTAAAAAAAAAAAAAAACCTGCTACTTATCCCATTGAAGCTTACACAACAAAAATTAGTGTGTCCGCTATTTATATAATGTTCAGAAGAATTACATGATGAAACAAATTAGCTTCTTCATTCATAATACATTTGTGAGTTTCTGTAATTCATCTCTATAATATTATTTAAGAAGATATTTTTGAAAATAAATTTTGTTTTATAAGTTATTACATAAAATGTCATTATAAATAACAATAAATAATTAAAATAGAAAATGATATAATTGTCTTTTATAATTACTGATAAGAATATGAAAAATATTTATTTTGTATTAAATATGTTATCTACTATATATTTTTAAATAATAATCAATCCATATATATTCAAAGAAAAAATATATTCAAAATCTTAATATATTTTTCACTATAGTTTATTATATTTTATTTGAATTTATATCAAAATAAAAGTTGAAAATATTTTATTAATTTTATAAAAAGTTAAACACAAGAAAATTATTTTTTTAAGAGTTCGTGAATTAATCACAAAACTATAGTCATTAAACGGTGCATAATAGAGTTATGTTTTCAAGATTATAGGTTTTACGGGTTAATCCGAATAATATTTTAATCCACTGCAAAACGGGTTAAATAGACAAATTATTCCGTTTGACAACTGTATCTATAATCATCAGTTATACATATTATAAAATTCAAATAAAAGCAAATTTTCTTAAATTTCAAAATAATTTGTTTAAAAAAAATTATCCCATGCTAATTAGCGTGAATTAAATCATAATTTTTTTATAATTCTAAAGTCTTCAAAACCAAAACTTGTCTTAAGAACAAAGTTTGGCAAGTATTATTATTATTTTTAAAATGAAGTTCCCTAAACCAGATGATTGGAGTACCTTTTTTTCCCCCTCTGAAATTATTCTGCAATAAAAAGAAAAAAGTAATATTCTCTCAATGTAGAGCAGTATTCGACTGTTTTCTAGAGTAGAAATGAATAATGGAATTCCACTAGAAAATATCCGACCGATTCAGCCGGTAACCAGTTCCTTAAGGTTAAAAAGGAGAAAAACTAAAGAGAGAAAAAGGGTTCTATATAAGGAAGACGTGCACTGGCGTTAAGGGGTTGCGTCCAGTGCTTTGGTGTGTCGGCTGCTTCTCTGCTCCTTTCTCAGATTTCATCTTCACAGGTCTCTCTCTCTCTCACTCTCAATACTGTATCGATCTCCTTCTCTCTCCTTTCTCCTCTCATCACAGTAACTCTCTCTCTCTCTCTCTCTATTTCTCTCACCATTTGATCCAGATCTGTGCCAATCATTCGCTCTTTTGTTTGGTTTAGGCTTAGGGCATATATTAGTGTTTGATCTTTACTAATTTAATGATTGTAAGATTTGCTAGATTTAATCTCTGTTTCCAGTTACTGATCTGGATTTTAACGGTTACACTTCATTTGATTAATCTGTGTCGGAATTTATTTTTCTATGATTCTCTCCACTTGATGTCGAGTTTCATTTTCGAATCCAAAATTTTGATGTTTTTTTAATCCCTTGATTCGTTTTGCTTATGGGTTTCGAAAATCTATGCGAAATATTTGCCTAATTATATGATTTTGAGCTCTTTCAACTCATACAGATGAGCCTCCATTATGTTTTATCGGAGTATGTCTGCATATTTTTGATTTTGTATCTGATATTTGTTTAAAATGTTGCAGGCTTGTAAGATATGGAGTCGTTTCTATTTACATCCGAGTCTGTGAACGAGGGACACCCAGACAAACTCTGTGACCAAGTCTCTGATGCAGTCCTCGACGCTTGCCTCGAGCAAGACCCCGAAAGCAAAGTCGCATGTGAGACTTGCACCAAAACCAACATGGTCATGGTCTTTGGAGAAATCACCACTAAGGCTAAAGTTGACTACGAGAAGATTGTCCGTGACACTTGCCGCGCTATTGGATTCGTCTCTGCCGACGTTGGTCTCGATGCTGACAACTGCAAAGTACTGGTCAACATCGAGGAGCAGAGCCCTGACATTGCTCAGGGTGTTCATGGTCATTTCACCAAACGCCCTGAGGAGATCGGAGCCGGTGATCAAGGTCACATGTTTGGGTATGCCACAGATGAGACTCCTGAGTTGATGCCGTTGAGCCATGTTTTGGCCACAAAGCTCGGTGCCCGCCTCACTGAGGTTAGGAAGAACGGGACTTGCCCATGGGTGAGACCTGACGGGAAGACTCAGGTCACCGTTGAGTACTACAATGAGAACGGTGCTATGGTCCCTGTCCGTGTTCACACTGTTCTTATCTCGACCCAACACGACGAGACTGTCACCAACGATGAGATCGCCCGTGACCTCAAGGAGCATGTGATCAAGCCCGTGATTTCTGACAAGTACCTCGACGAGAAAACCATCTTTCACCTAAACCCATCTGGTAGATTTGTCATTGGTGGGCCACACGGTGACGCTGGTTTAACTGGACGCAAGATCATCATTGACACATACGGCGGTTGGGGAGCTCATGGTGGTGGTGCATTCTCGGGTAAAGACCCATCGAAAGTGGATCGAAGCGGTGCTTACATAGCTAGACAGGCAGCTAAGAGCATTGTAGCCAGCGATCTAGCACGCAGGGCGCTTGTTCAGGTCTCTTACGCCATTGGTGTCCCCGAGCCATTGTCGGTTTTTGTTGATACATACGGAACCGGGAAGATTCCAGACAAGGAGATTCTCAAGATTGTGAAGGAGAATTTCGATTTCAGGCCAGGCATGATGACAATAAACCTTGACCTCACGAGAGGTGGCAATGGGAGGTTCTTGAAGACAGCTGCGTACGGACACTTTGGTAGGGACGATCCTGACTTTACCTGGGAGGTTGTTAAGCCCCTCAAGGCAGAGAAGGCTTAAGAGTCGTTCTGTCGTTTTATTAACTACGTTTATGTTGTTTGAAACTCTTTAAATCGTTTGTGGTTTTCATTCTCGATCATTAAACTTTTATCATGTTATATGTACTCTTTTGATATGAGCTTATGTTTCTGTCTGAATCTGTCACTCTTTCTCTCTCAATGGAATCGCAATGATTATTATTAAAACGGTTTCAACAGTAACACGTGATAGAGAATGATTTGTAGGTGATACGTCTTAACAAGATCATTCATCATTTTTATTTTTTTAAAGTATTTATCAACTAAACGACGTTTTAGTATGACAAGTTCCTAGTTAGTCGTCGGTTGTAAAACAAAGAGCATGAAGGGAGATGGAAGTTTCTTGGTTTCTTCCAATATACTTCTCTCATATTTAACATAAAGAAAATTAACAATTATAGAAAGAGATAGTTTGCTTGAATCAGAGGATAAAAGACAACTCTTCTTCTCTTCATATTAACTAAAACGCTTAAAAAATCTACTACGACGACAAGATTCATCTTCTTGGTCAACAATATCTCCGTTCACTCAATTTTATTCCTATGGCGGAGGATATATGAAACAGAGTTTTCTTTTTCTTCACGCGATGCTCTGTAATGAAAGAGAAACCGATAGGTAGCCTTCTAGAGATTTCCGTAAACCTTAAGAAGGAGGAATCAAGGCCTAAGAGATGGTACAAAGAGAAGAAGGACCACTCGAATGAACCCAGACTCAATGCCAAAATCAATGGCGTAAGAAAGAGAGAGAGAGATTCAGAAAAGTAATGCTCAGATTATCTTCTCCTTGCTAAACGCCAAAGTACAGTACATAAAGGATATTTCTGCAACGGTCTAAACACGTGACTCGTTGAATTGAAAAAGAAAACAAACAATTGAACCAAAGGGAAATTGCTGAATTGAACCAGGAACAAACCGGTCCAAATTATTGAATTACGTACGATAAGGTGGGAAATGTGATATCCTATCACAATACTTCCCTGTTCGAGAACAACCTTGTCCTCAAGGTTGAAAGTTCGGGAATTTGGAGATGAAATCCTTGTAGAATTCCCAGGATGCTTTATCTATCGGAAGTCCCTTCCATTTGACAAGGACTTTGGTGACGGTCTGGTTATGACGACGAATCATCTTAGTCTCAAGGATAGCCTCGGGTTCTCTCTCAGTCGCAACATCAAGTAGGTACTGTGGTAATTCGGGGACTGTATCCGGAGGGTTCGGGCAGAGCTTGAGTTGACTGACGTGAAAGACGTTGTGAATGGCTGCAGTTGCTGGGAGCTCCAACTTGTAAGCTACAGTACCAACGCGATCCGAGATACGAAAAGGACCGTAAAAGCGGGGAGACAGCTTGTGAGGTATGTTTCTGTTCTTGAGAGAGTGTTGGCGGTAAGGTTGAAGCTTGAGATAGACAAAATTCCCAACGGAAAATTCACGGGTAGAGCGGTGAGAGTCTGCGTGTTGTCTCATGCGATTCTGAGCTCGGAGCAGATGAAATTTGAGCATGGATATAATCTCTTCACGTGAGCGTAGGGATTTATCAACTGTGTCAGAAGAGCTCTCACCCGGCAAGTATGGGAGGTGTGTAGGGGGGGGATGACCGTAGATAACCTCAAAAGGAGTGCTCTGTATTGCGGAGTGAAATGTGGTGTTGTACCACCATTCCGCGAGAGGAAGCCATTGGCTCCAAGTGTGTGGAGCATCCGAAGTCATACAACGAAGATACGTCTCAAGAGTTTTGTTAGTTACTTCGGTCTGTCCGTCGGTTTGTGGGTGGTAGGATGTAGAGAACTTAAGATCGACACCATGAACTCGAAACAATTCTTTCCACACCTCGCTGAGAAAAGTGGGATCCCGATCACTGATGATGTCTTTGGGCATCCCATGTAACTTAAAAACATTGTCCATGTAGGCTTGGGCAACTGTCAGCGCTGTGTAAGGGTGAGATAAAGCGATGAAGTGTGCATTCTTGCTCAATCTATCAATGACAACCAGAATACAGTGCTTGTTGGAGGAGGGGGGCAATCCCTCAATGAAGTCCATGCTAATGGATTCCCACACACCAGCAGGGATGGGAAGAGGTTGGAGTAGGCCAGGTTTGGCAGCTAGATCATACTTGCTACGCTGACAAACAGAACAGTTGCGTATGTAGCGTTGAACCTCAACACTCATTTTGGGCCAGTAAAACAGAGACTTGATGCGTCGCAGAGTAGCGTCACGGCCCGAGTGTCCTCCGATTGCAGAATCGTGCAGCCATTTGAGGATTTGAAGCTTTAACGCGGAATCATTGCCGATAACCAGTTTTCCTTTGCGTCGGAGCTCATTGTTAGCGAAGGAGAAGGATGGGTGAGACGAGGTGTTCTGCTGAAGTTCGGAGATGATTTTTGCAAGGAGAGGGTCTGAATTCCACAGCAGCTGAATCGAGTGTAGTAGGGTCTGATCAATAGTGGAGAGAGTGAGGTGTAGCAGTTGAGAACCTGTCATGCGAGATAGAGCATCCGCAGCCACGTTTTCTTTACCCTGTTTATATTGAATCTCAAAATTGTAACCCATTAGTTTCGAGAGCCACATGTGCTGGAAGGGAGTGGTGACCTTCTGATCCAGCAAGTATTTGATACTTTTCTGGTCGGTTTTGATAACGAAGGGCCTGTTCTCCAAATAGGCGTTCCATGTGTGGACCGCGTGCACTACGGCAAGGAGTTCTTTTTCGTATACCGAGAGTGATTGGTGTCGGGGCCCCAAGGCACGGCTGATGTAGCAAATAGGGTGGTGATCTTGCATTAGGACAGCCCCGATCCCTGTGTTTGATGCATCCGTTTCAACAACAAAAGGTTTCTCGAAATCAGGTAAAGCCAAAGTCGGTGAGGAGACCAACGCATCCTTCAGAGTATCGAAAGCAGATTGAGCTTCAGAGCTCCAAGAGAAACCGTCTCTTTTGAGCAAGGAGGTGAGTGGACGAGCAATGATGCTGTAGCCTTTGATAAATCGGCGATAGTAGTTGGCCAAGCCGAGAAAACTTCGTAATTGTTTCTGTGAGGTGGGAGCTGGCCAGTTGGAGATAGCTGCAAGTTTCTTTGGGTCTGTACTAACCCCTTGAGCTGAGATGAAGTGACCGAGGTACTCAATCACCGTAGCCCCGAATGTGCATTTAGAGGGCTTCAGGTAGAGCTGTTGCTGCTTAAGGATTTCAAAAACATGAGCTAGATGTTGTAGGTGGAGATCCCAAGTAGGGCTATACACCAAGATATCGTCAAAGAATACCAACAGAAACTTCCGAGAGATGTCTTGAAAAACATGGTTCATCAGTCCTTGGAAGGTACAAGGGGCGTTGGTGAGGCCGAAAGGCATCACAAGGTACTCGTAATGGCCAGAATGTGTTTTGAAAGCGGTTTTATATACATCATGAGGGGACATACGCAGCTGATGGAAACCGGCTCTTAAATCCAACTTCGAGAAGTATTTCGAACCACCCAATTCATCTAGGAGATCTTCCAGCAAGGGAATGGGGTATTTATCCTTAATTGTCTGCTTGTTCAGTCCTCGGTAATCCACACAAAGCCGCCATGATCCGTCTTTCTTCTTTACCAAAACAATAGGAGAAGCATAAGGACTGGAACTGTATTGTATAATTCCTTGCTGCAACATTTCCTTAACCATTTTATCGATAACATCTTTTTGTAAAGATGAGTAGCGATAAGGCCTCTGACTGATAGGATTTGAACCCGCTTCAAGAGGAATTTGATGATCGAAACCATCACGGAATGGTGGAAGCTCCAATGGTTCTGCAAACAAGCCAGCAAAAGAGTCCAATAATTTTTGTAGTTCTGAATCATCGGATTTATCAGCTCCACTAGCGACGGTATGAAATAAAAGTGATGCAGGTTCCAGTGGGGAGTTTATGTTCTTATCGTCAATTTCTCTGATCTGTAGCAAAGAAATTTGGGGCTCTTGAAGCAGCAATTTGTTGAGAGTGCTCCCTTTGATCACCTTACAGCTTGATTTCGTCACACCACGCAGGACATGTTTGAGTCCCTTGAGTGTAAACTCCATTCGTAAATTCAGGAAATCCCATAATATTGGGCCCAAAGTGCAAAGCCATTGGACTCCGAGCACCAGGTCGCAGCACTCTAGCGGAATTGTTCTTATCTCAGTGGTGAAGTTATAACCCTGCACTCTCCATGAGAAGGTACGGCACTTATAAGAGGACATTAACTGACTTCCAAATGCCCCCGAGACTGGCATCGGTTTGACAGCTTCTAACCCGCAACCAATCTCTTTAGCTGTTGACAGATCCAGAAAATTATGCGTGCTGCCCGGATCGATCAGTATGTAGAGTTTTCGCTTTCCGTACTGTCCAACAACGCGCATACAGTTGTAACCTGTTGAGCCATTCAATGCATTAACCGAAATAGTTAAGACTTTGTCGCTGTCTTCCTCTGTTACTTCCGTAGGTTGAGTTTGATCCGCAGTGTTAAAATCGATCGTCTCTTCATCATCAGAGGATGTGTCCTCTTCTCCTTCCAAGACGTAGATCTGCGAGCGTCTGTGTTTCAGATGATGCCCCGGGGAGTAAGGTTCCTCGCAAAACATACATAACCCTTTAGCTCTCCTGTCCTGCATTTCCTCGTAAGAGAACTTTCTCGGCCCTTTTTCCGTATTCTGTCGTGGCGGAATAGGGGATTTGAAAGATAACTGTTTGTTTGAATCTGGAGTCGGGAGCAGCGGGGTTGGGTGTGTATTGCGTTGCTGGAATTGGTTATTATTCCTCGGGAAAGGGTTGAAGGGAGCTCTGTTCTGTTTCACAGGTGTGTGAAGGAGTGAAGATTCGTGGAGTTTAGAGATTCGGGCTGCTTCAGCGACAGTTTTTACGTCGAATTGCCTGGTGTGGTAAGCTAAATGAGGGCTCATATTGGACAGGAATATGCTAAGGGCATGACCTGCAGGCATGGCAATCCTTGTCCGTATATCTTCGAATTTTTCCAGATAGAGCTCTACAGGATCATTTCGTTGCCTCAAGCTTACCAGCTCAGCTAATGGGTCATCAAAGAGTTCATTAAACCTTGAGGATATAGCTATGACGTAGTCAGTCCAGGAAGGTATGATCCCGTATCTCTCCGCCATGAAGTTATGGTGCCATTGAAGAGCTTTTCCGGATAGGTGTAACGCCGCTAGCCTCACTTTCAAGTCTGACGGAGTGCTATCGAGATCGAAGAACTGTTCGCATCGGAATATCCATCCACGCAGATCGGAACCGTCGAATCCTGGGAAACCAATTTTAGACAATCTCGTCGCAAGCCCATTCGGCAACAAAGAAGAACCATCTTTCGCGGTGACCCTGCGGGTCATATTCCGCTCAACCCCACTCAGACCCATTGGATCTGGTGACTGGAACATCCCCTGAGGGACTCCAACTGGAGGCGACGAGTTCTTCCCGGTTACGTCTTGCTCAACCCCACTCAGATCCGGTGGATCTGGTAACTGGAACGTCCTGTGATGTTGGACTCCACCTGGGGGTGATGAGCTTGAGCTCTGGTTTGGATCTGCGGGTTGCTTGGAGGTTTGCTTCTCCTGCGAAAAGTAGTTTAGGATTGTTGTTTCAAGCCTGCTGAATCTTGCTTCAAGAGAATCGGTTCGGATTTGTTGCTCGTCAAGTTTCTTCTCTTGCAAGATACGTAGCTCTTCTGCTTGCTCCAACGATATTTTCTCTTGCTGTCGTGTTTCCACCATGATTGATGTCCTTAAGATCTGAGCAAAGCTCTGATACCAATGAAACAGAGTTTTCTTTTTCTTCACGCGATGCTCTGTAATGAAAGAGAAACCGATAGGTAGCCTTCTAGAGATTTCCGTAAACCTTAAGAAGGAGGAATCAAGGCCTAAGAGATGGTACAAAGAGAAGAAGGACCACTCGAATGAACCCAGACTCAATGCCAAAATCAATGGCGTAAGAAAGAGAGAGAGAGATTCAGAAAAGTAATGCTCAGATTATCTTCTCCTTGCTAAACGCCAAAGTACAGTACATAAAGGATATTTCTGCAACGGTCTAAACACGTGACTCGTTGAATTGAAAAAGAAAACAAACAATTGAACCAAAGGGAAATTGCTGAATTGAACCAGGAACAAACCGGTCCAAATTATTGAATTACGTACGATAAGGTGGGAAATGTGATATCCTATCACAATATAGTGAAGCAACTCCTTCTCTCCGCGATTGATCTTGTGGTTCAAGTTATCGAAGCCTCAAATGAAGCCATCGCCTTCAAGAAGGAGTGCGACAAGGTCAAGATCAAGTTACAAAAGCTCTTAGAGCTGTTGGAGAAAGCCGTAATCAGTAGCTCCAATCTCTGCGAGTTTCCGACACGGCACGTCATCACAATCGCCGAGACTGTGCTTCACAAGTCTCTCTCTATCGTCGAAAAGTGCACCCCCAAATTAAGGAATCGCGTCTTTACAATCATCCAAGTTTCCACTTACCAAAAGATGCTGATCCGGCTCGAAAGATCGATCACTAACGTCTCGTGGCTCCTCAACGTCTCATTTCCATCGAACGATGGTGAACAAGAGTTGCCGGGTCTCCCACCCTTCGCCATGAAGGACCCAACTCTGTTCTTGATCTACGAACTTATGGCGATTCTCTACACGGGACCACTTGATGGCTCCTGCGAAGCAGCTAGGTCGCTGAGATCAATGGCCAGTGATAACCCGAGATACTCAGAGATTATGATCCGTAATGGATTGTGTTCCATATTCGTTAAGATCCTCAAACAAGGGTCGATGAGGGCTCAAGCAGAGGTAGCTTGTGCCACGTCAGTGTTGGTCGCGAGCTTCCCTGAGAGCCAAAACGTGTTCGCACAACACGACGTGATTCAGCTCCTGTTAAGCCGTTTGGCTTCTGAGAAGACTCCAGAGCTGGCAGATTCTTGGCACATGAAGTCAATGGCAGCAAAAGCTTTGAGGGAGCTATCCAAAGGAAATTCATCTATCTGCAAAAGTATCACCGATTCAAAAAGATTCTTGCGTTTCTCAGGTTTGCTTGAGATAGAAGACAAAGAAGTTAGATTCAACTCCCTGATGGTCTTACTAGAGATTACTGCTGTGGCAGAGCAAGACTCTGAGTTGAGACACTCAGCTTTCAAGTCTAAATCTCCCGTTTTCAAGGCCATTGTTAATCAAATCCATAAGCTCACTGAGGAAAATGGAGATACGGCTCTACTCATACCATACATCACATTAATAGGGCACCTTGCACGATCATTTAGAGCCTCTGATACATCAATGATTGAGCGGTTGGTGAAGCTTCTTGGCCATCGAGATCCAGAGGTATCAACAGAAGCAATTGTAGCACTCACTAAATTTGCTTGCCCGAGTAATTACTTACACAAAGATCATTCAAGAGCAATAGTAGAAGCTGGAGCTGCAAGGCGACTGATCGAGCTGTCTTCTTTAGGTTGTAAGGTTCGGATTCCAGCTTTAAAGCTTCTGATCTGCATCGCAGTTCATGTACCAGCGAAGGAAGAAGTCATGAAAGTATTGGAATGGGCATCGAAGCAACCATTGAGGAAGTCGTAAATGTATTAACTTGTAAAGTGATGATGTATCTAAAGCTTGAAAGTTAAGAATGCAAGTTTCATAGTATTTATTTGAATCACTCCAAAAAGGACGAAAAATAACTGGTACAACATCATTTCCATTGTAAAATTACAAAACGAAAATTATAGTTATGTCAACAAAAAATACACTAATCAGAGAGAGAGAGAGAGAGAATCCTCAGGTTGCGGAGAAGAAGAGAAGGCTTTTTTACACACAACAACAACAATCTTCTAAACCCAACATGTCTCTATATCTTATACTCATATAGTTACATATAGAAACCACACCTTTATATAAGTAAAATTTATATTTATATCTTAGAAGATTCTTAAAAGTAGACTTACACTCATCTTGTTCCATAGTCCAATAACTCCCACCTGAACGGTTGAAACACATAGAGCACTTCTGGGCAACTCTTGAAAAGAAGTGCCACACAGACACAAACCGCAGCAATCGCCACCATTGACAACATAGCTGGTCTGTATGCTAGAGACCGGCGTGCTGTCCCATACACCACTTTATGGTCACAGAGCTTGCATTGAAGCTGGTTAGTCTGTGTGCTGATCTCCAAGGCTGAAGCCATTGGACCTGATTTTGATTCTTTCTGCTCTCTGTCTGAGAAAGATACAGGGATGTTGACCACAACATGATCTTCGGTTGTTGACTTTTTATTGATCTTGCGTTGAATCAGGTGGATGTATGAGAAGTGACCGCGTAAGCGTGCATAGTCTTCTGGTGTGAAGCCTGTGCTGTCTCGAGATGTTTTCCACGCTTTAATCCCCACCTGGATCAGATGCAAAAAGATAAGATTTTTGCTCTGAGAATCAAATTCATGGCAGAAGAAAAGAGGGAAAAATCAAAATCACCATTGCGGGATCTTCTGTTAGAGCGTCCAACACATCTTCTGAACTATCTTTACCGGCTGCAATGTGAAGAGGTGTTAAACCGGCTGGACCAGTAGCATCGGGTCTAAAAAAGCTGTGTCTTTGCTGCTTGGGAACGTATCTCAAGAGCATTTCGACCATAGGCTTAGAGTTTTTCCTAACGGCTCTGTGAAGAAGGCACAGTTCTGATAGCGCAGCATCAGAGGAGGAGGAAGAATCACCAACGGCTCCTTCAAAGAACATGTTCAATAGCTTTCTGATCACAGCGCACCACTCTCGGTCCATTGAGAACTCGATTAGCCACTTGAATCGTGTTAATGGAAAAACGTCTGGATTTGGGTCTGATTCCCCAATCTTACTTCTGTGAAGAAACCAACCGATTTCATGAATGAAATCCATAGCTTGCTTAGCAGAATCAGTTTCAGTGAACTCTAATGTGGTTTCTAGTAAACGGATTTCAGAACACACATCATCATCTTCAACCACTATGAAAGGGAAGAAGCTGCTGCTGTGTCCTTGGTCTTCAATCTGAAATAATCATCAAGCAAGCTTGAGTCAGATTAATAAACAGGTGATAGTTTATTGATGATCAGATCAGAAATATAAAGTTCTCTCACCTCCATGAATCCTCGACCGCTTGTTATAGGCAAATCACAAGAAAAACTGACACACTCAACAATCTCATTATTCTCCTTGCGATCATCATTCTCTTTCGTGGAGTCATGTTTTGTTTCCTGAATCAAGTATTTTCCTTCTACAGCACAAAGTAACCTGTAAAAAAGGTTGACCAAAGACTGTTAGATATCAAGAAGAAGAAAAAGAAGAAGAAGAATATGGAAGGCCAAAACTTCAAAGGAAACAGAACCTTGTGCCAGGTCGACGGAGATTGATGCCTTTTACTGTAAATTGAGCCTTTCCTGTTGCAGCTACAGCCAGCGGTCTAACACTAATAATGTGGCTATAATTACGACTTTTTAGCGGTAAGGAAGTGTCAACAACAACCTGACCTGCAACCCCGAATTTACGATAAATACTTTTAATTCCAGAGAAATCTTCAACTGGTGAAAGTAATCTCAAAACTAACCGTCAAATACAAATGCAAGTTGGTTTTGCACCCGAACATAAATCCATCCAGTTGTCCATAAAGGATCATCTGAGAGATCTAGAAGCTTCCTTAAGCTAAAGCCCATGTCATCAGAAAGCTGCAAAGCAAAATCAAAAGAGAATGCAAGTTCATGAGTCTGGAACTTCTAAACAAAACAAGATGAAATGTCAAAGAGGAGAGAAAGAAATTAGAACGTAAGCTTACTTCTTCCCAAGCAGTTTCAGCTTGACGAAGATAAATGGTCAATACGATACAACCAGGCCTAATGTAGCTCTCCATGTCAGTTGGACTATGCGATAACCAGTCAAGAATCTGAATATTGAGAGATCAACACATCAATATAAGTTCCAATATCACAAAGTAAGAACTTGAGTTCTCAAGCAGAACAGTACCTGTCCGCGCAAGACAACAGGAAAATCATTTGGCTCTTTCCCAAATAGTTTGAACACAATCCGACCTGTGCGCATCTGAAGATGGTGTCAGGAAAAAAAAGGTTACAGTGAATTATCAGTGGGCAAATGGATCCAGACAATGATGAATGAGGTAAGAGACTTATATACCTGAGCATCTTCGTTGGAACTTGATGGTGACTGGTCAGATGCTGAATCTGAATTCCTACTTGTCTGAGGTGGACTAGACTGATGTATCCACGAAGGATAATCAAGAGAACTGGTTGCTGGATTCTTAGGAGGAGGAGATCTTTCGTTATCTGTACCATCATCAGAGTCTATATAGATGTCATTCAAATCAAAATCATTTACTTTGACTTGTTTCTCTGATCTGTTCTCTGTAGCAGTCCCATTGGCATACAATTCTTGCCGAGGAATTTCAGGAGCTTGCTTTAAATCCTCTTGCGGAGCTTGCTCAATTGCAAGCAAACCCGAGTTTCCAATATTTAAGGAAGCTTGAGATCCTCCTTGAAGAAGAAGTTCAACCAAGTTTTTCCCTAATTGTTCACCAGCATGGCTCACAAGGCTCTTCAGAAGATGAGACATCAAATCTTGATCGCCGGGATGGTCTGATCGATTGGCTGCAATGGAACACAAATTTTTTTAAAAAAACACCAACTTCAAGAAAAAACTGAAATGTTTTATGAGAGATTAAATAACATACAATGCATATTGGAGAGTATCTTCAAGAGACTAATCAACAGAAAATTGCTTGATTGATGATCATCACCCAGAGGATTCCCGTTAGCGCCAGGTTCGGGATTTGTTTTCCTCCTACGTTTATTATGCCCAGCCAAACGTCTGCGACAACTTCTCTTTCCTTCATCAAACTCCTGAAGAACATGGAACCTGCAAGATAGAACAATAAAAGTTAAAATTCATTTTTCTTGATTACTTCATCAGGTTTTAGAGGATTAATAAGAGGCGTACGTACCTACTACATTGCTGACAAAAGCGCTGCATAATTCCTCCAACAATTGCACTAGTAGCCTTAGAATGCATCTCACACACCTTATGACGTCTATGATAATCCTTAACTTTGCTAAGATCGGCATCACAGTTTTCCACCTGACAAACAGGGCGATTTGTCACACCTCCTCCTCCGAATTTCGTCTTCTTTGCCGCAGAGCTCCCTTCTCTTTCAGCATTAAGATCATAACCATCATCTCCTAGCTTCAAAGTAAGAGCACCACCATTATTATCTCCCCCTGTGGCAACAGCTCTTCTTTTCTTCTCAACCTCTCTTGTTGTTGTCACCATTAACTCAGTATTATTCCATTCGTCAGAGCAAGACGAAGAGCTGTTTGACGAGTTTCCTAGTGGGAAAAACTGACGTCCCATGGTTTCGCTACCACCAGGATTCAATTGTGTAGCTACGAAGAGATCACCATCCCATTTCCAATCATTCAAATCCCACTCCACACTCCTTTTACCTACCGACCTTAGATCCATGGCTCTAAACCCATAGAAATGTGGAGCCTCACCTTCAATTCTAGCTTCCATCACAGATAAGCTCCACCAATTTACCCAAAATCAAGCGGTTCTCTACTCTCAAAAGATCAAAGAATAGACTAACACAATTGATATTTTGTAGATCACAAGGTAAAGGAAAAAACACAAAATTTCAGGCTTCAATCTCGATTCTTCCCCAGAAATCTAGAAAAGAACAGAGTGACAGATCCATGGTTCCAATTAACCCCAATCACACAAGCCCATAATCCAATAAACCTATAAATCAAAGACCTTTCGCCGTAGAAGACCCCTGGAAACCTCTTAATAGCCCACAACAAGAAGAGAACACTGACCTGTCCCAACACTGATAATCAATACAAAGAAAAGGAACTCAAGAATACAGCTGGCGAACAGAGAAATTGAACAGCCAGCCAGTGGCGATGAAGAAGAAGAAGAAGAAGAGGAAGAGGAAGAAGAAGATGATTATGTGAATCTGCGTTTGTGGCGTGATGGAGAAGAGTATGTATGGTAATGGTTATGGGTAGTACAAAAGGTTAGGGGAGAGAAAGAGTGATGGTAGGAGAGAGAAACCAAATATTAGTACAGCAAAAATAAAATAAGTTAATTTTAAACAAAACAAAACAAAATTAAATAGTGGTGGGACCACTTCCACACTCATATAATAATAATAATAATATATGAATAAAACTATAAGA
Organism: Eutrema japonicum; assembly: GCA_030161315.1. NCBI lineage: Eukaryota > Viridiplantae > Streptophyta > Magnoliopsida > Brassicales > Brassicaceae > Eutrema > Eutrema japonicum. The sequence continues at coordinate 54,227,136 of BSQW01000003.1, read as the reverse complement.
TAAAAAAAAAACATACAATTAATTCTTTAGTGACTTTTGTCTACCTCTTTTCTTTGCCCATGTGAAGCAGTGTACTAATGGAGGTCAATAATCAGCTGCTTCGCGGAACATGGGATCATTTTGTGCACTGAGAGTTTCTGTTGTCTGTGTGGCGGTGTACGATAAGCTTTTAGTTGGTTGCTACTTCTTTGGGGGCATAGATCGAGTGTTTTAGTGAACGACCGTAGTATTCGCTAGTTGACAAAGAAAGTGTCGGTGTGTGTGTGAGTGAACGCGGTTTGACTTTGACCGAAACAAACAAATGTCGATTGGGTCAACCTTCCGTCTCCATGTGCTCATAATTGTCTGGGCTTTATTGGCCCATTCATATTAGGCCCACTTACTACTATCCCACTTAGAAATTAAATAATAAAAGATACTGTATTATCTATATATAGATTGGGTTTGTTGTTTAATCTCGTTTTTTTCTTTCTCTAATAATTTAAGGTGGAATATAGAAAAGAAAAATCGAATTTTGTTAGTGTGAGTACAAAAAGAGACCAGTCACATGAGAAATAGAACGGAGAATCCAATGCGCCACGTCGGACCATGTTCCTCGTCTTGGTAGCTCAACGGATCTAATTCCATTGTAATTTCATAATCGTCTGGCTAAAAGTATGATTTATTCCACATTTTCTTATAATCATATGATGCTGATAATTATTGCTTGTGTGTAAGATATACATTCTGTTCTAGGCCAAGCCATTTTCAGAAAGAAACAAACAAACAAAATATCAAAATATATATTGAATTAATTAGGAGCCGAATATATATATACAATGATGAATTTTAAAAGTAGTACCAACCGCAGCGGCAAAGTTTCGACACATAATTCACATATATAATCTAAAAAAAAATAAGAAGAAGAAAATATAAAGCGGCTGGTTCGAGAAGGATTGAAATAAAGCTGGTCACCAAAAAGACACATGATTCCTCTGGAACATGCCCATAAATAATCAGATGTCAAAACAAATAATCAGATAAAAATGAAGTGGCGAGATCGTGGTCGTTGGAGTTTTGTCAAATAATCCAACGGCGCTTGTCAAGTGACAGCGTTGAAATCCAGTGATAGATTAGTTTCCGCGTTTTTTATAATATCGTACGCTCAAAGATTGCCACTCCACCTCCATCGCCGTTTTCAGATCTCCGGAAACCTCTCACATTCCCTTTCACTTCCACTGATTCGTCTCTGTTTGGATCGAGGTAACAAAAAAGCTCTCTCTTTTTTTGTTTTTTTTTTGTAGATTGTTTCGGATTTCCTTCTTGATTGTTTACTTGTTCTGCTCCTTGATTTCCCGATTTGGGACTTGGAAGTGATGTTTTGGTTTTCGATTACGCCTCGTGGGTTAGTTACGGTGCGTCGCGGAACTGTTTGAAATTCACGCCTTGGCGTCAGATTTGGATTTTCGTATTTGGTTAATGAGATTGCAAGGCTTCTCCGTTACTAGAAATGATAGAGGATGCTATGGTTTATGTTGTCTAGTTCCCATTCTGGTCAAGTTTTGATTTTTGGTTTTCAATTCACGGCTCCACAGTTCTCTTGCAGATTGAAATGAGCTGCTTTGTCTGTTGCGAGGAGGATGATATGCATAAAGCTGCTGATTATGGAGGCCAGAACACAGCCAAACACTTTGGAGGTATTCGAAGAATTGGTGTGTTTTTTTTTTTTTTGCAGAAATGATGACTCTTACTAAGCAAGATTGCAGGAAATGATGGGAGGCACCACACCTCTGAAACCGCGCAAAAGAGCGCTCAAATTGTGAAGGTGCAGCCAATTGAAGTACCTATTATCCTTGCTAGTGAACTCAAGGAAGCAACGGATGATTTTGGATCAAATTCTCTCATCGGTGAAGGCTCTTATGGAAGAGTATATTACGGGGTGCTAAATGATGATCAGCCTGCAGCCGTTAAAAAGTTGGATTCTAACAAACAGCCTGACAATGAATTCCTTGCCCAGGTTTTCTCAATATTCATGTTTTCTCAATTATTGTCTCAACTTTGTTATTTAAAAACCTTGGGAATTTTCACCGCTTGCAGGTTTCCATGGTGTCGAGGCTGAAACATGATCACTTTGTTCAGCTGCTTGGTTACTGTGTTGACGGGAATTCCCGGATACTTGCATATGAGTTTGCCAAGAATGGGTCTCTTCATGATATTCTTCATGGTACAGTGTTGAAAAACAACTAGTCCAAGCACACCTTAATTTACTTTGCTTTAACATCTTATGTTTCCTCAGGGAGAAAAGGTGTCAAGGGAGCACAGCCAGGACCTGTGTTGTCGTGGTATCAACGAGTGAAAATTGCAGTTGGAGCTGCAAGAGGGCTTGAGTACTTGCATGAAAAAGCAAATCCTCACATCATTCACCGTGACATTAAATCCAGCAACGTCCTACTCTTTGATGATGATATTGCTAAGATTGCTGACTTTGATCTCTCTAATCAAGCTCCTGATATGGCAGCTCGCCTTCATTCAACCCGTGTTCTAGGAACTTTCGGTTACCATGCCCCTGAGTAAGTTGGCGCTGAGTTTCTTGTGATGGTAACATTGTAATAGTGTGTCTCAAATGCTCTTCCTTTTGTCTTAACAGATATGCGATGACCGGGCAACTAAATGCCAAGAGTGATGTGTACAGCTTCGGGGTTGTCTTACTCGAACTTCTTACAGGTCGAAAACCTGTCGATCATAGATTACCCAGAGGCCAGCAAAGTTTAGTCACATGGGTACTAATTTCTCTCAATCGTACACATCTTTTGTCTTCATATACCGCGATTTTCAACCATAAAAAAAACTGTTACTTATATGCATCAGGCTACACCTAAACTGAGCGAAGACAAGGTTAAACAATGCATTGATGCAAGACTTGGTGGAGATTACCCTCCAAAAGCTGTTGCTAAGGTATAAAACAAATCACCAAAACTGTCTTTGGAGTTATAATTTTTTCATAATCTCAAATTTTGCTTTTACTCAAAACGATCCGTTCTTAACCTCAAGTGGAATCTCTGCTCATGTGATGAAACGCAGTTAGCGGCGGTTGCAGCGTTGTGTGTGCAATATGAAGCAGATTTTAGGCCGAATATGAGTATTGTTGTCAAAGCTCTTCAACCTTTGTTGAACGCTCGAGCCGTAGCTCCAGGCGAAGGATTACATTAGCCTTCGCCGTTTCTCTTCTTACCGGAATTTTTTTATTCCCATATATATACAGTAATCAAAAACTTAATGTGCATAAATCTCCGTAATGTGTTATTTTTTTTACAAAAAATAAGAAAATCCGTTTCCCTTATTTGGATTCTTTTTTTTACAACATTTCTGACTCTGCCTAAATTGCCTAATTCATAGACACTAATAATATTCTTTCAGTTAATGTTATGAGCTTTTAATTTTAATGTTGACATACCCTCTTTTTTTTAACCTATGGTTATTTCTATGTATTTTAAGATAATTTTCTTATAATCTCACCTAATGAGTGTCTCTGCCGGAAATTAGAAAAAAATGATGAAGAATTAGTCTCTCTTTGAAGACAGGATCAAGGCATGCCCACAGATTAAAAACGCCACAAATTACTCATTATCATCCCTTTATATTTGAAAATAGTCAAAACCAAAAACTAAAAACATCCAAATTTAGCAAAACCATATGAACATCTATATATATATATATATATATACGTACCCTTTCTTCTTCCTTTTTCTATCTATTCCTTTCCAATCCACGTCCAAGAAAAAGAAAAAAAAAACCAAAAAAAAAGATGAACACTCCAATAAAACTCGCCTTTCTCATTCTCTGCATCGCCCTAACCGCAACCGCATACGTAGTCCCAACCAAACGTGACGCCGTTACACCACAACACGAAAAGGCCGTCGCAGGAATCTGCAGCGTCGTGCAAGACAAACGTCTATGTAGTATTACCCTAAGAAGCGTCCCAAGCGATGATCCCGCCGTTTTGGTCCGTCACCTAGCGACGGCGGCAGAAACTTCCGTTAAAAGGGGCTTGAAATTCCTCGCCGGGATCAAACCCAAATACACAGGAAACGCCTTTGCAACAAATTGCATCACCGGTTGCGAAAAACAGCTACACAACGCCATGGAAGACTTTGCAGATTTCTGGAAAGCCGCAGGACAAAACCTAACGAGCATGGCTGAGAATTACTTCACATGTAAGAAGAAGATGACTTCGATCTTCACTTACCACTCCACTTGTCTCGATGACATTTACGACAAGACGTTGTTGAAAGAGGTTCAAGGAGGGATTGGGCTTGGGAAAAGAATGAGTGGTGAGTCAGTGGATGTGTTCGCTGGAATGGGCAAAGTCTTTAACACTTTCAACATTAAGACCAAACTTAACCAGAAAGATACCGATACGTTGCTCCCACCACCTTTGTCGTTTTACTACAATTGATTGATTTATTAATATGATATTATATATATATTAAAAAAAATGTATGGCGTCATCGATGGTGATGAATAATTTGCATCGATTGGGTTTTTCACATATTTTAGGAATCTTGTAAAGAAAGGTTCCTTTTGATGTATGTTTGTAATTAATATGTTATGGGTTATAATCATGTATGGACCTCGTGGTTGGAAAGGATATGGAAAAACGTGATTATTATCGAATAATAATAAACTTAATTAATAACGTTTTTGGCATAATTTATTTTATTTTATATACATTTTAATTCATTTTCTGACCTAAATTTTGAATGGCTACAGTACATGCGTCCATCGTTATCTAGGATTAGGACACACAAAATTATGTTCAAAACATCGCTAACTAATTCCATATCGGTTAGCAACGAACTCTTACCAAACATGCTATGCTACTCAGCCGAATATGAATACCATTTCCTTGCTAATCATATTTCTGTTGCTACAATAATCCTTCTTTTTTTTTGGTGTGTAGTGATAGATTCTTTCGATACAATTTTCTTGGCTAGTAGTTTTAGAAATTTCATATTTTATAAAATCAAATAAATGTTCCAAAATGTCTCATTTTAACAAATGTTTTTTTTTTGAAGTGAATGTAAAATTATATTCAAACCAAAAAATCGTTTTTACAATCGGTGTGTTACATCAAATATTTGGATATTAATCCGAAAATCAAAATAAATTGAAAATTATTTCAAACTTGAGTCGAAAACAAGAGTTGGAGTGCGTCCTCAAATTTCATGTTTCCCAGTTCTCTAATCGATGTTAGTCGATTTCGAACCTCTTTGTCGATAAATTTGGATTATTTTTCTGAGGTTGTTGCAGCTTCTCCCTGTCGGCGACCATTACGTTCTCTCCATATTGTGTGTATCGAAACTTGGAATACATACTTTAAGAGAAACAGATTGAGGCTCGTATCTGAGATTAGTTTGATGAGCGCTTGCCAATCGGATGTGAAAAGATTGCTAAGCAGCTTCCTTATTAATCGACTTCATAATCCTTCCGAGAATCTGCATGAGAAGAACAAATGGTTCCGAGTTTCGAGCGCGAGAGAGTTTTGGCATAGTATACATGTTGGATTTAACACTCGAAGCACTTGGACTCTAATACGGGATTCATCACCATTAGTAGAGTGGTTTAAGTGAGTTTGGTTCTCGTACTCTACTCCGAAATATTCCATGTTTACTTGGCTGTCTATTCACAATCGACTAGCAACAGGAGATCCAATGTCAACTTGGAACGTGGGAGCAAATGTCCTTATTAAGTTCGAGAGAAATGCAAAAAGAATGCGTCTCATTAACTAGATTACCAAACTGTAAAGTAGCTTTGTTTATACACATAAAATTAGTCCCCTAAATGTGTAACTATCACTCTAACAACTTAACTAACAACTTCAAGCTTTTAAATCGAACGGTCATATTAGGAAAATAAAAGCTTGAGATAGACATTCTACCAAGAAGGGAATGATAAGGACCCGGTTCCAAAACCTTTATCAAGATATAAACATGTTGATTTAGAGCTGGAAACATGTTTAATATTCTGAATAACAATCTTGATTTGACTTTTTACCTAATGACAATCAATGTTAGTATATTTGGTCCTTTTGTTTTATAAAGGATTTTTCTACTTAAGCTTGAGAAATAAATGTTACAAAGTCCCTAAGGTCCAACTGGCAAAAACTTATGAAAACAGTGTTTGTGACAATATGCGCAACAAGTTTAGATATTATCACAAAAAATTTGTTTAGGTATTTGTACGTGGTCCCAAATTTGTGAGTGTCCATTTACAAAACTAAGATACTAGATTTCTTAGGCTTTTATAAAGAAAATGTATATATGTAACATGATTTTTGGTTTTATACATATAGTAGCCTTTCGATTTTTTTTTTCTTTTTCGAATAGAGATTCTCATATTATAGAACCGACCCTGAATATCTCTTAATTATTTGTTAATTACTGCACTTAATATTTGCATCTATCTATATCTGTTCTTTTAATTTTGTACTCATCAATTTAGCCACCACACCTTCTAATCAGGAGACCAATTTTAAACCTCACAACCAAGCAATTACATAATCTCGTCAGTTAATTAAAGCTTTTCTTGACCAGATATTCTCAGCCATTCGTCGACCGTAAATCTCTCTCTCTCTCTCTCTCTCCATGCAAAATCCATGCACGTCCCTAATTTTAGAAACCAAAAAATTATATAAAAAACTCCCGAATCCATCATAATATTCACTGGCCCAAGTCATTAAACAATTTGGCTTTTCTCTAATAAAGCCCCTCCTTCTCCGATTAACCTCTAAATAAACCGGAGGGAGAAAAAAAAAATCAAAAAAAAAAACCATAAAAATGATTGGAAAAGTTGTTGTTTCGGTGGCCTCCATCCTCTTAGTGGTCGGAGTAGTCATAGGAGTCGTTGCTTTCGTTAACATAAACGGCAACACTTCTCTTTCTCCGCAGATGAAAGCGGTTCAAGGAATTTGCCAGGCTACTTCCGACAAAGCCGCATGTGTCAAAACTCTCGAGCCGGTCAAGAGCGATGACCCAAACAAGCTGATCAAGGCCTTCATGCTCGCTACCCAAGATGCATTAACCAAATCATCAAACTTCACGGGTAAAACCGAAGGAAACATGGGTTCGAGCATCTCGCCAAACAACAAAGCCGTTCTTGATTACTGCAAGAGAGTTTTCATGTACGCGCTTGAGGATCTCGGTACCATTGTTGAGGAAATGGGTGAAGATCTTAACCAGATCGGGAGCAAAATTGACCAGCTTAAACAATGGTTAACCGGTGTTTACAATTACCAAACCGATTGTCTTGACGATATCGAAGAAGAAGATTTGAGAAAGACGATTGGAGAAGGCATTGCAAGCTCCAAGATTCTCACCAGCAACGCTATCGACATCTTCCACACTGTCGTCAGCGCGATGGCCAAGCTTAACCTCAAGGTCGACGAGTTCAAGAACATGACAGGCGGAATCTTCGCTCCTTCCGACAAAGGAGCAACTCCGGCCGTTGACAAATCTCCCGTGGCCGACCCAGATGGTCCTGCTCGCCGTCTTCTTGAAGACATTGACGAGACCGGGGTCCCAACATGGGTTTCTGGTGCTGACAGGAAGCTCATGGCTAATGCTGGACGTGGCCAAAGAGGCGGCGGTGGCGGTGCTAGAATCAGAGCCAACTTTGTGGTGGCCAAGGACGGAAGCGGACAGTTTAAGTCGGTCCAAGCAGCCGTTAACGCTTGCCCCGAGAAAAACCCAGGACGATGCATCATCCACATCAAGGCTGGTATCTACAGAGAGCAAGTTGTGATCCCGAAGAAGAAAAACAACATCTTCATGTTCGGAGATGGTGCAAGAAAGACCGTTATTTCTTACAACAGAAGTGTTAAACTCAGCCCTGGAACCACCACTTCTCTTAGTGGCACAGTCCGTAAGTCTCACCAAACCCTTACTAGCTATTACAAATCCCAATAAAGTATTTCTCTCTATATAATATAACTCATTTTGTATATTCGTATAGAGGTTGAATCTGAAGGATTCATGGCGAAATGGATCGGATTCAAGAACACAGCCGGTCCAATGGGACACCAAGCCGTGGCAATCCGAGTCAACGGAGACCGCGCCGTGATCTTCAACTGCAGATTCGACGGTTACCAAGACACTTTATACGTCAACAACGGTCGTCAATTCTACAGAAACATCGTCGTCTCAGGAACAGTCGATTTCATCTTCGGAAAATCCGCGACAGTTATCCAAAACTCACTCATCGTCGTCCGTAAAGGAAACAAGGGACAATTCAACACGGTCACAGCCGACGGAAACGAAAAGGGATTAGCCATGAAAATCGGTATTGTCCTCCAAAACTGCCGCATCGTCCCCGACAAGAAACTAGCGGCGGAGAGGTTAACCGTTGAGTCATACTTGGGAAGGCCGTGGAAGCAATACTCAACCACCGTGATCATCAACACCGAGATCGGAGATTTGATTAGACCAGAAGGTTGGAAAATTTGGGATGGGGCAAGTTTCCACAAGACATGTAGGTACGTTGAGTACAACAACCGTGGACCAGGAGCTATCACCAATAGGAGAGCTAACTGGGTTAAGATCGCTAAGTCTGCAGCTGAGGTTAATGGCTTCACCGTCGCTAACTGGTTAGGTCCGGTTAACTGGATTCAAGAAGCTAATGTGCCTGTCACGCTTGGATTATAAAGCGTATAAATTAATAAACTAAACCCAAAAAAAAGGACTAGTACGTGTGTTCATGTAAAAGGTGAAAAATACAACGTTCGTTTTAGATAGGGTAATATGCGCGGGGATGAAGAAGTTGTAAGATTTGCTTTTTGTTTGTCTCACGTATGAAAGATGAGGAAAACCAAAAAAATTTGAAAATTATTGTTGTTTATTTTTTATTTTGATAAATGAAATTTATCTACTGTGTTGTACCTGTGTCTAATAATTTTCTAATATATATATAATTTATTTAAAGTTTTTTTTTCTTCCGTAAATTTCTTAATTTGTTATAAGTTACTTTAACCAAAAAATTGGTTATAAAGTTAGGGACCTGTTATTATAATGATGGGCCTTAGCCCTAGTAGTGGTCGAACAACAATGCGTCTGTATTCTCTCTAACCAGGAGCAAGCAGCTTAGATGCTTAATGAATGGAAATATTATGCGATTCATTCATAATTGGGAAGTGTTTTTCTTCTTATTAAAAAGAAAAAGAAAAAAAAAACTTGAAATTTGTTCTTTTCTTTTCGATACTTCTTTATCTGAACTACTTCTCCCATGAGTTGAAACTGAGTTTAGTTCTTTTTTGGAAGTGTGATTTTGTTACTTGTGTCATCTTCTGTGACCATCTTCCTTGTGCTAGAGATCTATGCGAGTTTCAGTGGACTGTGTTACAGGCCCAATAATAACTTCGGCCCATCTAGAATTAAAGTCGTTAAAACGACGTCACTTTGCCTTTATAAGCTAGTGATGCCTAAGTAGAAAACAAGAACTGGATTAACCAAAAAAACTCGAGAAAGCCCTAGACGTCGCCAACCATTTTAGCTTCTTTGTTTCTTGGCCCTGATCTGAAAAAGATGGAGCCGTCTGATCTCATTGCCTATGATAGAGATGAGGACCAAAAGAGCTCCCAAATCCAGTCTGAAAATATGTCAAAATCTTAGCATGGCTTTGCAAAAGAGATAGCAGATCAACTCCTTCAGACAGTGGATAACATGGTTCGAATGTCCAAGTATCAAGACAGAGCTCATAAGTTCTAGGAGACTCAACCTGTTGTGCCGTATAAGGATATCGGACACACGAGTTTGCCTGTAAGCCCAATTGAACCGGAGACTCAGTTATCTGAAGTTCAGCAAGTGCCGTTTGACAATCCTAAAGGGTTCAAATGGACCACATGCGATTTGAGCTCTGATGATATGTTTACATTAGGTGTTCAACTTTCTCAATAACCACCTTTGTGAGAAATTTAATAATTGCATGTCTATTCTCCCCCAAGGAGTATCTAACATGGCAAGGGATTTATAGCTCACCAAATGAAGTTCCTACACCAATCACCACGTGCAAAAATTGGGCCAAATTTTTGGACCCGAAGAAGCTAATCGAGATTGGGTTTACAGAGCTTGGTCCAAGAAGGAAAATGGAAACAACCATCAAACTCTACAGCTTACTAGATTCACCGCTCACTCATGGATTTATGCCAATTGAACCAAATGATGTCCATGTTGTTAAAGGTTGCTCATGCACTATCTTAGTCAGTTTAGAGTTGCGGCTGACTTTGATTACGAGGATGTCGCGCACTGGCTTCTCCCAAGAGAAGATCTCGTCGAGAGCTACGTAGTAAAAAACCCGGAAACTGGTGATATCACAGACTTCTGTAGCTTGTGATAAATTTAACTGGCTAAGTCAGCCGCAACTCTAAACTGGTAGTGCCTGAGCAACCTTTTAACAACAAGGACATCATTTGGTTCCATTGGCCTAAATCCAGCTAATGAAGAATGCCCTAATTGTCTGTAAGCAGAAGAATTGTGATGTGTTTTGGGCGTCGGATGTGATGAGTTGAACTTTTGTGAAGGAGATGTAGAGGGGTCTCACTAGTATATGTACAACTACCGTATGAGAAGTGCATTGATACCATCATAACTTGGATCTTTTTTCATCTAAGCTCTTCAACTTTCTCGGCTGATATTAGTTTGGTATCAACAAACTTGAAATTATTTTATTTTTTTCTTCATTGGTTCTTCTTTATCTGTACACTCCCATGGGTTACTGAAACTGAGTTTAATTTTTTTGGCAATGCAATTTTGAATTTTCGGGAAGTGTGATTTTGTTACTTGTGAGTTGTGCCAAAGGTAATGATCCCCAAAGAAACCAGCGATATAAGCGCCAAAATATTATAAAGATTTTAGAAGCATCATTTTTTTTTTTGTGATTTATCATATGATTTCGGATCAGCTCTGTCAGATATGACTGAAAATCAAATGTTTCACCTTATCATAAATTTTCTTCAAGAATAATTAATAGAGATATATCGTCATATAAGGAAAAAAATAAAAATAAAAACTAAATTACCAAACAAATTATTAGTCCTAACATTGGTTTTTTTTTCTTTCAACAAAATAGTTTTTTAACCAAACTTTCAAAAATAAAAATTTCTAACTAATTCTCTTTCGATGATAATATGGCGAAATCACTTAATTTCCATGTGATATATTCAAGCATTTTTTGGTTTAGTTAAGAGTAAGGGTGTCAAAATGGGTCATGGGTCGATCCAATTTGACCCATGATCCATGACTCTAATGGGTCAATTTTTTTAATTCTAATGAATGGATGTGTCATAGATCAAATGAGTCATGGGTTAAATAAGTCAATTTGTAATGGGTCATAGGTCAGATGGATGATCCGTTTGACTCATCATCATGACATCATCGTATATTATTATGACATCATCACATATTATTATGACATCATCATATATTATTATGACATCATCACTATATCATAATAATATTATCTATAATACTATCATTTTTTTCTCAAAAAACAATAATACATCATTTTTTCGCCAAAAACATAATTTCGCGTTTTAACCTATAATACCCACGTTTCAATCAAATATAAAATAACCTAGTCAATCATTCGTTTATGTAACATAACTAATAAAATATAAAATAAAAAGCCAATTCTCTATTTACTTTTCTCTAATTTTTTAATGATTAAAAATTATTTTTATCGTATAGACGCATGTTTTGTTTATTCTAATTTTTCAAGCATATGTTTCTATAATTTTATTATTTGAGTTTAACTAAATGAAACTAATAAAAATATGAGATTCATTCATAATTGCAAATTTACCAAAACCCTCGAGTCCTTCCTTCCTTTCCTGAGTTTTTCATTTCATCCTCTCTCGACGGAGACCAAGGAAACCGCCGTCACGAGCTCCGGCGAAAGTTCATCTTCACCGTTCGGTCTAAAATTGAACGGGGAAGACCCAAAGATACTCCTAAAGATGAGGGGGATGTTTCGGGCAATTGTAATGATTCGATCATGCACGAGAGCAACGCATCCAATCGATCGTAGCATACCATCGTTTCTCTCGTCGACCATGTTTCGTATCTACTCCACCGGTACGTTTGTGAATGATTCGGCCAGAATTACAGTTTGGTATTGATTGAAATTGGCTCTGCAGAAATGGAACCTCAGCTGTCTCCAGATCTTATTAAGATAATGGATCAGAGACTATCGGCGATAGAACACCGAAATGCTTTTCTTCACAGGCTTATTAACCAGGTTACTAATCCCAATATTTTGCCTCATTGTTGCCCTTTCCTAGTTGATTTTTGACATTTTAGATAATCTGTCTTCTCTTGATTGAAGTCAGCCTGAGTACTCGCAAGAAGAGTTTTCAAGAGCTAACAAGGAACTTCGGAAGCTGAGAGAGTCAATGGAGCTGATCAATCATTTGAGGGCCATCCAAAAGGTACTGAATTTGTCAGTCTCTACTTTTGTCTTAATCCAAAAGGTCATCATGTATAAGGTTTAATTATTCCTTTTGGCAGGAGATTGATGGGCTGAAATCTCTGGTCTCAGAGAGCTCCGATGATAAGGACATGCTTGATATGGCTTTAAGTGAATTAGATGAGGCGCTGGAAGAAGAAAAAAGATTGCAGACATTGCTGCTCAAGTCTTTGCTTCCTAAAGATGAAGCTGATGAAAGGGATTGCATTTTGGAGGTGAGAGCAGGTAGACTTATCAACTATATGTTCTTAAACACTACGCCGCTTCCAACAGTATCCATGAATTTTAAATAAGCTGTATGTAGTTTTTTTTGCTTTTTGACGGATTGAATATCTTGGTTAGGTACTGGTGGAGAAGAGGCTTCTTTGTTTGCCATGGACATATTCAGAATGTAAGTTCATCCATATACTGCAAGTAGAAGCTAGTTATCCTTCTTCGTACTTGAACTTTAATTTTTTTAATCCGGTTTTGGAATATTGATAGGTACGAAAGGTATTCACAGAAGAAAGGTTGGAAGTTCGAAATTGTAGACATCACCGAGTCAGATATGAAAGGATATAAAGTAAGTACTTGTTTTTTCTTTCATTCTTCCTTCCCTTCAATGGATATTGGTATTCCACCATTGCTCTGTAATTGCTAAGATCTTGAATGTAATTGCCAGGAAGCCAGTGCTGCGATTTGTGGAGCCAGTGTTTATGGTAAACTTAAGTTCGAGAGTGGAATTCACAGGGTTCAGGTGTGTTATATATGAATCACACTCTGATTTCTTTGGCACTTGACATATTTTCATATAATGTTATTCACACTTCAAAATCTTTCCACAGCGTATTCCTATCACAGAGAAATCTGGACGTATTCACACCAGCGCTGTATCTGTTGCCATCCTTCCCCAGGCTGATGAGGTACCAAAGTTTCTCCAATCTTAGTTTTGACACCTCTTATTGATTGCATCTTACAAACTCTACATTATCTTTGGTTATCCTTCTTATCGATTAATATTACATACTCTTTGATCATCTGTCTTACTGGTGGCTGCTTGCAGGTAGATGTTCAGCTAAGGAATGAAGATTTGAGGATTGATACTTACAGGTCTGGTGGCTGCGGTGGTCAACATGCCAACACAACAAATAGTGCAGTCCGAATAATCCATCTTCCAACGGGGATTATGGTCTCGATCCAAGATGAAAGATCACAACATATGGTAGTTAAACGCTTCAACAGCTACCCTTTATTACCACAAAACTTCTACTTCCTACTGAAAAAAATTCCACTTTTATTTTATTATTTACAACAGAACAAAGCCAAAGCACTTAAAGTACTCTGTGCAAAGCTCTACGAGATCGAAAGGTTGAGATTACAGAGCAGTCGATCAAAGCTACGGTCAGAACAGGTACATATGTAATCAACAATTTTTTTTTCTTATGTTTTCAGTCAGTCTTGCATCATTTTCTTTTCTAGCTGATGGATGTGTAATCCCATTAACAGATTGGTAGTGGAGACCGATCCGGACGTATCCGTACATACAATTTTCCACAAGGGCGTGTAACGGATCACCGTGTGGGAATCACTCACCACGCCATTGAAGATATGATGCAGGGAGAGAATCTGGACTCCTTCATCGATGCCCTTCTCTTGCGGCAAGAAATGGATGCCATTGCTTCTTTCAGCTCCACTTGATGAACACAAATTAAAACCCTTAGCTTTCATCAATGAGGCGTTAGCAGTAGTAATAAAAATCCATTGAAAGAAAGCTGTGAAATTGAAGAGGATAATAAGAGAAGAGAGAGAGAAAGAGGGAGCCAGGGAAGAGGCAGTGCATGGGAAGAGACAAAGCACAGTCGTTTGATGTTTTAGTAAACTCAATCCATGCTCTGCTTGTTCCCTGTCTGTCTCGTTACCACTTTGTCTTCGTCTTCTTCCATTGCAAGAAAGGCTTACCGTTCCTTGAGTTTCTGTCTTTGTGTTTACTGTTTAAATAGATTTTGGAACCGTGTTTTGTGATGTACTACGTGAGAATTCACCAGTTGTACTCCTTGTTTTGCAAATTCTTGTACTTCGATCTTTAGCTAACAAAAAAAAAAAAAAAAGAGTACAACAATTATTAAGTTTTCTTGTATTCTTTAACACCCCTCTCTATGTTGTACTTTTTTATACGACTTTTATGTGTTTGGACATTGGCAAATCAGAAGGTAGAGAATAATTAAGCTGCCACGTGGTAGGACCCAATCACATCGCAAGTACAATTTTTTGATGGTTAAATTAGTACATTGCTCTCTTTCTGGTACACACCGCTCGCTACTACACAACCTCATCACATCATAAATTATTTGGTTTGATTTGAAAAAGATAAAAAAAAAAATAGAAGTTTGTGGTTCGGTTTTTAGAAAATAAAAATTATAAACAAATGAATATACTTAATTTGATATTAGTATTATTCAATTTCAATACTTTTGTTTAAATCAAGTAATAAGAACATCGAAATCAGAAAGATGCCATTCTGCAATTCCTTCATCATCATTATAAATCTCCGTACCAACATCCACCGATGTCCATATCCTCCTCGCCGGAGTCGCACCGGGATCCTACAACATATAACCAAAATCAAAACCCAACCCGGAAAGAAAAAACCCGGTTCAAATTAACCAATCAATCAATCACCTGGTAGAAGTAAACCTTACTAGACAAAGCACCAACGTCAAGCTCCCAAGTTCTCGGTTCACCCACCCAACCATCACCCATTCGGGTCGGATATCCATATTCACCCCAAACCGGGTGAGGCAAAAGCTGAAGAATCTCCTGCGCCTGTGGGTTGCTAAAAGCATCACAAGTCCCCACCGGAACCTCGAGATGCTCGCCGTTTCCAGGCGCACAGTAAACGTGGTAAGCCCCGTAAGGGAATCTCCGGTTTTCCGTACGGTGGACTCTCGTGCCGTTTCGAAACGTGTGGTACGGTGGACAGTTGTAGAGACTCTTGGGGTTGCACCAAAGCGAGGTTTTTGGGTTTATGATCATCTCCGAGTAACGAGTTACGTCGGTGGTTACGTCACCGTTGCAGGGCTCGCCGTTGTTTTTCCAGCAGCTTCCGATGTCGAGTAGGTAGAACTGACTCTTGGGTCCTCCTCCTTGTTTGATATCTAGGGTTAGTCTCACTTTGAAGTTTGGTGACTCCGGAAGCTAAAAACAACACACATTTCATCAAATTGAACACAACATATCAAATTCTTTTGGAGAATTCTTTTAGACGATAAAAAAGGTTATGTGCTTCTTACTGTTTTGAGCATTCCTCTAGTGTCATAATGGTATCCACCAGAGAATCCTTTAGTTGCATCAGCTCTTAGGTAAAGCATAAGCCATGGATATTTTGGTGAAGTCTTAAGTTTGTGTTTAAACACCCAACCACCAGCACCAACTTTCTTCTCCCACACAACCTCGTAATAACTTATCCTATCGAACCCATCTCCCAGGTTTGCTTCAAGCTCGTACGTACCATTGAACCATCCCCTCATGGTGTGGCCGTCTCTAAGGAGCTCGGTCTTTCCGTGGTTCAGTGCCGGTTGGTTCATACAACCGGTGTCAAAACAGGGGAATTTTCCGGGTTGATTAAAAGGTGGGATCTTTTGGCCGTTTTGAGGGCAAAGACCGGATTTTGTGTCGTAGTTTCCGTTTTTGAGCATCACCATCCAGAAACTCCATGGGTTTGGTTTGTCTGAGACTTGACAGAGAGAACCTAGATAGAGTTCTTTCTCGACCGCGTAAAGGTCAGGGTTTTGTATTGCTGATTCTGATATGATTCCTGATTTACGCTTTCCGATCCCTAGCTTGTTGTCCGAATCTGATACCTTGTGCACCAAGGAATATCCACCTGCTCAAAGTTATAGTTTAGAAACAGAGGAAGCATAGAGATTAAAAACAGAGGAAGAAGAAGCTTACTTGTGCTGTTTGATTGGTGTGAGTTGCTGCATTTAGTAGATACATCGAAGCAATCGGCGGCTCGAGGACTACCCATGTGAGGAGCTTCGAGACCAACCTCATTGCAGAAGTTCCAAGCTTCAAACGCCACTCTGAGACCGTCTCTCTTCATCCCGGGATCTCCAACCGCTGATGATGAAGATACGTGATCTCCATGAACCAGGAGAAGCAGAAAGTTTATCACGGCGAGGATTGGAGCTAATTGGTTCATTTTTGTTTTTCTTTTCCTCTGGTTCTTCATTTAGTTTCCCTTGTTTTAATGTGTAAGAAGAGCTTTTTTTGGTGGACTGTAGTGGCAGTTGGTGAATGATTCAATGTGTAATAAATGTTTTCAGAAGTCAAAGAAGCTGTTAGTCTTCTTTGTTATCTTAGTTAGCCCTGAGACGGAGCCGGATATCCGGCCAAAATGAGGGTATCCGCATCCGCTTCCGCCTCTGGCCGGATGTGCAACTATGCTATCCGCCTCCGCCTTCGAAATCCCGGATATCCGAATATCCGGTTATCCGCGGATATCCGGATAATCCGGTTTTTTTTTTCCACTGAAAAAAAAAAAAAAATCTAGATTCATGCTCTACGAACCCGCGGTTCTAAAACTTTCGGTTCTAACCCGCAAACCCGCGGTTCTAAAACTTTCAACACGCAAACCCGCGGTTCTAAAACTTTCGACCCGCACCGACCCGCATTGTAAAACCCTCGACCCGCACCCGCCCCGCTTAAAAAAAAAAAACTCGACCCGCACCCGACCCGAATTTTTTGTTTCTTCTCTTCTCGATTTTTTTCTTGTTCTTCCTCGTTTTTTCTGTTTCTCATCTCCTTTCTTCTGAATTTCTTACATCTTTCTTAAGACAGATAAGATCTACACCAGATCTTATCATGGGATGACCTTGACGGGTCGGACCAGAAGGCTTGGCGGAAGAAGACGAACCGTTTTTAAAAAAAAAAAAAAAAAAAAAAAAAAGCCGGATGTGCGGAGCTCCGGCAGTGACTTATTTTACCATCCGCCTCCGCCTCCGGCCGGATCCGTAAAATCATTATCCGCCTCCACCTCCGCCCATACCGAATATCCTATTTTCCGAAACGGAGCGGATGCCGGATCCCGGATATGAAGTCTCAGGGCTAATCTTAGTGGCGATAAATGAGGAATAAACCGTGACTTGCTCTTCTTGATCCAGACATATAAAATGCTTTTGATCAAATTCATAAAGACATTCTAAAAATGCATTGTGATGTGATGGATTATCTTAAAACCAGTTTAAACGGAATCCTGATCCAAATCCATCAAGATTTTTACCAGATGAGATGGATATTCCTAAAATGTTTTAGATATAACAATACATAGACAAGGGGCATGGTGCTGCTATATATGATCTTAAGAACTATATGAGGGTTAAACAAAACTGAAATCCTGATTTGATTGAACCGGAAATAACCGGTGTATTGGTGTGTGAATGCAATCATACCATTGTTGATTGCACTCTAGAGAGCCAAAACATGTTTGAGATTCATGTTTATTTTAGCAAATCTTATCCGATCAAAAAAAAAAAACTCAAACTCTAATAACCTGTCACAATCCATAAATCTTATGAATATATTTTTCCGAGAATCATGTTTATTTTTAAATACTTCATTTAAATATGGATTTATTAGTACATTAATTATATGTTGAATCTGGAATGGATGCATCATACGGATGAACTAATGAACGGTCTCGAAAATCCAATTTGTATATAAGTGAATATCAGTAATGTGATTTTAGAAGGGATAATAACAGTCTATAACTACATCTACTTTACACGATAGACAATTTGGTCCTTTTTCGTTAATTGTAGAAAAATTCAATGTATTTTTCAAAATTTCTATAAATTTTGGAGTATTTATCAAAATCTCCCTAAATTAATCTAACAATTATACCTATAATTGACATTTGAACGTTGTTTAGCTAGAATTTCTTCTGACGTTTTCTTTTAACAAATATATCGACACCGGATATTCCTAAAATGTTTTAGATATAACAACAATACTTAGACAACTATATATGATCATGCTCGAGAGGCTTTTACGAACTCTCCAAACCGGATAGTGGCTTAACTGAGAATAGTAATCTGGGTGATGCAGAGTCTACGAGATTTACAAATCTCGGATGTCATCCTAAGTTCAGATTGTCAACCGGCGATTGAAGCAATTGTCAGGCCTAACCAATGGCCACGATACAGACCTCTTTTGGAACACATCAACCACCTTTGTTTGAGCTTTGAACATTGTGTTTTTGAAACAGAACGAGCGACCACGAATTCAATCGCAAAAGATATTGCGAAGAGTGTTACAAGAGATGGAAGATTTCAATCTTATCTAGTCTTGGGAGGTCCCTCCTGGCTTCAGGATCGCATTCATCAAGAGTCTTTGAGGAGTATTTAAGTAATCCTTCCTTTAAGATAATGATACTCTGCTTATGGCCTTGCTCTTTGGTTTGTTTTGTTTGTTAAACTTTGTTTCTCATTAAAAAAATTTCAGACGTTAAAAAAAAAAAAAAGAACTCGTTCAACCCTGATTTGATTGAACTGGAAATAACCGGTGTATTGGTGTGTGAATGCAATCATACCATTGTTGATTGCATTCTAGAGAGCCAAAACATGTTTGAGATTTTTTTCGTCTATTTTCAAATGTTGCGTCTCGTTTGTGCATTCTATTAGGTCGTTGGGCCCATGGGCCAATGGCTCCTTCAGTGGACTGTAACATGTAAGAGTTTGTTCCAAATTCAAAATCCATGGATCCGAGTTCTCGGTCGGGGTCAAGATCTAATTGTGATTAAGCATGACCACGGTTACGGTTAATGCGGTTAAGGTTATTTAACCACCGGTTACAGTTAGATTTTTTTTTTAACCTTAACCGTTTAATATACGGTTAAAACGGTTATGGTTAAATACGAGTCCGGTTAATACAGTTACGGTTATATACGGTTACGGTTACCTGGTGACAATAAATAGTTAATGTCATGATTTATAATTAAATAATTATAAATTTGATAAACTAAAATAATAATAAAAATAAAAAAATTATTAATATTCTTTTTCTAATTTTTTGTTGGTTTGTTTATATTTTTCTTTTGTTTTTCTATGTATTTTTTCTTGTTTTGCTTAAATCTCTTATGGTTATTGATGATTTTTTGTTAAAAACGTGAGAGAAAAATATTATCGAGAATAAGATAATAAACTCTTTTATAGAAATAAAACAACAAATAATTGAGCATTTATTGCTTCTTATTTCATGTGCAATATTCAGAAAATCAAACATTGTGAAACAGAGAGAGTATATTTCTTCATAAAACTGTTTTGTTAAAATATTTTTTATATTTGTTAGAAAAATATTAATTAGTCTAGCTCATTTAAGTTTTAATTAATATTTTTATTTGTTAGATTTGTATTTGCTATTGATAAATTGATTATATATAATTTTCTTTGAATTTTTAATTTTACAGAAATAATTATAATTATTAGTATATATAATTTTATTTTTAAAACGGTTACGGTTAAAATTTTATGGTTTAACATTGCAGTTAACCAATGGTTTTGATACGGTTACGGTTAATTAACGGTTACGGTTAATAATTTTTTTAACTATAACTAATATATTTTTACGGTTAACAGTTACGGTTTTTAACCGTCTGACACAGTTATGGTATGATTATAGTTTGAAAACGATACGGTTACGATTCCATTTTGGTCATGCCTAATTGTGATTACGGTAGGGGAAAGATTTAGGTCTATTTGACAAATGTCATGATTCTCCAACAGTTTTTAGTGGGAATCCAATGGTTATAATAATGTCTACGCCTCACAATGTGCTTTCCTCTAAGGAATTTGGCATTTAAACTTGAGAATTTGTTTTTTTATGCAAACCAGATTGTGAGACCTACGAGCCAATAGAATACAGAGTCTCATTATATATATATATATATATATATATATATATGATTAAAATTTAGATATAAAATTTAAAAGCAAAAATAAAAATCGAAATACAAGTCCATGTCTCATTGCCTCCCATGATTTAGTCACTATACATCAATGTTTGGATATAATAATAAGTAATACTGCAAGTAGTAATTTTCTTTCTTCTTCCAAGAAAATTACATAAAGTATATGATAAATAGACGTGTGCAAGAGATTAATATAGAAAGAGCATTTATGTCAGGAATGACGTCAGGCTCTTATTGGTTAGATAGATAAGAATCAGATTCATTGATTCTGAAAAAAATGCGCCAAAAAAGTAATGGGAGACGACAATTCCTCCCTTGAAAAAAAAAAAGAAATGTCTTTTTATTTGAATGTATTTTTGACTTTATTTATTTCGTTTTCATCGATAACTAATTTTGACTTGTTTCTTGCTCGTAAAGTAAATCAGATTCACGTGGTTCCCCAGCTAACATGTTAATGCAAAGATTTGATCACATCTCAACGATCTAATTTTTATAATGTTTTAGCTTAACTGCAGAATAATTATTGTTTCTTTCATCACAAGCTAGTATATGATGCAGAATTATATTTGCATCCGTTGTCAAAACGCAGTTATGATTACAAATTTGACTACCAAGAAAAGGGATGTTGCATTTGCCATAGTCACAACTAAAGAAGAAATAGCAAGTGGGCTAGTGGTTATCAGAGATTAAAACTAAAAAGTTATTTAGTGAAACTTGTAATTCTCTCTCTAGTAACTACTAGCAATCGTACATATATGCTCAGACAAACACGTACATACGAAATTAGAGTTAAAGAAAAATAAATGTATGGAGGCTGCTAAAAACATAGCTAATTGGATATTAGAGAAATACAATTAAAGAGTAATGAATTCAACACCGGATTATTAATTATCAACCGGTCCCTCCCAAATCAAAAGTTCAAAACTCGTCTGGTCAACACCGGATATCGGTTGTAGTTGAACAAAACAGCTAGATACTCTTCTGGTCATCATTATGAGACAAGAATGGGCAGAGAAAATCATTTAAAATTAAGACAGGCAAAAAATATCTTACGAATTCTTTTGAGTTTAACATAAAAAAAAAAAAAAAAGAGTATAAGATCCATAAGACCATATTTATTAATTTCCATGAATTTTAATTATTATTTGTTTGACATCCATTTTCTCTTTCTCTTCGGCTTGTTCGTCAAGAAAACATTAACAATATATAAACTCACATTAGGCTTTACAAACTTAACTTACAATTATATACATAAACAAAAATATATAAGCAGAGAGATCTCTCTGCACAATTTTCAACAGCTTATACGGCAGACACCAAGAAGTCGCTAAACCCCTTTTCACTTTTCAGCTTCTTCTTGTTTCTGCTCCAGGTACATATTTTACTATATATATGTGTGTGTGTGTGTTCATATTCTCTGCTTTATATATATATATATATATATTCTCTACTATATAGCTCTGTGTTTTGTCTGGACCAAAGCTTCTGTGAAGCCTTGTTGTGATTGACGGATCTTGCTTCAGGTTTCATCATTTGCTCAGATGTTCTTTAGAAGAAAAAAAAGGGTTTATGAAAAAAAGAAGAAAACCAGATCTTTAGGGTTGGTGAATATTGATTTTGAATCCAAAACGAAACTTTGATTGTGAAAGCCTTTGTTTTGTTTCCTATATGTTTATTTCCTTGTTGGTCTGACCTTTATGTTCCCCATTTAGATACACCCTCTTAAAGATCTCAACTCATAGATTTGGAAACTTATTATGTGTCTCCTCTGTTCTTTTAAATGCTTAGGATCATAAGGAATCTGTGAAAAAATCTAATGGATTCCGAGAACGGCTTAAACGGAGATGTAGATATAGTAGAAGAGGTTTCTGAAACCAAAAGAAGCAGAGAAGAAGAAGGAGACAAAGAAGTGAAGAAAACAGAGAAGAACGACGAAGATCATGAGAAAACCAAAACGGTGCCGTTCTACAAGCTCTTTGCTTTTGCAGATTCCTTTGATTTCCTCTTGATGATCCTCGGGACGCTTGGATCTATTGGAAATGGTCTTGGCTTCCCTATTATGACCATACTGTTCGGAGATCTAGTAGATGCTTTTGGAGAGAATCAGGCTAATTCAAATGTTACCGACCAAGTCTCCAAAGTAAATCAAATGATGTTTC
Source organism: Eutrema japonicum (assembly GCA_030161315.1). Classification (NCBI taxonomy): domain Eukaryota; kingdom Viridiplantae; phylum Streptophyta; class Magnoliopsida; order Brassicales; family Brassicaceae; genus Eutrema; species Eutrema japonicum. The sequence goes on along the minus strand of BSQW01000003.1, from coordinate 54,204,540 downwards.
TCTCTTTTGATTTAGGATCTGATCGTTTTGGAGATTTTACTTTTGCTAATAATATACTCACTCACAGGTAGCTCTGAAGTTTGTATGGCTTGGAATCGGTACTTTTGCGGCTGCTTTTCTCCGTAAGCTATTGGATCTGTCAAAGATTTAAACTTTTGGTAAAGGTCTTAAGAAAAACAGAGTTTTTGACGTTCTTGATGTCTACGAATGTTCAGAGTTGTCTGGTTGGATGATTTCTGGAGAGAGACAAGCATCAAGAATAAGGAGTATGTATCTAAAGACAATATTAAGACAAGATATCGCCTTTTTCGACATGGATACAAATACCGGAGAAGTCGTCGGAAGAATGTCCGGTGACACTGTGCTAATCCAAGATGCAATGGGAGAGAAGGTACACAGAGTCAAAACAAAAACAAAAAAAAACATTTTGAAGTTTCCAACCTCGGGGGTTTATTTCCCAAAACGGGAAATAAGTGATAAAACGATAACGTTTTTGGCAGGTGGGGAAAGCTATACAACTTCTATCAACTTTTGTTGGAGGCTTTGTGATAGCTTTCATAAGAGGATGGCTTTTAACTTTAGTCATGTTATCTTCAATTCCTCTTCTTGTAATGGCGGGTGCGGGTCTGGCCATCGTCATTGCTCGAACAGCTTCTCGTGGACAAACCGCTTATGCGAAAGCTGCCATTGTCGTTGAGCAAACAATCGGTTCCATAAGAACGGTAATTATATCTTTAGATTTTTCAGGATCCTATACAAAAAATAAACAATATTTTATGATTTCTTGTAATTTTCAGGTTGCTTCTTTTACGGGAGAGAAACAAGCGATAAGCAATTACAATAAACACCTTGTCACTGCTTATAAAGCAGGAGTCATTGAAGGTGGTTCAACTGGATTGGGACTTGGAACGCTCTTTCTCGTAGTCTTTTGTAGCTACGCTTTAGCGGTTTGGTATGGAGGAAAGTTGATTCTAGATAAAGGTTACACAGGAGGACAAGTTCTCAATATCATCATCTCTGTTTTAACTGGATCCATGTAAGGACCCTTTCATCAACAATGCCGTCTTTTGTGTGTTAACTTTCCTCAAACCTAATTTGAGATTTGTTTTGTTCCTTTTTTAGGTCGTTAGGTCAAGCATCTCCTTGCTTAAGCGCGTTTGCAGCTGGACAAGCTGCGGCTTACAAGATGTTTGAGACAATAGAGAGAAGACCTGACATTGATTCTTACAGTACAAATGGTAAAGTGTTGGATGACATTAAAGGAGATATTGAGCTTAAAGATGTCTACTTTACTTACCCGGCGAGACCCGATGAGCAAATCTTTCGTGGATTTTCACTGTTTATCTCGAGTGGTACAACTGTGGCTTTGGTTGGACAGAGCGGGAGCGGGAAATCTACTGTTGTGAGTTTAATCGAGAGGTTTTATGATCCGCAAGCCGGTGAGGTTCTCATAGATGGGATTAACCTAAAAGAGTTTCAACTAAAATGGATCAGAAGCAAGATTGGACTTGTGAGTCAAGAACCGGTTTTGTTCACTTCAAGCATCAAGGACAACATCGCGTACGGTAAAGAAGACGCTACAATCGAAGAGATTAAAGCGGCTGCAGAGCTTGCAAATGCGTCTAAATTTGTGGATAAACTTCCTCAGGGTTTGGATACAATGGTTGGAGAACACGGTACTCAGCTTTCAGGTGGACAGAAACAGAGAATCGCAGTGGCTAGAGCAATTTTAAAAGATCCAAGAATCTTGCTTTTGGACGAAGCTACAAGCGCGCTTGATGCAGAATCTGAGAGAGTGGTTCAAGAAGCGCTTGATAGAATCATGGTTAACCGTACTACAGTTGTGGTTGCTCATCGGTTAAGCACCGTGAGAAACGCGGATATGATTGCTGTGATTCACCAAGGAAAGATCGTAGAGAAAGGTAAATTAACTAACATTTTTATACACTCTTTGCATATATATGTGTGTGTGATTTGATTTGATTTGGCCAATTTGATGAACAGGTTCTCACGTGGAACTACTAAAGGACCCGGAAGGAGCTTATTCTCAACTAATTCGTCTACAAGAAGAGAAAAGATCTGATGAGAATCCAGCGGATGAGCAAAAGATGTCATCAATTGAATCATTCAAACAATCTAGTTTGAGAAAATCATCTCTAGGCAGGTCTCTAAGCAAAGGAGGATCATCCAGAGGAAACAGCAGCCGCCATTCTTTCAATATGTTTGGTTTTCCAGCAGGAGTTGAGGGAAACGACGTAGCTCAAGATGAAGAAGAGGTTACTACAGAACCGAAAACCAAACAAAAGAAAGTCTCAATTCGAAGGATCGCTGCTCTAAACAAACCAGAGATTCCGGTTCTTATACTCGGAGCAATATCCGCAGCAGCAAATGGAGTTATACTTCCTATATTCGGAATACTAATCGCAAGCGTAATCAAAGCGTTTTTCAAACCGCCTAAAGAGCTAAAAGACGATACGAGCTTTTGGGCAATTATATTCATGGTTCTTGGTATTGCCTCCATCATCGCGTACCCAGCGCAAACCTTCTTCTTCGCCATAGCTGGATGTAAACTGGTGCAGAGGATAAGAAGTATGTGCTTTGAGAAAGTGGTTCACATGGAAGTTGGATGGTTCGATGAGTCAGAGAATTCAAGTGGAACCATAGGAGCAAGGCTATCAGCTGATGCAGCCGCGATCCGTGGTCTAGTGGGAGATGCTTTGGCTCAGATGGTTCAGAATCTGGCGTCTATATTGGCTGGTCTGATCATTGCGTTCCTGGCTTGTTGGCAGTTAGCTTTCGTCGTCCTCGCGATGCTTCCGCTTATTGCACTCAATGGATTTCTATACATGAAGTTCATGAAAGGTTTCAGCGCAGATGCAAAGGTAAAGTAGTTGCTTTTCAGTTTTGATACAGATACAAGTATACAACTGCAATCATTCAATTGATATTTGTGTAATCATTGGCAGAAAATGTATGGGGAAGCAAGCCAGGTGGCGAATGACGCGGTTGGGAGCATAAGAACCGTTGCTTCGTTCTGTGCAGAAGACAAAGTGATGAACATGTACACAAAGAAATGTGAAGGTCCTATGAAGACAGGGATTCGTCAAGGCATAGTCAGTGGTATTGGTTTCGGGTTTTCTTTCTTCGTCCTCTTCGCTTCTTACGCCACCAGTTTCTATGTGGGCGCACGGCTTGTCGATGATGGCAAAACAACCTTCGACTCTGTTTTCAGGGTATATATATATATAGAAAATGAAACGCAACAAATCTGATCATTTATCTCGTGGTGTTTCTTGATCTTCTCTGATTTTTACAATGCAGGTTTTCTTTGCTTTGACAATGGCGGCTATTGCTATATCTCAGTCGAGTTCATTATCCCCTGATTCCAGCAAAGCCGATATAGCTGCTGCCTCGATTTTCGCGATTATGGACAGGGAATCGAAGATTGACCCAAGTGTGGAATCAGGAAGAGTGTTGGATAATGTTAAAGGAGACATTGAGCTTCGTCATGTCAGTTTCAGATACCCAGCAAGACCAGATGTTCAAATCTTCCAGGATCTTTGTCTAAGCATTCGAGCCGGAAAGGTTAGGATTCAAAAACTTTGCATCCTTAGATAATCGTCAAACAAAAGACACGACCTTAAAGAAAACCTCTGTTCTCATTTGTTTTTTTCCATCATTTTGCAGACAGTTGCTTTGGTCGGAGAAAGCGGGAGCGGAAAATCAACGGTGATTGCTTTGCTACAGAGGTTTTACGACCCAGAATCAGGTGAGATCACTCTCGACGGTGTAGAGATCAAGAGCCTGCGACTAAAATGGCTAAGACAACAAACGGGACTCGTGAGCCAAGAACCGGTCTTGTTTAACGAAACAATCAGAGCAAACATTGCTTACGGAAAAGGAGGAGACGCGAGTGAATCCGAAATCGTATCTGCAGCTGAACTATCAAACGCCCATGGATTCATCAGTGGTCTACAGCAGGTAAAATATAAAAAGACTCAAGCTTTAGGGTTTCTTCTTTTATTCCCAAGGTGTCGGGTCGGGTCAAAATAACCCGATATTACTTTAACTAATATAATAGGGTTACGAGACGATGGTGGGAGAAAGAGGAATCCAGTTATCGGGCGGGCAAAAGCAGCGAGTGGCCATAGCGAGAGCCATCGTGAAGGATCCAAAAGTATTGCTACTCGACGAAGCCACGAGTGCTCTTGACGCAGAGTCTGAGCGCGTGGTCCAGGACGCGCTTGACCGGGTTATGGTAAACCGGACAACGATTGTGGTGGCTCACCGGTTATCGACGATTAAGAACGCTGACGTAATCGCCGTCGTTAAGAACGGAGTCATCGTTGAGAAAGGGAAGCACGAGACTTTGATTAATATCAAAGACGGAGTTTATGCTTCGTTAGTTCAGCTCCATCTCACTGCCGCTTCTTAATTATTAATCTTCTTTTTTTTTGGGGTACTTATATATTATTGTTGATTGTTGTCTTTCCATTTTCAACATTTTTCAGAAAACTATTCTCTCTTTTATTATCGTCGGTATATATCAACGACAATGTAGATACATATACAATTTGGGATTGGATGGTCAAAACAAGAATATTCAAATATCCACATTTTGTCAGTTGACTTTTTCCCCATTAATTTTCAGTAGTGGGCCGTGGAGATGGGATCAAGTCCTGGAATTTTCTTACGATCTGAAGACAAAAACTGCTTTACTTATTTTCTTTAACTGAATCCTTCTCTGCAGCTCTTTTCTCATGATACGAGAATATCCATGTTTCCTCTCGGACTCTTGAAGTTACAAGATGTTTATCTCTGCCATTCTAAACATCTCTTTATCCAACTTGATTTGTACTTGTAAGGCGCTGATGAAACCAAGGAGCTTCTTCGTTTGCTCGTCACATAATCCCACATGCAAGGTTTGCAAGAACCATGGTGGTTGTAGTGCCCACCTCAAATACTCCTCGGAGCAATAAACCTCTCCATTGCCGTTAATAAACATAAATCGGTTATATCCCTTATACTGTTTTTTATTATTTTATTTATGAGCCCATTTTTTGTGGTCTAGATTGCTAATTTGGATTTGGGTTAGATTTAAAAGCTTCAAATAAATATTTTTAATTGGTGTAACCTGGATTTATGTTTGTTTTAGATTTATGGGGGTCAGTAAAAATATTTCAATGGGGTCAATAAAACAAAATTTCAAAAACTTATACTAAATAATTAAAATTTATAGGGGTCAATTGACCCCCTACCCTTCATGTGCCTCCGCCCCTGCATCAAACTCAGGAACAGTCTCGACCTGCAAAGCAAAACAAGGGTTCAAGTTTATTCGTTTTCAAGGGTTCAAGTTTATTCGTTTTCATCAGCTCTAGCAATACAAATTTTATTACCTTCGAGTCATCAAACTTTTGCCAAAGTTTGGTGTTAGCTTTAACATAGGCCATGTAATGCCCATGTTCTGCTGCTGTTCCAATATGATTCACATGTGCGTATAAATGGTATTGTATGTGAACTTGAAGAGAAAAAACGTTTGAGATTAGAGACTGCAAAATGTGTGAGAACTTGAATAGAAACGTCCGAGAGACCTATGTACCTTGTTGTCCTCTATTTCGAAGTCATAGACAAGAGGTAAATCTACGTTTTTGCTGATCTTCTCGGAACTCATCTTGAATGTACACAACGATATTACGGCAACCTTTGACATATACCTCAAATGCAGCTGCTTCTTCTTTTTAGCTTTTTGTTGACACTGATCGCATGTAGAAGGATCTTGGAGCAGTTCACATCCTGTGTATGAGGTCAGAGCTTCCGCCAGGTTATCGGCCTTTGCAATTGGCAACTGCGAGACTCGAAATTCTTGTTCAGAACTCGATTCTGAATCACAAAGGCAGCAAAGAACCTGCAAACAAGAAAAAATAAGCGAACAAGGGCAGAGACTCTTTAGTAGTATACAAGATCGAGCTAGCACACAAAGATTAAGGCATCAATAAGCAGAGCAACATCTTGCATCTGCCTTCCAAAAAAACTGAAAACAACATGGACGAGAAAAGAAGCTAGATATCTCATAGTCATGTAATTTACAACATTCTTGCAAAACATACACGGCAAGTATAACATTGACACAACCAAATTATCTAAAAGAAGATAGTTACTGTAAAATGTAAATCCATACCCAACATCAATGTTTTTAAAATGTGTTCAGCCAAGAAATGATGATGAACAAATCTCTAAAACACATCCAAAAGAGTATTAGGTTTCTCTTTTTTTTTTCCATTTATCCTTCATGATTGATTGAGCAATCTGCATGAGATAGCAAATCCAATAATCAAATCATGATAAGAAAACAACAGATTTGATGCAAACAAAAATCTTTCAAAAAAAAAAATCAGTATTACAATGTGGAATTAACGAAATGGACAAAAAAATGATAAATACAAAAATTGGGGGTATAGACGCATGGGCTGGTATATGGATTGGATCAAACTTGGGCTTAAGGCAACCGAGATGGCTCGTTTACTTGATTCCTTGTAAATGTCGTCTATTCTTTTTTTTTAGTAAAATCTGAACATAGCGGTCAGATCTATGATGGGGTCCAAAAATTCTCGAAATTTTGAAGTTATCTCCTGATGTTCTTGACAATTACTCTCTATGTTTTATATTAGTTGTCGTTCTATGTTGTTTTACGTAGATTAAAAAAACAATTCAATTTTACGTTTTATCCATCATTATTGTATTATATACTATGATTACACTAATTAATAAGTTAAATGAGTAAGGATAAAATTAAAAATATTATCAAACATTTGCATTAAAATTCTAAAACGATAACTAATATAAAATAAAATTTAAACTATAAAACGACAACTAATATGAAACGGATGGAATATGTTCTGAAATTGAATTACATAACAAGGACATCTTATAATTATATATATTTTTAAAAATTAACAAAATATATAAATTCAGTGATTGGTTAGATCCGCTGAAACAATAACTCGAACCAAGATATTGGTTTGTGTCTCGGATAATTGTTTTTTTTGGGGGAGGGGGGGGGGTTGGTATTACCAAGGAGAATAATAGTCAGAGTGAGTTCAGAATTTTGTATGTACTTGTAAAAGAAAAACGAAATAATTTAATACATAATACGACGATTGATTTACATAAGACAAAAACTTTTTTTTTCCTTGGCATATAACATATAATTAAACACAAGTAGATAGACTTATACATCAGTAGTGGTAAGCTCTTGAAATCTTTAGTCTTCTCACAGTAGACAGAAACATACTACAAAACAAAACACCCAAAACAAATATTTAATTAATTTCTACAGAACAATCTAATTAAGGAAATTACTAAAAACAAAAAAAGGAATATGGCCGGTGCTTACTCCCAAGGAACATCCCCAACCATCATCCAATCACCTTCCTTGTCCGCGTACGTTAGCACATGACTCTTCTCGCTGCACATATCTTCTTCTTCAGCCCCTGTTCCCATTTTTTTTTACAAAAAAAATACTATATAAGTATTCGTTATATTTACGATTTTCTGATTGTATCTTACACTATACACACGATATATATAGTATACAAACTCTAACCTATGAATTAATAACGTTGGCAAACAAACAAAAAAAACCCGTTTGAAAATAGTGATGGGCGTTCGTTTATCAACAACAAAAAATAGTAATGGGCGTAAGAGCATGTCCAATGGTGAGGTTCTAAAAATGGGTATCTAAAATTTTTAGAACCTCACCTTTTAGAACCCCAACATTTTGTATGTTAATTTTTAGAATCTGTATCTAAAAGTTCTAACTTTAGAACCCTTCTCTCTTCTTTTTAGAACCTCTCCAATATTTATCAATTATATATCATTATAATTTTTTAGAACTCTTCTATTTAGAACCCCTATTGAACATGCTCTAAGTATCTTGTTTCTGTCAAATATTTTTATTTTATCGAGATGAACAAATTCCAAAATGACTTAAAAGATAATAAAATCGTGTGGGGGAAAAAATTGCCAAAATTGCTCTTATCCGATCCGATTCCTCTTATCCTCTATGTATATAGAGATACTTGCATGAATGCATTATATATATATATACTTACAGAGAATGGATGCGTTGAACATGAAATCTAGGGTTCTGATCAAGTCATGGTAGCCATTAAGAGACATTAGATCGATCTTTCTTCCAATTGGAACTCCCTCCATGTTCACCTTCACGTAGAAGCTCCCTACGCTGTTACACTCGTTCTCTTCTTCCTCTTCCTCCGCCACCACCTCCGCATATTCCGTCGCCGGAGCTGCAACGGAACACCCGTAATCACCGTTAAAATATTGCGTCCCTGAAGATGTCCCGAAGCTGAGTCCGAGCCTCAGGTCCGTGCTAAGGTTCCGAGTACTCGACGAGCCACCGAATGGGTTGCTCTTACTGCTACTCTCTATCGACGAAGAAGACGAACTTCTCCCTCTTCCCATATCTTTCTCTCTCTCTATCTCTTTTTCTCTATCTATATTTTTTTAGGTCTATAGACAAATGAGTAGCGAGCCGCCATGCTTGGTTTGTACGTGTGTGTTTATATAGAAGATGAAACGAGGATTAATTTTATGTTATTTTTTATATGGTATGGTCTTCGTATTTCGTTTTAAAATTCATACACAAGTACAAAAAAGCGACGGTGGAATGATGAGACAGCGTCCGCTAAAGATGTTAGTGTAGCAGACAGAAACACGTGTCAACTGGTGATTCGGTCAAAGTGTTGGTTATGATTTTGTGGGTCGGGTTTCTCGCTAATTAATAAGACTAATGGTTAACAATTGAACGATCATATTATTTAAAACAATAATTCTGAGTTCCGAAATTTGTTTGGCTCGTTTTAGCGGTTTAGGCTGTTTAGCCTATATTATTTTAGCGATAGCATGAACATATCCAGAGCCGGATCTGAAAATTTGGAGGTTTGAAAAAGAAAAAAAAAATAGGGGCCACTAATTCATTTCATACAAAAAAAAATTATTTTTTGTATTTTAGTTTTATAAAAATAATATATTTTATGGGGGTCTGTAAAAAATGAGGACCAAAACAAATGTTTTATTGGGCTTTGCCCAGATCCGGCCCTGAACATATCGAGGGAGATATCCAAAGAGGATAAGAACTGTTGATCCCGAGGATCACTAAGTATGTTTAAAGAGTGATTAGGAGATGAGAGGTGAGATTTTCGTTAATTAGAGCAGTTTAACCACTATTAAAGCAGGTCGCAGAGAGAGATGAGAAGGCCGGGGGCCGTGTTTCTTTTTATTGAGGGTGAGAGAGATGAACACTTTAGAATTACGAACTGGTTCCGAAGGACGTCCAGTTCGGCGTTCTAAAATGTTGTCTTGTTACAAAGAGAGAAAGAGAGAGGTCGGGTAGCTAGTTACATGTCGGAAATTGGCCCAAATCAAAAGTCCCCCTCATTAATGACATCGAGGGGTATATATAGCTGAGGTTGGCTTCCTGCTCCCCAGAATCTCGGGGCCACGTGGCGTCTTCGGCCTCTTTTGCGGGTAAGGTGGCCTAGGAGGCGTGTTCCGGCTTTCGAGGATAGAGGTCATGATGAGCTCGGCGTGGCGTGTTGCAGAGCAGCGTACTGTTTGACCAACTCTTCCACGTGTCTTCTTCTCCTTTGTCGAGTCTGCAGGGTTGGTGAGATGTCGAGGTCAGCCCATACTCCTGCTCAGACAATATACTGTTCGACCAACTCCCACTTGCCTTCTGCTCTTCTGACATTCCTGCCTTGAAGTGTCAGACCGGGCCCGAGGTGCGTCGCCTTCAGGTCGGCGACCGAGCTGAATAGGGGTCTTGCGGGTCGGTGCTTTCAGGCCGGCGACCGGGCTGAAGAGGGGTTTTTCCTAAGATGGGCCTAACTAATTGGGGGTGCTAGGCCCACCTCCAACAAGAACGTTTTTATTTTATAAACACACTAAAATTTATATCACCTGACAAAAAAAAAAATATATATATATATATATATCAGTTTTTCAATATAAGAAATCTAAAAAAAAATGCATTAGAAATAAATAATACTCTAATTGGGTGTGGTGGGGTTCAATGAATGAGAGATTATCGTGACGCGCATTGAGGCGTTTGTGGAACTACTTTTACTACCCCCATTTTCAAAACTAATGAAGTGTAACTTAACACTTTAATCAAACAAATTAATTATAAAAAGTGTTAAGGTGAATGCTTACTTAATAGCGGTTTAAGACTTCTCTCTTAAGTTGATTAGGTGTAATTCTGCTTTTCCAAAAAAAAAAAAAAAACTTAAATATGAGAAAATAACGAAGTGAGTCCTTAATATGCAAGCATGCCAAACGTTTGAGCCAACGATAATTCGAGTCCGCATCAGTATTTAACATAAAACATTCCACAATAAGATGATAATCAGAATCGAATAAGTATTATATACATTTCAATTATTGAAAAAGATAAATTTTATCTTTCTCAAATTTTTTTTATTCTTTCGCGATTACGTTCATACAACGCTCGAGAAGGAAAAACTGTTTACAATAAAAAACGTTAACAGTTATATAGAAAATAAATGTTATTTGTATTGACTAGAGATGTTGTGGTAATCCAAAAACATACGGACCGGCTTGGCACTGGTTTATTAGGGCAAGTTTGATGTGATTTTTGTAGGTTTTGAAACAAATACAGGTTTAATCTGATCCAACCCATGTATTATTCCAAACCGTGAAACCGATCAAAACATGCCCATTATTAATGATGTAAATCATACGTAATATATTACAGAGAAGGGAAGTTGGTATGCGTAATCAAAGATAAATAAATAGAGAAAATTTAAACGTTTAAAAGAAAAAGGCCAAGGAAGAGAGGAGGCATGATGAGTAATGAATGGTTCACCTTAAAGAGAGGACCTAATGAGAGCTCCTTTGTCTATGGAACTTAAGGAGACGTCACAATTCTCATATATATTTGCAAGCACGATAAAAAGGAAACACATACACATGCACGACACAACGACCAACGACTACATTTCTTGTCATTCTCCACGTGGCACTTTTATTTCCACGTGGACTTCCTCAAACACAGCCCTGCACAGCGTGTACATTGTATTAACGGGTGCATGACATATGGATATGGTAGAGTAAAATTCAATGTAATGAATCAAATTCTGTCGTTTATATAATCATCCTACGGAAGAAAAAACAGCATTCAACGATGGTGTAGTTTGGTTGAGTCAAATCTTACTAATACTTCGATATCTTTCAATTATAGCTGGTAATTGTTGACGTATCCAGTGTGATAAAAAAAAATTCACACATATTTCAAAAATTAGTCTTAGTTTTTGCTCATTATCTCTCGCTTATAATGAATGGTGTAGTTTGGTTGGGTTCGTTCAATTGGAAAAACTAGTTTTCAAATTGTTCAGTTTAAACTTTAAAGTATAGTTTTACTGAGGTACAACCATATACGTATTTGGATTGGTTTGGTTTATTTTTTTTAATCTTCAAAAATTTTACGGAAAATATAAGTATACAAAAATATTAATATTATGTTAAAATTATATATAGAGAGTTACAAAAACAAATTCAAAAATATCCTAAAAGAGCACATTTTTTAGTTTTTGTTCCAGAACACCAAATCTAAACTTCCAAAATAGCACAAATTATTGTATGAACATACTTATTTACTTTGAATAAATTACAAACAAAACTAGAATATTTTGTTTATGTTCATTATTTCTAATTTAGATTTTAGGTTTTTTTATTAGGAAAGAGTTTTTAGTCATTTTGATATTGAAATTTATGCTATTATTGAAAATTTAAACACATTTCTAAGTTTTACCATATTTTGGAACTAAAACTTTAAAATATGTTATTTTAGAATATTGCCCAAAGGAAATTTTTGTTGATTCAGTTTCATTTGCTCGGCATGAAAATATATAGTATATTGATTGATTTACAGATGAACTTTGCTTTGAATGTTTGCTTAGATACATTGATTATAATTCATTTCGCTTTGGTTTGACTTGAACAATGTAAACAGATTTGAGACTTAGCGCAATTGGAACCGAATGTTATACTCGGCTTAGTTCCGCTCAATTTATTCGTGTTTCAGTACATTAGTTTGGGAAACAAGATTGAGAGTTTTGGAGAAATACAGAAGGAACCAACAAAAATCAAGAGAAAAAAGATAAAGGAGAGATGTTCCCTAACAACACTACAAATTACAATTTCCTCACTTTTTATTTTCTTACTGCCTCCGCCTCCTCTCTGTCCCCTCCGTTTTTCATTATTTTCCTAAGAAACAAAAAAAGAAAAAAAGAATCCTCATATGTTTGTAGCGTAAATAAAAAAAAAGACATATATTTTGTACGGAAAGTAATATTCAATATTTTCACAAAATAATAAGTATAGGCTACAATTTCGGAAATTATTATATACTGTATTTAGAATCGCATTTTATTGGAAACATACATACATAGTTCAAGTACTTTTTCATATATGCGCTAATTTTGAGAACTCAACTTTACTGCGTTGTTGTTGCTTGTCAGTCAAAACTTGGGCTTGCTTTTTAAGATGCGTGATTGCATTTGCATGTCTCGTGGCTTTTTTTCTTCGTAGCCCCTCTTGCTGGACTAATCATAGCCTTTTGCTTTAATACTCGGGTTGTTTCATTTTTTTCAATTGAATATATATATATATATTTACATTACATGTATTCCTTAATTATAATCGAAGTTTAAAGATATTTCTCGGTCACTTTTCCTTATCCAACCCTTTAAAATAAACCTATTAGTTTAAAAATAAATTGAAAGTACTCACTAATACATATGCATCAAATTTAGAATTTGTTTTAGTCAGAACATTAATTTAAAATAAAAATTAAAAAAATTCTTAAAACGATTAATTCAGTTGCTGTATATACCGAACTTTTTTATTATTAATTTTGTATATATATTTTAGGAATCAGGTGTTATGATTGAAGTGACTAATGATTTTTAATGATCAATTTGCATGTATGACTATTTATGTACAATCTTAACAAGAACTTCTGATTTAGAATGTGCATGTATTATTCTATGTTTTGCCCTGTTTTAATTAACTATAGGTATATTTGTTGATGTTAAAAAAGACTAAAGTCATATATATTTGTTTATTATAGAAATTTCGGCTATATTGCTTGATGGAAACAAAAAAGAAAAGGAAATGAATAACTATAACATTGGATCTTTCTAACTGAACCGGATTCGCATTCGAATACGATACAAGTTTAGGAAAAAAAAACCATTTGTCAAATGGTCGAAATTAGTGTATATATGTTAGCCAAAGTTTTAAAATCTGACGTTTTAAAGAAAAAGGGTACGTAGTCCACGAGGGCAGTCAAGTGGAGGTCGATTTGTTTATGCTGAAGCTTAATACGTTTATATAAAAACATAAACGAAGCTCTATAAATCAAAAGATACGTGCATGCGTGCGTGTCTTTTTATAGATACTATATAATATTCATCAAACAGCTTAAAATGTTTATAGATTACGCACGCAATTCATGAATTGTATATATAGATTTACCAAATCTTGATTTTTTGTTGTTGTTGTAACAAGGGTTTCTTGAGAAGCAAAAACAGCGAGTAGTGTGACATTTTGTCTCTGTGGATTCTATATGACGTAATCTGGTTTACCCTTATCATCATGACACTTAATTTAGTTCATCGATTTTATGTTTTCCATCTGTTAAATATTTAACCAATCTTATATTCGAGATCAATAGTTAAATTGATAATAACTGAATGGTTGTAAAAAAAAGTATCTGATTAGTAGAGAGTTTTGCTGTTGGACTAGTTAACATATTCTATTAACATGCGTAAATCATTTTCCAAATTCTATAATGCTTTTGACCCAAAAAATAATAATCTATAATGTTTATTTAATTACCGAAAAATAAATGGTTTACAAACCCCAGTTTGGTGTTCTTAATAACTTATGATTATTTTTGTCTAATTTTTTGGGGTCTAAATTAATAACTTACGATGAATGTTATTAATAGATAGAATTCAATTTAAGGATCCGTTACGTCACATTTTATGAACGATTTCTAACGGACGGTTATAATTAAACGATCTGCGCTTGACCGTCAAGTTTAACGGAAGCTTTTTTACATGCGACGACCGTCTCCGTTTGCACCGATTGAAATGTTTTGAGAAGGGAAACATTTAGGAAAGAAAGAGTATCCAGATGACGACAAGTGTTTTTCGCATCAATCGAACGGTAACCATATAATGTAATTCTGAAAAAATCATAGGGTCAAAATCGTCCACTTTTCTGGCCCAGAGTTTCTTCTCTTTGGTTGCTTACTTTACCATTTGCGAAATCAAAATTTCAGTTTCCCCCGTCGCTCTCTCGAATCTCTAAAGTTTTCTCAGATAAGATTTTCAGTTAATTTTCCGGTGATCTTCTTTCTCTTTGAGCTCCCACTTATTCTAGAAGGAGCCAGGGCTCTCGTAGTTCAACCCGCGAGCTTTGAGTAAGTAATTCTTCCCTATTGACACCGTCGCTTGATTTTCTCTGATTTCGTTTTCGATTCATGGCTTGTTACAATCGGATTCTGAGAAAATTCGTTGCGATCTATGTCCCTCTTTCGTTTTTATGGAGATATCGTCTCGATTTCCAAATCCGAGACCTGTTTAGTACCTGCGTAATCGTTCTCTTGCAAAATCGGAAAACGTTGGTATGAAATCTGTTGCTAGAGATTAGGGTTTGCTAATCTCGGAACATTTCTGTCGAGTGTCTTAATTGTTTTTCTCTCTTTCTATTAGCTATTTTCAGTCTGAAAACACCATGCTTCGATTTGGAATCTATAATCTGGTTCTCCTCTCGTTTTTGTCATACTACGCAGATCTAATTAACACCGTCTTTGGTGGGTATTTCCATTACAGCTTCTTGTCATTAATAGGTATACAAGGATCGAGTGTTATTTCTCTAGCTAGTAAATTTGACATCCTCACTGATTCACAATTTCACATCCATTATAGCCTGCGTTTTAATGCTTTAGCCATCAGCGTAGGGATAGCAAGCTTGTGTTGCAGTCAGAATACTGTGATCTAGTCACTAGTGACTTAGGTGTTCGTTTTTGATATTTACATTCTTTTCCCAAGTAGAATGGTTAACCTTCTGGTGATACTTTTCAGGAAAAGATGAGCGACTATAGAAGCTTCGGCAGTAACTATCACCCATCAAGTCAGTCTAGAAAGATTTCTATAGGAGTTATGGCGGATTCACAACCAAAGAGAAACCCTGGGCCAGATAAGGGTGATGGAGATGTTATTGCTAGAGTAGAAAAACTGAAATCAGCTACAGTAACTGATGTACAGGCGAACAAGAAAGACAAAGGTGATTTAGCTTTCAAGCAGAAGAAACCAGCTCAGGGCACAGAACATGTGACATCACCTTGGAGGTCTCCGAGATCCTCTTATCGAAAATTGGGGACTCTGGAGAATGTTCTTTGTAAGCAAACGTCCAGTTTGTCTGGTAGCAAAGGAGTAAACAAGGGACTTAATGGAGCGCATCAGGCACCAGCTCGTGACTCATTTCAAAACTTTCCCATCTCGAGTCCTCAGCACAGTGATGCTGAGCGGAATGGTGGCAGAAACGATAAAGGGATGGATAGGAGTCTAGAGAGGATGGAAGAACCTCCATCTGCAGTCTTGCAGCAAAAAGTCGCGTCACACAGAGAGGAGATGGATAAACCAGAGAAGGATAAAAATGGAAGTACTGATGCTTTGAGATCAAAACTGTGGGAAATATTGGGAAAAGTTTCGCCAGCAAATAATAAAGATGTGAACTCTGAGACCCCAGAAGTGGTGAAGACCAAGTTGAGTCAAGACAAGGGTTCAAATGATGAGCCTCTTATTAGGCCTAGACACAATTCAGATTCTATTGAAACTGATTCTGAAAGCCCTGAAATTGCAACCAGAAGGCCGGTGACTAGATCTTTGTTGCAGAGGGGGGTAGGAGCCAAAGGTGCCCAGAAGAGAACCAAAGCTGGGGCCAACTTAGGTGGCAAAAGCACAGAACAAGTTAATAACATATTCTCTTTTGAAGAAGGTTTGCGAGGGAAAATTGGCCCTGCTATGAATTCCAGTGTTATGCCGAAGAAACAAAGGGGAAGAAGAAAAAATACTGTTGTGAAATGCCGTAAGGCTCATCCTCGCGAAAAGGATGAAGCTGATGGGATTCAGGGGGAGATGAACAAGAGTAAAACTCCACCACGTTCCGAGAGCACGAGAACTGGCAAAAGCTCTTCATTATCAGAGAAAAAGGGAAGTTCCCTTGAGTTCCATCAACAGAGCAAGGCCCGGAAACAAAAACCAAATATTAGCACAAGGGAAGAAGATGTTTATCCATCGCCAGAAGCTGAAACAGCAGCTACGCCAGAGACGTTCCATCGATTATCTGAAAATGGCGAAAAACAGGAAATGCCAAATAATGTTTCCAGGGAAAAGTCTGTTGAGCCAGAAAACGAATTCCAGAGTCCAACGTTTGGATATAAAGCCCCGATCTCAAGCCCTTCCCCATGTTTTTCTCCCGAAGCATCTCCGTTGCATCCTAGGAATATTAGTCCTGATTTTGATAAGACGGAAACACCAATATTTAGCTTCGGTACTAAGAAAACCTCCCAAGGGACTAAAGGCCAAGCGTCAGATCAATCGTCTGATGAGAGAGATACAGAGAGGATTTTGCCTGTAACCTTAATAAACTCAAGCTGCTTTATTTTCACTTAAGAATTATACATGTTGACTTTACATACTCTTCTTCCACCTTTGTGTTTCCTTATTTGTTTTCAGGACTTCTTGGAAAAGAAAGGAGATTATTCTTTCAGAAGAGAGAGTTCTGCCGAGACAAATGAAGATTTAGTTCTGTCAGATCAATCGTCTGATGAGAGAGATTCAGATGGATCAAGAGAAAATTCACCAGCGTTGGGCCATTACAACAGTATGCTTCTTACTTTTGTTCCTAGACCATATACAAACCGGAGGATCTTATTTTCTTCTTAACAGAATCCATGTTTTACTTATGTTTTATTGATCTTCTGATTCAGGTCCCGTAGAAAGAGAAACTGCCAATTGGAGTAATGAGAAATCTAATCTAGGCGTTAGCTCAGCTAAACGGAACTCTAACCTTAAGGGCAATGGACGTGTCGTGTTGAGTCCTACCTCGTCCTTGTCCAAAGGTATAATGCTCATTTCTAAGTCATTGTTGTGGCTTTTTATACGACACCCTCATTTGTTTTGTCCTGGAAACTGAGCAGGGATCCATAAAACTGATTCCTTCCAGCAGTTTTCAGAGATGGATGAAGACGAAGGCTTGGGAAGGTCTCTTGTAAATATAAATAATATTACGTTTACCTTAAATCTTCTTTCCTGTCTTAAGTTGTTTACTTACCATGTCTCAGGGATGTTGCGTTGTTCGCTGTGGCTCTTCAAAACTTTGAGAAAAAACTGAAATCTGCAGCTAAAAAGAAGTTCTCAGAAATTATAGCATCAGTCTCTGAGGAGATACATCTAGAGTTGGAGAATGTCAAGTCTCAAATCATAACAGAAGCGTATGTTTCTTCAATTGATTCTGCATTGCTCCCTTTTAGTATTCAATCAATGATATTGTTAATTATGATATAGGGGAAAGACGAGTAACCTAGCCAAAACTAAGAGAAAGCATGCCGAAACAAGATTACAAGGTACAGCAATGCATCATATATTGATCATTGTAATTTATTTCACAGTAATAAACATTAGGAAAGGTTATTACTTTTTTCATTATACTATCTTAGTAGTTTAGTCCTGTTCAGGGTTATGGATCAGAAACTTGATATCAGCTCTTGCTGTTTAGTTTCTGTATACAGCTGAAGTAGTAACAAGACCGTCATTTCTGCTGAAGAGACACACATTATATCTGTTCTAAATTGTCCACTGATATGCTATATATATAACATGATTTAGGTTCTCATATTGACACGAAACTTCCATGTAACATAGACAAAGCCATATGCTCATTTCCTATAAGGAGAATAGAAAGATAGACTTTATGTCTTGTCTTAGAGTGTTGAATTGTGTTCACTGATAATATACAGAGCAACAAGAGAAAATGAGAATGATCCATGAAAAGTTCAAGGACGATGTCGGGCATCATCTTGAAGATTTCAAGAGTACTATTGAAGGGCTTGAAGCAAACCACTCAGAGTTGAAAGGAGCCATAAAGAAGCAAAGTATGTTCAGTTTTGTAATTCTTGCTTTTTCAATACAAGGAATCCTAACATTAGAACTGCTATGAAACATGATAAATACTTTTTTGGCAAAGAGAATTATGATATTTCAGGAGGACAAGTCTTGCCTAAGCTCACTTAAGGTTATACTCTCTCATTGACAGGAACATCACACCAAAAACTCATAGCTCATTTTGAAGGAGGCATCGAGACAAAACTGGACAATGCGGCAAAAAGAATCAATTCTGTCAACGAGGCAAGTCTTGGTTCTGCCCTTAAGAATCAAAATCTAAATGTTAAGTCATAATTTCAAGCATATAATCTTAAATTGGTGTCTTTGTTCATAGTCTGCGAGAGTAAAGATGCTGCAGCTAAAGATGATTGTCGCAGAATGTTTGAAGGATGAATGACCTGAGTCTCGCAGAATCAATCACACGTCAGTCACTGTCCACTTAAAAAGTTAAAAAAACTTGGGGAAACATAGCCGTGACTTGATTTCCTTTTTTTTTTTTTTTTAGTAAAAAAAACCGAGAAAACCCCTCTCAAGCCAAACCAAGTTATTATGAGTGGTCTCATCATGAGTTCACGTGAATAAAGATAGTAGATGCTTGCCTCATTCGTATAGAATATAGTTTACTATATAATGTCAGCTACTACAAACAATTTATTAGCCTTTTTAATAGTAATGAGAATGTTTTACTTTACAAGGTTTTTCGTTGGACCGAAAATTATATGAATCGATCGTTTTACATATCTGTAAACCGAAACAAAATCAAACTAATTTCATCGAAACTAAGGCAAAAAAACTGAATATGTTTTTTGCACACGTTCTTGATGTTTACATGTACATATATCATTTTAATTTTGGTATTGAAGTCCGTTTAGTGCGTGGAAGAAAATAAACTTGTCATTTTGTGCGTTTTACTTTTCTGATGACTTCATTCTCTTCTTTTAACAATTCAAGAAAGAATATTCTCTTTGTTTGAACAAATGAAAAATCCTTTGTGATATTTCCAAAGGAAAATATATTTTCAGTTTGATTCGAGGGTTAGCGACTTATAACCAATATTTTACTCGTTAAATATGGTTTAACCAAATTGTCATCAAGAATCATGAAGAAAATGATAAACAAACGAATAATAACAATATTAAGAAGAAGAAGATTAAGTCCTTCAAGATCGAATTTGAGAGAGATGTTCTCAAAAGCAACACAGTCTTAGAGAAAATAATTAAGATAATTTAGTGATAATATATTTGGAACAAAAACTTAAACATATGATATTTTAGGGTATTTTTCATTCAATTCAAAAAAGAAAACTAATGTTCATTTTTTGTGCATTTGAAATGTGTTGATTCTAAAATTACAAATTTCTATAGGTTGTTTGATGCAACTTCACTTGTTGCAACTGATGCAACTTCAATTGTTGCAACTTCCCTTTCTTTTTCTTATACTTATTCAACAAGTTATGTATTTCACTTGCATCAGACACAAATAAAATAATATTAAAAACTAATCACTAAATTTTTGGGATAGATGCTAGGTGGAAGTTGTGCCTGATGCAAGTGAAGTACATAACTTGTTGAATAAGTATACGAAAAAGAAAGGGAAGTTGCAACAAGTGAAGTTGCCTGAAGAACACGAGAAGAAAGGCAAGTTGTCTGAAGAAAGACAAGTTGCCTGAAGAGGGGAAGAAAAGTGTCGAATGTTATACTTTCAACTTGAGAAAGTTACTAAACAAAAAAATGTAAAGGAAAAAAAGGAAAAAAAAATCAGAAAAATCTATAACCAATTTATAACCCTAACAGATAAAGTTACTAAACAAAATTAAAAAATTAAAAAAATATCATAAAAAGAAAAATCAAATATTTGTAAACATGTGAGAAATTTAATTGGAAATCAAATAGTATAAAAAAAAATTATATGAATAAATAATTGTTACTCTGTTAGATTTCTCTACATGTGGGTAATTTCGTATTTGACGTTCATAGTATTATTTTATTTACTTTCACAGATAATTCCACTTTTTTTATTTTTGGTTTTATTTTCACAAATTTTAAATTTTAATTATAAATCATGCCGTATACGCGGGGCCTAGTGTTGTATAACGTATAAACAATAGAAATTGTATTATGAGATCTGGGCCAATTTTATACCTCATTTTAACGTTGGGCCTTACCTTAGAGCATGTTCAATTGTGAGGTTCTAAAAATGGGTATCTAAAATTTTTAGAACCTCACCTTTTAGAACCCCAACATTTTGTATGTTAATTTTTAGAATCTGTATCTAAAAGTTCTAACTTTAGAACCCTTCTCTCTTCTTTTTAGAACCTCTCCAATATTTATCAATTATATATCATTATAATTTTTTAGAACTCTTCTATTTAGAACCCCATTGAACATGCTCTTATTTGTTTTGCCTTACCTTATCTGAATGAGCTCCATCTCTTGCTCCGTTAAAATTTCCTCCAGGGCTTGCAGACTTGCTGGAGGTTAGCTAGCTAATAATTAAGTTATCATGCAAAACAAACAGTTAGGTAAATATATATATATATATATATATTTTTGGTATAATAAATAGTTTAGCATCGTAATCAAGCCCCGAGTCGTTTTCTATTGAAATACCTTTTTCCAAAAATTGGTTTCTTGCATTTCTCTGTAACTGAAGGAACCAGAATTCGCACACATCGTAGATTGGCGAATTCAGTTTAGAGTTTAGGAGAATTATTTTTATTAGATTTATAGCTGTGCCGTTGAAGGCTGCCTACGTACCCTTCAAATAGGGATCAAGCCAAAACGTAGTTCTTGTTACAAAGGATGTGATGGGATTTTTCGATATTAAGAATGAGGCGATGGCCTCCTTATTTATAAGTCTTGAAGTCCTTAGCTCTTCCTTTTCCTTCTTGACTTTGTATTGGCAATTATCCTTTTTCCTTGAAGCTGATAAGGATAATCTCCTTTCTTTCCGGGATTTGCCTTTATCCAAATAAAGGAAATCTTCTCTTTATTAATTAAAGGAAATTCCCCTTTAATTACGTAGATCGGTTTCGATGGGCCTTGAAGTTGATTGTTGGGCTGATTTCTATTCAAACCGGGTTAAACCGGGGGAGTGCTAAATCCCCCTCTAACAATTAGTCCCCCCCTCAGTTCGGCGAAGGAGTGTTCGAGTTCGGCGGATTTCTTTAGCCCGATTAGAATTGAAATCAGCATCTGGTCGAATTTCCTTTTAGACGTTGTTCGTCTTTGTTCCTGCAAAAATTACTAAAGACGAGAGATTGAGCTCGAGACTGAGCTCGGCGTTTGTTAGTTAGGCGCGAGGTCGGTCTCGGCTTTTCCAAGTTCGGTTTCGATAGTTCGTGCGGGACTGTGAGGTCGGCGAGCTGTGATTGCGAGCTGCCCAATTGTTTAGATCGGTGAATTACGATTACGAGTTGCCATACTGCGGGGTCAGCGAGCTGTGCGGTCGGAGAACTGCGATCGTGAGTTTGGCGAGCAGGGGGTTGGCGAGCTGTGGCCGTGAGTTAGGTGGGGCTGCGAGATCGGCGAACTGTGACTGCATGATGAGTAAGTTGCGACTGAGCTACCTAACTGTTAGACCGACGAGCTGCGACCGCTAGCTACCTTACTGTCGGATCGTCGAGCTACGACCACGAGCTGCTTTACTGCGAAGTAGGCGATATGTTCGATTGAGAGGTAGACGAACTGCTTGAGTTCGCCTTGATGATACGAACTGTACGAGTTCGGCGAACTGACTGAGTTCGGCTTGATGATACGAACTGTACGTGTTCGGCGAACTGACTGAGTTCGGCTTAGAGAGACGGACCCTGTGATTGAATTTGAATAGAAAATATATTCAAATAATAAATATATTTTTTGATAAGAGGTACCTGAATTTTAGGGAGTTCGGTGGACGAGGTATGATCGGTAATTTTTTTTTTTTATTTTCGGGTCTCGGACTTGATTTGATCGGAGCTTGCATCGTCCGGTCATTGCCCCAGGTGGAAATTGTGAGGAGCTTGGTTGATGTATGGTGGGCCAGAATCTGGGCCTGCTCGGCGTGTTCTTACGAGTTCGGCGTGTTCTTACGAGTTCGGTGAGTGATCTCATGTTCGGCACGTCTCCAAGCTCGGTAGTTCGGCACGTCTCCAAGCTCGGCAGTTTGGCACGTCTCCATGCTCGGTACGTCCTTTGTTGTGATCGTGTGGTTCGTCTCGGTGAGCTCGTGATCTCCTCTGATTCACTGCCGAGGGATGGTCGTGAGGAAGGAGGAGATTGCAGTTCGGTGATTGGGCTTAATATCGTATCAGCATATGGGCCAAAAATCGATGCAAGCCCAATACAAAGAAAATCTGATTTTCTTCTCGCGTGGGCTTGGATCGTTGCAGGTCGGCGTCGGATATGCGTGAATCCAGTGATGGCGGCGATGGCCGAGCTCCGGAGAGCTTGAGCGATGGCGGATTGCGATGGAGTTCGGCGTTGGATACGCGCGATGGATCGAGACGGAGTTCGGCGTTGGGTATGCACGAATCCGGAGGCGGCGGCGATGGCGGAGCTCCGGGAGGCTCGACGTGGTGCCAGATTGCTGACGGAGTTCGTGGTTTTTCAGGTCGGAGAAGATGAGCGGTTTTCGCAACAGAGATAGCTTCTCGGGAAAACGGAGATGGCGTTCGAGCTTCTTTTTTTTTTTTTTTTTTTTTTTTTTTTTTTTTTGATCGACGAACCGAGATGATTAGGGGTTTTCGAAAAAATAATTCTCCATAAACACCATATTTTTCTTGGCCCCTCCTTCTAGCGCCAATTGAAGGAACCAGAATTCGCACACATCGTAGATTGGCGAATTCAGTTTAGAGTTTAGGAGAATTATTTTTATTAGATTTATAGTTGTGCCGTTGAAGGCTGCCTACGTACCCTTCAAATAGGGATCAAGCCAAAACGTAGTTCTTGTTACAAAGGATGTGATGGGATTTTTCGATATTAAGAATGAGGCGATGGCCTCCTTATTTATAAGTCTTGAAGTCCTTAGCTCTTCCTTTTCCTTCTTGACTTTGTATTGGCAATTATCCTTTTTCCTTGAAGCTGATAAGGATAATCTCCTTTCTTTCCGGGATTTGCCTTTATCCAAATAAAGGAAATCTTCTCTTTATTAATTAAAGGAAATTTCCCTTTAATTACGTAGATCGGTTTCGATGGGCCTTGAAGTTGATTGTTGGGCTGATTTCTATTCAAACCGGGTTAAACCGGGGGAGTGCTAAATCCCCCTCTAACAATTAGTCCCCCCCTCAGTTCGGCGAGGGAGTTTATGAGTTCGGCGAATTTTTGAGGAGTATTCTTTAGCTCGGTTAAAACTGAGATCGGTATGATCTGATCAGATTCTGTTTCGAGTTCGGCTTAATGATACGAACTGTACGAGTTCGGCGAACTGCTTAAGTTCGGCTTGATGATACGAACTGTATGAGTTCGGCGAACTGCTTAAGTTCGGCTTGATGATACGAACTGTACGAGTTCGGCGAACTGCTTTAGTTCGGCTTGATGGGACGGATCCTCTTTAGATTGGGGTTCTTACGGTTGAATCGATTTTACGAACTTTCGAATTCGGTGAGTTTTCGGTATCGGCCCTGAACATTCGAGTTCGGCATTTTTTCTTGAGAAGAGGGCGTCGTTTCGTCTTCTCTTGTCGCAGAATTCGAAGAGGCGCGTGTCGATTCGTCTTCTCTCGCTGTGGAATTCGAAGAGTCGCGTGTCGATTTATCTTTTCTGGTTGCGCGTCTCGAGGAACCGTCATCATTACCTTTTTCTCTATAAATATCGCTCGGATCCCCTTCCGTTTTTCACTTCTGTTTATTTTCTTCAAAAAGGTACTTTCTCTCTCTAAACGCTCTCCCTTCTCTCTAGGATTTTACCTATTTTCCTTTCTCCGATCGTCTCCTCCGCCGTGATTTCTCCGATCTGTTTGAAGATCTTCAAACTTTCCGGGCGATCTTCAAGCTGTTCTTCATTAGCATCCAAGTTGTTCGTCTTGTTCTTCATCAACTTCTTTCGTTTGATCGACATGGTTTCAAGGATTTCTTCCCCTTCTGTTGAAGACCGAGCTCCTTCATCTGAGTTCCCAGACATTGGGATGTTCGTCAATAGTTCTGATTCGAGCTCGGACGGACTGGGTGACGTCGAACGGGAGATGTTTAGGCGCAACTCTCAGCGTGCTGCGGCCGGACCGAGCACCTCAAGGGTTACGGTCGAAGTTCCGCATCTCCTCGATGAAGATCTCCCTGAAGAGGGAGGTGATGCATCTTTCGATCAAGTTCGGGCAGATGCCGAATTTGCTGCTCGGCTTGCAGAGCACGAGGATGCAGCTGGTCTTGATAATCAGACTTTCTCTCCGGCTGTTCGGCCAGATATAGGGGATGATGATCCCGTATCGGCTACTAGGCGGGTTGTTGAGAAACCCGCAAGTATCGGATCGTCTCGATCGACTGCAGAGACCATCCAAGTTACGTTGGAGAAGTGCGGTGCTCCAAACAACTTGCTTTTCAAGGTCCCGAAAGCTAACGACCGCCCGTGGGACGCACCTGCTGGTTATATATGCGTTTATGAGGAGCATTTTAGAAGTTGTGGGCTTCGGTTTCCCATCCCGGAGCTCGTTTATAAGTACTGTAAGAGGCGGCACGTCGCGATCTCTCAACTGATGCCGGCCACGGTGATAAACCTTATGGGTCTTCTTTCCCTCGGGGAGGAGTGCGGTATCCCTATCACGGCGAAGGTTTTTGAGAGGTTGTTCCGGGTGAACCTGTCGAAGGCAAAGCCGTGGTTTCTATCGGCAAATGCAAAACCGGAAGCCGACCTTGTTACTGGGAACAAACCGAGCAAGGTCAACCATTGGGGCACCCGATACTTCTTCGTGAAGATCGATGAATCTTCCGTTGAGTGTCCGGGAGGGAGTTACCGAACTCAATGGAGGACTCCCATTGGTAGATAACTTGTTATTGATTTCGTTTTAGTACCTAATTTTGCCTGAATTATATTTTTCTTTTTCTTTTTCAGCTCGTCATCCTCCAAGCTTCCTTATCACCACACCAGGATTCACCTTTGTTCATGCGAAGCAATTGAGTGCGGCTGGGAAGGTTCGGTGGCCTGAAGCCTATCAAGAGAAGCTCAACTTGAAAGCGAAAAGAGTTCTTAGAGGTAAATTTCGGTAGATTTTTCTTCTCAGTTCGGCAATCTCCTTTATCTGTGTTCTTTTATTTACTTATCGTTTTTCCCCTTTTTCAGCTAAACCGTCTCGTCGTCGGAAGATGAAGTTTGATGACATCCCCGATCTATCTGCCGAACTCGACGGTGACGAGCGGGAGACGAATTCCGAAATTCCTCCTCCGCTTGAAGCCGAACCGGCAACTGTTGATGATGGCATCGTTAGGGACGATGTTCCTGCTGGGGAGCAAGTTCCTGCTGAAGGGCGCACCTCTTCTCCCGCCGAAAAGAAGAGGAGAAGGAAGACAAAAAAAGGAGCCCGGCAAAAGGCTGATCACACAGCTGGGGTCGACACTACGCCTACTGAAGGCGACGAAGGGAATACCGGCCCCCAAAATGTCGGAGGTGATGATGGGGGTTCTGAACCCCAACGAGCCGAAGAGGAGACGGTGGTCCTGTCGGACGATTCTCCTGTCTCGAAGAGGCATCGGGCTCCAGCACCGGAGGTCGAGTCACTGGATTTTGCCGAGACGTATCGGCAGGTCAGCTTCGGCCCGGAATTCCTCCCCCCGGTCGATCGTCTGTACAAGTCGGATGAGTTCAAGAAATTGGCCCAGTCTACTGCCGAGGTAAATGCCTTTTTCAAGTTCGTCTCTTCTTTCTTTCAAATCTTCTTTCTGATGTTCGCTGTTTTTGGCAGATGATTGCCTGGACGAATGAGATCGTCGGGTCATACGATCGTGAACTCGGAGCTTCGCGCCGTAAGGCTTTCGAAGCGAGCGTCCAAGCCGTGGAACTCCGCAAAGAGCTCCGAGTCTCTGAGGATAGAGTGGAAGCCGGCGATCGTGCAGTAGCCGAGCTGACCCGCGAACTAGCCGCGCTGAAGAGATCCAATGCCGAGCTGGGGTTGGAAAAGGATGCCCTTGCGACGAAGCTATTCACTGAGACTTCAAGGTTGCGGGCTGGCCGCACTCATCAAATCTTGAAGAGGAAAGCGGTAACTGAAAAATGCCAGGTTCGTCTTCAAAAAGTTAAGGATCATCTGGCGGCGGTTGATCGGGCAAAGAAACCATTCCTGGCCGTTAATCAGATCCATGGGATCCTCAGCTTCTGCCAGAATCTGAAGACGAAGCACGGTATCGTTGTCCCGCCGTCTCGTATTGAAAAGCTCGAGAAGCTTAAGGCTGAGAAGTCGGCAGAGTACGAGGCGATCGACCTCCGCGAGCTGGAAGATGCAGACCTAGTCGTCTCGCCCTTTACTGATCCGGTTCACCCGGGAATTTCGCCCTCGATGGGTAACGTAGTACCGCCAGGGCTTGATGAGTTCGGTACTAATCGAGCTTCGATGTCGGCGGACCAAGCTGAAGCGATGCGGAGGCAAGGTGTTTAGGCCTTTTCCCTTCTTTATGTAATTTTCTTTTGCCCGAATGGGCTTATAACTAGACCTCTTGGACCGGAGGGTCTTTAAAGTCCGGTATCCGTTTTGTGGTTTTGCCCGAGGGGCTCTTGAAAGAATCGATCTTCGTATTTTATTTTGAGTGTTATGCTTTGCTATTTCTTAAGTTATTCTTATGCCGAGTTCTGATATATTTGAAGTCGTACCGAATACGAACTTCTCAAACTTGTCGTACACAGTGGTGCCGTAAATAGTACGGTCTTAGCCGGGTGAAGAGGACAAGTTCGACTGAATCTGCTCGAGGTCGGCAATCCATACTGTAGATCGGCTTATCGATTTTGCGGTTGTTGAGAAACCGGCTTACTGGTTTTTGCGACTGTTGAGAAATCGGCTTACTAAATTTTGCGACTGTTGAGAAGTCGGCTTAGATTTGCGAGGAAGGACGTTCGGCTTTAACCTTAGAGTTTTAGTTTTAAGAGTACGTGAACAGCTCATCTTAATATGCTCTAGGTTTCTCACATTGAATCCGAGTGTGCGAGACGGGCTCGGCTTATTTGGCTCGGATAATCTGAGAAGTTGGTGCGAGACTGATCTCGGCTTTAAATGTGGAAAGTGTATTATCCATTGCACCATGAGGATGCGTGCGAGCTAAGCTCGGCTTTATCAGATCGTCTGGCCAGGACGTTGATATGTAACCGTTGGTGGTTGAAAATGCGAACTGTTGAAGTTCGGCAAACGTAAAGTTTGACTTAGAAAATACGAACTGTTGGAGTTCGGCAAACTGAAAGTTTGGCTTAGAAAATACGAACTGCTGGAGTTTGGCAAACTGAAAGTTTGACTTAGAAAATACGAACTGTTGGAGTTCGGCAAACTAAAAGTTTGACTTAGAAAATACGAACTGTTGGAGTTCGGCAAACATAAAGTTTGGCTTAGAAAATACGAACTGCTGGAGTTCGGCAAACATAAAGTTTGGCTTAGAAAATACGAACTGTTGGAGTTCGGTAGAATGCCTTGGTAAAATTTTATTAATGTTATAGCTGCGCCTTGTGAGGGCTGCCTACGTACCTTCGAAAGAAGGATCAAGCCATTCGTAGTTCATATGACATATTAGAATCGAGCGTATGTGTAGTAGCTCGGTGATCTTTTTTTTTTTTTTTTTTTTTTTTTTTTTTTTTTTAGCGCTTGAGGGTTGGCCTAGATGTAGTACCGCTTGAGGTTCATGGAATTCCACGAACGGGGAATGGGGGTTCGTGGAATTCGCTTAAATCTGCTTTGATGTCCTCGTAGAGCTCGGCTCCGATTCCTACGCATCTCTTCGGATTGAAATCGTCGATATTGACTTGGACGATCGTTTCGCGTCGCGGTAAATCGGGATCGTTTGGATTTTTCTTCTTATTGATCACGCAGGTGTGGGGAGTGGTCCTCAGTTTGCATTCGTTGATGAAACACGTTCGGGACATCACTTGGTCGCCTTTAAGGGTGAAGATTCCGGAAGGTGTTGGGAACTTGACGCATTGGTGATACGTTGACACGACTGCTTGCATTGAGAATATCCAAGGCGTGCCAAGTATCACGTTGTAGATCGCTGGTTTGTTTAACACCAAGAACTTGACCATTCGGCATA
The DNA here is from genome assembly GCA_030161315.1 of Eutrema japonicum. Lineage (NCBI taxonomy): Eukaryota > Viridiplantae > Streptophyta > Magnoliopsida > Brassicales > Brassicaceae > Eutrema > Eutrema japonicum. Next base: position 54,176,076 of record BSQW01000003.1, on the reverse strand, counting down.
TTCCCCCGGTATACATAGGAATTTTAACCGTTCCTGCTGTCATGGTTTGCTCGCTCGAGAATCCGGTGAGTGGTTCGATGTTCGGTCTGATTTGGTTGTCGGGAAAATCCATATTTTTCAGCGTATCCTTGAAAATCACGTTAACCGAGCTCCCAGTGTCGATCAAAATTCGCCCGACTACGACATCACCGATGAGTGTCTCGACGACTAACGGGTCGTTATGCGGCATATGAAGTCCTTCCGTGTCGGCCTCAGAGAAGGTGATCGGCGTTCCGCAGGGTGTAGTATGATGTGACTGTTTTGCGGCCACTGCTTCCTTACTGTATGTCTTCAGAGCTCGGACGGAGTAGTTGCATGTTTCCAACGCGCCCATGATCATGTTGATACGTTTCCGAACCTGCGGAGGTTGCTGAGCTTCCACGTTGTCCTCTCGATCCCGTTTTGGCTGTTCGTCGTCGGTTTTATTTTTAGGCTGCTCGGTAGCCTTGTTTGGTCTGGAGTTACGTCTCCTACCGTTATCGTTACGGTGCGGTCTGTTCGAGGGTTGGAAGGCTCCTTCGACTGGAACTTCCCCCTTTTTGTACTTCATCATCAGGAACTCCTGTAGATGTCGGCACTCTTCGGTCGAATGATTTCCATACCGGTTATGGAAATTGCAGTACGGTGCGGAGTCAGTCGTGTCGGGCTCTTTTGGCTCATCCGACCGAACCCAAGTGTTTGACCAGGATTGCTGAGTTTGGACCGTATTGACGGGTTGTTTCGGGGAAACGTACAGTTTGTCCTTAGTGGCGAGCTGTTTCGTCATTGCGTATCGCCTATCTTTCTCGGATCTTTCCTCCTCCTCCATGATGAAGATATGCGCCCTGTGCAGGATGTCCTCCAATGTCTTTGGATTATTGCGTTTGATCTCCCTGTGAAAGTCCGATTCGTACCAGGTGGCCTTGTAAAGAGCCTCGATTGCGGCTTCGTCGTCGATCGTGCAATGGGATACAACCGCTTTGAAACGTTCCATGAAGTTGCGTAGGGGCTCGTCCTGCTTCTGCTCGAGGGCCCAAAGTTCGGCGTTTTTTGTTTTCTGCTTGATAAACATGGTGAAGCGTTTGAGGAATTTGGTAGTGAGCTCGTTATAGCTGTTTACCGAACTTGGCTCGAGCGTTGAAAACCAATCGAGCGCGGCTCCGGATAAGTTCTCCACGAATAGTTGGCACATGGCTGCGTCCTTCTCGGTTTCTGAGCCGAAACGAAATCGGTTCATTGTGATGACAAATGAGGTCAAGAAGTGTTTAGGATCGGTAAACCCGTCGTATGATGTTATCTTGACTCTTTCCAATCGTCGGACTGGAGTGTTGACGACTTTGTCGGTAAACGGCGTCCTCTGTGACTCTTGAATTACTCGGTCGATCTCCGGCGCCGAACTCGTAGCCTGATGGACTTTGGTCCGCATATCTTGTAGTTGGGCTTGGAACTTGGCGAATTCCAAATTTATGGCGGCTTGGTCCGTGATGTTGATTTCCGAACCGGTCGCGGAGAATCTCCTTGTCGGCGGGTCGATCGTGCCTGGGGGTTGAGCTTCGGTTAAGTCGGACAAGAGATTTCGGCGTAACGTGTTTTCGTTGGCGGGGGTGACCGGGTTTGGATCGAGGATACCGATCTGATTTCGGCGCTCAAAATGGGATGCTATGAGAGACGCGATCCGCTCTTCGTTCTTTTTGTTAATTTCGGCGAACTGCGCTGTCATAGCTTCTATGAAGACGGTCGGATCTGTGAATATCGAAGCAGCTGGAGGCTGTGGAAGAGTCCGAGATGGATTGACCTGATCGTCTTCTCCAACGGGTATGGTCGGAGGGGGTCTCCCTCCGGTTGTTTGTAGTTCGGTATCGACAGGATCGAGCTCGTCGATCCGCGGGTTTTGATCGTCGGTTTCTGAGCCGTTGACGAGGGCTGCGGTGGTATCGATTGGAAGAACCATTGCCGAACTTCAATCAAACGATGTCCGCAAGTACTGTTCTATTATTCCCCACAGACGGCGCCAATTGTTGATCCGTAAATCACACAAAAGGGGTAAAACAGTACTTTTTAGTCGGAATCTCGTTTATTGATCAAGGTCGGCGTTACAACAGAATTTAAGTAAGTAGGCAAAGACAAAAGACTTGAGATCGGTAATGAGCTCTCTCTTGTATTCTCTGTCTCTGCGGAAGTTGTGGAGGATCTCTAGAATGAGGCGATGGCCTCCTTATTTATAGTGTTTTTGAGGCGGTTGACAGGAGGACTTCTCCTTTTCCGAGTTCGATTAGGAAAAGGAAATCTTCCGGTTTTCTCGCCGAGATAAGGATAAATTCCTGATATCTCGATGAATCAACCGAAGAGAATATTTCCTTTTCCGAGATCGGCGGGGAAAGGGAAATATTCCGTTTTTATCTGTTGTAACGGACTGGGCTTGTGATGGGCCTAGATCGGTAGCCGAGGTGGGCTTTCAGCGAGATTTCGGGCTCGGCCCAATGTTTTCGGGCCGACTTATCCTCGATCCGAACCATCGTAAACCGGTATTGATTGAACCGATCTCGGTTCGAACCGAGTTAAACTAGGGGGTGCTAATCCCCCCTCTAACAGTAACCATGTCATTTTTTCTCACGCCTTTGGACTGCGGTGCTTTAAGCTGCAAATCCTACAAAAACATACAAATGAGGATAGAATATGTATGAAGGACCCATCAATATTGACGTTACGAGAAATGAATTGAAAAATGATGGAGAAACTCTCGAAAAACATGAATTCTTCGGAAAGATGACTTCCCTTTGCCTTGCCACTCCCATCTTATTTTTAAACCGAAATTTCATCCTCAACCACCATTGACATAATAGCGAGAAAAAAACCAACAATTAGTAATCCTTCAATATATAAAATCTTAGGTTTTTGAGTTTAGCAAGTTTCTTTAGTTAATAAAAAAAATCCAAATTTTAATTGTTAAATTAATCAAAAATCTGAGTGCTAAAATTGAAATAATGAACACAAATCGGTGTGGAACCTCAAACAATCAAAAACCGGATTCCATGGCCTATTTGGTTTCACAATTATGCAATTAAACACTCAAATTCTTAATTAATCCCCTAAATGATTTTAATTTATCACTTTAGTTTCTTAAATTGATGTGGAAATCAAAATTTTATTTGGATTGACGAGATAGATGAGCGAAATGACTTACCCATATTCCTTGTTCCAAAGAAGCCAATTGATCTTGGTCCTCGTTGTTTTATCGACAACTACTGTTCCTGTCAAACTCGGTCTCAGGACTCGGCAGTGGCTTAAGCAGATGAAGCTGAACCTAACACGAATGAAAAAAGATGGCGCAATTTTCTCTGCCAAAAAACAAAACACGAAAGGTGAGAGAAGCTTTAGAGTAACGAGGATTCTGGATCTAAATTCAAGCCTCTAGATGAAAATCGGACGAATATAATCGATACCCAAGTTCGCGTAACATCTCGGTTCTCAAGTTAACTAGGTTTAAAAAAAAATCTAGGTTTTAAAGAAACGAGTCATTATTCATATCCATGTTTCGATTTAAGAAACGACTAAGAATCCCTAATTTCTGTATCTGGAAAATCGTTTTTGCCTGTAAAATTGATCAGCGTAAAACCAACAGACCGAGAAAAAAATAAAAGCAATTCTTGATCATTGAGAGAATAACCAAACAAATACCTAATTATTCTTTAGCAAAATCGAACAAAACAACTCCAAATTGAAGCTCGGATTCAAAAGCGTATGAAGTTTCCTCTTTAAACGGCTAATTTTCCCCTTTGCTTTATAATTTTACTAGTTTACTACTTCATATTATCAATTCAAAAAATTTGAAAGGAAAAAAAAGAAACCCAAGAGGAAAAGGCTCACTTCAATATTTAACTCTTATTTTTTTGATATTATGTGTAATTAAATTTTAGTCATTGTTTTTTTTAAACCGAATAAAATAGTCAAGAAATTCCATACTCAAACCAGAAAACATTCAACATAAAATCTATGAAATAATCGTCCACAAAAAAAACTATGAAATAATCAATCATAGAGGTTTTGAAAATCAAATTCTCTTAAGCCCATTGATTTCTGGATACTTTTGAAAATTTTAATTATCTTGTACTAATACATGATCGCATCCTACATAGATATTAGAACTAGATTATAGAGGTTTGGATCTCTAATTGTCTCCGATTCTCCAAAAAATTGATATCTCATAAGGATTAGTTCACCGATTTAAAGCGAATATTTTTTTTAATTAAATTACTTGTTATAAAATCTTTAAATGTACCAAATAATCTTTAAACTAGTTTAGTTAATATTAATATAGAAGTTTAATGTAGTTAGGTATTTTAGAAATAGAAAAATGATGATTAGTTTCATTAGTTAATACATTTACCGAAAAAATCAAATTTGAACAAGATTAAAGTTAAATCAGTAATTTCTACATAATTTTGAAAATTAAACCATGGGGGACAATTAGGATACCAAATTAAGTCTTACCAAATTATTGCATTTAGTTAAGATTTAACTATCCATTAAATCTTAGTTACTGCATTTACCGAACAAGATACTTTGAACAAGATTAAAATCAAATTCTCGTACTAAATTTGGAAAGTTAAGTCTTACCAAATTTGGATAGTTAAGTCTTAGTGTCTTACCAAATTCAAAATTATGTAAAAATCAGTGAACAAGAATCACAAGATTAAAGTTAAAGAAAGTGGATAGTTAAGTCTTACCAAATTCACTTACAACATAAGAGACGAAACAATAGAGAGTAATAAGAGATGCGACAAAACAAAACTTCTTAATTAAGTCAATTTAGGATAAAAACAATAAATTTAATAACTTAGCATAAAATAACTGTTAAACGTTATATCTATCTAGATTTATACACTAGAAGATATTAATCACCACTCGTCCCTTTTCTAACGATGGTCTACTAACCGACGTGAAACTAAAAAAAAAAAAAAAGAGGAAGGAGCTTGGCGGCGTAGCTTATTAAACCGACTTTAATTTCTAAATTAAAGTCGGTTTATTCGTCTGTGATGGAAAATATCAAATTTGTGTATAATTTTGTTCAAAGCACCAAAACGCATTAAAAAATAATTAAAAACAAAAATATTGGGTAATCGATGAATTGGAGGAAAGATGAGGTCATTGCTTATGCAATAATCTTATCTTCTCGAAGCTTACATGTAAGAAACAGAGTTATATGTCAAACGCAGAGAATCATATAAAGTTTACGTCATTTTGTTTGATACAAACTACATAATTTAAAGTTTACTCTCCCAAAGATTAGTTTCATGAGCATTTTGATGAAGCTAGATGACTGTCACCGGTCCACGTCTCTTTTATACTTTTTCTAATTTGATTATTACGTAACAATAAGGCACATTTTCTATAATTAATTACATTTATCTCAAAATGTAACAGACGTGTTTGTGCTTACTTCATGTTCAAAATAGGAGTCACTGGCCTCACACTTCTTTTTTTACAAATTTATAGTTATATATATGCATGTCATTCTATAATGTAAACATTAAAACACTAAATCAACAATTATATACACACAAAAAAGCGTTTTCATTTTCTTTCAATGGAGCTCATCATAATCCCGATTAATCCCATCTTGGGAGTACTTGTGTTGCTCCTTGTTGTTCTCAGTTTATTCGATGCTTTCATGACCCTTGTTTGGCAGCCATTGATGTTGACCAGAAGGTTCAAGAAACAAGGAATCTCAGGCCCAAAATACAGAATCTTGTACGGTAACGTCGGCGAGATAATGAAGATGAAGAGAGAATCTCAACTTTCGATTCTTGATCCAAGCTCCAATGATGTTTTTCCTCGCATCTTTCCTCATTATCAAAAATGGACGTTTCTATACGGTGCCTTTTTCTCCATCTCAATCTCTTTTCATCTTTCTTCTTTCATTTTTTACTTATTTAGAAAATGAATATTCTTTAGAGGAGGTTGCGTAACACACAAGTTATCTATGGTGTATATTATTAGGAGAGACGTTTCTTTATTGGAACGGAACAGAGCCGAGGATATGCATCTCAGATCCTGAACTTGCCAAACAGGTCTTGTCGAACAAGTTAGATTTCTTTGTTAAAGCAAAGATAAGACCCGAGTTCCGGAAACTTGTCGGCATGAAAGGACTTATCTTTGTCGAAGGTGTTGACTGGGTTCGCCATAGAAGAATCTTGAACCCTGCTTTCTCCATCGATAGGGTCAAGGTCTTTTATCTTTCTATTTCAACTCGATTTGTGAAAATGATCCATAGAAGGAAGAATCGAATGTTATTATGATTATTCATTATGTTGAGCAGGTTATGACGAAAGTAATGGTGGATTGCACATTGAGGATGTTAGATGAGTGGAGAAACCAGAGGAGTGATGATAAAACAGAGCAATTGGTGATGAAAAAGGAGATGAAAAGAGTTTTCGAGATTAACCGGAGATATTATAGCGACCGCTGCGTTTGGAAGTAGTTACGCCGAAGGAATCGATGTGTTTAGATCACAAGAAGAGCTTAAAAAGTGTTGTGCCATTTCTCTCAGTAACATCTTCATCCCTGGAGCCCAGTAAGTAAAACGCTCAGTTCTTGTTTTCAGTTCTCTGTTCAGACAAGATTATTGAAGAATATTGGTCTTGTTTCTTGTATTCTAAGGTACCTTCCTAGGCCTTTGAACTTTCGGATATGGAAGCTGGATAGGAAACTTATTGGACATATATTTAGATATACTCGTATCTTTGTAAATCTGCATATTTCTATATTCTCTAGATTTAGTTATATCCTTATGGACATATGTAATTGTATAAATACAAGACCTTTAGGTCAATGAATGATAAGCAGAACAATCTCTAAAGCGGCGTTCCTGGTTTCTCATGGTATCAGAGCTCAACTCTAAATCGAGAATGACTTTAGTTGCTCTCTTCATTCTCGATTTCGATTCCTAAATCACGACATCAATGAATACCAACAGTGGTGTTTTGTCCGCGACTGGTGCGACTAGAAGGACCATCTCCTCCTATGACTTGACGAACGGCGATAATCCTGGCGCGATTATCTCTCAACCTCTTCTCAACGGCCGAAACTACGACGAATGGGCTCAGAATCTGCGCGTCGCTCTGAGTGCTCGAAAGAAATTTGCTTTCATCGATGGAAGCATCCCGAAACCGGCAGACACTTCGTCTGACCTCGAAGACTGGCAAGCCAATAATCACTTATTGGTTACATGGATCAAACTGACCATCGAACCAAAGCTACGATCCAATATCTCTCATAAGGAAGTAGCCAAGGACCTTTGGGATCACATCAAGAAACGGTTTGCACTCAAGAGCGGTGCGCGCTTCCAACAGCTCCGTGATGCTCTTGCGAATTGCCGACAGATGGGATCCTCTGTTGAAGATTACTTTGGAAGATTAACAAAGATATGGGACTCTATGATCGAATGCTTGACAAGCAAAACGTGTGGATGTGGGAAGTGCGAGTGCGATTTGGTGTCCGCACATGAAAAAGAACGCGACATCATCCGCGTTCACGATTTCCTTTATGGCCTTGACGATACCGTACACGGCGCGGTGAGATCCCAAATCTGTGCTCAAATTCCTCTTCCCGACCTTGATACCGTGTACCAAACGATTGTGCAAAACGAAACGATCCAATTGAATGCAAGGAAAGACACACCTGCCGTGATGAGCTTCGCTGCGCAAGCCCCTTACCGCAACAACGGATCCGGTGGTGGCGGAAACTCCCGACAAAGGCTTTACAACTCCGACTCTAAGGTCATATGCACGAGCTGCGGTCGTACTAGACATCAAGCTAGCGCATGTTTCCGTGTGATCGGATTTCCCGAGTGGTGGGGAGATCGCCCTAGAAATCGAAATAACATACAAGGCGGACAAGGATCAAGTGCACGGGAAAATTCAACCCAGATTGTTGGCCCACAAACAGAAATTGGAGCTAACATGGCTCTCACCGAAGCCGATAAGCTGGGCCTGACAGGATTTTCCGATGCACAGTGGCAAACCTTGGTGAAGCTCTTTAATCCAAACAAATCCAATTCCGATCCTTCGCGGCTGAGTGGTAAGAACATCGAACCTATTTGGATCTTAGACACAGGGGCGACCCATCATATGACTGGTCGTCTTGACCTTCTTTCCGATGTCCGTCCCGTTTCTCCTGTGTCTGTCAAATTACCGGCTGGTGAAAACGTCTTGTCTAGTCGACAAGGCACGATCAGACTGACTTCATCGCTTCATTTGCAGAACGTGTATCTCGTGGAAGGATTTCATACGAACTTAATATCTTTCGGCCAACTTGTGACTGATCATTCACTCGTTGGACAGGTTACTGATAGATTGGTGATTTTGCAGGACCGCATCACGAGGACGCTGATTGGTGCGGGTGAACGTGAGGGTGAGGGACTGTATCGCTTCCGAGGCATCGAGACGGTGACTGCGTTTCAAACAAGTGTTGGCGATGAAGGTGTTTTGTGGCATCGTCGTTTGGGCCATCCGTCGTCTCGTGTTGTGGGATTAGTCCCTGGTGTCCGTTTTCAATCTAGTTCTGCACTTTGTTTCTCGAATTGTGATGTTTGCTTAAGGTCAAAGCAAACAAGAAACTCGTTTCCTGATAGTTATAATAAAGCCACAAGTCCTTTTGAATTGATTCACTGCGATCTTTGGGGCCCGTATCGTACTTTCGCGTTCTGTGGATCTCGATATTTTCTTACTATCGTCGACGACTACTCCCGAGCTGTTTGGCTATACTTACTTCCAGACAAAGTTCAGGTTCCTTCTCGAATGCGTGAGTTCATTGCTCTCATAAAAAGGCAATTCGATAGTAATGTCAAAATACTCAGAAGCGACAATGGAACTGAATTTATGTGTCTCTCCACATATTTTCGGGAACAAGGGATCATCCATGAAACTTCGTGTGTTGGGACTCCTCAGCAAAACGGCCGAGTTGAACGAAAACATCGTCACATCCTAAATGTGGCCCGAGCTCTGCGATTCCAAGCTGGATTACCAATACAATTCTGGGCCGAATGTGCCCTTACGGCCTGCTATTTGATCAATAGAACGCCATCGAAGCTCCTTCACGATAAGACTCCCTTCGAAATGCTCTATAACCGATCTCCTGCGTTCGAACATCTGCGCGTATTTGGTTGTCTGTGCTATGCACACAACTTAAATCACCAAGGGGATAAATTCGCATCCCGCAGCCGTCGTTGTGCGTTTCTCGGATATCCTTACGGCAAGAAAGGATGGCGTTTGTATGATCTTGATAAAGAAAATTTCTTCACCTCCCGAGATGTCATTTTTCAGGAAACCACATTCCCATTCTTAGTCCCACCACCCACGACTACTACTCCTCCGCTCATCACGACCATACCAAATACCATCACTGACGATTTCGATCCCCCTACGATCGATCTTATACCAACGGAAAATCTCCCGGGAACAGATAATGATGATTTGCCATCGACAAACAACTCCGATTCCGATATTGAATCACCGCCGGTTGACTCTGTTTCACCTGCAACGAACCCTGAACAGATCGAACATTTGGGTCGTGGATTACGAGAAAAGCGACCCTCCGTACGACTCACTGATTTCATCATCAACACCGTCTCCCTCACTCACTCTTTCCCGTCACCTTCACCAGCGTCCTCAGGTACGGCCCATCCAATCTCTCACTACCATACTTGCGATCGGTTTTCTGACTCTCATCGCAGCTATATGGTGGCTCTCTCTCTCGCGGTTGAGCCACGTTCATACAAAGAGGCTATCAAAGAAAAAGTTTGGGATGACGCGGTGAACTCTGAACTTCACGCGTTGGACTTGAACAAGACATGGGACTTAGAAGATTTACCTCCGGGAAAGATTGCTCTGGGATGCAAATGGGTTTTTCGAATCAAGCTCAGGGCAGACGGCTTACTTGAACGACATAAGGCAAGACTTGTGGTGCTCGGCAACAATCAAATCGAAGGCGTTGATTACGGGGAAACTTTTGCTCCCGTTGCTAAAATGACCACCGTGCGAATTTTTCTCGACATTGCAGTAAAACTCGATTACGAAGTACATCAAATGGACGTGCACAATGCGTTCTTACACGGTGATTTGGAGGAAGAAGTTTACATGAAACTTCCTCCGGGTCTTCGATCCGACTCCGAAAAAAGGGTTTGTCGCTTGCGTAAATCCTTATATGGTCTCCGACAAGCTCCTCGATGCTGGTTTAAGAAACTCGCGATGGCTCTTCGAGTTTTTGGATTCACACAAGCACGAACCGACTACTCTTTGTTTGTCTATTCGAAGGACGGAAATACACTTCGAGTCTTGGTATACGTCGATGATCTTATCATATCTGGGAACTCATCAGCGTTTATCAATGAATTCAAGTCCTATCTCTCGACTTGTTTCCATATGAAGGATCTTGGCCTTCTCAAGTATTTCTTGGGCCTTGAAGTGGCACGTAGTGCTGATGGATTCTATTTATGTCAACGAAAGTACTGTACAGATATAGTAACTGAAGCTGGCATGCTCGGATGCAAACCAGCAGGATTTTCAATCAACCAGAAACAACGCCTTGCTTTAGCTACTGGTGCGTTGCTCTCTGACCCCGAACATTATCGACGACTCGTAGGCCGTTTGGTGTATCTTGCTGCGACAAGACCCGACCTTTCATATGCGATTCATGTGCTCACACAGTTTATGAAATCACCACGGGTGGAACATTGGGAGGCTGCACTACACGTTATACGATATTTGAAAGGAACACTTGGCCAAGGCATAATGCTACGGGAATGTTCTTCCTTTCATCTGACCGGATGGTGCGACTCTGACTGGGCTGGATGCCCTGTCACACGACGATCAGTTACGGGTTGGCTCGTTCAACTCGGGTCTTCCATCATTTCTTGGAAAACCAAGAAGCAAGACACGGTGTCACTTTCTTCTACCGAGGCTGAATATCGAGCAATGACGGAAGTGCTTCGCGAGTTGAAATGGATCAAGGCTTTACTCCTTGAGTTTGGTCTCACACACGCTCAGCCAATGACGATACGATGCGATAATCAGTCCGCACTACATCTAAGCGCAAATCCGGTTTTTCATGAAAGAACTAAACACGTGGAAGTGGACTGTCATTTTATACGAGACGAACTCGTCATTGGAATGATCGAGACCTCACATGTCTCCTCCTCGGAACAACTAGATGACATACTCACAAAGGCATTGGGACGAAAGGAATTCGACGTTTTTCTTTACAAGTTGGGCATTCGTGACTTGTATGCTCCAACTTGAGGGGGGGGGGGGTATTGGACATATATTTAGATATACTCGTATCTTTGTAAATCTGCATATTTCTATATTCTCTAGATTTAGTTATATCCTTATGGACATATGTAATTGTATAAATACAAGACCTTTAGGTCAATGAATGATAAGCAGAACAATCTCTAAAGCGGCGTTCCTGGTTTCTCAAAACTGAAGAACTCAGTCAAGAAAATCGTAAATTCGAGACTACAATCAGAATCAGATTATGGAGATGATCTTCTGGGAATCCTGTTGAAATCTGAAGGGAACGAACGAAAGCTAAGCATTGAAGAGATCATAGATGAATGCAGGACTTTCTTCTTTGGCGGGAACGATTCTACTTCGAATCTATTGACATGGACAACGATGTTGCTTAGCTTGCACCAAGATTGGCAGGAGAAACTCAGAGAAGAGATTTTCAAAGAATGTGGTAAAGACAAGACCCCAGATTCAGGCACTTTCTCAAAACTCAAACTGGTAATTTAATTAATGTTCCTTTTGCAAAGGGTTTCTTGTGGAAAAAAAGTTAGGGTTTCTAGTGGTTGAAGAAACCTCTTTATGCCTTGCAGATGAACATGGTGTTCATGGAGTCGCTTCGACTGTACGGACCAACACCATTTTTGTCCCGAGAAGCATCAAAAGATTTGAAGCTAGGAAACCTAGAAATTTCCGAGGGCACAACCGTAGTTTTCCCGCTTCTGAAGATGCATGGCAACAAGGCCATTTGGGGAGAAGACGCCGACAAATTCAACCCGATGCGATTCAAAGACGGCGTTTCCAAAGCCGCCAATCATCCAAACGCTCTCCTCGCGTTCTCCACCGGACCAAGAGTTTGCATTGGCCAAAACTTTGCCATGATCGAAGCCAAGACCGTGCTCACCATGATCCTTCAACGATTCCGACTTAGCCTCTCCGCCGAGTATAAGCACGCACCGGTGGATCACCCCACTGTGCAGCCTCAGTACGGCTTACCCGTAATGCTCCAGGCTCTGGAGAATTGAGAGTAAATTTCATCGGATGTCTAAATGAAACTACACTACTTACGTCTCCCTTTCGTCTTTTAGAAGTTTTCATATTGGTCCTTATGGGCTTTAATCCTTATTAGATAATTGGGTTTTTGCGATCTCAATTTGTGAAGCCTTTATGGGCTTATGAATATATTGTGCTTTAAGCCGGCTTAATAGTGAGTGCTACTTATCTAAACTGCTAATTGATATTGAATAGCAGCTAAAAGAGAACAAAACTATTGATGTTGCATAGATAATGTTAGAAACAAACTAAACTATGATGATGTTGAAAAGTAGAATGTTTTCATCTTATCATGAATAAAAGCTAAAGCAACTGGAAATTATGAGTAATCGACAATTGTTGCGTGGGCCAGAGAAAGAAAAGTTTTTGTTGGATATATAATTTTTCAAATCATGACTAACTGGTGTCGTTTTCAACTAAAAGCTAAAAACAAACTATTGGACAAATCCAATTGGTTCTTTGGGATAAGACCCGGAAGGGATGAGGTTTTTGTAGAGTTTTTGGATTTTATTTTTTAGATAAATATCAAGTTTTATTATATGTTCTACTAAAAAGACAGATGCATGAGACAAAATTGGTTTTCTTGATTGGAGGCTTTTAAAAAAAAATCAAAATTCATTTAAAACTTTACTCTTTAGAGCATCTTGCCATCAAGTTATTTTCAAATAGTATTTCAACACTAAAATAATGAGAAAACAAAAATATGAGAGAGATATGAGAATCGGTTTTCATTTGAGAACTTTTGAAACATCCATGAAAATCTCATTTGATATTTCTCTATTTTTTATTTGTTTCTTTTTTTGTTTTAAAGATTAAAATTTAATTGTATAAGTAAACAATATTAAAATATTAATAATTTATAGTTGAGATACTCAAATGAAATTCTAAACAAATGTAGATGCTCTTAACGCCTGAATAAATTATTTTCGAGAGACAGTTAATTGGTCAGATTTCTTTTATTTTTTTTAAAACTGGTAAAATTTCAATAAATGCAACACACCAAATTTTAATTATTATTATGGAAATTTTGGGCCTTGCTTCCTTTTCGGTGAGAAAAAAAAATGCACAGGTTATGTAACAATAGAAATTGTATTATGATTGTTAGGATTTTTTTTGTTTCATTGTTGAGATCTCAAATCCAACCCTTAAAATACGAGTTAAGGCAATAAATTAAAAACACACAATTATAGTGGTTCATCATTAATCTGGGAGTATTATAATTGAAAACTTTAAACGCAACATAAGAAAGAGAAGTTTAAAAGACAAACATATACATGACTGAAATAGCCAAAATTCAATTGGATCTTCATAGCGAATCCGAAAAATTAGGTTCTACAACACATCAGCAATAATTTCAAAATAGAACATTAGAATTATAATGAAGTCTATCAGATTTTAGCAAAATGCCAAAAAAAAAAAAAAAACTGGATCGGTGTTTTAGTAATTATATTAAACGAAGTTTATATATCAAACATCCTTGCCGTTTTAGTATTAAAATAGCAAACCCTTTTTTTGGACCAAATTTCTGATATATATATATTCTTTTAAATTGTGTTTTTTGTTTGTTTTCTTAATCAGGGGCGAATCCAGATATAATTTTTATTGAGGACACAAATATTAAATTAAAAAATAATAAATAAAATACTAAAATATAGTTTTATACAAAAATATGAAATAAAATATTTATGTGTGTTTAAGTGATTTAGTTAAGAAAACAAAAGTAAAATTTAAAATTTGAGTTGTTTTTATTTATATTTATGTTAAATAGATAGATTTAATTTATTATTTTGGGTTTTGTCTAAATTTTTTAATAAGTTAATTGAACAATCAAAAGAATGGGACATAATCTTAAAATTTCATGGGTGCACAATTTAAATTATCTAAAAATTATACTAATGTTTAAAAAAATAATGGGTGCATGCGCCCCCACTCCCACCTCTCTAGCTTCGCCCCTGTTCTTAATAGTATTAAATCAGATACTTGAACCGAACCATAAAATTCGGTTGGGCCTGATTAGGAAAGCTAAACCAATTACATTTGAAAACAAAAACCGAGACTAAACCGATAAAGTAAATCGGAGCAAACCAGACACGAGGAAACCCTAATCGTCGCGGATCAGAAAACCTTCGCCTCAGGGAAACCGTCGCCACCACTCAACTCCGACGGATCAGGACCTCCGGCACACCGTGACAGAACAAAACTTATGCCTCTGATCCAGTCCGAAGCGGCACATGACCACCGCCAAAGGATGAGGAGTAATCAAGACCAACCACCTCCGTCACAACAACTCCGACAACAACAACTTACCAAAACCACAAAAAGACGCTTCAGCGAGGGAGTAAAGCCGTTAAAAGGTGAGAAACCGGGGAAACTCCAATGCTTTACAAAACCACCGTCCATGTGGTTGCTACGCTAATGCAACAACGACATTCGACAAACCACATGTCACAAGCCCTCTTGCAGTTCACACAAGCCCAAATCTTCAAATCCATCACACATACGCATCAAACCGCCAGTCTCCACTGCAAGAGCACCGAGAATAGATTCATCGTCGAGACCAGCCCTCTAGATCCAGATCGAAGAAAACTCAACCGTTGCACTCCAGAAGCGTCAAGCTTCGCCGCCGCATAGCCCTAACTAGTTCCAAATCTCATCAGAGAAAGCTCCCACTTCCACGGATGAAAAGCCGCCGGTCTTCAAAAGTCGGATAGTTCTCTCACGACGTCGGTATCGCCAGAGAGAACCACTGAATCTAAACTAGATCTGAGTAAACGAAGAAAAGTTTGGGAGATAAAAAGTCGTCACGCGTGATAGGGCTGTGACGGATCAGATATCCGAAATTTTTTGGGATATTTAGATCCGAGTTTTAATTATCCGGATCTGGATCCAGGGCTTCCGAATATCCGGATTTTAGATATCCGTCTAAATATTAAGATATCCACAAATATATGTATCCACATCGGTAAAAAATAATTAAAATATTAAAAATAATGATAAATTTTAATTTTTATATAATATTAAAATATTAAAAAATAATAATATTATGAAAAAATATTTTCATTTTATTTAGATTATTTATATATATATATATATATATATATATATATATATAAATCTTAATGTACAAAATTTTTTTTAATAAAATATAAAATTTTAATATATTTAAAAGGATTCAGATCCGAATATCTAAATCTTATAATTTGACTATATGTATCTGGATTCAGTTTTAGCGGATAGAAGATTTTACTATCCGAATATAGATCCGACCTCCTTGAATATCTGGATTTTAGGAACGAATCGGAATGAATCTCGGATTCCGGATAATAATTTTATCTCTAACGCGTGATAACTTCAAACTCTTCTTTCATAAAAAAAAAATGAAGTTTATATTAAACAAAATGACGTAAACTTTATACGATTCTCTGCGTTTGACATATAACTCTGTTTCTTACTTGTAAGCTTCGAGAAGATAAGATAATTGCATAAGCAATGACTGTTAGAGGGGGGATTAGCACCCCCTGGTTTAACTCGGTTCGAACCGAGATCGGTTCAATCAAGACCGGTATACGATGGTTCGGATCAAAGACAAGTCGGCCCAAAAACGTTGGGCCGAGCTCGGAATCTCGCTGAAAGCCCATCTCGGCTACCGATCTAGGCCCATCACGAGCCCAATCCGTTACAACAGATAAAATCGGAATATTTCCTCTTTCCCGCCGATCTCGGAAATGGAAATATTCCTTGCGAACAGACCGCCGAAGAATAAGGAATATATCCTTATCTCGGAGGGGAATCCGGAATATTTCCATTCCCTAATCGAGCAAGGAAAGGGGAATATTCACATTTAGAGCCGCCTCAAGACAATATAAATAGAGGAGAAGGTTCATTCATCAAGAGATCCACAACTTCCGCAGAGACAGAGAATATAAGAGAAAGCTCATTACCGATCTCAAGTCTTTTGTCTTTACTTTCTTACTTAAACTCTGTTGTAACCGCCGACTTAGATCAATAAACGAGATTCCGATTAAAAGTACTGTTTTACCCTTTTTGTGTGATTTACGGATCAACAATTGGCGCCGACTGTGGGGACTTTGGAACAGTACTTTCGGATATCGTTTGATTGAAGTTCGGCAATGGTTCTTCCAGTCGATACCACCGCAGCCGTCAACAGCTCAGAAACCGATGATCAAAACCCACGGATCGACGAGCTCAATCCTATCGATACCGAACTACAGCCAACCGGAGGAAGACCCCCTCCGACCATACCTGTTGGAGAAGACAATCAGATCAATCCATCTCGGACTCTTCCACAGCCTCCGGCTGCTTCGATATTCACGGATCCGACCGTCTTCATAGAAGCTATGACAGCGCAGTTCGCCGAAATTAACAAAAAGAACGAAGAGCGGATCGCGTCTCTCATAGCATCCCATTTTGAGCGCCGAAATCAGATCGGTATCCTCGATCCAAACCCGGTCACCCCCGCCAACGAAAACACGTTACGCCGAAATCTCTTGTCCGACTTAACCGACGCTCAACCCCCAGGCACGATCGACCCGCCGACAAGAAGATCCTCCGCGACCGATTCGGAAATCAACATCACGGACCAAGCCGCCGTGAATTTGGAATTCGCCAAGGTCCAGGCCCAACTACAAGATATGCGGACCAAAGTCCATCAGGCTACGAGTTCGGCGCCGGAGATCGACCGGGTAATTCAAGAGTCGCAGAGGACGCCGTTTACCGACAAAGTCGTCAATACTCCAGTCCGACGATTGGAAAGAGTCAAGATCACATCATACGGCGGGTTTACCGATCCTAAACACTTCTTGACCTCGTTTGTCATCACAATGAACCGATTTCGTTTCGGCTCGGAAACCGAGAAGGACGCAGCCATGTGCCAACTATTCGTGGAGAACTTATCCGGAGCCGCGCTCGATTGGTTTTCAACGCTCGAGCCAAGCTCGGTAAACAGCTATAACGAGCTCACCACCAAATTCCTCAAACGCTTCACCATGTTTATCAAGCAGAAAACAAAGAACGCCGAACTCTGGGCCCTCGAGCAGAAGCAGGACGAGCCCCTACGCAACTTCATGGAACGTTTCAAAGCGGTTGTATCCCATTGCACGATCGACGACGAAGCCGCAATCGAGGCTCTTTACAAAGCCACCTGGTACGAATCGGACTTTCACAGGGAGATCAAACGCAATAATCCAAAGACATTGGAGGACATCTTGCACAGGGCGCATATCTTCATCATAGAGGAGGAGGAAAGATCCGAGAAAGATAGGCGATACGCAATCACGAAACAGCCCGCCACTAAGGACAAACTGTGCGTTCCCCCGAAACAACCCGTCAATACGGTCCAAACTCAGCAATCCTGGTCGAACACTTGGGTTCGGTCGGATGAGCCAAAAGAGCCCGACACCACTGAATCCGCACCGTACTGCAATTTCCATAACCGGTATGGAAATCATTCGACCGAAGAGTGCCGACATCTACAGGAGTTCCTGATGATGAAGTACAAAAAGGGGGAAGTTCCAGTCGAAGGAGCCTTCCAACCCTCGAACAGACCGCACCGTAACGATAATGGTAGGAGACGTAACTCCAGACCAAACAAGGCTACCGAGCAGCCTAAAAATAAAACCGACGACGAACAGCCAAAACGGGATCGAGAGGACAACGTGGAAGCTCAGCAACCTCCGCAGGTTCGGAAACGTATCAACATGATCATGGGCGCGTTGGAAACATGCAACTACTCCGTCCGAGCTCTGAAGACATACAGTAAGGAAGCAGTGGCCGCAAAACAGTCATATCAGACTACACCCTGCGGAACGCCGATCACCTTCTCTGAGGCCGACACGGAAGGACTTCATATGCCGCATAACGACCCGTTAGTCGTCGAGACACTCATCGGTGATGTCGTAGTCGGGCGAATTTTGATCGACACTGGGAGCTCGGTTAACGTGATTTTCAAGGATACGCTGAAAAATATGGATTTTCCCGACAACCAAATCAGACCGAACATCGAACCACTCACCGGATTCTCGAGCGAGCAAACCATGACAGCAGGAACGGTTAAAATTCCTATGTATACCGGGGGAATATGCCGAATGGTCAAGTTCTTGGTGTTAAACAAACCAGCGATCTACAACGTGATACTTGGCACGCCGTGGATATTCTCAATGCAAGCAGTCGTGTCAACGTATCACCAATGCGTCAAGTTCCCAACACCTTCCGGAATCTTCACCCTTAAAGGCGACCAAGTGATGTCCCGAACATGTTTCATCAACGAATGCAAACTGAGGACCACCCCCCGCACCTGTGTGATCAATAAGAAGAAAAATCCAAATAATCCCGATTTACCGCGACGCGAAACGATCGTCCAAGTCAATATCGACGATTTCAATCCGGAGAGATGCGTAGGAATCGGAGCCGAGCTCGACGGGGACATCAAAGCAGATTTAAGCGAATTCCACGAACCCCCATTCCCCGTTCGCGGAATTCCATGAACCTCAAGCGGTACTACATCTAGGCCAACCCTCAAGCGCCAAAAAAAAAAAAAAAAAAAAAAAAAAAGATCATCGAGCTACTACACATACGCTCGATTCTAATATGTAATATGAACTACGAATGGCTTGATCCTTCTTTCGAAGGTACGTAGGCAGCCCTCACAAGGCGCAGCTATAACATTAATAAAATTTTACCAAGGCATTCTACCGAACTCCAATAGTTCGTATCTTCTAAGTCAAACTTTTAGTTTGCCGAACTCCAACAGTTCGTATCCTCTAAGTCAAACTTTTCGTTTGCCGAACTTCAACAGTTCGTATTTTCTAAGCCAAACTTTAGTTTGCCGAACTCCAACAGTTCGTATTTTCTAAGTCAAACTTTTAGTTTGCCGAACTCCAACAGTTCGTATTTTCTAGGTCAAACTTTCAGTTTGCCGAACTCCAACAGTTCGTATCCTATAAGTCAAACTTTTCGTTTGCCGAACTTCAACAGTTCGTATTTTCTAAGCCAAACTTTATGTTTGCCGAACTCCAACAGTTCGTATTTTCTAAGTCAAACTTTTAGTTTGCCGAACTCCAACAGTTCGTATTTTCTAAGTCAAACTTTTAGTTTGCCGAATTCCAACAGTTCGTATTTTCTAAGTCAAACTTTCAGTTTGCCGAACTCCAACAGTTCGTATTTTCTAAGTCAAACTTTTAGTTTGCCGAACTTCAACAGTTCGCATTTTCAACCACCAACGGTTACATATCAACGTCCTGGCCAGACGATCTGATAAAGCCGAGCTTAGCTCGCACGCATCCTCATGGTGCAATGGATAATACACTTTCCACATTCAAAGCCGAGATCAGTCTCGCACCAAATTCTCAGATTATCCGAGCTAAATAAGCCAAGTCCGTCTCGCACACTCGGATTCAATGTGAGAAACCCAGAGCATATTAAGATGGGTTGTTCACGTACTCTTAAACTAAACTCTAGGGTCAAGCCGAACGTCCTTCCTCGCAAATCTAAGCCGACTTCTCAACAGTCGCAAGACTAGTAAGCCGATTTCTCAACAGTCGCAAAAACAAGTAAGCCGATTTCTCAACAATCGCAAAAGCAGTAAGCCGATCTACGATAGGGATTGCCGACCTCGAACAGGTTCAGTCGAATTTATCCTCTTCACCCGGCTAAGACCGTACAGTTTACGGCACCACTGTGTACGATAAATTCGAGAGGTTCGTATTATGTACGACTTCAAATATATCA
The DNA here is from genome assembly GCA_030161315.1 of Eutrema japonicum. Classification (NCBI taxonomy): domain Eukaryota; kingdom Viridiplantae; phylum Streptophyta; class Magnoliopsida; order Brassicales; family Brassicaceae; genus Eutrema; species Eutrema japonicum. The sequence goes on along the minus strand of BSQW01000003.1, from coordinate 54,155,974 downwards.
GAACTCGGCATAAAAATAATTTGAGAAATAACAAAGCATAAACACTCAAAATAAAAAGATCGATAAAAATCAGATTCATTCAAAAGCCCCTCGGGCAAAACGGATACCGGACTTTAAAAACCCTCCGGTCCAAGAGGTCAAGTTATAAGCCCATTCGGGCAAAAGAAAACTAAACGAATCACAAAAAAAGGAGCCTAGACATTTTGCTTCCGCATCGCATCAGCGCGATCAGCCGACATAGAAGCCTGATTGGATCCGAACTCGTCGAGGCCCGGTGGAACCTCATTGCCCATCGACGTCGAAACCTCTGGATGCACCGGATCACTAAAAGGCGTGACAACCAAGTCCGCCTCATCCAGCTCACAGAGGTCGATCGTGGCATATTCCTTCACCTTTTCGGCCTTAAGCTTCTCGAGCCGATCGATACGAGACGAAGGGACAACAATACCGTGCTTCTTCTTGAGGCTCTCACAGAAATCAAGTACTCCCTGAACCTGATTGATAACGAGGAACGGTTTCTTCGCCTGCTCAACCGCCGACAAATGGTCCTTTACCTTCTGAAGCCGGACTTGGCACTTTTCAGTGACCGCTTTTCTCCTGGAGATCTGCTGGGTACGACCAGCCCTCAATCGCGAAGTTTCCGCGAACAGCTTTATCGAGAGAGCGTCTCTTTCCAACCCCAGCTCGGCATTGGATCTCTTAAGTGCGGCAATCTCGCGAGTTTGTTGGTCCACCGCACGATCGCCCGCCTCCACTCGGTCCTCGGATATGTGCAGCTCCTTGCGAAGCTCCGCCGCTTGAACCCTCGCCTCGAAAGCTTTACGGCGCGATTCTCCGAGCTCGTGGTCGTAAGACCCGACAATCTCGTTCGTCTGAGCAACCATCTGCAGAAATAACGAACTTTAAAAATAAGCAATCGAAAGAAAAAGGATAACGAACTAAAAAAAAAAAAAAGAGAGAAAGGTTTACCTCGGCAGTAGTCTGGGCCAGTTTCTTATAGGCCTCAGATTGGCGAAGGCAATCGATCGGCGGAAGGAAGTCCGGGCCGAAACTCAAGCGCCGATACGATTCGACGTAATCCCAGGAATTGACCTCGGGATCTGACGTCCGACGCTTCTTCGACACTGGAGAACTGTCCGATAGGACAATTGTATCTCCATCAGCTTGTTGGGGTTCGGTAATCCCCTCGTCGCCTTCGCCACCTTCGGCGTGCTCGGTACCGACTCCAGCGGTTGAACCAGCAGCCCGCCGAGACCCCCGTTTGATCTTCCTTTTTTCTTCTTCTCGGTCGGATGAGAAGTGTGCTCCCCAGCAGGAACGTCTCCTTGGCCAATCTCTTCGGCTGGAACTTCCGGGTTTGCCCGTTTGGTCGCCGAAGGAGTCCGATCCCCAGCAGGAACCTCCTCTTGGCCAACCTGTTCGTCGACGGCCGTAGCCTCGGGATTCACTTGGTCATCAGGCACGGGAACATCCACTTCCATCTCGTCGCCGTCCATCTCGGCTGAAAGATTAGGGATATCATCGAACTTCATTTTTCTCCGACGACGTGATGACTTTGCTGCAAAAGGGAAAAAGCGATATGAACACCGGAAAAATGAGTATCGGTATCGAACGATCTACAAAAATGACAGATTTATACCTCTGAGAACTCTCTTCGCCTTCAAATCAAGCTTTTCCTGGTAAGCTTCTGGCCACCGAGCTTTCCCTGCCGCACTTAATTTCTTCACGTGGATAAAGGTGAATCCCGGCGTGGTGATAAGGAAGCCCGGTATGTGACGATCTGAAAAAGAAACGAAGAAATATAACTTAGGCAAAATAAAGCACTAAAAGGAGTCAGGAACGAATATCTACCAATAGGCGTCCTCCACTGAGTTCGGTAACTCCCGTTTGGATGCTCGACAGAAGACTCGTCAATCTTCACATAGAAGTACCGAGCATTCCAGTTGTTAACCTTGCTCGGTTTATTCCCGGTGACGAGGTCACACTCCGGCTTCGCATTAGCTGATAAGTACCAAGGTTTCGCCTTCGACAAATTAACCCGGAACAATCTTTCAAAAATCTTCGCCGAGATGGGTATGCCGCACTCCTCCCCAAGAGAGAGAAGACCCATAAGATTTATTACCGTGGCCGGCATCAACTGAGAGATCGCAATATGCCGCCTCTTGCAATACTTATAGAAGAGTTCCGGGATGGGAAACTTAAGACCGCAGCTCCTGAAATACTCCTCGTAAACACAAAGGTAACCGTCAGGAGCGTCCCACGGGCGGTCGGTCTCTTTCGGGATCTTGATAAGGATACCATCCGGAGCATTGCATCTTTCCAAAGTAACTTGGACCGTCTCGGCCTTGGAACGAGACGGCCCAATATTCGCGGGCTTTTCAACCACCCGTCCGGTAGCCGACCTGGAAACATCATCCTGACGAGCCGCTGGCGATACAGCGTGATCGTCCAGACAGGCAGCATCATCGCCCTCCGCGAGCCGAACTGCAAATTCCCGATCTGCCCGAATCTGTTCGTCTGGCTCAACGACTTCTTCAAGTTCATCCTCATCAATAAGTTGAGGAACCTCGATCGTAACCCTGGAACTACTCACTTCACTACGACGCGAGTTATGTCTGAGTAGATCTTGCATATCCGAGCTCGAAACAGAATCATCCATAAAACGTCTAAGGTCTGGGAAGTCTTGATTCGGAGATCGGTCTTTAACAGAAGGAGAAGAAGTCCCTGAAACCATCTCGATCGAAAGAAAGAACTGATGAAGAACAACTTGAATGCTAACGAAGAACAGCTTGAAGATCGCCCAGAAAGTTCGAAGATCTTCAAACAGATCGGAAGAATCACGGCGGAGAAATGATCGGAGAACGGAAAGAAAAATAAATTCTAGAGAGAAGGGAGAGCGTTTAGAGAGAGAAAGTACCTTTTTCTTTTCGGAAGCAAAGCAGAAGTAAAAAACAGAAAGAGGGTCGAGCGGTATTTATAAGGAAAAACGCAATGACACGCGACTCCTCGAATTCCGCGACTAAAGAAGATAAAGCGGCACACTTTTCCCGAGAAAAATCTGCCGAACTCGAAAGCTCCAAAATCTATTCGATCACGGGAAGTTCCGATCTTCACTTTCGAAAGAAGTTCGCCGAACTCAAAATTCGCCGAACCCGAAAATCCGCCGCACTCGAAATAGAATCTGATCAGATCGTACCGATCTCAGTTTTAACCGAGCTAAAGAATACTCCCCAAAAATTCACCGAACTCATAAACTCCCTCGCCGAACTGAGGGGGGGACCAATTGTTAGAGGGGGGATTAGCACCCCCTGGTTTAACTCGGTTCGAACCGAGATCGGTTCAATCAAGACCGGTCTACGATGGTTCGGATCAAAGACAAGTCGGCCCAAAAACGTTGGGCCGAGCTCGGAATCTCGCTGAAAGCCCATCTCGGCTACCGATCTAGGCCCATCACGAGCCCAATCCGTTACAACAGATAAAATCGGAATATTTCCTCTTTCCCGCCGATCTCGGAAATGGAAATATTCCTTGCGAACAGACCGCCGAAGAATAAGGAATATATCCTTATCTCGGAGGGGAATCCGGAATATTTCCATTCCCTAATCGAGCAAGGAAAAGGGAATATTCACATTTAGAGCCGCCTCAAGACAATATAAATAGAGGAGAAGGTTCATTCATCAAGAGATCCACAACTTCCGCAGAGACAGAGAATATAAGAGAAAGCTCATTACCGATCTCAAGTCTTTTGTCTTTACTTTCTTACTTAAACTCTGTTGTAACCGCCGACTTAGATCAATAAACGAGATTCCGATTAAAAGTACTGTTTTACCCTTTTTGTGTGATTTACGGATCAACAATGACCTCATCTTTCTTCCAATTCATCGATTACCCAATATTTATTTTATGAAAAATTTACCCACAAACGTTTGATGACAATGGTTTTGTTCACGAGCTGTTGTTTTATGACAATGGTTTAAAAACACAAATTGGTTGATGAAAATGGTTTTAAATGTCACAAACATTTACTTTTTCTTTTTAAAAAAACTTTTCTTTTTTAAAACACAAATTGATCGATGGCCATTATTATTTTGTTTGGAAATGATTTCATTTCCTTTCAAAAATAAAATCTTCATCTATTAATTAGTTGCTTATTTATTTTTAAATTATTATTCATAGTATTTATGTTGCAAAATTGTTGAAGGGTAATATAGTAAAAATATTCTATGGAAATTTTAAAATATCTTAATAAGTTATTTTAGTTATTTTCAATATTTATAAGGTTATTATGGCAAATCATCCTTATTTTATTTTTTAATGCGTTTTGGTGCTTTGGACAAATTATACACGAAATTAGTAATTACCCCCTAAACAAAGATAAACTCAACGACTAACTTGAATCCACTAAATTATAATCAATTTTCTACTATCGGTTTTTACGACTGTCCCACATCTCCATTATCAATAGACAAATTTAGAATCCGAAGTTACCTTATCATGTGTTATATTATTAGTTTATTCTGATGTAAAATAAATTCCATTAAATTATGTTGAGTTACCTGTAATAATAAATGCTGAATTTCCTATATATATATTTATTTTTATTTTTGGTCGAAAGAATATATATAAATAAATAAATTGGTTGATTTACTGCGCATGTTTTTAAAATAGCATCAACATCTACTACACTAATCTAGTGGGCACAATTAGCATTTAGCAGAGTGGAAGGTATTTTTTTTATTTATAAACAGCCTATTATTTTATGAGAAGATACCTTTTTCACATGATTTATACAAAAAAAAAACGGTAAATCTTATTTAGTAGAATTAAGTAAATATTGGGCTCAAATCATATCTCGTACTTTTTCCCTTTTTGCAAGAAAATGAACAAATCCAAAATATAAGAAAAACGATTTCTTAAACAAAAAAACTTATCTAATACAAAAGAGAACACTGACTGATTTTTTGGATTCTCTAACATCTTTCAAAATAGTCTCATTCAAACACCACCTAATGACATCCTTATACAGTGACACATCATGCAATTTTTGTTTATTACGCGTTAAAGAAAAACATCACTTATTTACTGTTTTCCATCCTAAATTATGGGTTTTCCATATGGTCATGTAGCAAAATAACGTTTAAAAAAATGCCTAAGTTTTTTTTATTTTTGATGTCTTTCGACATTCAGAAATAATCCTAAACTCAAAGGTCTAGAATAATCTTTCGGGTGGGAGTGACACAGTCCACTTATAATGCCTCACTTAACCAATTGTTTGTTCTGGCAATTCCGTTCCCGCGGAAATTGATCCCTGACCTAGACCAGCAAAACCGACACTCATCGCAGAAAATAAATAATCCGACCACCTTGGTTAAAAAAATGCCTAAATTACCAAATGAGTTTTGATTTAGTGGTTTTTGATCTTGTGATTTTAGGTTCAATTAAGATCGTTAGTTTAAAATTCATTTAACCAAAATAATTTACAAATTGATGACGGTTGACTCCGGATATTAAAACAAATTATGGGTTAAAGATTTGGAATTTCCATCATATGGCCAAGTTTATCGTCATTCACACGTACGTGTCAAGCTCTCATGAGATGCATTAGAGCATCAGCATCCGAGACCTATGTCTTCTCGAAAACACATGTTTTCCCAAAAAGCTGATGATTTGTCGTTGCGACATAAAAAATTCAATTTTTTTAATAAAAAAAAAAAAAAAAAGCGGAAGAATGGATTTCGGGTCTACAATGCGTATGGTCTTAGATTCTCGGAACGTAAATAAATAGAAGTGCTTGTGCTTACTAGAAACACAAGTCACTGACCTCACCATACTCACAGAACACAACACATAAAACTGAAAACCCCACTTCAACCCTCATATCAGAAAAAAAAACTCCTTTTTTATTGTTCTTTCGATGATGGAGCTACTGAGCACAACCAGTCTCTTAGCACTAGCTCTTCTGCTCCTTGTAGTTCCGAAGATATATGAAGCTTGTCGGATCCTTGTTTGGCGGCCATTGATGCTATCAAGAAGATTCAAGAAGCAAGGAATCTCTGGCCCAAAATACCGGATCCTGCACGGAAACCTCCGCGAGATGAGGAAGATGAAGCAAGAAGCCAAGCTTTCGGTTCTTGATCCAAACTCCAACGATATCTTCCCTCGCGTTTTACCTCATTTTGAACAATGGATGTCTCAATACGGTGCCGTTTCCATTTCTCTCTCTCTCTCTCTTTTGATCTTCCTTTGTTTCAGTTTTGTTTTTCATCAGACAAGGATGCGTATCTCACACGTTACCAATGGCATATTATATTATTAGGAGAGACGTTTCTTTACTGGCAAGGAACAGAGCCGAGGATATTCATCTCAGATCATGAACTTGTCAAACAGATCTTATCGAACAAGTTTGGTTTCTTTGTTAAACCAAAGACAAGACCCGAGATCCTTAAACTTGCTGGTAATGGACTTGTCTTTGTCGATGGTATTGATTGGGTTCGTCATAGACGAATCTTAAATCCTGCATTCTCCATGGACAAACTGAAGGTTTGTTTTAATAAATTTATTCCTTATAATATCGACTAGAAGATGGTAGAAGATAGAACATTTCTAAATTTTCGTAATTGCTTCATGTTACTGATCAGATTATGACCAAATTAATGGTGGATTGTACTTTGGGGATGTTCGAGGAGTGGAGAAAACAGGGGAATGGTGGTAAAACAGAGCAAATGGTGATGATGAACATAGAATTTAAGAAGTTAACCGCTGATATTATAGCGGCTGCTGCGTTTGGAAGTAGTTATGCGGAAGGAATTGAAGTGTTTAAATCACAAAGAGATCTTCAAAAGTGCTGTGCTACTTCTGTTAATAACGTCTTCATCCCTGGAACCCAGTAAGTGTCTAATCACTCTTCTACTTTTAAACTTCTTCGTTGATTAATTCTAGGGATTTGAAGATTAGTTTTATTTCTTGTATTACAAGGTACCTTCCTACTCCTTTGAATCTTCAAATATGGAAGCTTGACAGGAAAGTGAACAACTCGATCAAAAAAATCATAGATGCGAGGCTAAAATCCAAAACCAAGAACATAGAGTCAGATTATGGAAATGATCTTCTTGGAGTCATGTTAACAGCTGCAAGATCTAACGAGTCTGAGAGAAAGATGAGCACTGATGAGATCATAGAGGAATGCAAGACGTTTTACTTCGCAGGACACGAAACTATTGCGAATCTATTGACATGGACTACAATGTTGCTTAGCTTGCACCAAGATTGGCAAGAGAATCTTAAAGAAGAGGTTTTCAACGAATGCGGTAAAGACAAAATCCCAGATTCAGAGACCTGCTCCAAACTCAAACTGGTAAATGCAAATTGCTAACTGTTTTTTTTTCGCGGTTGGAGAAACATGTTCATCTTAACATATTGCAACTGGTTTCTTGTGGCTGAAGAAACCTGTTTATTTTAACCTAACTACGCTTGATCTATTCAGATGAACATGGTGTTGATGGAGACACTTCGTCTATACGGACCAGTGTTAAACATGGTCCGATCAGCAGCAGAAGATATGAAGCTAGGAAACCTAGTGATCCCTAAAGGCACGACCATAATCCTCCCGCTTGTGAAGATGCACAGAGACAAAACCGTTTGGGGAAGTGACGGCGATAAATTCAACCCTATGCGGTTTGAAAATGGCGTTTCCAGAGCCGCTAATCACCCAAACGCTTTCCTCGCGTTCTCAATCGGACCAAGAGCTTGCATTGGCCAAAACTTTGCCATGATGGAAGCCAAGACCGTTCTCGCCATGATTCTTCAACGTTTCCGGCTTAATCTATCTGGCGAGTATAAGCACGCGCCGGCGGATCACCTCACTCTCCAGCCTCAGTACGGTTTGCCGGTAATTCTTCAACCTGTCGACGGTTGAAGTGTACCTTCGTAGGCTAAAATATTACAGTATTAATTATGATATTGGGCTTCAGATCTGAATCATTTTGGCCCACGATCGCTAATAATTGCTATTTAAATGTAACACGTGTCAAATGACTGGTCAAACACTAAAATCATAGCGACTGGTCAAATGATCCTACGGTCAGCTTTCCCGAATTTTAGCAACCCACCATCAAATAAATCTACATCCTACTAATAATAATTTATACAAGTATGAAATACATTTGTATTTAAATTAGAAAATGACCAGTATAATAAGGATTTGTTTTTTCATACTCGTTGGTTCATGATTCGTTGAATGAAATTATTCATTGAAAAGGCATAAGTTTCAATAAGAAAATAGCATTAAATTAATAATTTCGTTAGCGATATATAGTAAAAAACAAGACAAAAAATTCAATTAAATACATAAAAGTGTAAGCCACACACGGCAATCCCTGCCGGCACCACTAACTCTCTTAACATTTATTGTGTAATTAATTATGAGAATGATATCTATTATTTGTTCACACCACATTATTTGTCAACTAAATTTTTGGTGGCCGGGTGGTTTCCTTCCTGCGGTGAGTGTCAGCTCTGTTGGTCTAGATCAGGGATCGATTCTCTGCGGGAACGAAATTACCAGGACAAGCACTTGGCCAAGTGGAACATTATAAGTGGGCTGTATCACTCCCACCCAGGAGATTAGTCTGGATCTTTGGGCTTAGGATTACTTCCGGAGACAGAAAGGTATCAAAAAAAAAAAAAAAAAACCACATAATTTGTTTGATGCAAAATATGCGAAACAAAATAGATATATATATAACCATTTAGTTAATTAAAATTTTCAATTACAGGTATGAAAATCATACCTGTTTTGTGTGTGTAATTGGTGAATGCAAACTTAATTTCCGATTTTAAAATTGGTTTTTCGCATAATGCGTATGAGTTAGGATCGTCGAAAACTTACAGTGAATATTTTTATTTTGTTGGAATTCAAATCATAACTAATTATTTTAGTGAAATCGTATTTATTTATTATTGGATTGTAGAAAAAATCAGCAAAAGCATAGGTATATGGGACCAACCTTGGCTGTTATAAGAAGGGGAAATTTCAAAACTACATATGGAAAAACAAAAGTTAAGAGCAATATGATATAGACATATACTAACAAAAATGTAATAAACGGTCGATTACCTAAAGCTACAATTTTGGATTATGCATTTAAACACGCGTTACAGGTGTCACTAATTATAATGCGGAGAGTGATATGTTTGGAAAATGTCTGAATAGTCAGTCTCTAAATTAAAACAAAATAAAAAGGGGTCACTAATCTGGTGACGTTAAAGAGCAAAAAAAAGTGTCGAATATTCTTAACAAATTAGAAGACAGTCGCTATAAGATAAAAATCACCAACTATGGTCTCAGCTTTATATTCAAAGACACAATTATATTCATTTATTTCGATTTTACCGTATGTAAACATTACGCGTATTTTGGTCTGCTTATTTTATTATGGTGAGTTTATGAGAAACTCTTTGTTAAATATCTGGATTTATTTGACGTTTCTGCGAAGTTTTGGATATCTGAGGTTGATTTTTTTTTTTTTTTTTAATAATTAAAATCAACTACAGAGGGCAAATACGTAAATCGCGCAAAATCCCATAATAAATAAGATCAGCTCGAGTTGACTCATTTTTTTCATTCAAGAAATTAAGGAAACAAAAAATCTCTTTTGGCAGAAAAACAAAATAAAAACGCTCTCAAAACGTTACAGTAACTCTTCACTTTCTTCTTCTTGCTAAGTTGCTATCTTTAATGGCGTCCGAAGAGAGCTTGATGATCAACTCTTCTTCAGTTCTAGACGATGATTACGACGATACAGATGATGGGTTTCATTATCAGACCAGGCAGAGCAGTTTGTCTAGGTTATCTATCTGCACGAGCTCCTTTCACGAAGACGACGAAGATAATTGCACAAATCACCCTACAGAATTGGGTAATTCCATCTCTGAGCTGTCGCTAGAGAGTTTCGACGACGTCGGAGCCGAGGCGGACGGAGAAATCTCCGATGACGGTGAAGATTCTGATTCCGAGGAATCTCCCGGATTTTACTCTCTCCCGACGATCATGTCTCGTCGGAGAAGAAAACACACTGTTTCGACGTGTTTAGAGAAAGAGAATTATGAGATGAAAACCGATGGCAGTAAGTGTAATTTAGTTAAGCAAAGGAGGGTATTAAGGGAAAAGAGTAAAAGAGGGAATCATTACGGTCACGGGTTTAACGGTGTGGAGAGAGACAGTGACGGAGACGGAAACCGTTACGGCGGAGGATTGACGGTGTTAACGAAGGTGAAAGGGGGAAAGAAGTCGATGAAGATGGGCTTTGAAGAAGTGAAGGCTTGTAGAGATCTAGGGTTTGATTTGGAAGTTCCGGGTCGGGTTTCGGTATCCGCCGGGTCAAACCGGGAGACTCAGACTAGTAGTGGCGGCAACTCTCCGATTGCCAACTGGCGTATCTCAAGTCCTGGTAATCATTAAACATTCATCTAATCCTACATTAGTTAATTTCAATGCACAGAGAAAAATATTAATTTCTTCTTTTTGTATGATTATTATAAAATTAGGGGATGATCCGAAGGAGGTTAAGGCGAGGTTAAAGATGTGGGCACAAGCGGTAGCTTTAGCGTCCGCATCACGTTAAGCATCTTATTAGTTATCACCTTGTTTTCTTTGTTATGTTAGGGTTTGTCTTTCGAAAATTTAGGTTTTTGTCCCATAGTGTCTTAAGAGTTATTATTACGCGCTTTTTCTTGTATCGGTAAACTCGTTTTCAGGGTTTGTGAATATGATAGCTATATATTGTTTCATTGAATGTTGAAATAAAGCTACACAATCACTTATAAAAGAGACCATTAACGTTGATTATGCGTTACTCTGTTTTTTTTTATCTTTTTTGGTCTATGATCCTTTTTTTTTTTGTTCAAGTGTTGTTTTGAAGTCTGTGATCTTAGTGTGATAAAAAGTTAAAGCGATCAGAATATGGAATTTCGACACAAAAGGGACCCTATAAAAACTAAAAAGCCCAAGCACCCAAACAAAAGAACCCTTACAAAAAGGTTCACTATTATCAAAAGCAGAGCATCGACTTAGGTAGGATTCGGATGCTTTGTGTATTGAAGTCCAATGAATCCAAGGAGTATGTTCTTTTTTCTTTTCTTTTTTCCTTTTTTCCTTTTTTCATTGAATATTGCAAATGCAAGGATCTGAAACTTGTCATTACTCACTAACCAGATTCGCTGATTCAATCAAAGATATCTTGAAATTGTAAGCAATAGACAAGTACGTTTCAAACCCATTGTCTGCTCAAGCACACACGCAATAATAACTTAATTTTAAGCGAAAACAAGGAGAGTATAACATAAATTATGTAAAGATGAGATGGCTTCAGAGATGCCGATTTGTGTATTTTTCAACAATTGTACTAATGTTATGGTATAGTTTGAAAGAATCAGGAAGCTGTTGGGTTTGAAGATGTTGTTAACTCACTTGAAGATGAGATCGTGACACGTTTTGTCACAAGGGTAAGGACAGTCAATGGCTTTGACTGTTGTTCGGTCAAAGTACCAGTCACCAACAGATTCAGCAACGGTCTGCAAAAAAAAATGGAGCAAGCAAACACAAAGAAGTTAGAAGCAGTTTTGCAGAAATATAAACCATTTACGAATTGTCAAAATGTGTTTACCTTGCCATGAAGCCTAGGAGAATCTGGTGCAAACCAAGTGTCCTGTCTTTCGGACTGGCAATGTGCGAAGCATGAGTTTATGAACAGACCATTATGAGTCGATGCCGAGAAAGATTTTACAGCATCCACCATTTGAGTCCTGAAGTCTATACATTTGATATAAGAGAAGGATTTAGAATTAACAACCACAATGATGATACTTTATATAGTGAGAGATGTGAAGAAAAGGAGTCACCTTGGAAGAATTGGATCTGAGACGAATTACAATGCGAGTGATCTGATTTGCATGCTTTCCAAAAGCCACCTCGGTCAGCAGATGGAGGAGCTAAGCTCTCTTGTACCTGATGGAGATCATCCCTTCTGTTTTGTGAGAATGGAGCGTTTGATAGAAGTGAGAAAGAGAGAAGCAATGAGATGGAGAAAGGGATTAACCTGCCAAGCGTCGTAAGCTGCATTTAGAAGAAACATGGGAGTCCTAATCTCTGAAACCAAGTTTTGGGGAAAGAAGCACTGAGGAAGTGAAACAGGGCAAAGGGACTTAGGTTAGAATTCTAAATGAAGCTTTACTGGGTTGACCAGTGAATATATTATTAATAAAGTGAGAAATATACCGAAGTTGGATCCAAATGCTTTGTACAAGTAGTGGACAGTTCCTTTTGGAGGTTCTAGATTTTGAAATAAAACAACAAAACTTTTGGATGTAAGCATAGTATGTAATCCTTACAGCGAGAAATTCTCTGATTCTGAGATCACCTAAGAAATTTTCTGAGATTACCTGCACTGTAACAACACCTTGGAACATATTCCGGAGCGAGTGGCCCCCAGAGACATCCACTCTACATTTTCAATTGAAAACGTTTTAAGTTTTGATGTGTTCATCGACTTGGTGAAGAGTTAACTAAACAAATCAAAACCAAGTTGAAGATATTTACGCATCCATAAACATTCCAGCATCACTTAAGCATTTTACTTTCGTAGTTCCCGGTAATAGTTCCTTAAACTGATCGCAGTGCAGGATGGAAGCTAATCCTCCAGCTGAACATCCAGAAAGTAGAGCCTGCGTGATAGATATCTACAGGTGAATAAAAACATCGACCGTAGCAAAATCCAATAACCTGTGGTAGTGTTGAAAATATGAAAAAACCTGCTCTGCGTTTTGCATGCCTTTAGAGAGCAGTTCTTCCATAGCTACTTGCCAGATTCGTTGTCCTCTATAGTAAAGTTGTGAACTCTAGATAAATAAAAAGGCATAAGTCAAGAGAAATAGCGTATCCAGGTAAATCCTAAGTTTCAGAACACTGAAATACTCTGACTAACCTCGTCCGCACTATCGCCTGTGAAAGAGGCACCATCACAGTAACGCAGTTTGACTCTGTTCCAGTTGAAGAAGTCTGCAAAGTGTCCATAAACGAAACTGAGGAAAAGATACTACAAGCAAATTGTTAAGCTCATGATGATATAAGAGATTTTGGATTAACCAGGATTCTCATCAGCTTTATTGCTCAAAATTCCAGTGAAGGCCAAAACTTTCTCCATATATTTTGATGAACCACGTCGAGTGGTTTTCCGGAAGATACAGCTCCTGCGTGTGTTGCACCATCCTCCACCCTGCATCCAATTAAATCCACTTTTTGTGATCAAAGAAATCAAAACTCATTAGCATTTTGAGCAAATATACAAACAATATAGCAAGAGTTAGATATATATCATATATGTATGTATACCTCAAGTTGGATGAGCCAGCGGTTAGCCCCAGATCCAGAACCAGGGTGAAGATGATAACCAGGTAATGTTCCATCCAGGCAAACTGCATCATCAAGTTTAGAGTTTGATGGATATTCAAGCAATCTAGAGAAGAAACTGAACTTCATCTTAGGAAACAGATTCAAAGAGCCACAAGCGTAACAAAAGAATGACATCAAAGTTTCAAGCTTTAGCATTTAATCAATGAATCCAAGTCAAGGAATTTCAAATTCTCTCTACTCGTACCAGCTCCTTTGGAGGCAGCTCCCTGAATCAAGCTGAGAGGCACCATGAGAAGCTGCGAAGAAGATGTTTGATTTTCCAGTAACGAGATCGCATCGTCAGTATCTCTCACTTTCCCGATTCCATCGCTAGATCCGCTCCGAACCACAACTACGACGGAACACACCCAAAGCCAGTATACCGCCGCCGCAATCCGCGTCAAGCTCTTCATCTCCGCCGCCGTCGTGAGCTCAAAATTTTACTTGAGATCGATTTCAGTGGACGAATCTTCTCACCACTGCATGTGTGATTGCGCTTTTTCAGATAGATAATTCTCACTCACACTTACATTTTCTTTTTCTTGGTAGTCATTTATTTACGTCACGGAAAATCTTGGAATAGATGTCTATTCTCCCGCAATAAATATGATTCTATAAATAAAAGATAGTATTAAATTTTTGCAAATCATATCTTCCACTATTTATTAATTAATTTATTTTTTCATTAAAAAAGATTTTATATCATTTTAATATTAAATTTGTGTTATTATTATCAAAATTTATATTATTATTATCACTTTCAATAAGTTTAGAACAAAAAAATTAAAATATATAATTTTGGTCAATTGCTTTTTATTTTTTTCTGACTTTTATGGGGGCGTTATTAGAGGATTTACAATTATAAATTAAATAGCTTTTAAAAAAAATAAAAATAATGGCGTAACAATAATAATAATAATACTTGTCCCCTCACGTCATAGTAACTTTTTTTTTCTTGAGTAACAGAAAATTCAAACCAAAATCCCATACTAGTTAATAGCAACTCTAACAAGCTTTTATTCCCTTACATTATAAAGTTTTTCCAACTCCAACAAATCTTTATTCCTTTATATTTTAAGGTTATGAATAGTAAAACCTCAAATTTGAGGTTTCATTATTCAAAACCTTAAAACTATTTTATATTTTCAAATTTAGTCCATAGAATTATAATTGTCACAAATAATTGTACTATATGTAGTTTAAGATAGCTTAAGTACCATAAAATAAAATTCACAAGTTATTAATATTGAAGATATATTACATAACATTAAAAAAACAAATGCTTAAGTAATTTGGTATTTTATATATAACTTTATTAATTGAGTTTATGTGTGTATTTTATTATTATATATGTAATTTATATTATTACGTAACTTTTATCATGTAATATTGTGTGTTGTGTTTGTGTAATATTTTAAAGTGTGTTTCATATTTATTTTAAGAAGTTTTATCTTTATTATTAGTTTTATTAATGTTGAGGACCATTATGCAAATTACAAATATTTTTAAAGATGGATTTAAGGTTTTATTGTTGGAGCAATCTCCTCTTAAAACTTTATTTTAAAGTTTTGCTCCCCTTAAAATAAAAGGTTTTGTTGGAGATGCTCTAAGCATCACGATTTGTGAAAACAAAAAGAGATAAAAACGTTTTTTATTTACTGTATATGTTAATCATGTTTATAATTACAGCAGAATAACTCGAATTATGGTCCCTAAACTTATAAGGTGAACTTTTCACAAATTGGACCACAATATATTAGTTTGTTACGTTATGGTCATTGATGGCTTTTGTATGACTAATTTCTTTATTAACCAATTAAAGTTAGTTTACAAATGCATAATGTATTAATAACTATAATATATGCACACAAGGTACATATTGGACTTGGTATAATATATGCACACAAGGTACATATTGGACTAATTTCTTTGATAGGCGAAGTCGCTGCATTCCTTAACGTGTCAATTTACTCTAGTTACATGGGAAATATTGATTGCTATCCAAGCGCTTAAGGAGTTGTTCTTTATTGATATCGGGATTGGGACAATATTGTATGCTTATGCACTCAAAAATTGTCCGATAGATGCGGACAGGTTTATGATGCAACCACGATTACGTCCGGCTTTAGTTCACGGTCTCTTAGCTCATGATCGTGATTGGAGGAAAAAGTTTATGTTCATGAAAGTTGGTACTAATCCGGGTTTCCCAACTTCTTTGGTGCGGCCAGGTAGTTATGGTTCCTTTTCTTATGTGCTTAATTACTTATATTTTCGCATTTGCTAACACATTATATCATGTTGTAACTGTAGCTATTGATCCTTGTGAGGAAGGCAAAGCCCAGACCAGAAAGGTGATCGAGGAACTTTTCGAACATCGATCCTTAGAATTCCTTGTCAGCAAATTCGCGTTGTCTTGCACCACCACTATTTGGGGTTAGACAACAAAAAATTTCTTGTCTATACTTAATGCATGATATGCTTACTCCTCAAAGACGCATGTTCTTTGTTCTGTTTCACGTTTTTCCCTTGTTTTTTTTGTGGTAATGGTGTCAAATAATTATAGCTATTGACCGCTTCTCGTGTTGGTATTGTCTCCTTTCCTTTTCAGGTTGTGACAGTATGAAGAACCAACCTGGACTTGGAGCTAATGCTTTCGAATTATTTAGGAAAGCGAGTGAAGCGAAGCTGGCCGAAATCAATATCAACGACGACTCCAATGGCAAATGTAAGGCACCCAAAATTGATGTTACGCTCTCAATATCAAGAGGGCCAAAGGCCGCTAATAATAACATCGCTGCAATGCCTTCGTCCGCTCAGTGTTCAGTGATATCGGACCCTTCCGCATCTGCAGGGGTACCTGAGTATGAGGTATCTCAACAAGACTTAGAGTCTTTGAACGATGTTGGAATGGACTCTGTTCTAGAGAGACTTTGATCCAGACTCCGCAGGGTACTTCGTCGTTTTTAGTATCTGTTAGCGGTATATGATACATGCGTTTTTCTTTATGCATGTACATGTTCCGCTATGTTTTTCACCTTTGTTTGCGGTTCGTGCCTTTTGCATTGTAGGATGTTCTTACGTACATCCATCTTCAAAATCAGTCAGTTTTTATCATAATGCAGCTGAAGTTGCTTGAAACAAGAGCTCGATGCCGAGAAAAAACAGGTGCAAGACGCAAATTCATCATTTTTTCAAGGACGAATGCATTGCGAGCTTAGAGTGAAAGGTGCGTGACCTTGAAGTGGGTATGGACCGCTTGAAGGCCAAATCCACTACTTTGGAGAAAGAGAACTCTCTTTTTACAGTATCAACATAGCTACTTTCAAACGTCACTGGAGTCTTAATTTCGAATAATTTATTCCCACAATTTCTCTAACCGCCAAAAAGTTATTTACTATATTACAATTTTTAGTGCAGAATTTGTGCAAAAATCTAGGAGGACATCGATCTATTCATCACATTGGATGTGTTGGAAAATGACAATTTCTTGGAAACATTGAGGTGACATCCTTCCCGTGCCTTGCAAGTTCTCTTACATTGCGGACATCAACATTGGAAGCACTTTTCTGCGTTGGATGTAGCTGGAGAGCTTCTGAATATTTTGTTGTGTTAACCATTTCTCTGCCATGGATGCCTCTTGCATTGGATGTACCGAATGTGGAACCATTTCGCTGCCCTGGATGTACCGGACGAGCTCTTGTAGTGCTGACATAAACTCTTGACTCTTTTGTTTGAAGGTCTCTTGCATTGTATACATCACTTGTGGAATCTATTTTCTGCCTTGGATGTTGCTGAACAGGTTTTGCATTGTTGACATTTACATCCTTTCTCTGCATGGGAACTACTCCGGAATCATGCACATTTCAGTAACTTTGACGCGAAAAAGACACAGGTCTCCCGGAGTCACGCAGACCACTTAACAAGGCAGTTCGGTAACTTGGACTCGCAACAGACACAAGTCTCTGATCTTCTTTCATGATCTGTAAGTTCTTCTTAGACATCATCTGATGTTTTTCTTCTGCATCATCAGCAGGCACATCAGAATCTGACAGAGAATTGACTTCACAAAGCTTATCTTCTCTTGAATCCATTAATTGTTTCAGCTTACCTCGACTTTATAGTGCTGCAAGTGCTTCCGATATTCGGATATTTGTCAAACACTTCTTCGTGGAGACAATCTGGATCTTGAAGCGTGTTCTGCCGCTCTACGAGAGTTATGCAGAGACTTTTACTGTGAGTGTAATAAATTTAGTGCCCACAATTTATCTAGCCGCCAATTTATCTAACCGCCAAAAAGTTTTTTACTATATTACAATTTTTAGTGCAGAATTTATACAAAAATCTACGAGGGTATCGATTTATTCATCACATTGAATGTGTTGGAAAATGACAATTTCTTAGAAACGTGGAGATGAAAGCCAGAGAATTCAAGAAATCAATGGTTCAAAGACAATACCCACTTCAATATTATCTCCATAATTACAATCTTCAAGAATTGAAGCCATCAGAATTTGGGTTCATTTCCCACTTCATAAAAAAGTCACATATCTATTTTTCCCTCATGGTTTTAAATTTAATTATGGTGCATTTCATGTTTCATGTTCATTGCTACAAATGTAAATCAGATTCGAGTGTTTTGAAGAGTTTTATGGGTTTGTGATACCAATTGAAGATGCTAATTCATAAGCGTTGAAAAGCTTAAAAAGCAGTTGATATACGATCACTGAAATAAAAATGCTGCAAAGGAGAAGCGATTATGTTTTCTCAGAGAATATTTTAGAAAGTTTAAAGTTACGACTGACTTTGAGGGAAGCAGTGTGGAGCACTAGTTTCTCTCCAAAAAAACATCGTCTACGTAGTAGTAACCAAAAATAGTTACTTTTACATGTTACTATTTTAAATAGATGTATTGTAATAAAATCGCAAACAGAACGGTGAATTGATGCCCACTCCAATAACTTTTGTTTTATTTTGGGATATTGAAAAAAAAAAAAAAAACTTGTTAATTTAGTAGATGATTTGATAATGGATCCGGGTTTTGGATTGTGGATCATTGATGCATATAAATAAATAAAACAAAAACAAACAATGTGAAACCAAAAGCATAATTTTCTTGGGCGTTGAAAGAGTTTGTCAGTAGTAAGAAACTCAAAGGCAAAAGGAGGGAGTGGATTTGGTTAAGTCAACAAATTTGTTTTTTTTGCGACTCTATTTGCTCGTGGAGTTGGTTTCTGTTGCATGTTATGCATTATTACAATTTAGCAAAAAAAAAAGTGTTAGGCATCATTTACAATCTTCGGAATTTCTGTTATTTTGTAAAAGTAAAAAAAATAATATAAAGTTACCCTCAGTCATTAGATTCGTAACTCTAAAAAATGAATAAGACATCGATGAGCCAAGTTGCATTTTGACGGTTTAGATTTTTGTTTAGCATATTAGACATGGAAAAATGTTAAATTGACCTCGTTCAATAAAATATTGGGTTTGAGCCACTTGAGATTTAAATAAAATTGCTAGCCATAATATGATGATAATATTAAGAAAGAAGACTAATAGGTTAACATACTTCAAACTTCAAAGTTCAAACTATATAATATAAGTAAAACGGGTCAAATCTTCTGAAATGAGGAGCAAGATTCAATGCAACCAATTATAAAAAATTGAAGAACATAACAAAAAATCGAAATACATTAATAAGAATAAATAAAATTAAAAATCTGTGTGTGAATAAAACGGACCCCACCCAAAAAAAAAAAAAAAAAAATTCAACCCATGCAAAAGGGTCCATCGATGAGAACAATAATGACGTGAATCACCTGTAATTGTATACCTCCAATCATTTGCAAACCCCATTAATATAAATTCTAAAAACTTATATTTTTATTTTTTATAAATTCGGTAATAGGAAGAAAAACAAAAACCCTTAAAAGACGCTCTACACTTTTTGCATTTTTCAACGCAATTGTTCAAATTTGTACTCTGTTTTTATGTTCTTTTCTTTTCTTTCCTATTGATCTTTGATTTTAATTAGTCTTTTATTTTTATCACTGCTTTATTTTTTCTTACCCTCCCAAACCATTTTGAAAACCCCGAGAAAGAGAGAAAGACACCTCTTTTCTTCTCTGTTCACCGATGAGCTAAAAATATATTAAAAAAAAAAGAAGAAGTTGAAATTATCATTCTTGGCCTGCTTAAAGAAAAAGAAAAATCAAAATCAAACCCATTGCAGTCTTCAGCTCCTTGTTTTGTCGATTTTGAATCTCGGTTTCTCCGTATATCTGAAAGAAGGGAAAAAACTTTAAACTATACCGTTCTGGGTTTTAGCTCTTTGTTTTTTTTCCTGGAAAGACTGGATCTTTAACAGCTGGTCGTATCTGCATGGTTCAATCTCAATCTGGGTCTTCTTCCTTTTTTTATTTATATTTTCTCGTTTAATTTTTCTGTTTTTTTTTTGTTTTTGTGTAATTTTTAAAAATGGCTACTTTTTGTCAGATTCCCATAGAAATCTAAAGGGGCGTGTTTTTTCCCCTTACAGTCTCTATTTGCTTCCGATGTGTTGTTCAATTCACTGTCTCCTTGCCGCTTCTTTAGATCTGTTTCCAGATTCTGCTTGATCCAACAGCGGTGAAAAGGTCAGATCACTGAAGATTTCATCTGTTTAAACTGTTTACGCTTCCATTTTAAGAGCTCTGAACCAGAGATTTCGGGAACATTCAGCTGATTTTTCCCTTTTTAAAACCCAATTTGATCCCAGCAGGTGCTTGTTTGCGTTTCAATGTTCAGAGATTGAACCTCAGCTGATGCTTGGACTCTGCAAAACGCGTCGGATCTTTCAAGGGTTTATAAGAATTTCCGGTATATCGCCCCTTGCTCTTCTGTTTGCTATGTGCTGTGGTGCTGGAAATTGCGGAAACTCTTTAGAGGTTTTTCATGGGATTGTGCCTCAAAGGTGTTTGTAGTATTGCCTGAGTGATGGGAAACGGAACTTCCCGTGTTGTCGGCTGTTTCGTGCCGTCAAATGAGAAAAACGGCGTTGATTTGGAGTTTCTCGAACCCTTAGATGAAGGTTTAGGCCATTCCTTTTGCTACGTTAGGCCAAGCATCTTCGAGTCTCCTGATATTACTCCGTCTATCTCGGAGAGGTTCACGATTGATTCAAGCACCCTCGATTCCGAGACACGCAGTGGATCTTTTCGAAACGAGGCCGTTGATGACCTTTCTTTCTCGAATAGACACAACAGTAAAGGTTTGGCGGAAACTACGTTTAAGGCAATCTCAGGTGCTTCGGTTAGTGCCAATGTCTCCACGGCTAGGACTGGGAATCAAATGGCATTGTGTTCAAGTGAGGTGTTGGAGCCTGCTGCTTCATTTGAGAGCACATCCTCGTTTGCTTCAATTCCTTTGCAGCCGGTCCCTCGTGGTGGTTCGGGACCTTTAAACGGGTTCATGTCCGGGCCTTTAGAGAGAGGTTTTGCATCTGGTCCTTTGGATAGAAACAACGGTTTCATGTCAGGGCCTATAGAAAAAGGAGTAATGTCTGGACCTCTTGATGTATCTGATAAATCTAATTTCTCGGCGCCGCTTTCTTTTAGACGCAGAAAGCCTCGGTTTCAGCGGTTTATGAGAAGTGTAAGCGGACCAATGAGAAGTACATTAGCAAGGACATTTTCTAGACGGTCTGGAGGGTTAAGTTGGATGCATCGCTTCTTCTTAAATCCAGAGACTAGGGTTTCCTGGCCTGTTGGAAAGGAAGGTAAGTTACATGGGGAAGACCCGGAAAGTTGTCTAGAGAGCAACCGTAACTTGCAATGGGCTCATGGGAAAGCTGGAGAAGACAGGGTTCATGTTGTGCTTTCGGAGGAACAAGGATGGCTCTTCATAGGGATATATGATGGGTTTAGTGGACCGGATGCTCCAGATTTCGTAATGAGTCACCTATACAAAGCTATAGACAAGGAATTGGAAGGTCTTCTCTGGGATTATGACGAGTCATCTGTAGATAATCCATTGCAGCCAGACCAGGAACCTCAATCTACCGAAGAGAACTCGTTTGTTCCAGAAACTATCAGTGAGCATCATTCAAAGTCAGTACTAGCAGGAAGTGAAGAGGTTATGACTGATAATAACAGTAGCCTTGGAAATGCCGATACTCAGATTGCTGATGGTCCATCTGGAAATTTAGCAGGTCTTGGCAAGAAAAGCACGAGACTTTACGAGCTACTTCAATTAGAACAGTGGGATGAAGAAGAAATCGGACTTAAACATTCTCATGGAGGAAGTGTGGCTCTAAATGATATGACCAATCAGGTTGAAAATCCATCTACTTCAGGTGGAGGAGCTGGAAATGACCCGCGTACCACCAACCGTAGTGTTCTTGATGGGATTCCGAACTCGGGACAAAGCCATGGGACTACAAAATCACAGATAAGCTCTAAGATAAGAAGAATGTATCAAAAACAGAAGTCTTTGCGGAAAAAGCTGTTTCCTTGGAGTTATGATTGGCACAGGGAAGAAGGGACTTGCGTTGAAGAGAAGATAGTGGAGTCATCGGGACCGATTAGGAGACGCTGGTCAGGAACTGTAGACCATGATGCTGTTCTAAGAGCAATGGCTAGAGCACTAGAAACTACTGAAGAGGCTTACATGGAAATGGTAGAAAAGTCTCTTGACATAAACCCGGAACTTGCTCTAATGGGTTCATGTGTTCTCGTAATGCTAATGAAGGACCAAGATGTTTACGTGATGAATGTTGGGGATAGTCGGGCTATCTTAGCCCAAGAAAGGCTCCATGATCGTCATTCAAATCCCGGGTTTGGAAATGATGAGGGTATGGGGCATAAGAGTAGGTCACGAGAATCACTTGTGCGTATGGAGCTGGATAGAATATCAGAGGAATCTCCAATACACAATCAAACCACTCAGATCAGTGTATCAAACAAAAACAGAGATGTAACTTCTTACCGGTTAAAGATGAGAGCTGTTCAACTCTCAAGTGACCATAGCACAAGTGTGGAAGAGGTAAAAATGCATATGTATTGTTTTGAATCTTAGTTTTCGTAAAATTATAAGATTTGCCAAAAGCAAGTTTGTTTAAATGTTTCAGGAAGTTTCGCGTATTAGAACCGAACATCCGGAAGATGACCAGTCCATACTCAAAGACAGAGTGAAAGGGCAACTCAAAGTCACTCGAGCTTTTGGTGCTGGATTTCTCAAAAAGGTAGAGACAAATCCTCAAACTTTCATAGCCAAATAGTAGTTAATATAGACTCATTCATCTTCTGAATATTGATTTCATGTTGTTGCAGCCGAATTTCAATGAAGCGTTGCTTGAGATGTTTCGAGTAGACTACATTGGAAGAGATCCGTACATCACCTGCGAACCGTGTACTGTCCATCACAGGCTCACTTCAAGCGATCGTTTCCTGGTTTTATGCTCTGATGGATTGTACGAGTACTTCAGCAACGAAGAGGTTGTTGCTCACGTGACTTGGTTCATCGAAAACGTTCCTGAAGGCGATCCTGCTCAATACCTCATTGCAGAGCTTCTCTCTCGAGCAGCCACAAAGAACGGTACAGTTTTGATAATGGAATGATCGGTTTGGTAGAGGTTTTAGTAAAGCAGCATTTATGTGGTGTGTTTGCAGGGATGGAGTTTCATGATCTGTTGGATATACCTCAAGGAGATCGAAGGAAGTACCATGATGATGTCTCTGTGATGGTTGTGTCGCTTGAAGGAAGGATTTGGCGATCGTCTGGACAATATTATCCAGAGAGAAAACAAAAAGTCAATAGATGAATTAACCCCCCAAAAAATTAGCTTTATTGTTTTCAAACAATCTTACAATTTCCAGAAGTAAAAAAAAAAGGCCTAATTCTATTTGTCTTGCTTCAAAATTCAAAATCTGATTTCTTTTGGACAAAAATTTAGAGTGTCATCAAATTATTATTTTTTTTACAAAACAATTCTATAACGGATCCGTTTCACAACAATCCAAGATGCTTCCACTGGGTTAAAAAGGTTTCCACCATCAAATTAAATTAGAGCATCATTATCGGGGGTTTTTAATCCAAAAAGTGGGTTTCTTAACCCAAAAAAAAAAAAAAATTGTGAACTGTGCAAGAACCGGTTTTTAAATAAGAACTTTAAGAACCGGTTTTTAAGGGGATTCTTACACTGTTTTTAGCCACGTGTCAACCCCTAATTCGCCGGATTTTTTTTTTTGCCAGATTTTTTTTTCTAACTTTTTCTTAACTTTAAAAAAAAGTTAAGAATTTTTTTTTAGAATTTTTTTTTAACTTCAACCTTAAAATTCTAAACTTTTTACATATTAATGAATTGGAATCGTTCGGTGGGTGAACATGAATCGATCCATAGACAAGAAGTTTGAAATGTTAATAAATTCATAGATAAGAAGTTTGAAACTTTTACATACATATTAATAAATTCTATGTTTAAAATATTATATTTTTATGTCAACTATGTTTAATTAAAAAAAAAATTCTATTTAAAATAAAACAAAATTATTATTATTATTTTTTTTTAAAACCCCCTAAAGCAGCAAAAACAGCACAGTTTCTTAACATCATTATTTGGGTTTCTACCAATAATGATGCTGTAGGGAGGAGATGATAATTGTTTGCACAAAGTAATCATCAACTTTGTGGGCCCATAAAACTATTGATTATAGGCTCGGACGCGTCTGACTCGTTTTGAGCCGTTAATTCACGATTTCGTCTTTTCAAATAAAAATCCCTTTTCCGGCTTCTCTTCTTTCTTCTTCAATGGTCACGCAGATGAGTCTGAATCTCTCGTTTCAGCTAAATCTTCAGATCCAGTTATGTTCTCCCTTCGAAGCCTCACTAGCTTCGTAGCTCTTCCGTCGCGGTCTAAGCCGTCGCCGTCTCTGCGTCGTCGGTCTGTAGCTTTTGCGCCTCTTGATGTAGTCTCCGGAGAGTCGGAACGAGCGATCGCTAGCTTGACTGAGCTTCAAAACGGCGGTGGCTGGAAGGTGAAAGAGGATCTTCCCACGGCGGAAGGAGGAGTTGCAGATGACGATTCGGAGGGGATTTCCAGTGTACATGTTCCTCGTGAGAAATACATCAGCGTCTCCAAGTCTGATCTAGTTGACGGCATTGTAACGACGCTCCTTGACTCCCAAGACGGAGACGCTGATATCTTTCTCCTCCTTGCCTCGTAAGCTTATTATAAATCCTAAGTTAACGCGAATTGCATCCTAGTTACTATTTTGAAACTCTCTCCGGGAACTCTCTTAGGTGCTTGGACTCTATCCTTCACGCGGAGCACAAGAGGATTTTAGAGCAAATGAGAGCCGATTTCGTCGCCACTCAATCTCTGGATGAGGTAAGCATTGGTGGGGACGAAGAAAGTTCTACTTCAGGTAGAGAAATTGATTTGAAAGCCAAGAAATCTGAACCCACGAGTGTTGATGGATACGAGGGTTTATCATTCACTTTGGCTGATGGTTTCGACATTTGGAACTTTTTTATTTCCTCCGCCAAACATGCAAAGAGACGTTCCGCTGAAAGGTATTTTTTGCAAGGAAAACATGTTTCGAATAAATTGGGAGATTTGAGAATCACTGTGCCATGAAAGTCTGAATATAGCTTGGCCATATTTGAATGCAGTGTTACTGCTGCAACCCGGTTCCAGCGTTCCTTCATTCAGCTTCTCGACCATGCCGGTTTCGAAGAGCTTTCAGCTAGGGATTTGGCATTGACGTCGGCTCTGAACACGGATTACCTTCTTACTTTGCCTGTATACGTTGATTGGAAGAAGGCGTCAGAGTCCAATGCTATTGTTTTCAGGTAATATCTTTGAGGCGTTTGTACAATGTGCTCTCTAGTTCTGTATGTTGCACCTTTGGATACTGCAAACACTAGTATTACCTCTTGGGTCAATCAATGTAGGAAGATTTAGTAACCTTTTAGACCTTCATTCTGTGGTGTTGCGATAGGTTTTGTGGTCCAAATAAATGCTGTGGGGCATCTTTTCCGGTTGCTTGTGTCATGTTCGGTTTGCAAACCTTGAGGTCCTGTGCTCTAATGGAAAAATCTGCTTAAGAATTGATCTTCTTTACAGGCGTGGATATGCAACTGAAAAGCAGAAGGGTTTGTTACTTGTGGAGAAGCTAGACTATATCCAGTCTATAGTTCTACGAGGAATCTTCTCTACTATTTCAAAACCCCTGAGAAAAGTGGGAAAATTGATAAACAAGGTCTGACGCCGACTAAGTGAGGCAAATGCTATGTTACTCGATCATAGGCAAACCTTTGAGATTTGTTAGTTGCTAAACTTGAATGACATTTTTTCCTCCAAATTTCATGAATAGGCATTAAACGAGGCTTCTCAAACCCAAGAAATTCAAGATATGTCAGAGAGAATGAAAGTTTGGCTCAAGGAGCTATCTCTTTTTAAGGAATCATATCTAGACCTAGTCCAAACTTCTGATAAATTCTTGGAAGGGGAGATCCGTTCCGATTCAGTCCTCCCCATGCGATTAGCAGCACAAAGAGCGGTCAGTCGGTATGAGGGGCTTCTCACACCTGTTGGTCCTCGCGAAAAGCTCTTCAGAAAGTTGCTCACATGGATTGGCTTCATTTCTCCTGGTTATGAAATACCATCTCAGCTAGCTAATGATAGTAGTGCATCTGAACCTTATTTAAGGTGTGTGGCTTCTTTTTCTCAGTCATCTTTGCCACTAAATCATGTTTTGGTGTCTGGTTGCTGATTGTGAAAACCTCTATGTCAATATCACTCATGTTTTTATCACTTCGTTTAGGATGTCGTTGAACTATTATATTAAAATCAAACCCAAAATTCTTTGCGTCATGTTTTCTAAACCTTCGACCTAATTAGAAATCTCGTCTTCGCTCAGGCCGATTTTCTTATCAAGGATGACACTAGGTGATATATGGAAACCAGCTTCAAAGAAAGCTTGCGGAAATGATATCTGGAAAAGGATAAAAACTTCGATTTCCATTCTTTTATCACCGTCAACTCTGCAGGTTTTGTTTTCCTGTGCAAATAATGTAATTTGTTTCAGTCTGTCTTTCTCATTTGAATGAATCATAATCTGTGGCCACATGATCACATTTCTTAGTGTTTGTTTTTGCTCTGGTGGATAGGAGCCTGCATTTGAAGAGTTAATTTTGCTTTACACGAAGGATGCGAGTGAAAAGGGCGATAAGAATAAAGATGAAACCCGATCATCATTACAATTGGAGATATTTGAAAGAATTCCAATTCCAGATTTACCTGTAAGAATATTACATCTGCATCCTCATGTTTCTTTTCTGCCAGTAAGCTTTTCCCTGAAGTTTTCACCACAATTTTTCTATTTTATGCAGGTAATTTTCCCTCACAGGAAGCTTTACTTTCGCATCATAGATACAGTAAGCGTGGTTTCATCGTGCACTCAATTTTACTGCTCTTATATCTGTTGAACCAATACTTTGAATCTTTGTTAGGTACGTCTGGATATCGCCAGTATTTTGGGACTTACGGCATACTTTGTAAACTACAAGTTTGAGAACATCTCATCATCCCCGTATGTCTTCTTATACACTCCTCTTATTTCATTTTGTCTTACAAGAACAGAGTTAAGACTTGTTCTATGCTTCACATTGTTTGCAATACAGATCAGCACTATTTCTTGATGTGATCGCCGTCACTGCTCTGGTAATCTATGTAACACGTGTGGTTTTGGGTTACAAGCAGACATGGGATAGATATCAAGTGAGTTGAAACCCAAATTCATACTCCCTTCACTACAATGGGTTTTAGTGTTCTGATTTTGAAAATCTCCCTTGCATTTGATCTACTTCCTCAGTTGCTAGTAAACAAGACGCTTTATGAGAAAACCTTAGCCAGTGGTTTTGGCTCTGTCCACTTTCTTTTGGATGCCTCGGAGCAGCAACAGGCAAGATCTCCTTCATTTCTTCCTTATTCCTTTCGAAATATGCATGAGGGATAATGTTTGACAAATCTTCTACTTATTACTTATTGTCCAATTACTCACTATCTTCAGTACAAGGAGGCAATATTGACATATGCAATTATTCTTCAAGCAGGAAAGAATCAGGTTAGACATAACCAGTCACTCTTTTGTCTTAATGCCATGCCTCATTTTCGGATAGTTCAAGCTGTTCCGCAGATGTTCATGAATAAATGATTTCCCTGCAGAATATGTCTCACCAAGGAGTTCGAGATAGATGCGAGAGATTCCTGTATGAGAATTTCAAAATAAAGGTCTGTATAAAACTTCAACTCTCATAGCAACAATTACTACACCTTGTAGCTGGACTCACTAAACCACTTACAGGTTGAGATGCGAGTAGAGAAGGCTATAAGCACGTTGGTGAGACTTGGTCTAGTAACAGAGGCACTGATCGATGGTGACATTAAGCTACAGGCTGTTCCTTGTCCTCAGGCTTATGTTTCTCTTAAAGAACTGTGGAACAGTCTGCTTGGTTGAGGATACTCAGTGTTCGACATTTTTGCTTTGTTGTACAAGATCTCCAGTAAAACCCGAATAGATTGTACATAAACAGAATCTGCTAACAAAAACATAATGTTCATCTTCTCTCTGTGATATACAGTTCAAAAGCAGAGTTTTACAGATTTGTACGATTTTCACAGCTCGAGGGGTTGAGATCTTGTAAAGACAAATACTCCTCCTCCTCCGACAGATCGACCCAAGAGCATGTTATTATCGAGATAAGACAGGTAATACAATCCACCTACAGATCTCCTGCAATAGAGGAACATCTTTAGCATCCATAGAAATATCTTAAATAAGTTATGGAAATAAAAAGTGAAGTTATTATCTACCTTCCTGGGCTGGTTGCGGTTACTGGAATCTGAGCTTTGAAAGTACGTATAAACTGCAAAATCTGGAAAACGGGTAAAGGAGTTATTAGCGTGGTCATCCTCTTTGATAGGTCTTGGTTTCTAGGCATTGGTAAAGAATTGCGGGTGCGATAAGAGCTTGAAGCTGCTCATTGATGATAATGTTTCTAACACTTATCTGCAAAGATTCATGAAACTGAATTTAGATTGCTTCTGGCGATACTGAAAGCCTCGAAAGCAGACAATCAACTAACCTCTTCAAACTGAAGGTAGACGTTTCGACTAGAGACCTTATCGAATTTTGCAGTAACGACAAGTGTTGCACCTTCTTGCTCCTGCCATGGATTCATTTTACAGTAACAGTCAGGGAACATGGAATTGAAAGAGTTACAAGTAGAGAAGAAGCAGAAACCTCTAACAAGCTTGGAACACTCCACTGAACAACATTCCGGATGATCCCACCGTCTGATCGATCTCTGCACTCAAACTTCTGAAAGATCTGGCCCACCTGATCAAAAAAAACCACAAAGGATTAAAAAACCGAAAACCGAGACAAATGTCTCTCCGTTTTGTCTGATCATCATCATCATCACCACCTGAAAGAAGGGAAATCTTGAAGCAGCTTCAAACAGAACAACAACATCAGGTGCAGATGTATATTGTAGCCTCCATGTCCCATCTAACTTCACTAGATCAATGGCTTCACCGCCATTAAACCCTTCCACAGTCACCTGAAAAGTTTCTACCAAATCCAAACTCATAAAGAAAGAAAGAAAAAAACGACATCTTCACTCAATATTACTGTACCAGAGCCTCTTCGATGACAGATCGTTGATCAGAAGTGGCAGTGAGTCCTCGTTGAGTTTCTTGAACAGCTCTCAGTAGATCGTGTTTCTTGTGTTCTAAGTCAAGTTCGCTGTCAACGACCTGAGTGATCACCGAAACATACTCAAATCATTTGTTTCAGACGAGCAAAAGAAAGAAGAGCAGAAATGTGCAGAGACCAAACCCTAGCCGTCGTATCTCCAGAAGCTACAGCTACTCGACACGAGGATCTCTTTCTATGATCGGTAAATATGCTTAGGCCAAAAGGTTTGATTCTACAGACGCGAGGCATTGAAGTCGCTGGGCAAGAGAAAGTCGCAGACGCAATTCGATCCATTTTCTTCACGAAAAAAGAGGCGTCAAGCAAAAACAAGCACCACCCAAAACGTGCGATGGATAAGCTTATCGAAGATAAAAAAAAAAAAAATGAAGCTTTTACAGAGTTGTCCGACAAAAATCAGATTTTTTTTTTCTCAAAATTTCATTTAAAAAAATATATATATATATTTCTCAGAATAGCAATGTCTTCGTGAAAATAAAAATAAAGAAAAGCGAAAAAAAATGGAAATTTCAGGCGATACCTTCAAAGCTCAAAAGCTATTACTATTAAGACGACGGTCAGACAAAAAGAAGCGAAGAGTGTTTTTGTTGTAAACGACAGTCAATTATAAATTCTCTTTTTTTTTTCTATATCAAAGATATTTCCTCATTACGTGGCCGTATATTGACCTGACACTGAATCGGCTCTCGAGCTAAACTGAGCCGGATAGCTTCTGGTCTTTGATCAATGAAAAATGACCAGAAATAAGAATCAAAATTGGTTAAATCTCTGAAAGTATCAAATCTCACGAAAGTAGTACATAATGATGCTTAAAAGACTAATAAACCATCAAAATGGCGCTGTACAACAAAAGCAAGGCCACATATGTGTGCATCTCTCTTCTCATCATCAGCCAAACATTTTGTAAATTATGTTTCTTCTAACGAACAAAAAACTTGTAACCGTTTTATTCTTTCTTCAGTAGAGCCCATTTAGCCATTGTTGTCTGCTTGGTGATCAGCATCATGTGCAATCTCAACATCTTCATCTCTGTATTGAACCCATGGAAGAATTGACTCAAACAACACCGCCAATGCATTCCGATTTGCCACACCACGTGGCGGTGGTGCTTGGTGGTGGTGACCACCGCCTCCTGCAGCCACTTGATGATCTCCACCCATTCTCGGATCAGCCACAAAATTCTGCAAATTGTCTGGTGGGAGAGTCGGCATCGAATCAGAGAAGTCATGTGTTGATAAATGAGAGTACCTGGAATGGAATAGAACCATGTGTGATCAGCTTTAGCCTAAAGGAAATTTAGAAGTGAGATTTGAATAATACCACTTACTCGTTATTCTTAGCAGGGAAAGCTTCTTCCCTTGCACGAAAGAAGTCCTCTGCTTCGGTTTTGTTTTCTTCCAGTGACTCCATGACTAAATCAGCAGCACTCCGAAGCAGTTTCTGGACATCTGGAAGCCTCCATATAAGGTAATTTCTCTCCACATATATGTTGATAAGGTGATCCAAGGACGGGTTCTTTGATTGATCTGATCGGAAGTAAGAATGCTTGAGTATCTTTGTCCATGCCTGATCTTTTAAAGGTACCTTGTCCACTAGTTTCTTCAGTACTGTCGGATGAAGCTTCAAAGCTTGCATCATGAGATCTAAAGAGCTCGACTTTGAAGTATCCATATGACTAGCTTCAGAGGAAGAGGAAGGCTCCATTTTCTCGAGGTAAACCCGGGCTATAGCAAGCGAATACGAGAAATTCGGGAAGAGCCATAAAGAGTTATCGCTTTGGTAATCCTCTGAGAACAGCTCCAACCACGCATACTCCTCTGCTCTCAAAGCGAAATAGTCCACACAAAACAATGCACCTACTGGATTGTCTGTGTCCAGCGAAAGCAAGAGTTTGCAGACCTCCAATGCTGATCTATGGCAGCCACGCCTATCCATGTTCCTCATGTGAGCGAAAAGTGTCGTGAAAAACGGCTTGTTTGTCTCATGAGTAAACTTCAACCGGCAGTTACCCTGGAAGGGAGTGAACATTGGATGCCACGCGCGCTCCAAACCGTACAAGCATTTTCCGATGGCATCAGCAGCCATTTGATGCTCACCCACAAACTTAAAGTAGTCCGCCATAGTTATAAGTGAATCGATATGGTAAGGATGGTTTATAAGGACGCTTGCTACACCATTTAGATCATGAATGGCTTGTGCGGCCTGAAATGCTCTCTGAGCCTGCTCATATGAGGATGAATGGGTATATCTGTGCATAAAAAGAAAGTATTTCATCAGACTTACAATGTCTATAGCCACACACCAAAAATCTGTGAAAAACAATGTTACCTGAAGTAGTTGTATCCATCTTTAGTCTCTAGAAACTCCATTGAGAAAGAGCGATCCCAGCGAGACCAATCCTCCATAGGAGAAATCAAAACCGTCTTTGTGATGTGATGGATTCCACGTCTTCCCACTCGTCCCTGTCTAGAGCTACCACCAGCTTGACTGCTACTCTCAAGTGATCTAACGACCTTTGAACCATACATTCTCCTCAACTCGTTTTCAAGATTTAGATACTTGGGATCTATTTCCAACACAGATGAACGTGAAGAAGAAGCCTTTATCGCAGAATCAGAACGTGCTTTTGTTTCCTGAAACATTTCTTGCTTAGAGTTAGCATCGAGAGAAAGTGCTTGTAAAGTTTCATCAAAAGAGATCTCAGGCTTTGGCACATTAGAACGAGTCTCTTTGCTTTTCTTCTTTTTATTTTTCTTGGGCTTATTCGGTTTCACATTATCAGCATCTTCATTCTTCTTCTCAACTATAGCCTCATCCTCTATTTCTACCTCCTGCAATCAAACTCATAATTTAACAAAATCATAATGGATAAGTTCCAGACATCAAAAACTTATCAGCACAATATATAAAACTCCAGATACTAGAATCGACCAAACAACCTAATCGTCAAATTTTGGGGGTAAAATAAAAAAAGACTGACCTTTTCGGAGTCAGGATCTTCATCACCTTCGTTCAAGAGATCAAAAGGATTAATCGAAGAACGGCCTCTCGAACCATGAAGATTCTCGTCGTCTTCTTCTTCTTCATCGTGATGATTCCTGTGTTTCGATTCTTCATGTGCCTTGAGAACCTTCTTCAGCAACCTCCCAGACATATTTACTCCTGCTTCGTCGTCTCGAAATCCGATGAGATGATATCTCGACCGACCCGACGACGATATGCTAATCCTTGGCAGACTCTTCTTGAGTTAGCATTTTTGGTTGGTTTCCGATCCTCCAAGTTTGGTTCAGTTTTATACCGGTTATATCAAATTAGCAATCCGGTCAAATCGGGGATTCCGTTTCCCATCAACCGACGTCGTTTTCCTTATTTGTTAACAGTTGGATGCATAATCAAAGTTTTGTTATTTTTAATTTGGAGAATCTGATCAAACTAGAATCCAATGCTTTCGGCTAAGCTAATAATTATCTTCACTTTTACTTTAAAACTAATATAATCTCGATGATTTCTCTCACCACCCTTTATTTTTGTTCAATTTTGGATTTTATATCGATTCTTTGTGACTTTTTCGGCTCTTTTTCAACAGTTGATTATACTTTAATTTTCACCAAAAGTAAAAATAATAATTAAACAGAAGGACTCTCATCATAATCATAGCGATGATCAAAGTGGGCCAATCCAAAAGCCCAAAGAGATTCCTCAGTTTTATATATATATTGCACTCTCCTTCCTTCCTTGTCTTATCAACCACGAGAAAATGAATCGGAACTTAAGAAACGCCATTGTCGCATTCCTTGCTCCACTTCCTTCTATCGTCTTCTACCTTTCATTTCTCCGTAATCACTCCAACTCCGAGCTCTCCTTTATTCATTCGTGGTGTTTGAATCACCCGCTTCTACTGCCAAACCTTCTCTTCTTCTTCAACGTCAATCTGCTCTTCTGGGTCATCGGCTTACTCCAATCTAGCCACTGGGTACGCCTCCAAATACCCCACCCAAATTTATCATAATTTGATCTCTTTCTGAAATGTCAGATTTTTACAGATGATCGATGTGTATTGGACTGTGATACCCGTAATGCTGGCTCATTACTTCGCTTCGCATCCGTTGGGTCAGTACAATAAGTGGAGATCCATGATTGTCATAATCCAGACATGGATTTGGAGTATCAGGTTGACTCATAACTATTTCAGGCGGGAAAATTGGGAATGGGGTGCTAGAGAAGACTGGAGGTTCTACGACTTAAGGAAGCAGTACGGGAAACACTGGTGGTGGCTCTCTTTCTTCTCCGTCTACGTTTCGCAGCAGGTTATTTTTATCCACCAACTGTTCGATGAATTGCCTCAACGAGCTTTGCTTCTCTTCGGTTTTGCTGTGACTTTCCTTCTTTATATTATGATGATGATGATGATTTGGAGAAAAGTAGATTCTTGAAGTTTGCATTCTCCATCTCTACGCTATGATGATTTTGGCTGCCTAGCTTATGCTTTCTGTTTCTCATTTCGTTTTATTTGTCTCTTTTCAAAAGATCTTCCTCATTGGGATATGTCTACCTTTATATATCGTCCACTCCATTGATGCCCCACTAAACATCTGGGACTTCATTTCCTCGGCTATCTGTTTGACCGGCATTGCCATGGCCTACTACGCAGACACGCAGCTTCACCAGTTTGTTACCGCAAACCAAATACTCAAGGAGCAAGGAAAGCCCAAAATCCCCAATCTCGACACGGGTTTGTGGCATTACTCAAGACATCCTAATTACTTGGGAGAACAATTGTGGTGGTGGGGATTGGTCATATTTGCTTGGAACCTTGGTCAAGGATGGACTTTGATTGGTGCATTGGTCAATACTCTATGTTTAGTCTATGTAACAATCCTTGTTGAGCGTCGGATGCTGAAACAAGAATACAGAGCTGAAGCTTATAGAGCGTATCAGAAGACAACCTCGGTGTGGTTCCCATGGTTCAAGTCTCATGCTGCTACCGCTAAAGACAAGAACACTTGAAGAAGCTTTGTGATTAGTTTGCTGTTTGTTTCAATAGGGTCTCTAGAGATCCTTTAATTGTGTATTATTGGCATTGTTTTGCTGTTTTTTTTTTTCCCTCTCTTCCTGTCATTCTTATTTATATCCTTGAGATGTTTCGTTTGGTCTGTGTAAATTAAATTCGCATTAAAATGAGTTTTTTCTTCTCTCTATTTGGGCGCTTCATGTCTAATTAGTGTATTATTTTATTGGTGTTTATCTATTCAGCCGGAAAATGAAAAAAAAAATATATATATATATTTACGAATCTGTTTGTTTCGAAGAATCGATCATATTCTAGTTGTTTGATATATTTTCATCAAAAACAAAATAAAAAAGCATATGCCAAATCAGTTGGATACATTAGAATATACCATTAGTCGATGTTATCAAATCTTGATAGAAAATCAAATCAATGCTCTATAAAAACAGACTCGAATCCGAATGAAAGGATTATTATTATTCACTTTCTCACTTTCAGTTTCACTTATAACATAAAAACAGAATGGAGAAAAAACTAATCTTATTCTCTGTTTTATGTGTTTCCTTGATCTGCGTAATTAGTCTCTCTTTTTCTCCGGTTTCCGCCTACGGTAGAAGGCAACTCCGGTTTAATTCTGATGGTCGGTTTAAGATATTGCAAGTTTCAGATATGCACTACGGTCTTGGCAAAGAGTCGCAATGCTCAGACGTATTACCAGCAGAAAGGCCCTACTGCTCCGATCTCAACACCACCGCCTTCTTACAACGGACTATCGCCTCCGAGAAACCCGATCTCATCGTCTTCTCCGGTACAAAAAACTTTATTCGGGCTTTATTTTTGTTTAACAAAGACTCAACGAGTGTCTTTTTATAGTAGATACTTCCAGTGTAGATTTTTTTAGTTTTGTTTTATCCCTATTATTTGATGTACACAAATGAAAACTTTAACAAGACGATGATAATTTGTAACACATTATCATTTTTTTTTTTTTTGTTAACACAGGAGACAACGTATATGGACTGTGCGAGTCAAATGACGCGGCAAAAACTATGAATATGGCATTTGCTCCGGCGATCGAATCGGGGATTCCATGGGTGGCCATTTTGGGGAATCACGACCAAGAATCCGACATGACACGAGAAACATTGATGAAATACATCGTGAAAATGCCAAACTCATTGTCTCAAGTAAACCCTCCCGATGCTTGGCTTTACAAAATAGACGGTTTCGGGAATTACAATCTACAAATCGAGGGTCCTTTTGGGTCGCCTCTCTTCTTCAAATCCCTTCTCAATCTCTATCTACTTGACGGTGGAGATTACGTCAAACTCGATGGGTTTGCTTTCAAATATGATTGGGTCAAAACCTCTCAACAGAACTGGTATGAAGACACTTCTAAATGGCTCGAGGTAAGCACAAAATATTTACTTCAAATCGTTTTTATTTATTGAGAAATGATTTGAGATTTGTAGTCCTCTTACTCTAATGTGATAAGTTAACAGGAAATAGCATTTTCTAATTAAATGTTAGTCCATTTGTATTAGTGTTTTAACTAAATAGATACTAAAAATGTTATTTATTTTTTAGTACAAAAATTGTTTAAAAAATCGTTACGGTTGTTGTGGTCAATATTTATTTTATTTTTTGCTAAAGAATAGATAAATATTGTGTTCCAAAGTTGTTAATTTTTTTTTTTTGTAGTTTTATTCATTTTTATATCAAAGATATTATCCCGAATTATCTTTCATTCTTGTGAAATCTTTTGTATTAACAGTTTATATTACTATATATAAAAACACATCATTCAGGTTAGAAAATACAATTAAAAAATTACTAGATTTGATATTAAAAGAAAGAAATTTGTTATGGTAATTGTGATGATTTTGTTTTTAAGAAAAGAATGCTATTTTTTTTTTTTAAAGTTATATTTATAATTCAAATTTTAACAGATGGAATACAAGAGGTGGCCATTTCCACAGAATAGTACGGCACCGGGATTGGTTTACCTACACATCCCGATGCCGGAATTTGAAAAGTTCAGCAAACCGACGGAGATGACTGGAGTGAGACAAGAAAGTACATGTTCTCCACCTGTGAACTCTGGTTTCTTCACCAAACTTGTCGAAAGAGGTGAGGTCAAAGGTGTTTTCAGCGGTCACGACCACATCAACGACTTCTGTGCCCAACTCAATGGAATCAACCTTTGTTACGCAGGCGGTGCCGGGTACCACAATATCACGACTTATTATAACTTGTGTCACAAGCTTTCTTACTCGTTTGTAAACCCTAATTTATTAATTATTTGTAACACACGTTAGGTATCATGGGTATGGAAAGGCTGGGTGGGCAAGGAGAGTAAGAGTGGTCGAAGCTCAGCTTGAGAAGACTAAGTATGGACGTTGGGGAGCCGTTGATACCATTAAAACTTGGAAACGGCTCGATGATAAGAATCATTCTTCGATTGATACTCAACTTCTTTGGTCCAAGAACACATGTAAGTTATATCTATTTTCAACCAGTCAAAATTCGACTATATATATATTGTTTAGAGTTGATGATCTCTGATCTTAATTTTTGTGTTTTTGTTATATTGCAGCTGCTGAGTCAAATTATAGGTTTACTTGCAATCTTATAAAACAGCACTGATCATTAAGCGGAGTTCTTGTAGGATTATATATAGCTAGGTTGTTTTTGTTTTATCATTTTGATTTTATTTGTTTCTGATTTACTATTTATTATTTTATTTAGAATAAGACAGAAGACAATTCAGCTTGTAATTTTCTTCTCTGCTACATTCGATTTATTATTCTCAATAGTCTATCATTTGATTTTGATCTATGAGTCAATATGTACGCTTCTGTAAATTTAATAGTTTCAAGAAACGTATATAAATAGTTTATAATGTAGGGACTGAGTGAGAAATACCGGAAGAGTGAAAGCGCCGAGGTTCAAAATCGAACTCGAAAATTTCACTTTACTTTGACTCGTTGAAACGCCGAGACGTTTGAATGTTTCAATCAAAAACTGCACGTTGTTTTGTGAGTTTTACGGCCAACAAAGTCGAGAAAATCCCCAATTCTCCTCCGACTAGGGTTTTGAGTTTTCACATAATCTCAATATAACTATTTTCTCTGGTTTAGTTGCAGCTAGTCTTCTTCATTCACATCGGCCACATCAAATTGAAATAAACCCTGGAATTATAAAATTTATTACTATTAAAAGTACAATTATTAAATGTATATTGAATTTTTCATCTGACTAGACTAATCTAAATTTGTGGTCATTTTGCAGACTATGCCCAAATGAACAAAGAATAATTGTATATTTATTGAAATCACACAGTTCATGCGAAAACGTAAAACGCTAGATAATTGTATAATGTATACATGATTTACAACTCGCTAAAATGAAACTTAACACATGGACGTATTTTCAGTGATTTTTCTTAAAGTAAACTATACTATAAATATTGGCAATCTTTCCGGCCAAAAACAAAAAAAATTGGCAATCTCATATATATACATTTAAAATTGAAAATCATTAAAACGACTTATTAAAACATGTGTTTGATGATAATATAATGTATTGATATCACGACTTAGACACATACATATGCATCTTTTAAACATCACCAAAATTCCTTTCCAAGCCTTTAAGGTGAGTTAAGTTAGCTACATTCTATATAAACCCTAAATCTAACGTTTGAGATTAGACTAATGAATGTATGGATTAACAAAACCATTATGATATGTATATATATATATATATGATCGAGGAATATAAAACTAGCTATATATGATGGTATACACATGTGATAAATCTTACTAGATGCTCGTATAGACGTATATATGATATATATATATATATCATCACGTCTTACGTATGTGTATAAACATAACATATATTTACATTAATTGTGTCTCTGAAATGATATATAGACATAGACATTGCAGAGTTCAGACCAGGAGACGAAAAGAGAAACCCAAAATAAAATACATAACTGACAAAACAATACTACTGTTTTGTTAATTTTATTAATTTCATAGCTTTTGTAATAATTAATTACTGTATCAGAAAATATTTGTGAAAACAGATCATACCTTTTTTCAATCGCCCCAAGATGAAAAAGAAGGAAAAAAACTCGTCTCTTTTTTTGCTAATATAGACATAACACAATTATATATATATATATATATATATATAAAAAAAGTTTTTTTTAAATTATTGTTTTGTCACTGCCCATCTCCTGCAAGTCTACCTGCCTAACTAATATCCAGCAATAGCTTCAGAGAAGAGCAGCAGCAGCAGCCATATTTAGTAACCAAACATAGAAACCCATAAGCAAATTAATTGCAGTGACAATAATTAATGATGCAGTAAATCTATATAGAGACTATTCACTTTTCTAAGACAGCCCATCAAACTCTGAAACTTTCTGACCCCAGAGACATACAAGAGAGATATGGGTTTACACTGATCCCAATCCTAGTTCATGTGTCTCTTCTTATAAATCTCACTTATTTGTACCCAATTTTTTCTACTACATACAGCCTTACAATCTTATTACATAACCTATGATATGTTTTGCCAAATGTATTTCAATCAATTGATAGATTATTGAGACAAAGGTAAAAACTAAAAGACTTACAAATGCTAGAAGTACACAATCAACATTTTCAAAGAACATTTAACAAAAGACTATTTCGAATCCATAAAATTTCTCTACTATGGACTATATATGCATATTACTAGAACATATATCATTTTTCCATCAATTTAGTTATAATGAAATCAATGCATTAAGTTGTCACATATATATATAATTATGTGTGTTTCTTTTGATACCAACTAATCTCATCATCATTATTGATCTAAATCAAAAGACAATGAAGACTTTCCTTTCTTAGAGAAGTGATCATCTTCACTGCTGCTTCCAAGTCTCAGCTGAAACAAAGAGGAAGACGAAGAAGCACCACCGCCACCGCCACGTGGAAAACTCCCACCGGAAGATGAAGACTCTTCCTCCGTACTGTTGGTTACTCCGCTCTCGCCACATTCCATATCGACTCCAAAAAGCCTCAGCCTCTTCCCGGCCGCTCCAACAACCGCCTGAGTAACTCGAGCTCCTCCATGCATCATCACCGGCACAGATTCGATCACCAACGGATCGGTCACCGCCCTCTGATCTACTGACTTAACGAAGTACCCATATCCAAATTCTCTCGGAATTTGAGGATAATTATTGTAACCACTGTGCAGATGACGTGGCTGCTGATGATTATAGAGATTGTAACTTGTCGAAGTAGTTGTTGTCGGAAAACTGTAAAACCTAGGGAACATAGCTCCGGCAGCAAAGTGAGCAATCGATGTCGGATGGTCAGGGACTTTAGGTCTTCTCCTCCAATCGATAAACAAACGGCTGTCTCTCCCAGAATCTCCGATACATCTCTGGAAAGAGACAATGTCTCCGGCATCGAGCTTTTTGTCTTTAACGAAACGGCTCCAACCTTTAGTCATGACATAGCTTTGGCTACTGTTCCAGTAAGAGTAACGGAACCTCCATGATTTTCCTGTGAGATCTTCGAAGTTTAAAAGTAGACCTTTCTCGTTTGAGGATGAATCTAAAGGGAAGTATCTCTCTGCGTGTTGCTTTGGGATCACGAGTCGGTTTAGTTTCCCGACGTCGCTTGGAGTCACCACTTTGTCGAACATGTGCTCTCTCTCCACTTCTTCCATGGGCTTCTTCGCTTCTGCTTCCTCGTCTTCTTCTCCTGATTCTCTTGTAAGAGATAAATCCGTCATCATCTCTAGCTACAAGTCAGATCTCTTAATGCTATTGGCCAAGATTGGGTTTTTGAATGGAATTCGATGATTTCACAGCAATCTGATGAGAATTCCGATGAAATGACTTCGGAATCCGAGAAAAAGAGGAGAGAAGCAAGAAACCCTAATTTTGGAAGGAAAGGAGGAGAATTGAAAGAGAATTAGAGGAGGAAAAAGGTTAAATTGGTGATGTAATTGACCTAATTATACATAAATAGAAAGTTGGTTTTTGCCTAACTTCACTGATCATCATCAGCACGATCTCTCTCTCTCTCTCTCTCTGATATCTCTCACTGTTTTCAGCGATAGCTAGCTCTTCGAAATCTAGAGGAAGAAAACAAAAAAAGTCTTGTTAAGATTTCTTAGGAGAAGAATGAGAAAAAAAAAGGAGAGAAATCATGAAAGTTATAATGTTATGATGGAGATATGGGCAAGAGAACCAATTTAGAGGGACCCATGGATAATCTGGTTCAGTTCATGTGACCTTATTGTCCTTTTACCACTATCCTATAGTTTCTACTCTCTTTTTTCTTCCCCTCCCTTTGCATAATTATATTCTCATTTTATTAATTTCCCAAACAAAATTATTTATTATTTTGCCAAATCTAAAAAAGAAATCAGAACGAATACAGGTCGTAGATAGATGGTTGGGATATGAGGAGAAGGGAGATGATAATGTCGTGGGCTTAGGGAGAACTTTTTGTTTTTTCTTTAATTAATTGGAATCTTTAAACTATACTCATAAACAATCAAATGATTAATACAGTAATTAAGCACTTAATTAATAAACAATCTCGCCCTAATAAATGCTAATTATCGAAAGGGGAACCAACCTTTTTATGGGTTTGCTGCAATTTTGGTTTCACAAAGACGAGATTGGCATGTTGTTTTAGTCTTAGTCTTTACTGTTGACCTTTTGTTCTGGTTCCCCGCTTCTCTCTCTCTTCATTTCTTCTTGGTGTATATATATATACACATATTATTGTGTGTACTGTTGGTGTGTCTGTTTGAGTGTTACATGTTTTACTATTGCCATTTGCAACACTTGTTATATACTTTTCCCACTTGTAAGAGATTCTTTTTATATTAATCACACATTTATACCTTACCTGTCCTTTTTTTGAAAAATCCAATTTTTTAACTTAATTTGTGTGCTCGTTGCTATTTATTTATAAAAACTTTTAAAATAACCAAATTCAAAATAACTTATCTACAAATGTTATGTACAAATCTATTGTGTTTGTGAGTATAGTGAGAACATTTTTTTTTTCCTTTTGGTCGGCAGAAGATTAGAGTTTAGAACTTAACAACTGAGCTATAACATACATAACATGATCCTTAAACCTAAAATAGTTATTTAACTGGTTTTTGCCTAATAAATTTAATTAGATATCTACCTATCAATATTATATAGCTAGTTTAAGTTTAAATGATTCCTTTAAGATATAAAACGTATTTGAATAGCCACTTTTCATTTCCGGATTTAGAATATATATATATATATATATATATATATATATATAATTTCTTTTGTCGTTGTATCTTCTCAAAGTTATTACTTATGAAATTAAAAGTACCTATCAATCGCATCTTAATATGATGGTTGGCCCGATTACTTTTTCTTCATAAGAATTGGCCAGGCCAATTTAAAAGTTGGATACACAAGTTTAATGACAGTAAGTAGTCGACAAAAAGAAAGTTAAATTAATGCTTTATTGGCTTCTACCGCGTGATATAATGAATTGATGTTAAAAAAGCCATTGTATATACATTTACAGTTTTTCAACTTCCAACATTAATACTCCATCGTTTTATAAATATTGTCATTTTAAAACTTTTTTTTTCCATAAAAAGTGTTGTTTTGTATTTTTAATAGAAAATTTTACACAAAAATCTAGTTTTAAACCATATTATTTTAATGTATTAATTAGGAAGAGAAATTTGTTTAATAATATCTATATATATTATAGTAAAATAGCCTCTATTTTCATGATGCCAAATTATCAACTCCATATCTTAAAATTGTGACATATCATCAACTCATTTGTTAATTTAAGTTGTTTCTTTGATTTATTATGTTTTGTGTTATTATACTTAAATTCTCATAATAATTATCATCCATTAATATAATAGTTTTTCCTAAAATTTTGAAAAAAACATTGTTTGAATAAAATATAGATTATATATTATTGATTTATTTATTTAGTATAAGGAAAACTATTTTACTATATTTTTATAAATAAGGAAAAACTATAGAGTTTAGTAGTTATAAATTTATGGATTAAACTTTTTCTAAATAAAATCAACAAATGTTGTGAAATATATAATTTGAAACAATCAATAAGGATTGGTTCCATATAAAATTGTATACTTTTTAAAAAAATCAATTGTTTAAAATATTTATAATTAGAAAAAAACAAAACTATTAATTAATCGTTGTTTAGAAACAAAATTCGGGATTTGTCAATTGATTTAAAGTGAGTTATAGGGGATATATAAAACAAATCATTTTGATGGTTAGAAATTAGTGTTCAAGCATGAGGACGAGGATTCATCCAACAAATGAATACTCGCAGGAGTTTCCAGAGTTTTTGATGGGTATGCAAAAATGCATGTCATGATAGGCAAACAGTGGTATCACAAAATGATAACATTTTCAAGTCAATCATTGATATGACGAATGGTTAAAATATTCGCCAAATTCTATAATGCCTAAGTCAGAATGGCGACATTGAAACTCGCAAGAAAAGGAAAAATGGGGAAAAGATAGTGAATGTTATATTTAAATCAGGGCAAAATGTGGTTTGTGGTTTAATTTACCGCGTTGATGAGTGTGAAAGAGGGAGAGAGAGAGAGATTATGAGTGCATCTTGGAAACACGTCATATGTTTTTGAAATGAGATGAATGGACATTCGACCCATATTTGAGAAACGTGAAGTATATGCTCTAACGTGGATTTTGAACTCTTAGAACGCTAATCTCCTTTTTCATCATGTGAAATGTAGGGTTTTCAAAAGATTGAATTGATCTAGATATGTAGACTGAATTTGGTAATTGGTTTGAGTCGCACTTAGCTATGAGCATTAGATGATGTCCAAGTGTATGATGTTTCAGCGGATATGACTTAACGCCGATAACTCCAACGAGGTTGAATAGTTTTTATGGCGCGTCTTATATGAAGAGGAGAGTATGCCTAGATATACTAAATTATTACCAAAAAAAAAAATGTGACGAAATACTAATTATTTTACTATTACCGAAATCATTTTTAATTACATAAAAACAATAATATAAAATTGTGCGGCTAACCCACTAGTTAATAAAGAAAATATGACTTTTATTAATAGTTTTTTTAATATGTGTGAAAAGAGGTAGAATAACATTTTTTGTGGAAAAAAAGAAGAAGTATAAATTTTGGTATAAGAAACCTTTTATATTTACAAAAAAAAAAAAAAAAAACAAGTCACTTATATGCTGGGACTCAAATCAAGCTCGCAAAAAGACTTAGTGCTCACCTATAAATCGACCAAACCTCTAGATCTCCATTCACGCGTGATATATTTTGTTGATGTGACCTGGAATGCATGCAATATCTCTTTGCGGTGGTTTTGAATGCATACTTTGATTTAGAAAAAAAACAATATAGGAATTCCCCTCTTCTAGAACTTGTGTTCCGTTGGCTTTGGTTACGGAAACGTTGGCAATTTTCACAGCTCTACAGCATGTGCTCTCATTCAGAAGATTTGAAAGACAAATTCGATCAGATTCCTTCACTTTGAGGAATCTCCTCAACTCGATCGGAAGAGCGACACATTGCAATAAACATATTTTTTAGGGATATATATTCGCGATTTGCAATTGTGTCTCTCTTTCTAACAATTACATTCCCCATATAGCTAATTCACTGGCGGATTGTATTGTTAAAGAGAACACTTGCGACTCGTGATTTTTTGTTCTCTCCGTTTTTATCGTTAGTATCCTTGGTTTAACCAAAAGTTATTAATAAGTACTAGCTAGTTACGGGATTTATATATATATATATATATAATGTTTTATTAATTTAATATTATGTTTTATTTGATAAAAAATTTCAAAAACATTTAAATTTTTTTTTAGTAATCTGTTATTTTCTCTCCAATTGAGTTTTTTTTTTAACATACACATAATTATCATTGACCTACAAAAAACAGCGTGAATCAAAATTTTGTTGACTTTAGATTTTAGTGAACCAACTTCTATCATTTTTTAGATCATTGTTGATTCGTTCATTTCCAATAACTTCGGCATGTTGGAGGTTGTTATCATATTTGACTGTTTTTAAACCTAATTTATTACTTTCGCATCCAATAACTTTTACCCAATAACTTATCATAAGTTGGCATCTTAACTGTCAACAAAAACACAATATTTTGAGAAACATTTTCTTATGGTTTAAAAAAATAAAACCATGAACTAAAAGAAAACCATAGAAAATTTCAAAAATTCAAGCGAACTCTTTCATTTCTTGTTCGCAGACAAATCCTCTTCTTCCTCTTTTTCTTCTTTATCACTACCATTAACTACAATCAATCTGATCGCCTCCTCTGACATGCGCTTACTGCATGCCTT
Source organism: Eutrema japonicum (assembly GCA_030161315.1). Taxonomy (NCBI): domain Eukaryota; kingdom Viridiplantae; phylum Streptophyta; class Magnoliopsida; order Brassicales; family Brassicaceae; genus Eutrema; species Eutrema japonicum. The sequence goes on along the minus strand of BSQW01000003.1, from coordinate 54,111,332 downwards.
CCGTAACGGCGAATCTTTGACCTCTCGAGACCGCACTCACTTCCATTATACTGTTGTATCTCAGAAACTCCGCCGCTTCAACTCCCTGATCCTCCGACCTCGTGAGACCGCATTCACTTTTACTCCACCGTTATAACTCATAAACTCTACCGCTTAAATTCTCTGATCCACCTACTCTGCCTCGCCTCTTTCTCTTTCTCATTCTCCTCTGCCGTCTTCATATTCACAAGTTCTCGCGGCTTCGGTTCCCTTCACTGGTACGATTTCGACGTTTTTAGGTTCGATTCTTCTTCTTCAACCACCATGTTTTTCTCTTTCTAGATTTGTAAATATTTTTTACATTTCATAATTTGAATTAATTGAAATTCTAATCTCGCGTTTGACACATATTTGAAACTAATAATTATGAAGAAAAAAAAACGGAAATGTATTATGTAATGTATCATTATTTACTTGTTCTCATTATATAATTATAAATTACTGAACGATCCATATTTTTTATTCTCAACAAGTCAATATTGAAGTTAGTGAGAATCTTAAAAGATTAACTAAGAGATAACTCTTAATTAGAAAAAAATAAAAAATGTTAATGTTTTACACTATAATCAAATCAATAATCAAATTATTAAAAAAAATGATGTGTATTAATGTTTTAATTTGATTGGTTGAGATTTTAAATGAGGTGTCAACACTAAAATCATTGAAAAAGCTTATGTATCGATCATATGGAAAGACTTAGTGTTTTTATTGTATTGATTCCATGTGGATTAGAATCGTAATCGCTTTTTTTATAACATTGAATGATGGAAAAAATCATGAGAAATCATGAAATAAAATCAAATACTTATCATGCAGTAAAATCAAAATGAAACTATAAAAATACGAAAAAACGTAATATTGAGATCATTAAAAAAAAAATTTACAGTTATGTACAATTGCAATTTATTATCATAAATTCTGTCCATCATTTCGCGAATTGCCGATCATGTATATATATACACTGCATGTGTATAATTCCACGGAATTTACAAAATCATGATGATCACTTGGAACGTCAAAAAATCTATCTATGAGAGAGAAACAAATATAATTAGACTCAAATAGGACCCTGTTTAATCAAGAATCCAAAAAATTAAAATAAAATATAGACTTGGTATTATATTCTTGAACCGGCCAAAGAAGCTTAGAGTTTATGGCTCAAGAGATATAACTTTCCACATAAAACGAAAATCGATACCTTTGTTTGTTCCAGAGCGTCGAACTAACAGCATGTAAGAACGTTTTTTTTGTTTTTTTATTTGGTTTTATCCATGTAACATCTCAAAAACAAGGTTAGTATAGTAACATTACATATGTTGCTGTAGAACATAACACGTGTAACTTGAACCCTCACAGGTGTAACTTGAACCCTCACAGATCCTTTAATAACAAATTATTAATTGTTTTCATGTATAGTCAATATTAATCTTATACGTACGTGGTCCTGATAGAGACTTAATTATAAACACCCTTCATGTCCCTCCAACTTCGGTTAACAGTAATCAATGGCTGGTTAATGATTAAAGCTTAGAACTTTTTAAAAATATAATTGTACTAGTCTATTTCATGTCGATCGACGTTTTTTTAGCATCAGTCTATCACAAATTTTCATTGACGGCTGAGATTATATTAAGTTGGGCTTAAAGAATTTGATTATAAGATATATAAAAAGGTAAAATTATATATAAAGCAGTAGGTAATGGAACATTCATAAACGTGGTCCAAAATCTCATCCTCAGTACATAATTGGCTGGACACAAAAAGCTCTAGTGGATACATTGTTTTCTTCTGTTTTATCGTTATTGATTCGAATCTTAATCAACACTATATTTTTTCACGTATATTAATCAACACTACAATAATATATATATATCAATTTGCATGTGATAAAATTTACTTTTATACATAATCATTTGCATGATTATCATTTTTGTGTGTGATAATATGTAAATTTATATACCAAAAAAGAACAGTTTGTTTACAAAAGCTTGGTGAAACTATAGAATTTCAAAAAACCCAAAAAAAAAAAAAACCTAATCGAAACTGGATAAAAGCAATCGAATCCAATCCACAATTCAATTACTCATAAGAGAACTAGAGGGAGAGGAGAGTTGCGAATGTCTTGCGGTGGGTTGCAAAGATGATTATCATCTTTTCTTTGTAAACTTTCTAAATACAATTAATGTGTTGTGTTGCCTTTCATGCGCATTTTATAATTAATCAACACTACAATAATTTGACGCCCCTGGTAATATATAATTATTGATTGTAGTATTAGGGTGGATAATATTAGCAAAAATAATTATGTGGCGGATAAAATTATTTTCCAAAATTTGCACGAAGCATAACAAATTAAAAGGCAATACGGTTAAATCTTTCTTTATATAAATGAACCCTATTCTTTTTGTTCTCCTTTTTACCTCTGTTTTTGTTGTCACTGTTTACATATTATCATCTCACTATTTCTTTAATTTCTTGGAGAGAGAGAAAGAAAGAATAATACAATAATAAATATCAAGAAATTACGAGGAAACCGTAGCGTCGTCCTTTTCAAAGCTATGCCCTATTAGCCAAGGGGACCTCTCTATTTATAAACATCCCACTCTTCCATTCCTATCAACCTAGCTATTTCTAAAATTTAAAATTGAATTGAAACTACAAAAATGTCTTTAAACTTGTAGATAGAGATTCAGCTTACAGATCCTCTTCTCCAAAAGTATAATGACAGTATTACTTGAAAATTCGATATTAAGAATTAAAAAAAACTGTAATACTAATTGGATAAAAAATAATGAAATATTTTATTTAAAATTATATATTGTTAGATTTTCAACTAAAAACTTGAATGAAAGATTTATCTTATTTAAAATGTTAGAATGTGTTTATGAAATTAAAAATGTAGACATCCTAAATGGAAAGAGAACTCTGATATTATATATAGGATTTACAGGCATTGATCAACTAAAAAACAAATTATAACTTCAATTTTGTGAACGATATCAACTCATTTATTATATCTTAATAAATTATATTGCTAATCTTGTTTATATTTTTCTTATATTTTGCTCATATTTTTCTTTTATTTTTCTTTTGTTTTGATTAATTTCGCTAATTATTTTTTTAGTAATTCAAAATTTTCAATATTTATAACAAATTAATAAAATAAAAATGAATTATAGGTAAACTCATTATAGAACTTAATTTGATGTTCACAAAAAATAGTTAATATAATTATTTTCAATTTATAGAGTTATATCATTGTAATATTGTATTGAAAAATAAGAAAGACTACAAATTCTAGTGCAATTAATGAGGATATGTAAATATAGAGTTTGGCATTGGCATTTGAAAGGAGGAGAAGACTCGAGGGGAAAAGGAGGGTTTCAGGTGATGGACAAAAAGAAAGGAGCGCGAGTGGGCATTTAAACAAGAGTTAATATAAGGGTGCAAGTCTGGATTTTTCGGTATACAATTACAAAAGTGGTCCTTAACCTAAACCCCATCCTTTCCTTCTTTCATTATCATATGCTAGTATATATATATCTCTATACGTACACCTACTCTACTCTCCATCATTATCTTAAGCTAATTAATTTGGTACATTAAACAACTACTATAAAGTGGGTTTACGAAATCAAATTAAAATAACGACTAGTAAACTACTACGATCGTTTTTGTGTGTGTCAGTCAATTTAAACCATAGTATGACATAATTAAGTTAGTTACAAATTCTTAAGGTCAGAATGATATCGAGGGTCTAAGACCATGTTGCTGTTGTGATTATGAAACTATTGCTATGAAATTGACTATTGTGCTGTAAAAAAAAGGGAATAATACTGGTAAAACTAATCTGATCCGTTATACGTTAATCTCTAGCTATACACAACTCGAGCTATTGATATAAAGTAGAACAATTACAACTAACAACTACATGAGGATTCAAGTTTTTTCTATTTATTTACACTATTTTGTTTTGTATTTTTGTAAAATGTATTAAATAAAATTAATGATAAATATATATAGACATGTATTAAATGAATATTTTAAATATGTTTTAATATCAAAATTAATGGTTTTGTTGATGTGGACATTTTAGATGGAAAGAATACTCTGGTATTAGGATTTGGATCTCAAAACCAAAACAAGCTCTGTAAATTAAGTTGCTTTTTTTAATTTATAAATCAACTATCAACCGAAAAAATAAACTCTATACATATCTATCCAATCTTCTTTTTTTTTTTGAATTGAAACATACATATGTGTCCAACCTACACATTTAATTTCATGTAGAATTACATTATTGATTACATATGGACATATGGTTATAAATAGTTTGATCAATTGATTGTGGCGCAGGGCCAGGGCCGGCCCTGAGCCCAAGCAAAGCAAGCATGGACTTGCAGCCCTCATTTTCATAAAAAAAATCAGCCCTTAAATTTCATAAAATTTCTTTAGTTTAGTGGTAAAATTATAAAAAAAATTTTAAAAATTCATAAGTTCAAAATTTAATATGGTAAAATGACCCAAATTTTTTTTTTTACCTTGCGGCCTTCTAAAACTCAGGACCAGCTTTGCGCAGGACAGGTCTGGAATTTGCTCGATCCATCTAGGTGTGTGTTGTATGGGGGCAATGCAAGAAAACGTAGCCCTTAGAAAATTAGGGTTTCCCTGTTTTAAAAGAAAAAAAATATATCGTATATTAGTTGTAGGTTTTTTGGACGAAGCGATCTCCGTAGAGCCACTCGGGTTAATTTAATTGTTAAATCGACCATTATTGAGTATAAAAAGATATGATAATATTAATAATACAATATAAGATCGGTCACCATCGAAGAGGTAGTGGTGAAGTAGAAGGCGGTCCATTTTTTTACAATTTTATCTTGCTTATATTTTGAATTAAAAAATGGAGAATCGGTGGTGCGATAGTGCAACAACATGCTCCAGTTGTCAATTTGCCCCCAGAGTCTAGGACTCTCTCCCTCTCTCTGTAGCCAACACTGTCCTTTATAAGAAAAACATAATTAATCTTTAAGCATGCATCTTGAAAAAAAGTTCATGTGCAAAAAGAAAAGTTCTTTTAATTGTGGCTAATTAATTAAAATATGAAAATTATTGGTGTTAATGGTGTCACCTAGTTTGTATTAGAACGAAAAGCAAACAAATAATGAAAATTATTAGATTTGTTTACGATGTCGATGAAAATATATACGGTGGGGTCGGTTTGTATGGAAGGATGGATACAAAGGAATCAAACACCTCAGGTTGTCTCAACTCTTTGCAAAAATAGGATTTTATATATTCGCGTTATTATATACTATTCTAACTTTATATTATTTACACTTTCGTATATTCATGTATTGATATATAAGGACCCTGTAGTAGCTGCGAAAGTCACCATCCCCTGCAGCTCCTATATTCACATTTATTCATTCATTCACTGTTCCCACTCTTTAATCTTGATAATTATATATGTATATATGCATCTATTTCTGTATTTTATATTATTTATAAATATACATATGTACACACGTACACATGTCGGGCCATATCTTACGATTAATTTCGTCATTTAGTTGATTTTACAAGTTTATAAAAGAGAAAAAGAAAAAAAAAATGGAGGGGACTATAGTGTGGTCCCTATAAAAAAGAAAAGTGAGGCCCAAAATAAATACGATATAGATGATAAATCCAAAAGCCCATTCTCGTGCTACTCACGTTTAGTCGCTTTCTCATTTGGATCCACACTACACAATATTTCCCAACTAAAAAAACCTGTTTATGTGTAGTGTTCAGAGAGATCTTTCGTTAGGATTTTGTGTGTACTTATAAGAAAAATAATAACCAATATTAGTACGTGTCATTCTACCTTGTAAACTTTATATTTTAATATATACTAAATTAATAAACACGATAAATTACTAAATTTGTCTAGTTCTGAATTGGATTGGTTTAACATATAATACAATTCCATAAGGAAATAAGATAAAAAAAACATTATGCAATTTAAAAAAAAAAAAGAATATATAGTCTCTTAGTGTTGTTTTTTTTTTTGGAATGAAACTCATCTTTCATTTTTTTATTATTTAATAAATTTCTGACATTATTTTTTCTATTTGCATCTAAAAACTGTATTTACACTTTAGAACGCACATACCCCCAATAAACGAAAAAATCATCTAAACAAAAATACATGATCTTAGTAAATACAAAGAATGATACAAAAGCCAAATCTTTATGGTTTAATCAATATATAAAAACATGAACAAAAATTCTTATTATTTATAAATAAAATGATATTTTATAAAAATATAGACTTAAAAAAATTCTCTTCAAATTAATATAACTCAATAAATTTATACGATTTTTTTTTAATTGTAGTACAATTTTACTTTCGATTCGCATATAGGTTTTTATTTGGTTTTTAAAAAACTATATGCGAATCGAAAGTAAAATTATACTACAATTAAAAAAAATCGTATAAATCTATCGAGTTATATTAATTTGAAGAGAATTTTTTTAAGTCTATATTTTTATAAAATATCATTTTATTTATAAATACACTAGTTATATTTCATTTAAAATTTAAAAGGCTTGGTATATTTGGGCCTAAATAGCTTCTAAAGCCTATTAGTGGATCGGTGACCAAAGGAAAAAAAGAAAAATGCAATTGTCTTTGTATCAAATAATCAACAAAATTGCAACAGCACAAGAAAAACATAACAAAACATATAATTATGAAAATATAAAATAATAAGAATTTTTCTTTCTTTCGCGTATGGGGGAATCAATGTGATGTGTTGTTCATCTCCTCAATGTATGGAGAATATACTCAGCGTATAGATCCCTGCAAAATTCATAAAATAATGTGATGTGAGATGTTTTTTTTCCAATAAAGTATTCGACTTTAGGGATAAAAGTATTGGATCCTCACATGGAGTACTGGATTGCTTCATGTGCGCTCTCTGATGGCAAGAAATCATTCACAGCCACCTTCTTGTTCTCGTTCTTCTTATCTACAAGCAAACGCGATATTAGTTAGGGCTTTATTTCTTTCACATATGTGATATCAGTCCAAAGGATGTTTTACAGTCTTCGAAGAAACGGCGGATCTCTTGGAGGCGATGAGGAGCGAGTTGTTTGATGTCGGTGAAATGTTTGTACTCAGGATCATCAGCACAAACGGCGATGATCTTGTCGTCTTTCTCTCCCTGAAGCAAACATTATTTACGAATTTGACTCCACTCATATCTCAATGCTAAAGCTTTCACTTTTGTGAGAGATGATAAAGAAACTGCACCTGATCAATCATGGGCATTAATCCAATGGCTCTAGCACGCAGGAAACATCCTGGAAGCACTGGTTCCTATATATACGAATCACAAGCTATAAAAATATGGGATTCTATGATTTTTGATCTTGTGAAAACACACACACAAACACACTTGCCTGCATCAGGACAAGAACATCAAGAGGATCGTTGTCTTCACACAATGTCCGGGGGATGAATCCGTAGTTGTGAGGATAAACAACCGATGAGTACAAGATCCGGTCAACCTGAAATCGAATTCCATGTCAGGGATCTGAGATATGAGATCACAATCTGAGATCGGATTTCACATACCTTGATAAGACCGGTCTTTTTGTCGAGTTCATATTTCACCTTGCTTCCCTTTGTGATCTCAACCACCTGACCCAACCCGAGAGGCTCTCATTATTATAACAGACTAAAACCAGAAATGACAAAAAAGGAGTTTATTAAGAGACATACCACATTGAAGACCAATGGAGCTTCAGGTCCTGCAAGATAACAATAATTTGTGTTGAGAATCAGATGCGATCATAAGGGATATCTAGAAAAAGTGAAGTTACCGATCTCAAGGTCGTGCCATGGATGTGCAGCTACAGATCTCCTGGATAGAGTTGAGAGAATCCTCTCGTTGAGTTTTGGAACAGGGCGAGGAGATTGACTTGTTTCCTGAGTTTCTTCGTATGTTTCTTCACTCATCTGTTTATTATATCAATCGCAAAGCATTATGATCCATATGTTACAGGACAAGATTCCAAAAGCATCAACCTTTTGTTGACATCTAATAGAACCAAGAAACAATCAGAGATTAGTAGTACCTTTGGATCTTCTTTAGTTTTAAATGGAGAAAACAGATTTAACTTCTGAGTAAACAGAGCTACGTCCTTATATATATGTATACGAGAGAAACAAGAGTTTAATAATAGCATTACGATTTGGTCAAAATCGATTTTGATACCAGAGATATTCTTTCTCAGCCTTTCGATTTCCTTTTTTTTTCTTTGCAGAAAATTCAATATCTAATTTATAGAAAATGGTTCTTTCTCTTTGCCTGCACGTTGTTATAATCGTAACTACCACGATTTTTGTTTTTCATAACACGATCTCGTAATTGAATATGCAAAAAAATAAAAAGACGTTTCTTTACTCTCAAGCAAAGCTCCCCTTACATTCAAAACAAAACAAACCCTTAATTTTCTCTGTTTTCTTTAGGTCTTAGGGAGATAGATAGAATCAGGAGACATAGAAATCATCTGAAGCAAGCTCGAATTCGAAAACGTTTCCTCAATTCCATCTCCTTTCTTATCGCAACCGCCCCCACCGTTATTTCCAGCGATCTGCAACAGCTCTCTAGCCGCATCAACCACACCAAATTTCCCATCACCACCAAACAGAACGCACTGGGTTGCGATATCAGCAACTAAACCAATCTGCTCTCTCAAAGCCACTGGCTGCTCATGAAAATACAAACAAGGATCCACGATTTCTTCGAGCTTACCGCTTCTAATCCTCTGTAACGCTTGAGTCACCGTCTCTTCTTTCTGTTTCAACCCAGTCACAATCTCCAGAAGCAAAACCGCAAAATCGTGCATACTGCAATCAATCCTCTGTTTCCTCTGTAATCCAAAACCTGTGACTTTAGCTTGAAAATCTTCGTCTAAGAAGATGTAACTAGAACCAATGTGGTTGTGTAGAATCGGTGGATAATTCTCGTATTGAAGTAGAGCAAGTAAGCCAGCTACTTCAGCTACAATGTTAACTCTCTTGCACCAATCAAGCCCTAGACGCAATCGATCTTCAAGCGATCCGTTTACAGGATACTCGTAAACAACGAGTGGACTATATCCAATATCCATACAGACACCTATGATTCTGGCGAGGTTTCTATGCAGAACCGCGGATAGATGATCAATCTGAGACGAAATCTCCAAGAATTCAATCTGGTTTTCGCAGAGATCCTTGTGGACGATCACTCGTGTTCCGTTTGTTAGATTGCCTGAGTAGATTGTTCCGGTCTTGCCTTGTGTGAGCTTATGTGAATCTTGAAACCCTTTGGTGGCTTCTTCTAGCTCACGGTATGTGAAGAGACGAGTCTTGTTGTAACCTTTGCGAAACGAAACACTAGTAGTAGTTGTTGTCGTAGAGTGATCGAATTGTTGACCTTTGTGAGTTGTTGTTACCGGACGTTTTAGGAGACAGAAGAGTGCTAAGAGTGATCCGAGTATGAACAGAGGAGCTAAAACTCCTGCATATTTTAAGGATTTTAGCAAGAAATTTGGTTCGAAGAAATTTTAAATGTATTGAGATGGGACAATCTTAATTACCGGCTAAAACGGTGAATTTCTTCCCGTTGTGTTTCTTGGTCTCGCATTTGTCTCCATATACTTGCTTCCCGTCTCTGTAGCAAGCTGTAACAGTAAGTCAAGTTAGTTGCTTGTGACTCAAGAAACATTCGTCTGATTAAATTAGGGTAAACCGGCCAGTATAGAAAAAATAACCAAATTTTATCACAACCAAAAGACGAATGTTCACCTCTATGATTCGTAGTGCAACAAAGTTACTTGAAGGTACTGTTTTTGTAAAGATGAATTTGTTTTTAATATGGAAAAACTCACACTTTAAGCAACCTGTTCCATGGATGAAACCATCGCCGACGAACCCATCTCGGCACACACATCGAACACTTCCTTGAATGGCCGTAGCGTTAACAGTTCGAGCCTCACGATCGCAAATAGACTCAGAAGAGTTTCTCGGAATCGCCCATTCTAACTTAACTCCTCGTTTTCCTGTGTTCGTTCCTCTCTGAACAACCCACGAAGAGAATCCTCTGCATCCATATTTACCAAAAACAGAGAAATCGTCGCCGGCACGCCACGCGCTGTGATCGGACAAAGGGTAGCAACATCCGATATCTCCGCCGGAGGTTTCGTCTTCTTCTCTGCCATCGCAACCGAATAGATCGTTGGTTTCGCAGCCGGATTTACAGAGAGAGGAATCTTCGCAGTCGTAAAGACCGATTACGTTTTCGAAAGAGATGGAGAAGAACTGGTTTGTGGAGAACGGGAAAGAGCGGAAGTCGTTGAATTGGCGACAAGAAGGAGATGAAGGGAAGTCTACGAGGAGACCGTCGGTGAAGAATTCGCGGATTCGGTAGGTCTGGTGGTTTATGTGGAGAAACAGAGTTGATGAGTTTGCGCAGGAGAGTCGGAAAGCGACGGAGGAGGAGGAGGAGAGATGGAAAGGGAAGGAGATGGAGAAGTTTCCGCACTTTTCCGGTGAACGGAGAGCTTCGGGCTGAGAGAGAGAGATGGAGGTTAGGGTTTGGAGAGTGAAGAGGAGGAGAAGAAGTAGAAACAGAGCAGAGGAAGAAGAAGAAGGGAGAAACAGAGGATGCATTTCAGGTTTTTCGGCCAACAATCAATGAGTAAAAGATGTTTGTATAATGTAAAAGAATATTTAAGACTTTGTATTAAAAGCTACATTCGTGGGACTTGGAATTATGATTTTTTTGCTAATTATTATTTATTTATTTTTGATTTGGGAATTGTGAAAATATATATCGACATGCGTGTGTGCACAGTAGTCTTTGTTAGAAATCACTTGGGTTCCGAATTATTAAAAGAAAAATGTCACGTGTCGAGATCGTAAGAGGTATAGGTGGAAAGATGGAGGGTGGAGATGTGAAGGAGAGGAGATTAGAGAAGTTGGGAAGACTAATGGTCCGTTGAATAGCTAACAATTTAGCACCATTGGACCTCGAGCTCTCCTATTTTTACTCCAAAACGCTAATCTCTTGTTTCAATCAACGTTTTATTACCATCGATATTGTGTAAGTCCAAGGAATACAAAATAAAGAGATTTGTATTTACTACTCCATATGAAAGAAAGATTAAGAATTACGGAATGTCAGGTTACTCCTTCTCTTCGCAACAAAAACTTGGGGACGACCGTTTGGTAACAGTGACAATCAAGAGAGCTCTACAGCGACAAGACTTTGAAACAAAAAAACAAGTCTTGAGAACATGTAAATTAGGATAGCTCTAAAGCATGAGACACTCGTTCACCAATATACTTTAACTTCTCTGACAAAGTTTCCATCTTTCAATTTCAGCGTCGTACGATTTTCAAGGACGTCCAAAGTAAACAGTTTATTATTTGTTGATAATACAGAGTCAAATGTTACAGCAAGACAATGGACAAGGGAAGTGTGCGTGTGCACAAAATACAAATGCCTCAAAGACAAAGAAGATGTACCAGTGATCTTAAATTTTGAGAAAAAACAGCAGATATATATAGCAAAAGAGAGTTCCAACTTTCATGTCGCAGCTTGGGTTTCCAACCGAATCCGTTTGGGATCTTTTTGTTCCACATGAACGATAGGATTGGTGTTGATGATTCTACTTTCTTTCGCTTCCATTGAAGATCTTTTGTAAGGTTTGAAACCTGTTCTTCCTCTACTTAGCTTTGAAGCACCCAATCCGATTCCCAAAAATCCTATGTTTCTCTTCTCCTCTTGATCATCATCATCAACTGTTGTTAATTTCGCTGTGCAGTTAAGATCAAGAGCCATTGGATACCTATGTTGCTGTTGCTCCTCCTCTCTGTTTTCTTTCTGATACGAAAAACTTTGTGGCAATACTTCTCTCGCAAAGAGTGCTCGGAAGGCAATTCGACCCTGAAAGTTCAATATTTGGTTTTAACTGATTAGATTGAGATAAGCGTTTTAATAAAGGAAGTTAATCTTTTAGTCCAAGTACCTCATCCGACACAGCCTTCCATGGATCGGTTAAGTTGGAGCTGATTCTACTGCGTCGTGCATTGGACTCTGAAGTTTGAGGATTATTAGTATCTGCATTCACTTCTTTAACTTCACCATTGGTGTCATTCTCTTGCCTCTCTGATGCATCCGCCTCGACATCATCACTACTGGAAGGAGTGTTTGAGCCACACGAAGACCGGTCAACTTGTTTTCTGTCTCTTGCTCCATCTGAGCCCTTTGCATCAGTCTCAGCAGTTGCAGAAGGCTGCTCATGACAATCTGGTTTACTCCCATTTTCAATCTCCTCCGAGTCCAATGAAGATCGAGCCTTTGATGCCTCAGAGTGTTCTTGGTCCATCCTCTCTGGGCTCTGACCAGAAACATGTAGTAAAGTGCTTGTTTTTGTGTCGTCTACTTCACCGGATGGTCCAAAAGTAGTTGGAGGGTGACAGGTCAAACCACCTGAACTAAAAGGAGTACATAGAGGTAGCAAGCCATTAGCAGCCCACCAAGCACTTGCAGCTGCAACAGTTGCTGCAGCCATGGCAGCCAGATTCGGAGGTAAGTTCCCTTGGCCAGGTGGGCCACCACCAGACTTGGGAGGCCAAAATGATGAGGCGAAAGTAGCAGCAGTATAGAGAGCCGGTGTCTGTAGAAGGGTTGACATAATATGGTAAGGAAACGACTGATAATCGCCTGCAACCGTGTGGGGATGACTACATCTTGGGGCGTCATTCTCGTCTGGCTCTGAAGTAGGATGTGATATAGAACTTGTTATCGAGCTCCCCAATGGCACTAGCACGGGGATCCGCCTTGGATAAGTCTGAGGTCCTTGCTCATTATTTACCACATCCTTTCTTATCCTGTTATTCTGACACCCCTGTTCTTCCCTTACATTTAGTTTCATGAAAAGTACTAATCGTCTTAAACCTCAAATAGTAATGTAAGAAGATTGGCTTTACCTCTTCCCCTGAAGGCAAGAACTCCCGAAAAGTGCTTGTGTTTGATGTCTCTAAATAACCTTTATTCATGGAAGATGCAGCAGAGAGGTATTGATGAGTGAAACAATCTGAACAGTTGTCTTCCTGCAGAGTCTCTTCCAGTTTTGATTGTTGTCGATCTTCATTGGCCATCTAAAAACAAGCACACAATCTGTATTTATATAAGACGAGGAGCAATATGACACACTACAACAAGATGTCCTTGACCATGAAAATCACCTCGGAAAGGGACACTTTATCTGATCCAAGGGACTCTTTTCCATCATTCACACCCGTTTTTACAATCGGGATATCTCGACTTCCTGTCTTTCTAGGATAAGGATTGCTTGGTTTTCGTTTAGGCCGCGGAGGAGGAATAGCTATGTCTAGCGCTTGACCCATTGCTACACCTTTAGCTTCAGCCTCTTTCTCTACCTGAGAGATGACAGTAATCTTGTTACCCTCTAGACAAACGCAAACAAAGAAAAATCTATCGGGATTAAATGACACTAAGAAGTTTAGATGACAGAAGAGGAAAGCCAAAATCGGTTACATCTATGGCTCATCACAAGAAACAATAAACATATTCACAGAAATTTCTAGGACCTATTGCCACTACTACCTCAGAATCGACAAGACTTTCAAGAGAAACTAACATTCTTCTGAAGATACTATACAACATGTGTGGATTAAAATAATCAGACTCTCTATCTCTACTACTCTATTACCTCAATCTCTCATGAATTCTCGAGCTATCATATTGTTAGAAGGCAATCTATCTCCTGACAAAAGCAAGAAGAAGAAAACTTGCCTGTCTGTCTCAACAAATAAACCGATTTCAGTGTTACCTTGGAGAAGAATTTCTGAGCATGGCTTCTAATCTGAACAGCAGTTTTTGTTGCTACGTGTTCTGTAAAAATGATGAAGAAGCAAATCAGTTTTGAAGAAACAAAGCAAGAAAAACAAGAAGACAAAAAGAAAAAAGAACCTTGTATCTTCTGCCATGCTCTACCATAAAGCCTCAAGGCTTCAAGGAATCTATTATGTTCTTCCTCAGTCCACCGTTCACGTTGCTTTGTGATCGTATATGGCTTCCTCGTCTAAATTTATATTTTTATATTTAATACAAAACTCACACAAAATTCTCCATCTTTTCTTTCACCAAACATTTGCCTAAATTACCTTAATAACCAGATCTTCTCCAGACGAATTTGTCTCCATCACTGAATCTGAGAAGCTACTACACACAGCTTCAGCTGATACACAGAAGCAGACACAATCGATCCAGGTTTACAATTCCGAGAGAGAAATTAGAGAGCAAAATCAATCCCGAGAAATTAAGTACCCTTAGAGAGATGGAATCATTTGAAAGAGAGAGAGAATGGAACAAGTAGTAAGCTCAGCCTGGGCTCGCTGAAGATCCTATGGTTTTCGGAAGATTTGAGAATCTAATAAGTTTTTCGAGAAGCAAACACTCTCGTGCTTTTTGTTGATCAAAGGGACCAGAAGCTACGGAGATGGAGAAACCTCAGCCACTATAATAACTAATTTTAAAAACATTTTAATCTCAGATTTATTCGAGGCTAAGGAAGAAACTGGTACCGTGATGCTGCCACATGTCAACGTATTAGTGGCTAATGCGATGATACTGCTTTTCGTGAATTTCCATTCTTATCCATCTCGAGCCCCCACTTGTTCACAGCCATCTCCGCATACAGGCCACGAATTCAGGACTACCTAAAGGGTAAAAGGGTCAAACCGTTCTGATATTTCGATATTGTGGGACCTACTAAAGATCGTTCATCTCTCCCGCCAGTTTATCGACACCTGTCATACACACTGGAATCATCACCACTCGAAAGAACTTCTCGAACATGGAACATCGTACGGTTCACGCGTTATGTAGTCACGTAAGCCGAAAACCATACGGCCCATATATATTTATTGGGCTTAATTGTTTTTGGACTACAAAATGGGCTTAATTGTTCTTTTAAGGCTTTAAACTGAAAAGAGAAGTAATTCAGCATTAAGCCTACTAAGGGGAAATTAGACACAAACTAAATAGGAAAAATGTCTAAAAAAGCATCAATTTATATGACCATTAAAAACATTAACTATTGAGTCGGAAGTTTAAATCATCGTATTTTGTTGACTTCCAAATTTAAATCCGAATTTTCGTTGACTCGGCCAAAAAGAGCATGACGTTAAATCCGTAAACGGGACTCATAAACAGTGTTACAACTCCGTTTAAATCACAGTTTAATAAAACGACATCGTTTCATTCCTAATCTAAAATTAAAAAAAAAAAAAACTGTTGAAATTGAAAAAAGCTGTTGACTTTACCAATCAGATCTGAGCTTTAATGTATAATCTCCTACGAACCAAGCTCGACGACGCCGTTTTCCGCCGGTATACACACCATCGTCTCTAATCCGTAAATCTGATCTTGACGAGCTCTTTCGCAGCTCGATCCAGTTAACGCATTTGAATCGTCTGCAAATTCGAGAAAGCTTGACCTGGCAAAACCAGAGCCATTGATAAAGCTCTGTGTCATCGAAACCAAGAAGAACCACCTCATCCGCCGGAAATATATGTGACTTTTTCGTCTCTTGCTTCATCGGAGTTGCTAAAGCCGTTAACTGTTCCACCTCCTCCGCCGAATCCTAACTCTAATAAGAAACCGGCGTCGTCGTCTCTGAGCTTCGTCGTCAGGTGGAGGAGCTTCGGGAGAGAGAAGCTATGTTGAAGGCGGAGGTAAGAGACGGTGAGTTTAGCGGAGGAGAACGAGAGATTACGGCGAGAAATCGAGATGAGCGAGGAGCTGAGGAGAGAGAGCGAGATGAGAGATAAGGAAACGGAGGCGGAGACGGTGGAGCTTCGGAAAGACGAGATGGATAGTCATTCCACCGGGGACCCATCTTGCAATAAGATGGTGACACGTGGCTTTTTTTTTAATTTTAGATTAGAGATGAAAGGACGTCGTTTATTAAAATGTGGATTAAAACGGAGTTGTAACATCGTTTATGAGTTCCGTTTACGGATTTAACGTCATATCTTTTTTGGTCTAGTCAACGAAAATTCGAGTTTAAATTTGGAAGTCAACAAAATACGTTGATTTAAACTTCCGACTCGATAGTTGATGCTTTTAATGACCATAATTTGTAATTTCATGCTTTTTTAGACATTTTTCCCCAAACTAAATGGACACAAAAGTTTGAAAACTTCAGAAAAATGAAACAAACATCTCATACGTAGTCTTGAGGAATTTACAACACTCACATAAATGGATGATATTTTGAGCTAAAAAGGAGCACATAGAGAGGGAGAGAGAGAGAGAGAGAGAGAGAGAGAGAGAGAGAGAGAGAGAGAGAGAGAGAGAGAGAGAGAGAGAGATGAAAATTATTTAGTTACAAGAAGGAAAGAGGGAAGGAAAGGGTGTGGCGTGTTTAGATTCTTTGATTTCCTTCATTCGTCGGATTCATGAATGGCCTAAAAAGGCTCTCTCTTCTTTTTCTTCCTCTGATTCAGTTGTTCCCTAATATGTCTCTGTACGTGCCCTTGACCTTCTGAAACAGAACCTCCCTGAAACACACGTCATAAACACGATAGAGAATCTGAGTTCCATTTTCTCAAAAACACTTGGACGAAACCAAACACAGGTTATAGAGAACTGCTTGACCTGTCTGGTTTGAAGATCAGGTTCTTGTAAGCGAACCACTGCGTAAAGAAAACAACGGGATTAAACCACATGCTAATTATCTTCCATCACACAGATGAACCAAGCAACTAACAAATCTTTGAGATTGAAGCTAGTGTTGAGATTCAAAAGCACTCATGAGAAGCAGCAAATCCATTTGTAAAATCAGATCTCAATATGGAAACACTGAATTGCGTTGGTTCGGAATCAGAGGACTAATCCTAAATCCAAAAGCGATGGTAATTGATGAATCATCTAAATCCTGAAAAACAGGCAGATTATACGAAGACAAAGAAGATACAAGTACAGCTAGAAACTCACCCCTGTGTAACCAATGCCTACAAGTTCAAGAACACCAGGAACCAATGGAAGCCTGTCAATAGCCTGTTTCCACAAGATCATCAAATTTGGAGTCAAGTAAAGGAACTTAAACACTAAGGGTTTTGAAAATGGATGAATGTTTCTCCTCACCGAAATCAGTCCAGTTGATCCCCAAAGAGCCACCACACCAGCTAATGCAAGAGAACCAATTGCATACTTATCCTCCACTTTGTCCCACTTGAATAACAAATCGAGATAATCAAATTCACTTCATAGCAGAGAGAAACAAGAATCATTTAGGATTATTGACAAGTGGATAAAGTAAATGTCTTTACAGCTTCTTGAGCGGTCTTAACGATTTCCGGTAACTCTGTAGTGGCAGCTTCGGTAGTGGCAGGAACTTCACCAGTAGATTTCGTCACAACGTTCCTCACAATCTTCCGACCTACAAATCAAAACCCATTTCCAAATTTAGCATTTTGACACTCGGAATCGGACATAAAGTTAAAAAAAAAAAATTCAGATTTATCGAGTGTGGAAAACGGACAGTAAGCGGTTGATTTCGCGGCGCGGTTTTGGGACTGAAGCGGCGGAAGGGAAATACACGACGGAAAAGAGGCGGAGGCTTGTCGAGGAGGAGCTCTTGAATCGATAATGGTCGAGGAGGAAGAGATTGGAAGGGAAGCCATGGCTTGGCGCTTGAATCACAGAAACCCAACAATGTCGGAAGCAAATTAGTAGTATTATCTTGAGATTAGTGGAGAACAAAGTGTTGGGAGATTTGATACTTTACTTTGGGGGATTGTGGAAATGATTTCTCTGTTAGCAGTCGGAAACGATTCCAACCATTCGTTTTGGGTTTCCCGATCAGGATAGTGCTGACGTGGCGGTCGTAGAGGCGATCTTGGAGGTTTCATTGGATAGGATTTCCTATTCGGTTTTTACAATTTGGGACTGACATTTTTAAAAATTAGGATTTTTTTTCTTTCTTTTGGAATAAATAAGAACACATACAAATTATTTACAAGTTACCGGAATTAAATCAAGAGTCAAGACTATACAACACGACGACAATATTTAGTACAAACTAGGGCTGGCCACAAAATTTGGATCCGAAAATATTTGAACTGAACCCGATCTAAATTTTTAAAATATCTGATTGGATCCTAAATTTCTAAACTTGAACAACTAAACCCAAATCGGTACCGAACCAAAAACCGAATGGGTATCCGAAATATTCAAAGTATAATTATATACTCAAATATATTAATTATATTTAGACTGATATAACCCAAATACCCAAAATTACAAGTATAAACCTGAATATATTAATTACTTTTTGGGGTTTTCGGGTATTTTATATATATTTTCGATATTATGGGTATATCGAATACACCTATTTTATTTTTTTCTGGATTTTTCGGGTATTTTGAATACTTTTGGTTTGAATGTATATTGGTTTATTGAAATGAATATTCATGTTTTTGTGTTTTGTCTCGGATTTTGGGTTCTTCGGGTTTTTTCGGGTATTGTGGACATTTTTGGATATTTTCGGATCCGGATCCGAACATATCCGAAAATTTTCGGATATTAAAAAAAAATACCCGATCCGATCCGAACCCGAACCGAACCCGATCCGAATTTTTAAAATATCCAATCTATACCTAAATCCCTAAACCCGAAATACCTAAAACCCGAAATACCCGACCCGAACCCGATCCGAATATCTGAACGCCCACCCCTAGTACAAACCTTTAAATTAAAAATCCCAATCTTTTTTTCTTACTAAAAAGAGAGCTTACATAGTCTATAATTCTAAAATTAAATAGAACGCATTTACTGTTCATTTGGAAAAAAAAATACACATTACAATTTATCATAACCTTTTGATTACGATCCTTCTACCATATATTTCAACTGTTATAACTCGTATTGTTGTTATAAATTTTCTTATACGGTTTATGATCATTTATTATACAATCGAGATAAACATTTCTTAGATCGTGTGCATGTAAATACAATCTTCTTCCCCGCTCCTATAAATGATGACAAAACAGTGTATATATACCCTAAAATACTGATTGTGTTGTGGTTAGCACAATTTACATTCCAAAAAAGATTGCATTGTGCTTCCAAGTTCGAACACTGTTTGGTATTTGACGCCTTTAAAATGAAGTATAAATAACTTGTTAATCCCGGACAGATGAATACTACAGACCCAAAAGGTTCATAACCTTTTTTTGTTAACACAAAAAGAAAAGTTTTATCTCACAAAACAAAAGCGAGAGAAGAAAAGAATACTTACAAGGCTCATCATCTAATAATTGAGATTTGAGAAGGAAGCTTTGTTTAGGGAGAAAGATTGGATTGAGTGCATGTGAAAAGGAGAACATAAGAATATAAGATTATATTTATGACATATATAGATACACTCTTGCATATTCTAAAGAACAAAACGGCTAAAGTAACTCCATGGCGATTTCGTGATCTAATGGTCAATACTTTTTAAATTACTGTAACTGTTTTTCTAAATTACAAAAAAAATTCGGGTTTTTCACGAAAATCAAATGTGAAAAGGTAAGTTGAAAACTTACAAATTGAAAACATGAAACGGGCCTCTTTTATATTTACATAAAGACATGTGGGCTATTTATCTTTGGACCCGATCAGTTAGTTACTCGAAGATTCAGACTAGGGTGGGTATTTTAACCGAACCGAACCGAACCAACCGAACCAACCGAACCAAACCGAACTCAAACCGACCCAAACCAAACCATAGTTAATACTCAACCATTTGGTTGAAATTTTTTTCAACCCAAACGGTTCGGTTTGGTTCGGTTTAAAACCGAACCGAACCGATAAACTAATATGTTTTTGTTAATTAGTTAATTAATAATATTAAAAATAATAACACATATGGTGATAGTTTTATATTAATGATATAAGCCTATAATGACTCATACAAGAGATGAATAAACATTAACTTGTATAATTAACTTATATTTAAGTTATTGATTTGTTGTATATTCATTTTAGTGGTATGGAAAGACGAAACAATAAATTTTTTAATTTTTTTTTTTAATTTTGATTAAGTGAAATACTTTCAGTTTGGTTTTAAAATTTTAGGGAATAGTTTTTTTTATGACTTTGTTTTGTTTACGTTTCGTTAGGATTCTTGTTTTTATAAGTTGATTTTTTAAAACCGAACTAAAACCAAACCAAAGTACAACCGAACCGAACAAAACCAAACCGAACTAAACCCAAACCGAGCACAAACTTATTTCGGTTGAGTTCGACTAGAGTTTTATTCAACCCGAATTAACCGAACCGAACCAAACCCGAACCGAACCCGAAATTAAACCAAAATGCCGACCCCAAATTCAGACCCAATGCCATATGATAAGATATTTATATATAAAAAAGTCAACCCCAACCAAAAGAGAGGCAAAAGCAAAACAAAAAGACATGATGATGAATAAAATATAAAGACACAACAACAAACAAAAGTCAAACTTCATATACATTTATCAGGTGGGGCCCAATTCTGTAGAGTACCCTTACACGAAGTCAAGTGCCATGCCGAGAAGACTCCAATTACATACCAACAAAACAAAAAAAACTCGAGAAAACGAAGTTTCGTAAAAGAACGTTACTTTTTTTCTTTTTTGGATTTTCGTGTTTTTAATCCAATAATCAGCAGTCCAAAATCTGACGAACCGCCGCCGTTATCTCATCGGCTGATCCCAAATTGCAGTCGTCTTCCATCTGAGAAACAAAAACATAAAAGATTGTTTTTTTTCTCACAATTTGGGTTAATTTTTGTTTTTATAAGTACCTTGAGGCTGAAGGAATAAGAGACAGATGCATTGGACGGAGATGTGATGTTGAGATGAAGAACAGTGAATCGAAGTTTCTCGAGCAAAATGATTGATCTGAGAAGTTGTCCTTGTTTCCTCGGGCATTGGATTTTCAGATTGACGTGACTCTCTATGACTGTCGCATCGATTCTGAGTTTACTAGGTTGTTCTTCATCAGTCGCACGGGACTCGTTCGACGAAATGCCCCTCGGATTATCACTGTTGCATTGATCCGTTTGTTGAGTTATCTTTTGGGCTTCAAGGGATTGCAAGTGTTGCTCGAGGATCTTCACGAAGTCTATCGCTCCTCCTACTATAGACGCTTGGTCTCCCTATGGAAATTACAAACCGAAATTGTTAAACAATAAAGGCTGAAACTTTAAGTTTTGGTTTTTGTTATATACCCTTTGGATGTAGGAAGATGGAATGAGGGAGCGGAGTGAGTTGAGATGAACGTTCATTTGGCGTCTGCGGTTTCGTTCAACCGCAATGTGCGTCATTCTTTGAGTCTCCATCTCTTCTGTGTTTTTTGTTGGTTTAGTTCTCCTTCTCTTTCTCTTTTCTCTGGTCATTGATGTTGCCAGGTTGTTGTTTCTGCGCTTTCGTCTTGAATTCACATTGTCTATTGGGTTTAACTGAAATTCTTGGCTTGAGATGGCTTCATTGACTCCTCCTTCCAAAGATGGATTATGATAGTAGTGGTTGGTTTCAGAATGGATCGGTGAATGAAACTCTGGAACTTCATGCGGGAGATAGTTTTCGAGTTCCCAAGGCTTTTCGAGTGTTTGGAGAGAGAGTAGTGCTAGGAAGTTTGGGTCCTTAAAGGACCAAACTGAAGAAGGGTCTTCTTCACTTTGTTGCAGCATTTGTAGAAATGGAATTGTTGTATCTTGCAAGCTTGGAGTTGAGAATTTCTCTTCCTCAAGAACAAATGTTTGATACTCTGCAGATCCTTGAACTTCTATGCTTCTTCTCACATTCACTTTTTGATCCAAAGACTGCAAGCAAAAAAGAAAAGAAAAAAAGCAGAGGAAAGAGTTACCTACCAAATGAGTGAGAGAAAGAGAAAGAAGTGAAATTGGGTATTCTACTGTGGGTCAGTGTAGAGAAACAAAATTAGAATGAAAAATGGAATGTTGCCAAGAGAGGTAAACAGTAGAGAGCAGATTTGTTTGTGTTTTCGGTATAACCAACATCATAGCATTGAATGCAACTCATTGTGGAGTCATTTGGGAAGGGAGTAAATGCAAGTCCACATCTTTGATTACAGAATCAATAGTGGAAAAGAAAGATTAGAAGAAAAGAAAAACGTTACAGATTGAGATAAGATACATTACACAGAGCTTGTTTTGTCCCTCAATCCTCTCCATTAGAAGCTGAGACCTCTCTCTCTCTCTCTAGGACCAACTTTGGGGAGAAATAAATGTGAGGGGTTTTAAATTTAAAGAGGTAAAAACAAGAAACGTATGTACTGGCTTCTGGTTATGAAAGCTTCTGAAGCTAAAGCCGTTAGCTTTATATAGAACAGTAGTCTTAAATTGCTAAGAAGATGTCGAAGAGAAAATGGGAAAGTGAAAGTGAGATATGAGAGAGAAAGGGAAGGAAACAAAGAGGTAAAAATTAAATAAAAAGAGATGACAACAGATGTTTGTTTGAGGACTGAAGATGAGTTGGTGAGGCAGAGCAGAGCAAATAACGGGAGAGAGAGAGAGAGAGAGAGAGTCTCTGACAGAAGAAAGGTACCTCAAAGAAACATTATTGGCTGTGGCAGTTTTGTCCGGCAGCGAAGACAGACAGTTGTGGGGACTTTCGTTAATACACAGAAGATGATGAAGAAGAAGAATATGAGAGCTTCCATTGATTTGAGTCTTGAAAAAGCTTTAATTTTTGTTGAAACCCAATAAATTAAAATCTAAGTAAGTGTTCATTCATTCCTCTCTTACGATCAATTCATTTAACGCGTGAATTTTGGCTTTGTTAAGCATAGAAGTGTCGATGCCTTGGCTTTACCGGTACTAACCAGTGTTTGCCTCTAAATATATCTTTTTTTTTTCTTCATCAGATTTTTTATTATTATAATAGCTGTAAAAAAAATAAACGGTAATATTTACAGACAAGTATATTTTTGTTATCGATCAAATCCGAAAATTTTATCTCTTTGAGGGCAAACACGAACGCAGATTTTATCATAAACCTTATCCATGTTCTCAACTGTGGCCTCTGTTTATCTCACGTGTTAAGTCTAACACAGCCAAAACTAGTCCCTTTTTCTCCACGAGATCTAACACAGATTACCCATAACACACGAAACAATATGTCTGCATCCTCGAGATCTCGTTCATACTACTGTAATAAGAACCAGAAGGGCCTAAGCAAGTTAAAAAGATTCAACTTTTACATACTCCTTTTAAATTATGCTTTAGAAACCTTATCAACAACTTAGGTTTTTGGAGATTTCATCTCTGTGTGTACTTGTTTATGTAACTTACAAGCTCTGGTTACTTACTCTCAGGACAAACATGCCCCACTTGTGACATATCAATTAAAAACCCTAACAATCAATCAATCAGATTCTGTTTCTAACACAATCACAAGCCCTGTGACTCCTAGGAAGATGATATGAATCTAAATGAAAGCAGACTTAATAATCTCAGAAAAGTTAAGATGACGTATCTGTTCTAAGCAAGTCGTGTCCTTTGAAACACTTTTTAAGACAAGGACAAAAAGTTTCTTCAGTGCTTACTTGAGCTGAACCAAACGATGATGACATATAACTATCCCAATATACCTAAGCAGAGATGAACACGAGAAAGTGAAAACAAGGTAGAAACTTTATTGAATTTATTGTTAATGAGAATGCTGATACAAATTACACCTCAGATGTTTGCTTTGCTTTTAGCGCTCGATTTGTATTGTGACATGACTGATGTTGTACTCCCTGCGGATGTAATCAACTACCTTGTTGAGCACCATATCTGCATCTGCTTCTGGCCTGATATTGACATGGCAAGCCAGTAAAACTTTTCCCACTGTGATAGCCCAAATGTGAAGCTCATGAACAGCCACCACTTCCTCCATTTCGAGCAAACCCTTTTCGAGTTTTGTAGCGTCAATCTCTCTGGGTGTACTCTCCATCAATACTTCAAGGATGCTTCGAATCATGTTGATGGTTGTTCCCAAGACAATAACCGAAAAGATGAGTGTGCAAATCAGATCGACTTTTTTCCATTTCGGATTGTACCAAATGATAGCTCCTCCAATCATAACACCAACGCTCTGGATGGAATCCCCAAGGACATGAAGATAAGCTCCTTGGACATTAATGTTCCTCTTTCTTTTCTCTTTATCCACGATTTGAGGCTTCGATTTGTCCAACAACTGCTCAGTAACGTCCCCATGAGCATGGTGCTTGTCCTCTCCATGACTATGACCATGATCATGATGATGATGATGATGGTGATGGGTGGTAACAGTCACCCCATGGCTATGGTTCCCACCGTGATTGTGATGGTCGTGACCATGTCCATGTCCATGACCATGATCATGTCCAAGCATGACAGCCATTATGATATTCACCGCTAGGCCAAACGTAGCAACAACAAACATGAGGAATCCATTAACCTCACTGGTCTCGGTAAGAAGTCTGATAATGGCTTCATAAACCAGAATACCGGTGAGCAACCAAATGAGCTGGATAGATACAAGAGCTCCCAGGATCTCAATCCTGAAAAACCCATAAGTCTGCCTCGGAGTGGCTTCCCAACCAGCAGCCCACAAGGAGAACAAGGAGATGGCAAAGGCAGCAACATCAGAGAGAAGATGGGCTGCATCGGTTAGTATAGCCAAACTATTAGCTTTAATTCCACCAACAACTTCAACGCTCATGAACAAAAGACATAACCCCACGGCGATACAGAGCTTTCGCATAGAAGCAGTGCGCTCGGCGGCATCACCAGAAGCATTCTTAGAATCTGAAAACCCACACGGCGCTTCTCCACAGACTTTGCTTCCCCCGATTATTCTCTGGTCAACAGATTTTCCTACATTAACCTCGATGATGTGACTATGTTGGGGGCTTGAGGACTCCATCTGAAAAAAGAGAAAGGGGCTAAGTGAATGAGACAAACAACGAAGGAGCTTAATAATTGCTTACCGAATCTGGTTCAACAAAAAGAAAGCAAATTTATCAACAAAGATCAAAGCAGAGGAAGAGGACATGTATCCCACTCTTCAAGCAAAAGCACATACGAAAGAATATTTAAAAAAACCAACAACAAGCTAGTCAACGCTTACACAGAGTCAAAACTTCATAAATACAATTTAAGACACAGCAAAAGTACTGATTAAAAGTTTGACCCCAATAATAATGTCACAATCAGAAAGTGAAGAATCTAGAAACCCTAACACGATTTATCAGCTACAGAGATGATGCGTCGGCAAAGACCAATTCCAGAATCGAAAACCCTAAAAAAGAAAAAACTCACCAGAAGAGAGAGTCGAGATTCAAGTTTCTGGTTGGGGATTGAATGATTCACTTCTCCTTCCTTTAAAGAATCTTCTCGTGCGGTGCTCAAAAAAGGAAGTTTACCTTTTAATCGGCCGCCACCGATTTCAGCAGATCCACCTACCCTTTTTCTTCCTTATCTCCTTGCTTTGAGATCTCGAATCTCTATGGTTGCTTTTGTTTTCCTTTTACGGTCAAAGTTATGTACACGTGGACGAAACCGTAGTATTTGCGGTTTGATGGAGCCGTTCGAATTCTAAGCGGTTTAGTTCAATGATTGGGATTCGGTTTTCCACGGTTAGGAATCTCTCATATTTTTAGATGGATAATTGAGCAAAATAGCCCATTTTAATTTTTTTTTTACTAGTTAAAAATAATAATAATAACACAAATTTTGATAATAATAACATAAATTTAATATTAAAATAACCTAAAATTCTTTTCTAATAGAGAAAAAATAAATCTTAAATTAGAAATAGTGAATCCAAACATAATGTTTAATTTTATTTTAGATAAACAAATATTTTTACATAATTATTGGTGCTATTTTCGAAATTTTAAATTTAGGATGTTAGTTTTAGAACAAAATTTAAATTTTATACTATTTTAGATTATTTCTCTTTTCAGACTTTTTTTAAAGATTTTATTGGCTTACAGTTTTGAGAAAAAAAATTGTTTAACTTTATGATGAATTGAAAGTATAAAAACAAAAGTGGATAATATTTAATACTTTTTAGATTAAATATATAAAAGAAATTACGTATGTCCAAATCATATTAGTATTTTTTGGAAATACCATTTAACGGAAAAAGAAAATTGAAAGATGAAAATTATGGATCTGATCGAGTCCTCTTAAGAAAAAGAAAAAAACACTAGCATTGCAGGAAATGGCGTTACGGTTTTAAGTAGCGCAGAGTTGATTTGTACAAAAGGGGGGAAAATTAGCCCCACCCTAGTTTCTCCGATTAGCTGAGAAGAAAACACACTCAAATACTAAATATAACATTACAAATCTAAACAAGTCTTTCTATTACAAACAAACCCAATTGTGAGAAAGTTTTTGTTGGGCTTCAGGCTTTAGTAGACGCGTCTGAATTGACGGCACGCACGAACTGGCCTTTCACTCGTGGACGCTGCTCTGCTAGCTTCTTCCTGCTCTGATATCGAACCTGTAAATCCATATGAGTCAATTTGTTGATCCTTCCTGGTATTTTATAATCAAATTGAGAATCCATAGCTTGTGGGTCTCTTACCTTTTTATCAAAGCATCGATCTTTCCTCTTCAGTCGGAATTTCATCAGTGCAGCTTCCCTCTGACTCCAACGTTGCTGGGCACTGAGTCCTTCTTCTTCCTTTGGTTTCTCTGTGCTACTACTTTGTCCTGCGATCCCCTCATTGGTGCTTTGAGCACCAACTTCTACTTCCTTGCTTGCTTTCAGGCGGTTTGATTCTACTGGAATGGGAGAATCTTGCTTCTGACTCGTAACAAGAACTTGGTCACGGAAGCTTAACTCATTCTGTCCGCTTATGCTTGATGATCCGATATTCTCTTGGTTGCTGCTCGTTGTAGCGCTTCCGAGATCAGATCTTACTAACTTCTCATGTGATTCGCTTGGTGTCTTTGGCTCCGTTGAACTACTCTCCCCTGAGTCAACGACTGCTTTCTCTGCTGGCTTGCTATTCTCATATCTGCAAGTTAAGTAATGCTATTGATTAAAACACTAATCAAAGATCTGAGACATTCTATTATCTTGTTTTCAAACAAGCAAACGGACCTTAAGAAGGCTGACGCATCAGAGAAGCTAAGCTTTTGATGCTTGCTTTCAGCTTGGTTCTCCAAACTTCCAGAGCAAGATCTTTTCAGAGAAAGCCCAAGCTCGGGACCAACATACTCGTCACCAGTGTTGTCTCCATAGAAACACTCAGGCCGTTTGTCGATTCCACCAATCAAATCCATTGTCAAATCAAAAGACTCAAGCTTTTTGTCAATTCTACCAGAATCCTTAAACCCATCTCTTTCATCCAGCGGTTTGACATCTGCCATCAGCTTATTAAGGCCGTTGTAGCTGATAGCCTGCGTAATTTACATGTACACAATATCAGCTTCTATTGAAATACGATCGCAATCTCAAGATAAAACCTCAGTGTCACAGCCACAACTCATAGAAACACACAATACAGAACATAAGATATTGTATTGGTAGCATCCATACCTGAGCACCACTTCCTTGATCAGAATGATATCTGGAATCTGCACTAGTTTCATCAGTATCTTCAAGGTTCTGCTGTGAACCTGGTAAGCTATGGGCACGAGCAGTAGGATCATCACGCAGCTGATTCATAACCGAAAAGACATAAGTCATTGAAACTTGAAATCATCACAAGGAAACAGAAGTCGAAACAAAAAGAAAGCAGGGAAAATAGCTTACAGAAAGTCTTCTCCACACATGTTGCCATAGATTTTTCAGCTCGTTTTTCCTCATGGGTTTAATTAGATAATCAGCGGCACCTCTCAGCATACACTTCAAGACCATTGTTATCGAATCTTGCGAAGACATCACTATTCATTTTGCAACACAAGACAGTAAAACAAAAAGCATCAGAACAAAAAAAACTCAAGAGAAGCGTTTTCAAAGATATAAAGGACTTAGGGGATCACCATCGTACTTATGACAGGAATGTTCTTGCAAGCTTCATGCTCCATCACCAAAGCAAGGAGAGCAAAACCAGATATAGATGGCAAATCCAGCTCGGTAAGTATAAGGTCAATGTTATGCGACTTCTCTTTTAGAGTCTCCCACGCAGCTAAACCATCGGAAACAGCTACAACTGTTTCGAATCAAAAGAGTTTAATTTCACAGATCGAACACATCTATAGCTTCAAACCAAGACATAAAACGAAAGTAAGGCAAAGAAGAAATGATCAATCGACCTTTGTAACTGCATTTGCGAAGAAGGGCAGTGATGATTTGGCGAGTTGAGTCATCAGATTCGACAAGCAAAACCCTAAGCACTGTTTTCGGAAGATACTTCTCCCACCGGACAACTTCCGATGACTTGCCTCTGTTCATCATAATCTCTTCATTCGTCTCCATACCATCGTCGCTAATTAAAACCACAAACTCTCCCATCGATCGGAGCTCAAAACAAAACAAAAAAAAGTTACAGAAAAACAGAACTTGGTAACAGCAACAAAGTACAAAAAACACAGCAAACGAAACAAGAATCTCGACCAACGAGATTTAGATCTTAATCCGCCCAGAAAATCGTTTCCGATCAAGGATTAAAGGAGAGAAAAGATATCTGAAGTTGAAGTGAGGACGAAGGAAGAAGAAGTCTTTCTTTGATATATTAGTAATCTAATTCAACTTTCGATCACAACCGCTCAAATCGCGAAAATATCTTCCCTGAGAAAGACACAAGACTTGTGTCCTCAGAGGAAAACGAAAATAGAAAAAAAAAAACAATTTGGGTAATGTAATCTAATTGACGGTGAATAATAAGGCGGGCCGTCATTGGGCTGACGTGGCTGAATATGGGCCATTATTTTGATTTTCTCTGTATCGCGGCTGATTCGGTGGATGTGGTCCTCTGCTTCGCAGGTCCACAGTACACGTGTCAGTATGGTATAGTTATACGGAATTGAAGATATTCGTCTCGGTATTGCCACGTAAGCAACGAGGATCGAGTGGTCATGTCGATGACACGTGGAATATTTGTGTGGCTAAGCTTGATTTTAGGGATTTTAGTTGGCTTCAAAAGTAGTTTTTTTTTTTTTTTGGGGATCAAATCAGCAACTCGATTTAATCATTCAAAATTGGATGGCTTTTTTCCTTTTCAAAAAAGCAAATTATATATCGTCTTAATTTTTCTTTTGGAATTAAAATATGGACCATTAATTAATTTCAATATTAAATGCCACTAGCATTGATTAATCATATTTGGTGGTGGCCGTGTAAATTCTGACCCCAAATTAAAATAGAAATAAGTTATTTTTCAGTGGATTCCAAAAGGAGTTCTAGAACAATGTATAGACCTTGCTTTGCGTAGAAAACATGTCCCATCAAAATAGTAACAAAATAATAATTATTGGTCTATGATGCGGACAATTAATACGTAAAAAACAACTTAACATATGCTTACATATGTAAGGCTATAAGCTTTTATGGCCAACGTGGTTACTGGTTAGTGGTTACACATATCACACGGATAAAAGGTTAATGGGCTTTGTAAAAAGTTAGGCCTTAGATTTACAAAAGCCCATCATCATTTGTATACTTAAGCTCTAACATCTAAACCATATTTGCATCGGTGAAACTGAAACCCAAGTCTGATTTCACTTAAATTTTTTTTGTTTTACAAGTCTAATCATATTTTCATTGGTTGTTTTACTCAATTTTACATATTTTCATTTGAAATTCAGCAAAAGTGATTTTAGTTGAGTCGGATTTTAAATTCGGTTTGGTATCGGTACAAGTGGTTTTGTACCAGGTTAAGGTTGCAAACCATTAAAACCGATAATTATGTGTAAATATGTTTCGAAATTTCAGATGGGGAAGAAATAGGTTTTTAACTTTCAAAATAGGGGGACTGAAGACGAGGGTGAAATTTCGTGTGGACATGTTACTAGGTAATAGTTTTCCGGGGGGAAATATGACGTTTACCCTATTTTCATTGGTTGTTTTACTTAATTTTACATATTTTCATTTGAAATTAAGCAAAAGTGATTTTTCAAATATGTAAGCTAAAAGCTGTCGATAAAAACCAAAACAAAAGAAAGAAAGAAAATCCGTAAGAGTTTCTGATTTTTTTGTTGTCCATTTTCTATCTATACATGCAGACAACTTCTGCTAAAACTCTCACATAAGATCAAATAATTAGAAGAAAAAAAAAACTCTCACATAAGGGAAAACAATAATATTGATGAAATGTTGAACAAATACATGGGTTTATTTCAAAAATATTTAAGCAATAATAATCATGAAATTTTATCCATAGACGAAGAAAAAGATCCGTTTTTCCCAACGGTCTTTTGACCGGTACTTTTGTTTTCATAAGATCCCCTTTGGAATCCAAAGACAATAATCATTTACACTGAGAACCGTTAAAATAATCATGCGAATTCAAATTAATAATACTATAAAAAGCTTTTAATATTTTAAAAAAGCGAAAAAAATTCATACTTATCAACAAGTTCACAAAAAAAAAAAAAAAAACGAACTATGAACGGATTTTGAGTTTCCCCAGAACGAACTAGATTAAAGATGTTATCTTTAAAATGTTATAATCATGTCGAACATAAAAAACAAGAACAAGCAATGAGATTGAACTATAACAAATTTCAAAAATTACAAATGTGAAAAAGGGCTTCCAAGCTTATCCGAAGCTTGAAATCCTGTTTGGGTTCAAAAGAAGACATAAAACAATTCTTCTGAACCTGAAATAAATCCCCGAATTAATGTAATTTGAATGATGCTTTCTGCATCAATCCAAGAATCCGAAAGAAGGCCACCAATGCCTTCTCTTTGATTCTTTAACCTAAAATGCAATATGAATCTTGAAAAAAAATATATAAAACAAAGAATGTGATGATGGTTTCTTCTCTTCTTCTCTTCTTCTTCCTCTTCCTCCTCCTAAGTACTAATTAAGATTCTAGAATCCTAAAAACGATATGAATAAATGTTTCTAGAACACGTTGGAGAGATTGATGATGAGTTAGTGTACAGTGAAGTAGATCCCTTGGCGGCTATCGCAGTACTGAATCAATCCTCTATCTTGATGGATGATGTCATTGCTTCATGGCCATCTTTGTTGCTAGCTTCAGCTGCTGCTGTAGTAATAACTACTGTTTTTGTTGTTGTTGTTGCAGCTAATACAAAACATTCAAGAATCAACAAACCAAAGGATGAATCGAAACCAATGGTTTTCAATTCAGATAGAGATTTTACCTGAGGTGGAAGTTGAAGATGAAGCTGAGGATGCTAAAGATAGAGCCAAAGAGGTTGGGAGGGAGAGGATTGGAGGCGGAGGAGGCTGAGAGCTGAATTGCTGATGAGGCAAGTAAGGGTACTGCAGCAGAGGAGGAGGAGGAGGAGGAGGCGTAGTGTATTGAAAGCTGAAACCTTGATGATGAGCCTGGTTGCTGCTTTGTGCTGCATTGTATTGAGGGTAGAAAGGATAGTAACCATGGAATATTCCTGTTGATCCTGATGATGGAGGTCCCATATATGGAGGATATTGTTGACCTCCATAGAGATGATGATTGTAGTAGTTCTGCAAGAGAGAACACATAGATAAGAACTTCATCAAGATCCAGTGAGAAATAATGAAACAATGGCATTGTGGAAGATCAATGAAATCAACCAACCATTGGGTACATTCCCTCTTGAGAATAACCAGAAAACCTGCACAAGAAGAAACACAAACATTTCATTAGGCTTTTCGTTACATAAGAACAAAATCTATTTGTTATCGATGTGATGATTATGCTTACCCGTAAGCAGAGTAAGGAAATGGGAATTGACCAGTGTGTTGCTGTTGTTGTTGATGAACAAAAGCAGAGGAAGAAGGAGAGCCTCGAAACTGAGGAGAAGGAGCAACTAATCCTGCTCCTCCTGGTGACCTAAATCTCCCTGTTCCTGCAAATCAATGTTTCCTCAAGATTCACTCAACTCCTTCACGTGTTAATCAAGTGAAAAAGATCCAAAGATCAGATTTTTTTTTAGAGAGAGAGAGAATATATAGAGAGAGTGAAAAACCATGTCTTGGAGAAGTAGGAGGACGAGGTTTCTGAGCACCAAGACAAGCAAGATTGCAATTAGCTCTTCTTCCATCGATCACAGGGTTCATATTCTGACAAGCTCTCATTGCTGCTTCCGCTTCCTTAAACGTAACCTGATCAATAAAACCGAGCCGATTTAAGAAGAAAAAAAAGCAAACTTTTGTTTTTTAAACTATACATATGTCTGAGAAACAGAAAGGAAGAAGAACATACAAATCCATATCCTTTGGATCTTCCAGTGTTCTTATCAGTAATGACGACAGCTTCAACGATTTCGCCAAACTGTTCAAAGTAACGTCTCATTGTATCTCTCTGCGTCTCCCACGCTAATCCTCCCACGAAGATTTTCGTCAACTTCGTATCGTTATTAATATTACTACCTTCCATCTGAAGATGTCTCTGTTGAGCCATTTGAAAAATTCCCCAAATCAAAAAAAAACTTAACAAACCCTAATTCACATCAAAGTTTAAACCTATTTTCTACTCTATGGCTTCGAAATTTTGATTACAAAAGAAGTAGAAAAATGTAACTTTTCCCCTTCCCAACCAAAAAAAAAAAAACGATTAAATCTCTCTATACGCAGAGAGTGAAACAATAGAAGAAGAGCGAAAACCTCTGTTTGTGTTGATCAGGCTGGTGTTGATTGAAGGAACACAAAAAAAAAGACAAGAAAGCTGCTAGTGGGAACCCACGTCAATGGCTAGAGAGAGAGAGAGAGAGAGAGAGAGAAAGAAGCAATTGAAATAATGAGAAAAGCCAGAGACCCAAATTCACCTTTTACGCTGTATATATATATATATATATATCGACATATTTGCGTTTATATATATGTGTTGGGTCCGCTGCATAAACATTTGCTTCGCTGTCTTCAACCTTGTCTCTTGAAATCTGCAAATTCTTGAAAATAAAATACAAAATAAATTAACCAAACTTTGACCGTTCGTCTCCGATAATAAATAAATAACGTTGAGAAACTTTTTTTTTGGCCTGATCAAAATTCTACACACCCAGAATAAATGTTTCTCAATTTTTTTTTTTTTTAGTTAATTTACGTTTGTGCAGTATGAGATATCTGTAAAAATAAAAAATATAATTTATAGTTAATGGTATAATGTAATGTATATGAATGATGTTTTTCTGTGGGTCTCGACTTTCTGGCACAACCTTCTAAATTCTCTCTCTTTTTCGAATTTTTTTGGATGCTAATTTGTTTTTTTTTCCTGAAATTTAACAATAAATCCTCTTGTGAAACATCAGATTAAATGTGAATTTGAGTAAGGAAATAGTGGACACTCTGTTAGTGAGTAAATTTTCTCGGAAAAAAAAACTTCAAAATTACCTTTTGTTATTTTATAGTATTGTATTTTTACCTTTTTAATGTATTTTTTATGTATGTTGAATTTTATATAAATAAATATAGTTGACAAAAAAAAAATTATTTTATGAAACAATAAGATAAATTATAATTGTAGGACACACCTGGTTTTAAAACACAGAACCAAGCCAGGTTGTCTTCCTCAAAAACATTCCAGAATTGCCCTTCTCAGGTTTGATTCCTTCTTATTTTTCATATTAAGAAGTTCTTGTAGTAACTACTACTGTCTTTTTTATTCGATCTTTATTTTGATTGTCAACTTTTTTTTTCTTCGTTCTTTTTTTTCGATCAGAGCCGTCAAATGGAGTACTATTAGCGGTAATTGTGGAAATACATGAACTTTCCATACTATAATATTAATAGTCTAAAATATTTAGTTGGATATATATTTTCTGAAATGTCTTAAATATTATTAATTATAAATTACGAAAACAAATATATAGACGATTTTACACAGATAATTTTACCGATTTATAAGGATCTACGATCAACATTTTATCTGCACCATGTTCGTGATGGAACACTTCTCCTGAAATTTTGTTTTCTTTAATTTGCATCTTTTTGATATCAAACTCTCTACCTCCCGGTGTAAAAACATTAATGAAGTCTTGATTAACCATTGGAACAAGAAACTTACACAATTATAATTGGATATATAGCTGTTCATATTTGATTGAAATCTCTCAAGGAATGATCGATTGTCGACAACCAATCATTAGCCGATTTATCAACATAAAATATAATCCATATTTCAAAATCTGATGAATTTACCAAAAGAACGAATTAATTGTCGTCATGCCTAAAACCCAAAGCACCGATTGTTACATATATTTATTTGTTTTTGTTGGCAAAATGATTATTACATTTTTTATAAACTATAAATAATAAGTGGAGAAAAATAGTGAAATTTATATGTATTCTGAACCATTGTGTCAACATATGCATTGTCAGATCAAGGTGTAAAAGTCAATTTAGCATTTGAGAATCTGGCAGGCCAAAATTATATATATAACTTTCCTAAACATCATCCATCAGTAGTGATTATCACCTTCAAATTCAAATTCAAATTCAAAAAAAAAAAAACAATTTGTTCGATAGCTTTATCTTTGGCACCAATTAACACATATGCATTTATTATTAGTTCCAAATTATGGGTTTCGCATCTCTTTGATTTGGGCACGTCTCACCCATTGGTTTTGGAATATAAATATTTAGTTTTTAATGTAGGTATATTTTTCATATAAGAAAGTGTATATATGAGTTATTTGATAAATGGATAGTGTCGCACTGATAAAATCCACATGAAGGCTGCATGATACAGGCAGGCGTGCACATGTTTGTGGTCAGCCACTTTCCGATATTATTAAAAAAAAAAACTATAATAATTATTCTTATATTTTTCTCTACTTGCACAATTAGATAAATCGCACTTTTCAATCCAACGGTTGTAACTTTCTCACGCGTACGTGGTCCCGCGTGCATGGGATAATTGATCTCAGTGATGTTTATTATTTTTTTTTGGGTTAAAAAGAGTATTGAGGCGTGACGTGTCCAGCGATTTTGTTTCCTTAAAGTCTGAAATCCGTTAGAGACGCTGTTGATTGGTTTATTGTGTCGTGGCGTAGGAACGTGACAGCGTGTGATACGGATTCCGTTATTTTGACCGTCAACGTTCTGTGCCACGTGGTGGAATATTCCTTGGCAAATGGGACTTTTAATAAAAAGGAAAAATCATTTTTTTCAAAAAGGAACCTAACAGTATTTAACTACGAGCAATGTCCTTGAATACTTAAGAAGAGACTCTTCGTGGGCTTAAGTCCATTTTTTATTACATAGACTAAAGCCCATTTAACTAGGTTACGCTATTTTAAGCTATTTATGCATGTGTCTTACTCGGCCCGTTTGTTAAAGACCCCGTTTATAACTTCATCTGTACAATACATTTTTTTTTTTTTTTAACATTACAATACAATACATTTTTGGGTGAATTAGCTTAGTAACAAACTAGCAATATTGGGAATAAAAATTAAGAATATAGCCATAGAACAATGGTATTTAAGTGACTAACAAGGAGAATAAAAAATAGACAAAAAATGCGTATGCACTATACTAGTGAAGTCTATGAAGAAAAAGAATGAATATTGTACTATTTTCAGCAGGTACACGTACTATTGCAAGGAAACTAGACATCCATCATTTAGATTTAGTTTTAATATGGTTTTTTAAAAAAATTTGGTTTCGAACCTTCGGTTGTGTTTTATGTGCTAAATCTGATAGACTAATTAAGCAAAGAATAATTTAAGTGTAGATAGTTATATGAACGATCAAGATTGAATGGTAAATAAAAGGATTGCTTGCAAAAAAAATTATGATCAAAAGATAGAATTTTTTTTTTTTTTTGGGATTCATCATAGATGTAGAAAAGTCCCAATTTTTCTGTTAAACAAAAGCCCATATAGAATTGTACGTAATAAATATATTGGAGGTAAAACGAGTGTCAATCAAACCATGGACCTGCTTGGTAACTTTGAGCGTACAATTTTGGTTTTAGAAACTTATATGGTTAAAATGTGGCTGTTACTTTTAAATTTGTAGATTATTTTTTTATTAAAATATAATATTTGTTCAATTTAGAAATATTAAGTGAAATTTTGAAAAACATAAAAAATAGATCTCAAAATAACAAGAAAAAATGGATAATTCTTAATCAATTAAAATTTATTAGTGATAAATTATATATAAATTTATAAAAAGTTTTGAATAATTTTGGGGAAGAAGAAAAAGAAATAAAAAAAAAATTTATTTATTTTCTTTAGTTATTTAGAAAAGTGTCTCTCACTATAGCTTTTTCAAAACAAGACAAAAAAGGAAAAAGTTTGGCTTTAAAAACTTTAGATTTAAAAAAAAAGAAAAAATATGTTTGACTAAAAAATAGCTTTGAGAACTGTTAAATACTTTAAAAGTTCACAAAATCTAACGCCAAGCAGAGCCCATGTCAAACGAAGACAAATTTTACTTGATTTTTTATTTTTTGGACAACATCAATTATTATTTTTTAAATACTTAAAAATAGGGATGTCAATCGGGCTAGCTCGGTCTGGCCCGAAACCCGTAAATCCCGCATATATTTGAGCTCGGTCCGGCCTGGTCCGAAAAAAAAATCGGACCTATATTCCAAAGTCCGGCCCGGCCCAGACATAGCTTTTCGAGCTTTTCGGGCTTTTCTCTACAAACACAAAAATTCACAATTCTCAAATTAATAATTAAAACAAAATATTTTTAAAAATAATTCTAAATTGAAATGTATTATATCAAATCCAATTAAATTTAAAAGCAAAAGTTTGGCAAAAAAATAAATAAATTGTATTACCAAATAAAACATAAAATCAAAACATTTCAAATCTAGGTAGTAGATTTTAGATTAGAATATCATTCATCGTATTCTAAATCTTCATCACCATCAAGATGTACAAATAAAAAAAAAAAAAAAAATATATATATATATATATATATATATATATATAAATGTCATTGAAAGAATATAGATAATGATTCTACAAAAATGAAGTAAATATGGATAAATGATAATAGTACATGGATCACGAAATGTATAGAAAATATGTCAAATTATTATTTTTAGAAATATAAATGTTGAAATAAAATCTTTAACTAATTAAAATGTAAAATTTCGGACTTTTCGGGCTAGCCCTAATTGACACCCCTACTTAAAAATTCGAAATATCATATCTTTAATTGGTATATAATTTATTGGACCGACAAGGAAAATCAAACATTAAATTATTTCTAAAAACGTTTTTTGAACTCGACTTCAAAATCTATTATGCACTGAATCAGTTTGCTTCTAACTAGTTCAGCTAACTATACCTTTGGATAATTAAAAATATTTATTTATGATACGATTAAATATAATAACTGACCGTTTATATACATAAATATATATAGTACAATTTCAGCTATATACAATGAAACATATAGCTTCTAATTTTCTAATTAATAGCTTCAATATGTTTTTACAATATTAGTCCAATGTTTTGACCACAAAACTAGTAGTTTGCAACGTGTAAGGGCAACCCCAATGGGGGTATGTCATTGGGTATCTCAACATTAAAAAAAATCAAAAAAATCAAAAGAGAAGAAAGAAAGAAGAAAGAGAGAGATACGGAGATACCCAAAAAAAAAACCTGAGATACCCAAATCTAGGTGTCTATTTTTTATTGGTCAAATTCTTTTTTTTTTATAAATTTAATTATTTAATTTTAAAAAAAAATTAATATTATATTGGTGAGATATCTTTGAAAAACAATTTCAAATTTACTCTGCCCGTATAAAGAGGTTAATCGTTGCCCGACTGCCCGGAAAAACAGTAAGGGCAAGTTGCTCTAAGTAACTTACCCTGCCCGTATAAAGAGGTTAATCGTTGCCCGACTGCCCGGAAAAACAATTTCAAATTTCAAAGGAGTAAAACGATCAACGGTCGTCTAATAACGTTAAATTAACAGTAAGGGGGAAAAAGAGGATCCGATTCTTACCTTAACCACAAATATTATCTTCTCCAATTTGAAAAATTTCGCTGATTGATTTCTATTCTTCTCCTCTCGTTTTTTTCTTTTCGTCTGGGGCAAATTTGTCGATTGGATTTTGATGGAGGATTGTTGTGATCAATGGCACGATCCACTTCTCGCAACTGATGCTTCTTGGCGACGTGAAAGCTTCTCCTCGCTGTGAGATTTCTATTTATCTTTTGGAAGATTTTTATTTGCTTTAAAACCAAGTTTGTTCACTTTTTCTTTCCATCAGCAGCTGAAAAAGCTACATTATCGAGCTCAATGACTATGACAATGGTAGATCTGGATTCAAATTGCGAATTGATATGAAATTCGAAGCTTATGTATACCGAATACAGAATAGTTCTGATTACTTTACTAAATCTGGATTTTGAATTAGATGTTCACATGGAACAATCAAGCCCGAGATTGATGAAAGTGGAACAATCTAGTGATCCCATAAGGTTAGATGGTACCGAACTTTTCTATTTACTTAGTTAATCAAACTTCAATTTCCTGGAATTTCCCACATTTCTTCTCACATTTTTCCTCATTCAGATGTTGAAGAAACTGGAATGCTCGCAGTTAAAGGAACAACAGTTCTGTTCGAGCCAACTCAAGTGAGAGATCTTTCACAAGCTTGATGCTTCTAGTTTAGTTTGGGAGTACATAAGTTATAGATACTGTTTTTAGGAAAATGTTGACTGCAGGACGGACGAAAAGACCCACGAGATGAGGAATAACTGTGAGAAGTAGAAGAAATAGATGGCAGACATGAAGAGAATGGTTGATGAACTTAAACAAGAGAATCAACGAAAGAGTACAGAATGCGAAGAAGCATTGAATTCTCTCCGTGAGCTTCAAAATGAGCTTATGCGCAAGTCAATGCATGTTGGCCCTTTCTTTTCGGTTTCAAGCGTGAAAGTTGACATTTCGGTACTTGTTTACATCTAGCATTTGCTGTCGAGGGACAAGTCAAAGAGAAGAGTAGATGGTTCTCTTCATTAAGAAATTTGACAAGAAAATTGAAGGTACACAGAAGCAAACTTAAGACACTATCAGCAACTGCAAATTCTTATGCCTCATTTGGGTTCACAGATTATGAAAATGGAGCAAATTAAGATGTTGGAGGAGGCATCCACATACAAATTGCTAGTCCAAGATATCAATGAGTTCAGTTCTCACATCCAGTCCTGAGGTGAGTCTTGGTCTTGCTGTCATTTGGACATAACTAGCACTACACAGATTTTGTAAAATTGTGTGTCTATGAATTTTGATCCGTTTAGATCTGTTTTCAACTGTAAAACAGGATGCAGAATTGCATGAAAATCTCAAAGTCAAATTTGTAGCGGGAGAAAAAGAGAGGAATGAACTATACAACAAGATATTAGAGCTAAAAGGTTTGTGTTAATTTCAATATAACTTCTAGACGGACCTCCTTGACTATAATTGGTACGTAGTCTTAAAACTTACAGTGATCATTCTTTCATACAGGAAACAACAGAGTCTTTTGCAGGTGTCGGCCCCTAAACTTTGAAGAGATTGAAGGAGTATCAATGGGAATTGATGTCGAGTCAACCAAAACTGGGGAGGTCATAGTCATGTCAAATGGGTTTCCCAAAAAAAGTTTTAAGTTTGATTCTGTTTTTGGTCCTAACGCTTCCCAAGGTGATTTTTGGCAACCATTATCAGTTTATCACCCTTCGCATACTTGCCTTTCTGGAAATCTCATCTCACAAATCGACATGTTGTTTTCTGTTTTGTTTTTTCTATAGCTGATGTTTTCGAAGATACTGCTCCTTTTGCTACGACAGTCATTGATGGATACAACATTTGCATCTTCGCCTTTGGTCAGATCGGCACTGGGAAAACGTTTACCATGGAGGGAACTTAAGATGGCCGTGGTGTATACTATAGAACACTGAAACATCTGTTTCAAATAACGAAGGAGCGAGAAAACCGATACAATTATGAGATCTCCGTCAGTGTCTTGGAAGTTTACAACAAGCAAATGTACATAAGATTTGTGTGTAGTTAAGCATCCATGGTTTGTTCTTTAGACTCGTTAATTATAACTTTGTGTCTTGGTAGGGGGGCCCCTCAGTAAGGACTATAAGTAAGGACATCTTTTAACTGAAACTCATATCTCACGGTTCTTTGCAGATTTGAGATAAGGCAAGTGAGCGAAGGAAACCATCATGTACCAAGATTGGTTGAAGCCCGTGTGAAAAACATAGATGAGGTTTGGGATGTGTTGAAAACATGAAGTAATGCAAGGGCTGTTGGGAGAGGCTTATGAAGGTAAAATTGCTTTTGCCTACTCATATTAGTATCTTGTTATCGTTAATGTTCTAACCATTTAGGGGAATATTTTACATTGTTGAATTAGTCAAAGAATTTCGTGTTTTAACTGTATAATTGTGAAACCAAGTCAGGCATGGACATCCTGTCTTTTAGATCGTTAGAGGTGTCTCAAGTTTGATTTATCTTTTCACCTTTCTACTAGTTTTAACACTTAAATTTTTGATTAATTTGACAATTAGAATATTTTCTCAACTATGAAGTTTTAAGTTTACTAAAAAACGGAAGTATAATGCTTGAAAGAATTGATTATGTGTTTTTTTTGTCCTGAGATTGCTTTTGGACTGAACTAGAAAGAGAGGCTCATGAAGGTAAAGTTTCTCTTGTCTGCTCATATTACTATCTTGTTATCGTTAATGTTATAAATTGAAACCATTTAGGAGAATATTTTATATTGTTGGATTAGTCAAATAATTTTTGTGTTTTAACTGTATAATTGTGAAACCAAGTCAGACATGGACATCCTGTCTTTTAGATCGTTAGAGGTGTCACAAGTTTTATTTGTCTTTTCACTTTTCTGCTAGTTTTAACACTCAAATTTTCGATTAATTTGATAGTTAGAATATTCTCCCAATTCTGAAGTTTTAGTTTACTAAAAAGCGGAAGTATGATGCTTGAGAGAATTGACTATGTTTTTTTTTTCGGTCCTAAGATTGCTTTTGGACATGTTTATTGTGGCTGAACAGAGCCAGGAAGAGAGACTCATAAAGGTAAAGTTGCTCTTGTCTGCTAATATTACCATCTTGTTACAATCCATGTTCTAAATCGAAATCATTTAGGGGAATATTTTATATTGTTAGATTAGTCAAATAATTTTTGTGTTTTAACTGTATAATTGTGAAACCAAGCTAGACATGGACATCCTGTCTTTTAGATCGTTAGAGTGTCATAAGTTTTATATGTTTTTTCACTTTTCTGCTAGTTTTAACACTCAAATTTTCGATTAATTTGACAATTAGAATATTCTCCCAAATTTTAATTTATTTATTGAGATAAAAGTAGAAAGAGTCTAATATATTAGATGGTGTCTTCTAATTGATCTGATTTCCTCATGTGTGTAGTAGCGAAACTGGTATGACTTAATATATATAAGATTTTTTACATTTTACAAAATAAAAATGTATTCAATATTACTGTGGTAAGATAAATAATGTTTGTTTATTTTTTGTAGTCTTACATGGAGATTTGTTGTTACTTGCTAAACCTATTAATGTAGTAAACCTCTAATTTAAAATCTAGAATTTTGTTAAAACTTTGTGGTCTTTTTAGTTTGTTGATTAGTATTCTTAGATAATATTTGTGGCATGAACCAATATTGTTTTTTAGTGAATAATGTAATTTGTGTTGTTGTTAATGACCAATTTTTTTTTAATCTTATAGTTTACGTCGGCCTTTAGGTATGCCTCATAATACCATATTCGATTAGCTATCAAAACAAAATATAATAGTGCTAATTAAATTTTCGATTGGTGATGAGTAACTAGATTTCTTATTACCTTTTAATCGATAAGAAACAGTTCAAAACCCATGATGAAACCGTATTTTAGTCATTTCGTGCTTCCAATAAGTGGACGACTCAAATAAGCAGCCCCAACTCCCTCTTAATAAAACATTAAGACATAAGTTTTTCCTTTTTTGTTAGTTAAGCCTATATATCACGTTAATTGTATTTTTATATAATTACTAGATAAGTACCCGCATATATGCGAGTTTATAATTTAATATTTTATAACCCGTTAAAAATATATTAAATACTGTAAAAATAGAAAACAAAATTAAATCACTCGTGAAAAATATATAATACATAAATTTAGAAACAAAGTTTACGATGAAAAAAATATATACCTTGAAATAAAAATTTGGTGTGTAAATAGCTTTGTATACATTTATTGGACTTTTAATTTTTTTTTGGTGTGTAATTGACACACTACCAAATTGTGGTTTATATAGAGGTGATAAGTTATAATTATTTTCTTTAATCTAAATTGAAAAACTAAATAATGTTTTTCTTTTTTATATTAATTTTGCCTTTTAGGATAATGTTTTTTTAATTTTTAATTTTAATTTTTAATAACTTTACCTTTTAAGATTATAAATCGGTTATTAAATTTTTGAGTTTTTTTATTAATCGATTTTAGGATTATAAATCGGTTATTAATTGATTTGAGTAACTTTACATTCAGTTTTATATTATAAGATTCCCTTATTCAAAACTAAAATATATATATTTTTTAAAAAAATTGGTTTTTGTTCATTTTCTTTTTATGATTGTTATCTATTTTTTAAGTTCCTTATTATAATCTGATATATAGTTTTTCCTTTAAAAAAAAAAATAATTTAGTTTTCATTTATAGTTTTTGTTTAATTTCGTTAATCTAAACATAACAACTATTTTTTCCTAATACCTTTTAAGATTATAGTTTTTGTCTAATTTTTTCCTAGTACCTTTTAAGATTCCTAAAATTTTACTTTTATTGTTAATATTATGTGTTAAAATATAATTGGAATTTTATCAAACACGTGTCAAAATATAATTGAAAATTTATTAAACATATACCAAAATCTAATCGATTAAATTATCACGTTTAAAGTATAATTGGAAATTTATTAAACACGTGTCAAAATATAATTGAAAATTTATTAAAAATGTGTCAAAATCTGATTGTTCGACTTAACACGTGTCGCGATCATGCAAATTACTAACTTTGAAACATTTTGTTTTATATAATAAATAAAATTTGACATGTTTATATTTTTTATATGAAATCTAAACATATAAGAAATCAGGTACTTTAAAAAAAATTATGATTAATTTCAAAAACTTATGAAATAAATATTTGAATTAAAAATTTGGTGAAACATATGTTGTAAATACCCTTTGATACGATTATTGGATTTTTAATTTTAATATGTAAAAGTATATATTTATCTTTTGTAAATAATTAATAACACATATTAAACTTAAAAAAAATATTATGTGGTTAATCTTTTAGCTAAACGGAATAATAAATTTTATTTTTTCAGTTTATAAAATAGTTTTAATAGATTTTTTAAGTTTTAAAAGTCACACATTTTAACATTAAAAAGTGCAGATTATTATATAGAATTTGGTCGTGGTTGTATATTAATAATTTTTCTTTTTAAGTTTCCTTTTGTCATAATGGAAATAATTATAAACTTTTAAGTTTGGTCGTATATTAATAATTTTCCTTTTAATTTTATAGTATATTTATATTTTTCCTTTTTTTAAATTTGGTCGTGGTATAAACTTATAAGTTTCTTTTTGTCAATTTTCTTTATTGTAAGTTTTCCTTAATTATTCTTGTTTTCTCTTTATTGTGTTTAATATGTAAAAGTATATATTTAAGTTT
The DNA here is from genome assembly GCA_030161315.1 of Eutrema japonicum. Lineage (NCBI taxonomy): Eukaryota > Viridiplantae > Streptophyta > Magnoliopsida > Brassicales > Brassicaceae > Eutrema > Eutrema japonicum. The sequence goes on along the minus strand of BSQW01000003.1, from coordinate 54,067,415 downwards.
GATCCGTATAATTAGATTATAAATTAAGATTATGTCAAGTTATTCACAAATTACATTTTATAACTCGCAATTAAGGAATATAAATTAATCCAAATTATCAATAAATCTGATAAACAATCTTGCTAAATAAATGTTGAAGTTCTAAAACCATAATTTCCATTATATGGTACTTTCTGTTTTTTCACTTACTTTACTTTTTCAATTTAGTAATTTCCATTTAGAAAATACATATTTCATTTTTTTTCTTTTTTGAAGTAAATAATTAAAAATGATTTTTTTATTAAATTGACACATATCGTGATCTTAATTAACCATGATACATGTCACGATCTCGTGAGTTATAATTTTTCATACGTGTCACGCTCACGTTTTTTTCTGTTTTTTTCACTTATTTTACTTTTTCAATTTAGTAATTTCCATTTAGAAAAAACAAATTTTAATTTTTTCTTTTTTTGAAGTAAATAATTAAGAATGGAATTTATTTTTATTAAATTGACACATGTCGTGATCTTAATTAGCCACAACACATGTCACGATCTCGTAAATTGTAATTTTGCCTAAGTGTCACACCCACGTTGAAAAATTCAGCTTTATATAATAAGATTTTCTTTGTTAGTTTAGTTTTTTTTTCTTGATTTTCATTTTATTTTGATATATAGTTTTCTTTTCCTTTTTTGTTTGTTAAGGTTTTTAAGTTAATTTTTCATAGAGTTATCATATATATCAAATTATTTTTTTTTAAATGATTTTTTTATTTTGTTAATTTAACTTTTTTATATTTATTTTCATTTTAATAGACACGTTTAGTTATCCATGAATCACTTAGTAATTCATATTTAAATTTCAAAAATGATTCACATTATTAGCTTCCATTATATATTACACAATTTTTTTTGTTATTTTTATTTGGTAGTTTTTATTTTTTTTCTCTTACTTTACTTTATCAATATTATTAATTTCCATTTTATAAAATACAATTCTTTTTTTGTTATTTTTTATTTTAAATATATAAATAACTAACAATAGAAAAGTTTATATTATTAAATATAAACACTGTATTAAACCGTGTATAAATCCATATATATGTTAATATGGGGTTGTAAAATGAGCACATAGTTCGTAGTTGGATATTTAAAATGAGCAAAAAATAGTTTGGGTATTTTACTGGATACAAGTATAGTTCAAGTATTAAAATAATTATCAGAATAAAGTTGGGGTATTTTTATGGAAATTTCCCTTATTAAATTTGTTATCGATAAAAATCCGAACACAAATATAGCAAAAATGTAAAACATATGATCAACCCAAAGTAATAATAACCAATAATATTTATTTGTAGAAACTAACAAAGACCAATAATATTTATTTCCGGAAGACTCCATATTTATTTCTGGCAAAACGTGATTATTTTATTTAGTCTAACGAAGACTAAAAATATTTATTAAGGTTTTTTTTCTAACTGTGATGTGTTATTCATGGATTTTTGAATTTTTATAAATTTTTAAGAATTTGTTTGGATTTTTGTATTTTTTTATTTTTTAGAAAATTTTAGTTCAAAAATTGAAAAGCTAAAATATAATAATTTTTTAAAAAAAAAATAAAATTATTTTTTCTTAACTTTCTTATTTTTTTGGAATTTTTTTCGAGTTTTTTGGAGTTTTTTCGATTTTTTGGGGATTTTTCGAAAATTGAATGTAATTTATTTATTTATTTATTAATATTTTATTATTAAATATAAACACTGTATCATAGTGTGTATATGTCCGTATATATCTGTTAACGTGGGGGTTGTAAAATGCGCACATGGTTCGTAGTTGGATATTTAAAATGGGCAAAATAAATAATTTGAGTATTAATAGTTCATGTATTAAAAAGCTTATCGTAATAAAATTGGAGTATTTTTATGAAATTTTCACTTACCTTGATACATATCACCATCTTAATTAACAATGACAAATGTCACGATCTCGTGAATGAAAATTATCATACGTGTCACGGTCACGTTGAGAGATCCAACTTTATATAATAAGATAAATATAATCATATGCATATAATTGGTCGGATTCGAAAAAGTAAATATTACTTTAATGACTCTAAGGGCAAGAGCATTGAGGGTGTCTCAAATGAGACACTCAAAAAAAAAAGTTGAGACACCTTCTTGTTGAGGTGTCATCCTTTGATTTGTCCAACTTTTTTTTGTTATTAAATTTAATTGTGTAATTAAAAAAAAAATGTATTTTATTGCATATGGCCTAAGGGCAAGAGGTTGTTTCAATTCTCTCTTAAAAAAATAATATAAAAAAGTGAAAAAAAGAGTTTCTCATTTGAGATGCTCTAAAAAAAGGTTGAGACAGTCTTTTGCTGAGGTGTCATGTTTGGATTAGTCCAACTTTTCTTTTGTTAAAAAAATTAATTATTCAATTTTTTAAAATATATGTATAATATTTTATTGGTGAGACACCCATGCAAATGGTCTAACCTAATTGAATGTTCCGTACTACAATTTTATCGTAAAGAAATATCAGCTATTTTGTGGAAATACTTGCTTCTTTAATTTTAAGCAAATCAAGGAGAGAACACAAAATGTAGGTACTTTAACAACAACACAACAACACAACAACAAAAATGCGAAGTTGTATTTTTGGATACATGTTACAAAATCCAAATTCGTAGAAGATTTACGTATATTTATGTTTTTTGATGTACAAAAAATACGTATATTTATGTTTATAGATCAAGTTGTAGCCGTCAAAAAAATATAATATGTCAAGTTGTAAGTTAATTCTTATCCCATCTTATTTTTTTGTATATTAGATGTTTATCTGCATCGACATATATAAAAAAATGGCAATGGTCCAAAATAGTACAAAATAACAAAAAATTACTAGAATATTATAAAGTTTGAGAAAATTGCTAAAATAATCTTTTTCAAAAAAAATTTGAACTTTTTTGGGTTTAAGGTTGGGTTGTTTAGGTTGTAGGGTTTAGTTTTAAAAGTGTAGGGTTTATGATGAACCCTAAAAAGTTATCCCTAAAAGACTATTTTTACAATTTTCTCAAACTTATACTATATATTCTAGCAATTAGTTTCTTATTTTATACTATTTCAAAAATTCTCTCTAAAAAAAATCATATGGGTTTTTAAATTATGTTTATCTATTCTATTTTTGTTGGGATATCAATACAAATTCCACATCGAAAGTTTAGATAAAAATAGTTTAATATATAAGTTTTGTCTAATTCTAAATAGTATGATGCATTTTGGGAAGGAACTCAAAAACAAATATGTGCGGACTTTACCAATTGGGTCCAAAACGGACAATATCATACTAATGCAGAATTAGACATGGGTTTAAAAAACTCAACAAGTAGTATCAAAGCCAGATTCTGGAAAAGGTGGACATGTAAAGGTGGGTGTGGGATGTATATTCGTTGTGGGAGAAGAGCTCTCAAGGTGATCCCGCGATTAAGGGGTGCTGGTGCCTTGGTACAAGATGGGTACGGTCTAATATATAAGTAATGTTCAACTCTAAATAGCATGAGGCCTTTTGGGAAGGAGCCCAAAAACAAATCCAAGCGGAGACTTTGCCACTTGGGCCCAAAGCGGACAATATCATACTAATGGGAGTTTGACATGAGTTTAAAAAGCCCAACAATTTCCATCTTCTACGAACGATGTTATGTTTTCACGAAACGCATCATTCTTCATCTGAACAGTAGGTACTTTTCATCTACTATTATTGTTAGTTCTTCTAACCTATCTGAAGTACTAGTACTATCATTTCCGTTGTTGGTTCTTCTAATCTATATGAAGTACTACTATTATCATAATATTGCATCATTGAATCAGTTTTTCTATGCGAATATCAAATTTTGTAATCCGACATAAATTCAGACCTATACAAGTGACTTCATACTAAATTTACCGAGACTAATATATGCTTTCAACATTTAGGACAAAGATAATACATTTTACCGTATTCCGATGTCATGCCATTGTTTGACGCAAATACCATGAACTCTTCAAAACCTTTTGCGAACTCATCCATCAATAGATATGTCGCTAAATCATGCGGAGATTTGTCAATCCACGATCGAAAATATTCAAAAGAGTTTGAAGAAGACATTTGTAAGTTTTGTTTTGCTTAATTAGTGAATGAGAGGGTGAAATCATATTTATAGAGAATTAAGTTTTGTTTTGCTTATTTTGTTTTGCTGATTTTCGAGGAATTTTTAATATTTTAAATGACTACATCTACAACTACATCATCGTCAGAAATCAGTTGGAAATATCTGATGGATTGGTGGTCGTCGAAAATCTTTTGAAAATTTTCGAGAGACTTTTTATTCGTCAGAAATTTTTGATGGGTAAAGGACCGTCGAAAATCCTTTGGAACTTCATCCAAAATTTCCGACAGATTAAGAATCGTCATGAGAAACATCATTGTTTTCTTGTAACAAAACCCCCAACCTTTATTAATTTCTTAATAGAATTTTTCTAAAAATAAACGTTCTTATTTTTAAATTTTAAAAATACTATTATTCAAATAAACGTTAACTAAACTTTAAATTGTATCCTTTCACACAAATAGATGTCAAACAAAACCATGTAAAAAACATATTATAAGTTATATGAAAGACACCTTGGATATTATGCATGGGTCCAAATTCTATGGAAACTACGGATTTACCCCTCACCATTAAAGAAAACGGAGTGTGTAGTCATGACGTCTCACCATTAAGGCTTAACAAATTTTGACGAAAAATCACCAAACTCAGATTGCTTCCCATGCAAACTTTCTTCAGCTTCTAGAGAGTTTCCATATTTACCTTTCAATTTAATCATAACTATAAACAGTTTTTTTTTTTTTTTAACCTTTTCAATGTATGAAAGAAACTATAACCAGTTTCTTTCATACATAACCAAAAAAATAATTGTGTATATTATATATTCTGTAATATATCAAAAATTCCCATAGTTTCTTTCCCTTCTATATATTGTTACTTTAATCAGGAAAACATGTACGATTATTACATCCATAGCGCTTAAAAAATTTGATGATAATAAGAAAAAATGATTACGTTTTCCGGTAAGTCCTCATTAATTTGTTTCATATGTAAAACATATACATAAAGCGTATGCACGGTGATGCTGCGTTGTAGAAAGCTATACATATTATATAGATTATGCCATCCATAGTAATTAAACACATATACTGTATAACAGACATTTTTTCTTACTCAAATTGTATTTGCACAACTAACGACAAATACTGATTCTATAGCTTAGTTTAGATGAAACGGCTGCATAGTTTAGATGAAACAGTTTTGGGATTCGGCTTGTAAATTTGAAAGCTTTATATATTCACATATATATATATATATATATATTTGCAGTAATTAAGATATATATAAAACCAATTTACAGTAATTTACTTGTTCAAGAAAAAAATATACAGTAATTTATCATCTAGACATATTTCCATAATATATTAGATTTTAGAATACGATTTAAAAGAAGAAGAAATATATGAAAAGTATGGTTTGGAATTGAAAGAAAAATAATTGTGTAAGCAAGTAAATATTAAAAAAAAAAAAAAATCAAGTAAATATTTGAATACGGCAGCGTGTTGTTTATGTAAACTTTTATGGGCGCGTGTCGTTGAGATTAACATACATCTTTATAATATTATTTAAGAAGATATTTTTGAAAATAATTTTTGTTCTGTAAATTATTATATGTCATTACAAATAAGGAAAGATAATTGAAATAGGAAATAACATAATTATCTTTTAAATTTATTGATGAGAATATGTAAAATATTTATGTATCATTAAAGAGGTAATTACTATTTAGTTTCTTAATTATTTTTAATATAATATATTTTTAAATAATAATCAATCCATCTATATTAAAATAAAAAAAATATTCAAAATCTTGTTGTATTTTTCACTATAATTTATTATATTTTATTTGAATATATATCAATATAAATGTTAAAAAATATTTTATTAATTTTATAAAAACTTAGACACAAGAAAATTGATTTTTTTTATAAAGAATTCGTGAACCAACCACAAAACTATAGTCATTAAACAATGCATATTAGAGTTATATTTTAAAGATTATAGATTTTACGGGTTAGTTCGAATAATATTTTATTCCACTGTACAGCGGGTTAAATAAACAAATTATTACGTTTGATAACTCTATATATAATCATGAATTAAATAATATTATATATTTCAAATAAAAGCAATTTTTTAAAAACTTCAAAATAATTTCTTTCAAAAAAATATATTATGTACTTATAATTAGCACGAGTTAAGTGATAGTGTATATATTATATGCATGTGATAGATTTACGACATCAACTTGTAAGCCAATAATTAACAATTGGCATCAACGAAAACTACGATACTTAACGTGCCTATGGAAAAAAACACCAACTCTATAAACGTAATGCCCCAAAAACTACTTACGTCTTTAACATACACAAAAAAATATATATATATAAAAAAACTGCCTACGTAAAGATACGCATATCGATGGTTATATTAGTAAAACGAGATTTTCAATATATCTAATTGTTTTGATGATGATTATTATACCTTATAAACTAAAATTTTTGGTGAATTCACAGTTATTTTTTTTGGTAATTCACCGTTATTACTATAAATTTATTTCTCATGATAATAGAGGAATATGTATATACTATCAAGCAACAGAGATATCCTTATTGTTAAAAAAAAGAAAAAAAGAAAAATCTTTATTTAATTATTAAATTTCACACATATTAATTTAAATAATATTTATTATGTATTCAGTTAATAACACATATTTCAAGTAACAGTTTTTCTATATATATATATATATATATCTCCATATTTAATTAAAAAAAGTTACATTTAAAAAAGAAACAATACTTTTTACCAAACTACAAAACAAATTTGTCGTCGTCACTGGAAATAATGAATGACCTTTACATTTTTATTTTTATAATGAATGTCAATAATCAAGCTAAAAAATAATGATTAGAAGCACGGAATTCTGGAATCAAAACAAAATGATTCTGTGTTCAGAACTTTGCAAAAAGGACTCCATTAGTTACGTTCACTGGAAAGTTTCCTTAGTTACGTTTCTACTTTCTACACAAAAAGTGTACGTACTTACACATGTGTGTAACTACGTGACTTTTGACGTCATCGTTACTTTTCTATCGCCTCACCTTTATTTAGTGAATCTAGCAGAGAACGGAACAACCAACTGCTAAGAATGACAATAGAGAAAAATTATTGTTTGGTCATTAAAAAGGTTGTAAAATTTGATAGTTATTTATTATTATTTTCTTTTTTTGTAACTAAAATTTGATAGTTATTACATAGAATCGTTTTATTACAGACATCAATAGACGTTTCTTCAGCTTTTTCTACATTTATAGTTATAATATTTATAGTTAGATATATATTAATATATATGAATACAAAATCGTCTCGAAGATCAAGTAATAGTTTTGGAAAAAATAAAATAAATACAGTATTATAAGTGTAACTAATAGTTAACGAAAGTAAAATCGATAATCAACCCTTTTTCAGAATGACAGACCTAGAAATAGCTTTTACTTATAAAACTAATTAAAATAATATATAATATAACATAAAGTACAATTTATATATATATATATATATATATATATATATATATATTTGTGGGGGTATTTGGTGGTTTAAACAAAAATTTAGGGATTTCAATAAATAAATTTTACCAATTATTTTATATGACACCCCTTACTCCTTAGGTCCGTCTCAATGTCTATCTTCATTGATATGTTCAAATTAATATTCTAAAAATATTAAGCAGTAATTGCAGTAAAGTAGGGGTCGAACACAAAGACTTACAGAGACACACAATAGATTATGAAGATGAGAATTAAGCTAAGCAATCAATGGTATTGAAAACATGACTTAAATTAAACAGTTGTAAATTCAATTAGGAGGAAGATAGGTTCAGGGTATTTCTCAGGGAATCACTGAATGCAGATAATCTAATTAGCAGGATTCAGATTTAGCGCGGTTCTTGAACTTAAATCACTAAGGTATAATTAACCAACTCTCGTTGCGAGAATTATCTAAGTCTAAATCCTAGGAATTCCAAATATCTTTGCGAATCCTAAAGTCTAAACCAGCTTTTAGTTCAAGTTTGATTTGTTCACAAAACAACTAAACCAAATCTCTTTGAGAATAGTTATTTTGCTCACCTTAGGTTCTATCAGTTAATTAATCGCACTCTCGCGCCTAATCAATTATCATAAGATCTAAGTTCTAGGTGATCAATATAGAATTAGCTTTGCAAACAACCTATGGTGAAGAACTAATTCAGATGGTGAATCCTAATAACTAATCAACATAGCATTCAGAGAAAACCCTATTAAGAAACCTGAACCTAACAAGGGATCTACTCAGACATGGAAATTGAAGCAATTAACATGTTTGAATAAATCATCAAATAAAACAGAAAGAGTAACAAGAGGGTTCGAAATCTTCTCTCGGACGAACAGAGTTTCAGACTTGTCTTCCTTCAAAAGCTCTATCACCAAAAACCAGAATAGAATAAGCCTTTTTCTCAAAATGGCTCTAAAATCATATTAAATAACCTAAATCACGTTTTGGGGCTTCTTGTAAATATCAAAGACTTCTGGACCAAGTTGTAATTTTTCAACTCTTCATTAAAGTCGCGGGTCGTGTCTGCCTCGATGAGTATCGACCGATACTAGGCAGTATCGATCGACACTCATACTTCAAATCGGGTACTCAGCTACCCAAACGTCTGCTTTGCTCCAAAATGCTCCAGAAAGCTCCAATATCTCTAATTATGCTCCAAACGTGCTAAAACCTGTAAAAGATTCTAAAACACTACAAATGAGTAAAAATAATCTATAAAACGGACTTATATCGTGGCTTAAACGGGGTAAAAACCATGAAATATAATCCATAATTTCTTGAATCCCAATTTATCTATAGATTTTTGTATATTTTAGTTTTCAGTTTCTTCCGAGGATAATTTCCCAAATTTAATTAACATATATATTAGACACACTGCACGTAAATACCTAATACTTTTTATGTTTCACAAAAGTGTTATTTTGACACATTTCACACATTAAAAAATTATTAAAAATTTCATATTATCCTTTATTAATATACTAAATAACTTTTTCCTTAATTAATACATTAAAACAATAAGATTAAAACTATATTTTTGTTCAAAATCATGCATTGACAATATAAAACGATATGTTTTGTGAAACAAAAATAAAATCTTAAAATAACATTTTTTGTGAAACAATATAAATTTATACATAAACATTTCGTCACATCCCAAAAAAAAACACTCTTCGTCAAATCAAATAGTTTTTTTTTTAATAATGATCAACTTTTTTGGTTTTGATAACAAAAAACTTTTGTAGTGAAACGTTTAATTATCGATGAAAAAAGCCGCATCGGCCGGAGGGGATCTTTTAACATGCCATATTTATTCTTTTTTCTTAAATAAATTTGTGTGCATATAAAAAGAGAGCTCATTTATAGATATTAAGAAATTTGAAGATAAAAAAAAAAAAGACGAATGCATTACTATTACGATGTGTGGGGTTGTTAATTTGTTTAAAGGGAGCTTTTCTATAGAGATTTTTAAGGTCAAGGGTCATCGTTACGATGTGGGCTTGCTTCCTACAATCTAGTTGCCTTATGGACCCTACTCTTTTTTTCTTCTGATAACTACACCACCTTTTTGTTTTCTTGTGTTCACGATAATTTACTCGCTGCCATAAATGTCAATATACAGAACTAATAGCATCTGCAATGGTGGAGACACCAATAGGATCTATAGACACCCATATGGTATCTTCAAAATAAATTATTAATTTATTTAATATTATTTAATTAAAAGTTCGATTAACACTTTCTTCAAAAATTAATATTATTAAAAAAAAATTTTTGGATAAATTGATGTGTCCATAATTTGCATAGTTTAAGCATGCATATCATATAGGTTTTAGATCATTTACTTGAATCTTCATGGTATCTCATACTTGTTTTGTCCCATTTAAAGTATTATGAGCTGCATTAGGTCATAGTGAGTCTTTTGCATATTTTTGAGGAGTTTTCTAGGTGTTTGGAGACACTTGGTGGCGTTTGGAGATTTGGTGCCTAAAGACTAGAGAGGAACCATCCGGAACATCTCAAAGAACTGATCAGACGAAGGCGATCCGATTTGATCCAGCTCTTGGAGTCTTCATGAGAGTTGTAGCCCGATGAGTTCTCTAAACATAGGAATTGGATTCATGTCATTCGGACAAGGGACCTCGAAGTTGTGCTTGTTTTTCTTTAGCATGTCTAGCTGGCCGATGTAGAACGAATCCGAGAATGCATCGGTGCGTGGAATCGGTCCGATGCCGACCGATGGGAAGCTCACAATCGACGACAAGAATGACATCGGTGTGCCAGACACCGCTGCCACTGACCGATGGAAGTTCTGCGAAATCTGAGAGTGCATCGATGCGTGGCATCGGGCTATGGCCGACCGATAGGACCTGTTGAAGACCCAAGCCAAATGAAGACATTCCCGTGACCAGTTTAATCTGAAGTCTTCATGAAAGTTGTAGCCAAGTGCGTTAGCTGACTACAGGAGGTGGTTTCGGGTCATTCGGATACGTGGTTCGTTAGATATGGCCACTTTACTGAGAGTATGTCCGTCTGAACGAAGCCACCCGACATGCCTGAAATACCTGTCTGGAAGAATGGTCTCCAATCGGATTTAGCCTCGGTGGCCTTCACAAAAGTTGTAGCTATGTGTATTACCTGTCCACAGAGTTGGTTTGAGGCCATTCAGACATGTATCCCAGGAGATATCACTGTTTTAGCGAAGGTTCTACACAAGACCAGATTTGACCCATTTCGACCGGATCAATACCCGGTTTGTTCCGGGTTGACCCGGTCAACTCCTCATCTATTTAAAAACTCAAAAACCCTAATTTTAGGGGGATCTTGTTTTCTCTTTCAAAATACCTTCCTAGTTACCTTTGATTTTAATGCAATTTCTAGTTCTTTCATCTTAATCTTTCTTTCTTGCTTTCTCCTAATCATGAATCGTAGCAAACTTAACATGGGTTTTGTTGGGATTAACATGACTAGTGAGTAGTCTCTTAGGGTCTTTGGGTGAGATATATTAGGGTGATTTGGGGTTGATACATGATGTTAGGGGTTTAGATTGTTTGATTTCATTCCTTAATAAGTGTTCCTAAAGCTAGATTAACCTTGATTAAGTTGATTTAGATCATAGGGAATTTCTCGCCCGGAATGTGTTCGATGAAATTCCCCAATGAACTTTTAAAGGGATTTACACTCTTGGCCTATGGAAATAGTTGTCCAAGGTGTCTATTGGTTGTTAGACCTTGTGTTTAATGCTTGATGATTGCTTAATTACAAATGAAAGTTTGTTCTTAATTGGGTAATTAGCAAGTGATTAATGCCATGAAAGTGGATTAGTCTTAATTAGTGGTCTAAACCTAAGGATTAGCATTAGTTGAGTATAGTGGCATCATGGATTAGTTCTAGATCACCCGAGATCATTTACCTCACCCTAAGATTCACCTTTTTATATTGATTTACAACTTGTTTAATTGCTTTTGCTTTCTTCAATTTGGTTACTTAATCAAACATCCTTAATTAGCTTAACTCATTTAGTGTCTTGCATTCTTGGTGCTTGAAATCATCTCCCAATAGGTTCGATAACCTCTTATGCTCAATAGGCATTTGGAGTAATTGATCTCTAAACTTGCAAAAGTCATCTATCAATTTGGCGCCGTTGCCATATTGAGATTTGATTTTGACATTAAGATTTAGGTTCTTTGTGAGATTAAGCATTTTTCTTTTCTTTTGGATACTAATCTCTCTCTCAAGCTCTCTCTTGTAGGTACATGAACACAAGGTCTAGAGGCGAAGCAAATCTTGTTGAGCCTAGGGACAACACTCACCTATTGGATCGTGGTATTAGAGCAAGAAGAGAGAGGGAACGACTTGCACACCTTGCTAGGCTTGGTATGGAGCACATGCAAGAACACCAAGCTCAAGAGCATGGTCAAGAACGTGGCAATGGAAACCACCAAGACTAAAACCCCCACGCCCACCATCCACAACCTCACGGCCCCAACCCAAACCCACCCGTCTATCAAGCTCAAAACATTATTGGCGAGGGTGATGCGGCAAATGCTCATTTCAACCGCCAAGGGATTCATGCACCACCGGTTGAACGCAATGATTTTGAGGTCAAAGCAAGCTTCATCAACATGGTGCAAAGTAACAAGTTTCATGGCCTTGCGGTAGAAGACCCTCTTGATCATTTGGATCACTTTGACCGTATTTGTAGCTTGACAAAGATGAATGGAGTGTCGGAGGATAGCTTCAAGCTAAGGTTGTTTCCTTTTTCTCTTGGAGACAAGGCACAACAATGGGAAAAAACCTCCCCCAAGGTTCCATCACCTCTTGGAATCAATGCAAAACCGCCTTCCTTGCCAATTTCTTCTCCCACTCAAGAACGACCAAGATAAGGAACGAGATATCAAGCTTCACTCAAAGAGCGAATGAGAGCTTCAATGAAGCATGGGAGCGGTTTAGGAGCTATACATCGCAATGCCCTCATCATGGATTTTCGGATGCTTCACTCCTAAGCACTCTATACCGTGGAGCATTGCCCAAGATCCGCATGTTGCTTGACACCGCCTCTAATGGAAGCTTCTTGGGCAAAGAAGTGAATGAAGCGATGGAGTTGGTAGAGAAACTTGCATTGAGTGATGGAACTTATGGTGATGACTATGACCGGTCTACAAGGACCACAAGTGATAATGATGAGCAAAGGAGAGCCAAAGAGATGAAAGCTCTCAATGACAAGATGGAAAAGCTCCTTAATGCTTCTCAAAAGATGGTTCACTTTGTTAGTGATTCGGAAGGCACTCATCGAGCACAAGAAAATATGGTGGATTTGAGCAACACCGAAGAAGTGCATTACATTGGGAACAATGGTGGCTATCAAAGAGGTTTCAACAACACCTATGGCAACCAAGGTCAAACCCCTCTTAATCATGAACAAAGCTATGCTCCCAAAAATAACTTCCGACCAAACCAAGGTGGTTATGAACAAATATTTGTCCCAAAATCTCAAGGCACCAACTCCATGGCTCAAGACCTTGATGTGAAAAATGTTCTTCAACAACTTCTCCAAGACCAAGCAAGTGGAGCATTGGATATAAGCAAGAAGATGGAGGAAATAAATACCAAGGTAGTTTGCTCATACAATGATCTCCACAAGAAGCTTGAGGCATTGAGTTCCAAAGTGCAAGAAATGGAGACAAATGGAAACAATGGGGGACAAAGTACAACAAAGCTCTTCAAATGGGAAAGCAAAGGAGTATTGCAATGCCATCTTCTCAAAGGAGCCACGTCCCATTGAAGATCATGAAGCCGCCACTAATGAGATTGAACTTATACTCTATGGATCTCAAGCTCCCTTGAAGCTCAATGAGAACATTGAGGAACAAGGTGAGGGAGTGACCCTTGAGAAAGATGAGGACGTGACCATGGTTCAAGAACCAAGAGGTATTGTTGCTTGCATTGATTCACCAAGCTCAACTAGGATCGAGCCTAAGTCTCTTCCCAAACTTGGTAATCCCGGTAAATTCTCTATAACTTGCTCTCTTGGAGATTTGGAGATTGAGGATGCTTTGTGTGATTCCGGGTCAAGTGTGAACGTTATGTCCAATGAGATGCTCAAAAGTCTAGGGATAAGGACCCTCACCTATCATCCATCACCTATCACCTTTGGAGATGCTTCTTCGAGAAAGCCATTGGGTCTTCTTGAAAACTACCCACTCAAGGTAGGGAATTGCATAGTCCCAACCGACTTTGTGGTCATGGAGATGAGAAAGACCAACAAACTCCCTCTTCTCCTTGGAACACCGTTCCTCCTCACTACCGGTGCTAGCATGAACTTCAAAGAGCAAATGGTAGTTCTCTTGAATGTGGATGATAAAGTGTACTACCCAATGAGGACTTCTTCCAATAAACTTTGTGGTACAATCACCATGAAGGATGATGAGTCTCAAGAGGAAGAAATATTATATGTGGGTAGATGTGATATGGTTGAAGAAGCCCCACCCCCAAAGGTCTATGAAGAGGAAGAGAAGTCTCTTGAGAGAAAAGATTTGGGTTATGGTAATGACAAGGAAGCTTCGGAAGTTGACATGATCACTTGTTTGGAACCGATCCCTCCCACCACAATGGAGAAGGACGTTGAGGGTAGCAAGGGCGCAAAGAAGAAGACAAAAGCCAAGGCTACGATGCGAAACGGATCGAGTAAGCATCATGGGTTTAAATCCGAGCCGAGCCAACCTTCTATGATGACTCTCACTCCTTGGAAGCACAAGGATGGAGTGATTGAGTACAAGATCAAATGCAAAGGCCGATCCAAGCCCTTTGCCTCGGCCAAGGCAATCCTCACTCCCGAGCTCAAAGCAAAAGGAGAAGCCGGTCTTGAAGAGGTAATGAGCAAGGTGCTCAAGCTCGAGCTTAAAGATCCGCCTTGGAGTGCTCACACTCCTCCCTCACCCGCCTAAAAGGGTAACCAATGTCAAACTTAGCGACGTCAAACAAAGTGCACTTAGGAGACATTCCCATGCTTATCATTGTATATATTCTTTTGCTTTCTAGTTTAATTTCGTGTGTCTTGGGCATTGATGGTTTTTTTGAGTGGTTGCAAGGTTCTCGATTGTTAGCAAGATCACGGAACGGTGTCAAGGGTGTTTGATGTCGGGAAAAGCCCTCCATGCTCTCCATTCACATAGTAGCACTCTTCCATGTAAGTATCTCTTCCCTTTTTAAAATCTTAGCATATTATATTTTGCTTTGGGTCTCTTTTTTGACTTTATTTCACACCGGGACGGTGTGATTTAAGTTTGGGGGAGAGACCGGTATTTGACCTCGTGTTTTATGCTCTTATCTTCTCTTTTGCACTTGAGTCTAATGCATACCATGCAATTTTGAATAAATTTTAAAAAATTTAGAACATTTAGGATTGCATATTCACTTGTAGGTGGTGTCTAGTTTGCATTTTTAGCTTGCATTTGCATAAACATGGAGTAATGACAAACTTGAAAGTAGCTTAATTAGCAATTGATTCAACGCCCAAGTTATTAGTTGTTTGATGCATTGAAGTTGAATCTGAAATCAAGGATGAACCATTTGTTAGAGCACATGCATCATTGCCTTTCCTTGGTTGAAGCAAGCTTGAATTGAATCTAGCCTCATCTAAGTAATAACCATAACTTGACATGTAATTATTGTGCTTGTGCAAACTTAAATGGAATCGTGGATCACTTATACATATTTGGACATTCTTCTTCTTTTTCACCACCCTTGCTTGTCCAAATAGCCAAATCCCATCTTTGGATTGGTTTTCCCACCATGCCAATTACCTCCTTTCTAGCCCCTAATCTTTTGTGTGTCTTGTGAGGTCTTTTTGGAGTAAACTTGACAAAACGTGTTAGGTTTAGGGCGACAAGGAAGCACTCTTGTGTAGGCTTAGTTCCAACATCAAGGAGCTAATCTAGAACTAGGTTAGATAGGTGGCGGTTCTTAAAGTTTGAGAATGGGGAAAGGTTAGAAATATTTAGGGGAATGGCTTGATCTTTGATGATTATGGTGGAATGAAAGAAGGAAGGAAGGACGATGAAGAGGGAAGTACAAAATGAATGGTATGGCTGGTGCAAGTGTGATTAACAACAAGTTCTAAGTAACTAAGAAAATCCTCAAGAGACAAAGAAGAAAATAAGGCCAAAAAGGCCAAGCTACAAATAAAAGAAGAGGCATGAACCAAAAAGAAGAAAAAGAAAAGAGCTAAGTGAAAACGAAAAGGAGCATCAACCATAACCAAAATGAAGAAACCAACCCCTAATGAGGAAGAAGGCGAAAAAGGAAAGCAAAGAAGAGCGTAAGGGTCTAAGAAGCCAAAATGCCTTGGGATAAAAAGGGTAGCTTAGGATCGGGCAAGAACGGGTTAGATTGGGCTTAGGTTACTGACACTCTAAGCATTCGGGGTAGACGAGAGTTTTTCCTTGTATGCATAGGTTGCCTTTTACCTTTAGCATTTTGTTAAAGTTTGCTCGTTCATTGAGAGATCCTTGTGTTTATTTACCCTTGCATATTGATGAAATCACCTTCATCTCATAAACGGTCCTTTAGCCAAGCGGTTTCATCTAATTTTGCATAAGCACAATTCACGGATAAAAACCAATAATCAATGTTGAGAGGCTATAGAATAGGATGGTTTGTCTAGGTTGAGGTTTGGCTTTGTTGCATATTGTAAAGGAAATGGCTAACTCCTTTTGAGTAGACAACTTTGGTGCATCCTAGAACTAGTAACTTGGACGTTAAGTGCGATTATTTCTTATGCATCTTATATGTTCGAACCCCACTTGCATTGCATTGCATCTCTCATTCTTGATCTTGTTTGCTTGAGGACAAGCAAATGTTTAAGTTTGGGGGAATTGATGTGTCCATAATTTGCATAGTTTAAGCATGCATATCATGTAGGTTTTAGATCATTTACTTGAATCTTCATGATATTTCATACTTGTTTTGTCCCATTTAGAGTATTAGGAGCTGCATTAGATCCTAGTGAGTCTTTTGCATGTCTTTGAGGAGTTTTCTAGGTGTTTGGAGACACTTGGTGACGTTTGGAGATTTGGTGCCTAAAGACTAGAGAGGAACCATCCGGAACGGGTCAAAGAACCGATCAGATGAAGGCGATCTGACTTGATCCAGCTCTTGGAGTCTTCATGAGAGTTGTAGACCGATGAGTCCCCTAAACACAGGAATTTGATTCATGTCATTCGGACAAGGGACCTCGAAGTTGTGCTTGTTTTACTTTAGCGTGTCTTGCTGGCCGATGTAGAACGAATCCGAGAATGCATCGGTGCATGGCATCGGTCCGATGCCGACCGATGGGAAGCTCACAATCGACGACAAGAATGGAATCGGTGCGCCAGACACCGATGCCACCGACCGATGAAAGTTCTGCGAAATCTGAGAGTGCATCGGTGCGTGGCATCGGGCTGTGGCTGACCGATGGGACCTGTTGAAGACCCAAGCCAAATGAAGACCTTCCCGTGCCCAGGTTAATCTGAAGTCTTCATGAAAGTTGTAGCCAAGTGCGTTAGCTGACTACAGGAGGTGGTGTCGGGTCATTCGGATACGTGGTTCGTTAGATATGGCCACTTTACTGAGAGTATGTCCGTCTGAACGAAGCCACCCAACATGCCTGAAAAACCTGTCTAGACGAATGGTCTCCAATCGGATTTAGCCTCGGTGGCCTTCACAAAAGTTGTAGCCATGTGTATTGCCTGTCCACAGGACTTGGTTTGAGGCCATTCGGACATGTATCCCAGGAGATATCACGGATTTAGCGAAGGTTCTACACAAAACCAGATTTGACCCATTTCGACCGGGTCCATACCCGGTTTATTCCGGGTTGACCCGGTCAACTCCTCATCTATTTAAAAACTCAAAAACCCTAATTTTAGGGGGATATTGTTTTCTCTTTCAAAATACCTTCCTAGTTACCTTTGATTTTAATGCAATTTCTAGTTCTTTCATCTTAATATTTCTTTCTTGCTTTCTCCTAATCATGAATCTTAGCAAACTTAACATGGGTTTTGTTGGGATTAACATGACTAGTGAGTAGTCTCTTAGGATCGTTGGGTGAGATAGATTAGGGTGATTTGGGGTTGATCCATGATGTTAGGGGTTTAGATTGTTTGATTTCCTTCCTTAATAAGTGTTCCTAAAGCTAGATTAACCTTGATTAAGTTGATTTAGATCATAGGGAATTTATCGCCCGGAAGGTGTTCGATGAAATTCTCCAATGAACTTTTTAAGGGATTTACACTCTTGGCCTATGGAAATAGTTGTCCAAGGTGTCTATTGGTTGTTAGACCTTGTGTTTAATGCTTGATGATTGCTTAATTACAAATAGAAGTTTGTTCTTAATTGGGTAATTAGCAAGTGATTAATGCCATGGAAGTGGATTAGTCTTAATTAGTGGTCTAAACCTAAAGATTAGCATTGGTTGAGTATATTGGCATCATGGATTAGTTCTAGATCACCAAAGATCATTTACCTCACCCTAAGATTCGCCTTTTTATATTGATTTACAACTTGTTTAATTGCTTTTGCTTTCTTCAATTTGGTTACTTAATCAAACATCCTTAATTAGCTTAACTCATTTAGTGTCTTGCATTCTTGATGCTTGAAATCATCTCCCAATAGATTCGATAATCTCTTATGCTCAATAGGCATTTGGAGTAATTGATCTTTAGACTTGCAAAAGTCATCTATCAATAAATAAATTAACTACACGTACATAAGGGTATATCAACATTTTTTTGTTGAGTGTCTCGACACCGTTCCTCATCTCTCACTTCATTTTTTTTTTTCAATATTTTATTCTCTGAGACACACATCGATTACAACCGATGCGGGTGCCCTAAGGTCTTCCGAAAACATAGAAAATAGATCAAGATATATTTTTAAAAAATTATTACATTTCATGATTTTGAGATACTTATTTCGGCACTCTAAGTATCTAGAAAAATAGTGAATAAATGGATGAAGATAGCATTCACATAATTGTACATTTGATGATATTAAGTTATTGAAAAAAACAAGCGAAGTCAAAAACACTTTAGAGGTTCGTGTTTTCGTACTACTGAAGGTATTTTTTGTGACAAAAAGAAGCTTGTGTTTTAATTTGTAAATTAATTAATTAATGACAAAAATAGCAAATGTATAACAAGAGTTGAAACAATAATCGGGGGAAAAAATCATTAAACTGAAAAGTGAACTTTAAAATTATTGGAGAGGTCTATATTTTAACTAATTAATAAAAAAAATGGAAAAGCTATAATAAGAGTTGAATTTAATAATCGACAACAACAAAAAGGTGTACAAAGAGACACATGCGTTTTCCTCATGCATCTTGATTTTAGACAACAATATATATATTGACTCATTCTCCGCTAGCTCTCTCATTCTCCAAACTTTCATACTGGTAGTTATATAAAAAAAATAGTACATGCTCTGTTCTCTTGATCTTGGTTACTGATTTAGTCAATCTTGACATCTATTGATCATGATGTCGGAATCTATGAGCATATCAGTGAACGGACAGTCTCAAGTGCCTCCCGGGTTTAGGTTTCACCCGACTGAGGAAGAGCTGTTGCAGTATTATCTCCGGAAGAAAGTCAATAGCATCAAGATCGATCTCGACGTTATTCGCGACGTTGATCTCAACAAGCTCGAGCCTTGGGATATTCAAGGTTTATTCCATAAATAAAATTACTTTTTTCGGTATAAGATAAATAAAATTCTTATGGGTTAATTTTCTCTCTTTCCACAATTTCCGAATTTGATCAAATTTTACTTTTATATAAATGGTTTTCTTGTTTACACTACTTTCGACACATGACGTTCTTATGTTTCCTTTTACGAGAATATGACTAGAGTACAAAGAATCTACACTTAGTCGTTGTTGTTGCTTGTTTATATAAGGAGTTAATTACGATAAAGATCCAAGATAGGCTTGGTTAACTATATAATTTATGATAAAAAGTATTTTGTCGTTATGCAGAGATGTGTAAAATAGGAACAACGCCTCAAAACGACTGGTATTTCTTTAGCCACAAGGACAGAAAATATCCGACGGGAACGAGAACTAACCGAGCAACGGCTGTCGGATTTTGGAAAGCAACGGGCCGCGACAAGATCATATATAGTAATGGCCGTAGGATTGGGATGAGAAAGACTCTTGTTTTTTACAAAGGGCGAGCTCCTCACGGCCAAAAATCTGACTGGATCATGCATGAGTATAGACTCGATGACAACATTTCTTCCCCTGAGGATCATGTCTCCGTTCGTGAGGTATATATCAATTTCATAACAGTTATATGGGTTAAATCTATCTTGTTCAAACATATATGCTTTCTCTCTTGAATATAGTGACTGTCAAGTCTCATTTAACATCACAATCTCGAATTTTGATTTTGATTATGAACCATTTACCCTTGTAAAAGTTATTACTAATTACATATAGTAATATTTTTTTTTAAATAACATTTTCTATAGTGATTACTAATTACATATAGTGATTTTCATTTGAAAATTATCATCAAAACTATCACGTGTAAATATTATATAAATATATTTTGTTTATTTTTTCATTATAGTTATAAAGGTTATATAAATACAAAAATACTTCATCTGTAAATTCAAAAAAAAAATTATATAAATATATAGTGATTTTTTTTTAAAATAAGATTTTCTATAGTTATTACTAATTACATATATTGATTTTCATTTGAAAATTATCATCAAAACTATCACGTGTAAATATTATATAAATATATTTTGTTTATTTTTCATTATAATTATAAAGGTTATATAAATACAAAATACTTCATCTGTAAATTCAAAAAAAAAATATTACTTTTATAAGTTTCTCTTTTAATAATTAAATAAAACACACACACACACAAGAAAACCTTGGCGCACATACCACATGACTCACTCGAATTGCAAGTGAAGTGA
Organism: Eutrema japonicum; assembly: GCA_030161315.1. NCBI lineage: Eukaryota > Viridiplantae > Streptophyta > Magnoliopsida > Brassicales > Brassicaceae > Eutrema > Eutrema japonicum. The sequence goes on along the minus strand of BSQW01000003.1, from coordinate 54,046,721 downwards.
GGACCTAAAGGGATTAAGCAAGCTCTCTTGAAAATAAGATCTAAAATATGAATTTCTCTGATATATGTTATTTTATTTTTGAATGTTCAAGGTGGTGAGTATTATTGGGGAGGCGTCACAAGACGAAGGATGGGTGGTGTGTCGTATTTTCAAGAAGAAGAATCTTCACAAAACCCTTGACAGTCCCATCGGAGGAGCTTCCCTGAGCGGCGGCGGCGGAGACACGGGGACGTCGTCATCTCATATCTTCAACGATGATACTTTCGAGCAATTCCTAGAACTTATGGGGGGACCTTGTAAGGAAGAACTAAATCTAGACACTTTCATGAAACTCCCAAACCTCGAGAGCCCTACCAGTCAAACAGTCAACAACAACTGTCACGCCAGCTCTCCTGACACAAATCATGATGTTCACGTCAGCAACGTCGTCGACACTAGCTTCGTTACTAGCTGGGCCGCTTTAGACCGGCTTGTGGCCTCGCAGCTAAACGGCCCCACATCGTACTCAATCGCAGCCGTCAATGAGAGCTACGTGGATCAAGATCATCTCGCCTCCGTCCGATCTCCCTTCCCTAGCCTAACCCGGTCCGGTTCGTACCACGCCGGTTTAACGCAGGAATATACACCGGAGATTAAGCTAAGGAATACGATGACGTCATCTCTATCATCATCGTCTGACCCATTTTGCCACGTGTCTAATGGTAGTGGATAAGGGAAAAGAAAGAGAGACACACACAGAAGACATTTCACATTTGTGTAGAAAAATATAATCATACCATATAGTTGTTGAAACGTTTACAAAGAAAGTCATATTTGTGATAATTACAGTGGTTATGTAAAATATTGTAAAATAGATTATATAAAAGAAATTTGAAAGAGGAGAATAAAGATCTCAAAAGGGAGAGATTTCGCTATAGATGGGGTTAGCATTAAATCTCATTAATGAAAATGTCTTCCATGTAATTTCATGGTTTTGCTTCTAGAAGAAATAGACATAATTAAACATATTCCGACTATATTAATTAAACCCATGATCGTGAAAAGAATGTTTATGAATTTATATTTCCAGGAACTAATTAATTTTCGGAAAATAAATATATTACTTCCAAAAAGCGATACTCATCTCTATAATATTATTTAAGAAGACATTTTTAAAAATAAAATTTGTTTTATAAGTTATTACATAAAAAGGAATGATTGAAATAGGAAATGATATAATAATCTTTTAAAATTATTGATTATAATATGGAAAGTATATATTTACATTAAAGAGGTTATTTATTATTTCATTTCTTAATTATTTTTTATACTATATATTTTAAAATAATTCATATATATTCAAAGAAAAAAAAATCTATTCAAAAGTTTGTTATATTTTTCACTATAATTTATTATATTTTATTTGAATATATATCAAAACAAAAGTTGAAAAATATTTTACTAATTTTATAAAAATTTAGACACAAGAAAACTATATTTTTTTAAGAGTTCGTAGACTAATCACAAAAACTAGAGTTATTTAACGATGCATATTAGAGTTATGTTTTTAAGATTATAAGTTTTTGTAACTTAGTCTGAATAATATTTTAGTTCATTGCAAAACGGGTTAAGTAAAAAAATTATTATAAATTGACAACTTTATCTATAACCAATAATCATTAGTTAGTTATATTGTAAAATTTATATAAAAGAAATTTTATTAAATTTCAAAACAATTAATTTATTTAAAAAAAATTACTACGTACTATAATTAGCACGGATTAAATCATAGTACTATACATTGTTGGGACTTCGAACAATAGTTAAGTTGAAGTCGTGTAAATATTTCGGTTCCTAAATCTCATTTTTGGATATATAATACATTTTTTATGATTAGGAGGTTTTTCGCCGAGATTCATACTGTCAATCGATTCTATGTTCGAGGTTAATAGATTATGACTGAGTATTATTAATGATAGTTGACATATTGGTATATGCTTTTTTTTTGTTCTTATTCAAGAAAAACAAAAAATACAATTTAAAAAAAAAAAATCTAAATCAATCATAATCTTTTAATCGATTTCAAACATAGTATTAAGTGATATATTACTTAAGATGGTAGCCTATTATTTCTTTCTTGACTATAACAATGTATCGCTTAAAACACATGTGTATCGAAAATATTTAATTAAGAAAATTCGATATATATATATATATATATATATATATATATATCTTTTTGGTGCAAACGAGTATGTATATATAAACAAGTCTTTTATATAAGAAAACTGTTTATGTTTTATTCAAAACCATATTTGTAGTGAGTGACCGAGAAGGTGAGAAAAGAATCAAAACTAAGAGCATTTTCAACAAGGAACCTCGTTTATCTTCAAAATGAGGGTTTAAGGGTGTATTGCTCTAATGATAAATTCTCAAATTTATCTCTAAATTTTTATAAGTTTGCATACTAGTCCTCAGTTTTGACAATAATTAAATATGATAATAAAACTTTATAAATACATACAAAACATGTATATCGAATAAAATATTACATGAAATTCTAATAAATAAAACATTACATGATAATATAAAGTGATATATAATTAATTATAAAACACACACAAACTAAATTATAAAATTACATGTAAAATAATAAATTACTAAATAAAACTCTTTCCATAATTCTTACATATATGATAAACTAAAGTTACCTGAATATTAGTATAGTAGTAAAAATTATAATTTGTGTAATATTTATGTTTGTAACTTTCGAACATAACGGATTTGCCAACAAAAATTAACCCTAAAGTTTATCACTTTCTAATCTCTTCTCAATCCTTCATTTTTATTAAATTTTGCTTTTATTTTTCTCTCTTTTGTTACTTCTTTATCTTACACTAACGAGTTGCGAGCATAATTACCGTAAGGCATATGAAGATCTTTTATGTTGATGCTTTCTTTAATTCACTGTCCTTTAGCGTCTATCGCTCACCCATTTGCTCTTTTTACCTTTATAAATTTCTTACCATTAATCTAATCATACATAAATCTTATCCTTAACAAACCCACAAGGATTATGTAGAAAAAAAACAACTGAAAATCCTTACTCCGTCACCCTCTAATTAATAACCTTGGAATGAGTTGCTTTCGTAACCAAACAATACATATTATTAGACCCAAAAAAAACTAATTTATTCTGAAATATGTAGCTGCCATATAAAATTTTCATTGGTTTATAAGAAAATGCACCGGATGTCTATTTATCCCTGACATCGATCAACATAAAGATGATTATTGGACTAACAATTTTCAATAAAGATGGATAAATATATCAATTAAAATTAAAATTGGTCGAGATAATATGTAATATTCTTTTTTAAAAGAATAATCAAGAAGATGATTAACGGTAGGTGCGATGGGATAGGGCAAGCTCGTGCCAACGAGGTCTAACATCTATGTTGAAATATATATAATTATATATGCGATGAGCCATGACAGTATAATTTTCGTGGTTCAAATGTGAAAAGAAATAAATCAATAAAAGGTGATTGGAATCTTCGGTTTAGTTTTTCTTCTTCTTTTTGAATATAATTTCCCATCATTCTGATGTGATTGGAATTGGGTCAGAAGCCACTACGCTTTGAGCTTTAATATTTTCACTTTGTGAAACCTGATTCGATTCAATTAGTATGATCATGTGTATTCGAGATACAACATCACATTGAATTTTCTAGGGTTTGATCCATTAGATCTAATAGTAGTATATACGTTAATATATTCGTACACTGAATTACTTTGGAATATCTCAAATCAATGTCTGTTTTAAATTTGAAAACTTGTTTTATTTGAGGCATATCGCTTGTTTGAAATATACGGAGTACTCATTGGAAATTGGCATATCTTGTTTAAAAAAAAATGAGTAATTATAAGAGTAATACTTACAACATACTAGAATTTCTGTTAAACTTTATATCTATAATTTGAAAAAATACATTTTCTAGGAATCTAAATCCCTCTAAATCTAAAGACTTTCATACAACCGAGTTTGTGACACAACAAATGAATTCAAAAAGGGTTATCTATTTTTAAAAAAGCTCACGAGATAGTTAATCTTGTTGGAAAGAAGAAGTAATTGTTGGAGGTGGGCTTAGCACCCCCAATTAGTTAGGTCTATCTTAGTAAGAGGTTTTATTCAACAAAGTCAACCGAATGTCAATGCCCAATTTAGGAGCATCCCCGGCCTCCCACTTCAAGCGTACCCCGAGCTCCCATAAGTCTCACGCGCTCATTTAGACACCGCACGAGAAGGTCACCAAGAGAGCGACGCGTGTAGGAGTTGACACCGAGGAAGAGGGCCCACTGGCGTTGACACTCTCTTAGCACCGATGAAAGGAGCACGTCAGGGGACGAAACGTATGAGTTGAGATCGCGGTGACCGAACCCAGCCTGTCTCATCCATCGCGAAGGACAAGACGTGCGCCGAGCTGAGCCCGTCCCATCCCTGCGACAAGACACCGCGGTGACAAGATGTGCGCCAAACGTGGACGACACAGAGGCCGCCACGTTATCCCGAATTCACGGAGGGTTGTCTGCCCAGCTCCCGCTATATATACCTCTTCATTCGCATTTATTAAAAAAAAGAATTTATTACTCTCACCAAATTTTGTACCCGGACTCTCCTATGTTCCTACTTCGACAGAATAATTTAGAACACCGAACTGAATTTCCGTTGAAATCAGTTCGTAAGTCTAAAATCGTTCACCTTTTTGAGCATTAATACAACAAATACGATCACCGACCCGTTCATCAGAATCCCTGATCTCCCCGAATTAAGTCGTTTCGTCATAATTAACAAAAATCTCGCCTCCTAAACACCCACGTTTATCCTAATATACTCTAAACATACTCGGTGATCTGACGGATCAACAGTAATGTCCCGGGATAGCTGGTAAAAAATAATCAGTTTTAAGTAAATTTCAATTTTGCATAAATGTTCATCTTGTTTAAATATATTTTCTAGCTAAGAATTACAATTTGGTTAATGGTAGGGGTGAGACAGATCCGGAAATTTCAGGATATCCGGATTCGGCTCCGAATCTGCTGGATACGAGTTTTAATTATCTAGATCTGGATCTGTGGCTTTCAGATATCCGTCTAGATATTAAGATTTTTGGATCTGGATCCAAATCCGTAAAATAAATGTAAAATTAATATTTTATATAATATTTTGTAAAAAAAATAACTTATGTTATTATAAAAAATATTTTAATTTAATTTTAATTATTTTATATATAGAAATATCAATATATTAAAATTTTATTAATAAACTATAATTTTTAATATATTTAAAAGATCTGAATCCGGATATCCGGATCTTTTAATTTTACTATCGGGATCCGGTTTAGACGGATCCAAAATTGTACTATATGGATCTGACCCCGTCAGATATCTGGATTTTTAGAGCGAATCCGTGATCGGATCTCGGATAATAATTCCATCCCTAGGTAATGGACATTTGTAAATATATATGAAAAAAACTAGTCTTAAAACCTCCTTTTTTTATAACTCTTTTTTTCCATTCCATTGATTAGAAAGCGAGGGTAGCCCATCTGCAATATACATTCAAAAGGCCACTTAAAAGAAATATCACGGAACCTCAAATTGAAACCAAGCTAAATATCAGCCCACCAAGAAGTTGAATTGCTTAAGAGTCCAAGGTGATGAATGAGATTGAAGGAGATAATATGGAATGAAAAGAAAACCATGCATGAAGTTAATAATTTTATCTAAAACTAACCTTTCAAACTTTCAAGATTCAAACAAAAATATTACGTAATTATATACATAGGACTTTTTAAAATTATATTAATTAGTGAGTTAAGTTACTATACGTAATTATATATATAACAAAGAACCGATAACAAAAAATATTAATTTACGTAATTATATTAAGAGAAATACTCTAAAATAGCACAAATTTTACTTTTTGTTTCAAAACTAGTATCCTAAATTTAAAATTCGGAAAATAGCATAAATAATTATGTAAAAACACTTGTTTACCCAAAATAAATTTAAAATAAAATTAAACATTATGTTTGGGTTCACTATTTACAATTTAGTGTTTAGTTTTTTTTTCCATTACGAAATAGTTTTATGTCATTTTAATATTAAATTTGTGCTATTATTGTTATTTTCAACTAGTGATGCTAAATTTAAAATAAAAATTTAAAAATGTGCTATTTTGGTCAATTCGAATCATGGATCATGCTATCAAAAATTTGAATCATGGATCATGCTGCATGATTCATGCACTTTTTGATAGCACGATTTGGTCATGCAGCATGATCCATGATTCGAATTTTTGATAGCACGATTTTTCAAAGTTCGCGATTTAATTCTTGCGATCAGTCGCCAAACGAACAACTAATTAAAGATAAATTAAAAATAAAACTAATTAAAATATGTAAAATAAAATAAATTCAAATAAACAAAATTAAAATTAAACTAAAATAAAACGAAAGTAATTATAAAATCAATATAATAAATTAATTATAGAAAATTATAAAAATAAATAAATTAAATTAGTTGAAATTAAAAAGGGTAATTGTCCAAAATAGCACATTTTTAAAAAATTGTTCCAAATTTAGCACTACTAGATAAAAATGTCAATAATAGCACAAATTTAATATTAAAATGACCCAAAATTCTTTTCTAATCTGAAAAAATTAATCCATAAATAGGAAATAGTGAATCCAAACATAATGTTTTAATTTTATTTTGAATTTATTTTGGACAAACATGTATTTTCACATAATTATTTGTGCTATTTTAAAAAAATTAAATTTTGTGTGCTAGATTTGGAACCAAAGAAAACAAATTTTGTGCTATTTTAGGGTATTTCTCTTTAAAGAATTAAGTGAAATTAAATTAAATTAAATTAAGTGCAATTGACCAAAATAGCATATTTTAAAATTTTTGTTCCAAACTTAACATCACTAGTTAAAAATGAAAATAATTGCACAAATTTTGATAATAATAGCACAAGTTTAATATTAAAATGACCTAAAATATTTTTCTAATGGGGAAAAACTAAATCGTATATTGGAAATAGTGAACTCAAATATAATGTTTAATTTTATTTTAAATTTATTTTAGATAAAAAAATATTTTTACATAATTATTTGTGTTATCTTCAGAATTTTAAATTTAGGGTGCTGGTTTGGAAAACAAAATTTGTGCTATTTTAGGGTATTTCTCTTAATTAAATTAAATAAAAATAAACTAAATAAAAATAAAAGTATAAAATAAAGATTAGTCGCGCGATAGTAAAACGAACAATCTTGCGATTAGTTACAACGATCAGCCATGCGACTGCGAAACGAACAACATCATGCGATTTAGCAATTGCAGTCGCAAACACAATCGCTTGTGATTGTCAAACGAACATGGCCTAACTACTGCACATGCACAACAAATAAAGTAGTGTAGAAGGAATCGAATCCACATAAACCAAGTGAAACACTACGAGAATGCAAGAATAAAGTAAATCTAAGACGAATGAAAGTTGTTGTTATTTGTTGCAATGAAGTAACAAAGATAAATGAAACCGAATTAAACTTATGAATTAAAAACGTCAGGGAAAATTCGCAGGAAACATAAATAACATATATGATAGTTTAGACATGAAAAGCACCAAGCAACGTTCTAGAACTCAAACCAATGGATATATAAAAAAAAATTCCGTGGAAGCCTCCTTGACCCTCCTTGACCCAGTGGTTGATCAATGATTCATTAATGCTTCTACACCAGTAGATATGGGGTTCGAAACCCATAAAGTACGATTTATTATCATTTATGCAGATTAATATGAAGACATGCTTACAAGAGATTTTCAATGTGATGCAGGTAGAACCGTTTGGCGTGGATGCTCATAAGACGGTAGAATTATCCGTTATAGAATCGTCGATGTAACAATTCTCATAATTTATATTAGAATAATAATCATTGTTAAAAAATAAAGATCAACCTTTTCTCAATGTATTAATCCCTATGCTTAGATCTATGAAGACTAATCTAACTCATGTTGAATTCAATAATCATAAGCATGCATTCTAGTCAGATTTGATAAGTTCACAAAACACCTTAACAAAAATATCTCTAAATTGTAATGCATTTTTAATTGGTTTGGTCGAGGACTTTTGCCTCTTTTGTTCAGCAACATTAAGCTTTGATTCAAGTCTCTGACTAAGCTCCTCCGTAGTTGCCGATCTCGGGCTTCTAATATTAGGTCGTGCCTTGCTCGATAGAGACCCATAAAAAGTAAGAAACTTTCCGTAAAGACGGAGATTAGCTTCTCTGAGTTTGGAATCGATCTCTTCGGCGGAGACTGGGCTTTTCGGTTCGAGAAGACGACGACTGAGCCTCCAGGGAAGACTCTTTGTATCCTCATCGTTCGCCGGAAAACTCAGGGAGATTCATCCATATTTTTCCGGTTCCGTTATTGACTTTTACGATTGCAAATCACAAAAATAACATGAGTTAACTCATCCGATTAAAAAATTGGTTTAGGTAATTAATCAGATCTAAGAGTGTAAAAGGATTAGAAATTCAAAACATCATCAAAATCTGAGAGTGTAAAAGGTATTTAATTTTGAGGAGGAGGTGGAAGAGGAAGGGGTCGTGGAAGATGAGTTTTTTTCCCATTGTTTTCCAATTTTTTATTTTATTTTATATATCATCAAATTTGTTTTTTAAAATAAAAATAAAGAGATAAATCGAATTTAGTAAATAAGAGATGACAAAATCGGGTTTTCAAATTATAAATGTTGTAAAATACACGAAATTCAATAGTTTAGGTATTAAAAAAGAATGATTGTTAGTTTGAGTATTAAAATAGATGTCAACGTTAGTCTGTGTATTTTTCTGGATGTCAAAATAGTTCGTGTATTAAACGTCTAAATTATGTAGAGTTTGTGTATTTTTAAGGTTTTTTCCCTTTGCCAATCTATGTTCTTTCATGTGTTTAACCAAGCATTTTCGGTGTGTTAAATATCCTAAGAACTCATCTAAGTGATCAATCTAGTTCAATCACTAAAAACAACCTAGATGAAGAAGCCAATAGATAATTCCCTATCTAACAAATCCTAACTATTGATTCATGAATTCTTTTGAAATCCTATAACATAACTGGAAAACTACACACTCATAGTGATAAAGAATACACAGAGAGATGAAAAAAATTGCATAATAAAATTACAAATAAAAAACTAGGGTTTATAAATCTTTTCAAATTATGCTGAGTCAGATATTCGTCTCCCCAAAACCTTACAAAGATGAATTGCTCAAGTCTCAATGATAATAAAAGCATAGTCTATAAGATTACTAAAATTAGATATTTATAGGTCCTAAGTCGTTTCTGGTCGAAACAGGAAAAAACCCAAGTGAAAAATAAAATTATGGACTGTCTATGTTTAAGAACGGTTGCAGGCAAAGTACCCCGAACCGGGCTCCGTGACCGGTAGGATCTCTACGAAAATCAGAACGGATCCAAGCAGGCTGTCCCAAACCATGCGCCGTGACCGCTAGGATGTCTGCGAGAATCAACATGGGTCCATGCAGGTTGCCCCAAACCATGCTCCGTGACCGGTAGAATGTCCTGCAAGCTCTAACACATGATTTTTTTTATCCGTTTTCGCTATAATTTCCATTATTCTCATTTATTTCGTTTAGAAAGATCTGAAAATTTTCAAAAACCGAAAACACCCAAAAATGCTCGAAAACGTGATGAAAGACTCAAAATATAATTTAATATGATGGTTAAAAACACGATACATCATTGCTCATACATACGATCATCAAAATATATTAAAAACTATATACTATGGAAATTAAGTTTGATAAAACAAACCCACACGTTTCTATTCGTTCCCTACATATGACTCTCATTGGATTTTGTCTAAATTTTATGAAGACGTGCGTACCTTGGCATTCATATCCTATGGACTTACATATCTCTATAAACTACTATATAAGCAGATATTTAGCCGTTAGTACTTAGTACTCTTTGCCTGTATTAGATGTACAATAGTGAGCCAAAAAATCCAACTAGCTAGTATTATACTATTATAGTATTTATATAGTTTATTGGCAAGGCACACTTGCTTAATTTTACTAATTTTGTATGTATATCATCGGTCAGATTCTTCGAATATATATCGAGTGAATAATACTGTTTGTTTGCCGTCAAAAAAAAAGTTAATACTTTTTGTTAAATAATACTGTGACCATAAAAAAGCAATTACCAGAAGTAGTATTTGTACACACATACATTTACATGAATATTTAAAATAGGTTCGTTTTTTTATTGATAATGCTGATCTTTTTTTCCCCTCGGTTAGTAAGAGTGTATTCGATATTTATGTCCGACTGATTAGATCGAATATTTTTTTCTCAAGTGTTTTGTTATATAAACCCTAATTAGGATAACTAGCTTGGTGGTGCCACTTAATTAATTAGTCGGCCAATATTACACGTTAATATTTTGACTTTTCAAAATGAAATCAAGTGGACGTTAATAGTCAATATGTGTGTGTCACTCATTTGATATTTTTCTTTTTTGGCTCCACTCATATGATTAATACGTACCATCTAAAATTTGTCAGACTTGAGTTCTTTGGAAAATCAACTGCTAATATCTTAATCGCGCAACAAACCTTTAATTTTATACTTTACTAGATTAGGATCTACATATATGCGTGTTTATAATAAAATATTAAATAACCGATGAAAAAACTAAAAAAACAAAATTAAATCATCCACCCAAATAAATATATAACATAAAAATTTTAAAAATAAAGTTTCTAATGAAATAAATATATAGTATGAAAGAAGAATTTGGTGGAACAAATACAATAAATAGTTTTGGAAACGATTATTGGACTTTTAATTTTTGGTTTGTAATTGACATATAGTACCAAATTATTTATATAGAGATGAAAAATTAGAGTTTTTTTTTCTTTTAGGATTAGTAATACATTTTTTTTATTTCTTTAATCTAAATAGAAAAACTAAGATTTTTTTTTATTAACTTTGCCTTTTAAGATAAATGTAAATTTTGTATTTTTTTTTTCTTTTTTTAAGTAACTTTAGATTTTAAGATTATGAATCGATTATTAATTTTTCCAAATTTTTATGTTTTCCTTTTTTATATATATTTTTTCTTAAGTAACTTTACCATTTAGTATTATGGATTGATTATTAATCTTTCCAATTTTTTGAGTTTTTTTTATTAATTAGTTATTAACCGATTTTAATTTTTTCCATTATAATTTTTTTGATTTTTTCTCTTTTTATTAATTTTAACTTTTAGGATCAATTTATATTTTCTATTTTTCCTTTTTTATAGTAATTTTACCTTTTAAAATTATGAATCAATTATAAATTTAGTAAAAAAAAATTTGAAAGTTTTTTTAACACATATTAGAATCTGATCAATTGACTTCACATATGTTGCGATCATGCGAGTTAACAACTTTGATATATTCTGCTTTATATAATAAGATACTATCATATCATATTTTTACGGATGCTGTTGTACAATTCTTCCTAATCACTTTATAATGTCTGAAAAGTGATATCTCTATAATATTATTTAAGAAGATATTTTTAAAAATGAGGTTTGTTTTGTAATTTATTACATGAAATATCATTATAAATAACAAAGAATAATTAAAATAGGAAATGATATAATAGTGTTTTAAAATTATTGATTAGAATATAGAAAGTATATATTTTGCATTAAATATATTATTTATTATTTAATTTCTTAATAATTTTTAATACTATATATTTTAAAATAATAATCAATTCATATATGTTCAAAGAAAAAAATATATTCAAAATCTTGCTATATTTTTCACTATAATTTATTATATTTTATTTGAATATATATCAAAACAAAAATTGAAAAATTGAATACTAATTTTATAAAAAATTAGACATAAGAAAACTATTTTTTTAAAGAGTTCGTAAACTAACCACAAAAACTATAGTCATTTAATAGTGCATATTAGAGTTATGTTTTCAAGATTATAAGTTTTTGCGGGTTAGCCCGAATAATATTTTAGTTCACTGTAAAATGGGTTAAATAGACAAATTATTACAAATTAACAGTTTTATCTATAATCATTAGTTAATTATATTGTAAATTTCAGATAAAAATAATTTTCTTAAATTTCAAAACAATTTATTTAAAAAAATCTATTGTGCGCTATAATTATCTCGGGTTAAATCATAATTAGCTTATTAATCGTTAATTGATTTAAAACTATGAATAATGATAGTTAAATAATCGGCGCAGAAAAATTGAACAAGTAGACAAATGTGATCAGTACGCATTAATAGAACGTGCATAATGAATAAAACGAATACAGTGGAACAAAACTTGAATTGTTACGAAGTGACAATAGTTATGTGGTTATTATTGTTATGTTGATCTACTGCTGGACACATTTCTTTGATTATTACAAATATTTTACATAGGAATTATAATTTATGGAACTTAGTTTTGGTTTGATTGAGGTCTCCCATATAACCACAAAGTATAGTAATGTAGAGCTTCATTATTTTGTTGAATATATCATAAGAAAATAATTGGCTCAATATATAGTTTTCTGAAAACTCTTTGTATGGCGTAATAATATACAAAATGTTATAATTTTTCGTACTTAAGAAAAATATATTAAAACAAAATCTCAAGTCATATAATATAATATGATATGATATATTCAAATGAAAACAAAGACATGGGATGATCTATCATGCAAAGAGAGTGCATATGCACCCATAATATTTTAAAAAATTAATGTATTTTTTTAACTAATTATTCATATGCATCCATTATAATTTGTAATTTAAAAGTCATAAAAATTAGATAAAAGCCATAAAAAGAAACAAAATAAATCAAACTCACCTACGACGAGTTGGCGTAGTGGTTAACCTCCTTAGTTACTGAAAACATAGGAACTTTGGAAGTCACAAATTCGATATATGCGTTGGGAGAGATTTGCTCTTCAAATTTCTCCAAAATATAATTAAATTACATGGTCTGGACCTCGTCCAAAAAGAACGTACAAGGCCATGACCCCAAACCTCCTAATTATAAAACCCATTTAATAAATCAAAACAACTTAACCCGTGGGTGGGGACTAACCGTGGGTGGTATGATGGGAACCGGTGCTCACGGGAGCTCATTGTGGGGTAAAGGAAGTGCGGTCCATGATTATGTGACTGAGATCAGGATGGTAAGTCCTGGTTCGATCAATGATGGGTACTTGCAAAGGTTAGAGTTTTAAGTGAGACTACAACTCCTAACGAGTTCAACGTGGCCAAGGTTTCTCTTGGTGTTCTTGGGGTTATCTCTCAGGTTGGATCAAATATATATATATATATATATATATTTTGTAGTTATTACTTGCTACAAAGAAAAATACTACCATAGTTCTGACACATATTTGTCGCAATTGTTCGAAAAGGTGACTTTTAAATTGCAACCGATGTTCAAGAGATCGATAAGGTATGTTATGAGGAACGATTCGGATTTCGGGGATCAAGCCGTGACATTTGGGAAGAAACATGAGTTTGCGGATTTCATATGGTTACCGAGCCAAGGCAAAGTGGTATATCGAATGGATGACCGAGTAGCGTTCAACACGTCAGGCAACGGTTTGTATGATTTTTTGCGGTTCCGTTCGCAACTCTCTTTGGCATTAGCCATCATAAGATCCTCAGGTTCATCATTATTTCTAAAGTTTTTTTTTTTTTTGGTGTTTGCATATGATAAAGATAGATAAAAATATATATATATATATATATATATATCATTAAATAATTCGCTCTATTCAACGTTCACCAAAAAGAAAAAAAGAAAAAAGAAAAAAAAAATCTCCCTATCCCTTTATTAAATGTTGGTACATAACTTAAATTCTTCTTCTTTTCTCCTGTCTTGTATTAATTAGAGGAGACGCAAGAGTCGTTCAGAGATGCAAATGGGAAGTGTGTAGGAGCCACACTAATTTCATCTACACTGTTTGCTAGCTCATTCGGGTTGACCAACAATGGTAATTAATTAAAATTAGATTCACTTTTACTTGTACATTTTCATTGATTTTACATCGAATATTAATTAACTCTCTCTTACCTTCATGTTTCAAATATTCACCGGCATTAGGCGTTATATTTACTGGTTATCCGGTCATTGGAAGCCAAAACCGTATGATGTCGTCAGGATCGTGCTTAGACAGTCTTCAAGATGGGTTGATCACGGCGTGTCCATGGGATTCACGTATAAAAAGCGAAGTCTTTCACCAAACAACTTTCAGTGTTCCACTTACGCGAGTCAAAAGTTTCATCAACGACATCAAATCTCTTGTCAAGATCGAACGGAAATCTCTATGCGGACTTGAGCTTTATCACGGTATTCTAAGGCGTTATGTCACATCTTCCCCGGCTTATCTTGGGAAAGAAACGGAAGCTTTAGACTTTGACCTAACTTATTACCGAGCCAAAACCCCACTAACACCACGACTTTACGAAGATTTCATCAAAGAAATTGAGCAAATTGCGTTGTTCAAGTATAAAGCATTGCCGCATTGGGGAAAGAACAGAAATTTAGCTTTTGATAGAGTTCTTAAAAAGTATAAGAATGCGCCGGCATTCTTGAAAGTGAAGGAAATTTATGATCCGACGGGTTTATTTTCGAGCGAATGGACAGATCAGATCCTAGGAATCAAAGGAAACGCGACAATAGTCAAAGATGGATGTGCATTGGAGGGGTTATGTATATGTTCGGAGGATGCTCATTGTGCTCCGACCAAAGGATATATGTGTCGACCGGGAAAAGTCTACAATGAAGCTAGAGTTTGTGCACGTACCAGTGGCATAAGTATGATTCAATCAGTAAGTTATTAATCTTTTTTTTGATAAGATGTGAATATTATTACCAAAATGAAAGATTACAACCAGAGCTAAAAGCAGAGAACTTCTTTGGCCCAAAAAAGAATAAAAAACCAGAAGAACCTACACAGAGATACAAAACAGCCTAGATGAAATTAGCTAAATCTAAACCAAAGAGAAAGAGTGCCACTACAGCCCTTACAAAACCGCCTGGCAAGTAGAGTATCTCTGATGGATCTGTCAATCTGCTGGAAGATGATGCCTGGTGGTGAAGAGATGCTGTTGTGGATCCTATTGTTCCATTCTTTCCAGATAGAATATACCATTGCTTCTTATATCAGAAAGCGCTTTTATGTGTGGTTCTATATTTAGTATGGCCATGTTCGTTTGGTCATTTGACAATTTCATCCAGATGATCCATTTCAATTATTCATCTCGATGATGTATCTGAATAATGTTCGTTTTCATTTTCGGTTGTTCATTTGGCTGATTTATCTGAATGAACATTTGTTTATTTCGTCATTTTAATCTAAATTTACATCTCCATCTAGATGTTTTTAATAAGAAAATGACTAAAATATTCATGCTTTAACCTAGTCATACTTTTAGTCTTAATTTTAACCATATTAATTTTAATTCATGATTTAAACAATATTTACAAGGGAAATTTTAAGAAATACAACTTTTGACAACCCATTTTACAAAACTACAATTACTTAAAAAATCATTCAAAAATACTATCAATTAATTGGTAGTTGGACCATTATACCCTTACTTCTCTTATGAAGTGTTGATAAGAAAGCTTGTCGTTGATCGGAGAGCTCGTCGGATTCTCTTCAGATTTTATTGGTTTCTATAATTGAGGTCGTATTCTCTCAGAGATAGCCTGTGTTTTCTAGCGTGAGTGACCAGAAGTATCCGATTTGCTTTTGCTTTTTTCAATTTGGAGATGAAATCCGTCGCTGCGATCTCGCTGTCGCTACGATCTCGCTGTCGCTGCGATCTCGCTGTCGCTACGATCTTGCTGTCGCTGCGATCTCGCTGTCGCTACGATCTCGCTGTCGCTGCGATCCCGTCGCTGCGATCTGGCTATCACTGTGCGATTACGCCGGCTCTCACCAGGTCAGTCTTCTCCATCTCTTCACGGTCATCATCGATTTCTATCGGAGGAAAGCTTATGTATCATAAGAATGAAGCAAATCTCAAAGAAATTGAAGAAATATGAGGAAAGTAAAGAGTAGAAAAGGATAATTTTAGAGTTGATGTAATTGAAAAGCAGATTTGGTAGTTCGATGAATCACACATAACTGTTGAAACTCAATATGCTTAGGCAATTGATAATTGTTCTTTGGTTGGTCTTTGGATGATTTTTCACAGAACTCGCTGGTATTGCAGATGAGTCGTATATTTGGCATATAGGATGGGTTCTGTTGGGAAAAAAACCCGAGGACTTGAAAGATGTGATTGAACGAGTAAATCGGCAATTTAGAGATCTGATAACATTATCTTATCCTTTTTACGGGAAACATTCTTAAATCTTATGGGTTCATGTTTCGAGATGAATGATTCTATTATTTCTGGTGAGTTCTCAAACTAAATGAAGCGTGGGTTTCTCCGGTCAAAACAGAATTCGTCAGAAATCGAGTTGAGCAACCTTATCCGACGATTCTCAAGCAAACAATATCTCTGACGGAGCCTTCGGAGAATCAGGTATTGACCTTAGAAGAAGACATATACAATACATCCGACTCGGTTCCTCCGTTCTCGTGGACGAAGCTATGGAAGTTCACTGAACTTGTGTTTCTCATGAGCATAACGTTTCTAGATTGTTTAGATAACTCAGAGAAAGCTCAGAAGAAGGTAATGTTGATTTATGGATCTTACAATTTCAAACGAAGCTTGTTGAGATGATGAATTGATTTTTGTTTAACTATCTATTTATAAGGATTTATAAATTTATTTTGAAGCAGAGTTATAAAGTTACATGTTTCTCTTATAGGGAAAAAACTAACTCAATCACCATGAAAGAGAATAACAATATCCAAATTAGTAATGATTTTCAATTTTAGAAAAGCTTTATTGCTCCTGCTCGTCTACATCTTGTTGGGAATGAGTGTTACAACTCCTAATAATCGACTTCTTGTTGGGCACGATGTATTTTTTATCAAGAAAACTCTTTGTTTAGTTATTCGTTATATTTGTTAATAATATTGTTTGCTGTTTTTCCCAAAGTTACAGAGAGAACCGAACTCTATTGCTCATATGTTTTATGGATAAAAAACGTTAAAAATATATTATTGTTACTAGTTTTACAAAGATTTATAAGAGACTTTTTAAATGTTGTAAATTGACCACATAACTCAAAGATTTTTTGGTGAAACTCTCACTTAGACATCTTATTAATTTTGTTTATAAAATCATATAAATCTTTTTAAAACTATATAAAACAATATAAATCATATGGATTTTTGGTGAAACTTCCTCTATACATCTTATAAATCTGTGTTCTTGTGAAATAGCTTCTTGATTTTGTTATGAATCTGGAGAATTTATAGAAAATGAGGAAATTTTATTTAAATTTAAAGGGATTGTTTTCAATCCATTTATAAACATCTCTGAAATGAATCAAATACTTTCGTTTGATGATTCTCTGTGAGTTTTGCCTCCTGTGAAAAAACAGATTCATGATTTCATATCTAGTCTAATCTCATCCAGTGAACGATTGCGCAAACATTAAGTTCTTGCATGCATAATCTTCTGGTTTGCTTGATTTGTTACCTAAAAAGAGGTGGCATGATGATGAGGTACTTGTTTCCCATTAACTCTCTTGAACAAAATTGATCGATTTCTATAATGAATATTTCTCCCAAATGTGCACTTATTTTCCCAGATTATTCACTTGTGATCACCACTAATTTTACACTACATTTTGACTGATTTTCTGCAGCCTTCATGTTACAAAATACACAAAAAGTGGAGGAATTTTAATACGAGAACTGTAAATCTGAACATTTTTATATTCAAAACATTTTTTTATAGATTTTTCTTTTATTTGGCAGGGCCTTTCTTCGAATATCAGGGATTCATGATACTAATTCGATGTATGATTTGTCTTTTCTTCATTGTAGTTGAGAAAAGAAGACTAAAATATTGATAAATTTATAAAGGTTTGTAAATTTTATAAATCATTATAAACAAATTTATAAAATTTTATAATTGCATTTATAAGGAGGAGAAAAGAAATGTACAATCTCATGAACAGTAGGAGATAAAACAAACATAGCGAAAACAGAGAATCTAAATAAGTAATTATCATCTCTCTCAGTGTCTTGTAAAGAACTTCTTTGTAAGTAGGCTGCAGTAAAAGTGCATGCTCAAACTATGATACATAGCTTCCATTCACATCACATAGAGGAGGATACACCTGGAAAAAAAAAAAAGCATTTTCTTCTTTTGAATCAATCTGAGCTAAAAATGAATGAACATTTTAGAGTATGGTGTATCTATTAGTAGTATTTGATATTAGCAACCCATTGATGATCATTTTGTTCTTGTTTTTGAATAAAAACTAGATTTTATAAATCATTTTAAAACCATATAAATCCTTTTAATCCTTTAAATTCAAAAGTAGAGACTAGATTTTGGAACTTTTATATAATGTTAATAGGAGAAAGAAGAGGTCTTAGGCTAATGGCCCGCGTCCTAGTGACCCGCCCCCGCGGCGGAAACATACCTCAATATGAATAGCTTGATCCGATCCATGTACGAGTGATGAAGCATTGGTACAGGTATCTAACTATTGTTAGATAATTATAGTTATTGCAATACCAAAACAGAAACAAATCTGTTGAGGAGCCATTCGAGGTAATATTGGCTAACCGAAACTGAACCTCCTATTTTGGGTTCTTCGGGTTGGGTTTTTATGCCCATGGCTAATATAAACACATAAAACCTTTTAAGGTCTTTTAAAACCATATAAATAATTTTAGTACAATCCTTTTAAAGTCTTATGAATCATTTACAACATTTTACCAATATGGTTTATAATGTTAGCTTTCATGTTATAGTTGGTTATCTACTTAGATGTCTATTGGATATTGGTAAATACTCGGCCGAAGTTACATTATTTGGATATTGGGTGTTTTAATTGAATTTATATGGTTTTATATTATAGTTTTAAAACTATATAAAACCATATAAATCCTTTTAAAACTATATAAAATCATATATATCCTTACCTTTGGTGCCTTATGTGAAACTCAAAACTCACACAATCAATTTTTGTCGAGACTTTTAGAGGGAACCGAAGATTCTGGAAAAACACAGTAGGAGACCCAAAGATGGTGGTTTTATTATATGTTCTTTAGAAAGCTATTGCGTACAAGATATTGCTAAGTGTTTCTTCCAGGGTAAAAATGTGTCCCTTCTATGAATGACTATGCTCATTATTTATACATGTTTCGTGTCCGAGAATCTCGGACATAATCTAGAATATTTTATTTTCTCATGCGCGGCCGCCAACTTAGGTTACTTCTTGAGATGGGTAACCTTGTTAGTATAATCAATGATCTGGGCTTTGAACTCGGCAAGAAAGTTGATGAGAGGTTTGTATCTCGGCCAATTTGTTGATTTGATTAGTCTTTCGAGGTGAGCCGATCCGCAGCGGCCTCGGTTCGGTGGAAAGATGTCGTTACTTTGGGCTCGACTCGGCTTTCGTCCTCTCAAGGTAGAATTACCTTGGTGAGTATTTTGTTGTTCTAGACGAGGCGAAGGGAGGAGCTGTTTTATAGGACTGTCATGATTTGGCTCGGCCCTCTATTCTCTTTGCTAATCGACATGCTTCATGTTAATCTCGGGTAGACGAAAACCGACCCAACACCCTTCGTGAGAAAACCCTATTATTTTACTTACAATCTAGTTAAAAAACAAAAAAAAGAGTTCAAACTGAACATAAAGATTAAGCCCATTAACCTTTGTAACCAAATATTGAGCCCGCGTCCAATTGGACAATATTGAATTCCACAAGGAAAAATTTTAATTTCAAGTTCATCAATCATTAATATTGTTTTAAACACAATATATATTGCATAAAACTTATGTAGCTCTGTTTGTATAATTATAACTCTGATTTTATACACTCGACCAAAACTACATTATTGGATAGTGGGTGTTTTAATTGAATTTATATGATTTTATATGCTACTTTTAAAACCATATAAATACTTCTAAAACCATATACATATTTTTAATCCTTGAAATTCAAATGTAGAGACTAGATTTTGGAACTTTTATATAATGTTAATAGGAGAAAGAAGAGGTCTTATAAATCAATTTTGATATTAGCAACCCATTGATGATCATTTTGTTCTTGTTTTTGAGTAAAAACTAGATTTTGTAAATAATTTTAAAACCATATAAATCCTTTTAATCTCTTAAATTCAAAAGTAGAGACTAGATTTTGGAACTTTTATATAATGTTAATAGGAGAAAGAAGAGGTCTTAAATTAATGGCCCGCGTCCTAGTAGCCCTCCCCCGCGGCGGAAACATACTTCAATATGAATAGTTTGAACCTATTCATGTACGAGTAATGAAACATTGGTACGGGTATCTAACTATTGTTAGATAATTATAGTTATTGGAATACCAAAACCGAAACAAATCTGTTGAGGAGCCATTTGGGGTAATATTTGCTAACCTAAACCGAACCTCCTATTTCGAGTTCTGTGGATGACGATGTCATTGAGAAATTTCTTTGTTCAGTAAATTTATATAGCCTTATAAATTATATTTGTTTATATATCATGTGACAATTATTAGCTTAGTCGGCTTCTGGGTTTAATAACCCCTTGAAAGTCTGTGATTATAGAGGTAATTGAGAAGTTTCTTTGTTGAATTATTCGTCCATGTAGGGATTGTATTTGATTTTAGGTTTTGGAGATTACGATGTCATTGAGAAATTTATTTGTTCAGTAAATTTATATAGCCTTATAAATCATAGTTTATATATCATGTGACAATTATTGAGCTTTGTCTGAGTTCCATAACCCCTTGAAAGTCGGTGTCATTAAGTTTATAGAGTTTATTTCTTGAATTATTAGTCGATGTAGCTTCATAGATTCTATTGGAGATAACGATATCATTGAGAAAATTTATTTGTCAGTAAATTTATATAGCCTTATAAATCATAGTTTATATATCATATGACAATTATTGAGCTTGCTTCTGGGTTCAATATGCCAAGTCCGTGTCATTAAACCTTCTATATAGCCTTATAAATTTATGAGAATATATTACAAAAGTAGAACAGTGAGAGATTATCGCTGAAGAAGACGATGAGTAAATCGATCGAGCCTTCATCAACGCAGCCATACATCAATACCTCGTCAGAAATCCAAACAGAAATCCATCCGCCACCGCTAATTCCTCCGTTGTAATCTCTTGGATCTCCAGATCCTTTGGCGGTAGTTTCATGAGTTCACAAAAACCTGGGACTTTTCTCCTCAATGATTGATCTGGGTAATTTTGTCTTTTTCATTATTAGATAGTTGTATTTATGAAAATATTCAGCGTCTAATGGTAGTTTTGAATAGTGTTGTCTCCAAAATTGTATTTTTGAGATTCTCCCTATTTACAAAGAAATAATTTCAAATTATAATTTTTGACATTTGTAAATTTTCATTTTTATGAAAAATAATTTTTATAAGAAATTTCATCATATGAATTTATAATTTATAGAATTCTATTTTCATGAAATATTAAAATTTAATAATTTTTTTTTTAAAACTTAAAAATACACTACTAAAAATGATTTTTTTTAGCAGTGAAAACACGAAATAACATTTTTGATGGGAAAATAAGAAAAAATGCAATTTTGCTTTACTAACGGAAAACATGATTTCACGTTTTTGGCGGGAAACAAAAATTTCGTTTTTAGCGGAAAAATGGAATATACGTTTTGGCAGAAAATTAGGATTTTACGTTTTTGGCGAGAAAACAAAATTTTACGTTTTTTCGGTAAAATGTTTAACGAAATTTTACGTTTTTGGTGGCAAAACAGGATTTTACGTTTTTGGTAAGAAAACGGAATTTTAAGTTTTTTCAAGAAAACGAAATTTTACGTTTTTGGCGTGAAAACGGAATTTTAAATAAACGGAAATTATTATTTATTATTTAATCATTTTCCTTATTTTTTTATTGTTTCGTTAAAAAATTCGGTATGTTGGTGAAAAAATATTTCTATGCTCGTACGTGCGACAATATTAGGCTCTAGATTTTAATTCAAAACATTACAATGAATAAATTTGAAAATATACAGCTAAACTACAGATAAGTTAAATCTCAAGTAAATAATCCTACGAAGGAAACCAGAAAAGGTCAAAGTCAAAGCGGCGTTCGGGCTCTTCCGCTCTCTTCATCGAATCATCGCCCATAGCACGACGAGTTCCACATATCCGACGGTGGATCCATATTCCCACACGATTGATCTATTAAAGAAGATCCGACCCGACATCTCAATTATAAATTGGATCCATGATTCTTACGTTGCGCATGTTCATAGATCATTAGTTAACGGAAAAGTTCATACTTTCAATATATCATGTGCACTACTAGTTAGGTCTAAAAAATCGTCATTTCGAAAGGACATATTGAGAATAATATTCCGCATTAGTATATAAAGGACATAGACTAATCTACTCGTTATCAAATTTGTCGAAGTTAGAAACCATAAAACTTAAAAATTAATGTGTTTTTGTATAAGAAAAACTCAACTGATCTGCGTATATAGCTGGATAGTTGATATTTTCCAAGAAATCTATAGTTGATTTCTTAAAAGCTAAGAGATTCGTACACTAATTAATAGTTTTTTTTATAGTAAAACCAAACTAGTGTGTGTATTATATAGGTTAATTATGCCAAGTCCACATTTGAGTTCTTAAGACCATCAGCATCCGAGATTTGTGTCTCGCGGAAGACATATGTCTTCCCCAAAAATTGCTGACGTGTCGCGACTTCGTCGCGATATAAAAAATTAATTAAAATAAAAAAAAAGCGGAAAACACGTTGAACGTATCTGCAATGTGAATGCTCTAATGCTACCAAATTTTCATGATAATTAGCTACTTGAATTTCTCGTGTATATAAATATGGGTTGACTTTGTAGACCCCTTCAACTTTACCTTCCCAATCTATTTTTCCCTAAACATTTCGGCTCATCCCCCCCCCCCCCCCCCACCCCAAAGTTGAATATATCATCACTAAACCATCAGAATTTTTCAATTCTAATTAATTCCATCTATATAATCATTTATGTGAAATTGCGTTTAATTAAGATAATTTACGTTTTGAAAATTGCGTTTACCCGAGATCCATTTTCGGAACCACGATTGAACCTATATCCGCATTTAAACCTAGTCCCGATTGAAAATCCAACCCACCTAAAAATCCAACCCGACAACAAACACACTGAATCAAATTTTCGGAACCGTTCGCACTTCATGGTGAGTTTGATTCCTAAAATGGATCTCGGATAAATGCAATTTTCAAAACGTAATTTATCTGAATTAAACGTAATTTCACAGAATTGATTATATAGGTGGAATTAATTAGAATTGAAAAATTTGGATGGTTTTGTGATGAGATATTCAACTTTGAAAGGGGGGTTCATCGAAATGTCTGGGAAATAATAGATTGTAAGGAAGAGTTGAAGGGATCTACCGAAGTCAACCCTATAAATATATGTAGTAAATTAAATATTCGCCCATTAAGATTTTCAAGTTACCGTGTACAAAAAACAGAATTGCATAAGCCGACGAGGCGACTATTTTGACTAAAAACAACAAACGATGCCAGCGGCGATGGGATTACGACAATGATAAGAATATGGTTTAAGTCTTTCATACCATATGATACAAATGAAATTAATATGATAGTCAAAAATTGATGGATCGAATGGGATTAGTCGTTACCATTATCTCAACTTTTTCTAGTTTAATTAACCAAAATATTTTATTTAAATCGTACTTAACCGGCCTTTTACGCCACACAACCTCTATACATAGCAAACATGTTTACAAAGAAGCCAATCGCAATACATTTGGTAAGATTACCAAAAAAAAACTTAATCATAACCTATGGAATTTAGTTATGCTCCTTCGTATGGTTTCCAAAACGCTGCGTTTTGGCACACCTTCCTCGGGGTACTTTGTATATTTACATTTGTGCTTACGGCGGTCTCAACACCACCTGAAGATCCTGTCAAGTGTGTGTCTGGAAATACGAATTGTACGGTCACAAACTCATATGGAGCCTTCCCTGACCGTTCCACGTGTCGAGCCGCCAACGTGGCATACCCAACATCCGAAGATGAGCTCGTCGCTATCGTGGCTTCAGCCACTAAAGCCGGACGGAAAATGCGTGTAACCACTCGATATTCGCATAGCATCACTAAGCTCGTGTGTACCGACGGAACCGACGGTTTGTTCATAAGCACAAAGTTTCTAAACCACACAGTGCGAGCGGATGCAGAGGCCATGACCTTGACGTTTGAGAGCGGTGTGACGCTAAGGCAGTTAATCGCTGAAGCGGCTAAGGTTGGATTGGCGTTGCCTTATGCACCGTATTGGTGGGGACTGACCGTGGGTGGTCTGATGGGAACCGGTGCTCACGGGAGCTCGTTGTGGGGTAAAGGAAGCGCGGTCCATGATTATGTGACCGAGATCAGGATGGTTAGTCCTGGTTCGGTTAACGATGGGTTTGCAAAGGTTAGAATTTTAAGCGAGACTACGACACCTAACGAGTTCAACGCGGCCAAGGTTTCTCTTGGTGTTCTTGGGGTTATCTCTCAGGTTAGATCCATTATATTTCATTTTTAGGTTTTACTACAAATCAAAAGTATAATCCTTTCTAACTATAACAATTGTTTCATTATATATATAATTTTTTTTAGGTGACTTTTGATTTACAACCGATGTTCAAGAGATCGTTAAAATTCCACCCTTTTTTTTTACTACAAAAAAGACAATATCATGGTTCTAAGTCATTTTAATTATAATTATTTGGTTGAACTCTATTTTGTTTTTAAAGGTGACTTTCAAATTGCAACCGATGTTCAAGAGATCATTAACATATACAATGAGAAATGATTCGGATTTCGGGGATCAAGCCGTGACTTTTGGAAAGAAACATGAATTTGCTGATTTCTTATGGTTACCGAGCCAAGGCAAAGTGGTGTATCGAAGGGATGATCGAGTTGCGGTCAACACGTCGGGAAATGGTTTGTTTGATTTCTTGCCATTCCGTTCGCAACTCTCCGTGGCTATAGCCATCATAAGGTCATCAGGTACCTACTTATCATTCTTTCTAAACCTTTTTTTTTGCATTTAGTGAAAATATATAAATATACAATGTTAAGTTTTATGGGCTTACAACTCAAAACCAATTGGTAATGAGTGGATTGGTCAAAATCTCTTATATATTATCTCAAATCCTTTTCCACTTCTAATGTGAGATATATTCTTCACACGCCCACTCGAGATAGATCGATTGGGCCTCATTCGATGGATCGGATCGATTTTGGTTTGGGTTGGGCTGCGAGTGTTCGGGCTCTGATATCATGTTAAGTTTCATGGGTTTCTAACTCAAAACCAATTGACAATGATTGGATTGGTCCAAATCTCTTACATATTTGCTCAAATCTTTTTCCACTTCCAATGTAGGGTATATTCTTCACATACAATCTTAATGTTCATCACGTTTCTCCTTAATCAGAAGAAAACATGTTCTAATCCAAAATCTTATTTTGTTCGCATTTTTTTAGTCAATTCGTTTTCTTTTAGATTTTCATGTTTAAAAAACTAAACCATTAACCAAAAACAATAGAATTTTTTTGTTTGGATCAAAAATTCAAAAACAGTAGGTCCGAACCAAATTTTTGCATCAATGGCCTTATTAGAGGTAGTTGGTCAATAATTGAAGAAGAGAGTACGGAGGTAAATAATAGGTGATCCCAAACCGATATTTATATAATAGTATAATTAATGTATGGTTGCCAAGATATTATCAAGTGACGACGATTCCAATAATTTCTTTTAAATATTATCATTTCTCTCTATAGATAAAATTCTACACGCAAGTTTAATTTGTTTTCCTGTATACTGTTTAAGAGGAGACGCAAGAGACGTTCAGAGATGCGAATGGGAAATGTGTAGGAGCCACACTAATTTCATCTACACTGTTTGCTACCTCATACGGTTTGACCAACAATGGTACTTACTTTTTGTCATCTTTACTTATACATGTTCATTGATTTTACATATAATATTTACTTACTCCTACCTCGATGTCTCAAATATTCACCGGCTTTAGGTGTTTTATTCACTGGTTATCCGGTCATTGGAAGCCAAAACCGTATGATGTCGTCAGGGTCATGTCTAGATAGCTTGCAAGATGGATTAATCACAGCGTGTGCGTGGGATTCGCGTATAAAAGGCGAATTTTTTCATCAAACCACTTTTAGTGTTTCTCTCACGCAAGTCAAAAGTTTTATTAATGACATCAAATCTCTTGTCAAAATTGAACCGAAATCTCTGTGCGGACTTGAGCTCCATTATGGTATTTTGATGCGTTATGTCACATCTTCTCCGGCTTATCTTGGGAAAGAAACTGAAGCCCTAGACTTTGACATAACATACTACCGAGCCAAAGATCCATTAACACCGCGACTCTACGAAGATTTCATCGAAGAAATCGAGCAAATTGCATTGTTCAAGTATAACGCATTGCCACATTGGGGTAAGAACAGAAACTTAGCGTTTGATGGAGTGATTACAAAGTACAAAAACGCACCCGCTTTCTTGAAAGTAAAGGAGAGTTATGATCCGAACGGTTTATTCTCCAGCGAATGGACGGATCAAATCCTAGGGATCAAAGGAAAAGCGACAATTGTAAAAGATGGATGTGCATTGGAGGGATTGTGTATTTGTTCGGAAGATGCTCATTGTTCTCCGACCAAAGGCTATTTGTGTCGACCGGGAAAAGTTTACAAGGAGGCTAGGGTCTGTACACGTGTCAGTGGCATAAATGTGGTTCAGTCAGTAAGTTAATGTGTGGGTCAATATTATCAATAATGGCTTCTTTTCTTATATCAGAAGCGGTCGTCTATTTCTTTATGTGTGGGTCAATATTATTATGATATGTCGTTGTAATAATATTATAAATAAATAATGTCCGGTTGCAGTAAAAATTGGAAATTTCGTGAGGCATAAAGTATTTATATAAGCTCGTATTTATATATGAAGTATTTATACATGCTCGTGCGATAATTTTAGTAAATCGTTTTAAAAAAACAAACACGATTAAGAATTTAGGGTTCAAGCACGAGGACTAGGATGTAGAGACCTGTTTTCCTGGAACAGAGCTTGCATCCTAAAGTTGGTATGGCTGCTATTCTGCAATTCTGGTTCTATTTGGGTGGCTTGGTTCAAGGAGGAAGTACTGAATGGTTCGCTGAGCAACTTCTGGATCCTGAAACCGAAAAATAAGCATTCTTGGTTAGCAAATAAGCTTCTGAAAATCAGGGAGACAGCTTACAACTGGATCAAACTGCGGGTTGGAAATGGAGAACAAGTTAGGTTCTGGACAGACAATTGGTCCCCTTTTGGGACTCCAGGAATCACTAACAGGATGGGCGTTGCAATGAATTCTACGCTTAGTCAACTCTGGAATCAAGGTCATTGGGAGGTTAGGGCTGCTCGCTCTGATAACCAGGTTCATGTCCAAACACACCTCTCTACTCTCTTGTTAGATGAAAGCGATGACTACTATGAATGGGAAGTGGACGGAAAAATATGGCCTAGGTTTCGAACAGGTGATATGTATAAACTGTTAAAGAATCATGATGCAGTGGTACCTTGGAAGGTAGCAGTCTGGAATGCAGGTGGAATCCCAAAGCACTGCTTCCTCACTTGGTTGTTTGTGCTCAATCGCGGGCTGGGGATTACAGGTTGACCCTAAATGCTTGCTCTGTAATCAGTTGCCGGAAACAAGGGAGCACTTACTATTTGATTGCCCATTCAGCTGGTCAATTTGGGAACGAGTGGGCCACCGGTGTTGTCTAATTCCTCTCTATTGGACATGCAATTACTTCAGGGATCGTCGGCAAAGAAGAAATTGGCTCGAATAGCCTGGCAGTGCGTGATTTACTCAATCTGGAGTGAGAGGAATGCTCGGCTGCACCGCCAGCAGTTTCGCTCATCGTATCTCAAGTCTGCGCGGTTCCACCCCTTCGCAAGCTTCCCTGATGATGCAGACTTGGCTTGCCTCTTCCTCTCCTTAACTCCGTTGTGGCATCTCCGACTCGCTGTTCTGTGCATTCAGTCTCTATACTCGATCCAAGCGAAACAATTTCTCCCATGATTGGTCTTCCATATGTGAAACTCTCTAATACCCATCGCCTGATTTGCTTCATATTGGGCTTAGTTTACTGTTCGATTCCATTGATGTGTTTGCTACAAATTCCTATTGGGCTAGTCCCTAAACACTAAGGCATTGGCTAGGTTTGTATTTTTTTTTTTTCTCATGCTTTAAATTGAAAAATTTTGTTCAAAAAAAAAAAAAAAAAAGAATTTAGGGTTCAATCGGCGGTGCGGAGGTATTATGTTTGTCTTTATCCGCGATGGATTCCGATGGTTGTCTTGTCGTTCCGGTGGGATGTCACAGATCTGATGATGGATCCATCTTTGACACCATCTATTTGTTTAAAAATGAATCCAACCCGATGACCAGAGCCGGCCCTGAATTTTAGAAGGCCGCAAACTAAAAAAAAATTTGAATCATTTTACCATATTAAGTTTCGAACTTATGACTTTCTAGAAAACTTTTTATAATTTTACTATACTAAATAGATTTTTTTAAATTTAAAGATCGATTCTTTTTTTATGAAAATAATGACTGTAAGCCCATAATTGCTTTATTTGGGCTCAAGACCAGCCATGCCGATGACTCAAATTAGTTTTCAAGTAGAGCCAGATGTACATTAATTTTACATGTTCGTGAATTATTTGGTGATTTAAAATAAATGTGCATCGGTAAGATCTTAAAAAAAAAATGATAAAAACATCATTTATTATCTACCTAAATATAATTTAGCTAATATGATAAAAACAAACTGTAGAATACAAGTAGTTATAAAACTTTAAAAAATTAATAAATTTTACATCTAAAACGTCATATAATTTGAGACAAAAAAATTTCTCTAAAACAGCAACTATTTTGAAACGAAAGGAGTATTTATTATGATTAACTCTCGTAGACTTTGTCAAAATCTTTTGAGTAAATGGAGGTGTTATTGAGAAAGGGTGTCACGCGGTGGTATTCGAATTTGACTGTTCAGAATTGTTAAAAATGTTTTCTTCCATGTTGGATGAGTTTTCTTGCCGTAAAAGTCATTTTTATTATTTTTTTCGTTGAGTTTTGGATTTATTAATGTCTGTATTGATTTTTTTTGCAAAAGGGACAAGAAAACGAAACCTGTTTTTCTTCATACGTTTATAACTTAGTTCCAGTCTGATTTCTCTTCAGGGATGAGCCCGTTTTTATTTAGTTATTAATAAATGAGATTTGTCATATATATATATATATATATATATATATCTATTTTATTAAACCAGGGTAACATTTTGTAACCAAACAGATTTTAGTCTAATTTCATTCCGGATATCTATTATCCATTCTTTTTTAATCCTGTTTCCAAAGAGAATATTTTATTTTAAAAAAATCTGAAAAAATCTTTCCAATGTAATATACTTATTTAATTCTTTTTTTTCTTACTATCTCTATATCCAAACACAAATTTCTGAGGTAATTTAACATTATGTATAAATGACAACTTTTTCTTTAATTGATTTCCATATATACACATTAAAAATACATGAAATTGTCAAAATAAATAATTTAACACAACTTAAATATGTAACGATCAAGAAAAAAAATATTTATAATTTTATTATTTTATTTTAAATAATTTACTTATTTACTTGAAATTGTCAAAATACTAATTTACTTATTTTTATTTTGAAATAAAATATTGATATGTGTAATATTTTTATTTTTGTTGAGATGCAATATTTTTATTTTTGTTGAGATGCAATATTTATTTTTGTTGAGATGAAATAAAAGTGAAATGCAATATTTTATTATTTTTGTATAAATTTTAAAGTTTTTTGCTGTATAAATTCGAAAACTATGAATATAATCAAATCGGGTTATTTGCTATAATTGAGAGATACTTTATTACAATATCTTTTATTTAATTCCTTTTCCTAATATTATATACATGTAACAATTAATTATGGTTGGAATATACTCTAAAACTTTTGATGCAAGCTTAATTAATTGCTAAATCTACAAAAATATAGCAACATCTCAAACGATTTACTTAAAAATAGGTTCTTTCAAAATAATAAGGGAAATTCAAATATCTACACATACTACACTTCCTATAATAACTACACATTACTATTCAAAATTAATATTCATTTACCTCCAAAACAAATATTCAAAAAAAGATTGCACAAAGATTTACCCTAACTACGTTTACACATTAAAGAAATCTTATATATATGTTTCCACTCCAATTCATTTTCATACCAAGCCTACATTTTTTACATCGAGCATCCTTATCAAATCCATTCCACAATGGCAGCTATCACAAACCTGATTTTGTAAGATTCTCATCGTTTGTTTGTGGTATATTGTTTTTCATGTATTCAATGATCCTTCCCTTTGAAAATTTGTAATCTTTTGTAGCGATTTGTGTTTTTGCTGATTTTGAGAATTGATTAGACTTGAATGATTTAGAGCAATGGACTTGAGTTTGATGATTTTCTCTGCATCTCAATTTGATTGTTATTTTGTGTGTTTGTGTTGTGCTCTACTAATTTTGTGTGTTTGCGCAGAGCAAGATGCAGAATTTGGCAAGATGGCTATCATATATCCTTGAGAATTTGAGTCCGACAATCATGAAACGTGTTGAGGTTCTAAGAGAGATTCAAGCGAGTGAATTGGTACAGCTCATTACAGACCAATATTTGACATATACTCTGGTCCATCATTTTGTCGATACTTAAGTGTATGCCCCATTATTTTATAGGTCATATGTTGAAGCGACTTTGTTCTACATATTTATAATATTACAACGCTTATCTGGTACCAAACCAAATCTTCATCCCCTTTTCGTGTTTTTTGATTCCCAATCTCCGAATTGTTGTTAGTCGATTTCTTTTGTTTGTAATAATGAACTTTGTGTCTTAATTTTTTTCTTCCTGTTTTTCTACTTTCGATAAATGTTTTATTTTATTAATGTTTTAGTTCATAGTCGATTTTTTAGTTCATAGTCGATTTATAATGTTTCATTTCCTCTACCCATCAAATCTGTTTAAGTTCATAGTCGATTTTTTAGTTTGGTTGGATAGTTGAATATTTTATATATGGGTGTTTGTGTTTTTACTATTAAAGCCGTAAACTGTTTTGAAGCCCCCCTCTCTCCCTCCATAAGTAGCCTTCCTACTCTCCACACAATCCCACTGTCTCTCTCTCTCTCTCACCTTTCCCAAAACTGAAACTTTTTTTCCGTCCTGAAGAAACAAATGGCGGCGAAAGTAATAGCAGTAATGGCGGTTATGGTGGTTGCTGCTAAATCGGAATTGGATTCACCAAAAACATTTGAATGTTTGAATGTTTTTGAACCTGACCCAGCTGATCAGACAAGTTCGATTGTTTTTTAAAAACACTCCACGTAAAAACTATAGACAAATAGAGTTTTGCATAAATTTGAGTTTTGATTAGTTCATCTTTTTAACTTTAGTCTTTTAAAGTCATAAAGATTCTTCCCTTATAAGAAAACAATAAAAATGTTTCCATCGTTCACGTGAAGCTACAAAGAAAATTATAAACCTATTATTTGTTATATTGAATTTATATATGGGTGTTTGTGTTTTTACTTAGAATCTCATTGAGTTATTATAAAAAGACCAAATCTAATATTTTATAATATAATTGGAAGAATATGTCTCAAATAATACAAAAAATTATTATGAGGAGATTATTCTTTCTATGAAATATTGGAAGCCGAATATAGTTCTAAATTTTACGATTGAAACATGTTTTAGAAGATTCGCTTAAGATATAACTTTGGGAGTGTTTACTTTTTAGGCGATAATCAATAACAACTTCCAACTATACTATGTTACTTTGTCAGGTGATTATAGTAGAAAAAAAATATCATATAAATTTTTGATTCTATTATGATTCATTTAACTAAGCTGAGAGACAAGCGTAATTTAGTTAAATAATTATTTCTATATATTCTAAAACATGGTTATAGATATTTAATATTGTTGAGTAATAGAGTAGACAAGCGTAAATGGATCTCAAATCTTTTATGCTCCTCTGATCTCGACTTGGTTTTTGGTTTTGAATGTGTCTGGTTTTGAAGACGAAGACAATAACCGGGTTGATAGCTTCCAACAAAAATAACACAAAGATTAATTATTATGTTAGATTGAGTATTTTGATTGGATTAACTCATTCTTTCTCTATAAAGAGTAGTGTATCGGTTGATTATATATTCTAATTTTTTAATAGTGAACTGTGTTTTCTTAACTTTGCAGGTAAACCCGAGTATAAGCAAGAGACAGATAACGATAGCACTCATCATAGTATTTTACATAATCAGTTTTAGTTTTTAAAAAATTTACCGTCAATAAAAGACTACACAAATTTGATGTTAAAAAGTTGTAAGAAATTACTCCCTTCTACAATCACTTTCATAACAAAAATAATGTTTATTTATTGGTAAAAAGGCTGAATTTCTTCTTATTCGTTTTGACTTATTTACTTGGTCGTTTTAAAATTTGTAATTTCACTCGAAACTATAATTTAATATTCAAAGTCTAAGACGGAAAAATAGTAAAAGATATGAGATGGGTAGATAGAACGATTTAGATATGAGAATAAATGAAAAACTGATAATATTAGATTTAAGTAGAAAACCGAGTATAAGCAAAAGACAGATGCCAGTAGTTGAGATTTTAAC
Source organism: Eutrema japonicum (assembly GCA_030161315.1). Taxonomy (NCBI): domain Eukaryota; kingdom Viridiplantae; phylum Streptophyta; class Magnoliopsida; order Brassicales; family Brassicaceae; genus Eutrema; species Eutrema japonicum. The sequence goes on along the minus strand of BSQW01000003.1, from coordinate 54,013,698 downwards.
GGTTCTAATGTATATTCGACATACATGTAAAAGTCTAAGCGATTAGTTTGAGCTTGATTTAAAAACTTTTGTTATGTGTCACTCCTACAATTAATTTCATCTGTAAGTTTCCGGATATGATAAAGAGATGATTAATAGGGACTTTAACCTTAGGTTATTAAAGTATTTCAAAAAAATGTTGTAGAAAATTTGACTTTAAAATAATGGGTAGCGAATTAAAAAAATTATGTCTTATTTTGCTGGCATTTAAAAAATAAACCACAGCAAGAACTTGAAGACGAAGTTAGACTGTGTGAATTTTTACTTATTATTTTTAAGAGTTTTAACAGTGTTAAACTTTAGTTGGATAAATTAAAACTGTAAAGATTTTAATATAAAATAAAATTCTTCAAAGTGTCACACGGAAAAACAATAAAGATAGCGAGTTAGATATGAAATTACAAATAACAAAATCGATAAGATTGAGTTTGAATTTAAATTCAAATTCTTGCACGGAAAAACAGTAAAAATAGCGATAAAGGAGCGACTTAGATATGAGATTACAAATAACAAAATCAATAACATTGAGTTTGAATTTAAACTCAAGTATAAGAAGGAGACGGATGACGATAGTTGAGTTGAAATTTTGAACGGTTATAATGTATCACAAAACGGGTAAAGGTCTAAGCGATTAGTTTGAGTTTCATTTTTTTTTTTTGCTGATGTGTCTCTTCCACAATTATTTTTAGCTAGACGTTCCTCGATCTGATAGAGATGAGATTGGTAAGGAATATAACTTTAGATTGTTAACGTACTTTAAGAAATTGTTGTAGAGAATTTTAATTTAAAATAATGTGTAGCAATTTAAAAGAAAAAATTAAGGATTTATTTTGTTGGTTTAAAAAGATTAACCATCAGAGGAACAAAAAAGCTAAGTTATCATATGTGAATTTTTAGAAAAAATTTACGGGTTTTAAAAGTGTTAAACATTGACTGGGTCAATTAGAATTTTAACGATAATTTAAAATAAAGTGATAGTTTATAAAGTTTCACAATTAAAGTAAAATAAGTATTCAAAGTCACAAGAAAAAGGAGTAAAGATAGCGAGAAATGAACAATTTAGATATAAGAGGGAGAGGGATGACAAAGTTGAGTTGAGATTTTGAACGATTCAAATGTATAATAACAATACGGATAAAAGTCTAAGCGAAAAGTTTGAGCTTGATTCAAAAATGTTTTGATGATGTGTCATTACCACAATTATTCTCAGCTGGATATTCCTCGATCTGATAGAGAGGTGATTAGTATGGACTTTAGTTTTATATTATTAATGTATTTCAAAAAAAATATTGAAGTTAATTTGACTTTAAATTAATAGGTAGTTATTTAAAAGAAAAAAATAAGGTTGGATTTTGTTGGTTCTTTAAAAATTAACATGGTAGGAACAAAAAAACAAAGTTAAACTGTGTGAATTTTTAAAAAACTTTAACGGGTTTTAAATGTGTTAAGAATTAACTGGATTAATTAGAACTTTAAAGATAATTTAAAATAAAGTAAGAGTTTATAAAATCTCACAATTAAAGTAAAATAAAAGTATTCAAAGTCTCACATTGAAAAAGCAGTAAAGATAGCAAGAAATGAACGATTTAGATATGAGATTACGAATGAAAAACCAATAAGATTGAGTTTAAACCCGAGTATAAGAGGGAGATGGATGACAAAAGTTGAGTTGAGATTTAGAACGATTCGAATGTATAATCAAAATACGGATAAAAGTTTAAGCGATAATTTTGAGCTTGATTCAAAAATGTTTTGCTGATGTGTCATTCCCACAATTATTCTCAGCTGGATGTTCCTCGATATGATAGAGAGGTGATTAGTATGAACTTTAATTTTAGGTTATTAATATATTTGAAACAAAATGTTGTATAATTTGACTTTAAATTAATAGGTAGCGATTTAAAAGAAAAAAATAAGGTTTATTTTGTTGATTTTTTTAAAATTAACCATGGTAGCAACAAAAAGACAAAGTTAAACTGTGTGAATTTGTAGTGGAACTTTAAAGATTTTATAAGTGTTAAACTTTGATTGGATAAATTAAATTTTTAAAAATTATAAAATAAATAAAATTTTCTAAAATCTCGCACTTAAAATAAAATAAAACTTGAAAGCCAGAGACGGAAAAACAGTAAAATATATGATATGGCTAGAAAAAAACGATTTAGATATGAGATTATAAATGATAAACTGATAAGGTGGAGTTTGAGTAGAAAACCGAGTATAAGCAAGAGACGGATGACAATAGTTGAGTTGATATTTGAACGGTTCTAATGTATAATCATGATACAGTTAAAATAAAATAAAAAATTTCAATTGTTCACATAGAAAAACAGAAAAATGAACGATTTAGACAATAAATTACAAATGAAAAAACGATAAGATTGAGTTTGAGTAGAAAACCGAGTATAAGCAAGAGACGAATGACAATAGTTGAGTTGACATTTTGAACGGTTCTAATGTATAATCACAATACAGTTAAAATAAAGTAAAAGTTTTTAAAGTCTCACATAGAAAAACAGTAAAGACAGCAAAATTGATCCCGCTTTAGACATGAAATTACAAATGAAAAACTGATAAAATTGAGTTTGAGTAGAAAACCGAGTATAAGCAAGAGACAGATGACAATAGTTGAGTTGAGAACATCTAATTTTATAACATAACATATTAAAAATGTTACCTACAAAAACATTAGATATCTAAACACCAATATTACCCATAACCTCTAAACCCGTTACAATAAGTAAACAACTTATGAAAACTAAACCCACAAAGAATTTTTAATGTCTAATCAGGAATTGTTGTGTTTCATATTACGAAAATTATATATACAAAAACAAAGTATTGTAAAACCCAAAATAAATCTGTCTCATATTACAACTCGTTCGTCCGCAACACTAATTATACTAAACACAATAAAAAACAATATATATTACAAAATTTCATAAACCAAATAAATAAAAAATTTCTAGTTGAATATGAAGACAAGGGCTTGTGAGAGACATGCCTACCATGGCATTCTTATCCTCCAACTGACCATCTTACATATAAAAGTGATTTTTTATAATTATATTAAAATAATATGGGGCAAAACCCAAGTGATTTGTCGTTAGAAAAAAAAAACTCAAACTAGACCATCTCCATTAGTTAGAACCTCAAAACGAGATCCTTAAAATTAAAATATTATTATTTTAATATAATTTAATTATTTGATTTAATTTTTGTTTATGTTAAAAAGATACACCAATAAAAAGTTGGCATCTGTAGAACCTTTTTAAAATAGGGTTCTTAAATAAGAACCTTAATAACCTTTTCTATAATCTCTCTCTTACTTTTTTATTTATTTATTTTTAATTTATTGCTAAGAACCTCTTTCTAAACCTCTCATTGGAGGTGCTTTAAGTTGTTTATATATTTATAATCAAACCCATCTAATGTTCCAGCCATTTCAGCCGCTTTTCACTCCTCCTAAGACATCACAACCACCATCTCTTGCAAGTTGCAAAGTCTTCTTGAAATTTCCTTACCACTTGCTCATTTTGGCTCATGTTCTGTTTTCCCAAAGTTAGAACAAAAACATTCCCCTCTGTGTATTATAATATATAGAGTTTGGTATTGTAAGGCATTCCAGAGTTGAATTCTTAACTGCTACGAAATTTGTGTGATAATTAATTACTAGTTGAATTTGTCATGCATATATATATATATATATATATATATATATATATATATATATATATATAATTAATAAAATATTTCACTTATTTATTGAAGTCATCGTCTATCTTTTTCTTTATAACTGCATAAGACTACGAAATATAGTTCTTTTATTTGTTGAGGAGTTGTTATGTAGGTTTAGATTAGAGATTGATTTTTTTTAAGCGTGTAATTATCCAAACACTCTTATTTGACTAGTGAAAATAATGTTTTGCTTTAAATCCATTAGAAAACTGGATAAATTGGCTACTCGACGGTCACACTCACTATAAAAATATTATACGAATGGTAAAAATTCGGATTACCCATTATTAAAAAAAAACATCAAGGCAAATATAAATATGTAAATCAGTGGCAAAAAATAAATAGAGAGTTTAAAAGAAAAAAAAAGAAAACCGAACAAAAATCGCCTCGAGCCCCACGCCAAACAAAACCTCGATCTTCCGACGCCGGTCCTGGCCTCCGTCGTCGGTGACAACCGATGGCCAAGAAAAAGTCATCCCCTAAGCTCCTCCCTCCTCCACCTCCGGCTCCCCCAGTGAGCAAATCCTCCGCCAAACTCTCTGCCAAATCTCGCGTTGAGTCAGAAGCTTCTCTCTCACCGCCGGCTTCCCCTCGCTCCGCCGCGAGGATGGATCCATCGCAACCCAGTGACGTCTCAGGGTCGTCTTCGTCGAAGGAAATCCCGAAGACTCAATCGGATTCATCCTCTCCAAAAAATCCAGTTTCAGGCAAAGTCCTGGGCCCCGCCGTGACTCCCCCCCTTCCAACCTCCTCGCTCAGCAAGGGTGTTGAGATCCCTCCTTCACCTCCCTTTGAAAAACCCTCTTGGCGAGATGTGGTTCACGGCTCATCCCAAAAAATGAGCAAAAAAGGCGAAGCTTTTCTCCTTGATTCTGGTGAAGCTTGTGTTCAGATCCCAAACTCTGTTATCACCAAGAACCAGCATAAATGGGAAAACTTTATTATTGCTCAATTTCACGGGAAACCCCCATCTCCAGGAGCTCTCTACGCTATCACAAACAACATTTGGAGTAGCAGGCTAAGGAACATCACTGTCTCGAGGCTCAAGGAGCGCTCTTTCTTAATCAAAATTCCTTGCCCCATAACCCGTCAGAGAGTACTTGCTCAAGGGATGTGGCACATTGAGAACCAGGCCATGTTCGTGGCAAAATGGGAGCCTGGTTGCGACCCCTGCTCACCTGAACTAACCGCAGTTCCGGTTTGGATTGATTTCCACAATGTTCCTCCCCACTTCTACTCTGAAGAAGGTCTTGAGCACATTGCTGGACTTGTTGGAGATCCGGTTGTGCTTCATCCAAACACAGCGAGCATGAATAACTTGGAAGTCGCCCGCGTTTTCACTATTATTGACCCGACAAAGCCTCTCCCGGAAGCTGTGAATGTCAGATTCGAATCAGGACAAACTCACCGAGTTCTGGTTTCAAGCCCGTGGTTGCCTCCTACTTGCGACCATTGTCAGGCAATTGGACACAGCATTAAACGATGCCCGACTGCTCCAATTACATGCCCAGATTGTAAGTCATCAGGTCACAAATCCGAAGAATGCACTAGAGCTCCCAAGAATAAGGTTGTTAAGGATGTCCCAGCCACCTCCAAGGAAAAAAGGAAGAATCTTAAAACCAAGAGAAAGAAAAAGGAGGATACAAACTCGTCGGACGTCGGTGGTACAATCGAGATTGATATTGGTCTGGGGACTCTTAAGAACCAAGATCAAGCTTCAGAGAGAAAGAAGCGCCCCACCAGAAGGGTGAGATCCCCAGCATCTTCCTCAGATTCTCCAGAGTCATCAGCTTTAGAGGATTCAGCTACTTCTGAAGCAGATACCTCAGACCACAACTCAGAGGAGGATCGCTCATCTCCTGTTGAAGCGAGTTTCACTCCAGTGATCTCTAGAAGGAAGCAAAAAGCGCAGGCTCAGATGCGGAAACATGATGTGAAAGCTAAGGGTACTCTTAATAGGAGCAAAGGCTCCAAAACCCACTAATCTCTTATGATAGACACCTTTTGCTGGAACGTTAGGGGCTTTAATAAATCAGTTCGGCGAAGGTATTTCAAGAGATGGTTTAGGCTTAACAAAGCACTTTTTGGTAGTCTTATCGAAACAAGGGTAAAGGTTCTCCGATCTCAGAAGTTTTTGCAATCCACTTTTTCGGGTTGGAACTATGTTACTAATTACGAGTTTGCGGATTTGGGAAGAATTTGGGTCGTCTCGGATCCATCAGTTTCGGTATCTGTCTTGGCCAAGTCAAAGCAGATGATTTCTTGTGTGATCAAGCTGCCCCACTTGGAGCAGGATTTTGTGGTTTCTTTTGTGTATGCAGTGAACTGTCAATATGGAAGAAGAGAGCTTTGGGATGAGATGTCTATGCTGGCGGCAACTCCTCTGGTTGGTAGTAAACCGTGGCTCATATTGGGGGATTTCAACCAATCCCTCAACCCAGGTGATGCCTCCTCTGGAGGCTCTCGAATTACTAGTGGTATGGAAGAGTTTCGTCATTGCCTGGATAGTGCAAATCTGTCTGATTTAACTTACAAGGGTCACCATTTTACTTGGTGGAACAAGCAAGAATCCAACCCTATAGCCAAGAAGATTGACAGAGTCCTTGTTAATGACAACTGGCTCCTCTCTTTTCCTCTCGCTTACAGCGATTTCAAGGACCCAGAATTTTCTGATCATTGTCCTAGCTGCGTCAATTTGGGGTTACATCCTCAGGAGAAGAGAAGACCCTTTAAGTTTGCAAACTTCCTCCTCCAAAACCAGAATTTCCTTGGAATTATTGCAGAGGCGTGGCAGAACCTGCACATCCAAGGAACCCAAATGTTTATTATTTCTAGGAAGCTCAAGCTTCTCAAAGGAATTATAAGGTCCTTCCATAAGGATAACTATTCTGGTCTTGAAAAGAGAGTATTGGAAGCAGCAAAAACTCTCTCTATTTGTCAAAGCACTTTTCTCCAGGATCCTTCTTCTCGGTTGGCAGAATTAGAAAAAGTAGCTCACAAGAATTGGTTGGACCTTGCGCTAGCTGAAGAGAGATTCTTGTGTCAAAGGTCTAGGATCAACTGGCTGGCTCTTGGTGACTGTAACTCTGCTTTTTTCCACCGGATGGTAGCCTCCAGAAGAGCTTCCAATCAGATTCACTTCCTTCTTGATGAGGCCGACAGGAGAATTGAGAAGCAGGAAGATCTTGCATCCCACTGTGTTGACTTCTACTCTAGGCTTCTTGGAGGTAACTCTCATCATCTTTCCCAGGCTGACTCAGTTCTCATTGAATCTCTTTCTCCTTTCCAATGTAACGAGGAGACTAGGAATCTCCTGGCTGCCGCGGTTACTCCGGAAGAAATTAAAGCAGAGATTTTTGCACTTCCCAGCAACAAATCCCCTGGCCCGGATGGTTACAACTCAGAATTTCTTAAAGCTGCGTGGCCCTTCATCGGCAATGAGGTCACTGCCGCAATTCTGGAATTCTTCTCGTCTGGCCAGATCTTGAAGCAGTGGAACTGCACCGCTATAACTCTTATCCCAAAGAAGGTAAATGCTGATAGGATATCTGATTTCAGGCCCATCTCTCTTTGCAATGTTCTCTACAAGGTCATTTCTAAAATCCTTGCGAGGAGATTGGAAAATTTGTTGCCCTGCATGATTTCTCCAACGCAGTCCGCGTTTGTTAAAGGTCGCCTTCTTATTGAGAATGTTCTTCTCGCCACTGAGCTAGTGCAGAATTTCAACCAGAAAATTACTTCCAAAAGAGGGGTCTTGAAGGTTGATCTCAGGAAAGCTTTTGACTCTCTGCGATGGGACTTCATCATTACAGTTCTTCTAGCAGCAAACATGCCTATCATCTTTGTTAATTGGATCAAGCAGTGTATAACCACTACCAGCTTTTCAATAAACGTCAATGGGGATCTTTGTGGGTTCTTCAAAGGTACAAAAGGGTTAAGGCAGGGAGACCCTCTATCTCCTTATCTATTTGTCATTGCCATGGAAGTGTTTGCTAGGCTCCTTGAATCTCAATTCAATGCAGGTTGTATTGGCTATCACCCAAGGGCTAAAAATCCAATCATTTCCCACCTTGCTTTCGCAGATGATGTTATGATATTTTTTGATGGATCTAGATGCTCTTTGGAGGGTATTACAAAAGTTTTGGATATTTTTCACAACCTGTCAGGTCTGGAAATGAACAGAGAAAAGTCAGCCTTATACCATGCGGGTCTTTCTTTTGAGGAAGCAGAGAGTTTATCAAGCTTTGGATTCACGGTCGGGTCATTCCCTTTCAGATACTTGGGCCTTCCATTGATGCATCGGAAACTTCGCAAATCTGAGTATTCTCCTCTGATAGATGCTATCTCTGCGAGATTCAATCACTGGGCAACCAAGACGCTCTCTTTCGCAGGCAGATTACAACTTATCTCTTCGGTGATCTACAGCACTGTCAACTTTTGGATTGCTGCGTTTATTCTCCCTAAGGCCTGCATCAAGGCCATTGAGGGACTGTGTAATCATTTCTTATGGTCTGGGGATATCTCAAAGAGAGGTGGTATAAAGGTTGCGTGGAAAACTGTCTGCCTACCCAGAGAAGAAGGGGGCTTAGGCCTTCGTAACTTTGAGATGTGGAATAAGACTCTCAATCTGAAGCTGATCTGGATTTTGTTCTCGAAATCAGACTCGTTGTGGGTTGCTTGGATGAAGGAACATATGCTCAAGAATGGTAGCTTCTGGAATTCAGTCCCGGATTCAAATGCTTCTTGGATATCCAAGTCTCTTTTTAGCCTGAGACACTTAGCAAAAAGTTTTATGCGGTGCTCTGTTTCAGATGGTGCTACAGCAAGATTTTGGCTGGATCACTGGTTGGATTTGGGTCCTTTGATTGACCTCGTTGGCACAGACGGACCGCGGTTACTTGGTGTTCCTATTTCAAGTACTGTGGCGGATGCTTCCTCTACATCTGGTTGGCGGTTACCCTCTTTCCGGTCTCGAAATACAGAGCTTGTTACTCTGCGGAATAAGCTGCTCCAGACGCCTGTCCCAAACCTTTCTTTGGGTCCCGATTCTTACTCTTGGGATATTGATGGTTCTTCAAATGTTAGCTTCTCAGCAAGCCAAACATGGGAACAACTAAGACCTCGAGCTCAGCCTCTTCCTTGGACGAAACAGATTTGGTTCAAAGGTTTTATCCCCAAGCATGCATTTACCTTCTGGGTTATGCATCTTGATAAGCTTCCTGTGCGTGATCGTCTTGTGTCTTGGGGCCTGAACAGCCCTAGTTCATGTTGTTTTTGCAACCACCATAACGAAACTCGGGATCACCTGATATTACAATGTGATTTCAGTAAGAACGTTTGGGACGATGTCCTTAGACGTCTCGGCCACCCAACAATATCCTTCCCAATCTGGTCAACTCTTATTTCCTGGTTAGCCAGGCCAGCTCCAAAGCCGGTTGCCACGCTTCGCCGTCTCGTGATCCAAGCTACTGCTTTCTATCTATGGAAGGAGAGAAACTCTCGTCTCCACAACGGTATCATTCTCTCTCACCAAATTCTATTTAAACATATTGATAGGTGCATCAAGGATACCATCCTTGCTCGCCTCCACCGCAAGACATTCAAGAATCTTCTCTCCATCTGGTTCTCCTTTGAGTAATTTGTGGATTTCGTTGGATCTCTTTCACCCTGTTTCGATTAGGCTTTTTTACTCTTTTTTTTGGCCTCTTGCAACTTGTTAGCCTCGCCAAAGCTTTTGTAAACAAATTGTTCCATTGGTAATTATATTAACATTTTATCAAAAAAAAAAAAAAATATAAATATGTTAACTAAAACATTTTGTGGGATTTAAATGAAACCCCCCCCCCCCCCCCCCCCCCCCCCCCGTAACTTATAGACATATATTATGTTTTAAACCCTGAACTTTAAATTGTTAACGAATAAACCCTTATGTAACCTCTAAAACGAAGTTTCGAGTGAACCATGTGTTTTGAGTATCTAAAAAAGACTGCATGGGGCTTTTTGAAACTGTAAAACGGGTTGGGGTGTTGTTGAAAGAACAACAAGATATTCTCTTTATCAATTTGAAAAAGAGGCAAGTGTTGAACAACCCTAAATAATAGTGGAATAACTATCTGATTAAAGGTGAAATTCAGAGTGGAAAATAGGTAGAGAGATCGACTCGTGGGTTAAAAATCGAGAAGGATGTAGGTCAAATTGCGAATATAGTTTGTTCAAAAACATCGATTTGCTCGGAATTTCTTCGTTCAACTATCCATACACAAGCCAATTCCATGAAAACATTACGAAGAAAACTACTAATTAAAACAGAAAGTAAAATTATTTAATTGTTTACTCAAAGTATACTAAACTCGTAGATTTTTCTTATAGAACATGAACATCCCCACCGTTTCTTTTTTAAATCTGATATAACAAAACACACCTTTCAGCTTATGTTTAACGGGACAAAAAGTTTTATTTGCTAACGGATAAAAGTTTAAGGAATAAACATAATAAATTTTTAAGGGTTTAAATATAGATCAGTGGAGAGTTGAAGGATCTTTCATTGATATTCCTTTTTTCAAAAAGCTATAAACGATGCCAGCGCCGATGCGAGCACATGAGCCTTTTACACCACACAACCTCTATATAATACCAACGGCATCATTTCCAATGCATTTGAAAACAATGGAATTTGGTTATTCTCCTTCGCATGGTTTCCAAAACGCTGCGTTTTGGCGGATTGTTATTGGGTTACATTGTATATTTACACTTGTGCATACGGGGATCTCAACGCCTCCGGAAGATCCCGTCAGATGTGTGTCAGGAAACACGGATTGTAGAGTCACAAACTCATACGGAATCTTCCCAGACCGGTCCACGTGTCGAGCCGCAAGCGTGGCTTACCCAACAACCGAAGCCGAGCTCGTCTCTATCGTGGCAGCAGCCACAAAAGCCGGACGGAAAATGCGTGTAACAACTCGATATTCCCATAGCGTCCCTAAGCTCGCGTGCACGGACGGAAGCCAAGGATTGTTCATAAGCACAAAGTTTCTAAACCACACGGTGCGAGCGGATGCAAAGGCCATGACCATGACGGTTGAAAGCGGCATGACGCTTAGGCAGTTAATCGCTGAAGCGGCTAAAGTTGGATTGGCGTTGCCTTATGCACCGTATTGGTGGGGACTAACTGTGGGTGGTATGATGGGGACCGGAGCTCACGGAAGCTCATTGTGGGGTAAAGGAAGCGCGGTCCATGATTATGTTACCGAGATAAGGATGGTTAGTCCTGGTTCGGTCAACGATGGGTTTGCAAAGGTTAGAATTTTAAGCGAGACTACGACCCCTAATGAGTTTAACACGGCAAAGGTTTCTCTTGGCGTTCTAGGCGTTATCTCTCAGGTTAGATCCATTATATTTCAATTTTTGGGTTTTACTACAAATCAAAATTATAACCCTTTCGAACTAAAACAATTGTTTTATTATATATACATATATGTAAATAATTTATTTATTTTTGAACAGGTGACTTTTGATTTACAACCGATGTTCAAGAGATCATTAAAGTATGTTATGAGAAACGATTTGGATTTGGATGATCAAGCCTTGACATTCGGGAAAAAACATGAGTTTGCGGATTTCGTATGGTTACCAAGCCAAGGCAAAGTTGTGTATCGAATGGACGACCGAGTAGAGGTCAACACGTCGGGAAACGGTTTGTATGATTTCTTCCCGTTCCGTTCGCAACCCTCTGCAGTAATAGCCACCATAAGATCATCAGGTTCCTAGCTATCCCTATTTCTAAAGCTTTTTTTTATGGGTTCGAGTTTATGTATAGAAGTCAAAAATTAAAGGTACGATCTCGTGCATCACATTTTCCCTAAACATAAGAAAACATTATCTGAACCTATCTTTGAAGAAGTGACAGATGTAATCAGGTGGTTCTTGAATTTGTGTTGTATAAACTTATAACGCTTCAACCCCTGTTCTGGATACCAAAACTTATTGTTGAATGGTAGAAAATTAGTGGTTTGGCAAAAACTATCTGGAAGAAAAATATTATATATATACCATTATACGTTGACATATATTAGTTTTAAATAAAATTATATCAAGTGAAGATTCCAATATTGTGCTTTTAGAAATATTATATATACCATTATACGTTGACATATAAGTTTTAATCTTCTTTTTTCCAACATGTCTCTGACTTTTACATATTAAAAGAAATTTTAGAGAGATATTAAAATAGAAATTGTAAGTTATTTTCTTTTAATTTATTTTCTTTGTATAATAATAATTCCAGAGGAGATGCAAGAGACGTTCAGAGATGCGAATGGGAAGTGTGAAGCAGCCACACTAATTTCATCTACACTGTTTGCTACCTCATACGGTTTGACAAACGATGGTAATTATTTTTTTCCGTTTACGTTTTGGTTGATTTGACATTAAATACATTTACTCAATCCCACCTTTATTTTTCAAATATTCAACGGCACTATAGGAGTTGTATTCACCGGCTATCCGGTTATTGGAAGCCAAAACCGTATGATGTCGTCAGGATCATGTCTTGATAGCTTTGAAGATGGATTAAACACGGCGTGTGCATCGGATTCACGTATTAAAGGCGAATTTTTTCATCAAACATGTGTCAGTATTCCTCTCACGCAAGTCAAAAGTTTCATCAACGACATCAAATCTCTTGTCAAGGTTGAACGGAAATCTCTATGCGGACTTGAGCTTTATTACGGTATTCTAATGCGTTATGTCACATCATCTCCGGCTTATCTTGGAAAAGAAACGGAAGCCTTAGACTTTGATCTAACGTATTACCGAGCCAAAGATCCGTTAACACCGAGACTCTACGAGGATTTTTTCGAAGAAATCGAGCAAATTGCATTGTTCAAGTATAACGCATTGCCACATTGGGGTAAAAACAGAAACTTAGCGTTTGATGTAGTGATTACAAAGTACAAAAACGCACCCGCTTTCTTGAAAGTAAAGGAGAGTTATGATCCGAACGGTTTATTCTCCAGCGATTGGACGGATCAAATCCTAGGGATCAAAGGAAAAGCGACAATTGTAAAAGATGGATGTGCATTGGAGGGATTGTGTATTTGTTCGGAAGATGCTCATTGTTCTCCGACCAAAGGCTATTTGTGTCGACCGGGAAAAGTTTACAAAGAGGCTAGGGTTTGTACACGTGTCGGTGATACAAACGCGTAAGTGTGGTTCAGTCAGTAATTGATTAAACTTCATTGCTTCTTACACCAGAAAGCCCCATCGTATTAATCAGTTGGTCGATATATTATTTATTATGACAAGTATGTTGTTGTAATAATTATAATGTATTGTTCAAAAAAAATAAAATAATAATTCTAATGGGGAACGATAAAAATTGAAATTGAAATTGAAAAATAAATATACAGCCAATTATTTATAGTATGCTCTTGCGATAATTGTATAGTAGTAACCAAGTTGTTGGAGGTCGGGTGGTTCCCTTTCTGCCGTGAGTGTCGGTCATGTTGGTTTAGGTCAGGGATCGATTCCCCGCGGGAGCGAAATTACCAAGACAAGCACTTGACCAAGTGGGGCATTATAAGTGGGCTGTGTCACTCCCACCCGAGAGATTAGTCTGGGTCTTTGGGCTTAGGATTATTCCCGAGGACCGAAAGGCATCATCAAAAAAAAAAAAAAAAAAAGATAATTGTATAGTAGTCGTTTTTTTTTTTGGAGAATTCTCAAAAATACAACTAAAATAAATTTTCATTCCAAATATACAATCACTTTTTTTTTATCTAAAATTATTTGTGTCGACCGGCAAAAGTTTAGGGTCTGTATACGTGTCAGTAGCATAAATGTGGTTCAGTCAGTAATTTATTAAACTTCATTGCATCTTACACCAGAAAGCCCCATCGTATGAATCAGTGGGTCGATATATTATTTATTATGACAAGTATGTTGTTGTAATAGTTATAATCTTGTACGATAAAAATTGGAATTGAAAAATAAATATACAGTATAGTATGCTCTTGTTTGGGGCAATTTTTAAAAATACCAGTAAAATAAATTTTCGTTCCAAACATGTTTCGGTGGATGCAATGTGTATGCAATGTGGTGGACACGGATAAGAAATACAAAATCTGAGTAAAAGTAATTATTATCTCCACATGTTTTGTTTTCTTATTTTTTATATTGTGAAAGGCATAAAATAATTTATTTGGTTATAACGAATTATAATTATATTTTCCCTATATTTTAAGACCTATTTTGCTATAATTTAGGGGTCAAAGAGAAAAAATAATAAAAAAGCATTAGTCTAGTCATGACAAAACCATAAACCTATTGGATGATGAATTGTGAAAGATTTAATATGGACAGTTTGGTGACCGCATATCATTGTATCTGAAATTCATATATTTAAGGATAAAATGTTTTTTCTTCAAACACACATTAAATCCAAACAACATTAAAACCATATAACTGCACTAGTTTCATAATTCATACGTTTACATACCATTAACCCAAACAACGTTGATTTTGTTTATAAAAGTTAGTTGTAACACCAATTATAATGAATATTTGATATGCGCATAAAAATAGTCATAAAATAGTCATAAAAATAATCATAAAAATAGTCATGCTAACATGTCCACGATACTATTGATTCATTATTTTTTCATGAAAAATTGTTCATTCTCGTTTGAGCGAATTTCGAGAATAATAACACATATATTCAGTATGGTGGACATGTTTCCGTGTATCAATTTTAATTGATATTTGTGTAAAATGTTTATCAACATCGATATGTCAATGAAACATTGTCCATGCTATTATGTCAACGTTCATCTGTCCATATTACATTGTCTACAACTCATCATTCAAATGGATTTTTAACTAGATTTTTGATATTTTTTTAAAAAAAAAATGTTTGAAGCATGTACACTATAGTAAAATGAATTTTTAAAAAATGAAAAAATATAATTATATTTTAACAAAAAAAAAAATGTCTTTCACAGTATAAAAAAATACAAAACAAAACATATAGAAAAAAATAATTATTTTCTTTCATATCTTTAATATATCATCCGTCTACAACATTGCATCCAACATATACACGGAATAATTTTGCATTTAATGAAAATAAAGAGCCCTAATAGTAGAAAATGATTATTTTATAAGAATAAGTAGTGAACATTGTAGTGTAAATCATTCTATGTATATTTAAAACTAAAATTCATTTTAATTAGCGATGTTTTAAAGAATTTTTTTTTGTGACATAGTTTTAGTTACAAAATAAAAAATATACAGCTAAGAAGACTTTGTGAATATATGTGATGTTGTAGGAAAGGTCACAGTGAAAGTCAAAGTCAAAGTCAAAGTCCCGTGTCTTGAAACTCTTTGAGAAGTTTCTCGAATTCGTCCAATCTGTGTCCCCAATCGCTCTTGATCTCTAACGGCCTCACGTTACTGTAATCAACAGCGTTATCTCTAATGGACTCGCCCGCAGAAGATGACAGCTCCACAAATCTTATCTTCTTCTTCTTCGATCTCTTCCTCTGAGCCGTCGCTCTCTGAATCGCCCAGAGCACGTCTGATCCACTAATTTCCTTTTCCTTCGGGATCGGTTTATTCTGGTTCGATTCGGCGGAGCGGAGGAGGATTTGTTGGCCTAATCCCCCGACGGATTCGGATGTTTGCGACTTCGTCGGGAAGTTACAAAGTCGACGGTGGATTCCGTCGTAGTTACGCGGCGGAGGCTGTGAATAGCCGACAGAGACTGCTCCGGTTCGTCCCCTGATAAATTGAATCGGCATCGGCGCCGGTTTCACGGTCCACATCGTAACTCCGATTTCTTGTGCGAATTTATCTCCGTCCCCTTTTCTTTGGTGGTTGAGTGAATCCATCCAGTCCACATATAGTAGTAAACTGTGGCTTATTGGGCTTTTTAGATAAGGCCTATTATACATATTGAGTTTTGTAACAGCCCAATATAAGTTTTTGTAACAAACAAAAAACGAAAGTAACAGAATTAATTGATTACACGCGAGGACTATAGAGTAGGGGCGGGGCAAAAAATCTGGATCCGAAAATCCGAACCGGTACCGAACCAAAAATACATGAATTGAATCCGATTCGAATTTTTAAAATACTCAATCAGACCCTAAATTCATATACCCGAAAAACTGAACCTGAACCAATACCGAACCGAGAATCGAATGGAAATCCGAAATATCTGAAAAGTAATTATATATCCAAATATATTAATTATATCTAGACTTGGTATAACTTAAATACCCAAAATTACAACTATAAATCCGAATATATTAATTATTTTTTGGGTATTTCGGGTATTTGAGATATATTTTTGATATTATGAGTATATCGAATACATCTATTTTGTTTTTTTCTGGATTTTTCGAGTATTTTGGATACTTTTGGTTTGAAAGTATATTGGTTTTATTGAAATGAATATTCATGTTTTTGTGTTTTGTCTCGGATTTTGGGTTCTTCCGGTTTTTCGGATATTTTGATACTTTTGGATACTTTCGGATCCGGATCCGAACATATCCGGAAAATTTTGGATCCTAAAAAATACCTGATTCGATCCAAACCCAAACTGAACCCGATCCAAATTTTTAAAATATATGATCGATACCTAAATCCCTAAACCTAAAACCCGATCCAAAATACCCGACCCAAACTCGATCCGATGATCTGAGCGCACACGAGACCACTGTATAACTAAATGAAATTAAAATGTAGCAAATTATTGAAACTATATATTTTGTCATTAAATTATAAATCCTCCTTTTTATATTAAAGTACTCTTAGAAAAGTAGCAAATTATTGACGATAATTCGTCTTAACATACATATTTCTAGGTAACATTAAATAAAAAACTCCATTTTATAGAAAGGTCGATATATAGTTGACCTATGACAGCTTGTCACGTGACTTCTCTACCCAAGTGTATCAATAACTAAAGTTATGTCACGTGAACCGGATACTTGTGAACCGAGTCACCCCAAGGGTTACCCACCAGTGACTCGTTCGCCGGAATCGTTCTCAACGCTCTCCACACAATACTGTTGCATTTAAAACCCGACCCGAACGCCAACTGCCAGACCCGATCTCCTCGCTTGACCCGGCACTTAGCCTCCACATAAGCCAGCTCGTACCACAGGGATGAGCTGGAAGTGTTACCAAACCGGTGCAAAGTCATCCGAGACGGCTCAAGATCAAACTCACTGAGTCCAAGACCTTTTTCAACAGCGTCAAGTAACGCTCTACCTCCGGCGTGAATACAGAAATGCTCGAAACATAATTTAAAATCCGGAATATATGGACTAATTTTTAACCGGAAAAGCTTACTCTTTACGATAGAGAGGATAAACCGGAGCTTTTCAGATAAAGGCAGAACAAGCGGACCAAGTGCGCTTAGATTCGTCTTTAACGTGTCACCAGCGACAACGGTTAGCTCTTTAGATAGTGAGACTCCAACAATACCTTTGTCGTCTTCTTTCTGGTCAGCACAAGTGTAATGTTTATCGCTTGCGCCTTTGTGAGTCCTTACGAGTTGAGTCAACTCGTACTTGGACCGGACTCTGTCCTGGCTCCGGTTTGAGAGCAAAACCGCTGCACCGCCTACTCGAAATAGACAGTTAGGGACTAACATGGACCTGTCGTTGCCTCGATACATGCTCAGAGTCATGTTCTCAGTGCTAACAATGACTGCATACGTATTATGGTTTGCTTTAAGTAGATTTGTGGCGAGATCGACGGAGATTGCACCGGCGCTGCATCCCATACCGGAGAGATTGTATGTTTTGACGTCGGTTTTGAGCTTGTACCGGTTTACGATCATGGACGAGAGAGATGGGTTAGGGTTAAACAAGCTACAATTTACAATGAAGATTCCGATTTCTCTCGGTTCGACTCCGGTTTTCTTGAATAGCGAGTTAAGAGCTCCGAAGATGACTAATTCGGCTTCATGTCTCGCCTCGAACATTGATGGTGTTGGTGGGGAGGTTAACATGCAACGTGGGGCGTACGTATCATCTCCTAAACCGGACCGGTTTAGGATCCTCGTCATGAATTGGATTGTTTCTTCGGTGTAGAGTTGAGCACCTTTGGCCATGTTGAAGAACGTTTCGGATGAGATTTTGCAAGAGTCGGTGGGTTGGTTACATGAGAAGTCGACGAGGTAAACCGGTTTGGACCGGGTGGTTGAGTAGGCATAAAAGAAGATAGATATGATGAGTAAACTGATCTTGACCGGAAAATAAGAGAAGAAGTCAAGGTGAAAATGAAGTAGATGAAGTTGGGAGAGAGAAAGAACGAAAATTATAAGCAAAGGAAGCTTGAAATTTGCCATTTAGATGAACATATGAGAAACATTTGGTTATTGGGTTTTAATTTATAAGCATATATGAATAGTGGTGTGCGTTTTAGGGTATGAATAGTGGTGTGCGTTTTAAGGCTATCCTTTATAATAAAAATGTGGTAGCTAGCGAAAGTGGTATAAATAAATAATTAAATAGGCATATGTGAACACACTTTCAGCCCAAAATTTTGGTTATCCTTTTTTTACATACAAAAAAAGCTGGCCCTTCTCTTTTAGTACCGTGTTGCATAAAACACTATATTAACCGACTTCTCAATCACTTTTTTTAGGGGGTTTTTGGACGACCGGTTCAAACAAATTTTAAAATAGTTCGATACTTCGATCATGATTAATAGAGCAAATTTGTTTTTTTCCGGCAAAAAAAGGTATCTCAACTCACTATTTAAGCATTTTAATCCATACTAAATGTTAACCTATTTATTACCAAACATAGATAGTCTTCTGATCGTTTCGCGTCGACTTTACGTGAAAGAAGTGTGTTAGAAGCATGTGATTCTCCTCAAATTGATGTATGTAGTTAAGGGTCCCTGTAGTTAACTAATGGATCCAAAAGAGAAAGGACTCCAAAGAGAGAGAGAGAATTTATTACGGATCAGTGTTTGGTTGGAGATTTGTCAGTCTATTTTAAAATTGTAGGTGAAGTGGTCAGTGGCTGGCCAAGTTGGAAGTGGACCAATGACAAACAAATATTGAGACAGTGTATTCGTACGTTTACGCTGTGTTAGTTGGGCCATTTAATTTATTAAAACATACGTACGTATAAAGTCACAGTTATTTCGCAGCCGGATATTGTTGTATCCAACATCGTACAAACTCATCACAGTTCCTTAATTAAACTCATCACATTTTCCTTAAAGAAGTATCTTAATTATATGCAGATGTTTATTATAAAGATGTCTATATTTAGGCCCCCTATATTTATGTGGTTTTGAATGATGACATCTTTATAATAAATATATGTGGTTTATAAACAACACAATCACATTAAACGCACTAGATTATCATGAAAGATATGTTGTATTATGTTTGCCGAACAAAGACGACGAATAACATATTTGATGTACTGTTTTTATTTGAAGTCTGGCGACAAATTTGGGGGGTGTAGAATTAATGTTTTGTTCTTAAAATATTCGAATTACTTTATCGATCAAAGAAACAAAAAAAAAACTGGAGGGGATAACAAACAGGCATTTGAAAAGATGTTGAATTTTGTATAGAACTTTTTTACAATTTTTTTTTAAAATGTTAAGAAACAAATTTGCTCTATTAATCATGACCGAAGTATCGAACTATTTTTAAATTTGTTTGAATCGGTCGCCCAAAAACCCCCTAAAAAGTGATTGAGAAGTCGGTTTTCATTTTTTTACAAATTTTGATAGCTAGTATCTGTTTTTAAGTCGGTATTCCACATTTGTTATGCTATATTTTGCTGGTTCCGGATTGCATTGATTGTATCGTTGTACGTACTATCGAAACCTATATATACATTATGGATTTTTTGTAACTTACTAACAAAAAAATTGATAAAAACGACATGATTTTACCATGCCAAGTGGTTACAATCGAGTATTTTTATTCCAAGATGGGTATGAATATTCACTATGTACACTCTCGCTGCATCATATTTCACTGTTACAAATACAATATCTATTTAGATTTTGATCAAAGAATTTTGGTTATTACCCAAAAAACAGTACTCAGATGTTCACAGCTAAGGTTTTGCAGTAATTAATTCAGTATTCGCCACGGTAGATATCTGCGGTTAGATGTTTTTATTTTAATGAAAAAATGGCAAAAAAATGAAAAATCAGAATTTAATGCTACACATGGAAAATGTAAAACGAAGACTAGAAGTGTGAGATCTTTTTAAATTTTTTACTGTTGTAGCAGAAATCGTTTTCTACTGTCGTTGCTGACTGAAGGTTGAAGTTGAAAGATGACGAAAACGTAAAAAGAAAAAGCATGGATAATGCCCTCGTTTCACATCAAGAAAAAAGTTATTTGAAGATTCTACGTACTAATTAATCTGCGTTTCTAAGCATTTACAAAACGTGCGAATTTCGATAGGGGAAGAAGAAGGTTTGTAAAAAGAATTGGAGATAAATGCATTATGCATGAATCAATTTTTGGCAAAAATGCATGAATCAATCACAAGATTCACAACTATTCAATTCAGAGCATTTAAACAGAAAAATGCGATTAAAAATGAATAATTTACAATGATTAAGATGTTAACTTATTTTAGCTATAGGTCTCACTGTAGGATGACCTACTGCATTAACTACTAACCATAAGTGACAAAAGAGTATTAACCATAGTTATTTGAATATGTGGATTAATTGTCATGTACGAGAACATCTGTTCCAACAACTATTGTGATGAGATGTTGTATTAATTTGGGTGTTATATTTTTGTTTTCAAGCTCGATCTCATGATGATGTATATTATCAATTATATCTTTTAACCCCAAAAAAAAAACTTAATCGAAAAATAACATTTTCTTAGATAAACTGATTAGAAAATGTAACATTTTGGGCCCGACCCATTTGAAAAAAGGCTTAAATGAATTAATTTGGCTACCTATATCAATAAAGTGCACTTAAATTTTCCGATCACTTGCCCGAAATAACTCCAGAGTTAAGCGTGTTTGGGCTGGAGTAGTCTAAGGATGAGTGACTTCCGGGAAGTGATTCGCGGTAGCGTGTAAGTGAGGACAAAACACGGGAAAATGTCACGTGGTGATTGCAGGATCAGTAAATTACTCGGTCGGGCCTACAAAAAATAATGCACCGACCGTCGGACAGGATTAGGGCCCATGAGCCCGATAAAGGGATGGGTGACTCACCGGTAGGGGCGGACAGGGCGTTACTGAAAACATATATGAATTCGAGACCAAATTGGAAAAACACACACATAAAATCTTTGTACTCAAATGTTCACAGCTAAGGTTTTGCAGTAATTCAGTATTCACCGCATGATATTTTTATTTAATGAAAAAATGGCAAAAAATGAAAAATCAGAATTTAATGATAGACGTGGAAAATGTAAGAGCATCTCGGATGGGAGACTCTTATGAATAGTGATGGGATTCTTAACCAAAAAAAAAAATATATAAACAGTGTAAGAATCGGTTTTTTTTTTTTGTCAACTACCCATTTTATTAAATCAAATTTGGCCGAGAATGTTATTATCCCTTACCGGCTCTGTCTGACTTACATGGGAAAATAAAAAACCTCGTGCTCGAACTCTTTTTCCAAGAGAATCGACACGAACATTCAATACTCGTGGAATAAATGATAAGTTGACGTTGATAAATGACGTTCTAAGGACATGAAAGGAGTCTAATTCCGAAATAAACGCCGGCCAATCTATCGGGTTCTCGATCATCTTTACCAAATCTGAACAGTCTGTTTCAAAATACATCGATGATATATGTTTTTTCTTTAGACATAGCATAGCCCAAATGAGTCCATCCATCTCAGCATGTAATGTCGAGAGGCTTCTGCGGCATCCTTGCAATCCGAAGATCTCTCGTCCCATGTGATCCCTATGACTCCACCCTATACCATTAACAAGGCCATGATCAATCATGAAGCATCAATCTGACATGTTGAGGTTCGAGGGGCCAAAGGGGAGACTCTCGATTCATCTTGTCCTGGTAGGCCTTCTATATCTTCTTCGCATTCCTGTTGGTTTGCGATCCTCCAACTTTCTGCTTCCACAGTAGCTAGCTGGAAAGTATCCTCCGAATAAATTTCTTTTCCGTTGAACACTTTGTTGTTCCTTGTTTTCTATATGTACCATATGATCCAAAGATATATATCTTTTTGGGGGTCAGTAAGACATACTTCTTTAGTTCAACAAAATAGGAAATCCATATTTTGGAAAACAAGAGTTTTAAGAACCGATTCATAATGGGGTTCTTACACTGTTTTTAGCCACGTGTCAATCCCTAATTCGTCGGATTTTTTTTTTTGTCAGATTTTTTTTTTTACTTTTTTTGTTTTTTTACTTTTTCTTAACTTTAACTTAAAATTTTTTTTTTTAACTTTTTAAAAACAAAAACTTTTTCTTAACTTCAATTTTAAAATTATAAACTTTTTTTTACATATTAATGAATTAGAATTTTTACATATTAAACTTTTTTTTAAGAACCCCTAATGAGGTTCACCATTGGAGATTCAAAATTTTATAGGATTCTAAATTTTTAAATAATCAAAATTTATGATTAAAAAATTAGTAAGAACCACATGATGGGGTTCACCATTAGAGATAGTCTAAGAGACTAAACGAAAACTAGAAGTGGAAATATTTTTAATTTTTTTTTACTGTTGTAGCAGAATTCGTTTTCTACTGTTGTGGCTGACTGGGTTGTAGTTGAAAGACGACGAAAACGTAAACGAAAAGCATGGATAATGCTCACGTTTCACATCAAGAAAAGCTAGATCTCATGATCTATATATTCAAGCTAGTACTAACTTGGTGTTATATTTTTATATTCAAGCTAGATCTCATGATCTATATATTCTACTTTCTACGCCGTTTATAAGATTTTTGATTGAAACTTAATTATCCAGAGTAATTTGATAGTAGCGGAAAATAACATTTTTTTAGATTAACTGATAAGAAAACATAAATGAATTCGAGACCAAACTGGAAAAACACAAAATGTTTATAACTAATTTTCTATTTAGTCCAAAGAAATGTACGGACCAAAACTTAAAGCTCTAGCAATATAGAAATTATTGAATCTTTTAACTGAAATTTGTAATAATCTAATAGATTAGACATCATACTTTTTTTTAAACAAGGTAATCCGAACTAAGACCCGACTAATCCCGGCGGTTAATCCCATCCCTCCATTGGTCATAGATCCGCCACTGGTCTCTAGTCGACTACCAACTAACCACTTTAGACATCATACTTGTTACTTCACGAATATATATTTTTCGAGTCCATTGACATATACTTGTCCTTAAGAGGTGCAATCGAATCCCTGCACTTAAACTAGCTGGTCGAGCGGTCTATGATTTTTCTAAGCATTGTTATTTACAAGATTTAATCTTTAAAATTGAGAGGAGTTTTGCAAAAGGTTAACCCCCCAAAAAAACAAAGAAAAAATCGCTAATAGGGACAGAGACGAATATGTGTGCTTACTCTGTTTTATGGAACAGAAGTAGGATTTTCTCTCAGATAAGAACTCAGTTCAAAACAAAAATAAAACGACCAGAAGTAAGATCTCACATGCATAATGGTCAAGAACTCGGTTTTGTTCAAAAATAAAACGACCAGAAGGATTCTATTCGATTTACATAATGCTCAAAAACACCTCTCGAAGTCGGTATGAATGAACTAAGAGACCCCAGTTTCCAAAAAAATGACATAAGATTCTGATCTCTTATACGTTCATTTCCATTTTTGAATTCATTAAATAATCTTTATACCTATTTTAAACAACTAACACCTATAATCATATTTCACAATATTTTTACACCCTCAAAAACAGAAAAAAACAAAAAAAAGGGGAGCGAAAGGGAGGTAAGTAAAATTTACCAAGGCAAAGAAGAGAGACGTGAACCCCAAGCATCTGGTCCTCTTCTTCCTTCATCTTGATTACTTACAAGAGGTTTCTTTGTCGATTTGCTTAACTGAAACAATGGATGCTTACACAGCCTCTGAACAGCCCCAGTATTTTCAGTTGTATCTTTATGATCGTTTCTCTTCTCAATGTTCCAAAACTCTTCTTCATTGTCAGCCTCTAGCCTACACAGAGTAGCCACTCTCAAGAACTTAGGGTTACTGTTGGGTTTCTGAGGGCCTAATATCTCTGAGTGCTGTGATTCCCATTCTTCTGATGGATCTGATGTTTGTTTCTCGATCCACCTTGCTTTCGCATCTGCGTTTTCCCTCTCTTTGAGGTTCATTAAGATCAAAGTCTTGAGAAAGTTCATCACTTGTACAGCGTGGATCAATGCAGTTAGAGGATCTGCCATCTACAGTTTCAAAGCATTTTCATGAGAATTAAAAAAAACAAAAAGGATCAAAGCTTTCATTAAAAGGAAAAAGCATTTTTTTTACTGACTTGGGTCATGTTTGGAGCGAAAACCATAGCTACATTGCGAGCATTCATTTTGTTGAACTGTTCATGCTCCACCACGTCAGCCATTAGACCGATGGCCCAATCGAGAAGCGCAGATTCAACCGGAGGAAGAAGAGTCACGAGCCTGCTACAATCTTCTTCGGTGTTACACTTCATCACTTGCTCTGGTGTCAACACATCAAGCACTCCTGTAGGTAGCTCCCTAAACCACGCCTGATTCAATAAAAAAGACGTAAACAAAAAAAAATCAAACCTTGTATACCTAAAATGTTGAAGAAACCTAAATTATTGTTCTTTTTAACACCTTTATTAAACCCGCCAAGCAATGAACGTCGATTCCACGCGGTACCACGCCGCGGTTTAGCTGTCTTCGGACATGCTCTTCTTTGCCGTTGTCCGGATTTATTCGGAATATTCCTTCAGCCTTAAGGCAACAAACAATCACACATAATATCAGCATGATTCTTTTGACTCGAATGTAATCCGAAATTGTTATGAATAAGAAAGACTTACTTTAAGACCTCCTTCTGTGTAAAGACGTTTCTGCATCCTGAGAAGGATCGTTGGGACGCTATTTCCTCTGCTGTCGTAAGAGCATTGCATCGACTTCGCCGATACTCCAAAGACACTCACACTGAAAAATGAAACCAGTTGTTACACATACACACAAACCAAACTAGTGAAAATCCCTAAGTTTCATGCACCATTTTTTACTCGTATACAAATGAATCTTACAGAAAACCCATAAGCTCAAAAAAAAAACCAATTTTTATATCCTATACAAACCAATCTAGTGAAAACTCACAAATTTTTTCATAAACAAAAAATCAGTCTTTATTTCGGTGCAAATCTATCTACTGAAACCTCTATCATAAAAAAACAACCGATCTTTAGTCATGTATACAAATCTCTCTACTGACAATCCACAAGTTCTATCTTTACTCCTGTAAAATTTTCTTAGCCCCACAATTCTTAGAGATCCACTTATATAACTTAATGATTAAATAATCTAGTTATAATTAACGGAAGGAAATAGATTTCTGGTGTATGTTTTTTTCTGCGATGTTTTCGTCCACAAATTTCTTTTGAATGATGTTATCAACAAAAATAAATAAAACAATTTCAATATCTTGTAAACAGAGTCGGTTTGTCCTGTATGATATCATAGATAAAGTTATGTAATCAGGTCTTTGCTGGTATATGATATATAATCTTGTACGTAGGATCCGAACTTTTTATATTAAGTACTAATCTCTAGTGAAAGCCCATAAATTACATCATCACAAAAACCAAGCTTAGATGGTTTCATATCATCATAATATTCGTGGGTGGGTTATAATAATTGGTTCTTGAATTTTCAGACTGATATTGATTAATCTTGTAGTAAAGAATAACAATAAACTTCTTTTGTGAACAAAACGCGTGTCATAAATCATGCATTTAATCTAAACAACAACCATCTTAATGATTCTATCCAACACAGTAACATGTCAAATACAGATTTCCAGCTATGAAAATAATTATTTAATTCCTATATATATTTTTTTTTAAAGAGATAGTATGGAAGAATGTCTCAACGAATTTAAAATACACTAATTACTTGATGAAAAATAACGGACCTGGCGCTAGGAGCTCGAGGAGGAACCTCCGGTTCGAGCTCAGAAGGAAGACCGAGAAAACCATTAAACCGGTCGAAAGTCACGTGACTCACGTGCTTAACCTCCGTCGGCCAACCTATATCCATAGACGCCGCCACGTCATCATAATTCTTCTCCATGCTACAAGACATCACCAGCGACTTCCTCAGAACCGCCGCCAGAAGGTCGAGAATCGTGAACTGACCCGACCCGGACCCGGAACCGGATCTCGACCCGTGTGAGCTCAACGGCGTAGATACGTCGTAGTAATCTGTGCTCGTAGTGCTATGTTCTTCTTCGTAGTCTTCGTCATCGTCATGGATGTTCTCGTATGTGTCTGGGCCGGGTCGGGTCGCGTTAAAATTCGGGAACCCGGTAGCTCCGGTGGATTTGGATCGGGAGAAGTTTGTCATCGTTTATTTTTCTGGTCTGCCGGAGAATATGAGAGAATGTAATATTAATGGTGGAGTTAAGCAGAAGAAGCTTTAAACGTGAGAGAGAGAGAGGGATATATAAGGGACTGTTTGGTGAGAGAAAATAAGGAAAATTTACAAATAAATCACGTAGAAACAAAGGGATAATTCTTTCTTTTTTAACCTTTGTGTTTTTGTTTTTGAGATCTGTGTTTAGTGGACAGGGAGAAAGAGTGACGGAGACGTAAATGAAAATGAAATCAGATTATGAAGTAAAATTCATGGTTTTGTAATGGTGAAAAAAATGATAAGATTTTACTTCTACTTGTGATAAGATTTTACATAGAATAGTTCGACGGCTCGTGAGGCTGCCTAGGAGATGATTAGATGAGATAAGTCACAAGTAAGAATGGGGGACATGCGAGTCAGTGTTATTTTTGGAACTTTCTTTGATTTTGTTTGATTTACATGGTTAATTCATTGACAATATTATTTTTAAAAACTTTTGTTCCAAATTTAGGACCATTAGTTAAAATTGACTATATATAATAGCACAAACATAATATTAAAATGACATAAAATTATTTCATAATAGAGAAAAATTAAACCCTAATTAGAAAATAGTGAACCCAAACATCATGATTTTATTTTATTTTAAATTTATTTTGGATAAACATGTATTTTTACATAATTATTTATGTTATTTTTGGAATTTTAATTTTGGTATGCTAGATTTGGAATGAAAAATAATTTTTGTGATATTTTAGAGTATTTCTTTTTTTTTTCTTTTCTAAAGCTCTTGAGTCTCTGTAACTCATGTTATTAGGACACTTTTAAACCCTTTTTTTTTTGACTAAGAGAGTTTCATATCTTTGTGAATTTGAATGTTGATGTTAGCACTCCTTCTATTATATTGTAATGTTTCTAGGTTTTAATAAAGCAAGAAGTTATGCCAAAATAATATATTGACGTGATATATATATATATATATATATATATTTTTTTTTTTTTTTTTTTGTAAAAACGTGATATATTATTCTGATACCCACAAAAACACAAGAATAATTATATAAAGATTGGCATGCACAAATTTCAAATTTTAGTTGGTAATATTACAAAATGATAAATCTAAAAAAGAGAAAAAAATTAGGAAATATAATTACGGAATTACTAGATAAATAACTTAACTACATAAACCATATATTAACTGACACATAACTCTTTTAATTTTTTAATTAATTTTGTGAAATAATTAAATTGCTAAACATAAATCGTATTCTCTCAATTTTTTTTTATCACAAATTTTATCATAAAAAATATAATAATAATAATAAATCGTAGTCTCTCATATTTGGTAAAATCTTTCTATTCTAAGTTTATAAAAGATCGCCAAAGAAGAAACAGAATTTTTTCAGTTCAATTGTTAATATATATATATATATATATATATATATAATGTAAGCACCATTCATGATTAAACCTATACGACGTCGTTGTTAAGTGGGGGCGACGATATATAACTCGACATCACAAAAGACGACTTCGCTGTATTGTGTTGGCTATTTTTTTGTTTAGTTTTTGTTTTTGGGATACGTTGTCACATGGTTACATGTGCACTGTTTCGTCGACATTCTTGTAAGTTGTAACAGGTCAAATACACAAGAAATCATTTTGTATCGTAATGATTTTAACATATTATGATTCGTTTAAGATTAATTATATCAAAGAAAATTTTTTGATGGTCTGTGTTTTAAGCATTTTCATACAATCTAATTCGCACTTTTTTGAATAACTCATACCTATCTCAGGTCGTGCTTCTATAGTTGAAGCTTAATGATAAATAAACGCATTACTTTTTTTGTTTAGGTGTGTAGAATGTTGATTAGTAGAAAACGATCGTGCTGGTATTTATTCGATATCATCATTATTGATATAAGCTTTTATTTCCATAATTAGACCACTTAATCACAATGTGCATAATTTATTGCACCGGAGTATTATTTTGGTTACTAGGATTTAACCCGCGCTAATTATAGCGCGGCGTAATATTTTTTTAAAATAAATTGTTTTGAAATTCACGAAAATTGTTTTTATATGAATTTTACAATATAGCTAACTAATGATTATTGATTATAGATAAAATTGTCAATTTGTAATAATTTGTCTATTTAACCCGTTTTGCAGTGAACAAAAATATTATTCGGGCTAATGTTTAAAAACTTATAATCTTAAAAACATAACTCTAATATGCATCGTTAAAAGACTCTAGTTTTTATGGTTAGTTTATGAACTCTTAAAAAATATATAGTTTTCTTGTATCTAACTTTTTATAAAATCAGTAAAATATTTTTCAACTTTTGTTTTGATATATATTCAAATAAAATATAATAAATTATAGTAAAAAATATAGCAAGATTTTAAATAGATTTTTTTCTTTGAATATATATGAATTGGTTATTATTTTAAAATATATAGTATTAAAAACAATTAAGAAATGAAATAATAAATAACCTCTTTAATACAAAATATATACTTTCCATATTCTAATAAATCATTTTAAAATACTATTATATCTTTTCATATTTCAATTATTCTTTGTTATTTATAATAATATTTCATGTAATAACTTATAAAATAATGTTCATTTTTTAAAATATCTTCTTAAATAATATTATAGAGATAACTACTGAACTGACGGCGTTAAAACCGCCGTTTATGTCTGAGTTAACGATAGTATTTAATGAGCATGGTTCACGTGATATCTTCTGTTTTAATTCATCGCGTTGCCGTACGATGAAGACACTACAACAAACAATCCGACGGTTCACGTGATGTCTATAATTTAATGTTATCTTCTCTATATTGTCACTGGAAATGTAATCAGTAAATAATATAACTAAATTAATTTTTCATTTCCATAACCGGATTTCTCTTTAATATATATCCTGGTTCTTCAGCCTTGTCGCCATCTTAATTGTCACATAGACCCTAGTTAAAACATAAAATATAGTAAAGCTTATCATAAAGTTTTCTTTAGAAAAAGTAACATTTTTTTCATTTAACTGTTTTAATCCCGTCGATGCGGACAAATGTTTGCCACTACATGAACTTTTAAGAGCAACAAATTTGTTAAATGTCAGTTTAACAACCGCAGTCAACATTGCAATAATGTTTTAGAAATTGATGAGTTTAAAATAAAATAAGATATTGTTTTTTCATTCATTGCTATTTGGGTTTAAATAAATAAATAAAAATTATGAGTTTTGACATAATATCTGAATAGGATAATTTAAATAGGACTGTTTAACGATTATAGAATGAGATTTGGTTTATTATAGACTGAAAACAATAATCTCAAATGGACATGTTAAAAAAACGTACATAAAACGATTTTAAATCAAATATAAGAGAGACAATATGAGAGTTTTTCATATTTTGGCACATATTTTAATTTTTGTTAGTTTTTTTTTTTACACTTTTGAAAAATATTAGCAAAAGTAACAATTAGCAAAAGTACGTCCTTTTGTGTATAATACACAAACTAATTAGAAGTCGAGGTAAAATTTTACAGTCTTTTATCCGAACGATGACAAACAAACAAAAAAAGTGCTGGGAAACTAAAGAAACCCAAATAAAGTGACTCCACGTCCAATTACCAATTCATTATTCAGTTTTTTTTAACATAATGCAGTGCATAACTAATCTTTTTTTGTTTGTAAGTGTACAATTTTAATGTTTTGCATAATATTATATATTTTTCATAAGTATATTTTGCGGGTTAATCGTGATCACATGATAATTGTAATGTTATTAAAGAGTTCACATCCCGTAATTATGTATCTTTATAATTACAAAGTTAAAATTGTAGTATGAATTTAAAAATACTGATGTAAACGTACATGTGCTCAATCTTTTGGTTATTCTGTTAGTGGTTAATCTTTGTATATTCAACAAATTTGGTAACAAAGATCAAATACCAAGGGAATAAATCAACTATTGAGGTGGTTAGTGAAGGTACAAAACGCATGCGCGGAATCTAAAATGAGCAAAGATGGCTTCGATACTTGGCAATAATAAAAAAATGAATCAAGTTGTTGGTGGTCGGATGGTTTCCTTTTTGTGGTGAATGTTAGTCATGTTGGTCTAGGTCAGAAATTGATTTTCCGCGGAACGGAATTAACAAGACAAACACTTGGCCAAGTAGGGTATTATAAGTGGCATGTGTCACTCTCAACCAATAAATTAGTCTAGGCTCGTTTGAGCTTGGAATTACTCCCGGAGGAGAAAGACATCAAAAAAAAAAAAATGTATGATGATACAATGCAAACGGGTTTAGTCATTCTAACAAAGAATATAATTCTGTAACGTAGCTAATAAACTATTATGTTTATTTTGTGTTTAATCATTTAATTTTTATTTAGGATGCCAATTAAAAACAACAGCTTTGATAGCAAACAAGCTAAATATAAGACACCAGGGAATAAAATTAGTTAATTATGGTCATACTTGGGGCTCCATTTGAAAAGTACGCATTTCAAGTAATTAGACTCAATTTGTTAAGTATGCAATTCATCACAAATAAATAATGTATCGGTATAACTTTTTGTATCTTACATAGTTTTTTTTATAAACCAAACTAGTTATTTTCTTATAGTGTAGATTTTTCCTTAATAGTCGATGGAGTACATCGATTAATTAACATACAGCATACTGTACGATGATGGTCAATGGTCATTGCAAATTTGCAATAGTTATTATCACGCGTCTCATGGATCCGATTATTTTTCGGATTTATATAAATACTAGTTTAATTTTTTTTTTTTTGACATCAATTAGTTTAATTTTTTTAGATAAAGATAGTTTCACAGTGTCAGATGTTAGTCCATATGTTTTTTATTTTGAAATCCATTAAGATTTAATCCGCGCCAGTTATATCATAAAATAATTTTTCATTAAAATTTATTTTAAAATTCAAGAAAAACAAATTATCAAAATTTTATAATATGTCTAACTAATGATTATATATAGAACTGTCAATATAAATTAACATGTGTACTTAACCCGTCTTGCAATGAACTAAAATATTATTCGGGATAATCTGCAAAAACTTATAATCTTGAAAACATAACTCTGATATGCACCGCTTAATGACTATGGTTTTTGTGGTCACTCCACAAACTCTTTAAAAAAACAATTTTCTCGTGTCTAACTTTTTAAAAAATTAGTAAAATGTTTTTCAAAGTTCTGTTTTGATATATATTCAGATAAAATATAATAATCATAATAAAAAATATTACAAGATTTCGAATATTTTTTTTTTGAATATGTATTGATTATTATTTAATAGTATCATAATAATTAAAAAAACTAAATAGTAAATAACATTTTAAATGGAAAATATTATTTTTTATATTTTCATCAATAATTTAAGAAAACAATTATATATTTTCTTATTTTAATTATCTTTTATTATTTATAATGACATAATATATAATAATTTATCAAATAAAGTTTATTTTCTAAATGATTTCTTAAATGATAATATAGAGATATTGGGAATATAATATGTATATGCGTCTGCTGAAATAATCAGATGATTCCAACAATCCAACAACTCCAAAAAAACGCCGGTCCAAATGTTCGATTGCATGCTTCTTGGAGAAGCAAAAAAATAAAATAAATTTAACTATTTAAGTAAGCGTCTATTTTTTTAATAAACAACAATACAACATACACGCATGTAGCCCTGAGACTTTATATCCGGGATCCGGTATATGCTCTGGTATTCACTCCGCTCCAGAAAATAGGATATCCGGTATAGGCAGAGGCGGATAATGATTTTACGGATCCGGCCGGAGGCGGATGATAAAATAAGTCACTGCCGGAGTTTCGCACATCCGGTTTTTTTTTTTTTTTTTTTTTTTAAAACGGTTCGTCTTCTTCCGCCAAGCCTTCTGGTCTGACCCGTCAAGGTCATCCCGTGATAAGATTTGGTGTAAATCTTATCTGTCTTAAGAAAGAGGTAAGAAATTCAGAAGAAAAGAGATGAGAAACAGAAAAAACGAGAAAGAAGAAGAAAAGAATCGAGAAGAGAAGAAACAAAAAATTCGGGTCGGGTGCGGGTAGAGTTTTTTATTTTAAGTGGGGCGGGTGCGGGTCGAGGGTTTTACAATGCGGGTCGGTGCGGGTCGAAAGTTTTAGAACCGCGGGTTTACGGGTTAGAACCGAAAGTTTTAGAACCGCGGGTTCGTCGAGCATGAATCTAGAATTTTTTTTTTTTTTCAATAGAAAAAAAAAACCGGATTATCCGGATATCCGGGTTTTCAGAGGCGGAAACGGATAGCATAGTTTCACATCCGACCGGAGATAGAGACGGATGCGGATACCCTCATTTTGGCCGGATATCCGGCTCCGTCTCAGGGCTACACGCATGTATGCATAGAAAAGGGATTGGAATAATAATTAAGTTATTTATAGAAAAGTGACATTGACATATATTCGTATGCTTGTTTAATAATGTTAGCTTCAAAGTTACTCTTAGATTCTTAAATTGTTTCGTCACTAGATTTAGGTGCTGTGGCAACGACCTTAACCAAAACCACACCAACTAGTTGTAATTAAGCAAGTTCAAAACAAGAATAGATTCAAATTTTATTGTGATAGAAAATCAAGGATAAAAAAAGGAAATAGCCAAGAGCTAAATGATATTTGATTGATATTTTATAAAAGACAAAGAATAGGCTGCATAATCAGAGCTAAAGTTATTTCTCTTCTTTTCGTTACACAAACTTATATATGAATCTATTTGGTTGAAAACCCTAAACACATAGAGATTAATGGACTTGACATGAAATAATTTTGGGCTTCTTATTATGCTCTAATACTAGCGACTAGAGAGACAAGTGCCCTTTCCAATGTTTCGTTTGATTTAATCCTTAAGCTACCATTGATTAGTTATATTGCTAACGCATTTCAATATCTCTAATTAATATTTAGTGATTGAAAGAAACCAAATTTTTTTAACAGGTCGGTGTGATTTTTTTGTTCTTCATTATAATTCGTTATGGATGCTTCTATTGAATTTGATTGAGAAAGATTATGATAGTTATTAATTCATGTTGACATTTTGGCTGAAAAGGGTTAATATTGGGCCGATATTAAGCTGAAATGTTTCCCTTTGAATACTTACAATAAGCCTTACACTGCTAACGATACGCTGGGCTTGAATGTTTTGGGTATAACCCATTCGGGGTCTTCATATTATTTTTATCAATTCGGGATATTATTTACATGTTTTTTGCCCAAAATAACACAATATGTTTAATTAAACTAATACTAACAGTTATGATGACTATAATAGTTGAAGTTTATATGTCATAGATTATTGTTCAAATCCCGAAAAATCGTAGATTTTTAGTTTTTAGAGATTGACATGTTGTGATTTTATTTATCATGATATGTTTATAATTTTTTTAAGACTAAAAAGTTTTAAGCCAAGCTTCGTATATTCTTTTAATTATAGGATTAGAACATGTTATATAGTTTCGTTCTAAGTACTATTCGATCCTGTAATTTATAGGTTTTATTTTTGATAATTTTTTTGTTGAAATAACGATATTCAATGATTTTTATAGTAAGTCGACAATTATAAATATGCATTGTTTATGATATCTTAAAACTACTGATAAGAAAATATCAATACACTGAAATTAAACGATGTCTGTTTGACATTGGGCATAAATCCATACGAAGAGTCTGCGGATCATGTTGTATTGAATCTCAAAACATACGCTATGATATCAGATTCTATAATATAACTTTAATACATGCGCTAGTATTTGCCGAAAAAGGATATTTTCACTCTTTTGTTTTTTTTTGCTGTTCTTTATATTTATCGACCTCTTATTAAGTAATAATCTATATATATAAAGTTAATTTTGGTCTTTTCTCGTTATGTCAACTCACCCTCTACTAAGCAACAAACATTAAAACAAAAATAAAACACACACACACACATAAAATAAAAGAATCAGAAAAAAAAAACCAAACTTAAAACAAAAATTTCAAAATATACATAATAGGCCCATTAAGAAGGGTCAATCGTTGTAGAGGAGAGAGTGCAAACAAGATCTTATTATTTCAATTTTAAGTTCTAGGGTCACACCCGCCTCTTCTATCATCTCATTGCCACATGTCACGTTCCTAACCACCAACAATCAACAATCAACAAATGATATCATTGGTCTGTGATTAGTTGGACAATCAAGAGAGAATTTCTCCGACTGCCGTCAATATAACCCTACGATGACGACGGCGAGAATAACGAACTTCTCAATTACTGTAGGGGGGAGGGGGTTGAAACAGTGCCGATTTTTTGAATTTCTTCCATAGAGACTTAGGTATGTTTGATGTAATCATATTTAACAATCCAATTTCTGAATTTCTCCCACAGAGACTCTATGTTATCTTGATGAATTGTTAATGATTGTAGTGGGTATAGTTTACTCAACTTGATGGATTGTTAATAATTGATGTAATGAGCTAGCCTCATAACAAAAGCATATTGTGCATGATAAATATGAAAATCGGTGTTGCAAAAATTTTAAAATAATATAGTTAAGAAACACACAACATATTTTACGCAATAAAAAGAATTAGAATACAACATGAAACACGATTAAAAAGAATGATGTTAAAAAAAAACACGATTAAAATAATATAAAAATGGAAAATAAAATAAAGTAAAGAACCACACAATATTAAATTGTTAGAAATAGTTCTATTAACTTCAAAACCAATAAAATAAAATAATATTACACAATCAATACAAAATTAAAAAAATGTGGACCACGCTCGCGCATAGTATCTATACATCCAACATATTTAAAAAAAAATATTATCTTAAGACTAATTTTTTAAAAAATAGCTCAAATACCTAAATATTAAAGGTATACGTATTCTACAAGGATTTCAACAAATAGGTTTTAGATTAAAAAAATAAGAAAAAACAAAATTTATGCAAAGAAAACTTTAAATTGTTAAAGATCTTCCCTTAAAAAAACTCAACTAATTGTATGAAATTGACCAAAAAAGGAAAAAAATAAGTAAAAATATGTAATATCCACTAAATAAATACATATAAGATCATAAATTTAAGAAATTAAGAAAATAAACCAAAAAATAAAAATACACATATTTTATGCTGATAGAGACAATTCAATTAATTACCACATTCAAAAAATAAAATAACATTAGACAATAAAAACTGTTTAGAAAAATTGTTTACAACGTCTTCGCGTAGCGCGGATCACACCGGATCACACCTAGTACAGTATATTAGACTTTTGATTTGACTTTGTATAGAAAACAAACTCAAATCACAATAATTTTGTGTACATTAGATATATGTGAATTAAATTAAACAAGTGCGTGCGAGTTTGCTGGACTAACTTCAAGTCGATTGGTTCAATATTTAATATTTAAATAGCATGCGACCTTATTAAGATATTCCGACTAGCCAATCTTACTTATGTAGGTCGATTCAACTCCCCATTTACATTTATTTTTTCCTTACAGTTATAAAAATTTGACATACATCTAATCTATTACAGTATGTCAAACTTTTAAGATCATTGAAAAAATAAACATAAATCGTTTGTTTGTATCCGCAGAGTTTAATAAATATTATTATAGAATAATTAACATCGATACCATTTTCTATAATATTTATTAAACCCTGCTGATACAAACAAACGATTTATATTTTTATTTCTAAACTTTCAATGATCTTACTTTTAGTTATAATTTTTTTGTTCGGGGTTTATCTGTAAAAATAATTTCAAAGATAATCTGCCTCTCACCTACTTGATAGTAATGTTTGTGTTAAATATCCCCCATACCCATAGACGTCGCTTTACCAATTAATTACCACTATAATTTAATTTTATATGATATTTACATAATTTGATTTGATGTCACATTATTTCAACTAATTTGAACTAGAACAAGAAATCAAAAATAATTGGGAGGGATGATATTATACGGTTTAAGGGTGTATGTAACTATTATTCGGGATCCGAGATCCGCTATGAAAATCTGAATATCCGAGGAAGTCGGATCCGGATAGTTAAATTATAAGGTTTGAATATCTGGATCGTTTAAATATACTCCCTATGTTTCAAAATATTACTCTATCTGTTCTGAATTAAATTATGTTTTAATAGTATGCACAAAAATTAAAGAAACAATTAATTTTTGTTTTTTTCTATACTAAAACTTCATTTATTATTCATCTGAACCAATGAACAAATATTCTATAAAATGTAATTGGTCAAAAATAATAAAAAATTATTTAATTTTGCATTGGTAAGTGATAACATCACTTAATTGTAGAAAAAAAAAACTCTCAAAACATCAGTTAATTCAGAACGGAGGAGTAGATGTTTTGACTAAAAACACAAAGATTAATAAATTAATTGTTCTTTAAAAAACAACTATTTAATATTTAATTTAAACAATTAAATCAATCATAAAAAAGATTTCAGAATACAAATGGTCATAAAACACTAAACACATTTAAATTTTGAATGCTGGAACGAGTTAAATGGTTCACATATTAAATCAAAAAAATCATCGAGATCTCCACCTTCCATTTTAACATCTCAGATTTTAATCCAACGGCTGTTACAAGAAAAACACCACCGTCCCGTTCCGTTTTGCCTGTCACATTGGTTTCTCTTTTGTCTCTTTTAACACACTGCCTTGTCGTCTCTGTCTTCTGCTTCTTCCTCTCTCTCTCTCTCATTCCTTTGGTTTATCGTTTTCCTCCACATTAGATCTCTCTCTCTCTCTCTCCTCCTTTTGAGGCTCACTCTCGCTCCATCTCCCTCCGATGCCTCAAATTTGATTCTCCCCTTTCCTTCGATTTTTGTTGGATTTCTGTGTGGGAGTAGTATCGATGGGGCAATGTTACGGGAAGGTTAATCAGAGTAAGCAAAATGTCGGAGACGAAGCTAATACGACTACTTATGTGGTTTCCGGCGACGGGAATCAGATTCAGCCTCTCACTCCTGGTTACGGAAGAGCTAAGAACACTCCAGCTAGGTCTTCGAATCCGAGTCCTTGGCCTAGTCCTTTCCCTCACGGATCAGCGAGTCCTCTGCCTTCCGGCGTTTCTCCGTCTCCGGCGAGGACTTCGACTCCAAGGAGATTCTTCCGGCGGCCTTTTCCTCCGCCGTCTCCGGCGAAACACATTAAGGCTTCGTTGATCAAACGGCTTGGAGTGAAGCCTAAGGAAGGCCCGATCCCGGAGGAGCGAGGAACGGAGACGGAGCAGTCGCTTGATAAGAGCTTTGGCTATGGCAAGAATTTCGGGGCTAAGTATGAATTGGGGAAAGAAGTGGGTCGAGGGCATTTCGGTCATACTTGTTATGGGCGTGGGAAGAAGGGAGAGGTTAAGGATCATCCTATTGCTGTCAAGATCATATCCAAGGCTAAGGTCTTATTCTCGATCTTTGATCATCTCTAGTTTTGGTTTAGTTTACTGCTGCTGCTGCTGATGCGAGAATCTATGGACGTTTTTCTTTTTTGGAATCTGCAATGAGTAATGCTTTACATTGAGGTAGTGAAAGTAAGATTCTTGGGTTGTGGGACAGTGAATTGTCTTTTTCTTCCTGCAGATTCTTTGAGAGGAACAGTGTTGTCTCTTTAGATAGGAAAATGTTTTTGTCTGGCAGTGAGTTGAGTTGACCATAATGTGAACTTTTGTTGATTTGTCTGCATTAGGACAGGATGGCCATCAAAGAATGTGAGTTTGATATTCTAATGTTTCATGAGCTTTGTATTCTTCATGCCTTTGTTTATTGTAGTAGGACATTTTGATTTACTTAGCTGTCGATTTGTAAGCATGTTATGGTCTTCCATGTAATATTTGTTGACTGTTCCATCTTCAAGAAAAGATGATTGGTGACAAACGTAGATTGGGAAATCTTTGTCTGACTGCGTGATGGGAGATCCTTTTGTCTTCATTAGGACATAATGTTGAAGTATGGGTTTCACTTTCGAATGCTCATGTTTGTGTCTCTTCACCTGTTTGCTTACCTAAGTAATGAAGCTTGTCGTCACAGTTTGCTACAAGAAAAAATGAGTGGAGCGTGTGATTTGTTTGACTGTTTAATCTTTCTTTGCTTGGCAGATGACGACAGCAATTGCAATTGAAGATGTTCGCAGGGAGGTGAAGTTATTGAAATCATTATCTGGGCACAAACATCTAATCAGATATTATGATGCATGTGAGGACGCCAATAACGTATACATAGTCATGGAGTATGTCTTGTTTCCTTTTCATATCAGATATTCTGTTGTTTCGGATTGTTAGCGGTTAAAGCACACCTACCATTGCTACAAATTTCTCTATTGCATTTCTTGGAATATACCTTTGTAACCAGTTACCTAAAATAATATTTGCCAGGTTATGTGAGGGTGGAGAACTATTAGACAGAATTTTAGCAAGGTATGTGATCTGATTGCTCTTGGATTTTTTCTTCTTCTACAGCATGTATTCATGCCTATATGCTCAAACATTGCATTCTCTTGTCTCAGGGGTGGAAAATACCCAGAGGATGACGCAAAGGCTATTGTCGTACAAATTCTAAATGTGGTTTCATTTTGTCATCTCCAAGGAGTTGTGCACCGGGACTTAAAGCCAGAGGTCAGTCTCTTCTTAAACTTTCTCTATCTCTATCTCTAGTAGCAATACTAAAAACTCTCCTATTACCTTGTTCAACAGAATTTCCTATTTACATCTAGCCGCGAAGACTCAGATTTAAAGCTTATTGATTTTGGTCTCTCCGACTTTATCAGACCCGGTAAGATTTTTTTGTACTTAAGGCTTTCCTTGATTAGCTTTTTGTTGCCGCCTAATAGTGAAATTTTGTTTCAACTCCTCCATACAGATGAAAGGCTGAATGATATTGTTGGAAGTGCGTACTATGTTGCGCCTGAAGTTCTACACAGATCATATAGCCTTGAGGCTGATATATGGAGTATTGGAGTTATTACATATATACTCTTATGTGGAAGCCGGCCGTTCTGGGCACGGACAGAATCTGGAATCTTTCGCACTGTGCTAAGAACTGAACCGCACTACGATGACTTACCTTGGCCTTCTGTTTCATCAGAAGGTAAAGAGTTTGTGAAACGACTTCTCAACAAAGACTATAGGAAACGAATGTCTGCAGTTCAAGCTTTGAGTGAGTTCTTTCTCATCTTTTTTCACCTGTGATTACAATTAACTGGAACTTGGAGTTCTATTATTGTGAACATTACAAAAACTGATGATATCTTTTATTTCTTATTGTCAGCTCATCCGTGGTTACGGGATGATAGTCGAGCGATTCCTTTAGATATTCTGATCTATAAGTTGGTCAAATCTTACTTGCACGCAACACCTCTTAGACGGGCGGCTTTAAAGGTATCCCCTGCCTTTTTTTTGAGATTCCCAAATTATAATATATATATATATATATAGCAGAAGGACATCGTCTTTCCAAAATAGTGGTTTAGAGTTTGCTTGGGAAGATTAAAGCAGTGAAATGTTGGGGTTTTTTTATTTAATTTTATATTTTCGAACAAATGTATGCAGGCTTTAGCAAAAGCATTGACTGAGAACGAGCTAGTCTATCTTAGAGAACAGTTCATGCTCTTGGGACCAAACAAAGATGGAAGCGTCTCCCTCGAAAACTTTAAGATGGTAAGTTAGTTAACCTTAAGAAAGGCCTTTGGTTTTAAAACATGATCACATCGGTTTTCTTGGTTTTTTTTATAAAAAGATCTTAAAAGCTGCAAGTAAGTTCATTTCTTGCAGGCGCTTATGCAAACCGCAACAGACGCAATGAGAGAATCCAGGGTTCCTGAAATTCTTCACACGGTGAGGACAGTTATATATATATAAACAGAAAATCAATCTTTTGTTTAGCTCGTTTAGACCTCGAATTTAGCTCGGGCTTTCAATGATCTGTTTGACAGATGGAACCTCTAGCGTATAGAAAGATGTATTTCGAAGAGTTTTGTGCAGCAGCGATTAGCATCCATCAACTAGAAGCTGTTGAAGCTTGGGATGAGATTGCAGCCGCCGGTTTCCAGCATTTTGAAACCGAGGGAAACCGAGTGATCACAATCGAAGAACTAGCAAGGGTAATGATTTAAATCCTATTCGTCGAACCGGTTTCGGCCTTTTGGGGATCTAATTTCAAACCGGTTATTTGAACAGGAACTGAATGTGGGTTCGTCTGCGTACGGACACTTGAGAGAATGGGTAAGAAGCAGTGACGGGAAGCTGAGTTTCTTAGGGTTCACTAAGTTCTTGCATGGTGTTACTCTTCGTGCTGCTCACGCAAGACCTCGATAGTCCTTTATTTTTTTAGGTTTTTGTTTTATATATTTTTTTTATCTCCACCAGAACAGAGTAAAAGACTTCTGAGAGACGTGAGGGGTATTTTCGTCCGTTTGTTTTATTTTTCTTTATCATATTATAGAGTTTAATTTGAAGGTACAGAAGACAAACGAAAAGGAGAAAAAATGTGCATAAGGTAGATGGAAGAATTCACACATTTTTTGCAATATATTATTAGAATAATAACTATGGTTTCGAGTAATATTTATTTGGAAGAATGTATATGTTATAATGAGATGTATATGTTATCTTCTTTTTACTTTTGCAGTTTTCTTTAAGCGAACCACTTCATCATCTCTATTACATTAAATCCTTTGGAAAATTTGATATCATAATTAGTATTGTTCTGATTTGTAACTTGAAATCATTTTCAGCAAAAAAAATTGTATAGTCTAATATATGATTCATGCTAGCTAAGAGACAAGAAAGTTAGGCTATCCTAATCACCAAAATTAAAATTGAAATGAAAAGTTATAAAACAACAATTAGTGATAAGATAACCAAAAAAAAGCTAAGCCTTGCCTTTTCTGTAATGGTGCCGACAATCGAATCATGACCATTTATTACAAATTATGATAGTGAGATGAGTGGGTTTCTTCGTACCCTTTAGTCTACGGAAATACAGGGAATCAACAACGCCCTTATATTGTAGTCAAATGTTTTAAGTGCATTTTTGTGTTTTATAAAGTGTATACTGATCTGTTTCATTATAAATTTTTAAAAGCGTGAAGTTTTAAAAATAGTACATAATTTTTTTGTCTTTTTACATTAAAAATATAAGTTAATATCTAATTACAAACAAATCAACTAATAAAAATATTACAAAATATAAATGTTTTCAAAAATTAAATTAAATCAACTTTTGAATAAAAGTTTGAAAAAAGCAAATAAAATGAAACAAGACTTTTCTAAAACATATTGTACTAGATTAGGACTCGCATATATGCAGAGTTTATAATTTAATATTTTATAATCCGTAAAAAAATATTAAAATGTTAAAACAATATTAGTTCACTCGTGAAATTTAAATAAATAAGATTGAGAGCTAATATGAAATCACACACATTTAAAAAAAACCTAACAAGATAACAATTATTTATTTATTTTGATTTTCTAATTTGTTTTCTATCATTTTATTTCAATTTAAATTTTGTCGCATGTTTCTAAATATTTAGTTTTTCCTATTACTCATATATCTATTTTTTTTTAAATGATAAAGTAATTCTCATATTTTTATTTGAATTATATTTACTCTTTTTATTTAATAATATTTGATTTTTTTAATTTACATAATTATTTAAATTATTTTAACAAATTGGAAAAATAAATTACACGTGTCACAATCTAATCGATTGTCTATTTTTTATTTTTATTTAGTAACTTTACCTTTTAAGATTATAAATCATATATAATTTTTTCTGAATTTTTCCTTATCCTTTTTTTAAAAATTAATTTTAACTTTTGGGATAAATTTACGTTTTCTATTTTTATTTTTTGTTTAATAATTTTACCTTTTAAAAATAGGAAATGATTATAATTTTTTTATCATTGTTAATATTATGTGACAAATCTAATTAGAAATTGTCTACACATGTCAATATCTAATCGATTGACTTAATATGTGTTGCAATCAGGTGAGTTAGTAATTTTGAAATATTCAACTTTATATAATAAGATAACGGAACGGAGGGAATATGGGTTTTTGAAAGGAAGATTGTCTAAAATTAATGATTGATTTCTTATTTTACTCATACATATTCAAGTTAAAATGTAAATCTAAATGAAAATCTTAAAGATAAAAATTGAAGGGAAAAAAAGTATAATTAATATTATTCTGTTTGATAAAAAATGTTAATTTGACACATTTTATACATATTAAGATAATTAATAAAAATTATATTTTTTCTTTATTAATATACTACAAAATTTTCCTTTTTTATTAATATATTAAAATAATAGGGTTAAAACTAGTTTTTTAATAAAAATTTTGCATTGAAAATACAAAGTGATAATCTTTATGAAATAAAAATAAAATTATAAAATGATATTTTTTGTAAAACGAAAGGAGTATAATAATAACAAGAAAAACGTTTTATTGGTCGTCTTAGCTTTTTTGTGGTGTTTGTGATTGGTAAAATAGGGATCTTTGGAATTAACGCATGAGAGTAAAGACTCTGAAGGATGCATTTACTCACCTGCTAACTTTGGAAGATGTATTGCTATTTACTTCATTGTGTATCAGTGTATGTAATTGACTAAATTGTGATGTAAATTCTCTATTGATTAACATACAACAGTAATAAATTTTAAAGTCAAATGAAATTGAATGCTTTTTGGACCAGCCGTTACAATGGAAGATAAAAGGAAATGTTTTAAACGAAAAAAGAATTTTGAGAATCACTCCTTTTTTTGTTTCTATATTTAAAATAAAATTATTGTTTTTGTTGTCACAATTTTTTTCTCAAAATACCACATTTATGCTTGATTATTCAATATTACAAATAAAATCCAAAATACAACAACTTTAATGTTTATGCAAAATTCAAAAAGAAATTGGGTACTGAATGATTTATGAACCATTCATAAACCTAAAAGTTGAGTTATTTTCAATTATTTTTTTCTAAGATTATTGTATTTTTGCAACTAAAAGTTATTTTGCCGATATTTTCGAATTTGTTTTTGCTAAAATATTTATCTCGTATAATGTTTTTCCATTGTTTTCAATTTTGTACGTCTCTTAACTAAATAACAAATGCAATTTTCCAAAAAAAAAAAAAAGTGTCATCTTCTTCGTTTCTTTGTGATCATCGTCGTCGTGATTATCTTGAGTCATTCAAAAATGGCTAACCAATAAAAGAAGAAAAAAAATCAGAAAATTAACTTCCTTTAATCTTGAAATTCCATAAAAATTACAGAAAATTCACTTCATTCTTGGGTTAGGCCAGTTTTGGCTCCACAACTCCACAAGATCAACCAAAATAAAAGATTAACATTTTAAACATAGACAATTATTCACCAC
Source organism: Eutrema japonicum (assembly GCA_030161315.1). Taxonomy (NCBI): domain Eukaryota; kingdom Viridiplantae; phylum Streptophyta; class Magnoliopsida; order Brassicales; family Brassicaceae; genus Eutrema; species Eutrema japonicum. The sequence goes on along the minus strand of BSQW01000003.1, from coordinate 53,969,914 downwards.
CATCTATTCATCTTCATCATTCATTAATCATCAAGCTCTGAAACATCCAACAAGGTGATGATACTGGTCACGACCGCTATGTCTGTGATGATGGTTATTATTACCATTATAAACCGATCTCTCTCCATCAATCAAACCTTGAACGTAACGAAACTCCGCCACGTGGCAAGGAATTGTGATGGTGCCCTTTTGATCGAATCCATACTCATCTTCTGCTTCTTTCAAGAGCTGCATGAACAATGGATGATTAAAGTACAAAACAGGAACTATAAATCTCTGTTGCTCTTCTCCTTGTGATCCAACTTTGATCGCTAAACATCCTTTTGGAACATCTTTGTTTTTGACCGTTTGTTTGCGATGTAAATGGAAGCTTTTCAGAGTTTTTTCTCCAGTACCCATGATTTATAGAAAACGTTTTTAAAAAGATGAAAAAAACAAGAAAGACTCAGAGGAAGAAGAAAAAAGATTCTAGCTTCCTTGTGGTTTTTTTGAAAAAAAAAACAAAAATCTCGAGAAAATTTAGGCTAGAAAGCAGGCCACGGGTCTTCAAGTGTAAGAGATGAGAGTTCGAGAGAACTAATCAAGTTGCTCATTTTTTTTTTTCTTTTGAGTGGAGATAACAACAATCAGATGAGGGAGCTTTGTTTATAACGAGGAAAATATATAAATTAAAAAAAAGTCCATCCAAATAAGATGAGACGCTCCTATTTTCTTATTCAATTTCTCATAATAAATGCAGTGGTGGTAATTCAAAATTTCCTATTTGGTTGTCATTTGCTTTATAAAAATCTGATAACAACCAATGGGTATTTTAAGAAGTTTATAATCAGCAATAATTATGAAAAAATCAACGATAATATAATATTTAAGAGGAGAAATTCTATCGAGTAGTACTTTCCAATATTATAAATAAATACAATCTATACTATTAAAAGGGAGACAAAAGGGAAACATATTTTGTCTGCAAACAAGAATATATACATATAAGACTATAATTTATCTGGATAATTGGTTCAATATTAATAAAAGTGCATTTTATTTTATACATATAATTAATTCCGAAATTTTAAATATTAATTTATATTACTTTAGATTTCCTTAAATATATGTTAAATTATTTACCAAAAATCATAAAAATCAGTTGTTATTGTATATTTACAAAAATAATAATAACCAGATATTAATTTCGATCTAATTTAAATATTCTAATTTAAATAATATTTTCATAACAACGCAGATGATAAACGAATATGTTATTGTATTTTTTATCATAATCAATCGGCCTAAAAATTCAAATATTCAAAACTAGTATATATTTATATTATACGGTAATATGATGCGATGAGTTGGGGTTATGTTTTTATAATTGTGGTGCATTGTATATTGGTTTGTCAAAATATGCAAGATAGTGGGTTGATTCAAGGCAGATAAAAAGGACGGATTAGTCCATTTTAATACTCATAAATATATAAATTGGTTGTGTGGTAATCTAAATTCACATAATAACAAAGCTTATATAACTTTTATATCAGTTTATAAATAAAAAAAAACTCGGTTCACCTCTTTTTCCAATCTTTACGTTTCTTGTCTATTTTTTTTTCCGTAGTACTGTACTTTATTAACTTAAATCAGAAATTTCAAAGCTATAAAATCATACGGATATATACAACCAAGACATACGGATATATAAATTTTAAATTTCAACAAAAAATAAAAGACAAAACAAATATTTAATTTATTTCCTATCTAATTTATTTCGTCATTATTTTTCACTTTTTGTAAATAATATATATTTAATCAAGTCGTATTGGTCCAGAAGTAACTCCCCAATGAGAGATTTTTGGTTCAAATCGCCTTGGTTATCCGGAAGTCCCTCATAAATGAGATAGAAACAAAAAACCAGATATCTCCCTGAGTCTCAGGAAATTAGTCTGAACTTTGGTTTGGGATCCTCCCTTTGGTCTGGGATCCTCGCTGATTATAAAAAATATATAAATGTTAAATTTCAGCCAAAAAATAAAAGAAACGGAACAAATATTTTTATTGGTTGTATATATGATACTCTGTGTATAATTTATATAGTATTAAAATAATTTTTGTTATTGTTCATATAGACCCAGTTAATTATACGTCAACAGATAGTTTTAAGTGTGCTAATGTGGTCAGCAACTGAGGTCTGAGCATTAATGAGTAATGACGACCAAGTAATATTGGGTTGGTGACTCAAGAAAAAAGGTTGAACTTTTAATTAAGTACTAAACCGAGTAAATAGGTCGACATATTACTGTTTTACCTAAAACCTGGAGCAACATGTAATGACAAAAAATATTTCAAGACACTTTTTGTGTTCAAACAAAAATAAATACATATAATATTATAATTTATGTGCATAACTATATTTGTTGTTAAACATATCATTTTAAAAAAAAAATTTACATAATATTTTTATTGTTAGATATAAATATTCTAATTAATTATAATATTTATAAATAACATTTAATCTCTATTTAATTGATTTAATTGATTAAATTATATAAAATATAATGATATTAATTCGTGATTGTATAGATTAATTGTATATTTTATGTTTGTACGTGGTTGTATTGGTACTTAAAAGAACAGTTTTTAATCCGAATTTAAAACTTTAAGTGGCGTCCAAATTAAAAAAATTATGTTTGGTTTAATATGTTTATTTAATTTAATAATAATTAGACCAAATGATATAAATATTATTATTAAAGATATTTTAACTTGATAAATTTTCAAATATTCAAAATTAGTATGGTAGAGCGTGTTAGAATTATGTTTTTACAATTGCGGTTATTTTGGGTTGGTTTGTCAAAACATGCAAGATAGTATGCTGATTCGAAGAAATTAAAATGATGGGTTATCCCATTTTAGCACTCATAAATATATAATTTGTGAATTTTAATTTTAATAAAACAATAAAATAATTAGTTGTGTGATAATCTAAATTCACATAATAAAAAAGTTTACAATTAATATTACATCGATATATACTTAACTAACTTATACTCTTATTCTACTAATATCCACAATATGATAACATCATATAATATTCTACTAATATCCACAATATGATAACATCATATAACTTTTATATAAATTTAATTTTTTGTAAGATAGCAAATTTTGCTATTAGTTAAGGTTTTATAAATCACATAATCATGATTTTTTTCATTAAAATTTAAGTCAAACATTTTCGTTAGTGTTTGAACAATATGAATTTTACAAAATAATGTATGCAAATTATTGTTTTTGTACACATCGCGGATTAGATTCTAGATTTCTTATAGCACGAGTTAAAAATATAGTATGAACATCAAAACACACATAACAAATCAACAAAATATTACTCTCAATAAAAAATTTAAGAATTAAAAATTCAATATATTTGAATCAATAATACTTAGATTAAATTTTATTTCATATTTTATCTTTTATATATTTCAAAATTTAGTTTACAAAAAACTTTATCCTCCGCGGATGTGAGGATTATAATCTAGTTAAGAACATTAAAAGTGTGATCAAAGTTTATAAATAAAATTTAAAATTGACTATTCTCATACATTCAAGAATTTGTCAGTTATGAAATTTGGCATTTAATTTTAACTATTCGTCATAAAGAATTCATATATCTTCCATGGTTTCGACTTTCGACCAACAAAAAGAAATAAAACAGTTTCGACCAAAAAAACATATACTCCTTCTATTACATAATAAATCATCATTTTTTACAATAAATGTAGTGTATGATTTAATGTAAACTTGCTTAATATTAATAAAGTATAAATATAACCAAAATTCAATAGTTAAGTTATTAGTTATGAATATAACAATAGAAACAAAAATTCTTCATTGGTGTAAAATATATATGATTTTGTCAAAGAAGAATATTTAGATATTGAAACGAAATTAGCCGTATAGAGGTGTAAAAATATATATAAAGAAAAAGGAAATTTATATTGAAACTGATGGAACAATTTATAAGAAACTTCTTTCACATATAGTTATTATTTTTGAAAATCTGATAACTTTTATTTAGTTATGACAAAATTATAAATCTAACAAATATAATAAATTAAGTAAAAGACATTTTTAAAATTATTGGCACAATGGCGATCAATCGACTGCTTTCGTTTCGTTATACTGTAAATACGTGGAGCAATTATTTATTCATTATAGTTCAAAAAAAAAAATGTATTGGAGCGGCTTAGGTATTGTTAGTTATAAAGAAACCGAATCAATGTCGTCACATGATGAAGATGTGGTCTGTGGAGGTGATGTATATTTTGAATTTTTATAATCAAAAGTCGCTTCTATATACGTAATATTATGTTTCAATATCTAAACCTTACAAGTATGATATACATACATTTTTAGTACTCCTATAGAGATGTCATAAATCCAAAGTTGGGGACAATTCGATGAACAAGAAGCAGCCGATTTAGGACATGTCCACGTACAAACCTATATATTCTTCTTCTTTTTTTATTACATCTGCAATCCTCACTAAAAATTAGCACAATTCGGTCAAATAAAGCCTAACCGTCGTTTGGGTTAAACGGGTTTAGCCTAATCTGCAATCGTTATTATTTTTGAAAATCTGATAACATTTAGCCATTTCGTTCTGAGCGTTTCATGTTATCGAATGTAATAAATAAGGCAGTAACTAATGAAAATGGCTAAAATTTATGCAAAAAACACACACACAAAATTCGTATAAAGAAAAATTGGGGAAATACTTTTTTTATGCTCAAACTCTATATTTTAAAAGAGGAAAAATGTTTTAAAAGAATCTAATAAATAAGGCAGCTTTGAATTCGTACAAATACAATACATATATTTTAAAAGAGGGGAAAAAGCTAAAAAAATACCCAAACTCTACATAATTTGGATGTTTAATACATGAATTGTTTTGGTTCCCCAAAAAATACACAGACTATTTTTTCGTTTTGTTTTTAATACTCAAATTATTAATCATTTTTTTTAATACTTAAACTATCAAATCTGTGTATTTTACCAAATTTATTTTATATAAACCCAATTTTACCGTCTTCTGTTTTCTAAATTTGATTTATTTTATTTAAAAAAACAAATTTAATCATTTATAAAAGAAAATAATTAGAAAGACAAATCAATCGAAGCTGTTTCATCATCATCATCCTCGCTAACACAATAAATAAAATAATTAGATTTCATCATCATCATCCTCGCCAACACAATCGGAGGAACCATCGGAGCCAAATTTCACCGTCCGGACTTTCACGGTGGAGAGAGAAGAGAAATCGTAGCAAGTGTCAAAGAGAGAGATGGGCGATGTTCCTTTTTTTAAATCCGCAGCAAATTGTAAGCTTGAGTCTGAAGACGAGTCACGGCGGTTCTACAGTCCAATATCACTCCTCCGGCTCCCGAAGCGTCTACTTCGAACACCGACGACGGGATCGAGACCTGTTGACCACCGACTCTGAATCCGCTGAGCCCGACGTAGTAGAAAGTGTCGATCATGTTGTTACGGAGAAGCGGAGCCGTCTTGTCTCCGGTGCCGATTTGGACCGAGTTGAAATCGAGGCTCGACGATTTACCAGAGTCACGATCAATGAGGCAGTACGAAAACGACTTCGCTTTGATTTGATTCGTCATCGATAAAGCTCCACCTCCTAAACCGAGTAAATCGGCTGCTCCGGTGAATAAACCTTCGTTATCGTGACCACACCCCAAAGAGACATCATGTACCTTCCTGGAGTTGCCAAACATCACCGTATATGTGGCGTAATCTCCGACGGTAGAAGAAGATGGAGATTAAGCCGACGAAGACGAGCGACCAGAAGGCGAGCTTAGCGATGGAGGATTCGCTAGTGCATCTGCTGCTTCATTGGATGATTATTTTGGGGATTTTTTATTTGAAGATTTTGATTTTGGGAATTTTAGGGATTAGTTATGGGTGGGTGGGTGGAGATTATTTTGTTTAATCGCGTTTCATTTCACCGGAGGGAAGTCTCTTAATTTGCCGGCGAAGAATTATACGTTCGGCTTCGCGTTTGCTCCGACGTCGTCGTTTTTTTGTTATTTTCTTTTATAAATTATTAATTAAAAAAAAAAATCAAATTTAGAAACCAAAAGAGGGTAAAATTAGGTTTTTATAAAATAAATTTGGTAAAATACACATATTTGATAGTTTAAGTATTAAAAAGAGAGTGATTAATAGTTTGAGTATTAAAAACAAAATACATAATAGTCTGTATATTTTTTTGGGAATCAAAATAGTTTGTGTATTAAACGTCTAAATTATGTAGAGTTTGAATATTTTTAAGCTTTTTCACCTTTTAAAGAGGAAAAATCAAAAATGTGTTTCGATTTCTTGACGAGTTGAACAAAAAACGAAGCCGTCCAAGGTAGCGAATACTTTATGGTACATTGAAAAGAAGAAAAAATGTATAAAAGTTTTAAAGTAAAAGAAAAAAAGTCACATGTCACTCTATCAGTATCTATATTTTTTTTGAATGAAGAACTCTATCAGTGACAGTATCTATAGAACCAGTAAATAAAATAATAAAAATGAATATCATAGATCCGTTTTAAATTCGTGGCGTTGACGTCTTCTTTGCCTTGAAGATTTGTACTTCGAGTAAGATTTGATTTCCAACTTAATTAGCGCTTCAAAACTTAATTAAATAGATCTTTACAAGGATAATCTTGGTTTAGTTTGCGGTCGTTGGAAGATTGAGTTGTCGTACCTGCGTTTATAAGTTTTCATTCGTAAATTTCTCTTCCTTTGTACTTTGTTTTCCTTTTGTGGGCTAATTGTTCTATTATCGTATGTGTTAATAACCTGTTTATGTAATCTATTCAAGAAAATCAATATAACATTCCGACGAAAAGAAAAGAAAAAAGTTGGATCGTCGAAATAGATAAGAATCATCAGATAAAGCAGAGCACACTAACAATAATGATAACAATATTCACTTTGTGTGAAAAATGAGACAACGATATATTAAAAAATGTCAACTTTGTGGGACGGTGTGGGTCGACCTTGGATGATATCTTTATTATCTTCCCCTTATATACTTTCGATTTTAACTTTTTTTTTTTTTTTTGACAAAAGATATTCTATTTAAAATGTAAAGTAACCAATTACAAGCTATGACCTTGTTAGGTCATACAAATGTTATAGTAGTAGAAGACATTAAGCAAAAACTTAGTCTAGTTGCGAGAACTACCAAAGAATCCGAAAATAAGAAAATGAAGAGAAAAGGTGGAGAAAAACAGAAGAGATTACTTATGAACACCTCGACCACGCCGTCCTCGGGCACTAACCACATTCCACTCAGTCTCTTGCATCTTTTGGGATGGTTTAACATGCCTATCCCACAAAATCCGTTGAGCTGACGCACTCATGTTAATGTCTAGAGATTTGGCATCCTAATCACCCATTCCATACACTTCAATTCCTTGTTCATTACCATCTAAACTACACAGAGAAGATTCAATACCTGAAATAACATCAACAATCAATGAGTTTTCTGGGAAAAGGGAGGCAACATCAGCCGCGATAACAGTGAAAACCAAGCTGGGGAGGATAACCTCAAAGTTGTTTGTTTCTTCTGCCTTTGACAGCATCGTGGTGAGAGTCATGTCTTCTACAATTTCAGGTTGAATGTCCAGAAGAGCAAATTGGTTTTTAGTAGTTGCAGTGGCAGGAACATATATAGGCTGGAGAAGTAATTGTTTTAGTGCATGCATCAACAGAATCAGCGCTAATAACGCGCATGCAAATAACATAAATTCTAATGGATAATTTGCATAAATCGGGATAAAGCTGATAACAACAATTGGTTTTTTATCAATCATCATATATATACTATACAAATCAATCATCATATGTATACTATACAAATCAGAATTTATGTTTCATCACTTGCATTCGCAAGTCAATTACAAGATAAAAATTTATGTCAGTTTGCGGTTTTACATATAAGATTAAGTTTTTCACAAATTTCCTAAATTACTCTTTCTCTACCAGTATACAATATCAATCCAGACTATAATTCTTTCGCTGAAAAAAAACCCTATAATTCATTATGTTTATCACAAATCATTTTTTTCACTTAAAAAAGGCAATTTAATGAGACAACACTAAGAGCATGTCCATTGGTGAGGTTCTAAAAATGGGTATCTAAATTTTTTAGAACCTCACCTTTTAGAACCCCAACATTTTGTGTGTTAATTTTTAGAATCTGTATCTAAAAGTTCTAATTTTAGAACCCATCTCTCTTCTTTTAGAACCTCTCCAATATTTATCAATTATATATCATTATAATTTTTTAGAACTCTTCTATTTAGATCTCCTTGTTGAACATGATCTAATGGGGCGAAAAGGGGTATAAGTTCATAATTTAAATAATAAATTATGGAAGCGGTAATGGGCCTTCAGTTAAATTAAGTCTTGTTGGCTAAGTCAATATGATGGCCTGTCTTGGCCCAATTAAAATCCATGAGTATTTTATTATTTTGCTTAAATTGAAATCTATACTATTAAAATATGATATTTTTGAAATCAGTTTCTAAACTCCTTTTATTTTTTAAAATAAATTGAACTTGTTACCCAAACATGTTTAAGATTTATTAAATTTATTGTAAACTTAAAAAATACAAATGAAATATATTTGAATAAATAATACTTGAATTAGGTACAAATTAGGTGTAAATTTAGAATCTAATTAAAATTAAAAGATGGGTACAAATTAGGTAGAAAGGAAACAAAAATTAGTTAGACGGTGCACTCTTTATACTATACAAGTATCCACTGAGAAAACATTTGATATTAAAGCGGTTTAAAATCAAACATTTACAGAAGTCTGTCTAATCAACCTCTTACAAAAATCAATACACTTTTATGAAAAATGCATTATTTTTAATATGAATAAAAATATCACATGTGGTAAATATTGAGGATAACCGCCTTTAAGTGCTTGACATTGACAATTCGCTTTCTATATTCATATACATAAATGTCATTTATACAACTGGGAAAACAAAAATTCAATTGACATGAAATAACAGCCGAGGAAAGACACTGAAAACCGTAGAAAGAAAAAAAATGTGGTCAAAGTCTTCGGTTAAAAGTACATAGTAAAAAGATTAACCGATGAGCCATCGAAACCTTGTGAAAAAAAACAAAAAAAACAAAAAAACTTTAGGACGACCAAAAACTATACTAAAACTTTAGGAGTATATTTTAATTTTGTTAGTAGTTTATTCATTAATCGTTTCTTAAAGACGCTCTCTTTTTGTCAACAACTACGTTTCTTTCGCCCGACTTCGACATTAATTTATAATTTTGTTCCTTCGATTTAAATTAGTCAAGTGTTTCTCAATTTCGAAATATAAATTTAACAAAAATAAATCGCAGTATGAAACTCTGTGCGTAGCAGTAGTACTTTGAAATTTACATTATCGCATATATAACCAACTTAATTTGTTCATCTCTACGTTGGATAGACTTCGCCTAGTTTTCAAAATATCTGGAATCTGTTCATCGTACATTAAGAGGATAAGATTTCAAGAATAAGTCTGGATTTAAGATTCTTCACGACACAAGTGAAAGATCTAAGGCATATAGTAAAACAACTCTCCACGAGCAGATGATACAATACAAAAGAATTATATAGAGCAATTAAGTAATAACAATAGATCATACAAAATTAAGTTATTGCCGAGACTAATGAAGTCATTTTTCATTTGAGTGAAACATAAAGATGATTACAAAATTTACAATGCTTGTAATTTAGAAGGAGAAAAAGACTTCCAAATTCAAGCTCTTGATCGTCCCATGCATAAGTTATCCTTAGATTTAAATGTATTAGTGACGAAGGAAACAAAATTATAATTAATTTCAGAAGATAATTCAGAAAACCCTAGTTGTGTCACAATAGTTTTTATTGTATTTTCAATAAAAGATAATTGTGTCACAATAGTTAATTAGAATTAAGATTCGAATCTAGTAGATCTGGTGTGTTAATAAGAAACAGACAGATCTGAAACTAAACTATCATCATCATGCATGACCATGAAGATCCAATCTTATAACTTAATTCTTCGTGACAAAAAAAAAAGAAAAGCAATCATAGCTGAATCATAGCAGTGCAGAAAATTTCAAAAGTATAAACATATATATGTGGTAAAAAGGTTGTAATGATGAAACTTTTTCAGATTCCAAGAGCAGTAAGAAAGTCAGATTCTTTCATCATTACACCAATCTGCAAATACCTGAAAAAACCTTCTTTTTTTTTCCTACGGGTCCCCAAGGAAGAAAAACAAAAAGAATGCAAATAATCGATAAAAACATGTAATTGAATCCGAGAAATCAAGGTAAAAGAACAAACCTTTAGCATGGTTCAATTCCAAGAACTGAAACCCTAAATTAAGAGAAAGGGAAGAAGAAGAACTTTGGAGTAATCAGGGAGCAATAATTGGGGGGAATGAAGCCTGGTCCGACGACGCTAAAACCCTAATCAGATCTCAAATCTGGAGGTTCGATTCGATTAGATCGAAGAAGATCCAACATGAAATAGAGAGAGAGAGAGCCAGAGTCCTCGAGCCAGACAACATTCCCCTCAAAAGAGAAAGCCCCCTTCCTTTTCAAGAACCATCATCGATCGATATTAAAATATAGGGTTTGTAATTATCTTTAAATATCTCTCTCTCTATCTGTTCGTCCCCCACGAGATCCGGCTAAGATCAAGGGAGAAGCAGAGAGAGATGGAGAAGAAGAAGATAAGTGAGTGGTGATGATGGAAGAGAGAATGAAGAAATAAAAAGGGGTTTTTATGAAGAAATTGAGTAGTGGAGAGCCAAAGCTATACAAGACAAGAAACATGGGTGTCTCTGGCCCCACACGCTCTCCTCTCTCTATACGTATGTGGCTTTTTAAGTTTCAAGATCTCGCAGTAAAAACATTGGAATTACTTTTTGAGACATGTCCCTGGATTCCCATTTACTATGTTATTATTACTTGTTCAGGTAAAAATGAAATCTAAGTTCCCATCCCTTTGTACTAATTTTATATATTGAGCCCGTATCCAACGTTCTCTATGTATTTACTTACGTAATGTTGTAATTAGAAAATAAAATGGTTTAAATTACCGTGGCCTGGTTTTAAATAGTGTCGACCGTATATAATGACAAAATATAGGGAATATAGTGCCGATCAAGAGTTGTACTAACTGATTTAATATTTTTGAGTGATATACATTGTATATATTTTGTAGGCGATACCTTGCAAGCACAAAATGTTTTGTGCAGATGATAAAAAGCCGATTTGCAGTAATTTTGTTGTTCTCGTTTAGTAATTGGGGTTTGTTTTGAAGTGTAACACATTTTTATGGATTATAACCGACTATGTATGCAGATCTGTATGTATGTTATAGTAGTGCTTATACTCAAGTATAGAAGACAATTTCTTTTGTGTCAACGTCTTGCTTAAACATTTTCCAACCATAAAGTGCATTCTAATAGGAGATAGACGAGCATCGTGTTCTATCGCCAGTTATTCTGCAAGTTTACAGCCTCAAATTTCTACTAACTCAATCGCCAACAATTATATAACCCAATAACAATATGTTGATTCAGCTCTATGGTCCCCGGAAGGTAAAAAAAAATGAAAAGAAATTGGATGAACCGCGTAAGAGCGGTGAAAGAGAAATGAAAAGGTAGGAAAAGTACAAAGACTATGAATCACGAAATAAATTATAAGAATCAAGAAAACAAAAACATAAATTTGAGAAATGGAAAGGGAATCAAAAAGGGAGAAAGGAGTGACTATAAAAGTTAGTCAGAGGAGTGGTTGAGTTATTGATCTGCCCAATATTAGCATTCTTCATTTATTGTCTCTCTCCTTTTTTTTCTTCTTCTTGTTTCCTTCCTTATTTTAATATTTTTGCTTTACCTTTATTAAACCGTATTTTAATATTTCAAATTTAATATAAAAGAACCTTTTTTTTCTTGATGCATTTAATTTGGTATTACAATGAATCATATATGCTCACTTTTTAAAGTACATAATAACACGGTTTCATAAACAACCAAATATGATACGAATATACAGTAAATAACATCATTTTAGACAATTAATACAATTTTTTTTTAATTCTTATCACGAGATTTTATTTATTGAGGTTATGGGCCGCGGCTCACATATCCCCCGGAATAGAGCATAGTGTGATTCTACCATTTAGGACGGACAAATCTAGTTATCCAAATAAACTATCTAATATGCAATACAAAATATCATAAAATTTGCAATATGATGAGATATATGAAAAGCCTTGACTCGTTATATGTAAGAAACTGTATTTTCTTATATATTTTACGAACTATTAGACCAAATTCGTTTTTTACCGACAACTCGAGGTTTTAACAGCACCTTATATTATTAAAAAACAGCAATATATTTCAAATTCATCATGTTATTTTATTGTAAGTTTCGAGTCGTCGAGGTTCGTGTAATGGTCCATGGGGAACTCTAAATGTTGGCCCATTTCACTCGGCGACTCTTTTTGTGATTTTAAGTCAAAGTCTCTGCCTTTTCATACACTTTTATTTATATAGAAATATTTTAATTCATTTTATTGATGGCTTCATTTCAACATATACCTAGTGAAAGCGTATTGTCTACTTGGTTAACTTGTCGTACAGATCATTAGTTTTAAAACGACTAATGGAATTTATGGTAAAGTCTTTATCCTCGACTTGGGTTTAAATTTTCCTACGTGAGAAGGTTCTCAAAATTCAAGATTTTTTTTCACACAGGAACAAAAAAAACGGTGACAATGCATGTAACGGAGATGAAGTCATCATGTTTTATAACGGTAAACGTTTTAGTCAACGAGGAAGGAAAAGAAAAGCAATTATGTAATCAATCTGGTAATTAATACTTACTCTGATTTTTCGAGATTTAGCTAGAGATTTATTCAGTCTGTGCATTGTTTTCACGCAAACAGATCACTTTAATGAAACTGGCAGTTATGATTGTTTCTCTTACGCAATAACTAAGCTCATGATAATTTCTTCAATATCATTATTACTTGATGAATACAAGATGTTTTAAAGTTTTTATTTTGTTTCAAAATATAAAATGTTCTCACTTTTTAATGCAAAATTTAAATGTGTTTAGTGTTTTCTGACTATTTGTATTCTGCAGTTTTTTTAATGATTAGTTTAGTTGTTTTAAATTAAATACTCTCTCCGTTTTTTTTAAGTGTCGTTTAAGGTTTTTTCACGCATATTAATAAAACAATACAATTCTTTGTTTTACCCCTTATTAATGCACTATATAATGTGTTCACACTCATTAATGAGCTAGAAAATAGGGATAAAAGTGAAAAATTTATTAAAAATCTGCATTGAAAATGTAAAACGGTACTTAAAATGAAACAAAATTAAAATCCTAAAACGACAATTAAAAAGAAGCAGAGGGAGTATTAAATAGTTGTTTTAAAAAAACAATTAATTTCTTAATATTTGTGATTTTAGTCAAATCATCTAATATTTTACAACAGATGGAGTATTTTTTTTCTTTTCAAATTTCTATTGTCTCCTCTAGTATGTGCATTGTAAATGTAATTATTCTACGCTAAAAACGGGGAAGAAAAAGGAGTCACTTTTCTATGACTCGCTTTTGAAATAAAGTTATGTGCTTTAGTCAACTAATTAATACCTACTTTTGTTTGTGTAATTTTATGGCTTTAATAATTGTCATTTTAAAATAAGCTAATCAATCAGCCAGCTGGAATACGAATAGTTAATTGGTAAAAATGTATATGTAAGAAACCCTAATTAGATTACCAAAACATAGAATCTTAGTTAGTGTATGGAAACATGTATATGGCACGTTGTGGTGCATTAACATTTTGATATGTCATTGTCTCATTTATATTTGTAAATATATATGGTACATATTTCACACTTTACTAAAGACAGAATTTTTTTTTCTTTATAAAAAACGAAGATATAAAAAGCCAGAGAGTGCCCGCGACAAGTGCTGCAACATTTTGTTTAGCTAGCTAGTGTCCAAGAAATCTAATGAATTTTCCACGTAGATTTTTTTATATAATGGAATGATATAACTAAGAAATAGGTAGAAACTGTAGATGAGAATGACAAATGGAGAAGACGATTCTGGCTACAGATTTCAACGTTTTTGACAGTCTTCGAGAGTTGTGTTTTGTGTTGTGTCCGAGAGAGAGACGACGTAAATGTCAAATCCCTGCATATCCGAACCCACGTTGTCCATTCTTACATTCCTTTAAGAAACAAAAGCTAATTAATTTTAACATCTTTTATCGGTTAATTCATTTACCTATCTATTGTTTTGTTTATTTTTTCTTTGGACGGAAGAAAAGTTTATTTATCCACGTAAAAAATAGACTTAATTGACCGGTCAACCAAGAGAAAATCATTTTTTTTATAGTCCACTCTCTTGAATTTCTAATTGTGTGATTAACTATTATTATAACCATATTTTTCAAATTATTTAAAACCTATTAAGTGTACTGATTTTCAAAACTACTCCCTCTGTTTTAAATTAATAAATGTTTTATAAAAAATTATTTTTAAAAGATAATTTTTAAAAAAATTTATATACATTTTTATTAGTTAATGATGAAAAATTGTAAATTTCAAAAAAAAAAAATTTGAATTTATTTAATTACTATTGGTTTTAGAGTTATACAATATTGATAATCACAAAAAATGATATATTTATTATAATTATATTTTAATTTGTTTTCTTAATATATATGGAAAAAAACTAAAAACATCTATTAATTTGAAACAGAAAAAATGTATACTTATATGCGTGTAACGAATGCAATGACACATAATAACGTATGAAAAATTGTATCCACGGCATAGAAAATTACGATAGATCTATTAATTGCATACTTTTATTTGTTAACGCTATTAATTTCCATACTCTAAATTGCAGAGCTTAAATGAACAATTATAAAAGCTTTGAGTCCCATAAATCAATTGACTAGCCACTAAACGAAATATTCTTCTTTGTTTATAATGTACTTAAGGTGCGACCGTTTCTTATGTATCGAAGGACTAAACATCAAACTTGATTGTTCTACAACAAAAAAAACTGAAATAAAGCAATTAGAATTTAAGAGAAAAAAAGGATAAAGCAATTAGGAGTACTGATTAAGAAGAACTAGAGGATGAGCGAAGGGTAGCATTGAAATGAGGGAAAGAGAGAGGACAAGAACATTTAATGCCTCTTTGTTCGTATTCTCTGCCAATTCAATTCAGATTCCAAATTTCCATTTCAACTATTTTTCCTCTTCACCCTTTTTTTTTTGGTTTTCAAAAGCAAAATATTTTCTATCTACACTTTTTTTTACAGCTATATATCTATACTAGTGGTTGATTTGCGTTCCGCGCAATTATATTTTGTTAACTAATGTGGTAAGAAATTTTGATGATGTTCAAATTTTTCATTAAACTGTGTATTTTACGAAATCAAATAAATTTAAAATTTTAATAGATTTATATCTATTTGAAGAATTATATATATATATATATATATATATATTTAGAAAACAATTACATAATAAAAAATCAATACTTTAAATAAAATTTAGTTTATAAATATCTTTTTATTTATGTATTTTACGAAACTGAATCATTGTTGCTTCCAATATATTCGAACAATAGAAGTTTACAAATACAACATAAGGATTTTGGATAGGATGTAACAGATCTCTCTCTCTCTCTCTCTCTCTCTCTCTCTCAACCCGATATTTTGAACCACAAACAATATTTTAGCCGGGCTTAAACCTCAACGTTCACTATCTTCCTTATGTTTTCCCTTTTTTGGCCATTTTTGATGTCACTTCTCTGACTTGTGTGTTGTAGATATTCCTTATCTTTTAACATAAATTTATATATTTTTGTTATATTTTAGATTTTTTAAAAGGTTTTGGATATTTGTGGATATTCATGAACTCTGATCCGAAAAATTATTTTTTGAATTTGGCAAAACCATATCCAAATATGTTTATCCTAAATTTTTTATGGTATACTATCTATATATTTCCAATCATTTAGATAAAAATATTTTTGATTTGTAATAAATTGTTTTAATTTGTAGTTTATTATTGGGTCATTATTGGCCCATTTTGAAATGTTGATTGAAATGAAATTGGGCAAGGTCCATAGTTTTGGAAGAAAAGAAGTGAGTACTAAGTTGTCAAAATTTTAGAATAGGAGTTGATGAGGTGACAGCCTAAAACGGGAGCAAATTTTTCTTTATATGTATAGATGTTAGCTGGGTTACGGTGAAAAGACTGTAAAAGAAGAAAGGAAACAAAAAAATCAATAAACCAAAAAATTCCGTATAGTATTATGATATTGTAACAAAAGAAAAAAGAAAAAAGAAAAAAGAAATATGTAAAAGTGTGGATCTCAAGGTAATGAACATTAAAGACCCTTTCTCGAATGTCTACTGATGAGACCCTTACTTGTCAAAAACTTTTATTCACTGTATTTTTAACCATATCTTCGATATATCTCCATCAATCTTTTTTTTTACCCCTCTTCATCTCCACACATACATATATCATCTATCACTTATGTGTGTGAGTATACGTTTGTTCTTTCTTACGTATGTACTGTGTACATATAAATCAAAACTTCAAAACTTCTTGATAGTAACAACAAAAATCACACTATATTATTGGTCGACGTCATAGATCCGATTTGTACTGCCAAGGGATAATGGGCCTACATATATTATGGATTCATCATGAAATGTTGTGATTATGACAAGAAAACTCATAATATAATAACATATATACCATTTGGGGGTAGCGTGGGCTTTCACTTAAGACGAGTCCAATGGAATTTCCTTTCATTAAAAAAAAAAAAAAACTGCAAAGAGAGAATGGGCCTCGAACATCTATTATGGGCCTTTTAAAATAAGATAGATCCAGCAGTGCTCTCTTTTTCCTCGCTTACTTTTTGTGGGTGAGTTTTTTATAAAAAAAACAAGGTAATAAAAGACAACACATAACACATTTCGAAACCTAAAGCAAAAGAACGAAGTAACGTGACTAAATCAGGTGAAGGTCTTTGGTCCGACAAAGTCAGCACTAAAAACCATCTCACACCTAATCTTTGGTTTTCTCTTGACATGGTATGATCAGCTCATGTCATGGCTTATCACACAATTAACAATTCCAATAGCTAATATAATTATTAGTTTAGATAATTATGACAAATAAGCAAGTAATTTCATGTACAATGAACGTACTTGTACTTCCTCCTACTGTAGATATTATTTTTTTTCCACGTAGAAAGGGAAACCAAATAAGAAAAAAGAAAATTCTAATACGCATAAAGTTCATGTCATTCTTATCTTTATCAGAATTCACTTCTTTAGTTTGCTTTTGTTTTCCTTCTAATTTCGCTTCTCCTTTTAAAAAAGCCTTTTTAAAAAGGTTGTAATCTATATAATATGTAACATATTTTAATTATATTTCTTTTTCAAAATTTAACTGTAACTCTGGTTCAATAGTTTTAATCTTATAAATATATTGGAAAAAAGGAAATTTGTCGATGTCTCTAACAAAACATGAAACGTGAAAATTGTATTAAGTAAAATATCTATGTTGATCCCGTGGATCACTAAGTGTGTTTAAAGAATGATTAGGAGATGGGAGGTGAGATTTTCGTTAATAGAGCAATTTAACCACATTTAAGACAGGTCGGGAGAAATATGAGTAGGCCGGGGGGCCGTGTTTCGTTTTATTGATGAGAGAGAAGTAAACGCTTTAGAATTACGAACTGGTTCCGAAGGACGTCCAGTTCGGCGTTCTAAAGTGTTGTCTTGTTACAAAGAGAGAGAGGTCGGGTAACTTGTGGTAGGTGAGAGAGTAAAAATCCCAGTCCTTTGGCTCAAAAATCCAAAAGTCCCCCAGTCCTTCCGCGGTCGGGGGTCCCAGTCCAGATATCTCCAAGTGAATGCGTGAGGGGGTATATATAGCAAGAACCGCGTAGACAGCTCTCCGCAATTCGGGGATGTCGTGATGTTGACAAGACACGTCGTGAACAGTGCAAGTGAACAGTGTAAGGCACGTCGTGAACAGTGCCCAGTGAACAGTGCAAGGCATGTCGTGAACAGTGTCCAGTGAACAGTGCAATGCATGTCGTGAACAGTGTGAGGTATGTCGTGAACAGTGCCCAGTGAACAGTGCAAGGCATGTCGTGAACAACGCATCTTCGCGTGGCGTCAACGTCAGCTCGGGGTGCGAGCTCGGGATGGGAGCTCGGGGTGCGAGCTCGGGATGGAAGCTCGGGGTGCGAGCTCGAGATAGAAGCTCGGGGTGCGAGCTCGGGGTGCGAGCTCGGGATGGAAGCTCGGGGTGCGAGCTCGAGATAGAAGCTCGGGGTGCGAGCTCGGGATGGGAGCTCGGGGTGCGAGCTCGGGATGGAAGCTCGGGGAGCGGGCTCAGGATGGAAGCTCGGGGTGCGGGCTCGGGATGGAAGCTCGGGGTGGAAGCTCGGGATAGAAGCTCGGGTTGCGAGCTCGGGATAGAAGCTAGGGATAGAAGCTCGGGGTGCGAGCTCGGGATGCAAGCTTGGTGCCGTCCTTGGTCGAACGCCGACTTCTGGCTGATTTCGACCAGGCGGACCTTATTTGCTGAGATGAGCCTAGCTAATTGGGGGTGCTAAACCCACCTCCAACAATAGGCCCTCCCCCAGTTCGGTGCCATGAGGTGTAGCGAATGCATCGAAGTTGATCTTTGTTAGCTCGGCGCATCTCAGGTCGGTCTCCAAGATCTTAGGATTGACTGTTGGGTCTCGTTAGGCGGGCGCGATAGACGGACGTGTGTGAATTCCTAGACCGCGAAGTCAGCGAATCGCACGGTCGGAGAACTGCGATCATGAGCTTGACGAGTAGGAGGTCGGCGAGCTATTGAGGTCGTTAGTTAGGCGGAGCTGTTGAGGTCGGCGAACTGCGACTGCGCGATGAGCGAGCTGCGACCGAGCTACCTAACTGTTAAACCGACGAGCTGCGACTCCGAACTGCCTCACTGTCAGATCGACGAGCTACGACCTGCAAAAAAAATGGCTAAAGATACGAGATTGCGCTTGAGGCTGAGCTCGGCGTTTGTTAGTTAGGCGCGAGGCCGGCGAGATATGATTCCGAGTCGTTTAATTTCTAAAATCGGTTAGTTACTTAGCGTACCACAAGGTCAGCGAGTCGCGCGGTCGGAGAACTGCGATCATGAGCTTGGCGAGTAGGAGGTCGGCGAGCTGTTGAGGTCGTTAGTTAGGCGGAGCTGTTGAGGTCGGCGAACTGCGACTGCGCGATGAGCGAGCTGCGACCGAGCTACCTAACTGTTAGACCGACGAGCTGCGACCCCGAACTGCCTCACTGTCAGATCGACGAACTACGACCACGCACTGCTTTTCTTGGAGTTCGGCTTAGAGAGACAGATCTCTGTTATTGAATTTGAATTTGAACCTCGGGATCAATAAATTTTTGATAAGGGGTACCTTAAATTTTGGGAGCTCGGTGTATGAACTGTGACCGGTGAGTGACGAGTTGGAATGAGATGGGAAGTTTTTTTTTTTTTTTTTTTTTTTTTTTTTTGGAATGAGGCCCGAATTCTTTTTTCTTCCTCTTCCTTTTCGTTTTTGGAAAAAGAACGCAGCTTGGTTTTGGACATTGGTGTGAGGAGCTCGGTTGATGATGATTGGGCCAGGATCTGGGCCTCAAAATTATGGTGTTAAATGGGCCAACTATTACGCAAGCCCAAAGGAAGAAGATCTCATCTTCTTCTCTCGTTGCAGGTCGGCGTTAATGGCGGCGGTGATGGCAGGTCTCCGGCAAGCTCGAGTGGTGGGGATTGCTGACGTGTGATGAGGAGTGAGGTCAAGATAAGAGCAAGGGACAGATCCAAGATGGTGGTCGGCGAAGGATGTCGCGGACGGAGGTGGTGCTGCGTTGTTTGCGGCGATGGAATTTTGATGACGGTGGCTCGTCTCTGATGATGAACGACAGTGAGGTGGTGTCAAACGGAAGTGGTGGTGCTCGTTGCTTCTCTCCTCGCTCGTGTGCGGCGTTTACGGCGAAGGGGATGGAGATCGGCGATGAGATCGACGGCGGAGAAGGTGAGCGGCGTCGTCTTTCGCTTCTTCTCCGGGGATCGGCAACAGAACCTTCTGATCTTTCGGCAAAGGACTCCATGGAACGTGGTCATGTGGTTTGATCGGAGGATTCCGAGCATGAAGAGGATTGGAAAAAAAAAAAAAAAAAAAATTGTTGAAGCGGTGAAATGGGATCTGGCATCGAAATTTTTTTTGTTTTTTTGTTTTTTTTTTTTTGAGTCGGTGAGTCCCGGTCCAGATATCTCCAAGTGAATGCGTGAGGGGGTATATATAGCAAGAACCGCGTAGACAGCTCTCCGCAATTCGGGGATGTCGTGATGTTGACAAGACACGTCGTGAACAGTGCAAGTGAACAGTGTAAGGCACGTCGTGAACAGTGTCCATGAACAGTGCAAGGCATGTCGTGAACAGTGTCCAGTGAACAGTGCAAGGCATGTCGTGAACAGTGCGAGGTATGTCGTGAACAGTGCCCAGTGAACAGTGCAAGGCATGTCGTGAACAACGCATCTTCGCGTGGCGTCAACGTCAGCTCGGGGTGCGAGCTCGGGATGGGAGCTCGGGGTGCGAGCTCGGGATGGAAGCTCGGGGTGCGAGCTCGAGATAGAAGCTCGGGGTGCGAGCTCGGGGTGCGAGCTCGGGATGGAAGCTCGGGGTGCGAGCTCGAGATAGAAGCTCGGGGTGCGAGCTCGGGATGGGAGCTCGGGGTGCGAGCTCGGGATGGAAGCTCGGGGAGCGGGCTCAGGATGGAAGCTCGGGGTGCGGGCTCGGGATGGAAGCTCGGGGTGGAAGCTCGGGGTGGAAGCTCGGGATAGAAGCTCGGGTTGCGAGCTCGGGATAGAAGCTAGGGATAGAAGCTCGGGGTGCGAGCTCGGGATAGAAGCTCGGGATGCAAGCTTGGTGCCGTCCTTGGTCGAACGCCGACTTCTGGCTGATTTCGACCAGGCGGACCTTATTTGCTGAGATGAGCCTAGCTAATTGGGGGTGCTAAACCCACCTCCAACAATCTCGATCTAAAGATGGATTTTTGTTTGTTTAATTACTTGGTAAGAAAAGTGGAGCCGCTTTATTTTCCAACATCGCTTTAACGAGTAGTAGTAGTTAAAGAAGTAGGGTACGATTTGTTGGCCACTTGTGACAAAGAATTTACGATTATTATATCCTTTTTGATAATGTCATTATAAAACCAATTATGAAATTGACCAAAAGTAATTATATATATTTTCATTTTCATCTAGTAAGAAGAATCCCATAAAGCTATTATCAGGAAAAGATAAGCTTTTTTTAAGACGGTGCGAAATGTCTCTTCCTCATTTGTACCTCGTTGGCGTCATATATCAGATATTTCATACTACATATTAACTCGATCTAGGAGTTTCGCAACATAAATCTTATTGGAAAAGTTTTGAACGTGGCGGGTTTGGAATTTTATTAAGAAAAATATTAATACAGTATTATTTTATAATCATTCCAAAATTATTGGAAAATTTCTCCTTTTGCTAGCTAGTAGCCTCGTAGCAACACAGACGGAAGACCAAATCATGGAAACAAAATGGTAGCATTAAATTCATGAAAAAATATGCGACGAAATTAATTCCTGAATCAACAGAAATAAATGTACAACAATTTAACTGTTTTATACTAATATTAATATTATTGAAAATTAAGATGGATTAACAATTTAACAGTCTGTAAAGCTGTAAAGACTTCTAAAATGTATGTCGAGTGATGCGATCGTAGTTTTCAAATGGTTGTATCACGAGATTCTTTATCTTATAAAACCGCCACACTACATGAGATATTTAGAATTAAGTAAATAGACCATCTCGCCTTCATTTCAACATTCTTTTCTTAATTGTTTAAGCGTTGTTCTTTGTGTTCTTCTTCGTAATTTATGTATTTTAATTTATGCTTCTACATTTTATCGATATTTTTTTATCATCAAAAATTAATTAACATCTACTATAAAAACTCTACGATATGTTTTCTTATTTTGGCTTCTAACAATGACATAACGTCCCAAACCAAATTACGTACTACGATCGATTTTCATGGACTACATAGTATACACAATCACTAGATTCAATGTAAATAAATAGATCAGAAATGTACTATAACGGTAGTAATCTATATGAATACAAAAATCTACGGGTGTCTTAGAAGGAAAAAACTAAGAGCTTGATTTGAAAGAGCTTTAGAGGCTGCACACAACTATATTTATTTTTACAGTTAATTTTTTTTTCAATCATGATTTTTACAGATTTTTAAAAGCTAATTTTTTTTCCAATCATGATTTCTACAGATTTTTAAACCTACATCCCTTTGTATTTTTTTTTTGCCGTAGAAAGCTATATTTTCACAGCCCATATTTTATGTCTTTCACTTTTTAAAAAGTCATAGCCAAAATCCTACAACTAAAAAACCTACAACAAAAAAACCACAGCATAAAACCGAAAACTACAGCTGTTACCAATCATGCCCTAATTTTGTTCGTTAAATACGGTAGATCTTTTTTCTTAATAAAAAAAAAAGTGGAAATACGGTAGATCGTCGTTTGAAATATTGAAATAATATAAAAAAAAAAATTGTGAACGTGAGATATTGCAATAATACAAAAAGTCATAATTAATTGTAAATATACAAGAAAACATTAATATTACACGCGGCAAGTCGAGGAGATTGCAAATACAAACAAGACAAGGAATCGTTTAAATAAAAAAAAGAAGTGAAGAATTTGTCTTCTCCAACGGCTCTTATCAGTTAACCGCGACACGTGTGAACTTTTGCTGAAAATAATTCAGACACACCGCCATAAATAAACTGCCACGTTATCTCTTCTATCAACTTTGATGTCCCACGGCAAAGATCTCTCATTCTCTGATTACAACACGTTGGCTAGTTTTCAATGGCCAAATTTGATGGTTTTGATTTCCACTTCTCTACACTTTCAATCAATTTTACATGTTTTTAACCTATTAAACGAGAAATATCAAGAATTGTTTTTTTTTTTAATTGTTGTGAATTGTGTTGTTTACCAAATATCAGATTTATCATTTATGTATAAAATACAAACTAGGGTTTGAAAAATGTCATGCCTAGATGGCCCAACTTAATTTGCTGTTGGTTGGTATTATAATTAGTCAAAAGAAATCTCCGACAAGCAAGGTGAAGGTAAACCTTAAACTAATCACACAAGCAAAAATTAAAGTTGCTTTTCACATTACTACTAATATTTTTTTAATTTGCTATAAAGATAGTTTATTTTTTTAGATAAAGCTTACACGATCTCATTCCAATTTGGTTTTACGATTGATAAAAAACAAAAAATTGATCTTTTTTAGGTTTATGACGAGCTTAATTAGTTTATTTTTCAATTTTGTAACACAGTAAACACAAACGAAAATATTGTAAGATCTTGATTCCTGAAAAGAAAAGAAGTAAATAAATGATCTTTAGGATTTTTTTTGGGTGAAAACATATCCCTCTTACATATAAATATAATACATGAAAAATTACTATTTGGATTGAGAAATTATGGTTTAAGTTTTTCCACAACAATTTCAATTACAATTTACTAATGCAAACGTTTCATGCAAGTGGTAAAAATATTTGGCTATTTTACGAATTCTATAAATTAGTGTGGATTTTTTTTTTTGATAAATCAATTTTATTTTATCTTATTGGAAAAATAATAATAATGATATTGCGTTACCAAATATCTGAAGAATTTCATCCCATAGTCCACCAAAGTCTATAGTACTTGATCACAATTTTTTGTTTTGAGATTTGTGATGTAACCAATATTTGTTATAGAATGAAAATATATAAAAAGTCACATTCTAAGAAAAAACTATGATTTGTGGCATACGTAATACTAACACCCATCTCACATCCTGACTTGTGAACGTTAAATCTGTCGCACAATCATACAAAATTGTAACGTATATTTTTTTACTTTTCATTAAACTGAAGTATATAGGTCCTTATATTCACCAGATGTATACTGGAAAAAGAATATACTCACATGATGATGATATATGCTTTGGATTATTAAAATATTCACAATTTTTTGTTGTTTTTTTTGTTTTGTGCGTCCGTGTATCTAATTTGTGCGTGTTCAGTTTAATTTTGGTAGGTACAATTACTGTTCATTTACCCAAATAACGATCATTAATGCGTTTGATGCATTTTGTATTAGAAGTGAAAAAAATATCCGAAATTTGCGATGCGAAAAAAAAAGGAAGGATATCCAAGATTTTTGAATCCGGATTTGAATAATTAGATTTAAAGATCAGAATATCCAGAACTGATCCAAATCAGCTTTCGTATATAATTTTTTTAAAAAATATATAAAATACTTATATACATATAGTATCCAAAACTAAAAGTTATTTATAAAATGTTGGAGTATTATTTTGAATATTCATTACAAATATGTGTTATTTATATGACATTTTTCTATTTAGTTTTAGCTTTATTTTTATTTAATATTTTAGCTTTATTTTATTATTTTAAATAAATTAATAATATTATTTTAATTATTTTTAACTATTTTGTGTGAATCTGGATCAAATACTAGATACCTGCCAGTACTGGTAAAGCCGGATAATAATTTTAAAAATATGTACAATTCGTGTTCATTCCTATTTCAAAACACCATATCAAATTCGGAAGAAATTCCTATATAAACTACTAAAACTGTTTAAAATTGGTTGAAAATTAATTGCTAATTTATCATCATTTTAATTATTAATTATTATTTTGGGGTAAGAACATTTGGAGATAAGATGATTATATGTATACATTTATAGTACGCAAAAATGTTGTTTCTAAAATACTATCTTTATCATAATCTTAAATGTCTAAAATACCCACAAAAAGTTTTAGAAGTTCTCATCTATTTTTTTTTTTTGGTATTTTTGATATATACTGATATATATATATATAATTTAAAATAGTGATATTTTTGGAAAACAATACTATAAGTAATATTTTTAAGAAAGCTTTATAAAAACAATACTTAAGTAAAAGAAAATAAAAAGATGGAAATTATTATTAATCAACAATTACACGATTAGTTCACGTTGAAATAAAACTAGATTCAGACCATTTCTAACTCCATTCTAAATTTCATTACAAACTAGACTATTTCATATTTTACTCCAAAATGAAGTAATTAATAAGATTACTCCAAATATAAAGGTTTATTCTAATTTTTGTTTGTTTATTACTCTATATTTTGAATAAAAAATAGAATAAAGTTGGAGTAAAACTCAACTGCATTACTATAAAATGGAATGATACATTAGAGATGCCGACGTCTCTATAAGCAGCCAAAATCCGCCCCTACTGCTACGGTGCTACCTGTCGATCCACAAATCGTTAAGCTAAAAATAGAAGAAAAAAAAACTTACAATAAAGCAACCCCTTAGTTTACATCTTATTACAGAAAATAAATAAAATCATCAAATTTATATATATAAACTGTTAACATAATAATCTCAGCCTCAACACACATATATAGAGAGCCAACATCACAAACTTAGAGATTCCAGAAAAAAAAAGAAAAACAAATCATAAGTCCTGTGAGGAAATTCCGATTAGATGACGGAAGGAGGAAAATATTCTCCGGCAATGATGTCAGCAGATCCTTTCATGAGCATGAAGAAGATGAAGAAGAGCAATCACAAGAATAACAATCAGAGAAGGTTTAGCGAAGAGCAGATCAAGTCACTGGAGATGAAGTTCGAGTCTGAGACGAGGCTTGAGCCAAGGAAGAAGGTTCAATTAGCCAGAGAGCTTGGGTTGCAGCCGAGGCAAGTGGCTATATGGTTTCAGAACAAGAGGGCTCGTTGGAAGTCGAAGCAGCTCGAGACAGAGTTCAACATCCTCAGACATAACTACAACGACTTGGCTTCTCAGTTTGAGTCCCTCAAGAAAGAAAAGCAAGCTTTAGTCTTTGAGGTTAATAATGATAAGAATCTATGCTTTAATGGTTAATAATGATAAGAATCTATGCTTTAGTGGTTAAAAACTGCAATTAAGGACCGATCAGGTGATTAAAAAAGCTCTGTTTTAATGGTTTATTGAGGCAAAGAAGAGATCTTTGATGAGTTGTTGTTGTTATACCTTTATGCAGTTGCAGAGGCTAAACGAGGCGATGCAGAAAACACAGGAGGAAGAAAGGCAGTGTTGTGGTGATCAAGAGGTGGTGGCTCTAAGCAGCACGGATCATGAATCAGAGAACCTGCCGGAGATGGAGATGTATGAGAAGGGTCATCATGGGGATTTGTGTGAGCATCATGATGATTATGATGATGATGGTGGTGGTTATAATAACAACATCAAGAGAGAATATTTTGGCGGGTTTGAGGAAGAAGCAGATCAGTTAATGAACATTGTGGAGCCAGCTGATAGTTGTTTGACATCATCTGATGACTGGGGAGGTTTCAAATCAGACACTAATCTCTTGGACCAGTCAAGCAGCAATTACCCATGGTGGGATTTTTGGTCATGAACAAATAATAAGCTCTAAAAAAAGACATATTTAGTCTTTTGCAGACTAAAAGATGAATAGAGAGATTGGATATACATTATTCAAAATCACATGACTCGAGCCATGGATATGGAGGTGTTCGGTCCAGCAAATGAACTCGTCGACATCTCATGGTTTTGTCTGTATAAATTACGTGTTAGAAAGTTGTATACATTCTCAGTTAGTCTTTTATAATTCTGTTATAAGTAGTAAGTGCTCATCATGCTTTGTAGCTAAGTAGTAAGTTTAAGACTTGATTTGGATGAATAAAAATTCAAAGGCAGAGAATCATATACATTTATATCTCTATATATTATATAGTCCTGCATCAATATATAAGGATCAAGACAAGAACTAAGGACAAGACATTTTATTTCAACAAGCATAGCATCAAAACAGAGCCAAACAGAAATATTGTGAATCTGTTTCTTTCTTTCCATATTCGCCATTGGGTTTGATTCTGAATCGGGAAATTGATCAATAGCGGCAGACTAAAATACACATCGAACCCTAATTCAATCGATATGAGCTGTTTGATTTACAAGAGAGTCTAACAAATCAGAAGAAGAACAACATTGTCACTCATCAAGAAGAGAATCTAGTCGAAAGCATCTCTCGTATTACCAGTTCTCACAAATCAAAAATCTCAAAGCGAAGTATTAGTTACTTGACCTCTATTTGGGAAAACTTCGCTCTCCACTTTCCCTCACCCCCGTTGGTCGGCCTCACACCGGCCGATGAGAATCATCCCTCATGACAAAAAAAGGCAAGAAAAAGAAACCCCCAATTCCTCCTCTAGCTCGAGATTCTCGCACACCTCTCTCCACCACTGCCTCGGCCGCTGGTAAGTTGCTGGAACAGTGTCTTCTCTCTTCCAGATCTGTCGCTCGGAGAAGCAAGAGCTCGTCCTCCTGTCCGCCGGTGGTGAAATCGACTCTCCAGGGGTCTCTCCCCTTGGCAAACAACCCGATTTTGCACTCAGATGTGGATTCAGCTGCATTGGGAATCGCGCCTGAAACAGATCTACTTTCCTCTTCTGCTTTCCAAGCTCCTTTGGCTAATGCTGCATCTCAGGGATTGGTCCCTGCTTCTCCAGCTGCTGCTATTCGGGTTATCCCGCACTATGGCGTTTCTAAGCTGCCCTATCCGAGTAACTTAAAACAGCCGTTTAGAGTTCCGGCGGGCTCTCATTCTGAGAAAAAATGGACCAGTCTCTTTCATGATTCGTCTAAACTTGAGAGCATAGGTTCACCAACAACTCACGTCTCAGGTGTTCCTTTCATTCTCATACCAGATGAAAATTTGGAAGCTGCAAAGGAGGAATTCAAAGATTACATCTTTGCTCAGTTTCACGGCCATCCTCCCGACATGGGGCGTGTGATTGGTGTGGTTAACGCTATTTGGGCTCGCTCGGGTCCTAGGATCTTTGTGCACTCTATTGGTCCATGAACATACTTGCTTCGAGTGATCAATGCAAGGACGAGAGCTATTCTGCTGAGTCGAAACTTATGGAATATCGCTGGGCATCCAATGTTTGTGGCACCGTGGTCTCCAAACATCACTCCAGAGAAACCACCACTCACTAAAGCTCAGGTGATGGTGGAGTTTAGAGGAATTCCGTATCTTCTGTTCAACAAAGAGAGTTTGGGTCGTATTGCAACAGGGGTTGGTGAACCCAAGGCTCTATCTCCAGAAACAGCTCGAAAAGATACATTTGAAGTTGCAAAGATTCTGGTAGAGGTGGATCTGCTCAAAGAACTTCCTACTAAGTTAGTTTCTGGGCTTAAAAATGTAAAATAGTTTGAAGTGACTGTATCCTACCCTTGGTTGCCACCAAAATGTGAAGATTGTCAAGAATTTGGGAACGCTAGTTCTCATTGCCCTAGGAAGCCGCCTCCGTCGAAGTCTAAGGGGAAGCCGCAATCGAGATCGCGGAGCAGGCAATCTGGTAAGAGTAGAGGTGGTCATAGGTCTAGGCCAGGTAGATCAAAGACACCTCCTCGATACCGTGTTAAAACAGTTTCACCAAAGGGTTCAGCTGTCAACAATGTGGTTACTCCGAGTAAGGGTAAGGATATTGAGTGCTCAGATGGTGAAGGAGGCTCCTCTTCCGATTCAGCTCATCTGCCTAATCAGCAAATCAACCCCAAGGAAGTCCCTCATGTCCAGCTTGTGACCCCAATAGAGATTGCAGTTGATGACGCTCCTTTCTTCTTAGTTTCGCGTAAGAAGAGTGGTCGAAAGACCACAAAAACCCTTTAACTACCCTTTTATATGTTTTTTCCATGGAACGTAAGAGGGCTTAATAGCCAGACAAGGCAAGATATGACTAAGGCTTGGATTAATATCCACAAGCCGTTTTTTGGAGCGTTTACGGAGACGCATATACAACCCGCAAATTCAAGGAGAATTGAGTGTGCTATACCGAGAGGTTGGAAATATCATAGTAATTTTGCTTCGCACAGTACTGCTAGGATCGTGGTGGTTTGGGATCCAAGAGTGTCTGTTGTAATTTACAAGGAGTCGGCCCAGTTGGTAACGTGTGGCATCTTCATAGCGGAACAGAATGTTAGCTTCACGGTTTCCTTTGCATACGGCTTCAATCTGCCGGAGAATAGAGTTTCTCTTTGGAATGAGATGGAATCGTTGAGTGCTTTCTCTCCTCTTCATGGCTCTCCATGGGCAGTAGCAGGAGATTTCAACCAGATTCTAAGAACTGCACAACATTCTAGCTATTTGGTTGATGATGTTGATACTCAGGGAATAGAGGACTTTAATATGGCTATTCAAGAGGCAAATCTATTTGAGGCTCCTTCCAAAGGGCTTATTTTTTCGTGGTGGAATAAGGAAGACAGTTCTCCAATTTCGAAGAGGATTGACCATGCTCTGATAAATGCTGCGTGGGCTGTGAAGTTTCCGAATGCTTATTCCGAGCTTCTTGAACCTTTGCAATCAGACCACTCGCCTATTCTTTTCCATGTTCCTGCTCTAAAACGCACTGTAAGTAAGCCGTTTAGGCTATTCTACCATGTTCTGGACCACCAGCACTATTCTGATATGGTGGGAGAGGCTTGGGATACTGGTTCTATCTCGGGATCAGACCAGTTTAAGCTAATTAGATCTCTGAAGTTGCTGAAACCGGTTCTGAGGTCGCTTAATAAGACTCACTACAATGACATTTCTAAAAAAGTAAAGGAACAAGAGAGGAAAACCACTGATTTGCAGAGGATTTTACTCACATCTCCTTCACCATTGGTTTCCCAAGAGGAGCATCAGGCAAGGCAGAGGTGGAATGTGTTAATCAAGGCAGAGGAGAAATTCTTTAAGCAGAAGTCATGTATTAAATGGCTTCACTTGGGGGACAGAAACACGGGTTTTTATCACAAGATGGTTACCCAAAGAAACTCCCAAAATCACATATATTATCTCCGGGATCAGAGTGGGAGGAATATTGGCTCTCCTGAGGAGCTGAAGGAGCATGCTGCTGACTATTTCTAGTCTATCTTTGGCTCCACTGACATGCCTCAATCCCCTGTTTCTCTGGATTTTCTCAGGGATTTGATGCCTTTCAGATGCTCGGAGGCTCAAGTTGAGGTTCTTCAGCGACCAGTGCTAGAGGAGGAAGTTATGAAGACTCTGTTTGCGATGCCTTTGGACAAGTGCCCGGGTCCAGACGGGTTTCCTGTTGAATTTTTTAGATCCTCTTGGAGCAGAGTAGGGCCTTATGTGGTAAATGCAGTTCAGGAGTTTTTTAGAAATGGGCGTTTATTGAAGGATCTAAACACTACCTTCATTGCTCTGATTCCTAAGACTACAGAAGCTTGTGCTCTAGGAGACTATCGGCCTATCAGCTGCTGCAATCTTGTCTATAAGGTCATCTCAAAAATCATTGCGAATCGCCTCAAGCCAATTCTCCAGCAGTCTATCTCGCCTAACCAGGCGGCTTTTCAGAAAGGTAGAAGCTTGGGGGAAAATGTTCTGCTTGCAACCGAGCTAATTAGAGAGTATCAGAAGTCTCATTGTCCTAAAGCCTCAATGCTCAAGGTTGATCTTCGGAAGGCGTTTGACACAGTGTGCTGGGACTTTGTGGGAAAATTTTTGGCTGCTCAGGACTTCCCTCCGCTGTTTAGGGAGTGGATCAGACAGTGTTATTCTACAGCCCGTTTCTCTATTCTAGTGAATGGTGAGCCAGCAGGTTTCTTTGAGGGTAAAAAAGGTTTGAGACAAGGGGACCCTCTATCCCCTTATCTATTCATCATGGTCATGGAAGCTCTTACCCGAATGCTAGACTCTGCGGCTAATCAAGGACGTTTTGGGCTTCATCCGCAATGTCAAAACCCAATGATTACCCATCTGCTTTTTGCTGATGATCTGTTAGTCTTCTCTGATGGTTCTCGGGGATCCTCGCAAGCGATTGTGGATATTTTACGCAGCTTTAAAACTTTCTCTGGTCTGGACATGAATGCTGATAAATCTGAGGTGTTTTTTAGTGGCTATCCAGATGATGTTGCTAAAGTTCTCAGTGGTGACTTGGGAATCAGGATGGGAAGCTTTCCTACTCGTTATCTGGGCCTGCCGTTGAGCTCCAAAAGATTAACATTCTCAGTTATGCAACCGTTTCTGGAGAGAATTACCAAAAAGCTTCACTCATGGACCGCTAAGTGCCTTTCTTTTGCTGGTAAAATCAGACTTATCTCTTCAGTAATATATGGTATGATTAACTTTTGGAGTCAAGTGTATATGCTGCCAAAGCAATTCTATTCCAAGGTTGACTCTTTGTTCTCAGCCTTCCTTTGGAAAAACAGTACTCAATCTGCAGCTGGTGCGAGTGTTGCTTGGGCTGATGTATGTAAACCAAAGAGGGAGGGAGGTCTCGGGATTAGACTTCTTGAGGATTTCGAAGTGGTTTTCATATTGAAGCAGATTTGGAATCTGTTTACAAATGCAGGTTCTCTCTGGGTGGCGTGGGTCAAAGGAAATGTTTTTAACCGAAAGAGTTTTTGGTTAACTTCAGATTCAAGTTATTTCTCTAAGGGTATTAGAAGTATGCTGCAGTTGAAGCATCTCTTGGGGCAGTTCATGCGCTGTGATGTAAAGAATGGCCTCTCAGCCTCGTTCTGGTTTGATTCTTGGACGGATTTGGGACCTCTAATTGATCTTGTGGGAGAGAGAGGCCCTAGACAGCTTCGTATTCCACTGGATGCAAGGGTTCAAGAAGCTGTTCGCAATGGTCATTGGATTCCTTCAGGTGCTCAGTCAGAGGAAATTCAAACTCTTTTGATCCATCTAACCACAGTCTCTCCTCCAGCTCTATCCGCATGTCAGGATATTTTTCTTTGGAGATCTCCATCTGGTATATACTCTCACACTTTTTCCTTTCGTAACACTTGGGAGCAGCTTCGGATTGTTGCGCCTCATGTACCTTGGTCACATATTGTTTGGTATAGAGAGTCTATCACACGAGCTGCTTTCATTCTCTGGTTGGTAATTCTTGGCCGACTTCCAACCAGAGATAGACTTCTCAGTTGGGGCATGGCAGTTCCTCAAGTTTGTCCTCTATGTACTACGGGCATTGAGTCTCATGCTCATTTGTTCTTCGACTGCATTTTCTCATGGAGCATATGGCAAGCATTTGCTGGTAAGGTCTTAATCAACCCGCCATCGCTTCTCATGGATATCATGGACCTGATTTTGCAGCCACATGCTAATGCTGACACTAGCTGATGGTTTGTTACCAAACTTCTTCTCCAAACCATTGTCTATGCTATTTGGAAAGAGAGAAACGCAAGAATCTTCACCTCCATCTCCACTCCGCCGAATGTGATCAAGGCTTTGGTAGACCGTACGATGCGGAATCGCCTCATTTTTTTCCCTTCAAGGGATAGTACTTCTAATTCTCTCCTTGAATTTTACTTTGGTTGTATTTCTCATCCGATATGATATGTTCTCTATCTTGCTAGGTTCCATTTGGGTAAGTTGTAAGGGTAAGTAGCTATAGCTTATATTGGTTTGTATCTTTAACTCTATTTGGTATAAAATCTTAACATTAAAACCAAAAAAAAAACCTAGAAAATTTACGGTCACGGATCAAAATTTTATCGGGAACATAAAAAAAAAACGAGAAATTTTGAAAGAGAGAAAAGGAAAGAAGCAACTTACTCTTTGGTAGATCGAATCATTGATTTCGAACAAACTTCATCTGCGATGAATTAGGTTTCAAATCTTCATTCCCCAACTACAGTGTTTTTTTTACTTTAAAAATGTCGACCAATTCAATACGAGGTCGTCTCTAAGCTACAGATCCTATGGGTTTTTTAACACTGCTAATATATGGCCTTCTCTATGTTGAGCCCATATGCTTGGGTTTTGATGAACTTTAATATCTCGAGATCAATTACAAATTTATACTATAGTTCTAGCACAATTCACTAAGCCACATGCGATGGTTTGTATATATATATATATATGATAACGAACTAAATCAAGAGATTTGTGGATATATGATACTAGATAAGTACTCGCATATATGCGGGTTTTTAATTAAATATTTTATAACCCATAAAAAAAAAAAAAAAAAATAGAAAACAAATTTAGATCACACATAAAAATATATAATACATAAATTTAGAAAATTTGTTTCCGATGAAATAAATTATGGTTTATATAAAGGTGAAAAATTAGAATTTTTTTTTCTTTTAGGATTAATTTATTTAATCTAAATGGAAAAACTAAGAATTTGTTTTTCCATTTTTATATTTATTTTGCCTCTTCGGATTATTTTTTATTTTTGTTTTGATAACATTACAAATTATGAATCGGTTATTAAATTTTCCAAATTTTAAAGCTTTTTTATTAATCTATTTTTTTCAACTTTGAATTGACATGTGTCGCGATCAAGTTAACAACTTTGAAACATTCAGTTTTATATAATAAGATTTTTAATTCTAAACTGAAATATAATTTTTCTTTTTTTAATTTTTTTTTGGTTTTTATTCCTTTTCTTTTAAGAATTGTTATCTATTGTTTGATTTACTTATTCTAATATGAAATATAGTTTTTTCTTTATTTAAAGAAACTTTGGCTTTTATATTTAATTTTTGTTTAATTTTCTTAATCTAAACATAACTACTATTTTTTTGATTTACCTTTTAGAATTATGAATTGATTATAAATGTTATTTTTATTTTTAATATTATGTTTTAAAATATAATTGGAAAATTATTTAAAATCTGTCCAAATATAATTGAAAATTTATTAAACACGTGTCAAAATCTAATCGATTCACTTGACATGTCTCTAGATTAGGCCTCCCATATACACAGAGTTTATAATTTATTTTTTTAAACTCGTGAAAGTAATACCAATAACGAAAAAGTGAAATCACCCATGAAAATAAATAAAATAAATTGTGAACGTCAAATATGAAATCACCCATTGATAAAGAAGTCTAATAGAGTAACAATTATCTATTTATTTATTTTTCATTATTTGATTTTCGATTATTTTCTCCCATGTTCTCAAATATTTATTTTTTATTCATATTTTAATTATGTTTATTATATTGTTATTATTATTATTATTATTAATTAACTCTTTCTTTTATGATAAATGTAGTTTTTTAATCTCCTTTTATACTTAACTCTGCCTTTTATTATTATTTTTTTATTAATTAACTCTACCTCTTATGAAGATAATTAGAATTTTTTATCTCCTTTTTTTTAACTTTAATTTTTATCATTTTTTAAACTTTAGCTTTTTAGAATAATTTTTAGTTTAATTTTTCTTTGTTTACTTTCCTTTTTAAGATGTCAATCTATTGTTTACTTGACTCGATACGTGTCGCGATCTTGCGAGTTACTAACGTTGTATCATTCTTTTTTATATATATAGATATCATACATCGTTTGCTGAATTTGACAATTGATAGTTGGCACATAAGAGAGTCGGTTTTATATTTCATTGATATACTTTTCTATAGTTACAATGTTAAAAAAAACAAAGATTAGTTAGGATTTTTTATTATAAAGTGACCAAACTAAAAACAAAATGAGTTGGCGAAGTAACTAAACTATAAATGTAGAACTAGGCATGGGCATATAAACCGAACTCGAGCAATCCAATCCGAACCGACCCGAAAAATAGGGTTTAGATCGAATTCGGTTTAGTTGCAAAAACCAAACGGTTCCTACATAAATTAGTTTTGGTTTCCGGGTTGATTCATATATAACTCGAAATCCGATCGGGTATCCAAAAAATTACAACATATCATATTATGTATATATCGCCTATACATGTGTATATATGATTTCCAGGTAATTTGGATTGTGTCGGGTAAATCGGGTTATTCAGGTACAATTTTTTCATAAACCGAACCGAAAATCTTGTTTTCTGGGTAATTAGGATTTTGTCGGGTTATTCGGGTACAATTCTTTCATAAACCGAAAGTCTTGTTTTCTCTGGTAATTCGGGGTATTCGGGTTCAAAACCTATCCGAACCGACTCGGATATTATTTTCGATTTTATAGTGGGTTTCAATCAAAATCCTAAAACCAATCCGAATCCGATAAAATCCGAACCGAACCAAACCGACATTTTTTCGGGTCCTAAACGGGGCTCATCCTTTCCAATTTTGGATACCTGAAAGCGAGAACCCGATCCAAATCTGAACCGTGGACCCGAATGCCTAGACCTAATAGAACTATGTAAGGTTTGATTTCATTTGTCTGTGAATAGTCCATGTCAAATATTCCGGTTCAAATCTGGTTTAGCCTTTAGTGCATGATTGATCAGAGTTCGATTTGTAGAGTTTTTTTTATCAGGAAGTTTATCCTTCTTAAAAGTTAAAACTAATGGGACGATAATGGGACGATTTCAATTTATTTTTCAAACCTCCGTTTAAAGAAACATTAAGTTGTAAAAATTAAGTTGTAAAAATGGTATTTTTCGTTTAAATATAATTTTACAATCATTCAAAAAAAAAAGTGACAAAAGGCGATGCAGTCACAAGTTTCATTTGATACATTATACATATTCAAACTAGTTGATTATCAATTATTCAAAGTGCAAATATAAATATTAGATAGAGAGAGATGATATTATGGGAGAAAAAGAAAATGATGCAAAAGTTTTTGGTTGGGGAATTTTCAAGGTGAGACATAGAGAGGCTTTGCATCCAAGTTGAGTCTATGTGACTCCATCAATACACTTTAACTATGAGCATCAAATCTTCATCTAGCTTGGACTGCGCGATCGAATCTTTGAATTTAAAATATTATAATTCACCAGTGCATTAGACCATCTTCAATAAGAAATCAAATTTCTCATCCTATATTCCCTCCACATCACTTTATTCTTATTCCACATCATTTCAATTTTTTAATTCACACCCAACTTTACAATAGGAAGACAAATAATTTTTTCTTTCCTCCAACTCATTTTTTCTTTCGTCCACGTCACTCCATCATATATAATTCATTTTATATTTATTTATTTTATTTTTATTATTTTATATATGTTATACATTTTATAAATACTATTACTATTAATATATTTATAATCACACACCGTAATTTGGTCGAAAATTGTAATTGCGAGATGGATCCATAAGGATTTGAAAATTGAAAGAAAAAAACCAAAGAGTGATAATATAGGAGAAGAAGAGAGTGTTAAAACTTGAGATTTTTTTTAGTGTCCAAATGATACGAAAATAAGCTCTATTTATAGATGTCAAAAAATAAAAAATAATTATGTTAAAAAAATATTTAATTTTGATCAATTATTGTGTAGAAATAGCATTTAAGAAATATGGGAAAAAGAAAAAAAAAAAACAAAATAATAATCATCGAATCATAAAGAAACACGTCAACAATTTAGTGGGACTTGTCAGATTTCTCTTGAAGGGAAAATTTCACTTCCATCGATGAGTTGACCATTTGTTTTTTTCATTTGCCTTCCTATTGGATTGAAAAACACCCAATTTACCTAGCTATTGGAGATGGTCTTAGCTATTTTTGTTACTGAGTATCTTATTTTCTTTCTTTTTTATTGTTCAGGCGATCCATTGTCGTGCCTAAATGGCTAAACTCACAGAGACTTAAGACAACTTCAAAATATGTAACCCTTATTATCAAAAAATTTAAAGCTATAAAATTGTCTTGAAACGTATAGTATAAAAACTGAGTACATAAATTTGGAAACAGTTTTTTTCTTTTCCCCCTTTAAAATTGTTCACCAAATTTACATAATCAAGTTTTAGAAACCAACTCTATAAATATGATAATCACACCTTTCAATCTCTCTTATGACAATTTTTTTTTTTAATGTAATGCACTTCTCAAAGAAAATCCCAACACATAACATTGAACTAAATTCATAAGTCTAACTTTAAACATAACTAGATTCTAAAACCAGCGCGGGATAAATTTTTTGGAATATATAAAATGTGAAATAAAGAATAAGAACTAATTTAAGTGTTATTGATTCAAATATGTTTAATTTGTTATTTTTACGTTTATAATATATTTAAGAAATGTTTGACAACATGTTTAATATGTGTTTGACAATACATGTTTGACAACAAGTTCAATTTATTTTCAAAAAATAAGAGGTGTTTAAACTATCGGTGATATCCAACCGGGTGTCTTCCCAATTTTTTTTTTTTAGTTTAAATAATATTATATTTATTAATATTTTATTGTCTCGACGAATCACGCCGCGACACGTTGCAATTTCGGGAAAACTCAATGTCTTCACAGAGACACACAGATACTGTGTTTTCTTAAAATTTATTATAAAATATGTGGAAGATACACACATAATTGTGCAATATGGATGGTCTTAGAAGCAAATTTCAAAAATGCTCATATTTTTATAGTATAGATGTGGCCTTCCAATTTTGTTTCATTTTATTGTGGTCGGTCTTTTTCCCAAACCTTGAAGCACGACACTGAGGCGCCCAATGATTGGATTTGAAAAACTACCAAGCAAAACATGTCAGTATATCGATCTATTAGTCGTGCATACGCATGGAACATCAAAGATACACCAAAATACACCCAAAAAAAAAAAAAAAAACCATCATAGATACACCAAAATCAAAACAACATATGAAAAAGTCAACTTATCGATCTATTAGTCATGCATACGTACGCATGAAACATCGAATTAATCTATTGATATCATGTCTAATACGATTGGTTAAATTTCGTGATCGATCGTTGTAAATGCGTAAGCTACAATGATGTTCGCACATCCGCGCTATATAAATTATATGAGTTTCTGCACACCAGGCCAATTTACTACGAAGTATTTATAGCTATAATATTATTTCTTGGGTGGCAAAGTTGAACAAAGCTGCTAGATTCTCGGTCAAATATTTTATTGCAAAAACTGTATATTCGGGTTTCCATTAAAATAACAGGTTGCGCCATATCTTGCATACTCTTTTTTTTCTTCTTGATAGATCTTACTTTAATATAGTAGATTTCGAATATCGAGCATCGAGAAATCAAAAAGTCAACCATATCTCTAATTGTCTTAAGAGGTTGCCCATACATATCTTAAAAAGAGAAAAGGAAGCGAAGAGTCAACACCTTTGAAGAAATTATGGCACATGCAATGTGAAGTTAAATTCTATTTGATGAATAAAGCTGAAATTTAACCCCAAAAAAAAATCTATTTAAATTTTGGACCAGCGATCACTATAACTTAAGTTTTGATTCGAGGTCGTTACTTAAAAACTATATGAGCTGTTAAATCAATCGGAATTTTTATTAATATTGTGATTATATCCCTATCTTTTTTTGTTGGTGCAACGATTATATATATATATATATATATATATATATTATTTTATTTGTTTGAAAAAAGGTATTCTCTTGAAATGCAAATATTAAAAGTATAAGGCTATGACTTGGAGAATTAATTTAGATGAGAAAGTAATGAGAGAATATGGAGTTCCTGAGAAAACTCTCGTAAGATTTCTATGATGATGTCCGTAAGGTGGTGGGTTAGTGGTAGGGCGGGTCCAGCAAAGGGTATAATTCTTAAACATGGGTTCGATCCTCCTCCCAAGCTATTAAATACTTTTTGTTGGGAAATTTGTCAGTTGGGCTTTGGTCTAATTGGTTTACATGGTAGTCCGAAATACAGGCGACCAGACTACCCCCAGGCATTAGTTGGAAAACATTCAAACTCGGGACATGCGATGTGGTGGCCCATATGAATCTCATAGATCTCATGGATCTCATGGCCCGTTGATAACCAAGCAAAACTGTGGAGCTCATGGTGTCCGTTGAACCGTTGAATCATTGGGAGTAGTCTTCTTCGTAGCACCTCGGTGCATTCCTACCGGGGCTGACCGGATCAGCCGATAGGGTATATCAAAAAAAAAAAAAGATTTCTATGATGTTGAACCGTAGTCGGCCGCCTCGATCACCACGACATCTTTTATCTTGCACTCGAATCAAATTCCATTGTATTTTTTGAACTTTTTGTATGGATTTAATTAACTTTCCTCTTTGAGCCTTTAGTGAGAAGTCTCCAATTTCATAACATGTAAAATATTCCGAGTCTAAAGTGACAAATGATACAAACACATGGCTGTCACAAATATTGTATGATCTCGGAGACAAAGCTTGGTCGAACGGCCAAGGGATGATTTAATTGGTTGAGCTACTCTAACCAAAGGAATCGATGTTGATAGAAGCGAGTAAGATGACGAAATGATCGATGTGTACCACACAAGCTGTGAAAGGAAAGTAATAAGCCACTATTCTCTTAACCGAGGAGGTGCTGGTCTCGACAAGGTTTAGAGAGGAGACAAGTTTTGCTAGAAAACTCAAGTTTAGAAGAAAATTCTTATTTTATTTCATGGTAGATAAAAAGATACATATGGAGGCTTTTATAGCCAACTACATGAAGAAAAACCAGAAAAAAAAATTACAGAAAAATATTATAAATTCTTATTCTATGAAAACATAAAATCTGGCTTAATGAAAATAAAAAGAGAGAAACATAAGGGGTTACTCAAGATAATCAAAATAATTTGAAATACTTACCTTACTTACCTTGCACATGATTGACTTTGAGAAAAGAAAGGAAATCATGTCTTTTTGAACTTTACCAAGTTTGAATTGTCTCTTAGGTGCTTTGGTCTTCACTTGAGAGAGTGAGGATGTGGACTTGGGCTTGTCTATATAGAAACGGCTAGAATTCTTGAGTTTTAGAGTTTGGTTGACTTTTCTTGTGTTGACTCTTTTGGAAGTCTTTAGAATTATAAGAATGTC
Source organism: Eutrema japonicum (assembly GCA_030161315.1). Classification (NCBI taxonomy): domain Eukaryota; kingdom Viridiplantae; phylum Streptophyta; class Magnoliopsida; order Brassicales; family Brassicaceae; genus Eutrema; species Eutrema japonicum. The sequence continues at coordinate 53,929,897 of BSQW01000003.1, read as the reverse complement.
TTCTGGTCTCCAAATAATTGTCTGCTTTGAACTGATCCATGTCATGACTTGGTACATTGTGTGCTTCAATGGATTATGAGTATATAACAAATCAACTTTGGGTTTGAATCTCTCTGGTTGGACCAAAATATTTGGAGAAGTGCACATATGTCCTTTTCAAATTCGATTGGCATTGTGCAATTGGTTTTATTGAGCTCCGATTTAGCTGCTGGTCTGATGATTTCATCACAAATTTGCCACCAAAGACATTCCCTTGCACAACTTCATAAACCAATAAATCTGATTGAGGAGGAGTAGAAACAGTTACCGAAGTAGGAAGCAAACTAAAGGAAGGAGTAGTGTTGGCATGTACAAACTCAGAAGTGGGTGAAGAAGCAATTGGAATTGCTGGCTCCACCCCATCACATGGTGAAACTGAAGTGGGTATGGTCAGGGCCGATCCTGAGGACAGTTAGAAGAAACATAAGCCTTTGGTTTTCAAATTTTACGAACTAATATATATATATATATATATATATAAGTATTTAGCCTCAAATTACAAAAAAAAAATTAATAATTTTTTTTATTAAATTGTCTTTGGTTCCATATTTCTCAGGGCCGGTTCTGTGTATATTAGTAGTTCTCGCATAAGTAGCATGTGCATTTGTGGCCAATATAGTGTTTGCGGCAACTTTTTCAGAGCTTGATACCACCGCACACACATCCGATGCAACGTTGGCTAATATTATCTCATCATGTGATTTAGTAACGATTGTCGATGGATTAGCAACAATTATATTGGTCTCTTAGACTCTTAGTATGATTATTAGTAAGTCAAATTATATCATATATAATAGTATCGACAAAAGATTTAAGTTTTAATGTGATCTACGGACAATGTAGTGTAGACTTCCATATCTCGAAAGAGAGGAAAAAAATAATAATAAGATTTTCGGAATTTCAATTATTACATCAGGAGTTTGACCCATCGTCAACAAAATGCGACAATGATATCCTGCTTGAGATCATGGCATCGAATTTTCTCCATTCAAATTGTTAAGCAAAAGTGGGTTAGGCTATCTAATATACTGTTGTGTATATAATATAATTTTTTGTAAAAAGATTTATACAGAAAACAAAATATTGCTGTCAGAATATTTTTGTAATATAAACGTACTTAGATAGCTCTCTCTCTTTTTCCTACTAACTAATGTTTTATATAAACGTACTTAGATAGCTCTCTCAAAATGCAAAATCATTTAAATATTATTGTTTCGTTATTATTCCCTCAGTTTCATATTAGTTATCGTTTTAAAATTTAAATTTTGTTTTATATTAGTTGTCGTTTTAGAATTTCAATGCAAATGTTTAATAATATTTCTAATTTTATCCCTAGTCTTTTACCTTATTAATTAGTGTAATCATAGTATATAATACATTAACAAGGGGTAAAACAAAAAATTGAATTGTTTTCTTAATCTACGTAAAATAACCTAGAACGACAACTAATATAAAACAGAGTGAGTATTAATTAATATAAAAAAACAACAACAATAGATTGTAGAAATAAATATATAAAGTTGCTTAATATTTTGTATAGAAAATGACGTAGCATTATTTATTTGGAAACAATAACAAAATGATTGAAAAAATAGGGTGTATAAAAATATTTAACGACCTTATATATATTATTGTTTCCGTGTATAAGTTTCTTTTGTAGTTTCATTTATATTAAAATAAACCAGATAGGTCTTTAGGTCTTTAGCAAAAAAAATAAAAATAAAGCAGAGACAGAGATAGACAAAACACAAAAGTAAAGACAATAGTAGTATTCGTTAAAACTTTCATTTTATTATTATCTGTCGACAGAAATAATTAGGGGAATTATTTAATGATCAAAAGTTAATTTGGTCATATATATCTATCGAGAATCATTAAATGTTTTGAAAATAACAAAAATGCAATAATCAACCTTTATTTTTATTTTATAATAATGAAGAAATTATATCATATATATCCTCGACACAGAGACTTGCTCAAGTTCCTGAAGATTCTGTGTTGACGACTGTGTCCTCAACACAGAGACTTGCTCAAGCTCCTAAAGATCATGTGTTGACGACTGTGTCCTCGACACAGAAGCTTACTTCACTTTTTCTTGGTCAATACTCCCCCTCAAGCTTAGCCGTAGAGACAATAAAAAGGCTAAGCTTGGAAACCCAAGAACATCACCTCATTAAAAACCTTAACATAGAAAACCACTAGGGACAAAACCATGTTAAGGGAAAAAGAGTGTGAAGTCCATGGATTAGGGAACCTGAGATCAATGGTGTGTAAGGTCCACCAATCCTAGTTTGCCATAGATGTTGTTGCAAACTTTTAGACTTGCGGCCTTTGTGAAGGTATCCGCCAATTGGTCTTCACTCCTTGTGTAACATGACAAGAAAACTCCTTCTTCAATCTTCTCACGAACCTTGTGGCAATCAATCTCAATATGCTTGGTTCTTTCATGGAACACCGAATTAGTGGCAATGTGGATCGCTGCTTGGTTATCACAATGCATGGTGATCGGTCCTTCTTGCTCAATACCAAAGTCTTTAAGAAGAGTTGTGAGCCAAGTCAATTCACTAGTTAGCTTCCTCATAGCTCTGTATTCCGCTTCCGCACTTGAGCAAGATACAACCTTTTGCTTATTTGTCTTCCAAGTCACCAAATTTCCTCCAATGAAGGTACAATAACCGGTTGTAGACTTTCGATCTATTCTATCACCAGCCCAATCCGCATCACAATTCCCAACAATCTCGGTGTTACCATTCCTTCCCATCCATATACCTTGGCCAGGGCTTCCTTTGAGATATCTAAGTATCCTTTCCACCATAGACATATGATAAACCGTGGGTTCTTGCATATATTGACTCACTTGGTTGAATGCAAAACATATATCCGGCCTCGTAAGGGTGAGATATATCAATTTTCCCACAAGTCTTCTATATTGAGGGACATCCTTAAACTTCTCATCTGATTTCTCCCCCTTTCTATTGACCTTGTAGCCATCTTCAAGTGGATTCTTGGCTGGTTTTGAGCCAAGTTTTCCAGTTTCACTCAAGAGATCAAGTGTGTATTTCCTTTGAGAAAGGAACAAGCCATTCGGGGATCTACACACTTCAAGCCCAAGGAAGTACTTCAACTCTCCAAGATCCTTGATATCAAATGTGGTGTTGAGGAAGACCTTGGTGAATTGAATACCCTCTTTATCATCACCGGTTATGATAAGGTCATCCACATACACAAGAACCACAACAAGGCCTTTATCACTTTTTAGAGTGAACAAGGTGTGATCCGAATGAGATTTCCTAAAACCGTGATTAGTGAGTGTAGAGCTAAGCTTGTGGTACTATGCTCTTGGTGATTGCTTCAAACCATAAATGGCTTTCCTTAGCCTTAATATTTCTCCGGGTTTACAAAGATCTCCAAGCCCGGGTGGAGGAGTCATGTAAACTTCTTCTTCAAGTTCCCCTTGAAGGAATGCATTCTTGACATCCATTTGCCATAGATTCCAAGAGAGGTTAGTAGCCAAAGATAAAACTACCCTCACCGTGGGTAACTTAGCCACCGGAGCAAAGGTATCCGTGTAATCTTCACCATATGTTTGTGTGAAACCTCTTGCTACCAGTCTTGCCTTGTACCTTTCTATGTCACCATTACTTTTATACTTGATGGTGAACACCCACTTAGAGCTAACCACTCTCTTTCCATTTGGAAGAACCGCAACATCCCAAGTGTGGTTCCTTTCCATAGCTCCTCTTTCATCTCCTATTGCATCAACCCAAACCTTCTCATCTTTAGCCTCTTCATAAGTATTGGGAACTCGATTTTGCTCAATCTTCCCAAGGAATGCTTGATGGTCAGTTGGCAAAAGGGCAATAGAACCAGTAGCTTGAATTGGATGAGCCACGGCTTCATTGTTGTAATATACCCGATTATCCACCCATTTGGAGGGAAACGTGGGCCTAGTGCTTCTTCTAAGTGGTTGAGCCACTTCTTCGACCACCTCTTCCACTTCTTCTTATGGTGTAGGCACATTTTCTTCCATACCCACCTCCCCTTGCTATTGAGCCTGATCTTGGGACGGCTCCTCCTCTTGATCATACTCATGATCTTGTGGTATAGTTGTGATTGATTCTTCTTCAATTGAGTTACTATTAGATTCATCCCCATTTGCATTTCCTTGCCTTGGTGGTTCCTTATTTCCCAAATGATCAAGTAAGAACCTCAAACTTGTAGCTAGGTCCGACGGAGACTTCGAGAGATCCTTTAGACCTTCCCAATCCTTCTTATCATAATATCCTTGTCCTTCAATGAACTTGACATCTCTAGACATAAGAAGTCGATTATTGATCGGATCAAAGCACTTGTAACCCTTTTGAGTGGTTGAATATCCAAGGAAGATGCATTTGGTGCTCTTGGCCTCTAACTTGTTTCTTTGTTCACCTGGTACATAAACAAAGCACACACAACCAAAGACGCGTAAGTGTTCAACGGATGGCTTAGAGTTGTAAAGTACCTCAAATGGTGATATGTCCTTTAGGACTTTTGTCGGAGTTCAGTTGATAAGGTAGCATGAAGCTAGAACCGCATCTCCCCAATAACTCTTTGGCACATTTGTGTGGAACATCATTGATCTAGCCACTTCCATAAGATGCATATTCTTCCTCTCCGCCACTCCATTTTACTGTGGTGTGTGAGGGCAACTTGTTTGGTGTAGAATGCCATGCTTAGCTAGGTGTTCTTTGAATCTAGCGCTTGTGTATTCTCCTCCATTGTCGGATCTAAACATTTTTATCTTGGCATTGTATTGGTTAGTCACATAGGTTTGAAAGTTGATGGATGCCTCAAACACTCTATCCTTAGATGGTAGTAATGTGATCCAAGTATACTTTGATTTCTCATCTATAAAGGTCACAAAGTACTTGTTTCTATCCCTAGACATGCAAGGAGAGGTCCACACATCCGAATGCACCAAATCAAAACAATGCTCATAGATAGTAGATGATTTAGGAAACACAACTTTGCAATGTTTGCCAAGAATACATGCCTCACAACTAGTGTGATCAAACGATATATTAGGCAACATTAATTCAATTGCTCTTCCATGAGGATGGCCTAGTCTAGCATGCCAAATTGCATCAACATTAGCTACATAACAAGAATTAAAAGATAAAGCATCCGAGTTTTGTGGTGGCTCTTCGAGAACATAAAGTTCATCTTTGGATCCACCTTTCCCAAGTAACTTCCCACTTTCAATATCCTGAAAATGAACATCATTAGGACCAAAGATAGCATAGCAATTAAGGTCTTTAGTAGCTCTCTTAACCGATATTAAGTTGGATTTAAACCTAGGAACATACAACGCTTCACTTTTCTTGTTGAATAGTTCTAAATTTCTTTTTCCTTCTATAGGGATTTCATCACCATTAGCAATCTCTACCCTACCCATAGCTGGTTCAATCTTGTCTAAAAGCTTAGGATTACTAATCATATGATGAGAAGCACCCGAATCTACAACAAGTTTACTACTGGGTTTATGAGAATAGAGAGTGATACCGGAGTTGTGGGTTTGGAATGCTTTGATGAAAGCTTCAAAGTCACTCTTCCGCACATAGTCCACAGAGGCTGCCATGGCTGCTCCTCCTTGAGGTACTTGCTTTGATGCTTTGATGTACTTGCTTGCTTAACTTCACCACCTTGAGAAATATTTGCTTTTGGTGGTCTCTTGTATCCTTCGGGCTTTAAGTGAGGATGAAGAGTCCAACACTTATCCATAGAGTGGCCGGGGAGCTTACAATGCTCACAAGACTTTGAACTCCTCTTGTCATGCCTATCATGCTTGTAGACTCCTTTGTTGGCTGTCACAAGCTCGGTTTTGCCTCCAAAGAGACCAATGTTTCCTTGCTCCGTCTGGAATCGTGCACACACCTCTTCAAGGTTTGGCAACTTGTCATCTCTAAGGATATGCTTGATGAGATCATTATAGATAGGATCCAAGGTGAGGAGAAGGCCAAAGACTTTGTCTTGCTCGCGCCTCTCATTGAGGATCTTCACATCCGATGTTAATGGTCTAAGCATCTCTAACTCGGACCATAGAGTTTGGAACTTCCCTAGGTGATCGGTGAACTCCTTGCCATCTTGATGAAGGTCATTGATAGACTTCTTAATTTCAAAGATTCGGCTTAGATTTGATGTATTTCCATACACACCCTTGAGAGTCTCCCATAGATTTGTTTGGGTTCTCACAATAGGAGTAAGCTTCCAAGATAAACGTGGCTAGAGAAGATTGAAGGAGACTAAGCATGGCTTGTTGATCTTCCTCCCACTTCTCTAACTCTTCTTGTAGAGCTTCTTCTAGCTCTTCATTAGACAAGGACTCCTTGTCTTTGTCCTTCTTCTTGAGGGTCTTGTTTGGGCATTCGCTTGATTCGACATGCTTCCAAAGTCTTCTACCACCAATGACGGTTTTAGTGGTTCTAGACCACAAGAGATAGTTGTTTCCCTTGAGAATAGTAGGAACAAACAAGGGTTTTGAGTTATCAGTGACAAGAACACTAGAACTCATCCTTAAAGAAACTGAAATTTCGTTTAGGAATTTCGTCGAACACCTTGTGGGCGTTTTGAAAGAAACTGAGAATTTTAAAAGAGAATGAGAATTTTGAAGATTTTGAAGTAGAACAAGAGAAAATCAAAGAGAGAATAGAAGAATTAAGATCGTTGCTCTGATACCATGTTAGAATTCAAGAGTATAGCTTGCGGAATCAAGAGAATAGAGAAGTGATTGCTTAAAAGAATAAGAGATTAGAGAGAATAAAGAGAATAATGGAGAGAATAAGTCTCCAAGTATTAGTTTATTGATACATGTTACATCTCTCTTTATAGAGAATCAAAAGAGAGCTTACAATCATAAAACTGACTTTAATTTGAAAAAGAGCCGTTGGAGAAGAAATAGAGCTGTTGGAGGAGAGAGAGGAATTTAATCCACATGAGCTTTTGTCATGGAGGCTCTGTGTTGACGACTGTGTCCTCGACACAGAGACTTGCTCAAGTTCCTGAAGATCCTGTGTTGACGACTATGTCCTCAACACAGAGACTTGCTCAAGTTCCTGAAGATCATGTGTTGACGATTGTGTCCTCGACACATAAGCTTACTTCACTTTTCCTTGGTCAATAAACGGGTCCGGTGACTTGTCTCTAATGTTTTTTTTTGTTGGTGGTAATATAATGCTTCTTGTTTTATTTGTAGAATTCAAAGATAATTACTGATAAACATATATTTCATGGTTTGCTATTAAAATCGGAAAGATTTTTTAATAAACCTCAAAAATTAGGTTGCACATAGAATTTGGATTATATATATAACCATATATCTCTTAGACTAAAAGTTTTAGATTCTGATTGGTCATAATTATGGCTGTAGGCTTTAACTTTAAAGGGAAATTGCGAAATTGTAGTGTATAATCATAAAAAAAAATTACAATTCACTAACTAACCAAAAACAAAATCTGAACATAATATTCTTTATATATTATATATTAATACAACTTTACTCTTTCTATAATTTTTTTTAAAAAAATTCTCTCATATTTTTTTCTATTTTTTATTTTTCCATGGGTCGATCACGGAGGTTGAAGACGAGTGAGAGAACCCGAAGAATCGGTACCGAATCAAAAATACCCAAACCGAACCCGATCCGAATTTTAAAAATACCCGATCGGATCCTAAATTCTTATACCCGAAGAACCGAACCCGAACCGGTATCGAACCGAGAACCGAATGGGTACCCGAATAACTATTCATCATGAGACACTATTCATCCCGAGACTATTATTTCCCTCCGAGTCTTCTTCTTTAGCTTAGACGAGGTTGGTTTTTCTTCGTGGTTACTATTCATCATGGGATTACTATTCATCCGGAGACTCCGTAATCCCGGGATTACTATTCATCGGATCCTAAATTCCTATACCCGAAGAACCGAACCCGAACCGGTACCGAACCAAGAAACGAATGGATACCCGAATAACTATTCATCCCATGACATTATTCATCATGAGACTACTATTCACTCATAGTCTTCTCCTTTAGCTTAGGCGAGGTTGGTTCTTCTCCGTGGTTACTATTCATCCCGAGACTCCGTAATCCTTGGATTACTATTCATCAGATCCTAAATTCCTATACTCAATTAACCGAATCCAAACCGATACCGAACCGAATAGGTACCCGAATAACTATTCATCATGGGATACTATTCATCCAGAGAGTACTATTCACTCATAGTCTTCTCCTTTAGCTTAGACGAGGTTGGTTCTTCTCCGTGATTACTATTCATCTCGAGATTACTATTTATCCCGAGACTCTGTAATCTCATGATTACTATTCATCCCGGGATTGCTATGCGAATTATGCAAAATAGTATAGACTGTCTACACTGAATGCAGAGGAGAGCAAAATCGTCTATCTTTTGATTACTTGATTAATTTCTTTTATCTATGGCTATTTTCTTAAAGATTTATCCAAAATTGGTTATTTGGTAAATTGTCCCAACTTTAAGTTGTGAGGTAGAAAAATTGACTATATTAAACCGGTGATTTAAAAAATATTAAAGTTATATTTTTTGGTTTCAGAAAAAGGTTACTAAAGTACAAAAACAAAGAAAATAGCTGTGAATGTTTTTATAAGCAGTTTTAGAACTTTTAAATTAAGAAAAAGGCAATTCTCTAAAATAACTTTAAAGATTTTGAAGACTTTAAAAAAAAAAAAAAATCTTTACAGCTTTTAGTTATTCGATATTTCTAAATTGATTCTCGGACACTGTTTTTTTTAACAAATTCTCGGACACTGTTGCGAGTCCATTTGCATTAATCTGTATAAAGTACAAGGATTCTGTGTGTACCTAGCTACGACAGTCAACTAGTCTATCTTGCATAATTGCATAAACATAGATTGTATACAGACTACAGATGACCAAAAGACTAAGAAATCCAAATTTGCTTTAGACATAACATTTGATCAGTTTCTTATATTATGCCAATCCAATTCGAGTGATAACAGTTTAGAACATCAATTGCTAGATTAATAATTATATCAAATAAGATTGACTTTTGAAATATTGGCCATGTAAAATTTTCCATCATTGCTTAACTATAGTTGGTACTATATATATTGGCTATATAAAGTACTACAGCCTAACAAATACTTTTGGCTATAGAATATGTGCAAGGTACTAATAAATTCGAAATAATTATTGTCGTGTATGGTCAATTTTGAAATTAAACACATTAACGACGTAATAGTTTGCCCCATCGCAAAGGGAAACGATCACACCTTAACCTGCATGTCTATTCGTTTATATAGAGACACCCCCCTCCAAGAAATTGACGTATCAATACCCAACAAAACCATTGATGAATGACCCTAATTGTTTCTTTGTCTTCTTCATTTTGTATATATTAACAAACCCCACATTTTAATACTTGCTTTGATATTTTATTTTGGAAGTCTTCTATTATCTCCAGGAGACTTGCTTTCATATGTAGTACCCATTAGTGCATGTCCATCTTTTTAGTTCATCTGGGAGAAAAATATATTCTTTTTGTTCATCTTTTTAGTTTCGATATCAAATCTATAATGCGTAAAACGTTTTTTCGCCAACTTTAGCTAGCGTTGTACTGCAACTCATTATTCGGAATCGCTAAAATTGGCATTCACATGTTTATGCTCCAGCCTGAAAGGTAAAATGTATCTGAAAAAAAAACTTTTATTTTGTAAAGTCTTTGCAATATTTTGTAGTCAAGTTTTAATAGATGTGAATATGTTAAACCTAATTAATGCATGTCTACATCTCTCGCAACTTTTTTCACTAGTATTTTGTTTTCTAAGACCTCAATCATTGACTTGAGATGGTGTGGTTTTAGTTCGTTTGTTCATTAGAAATATGGTAGCTAGCGTCACTTATTTTTTATGTTTACATCAGTTATTGATTGATACAAATGTATTACCATCACTTATATAATCGATTCTGATAGTGGCGATGCAAATTAATGCGTCAGTTATAGCAATTGATGAAAATATTTCCATCGATTATAATAAATGATGCTATTATTATGTGTCAGTTAAATTAAATGATATTAATATTTGTAACAATTGTTATAAATGATGTAAATAATTATAGCAGTTTTTATAACCAATATTAAATACTTTTGAATGTTTTACCTAAAAATAATGTTTTTACCGGTCAAAATATTTGATTATCTTAACAATCAGATTTATAATAATAAATTTAGATTACAATTTTGTTTAGTTCTTAAGCCTTTTACAAATTGGGCTTGGTTTGAACCGTTTAAAAATATATTCTTATTTATAATAATATTTCTTTGACATTTTTCCCCTAAGAATCGATGTGGGACAAAAAAATGATGTTTCATTTTTTAATCCATTTTTACTTTTGTATCATTTCCTAGTGAGACAAAATTTAAATATTCCTTTTTAATCAATGTTAAAAAGGAAATATTAAATACATCACTTATTTATTGATGCCAATTAAACAATTTGTATCAAATTTTGTTAAGTGATGCAATTTACTATTAAATGGCGTCGGTATTATTTAATCGATGCTATACATGTGACTAATACCATCATTTATCATAATTGATGTAAAATTACATAATTAGTATCATTTGTCAATAAGTAATTTAAATTAACATCAATTATTTTTCCGATGCTTTATAATCGACACTAGATACCCTTTTTCTTGTAGTGCCGATTTTTTCAGTTCATAACGAACAAAACAAAAACAAAAATTACAGGTTTGGCATCTATATTGAAATTTCAAAATTTTAAAATCGATAATTGCAATGACAAACAATTCAAATAACATGTGATATAATACAGTTTGCATATCTATTTAGAATTGAGCAGATAACAAATCCATATAAATGAAATATAGTTAGGTATTAAAAACTGTTGTATGAAGATAAATAAGTATACAAAATTCTGAGTTGTTCGTTTGTCAATAAGAACGCGTAAAATTCAATCAGTTTTGTTGGCCATTGAATACTTTCTTTAATTACATGCATCATATAAATTTTATCATGGTTACCAAATTGTGAATAAATAGCTATAAGCTGGGGGAAGTTGCAATCCTTATCGAACTACTTATTGACCCAAGACTCGTCTTTGACTTATCCTCACTGATATAAGACCAAAACCGTAACAAAACAAAACATTTACATAAATAAGCATGACAAAACAATATGCATGCACACACATATATACAGACATACATAACCTTGTAAAGTTTTTTGTTGGTTCTTTAAAAATAAAAGATAAATCTGTATATTGCTAATAAGTTGATGATAGATCAACGGCCAGGCACTTCTCATTAGAGACATGAGAGATGATCTGACCGTTGATATAAGCCATCGACAAGCACTTAGCAACCGATATTTGGGGCCATATAGATTTTGTGTTTAATCGAATCATGTGGGTTGTCTGATTAGCCTTGAAATGACTATTGTGCCTTTGCCTTTGAGTTTGTCTATGGTTAGGAGATGTGTATTATGGTAATTTTCTAACCAGTATTCCACTCACGCCAAGTGTGCATATTGTCAATTATACCACACTCAGAAACTTGACACGATCAAGCGCTTTGTCGCTTGAACCTTACACGTGGCGTAACGGAAAAGCGATCGGTCAAATATGGAAACAAAATCAACGGCTGTGAATAGAAGATGCTGTCACTTGTGTACACAAGACCGCACTATAGCCGACGACAAATATCCACGCAAATCTATTTGTGTCTGATCAGAATTTTTTTTTCCTGATCAGAATGTTTTCTCGGCGCGAATGTTCAATCTCTAGCTCAAGTCCTCACCGAAAGGTCAAATATTCAAAATTCATATACTCTTTTAAAATTACTAATTACAGTTGTTGTTACGAGCATTTTTATGTTCAATTACGTTAGGTTAATTGTTTACAAGTATATGTTGTAATATACGATGGAAATACCACGAATCTTCTATCACATACTTGTATATGTGATCTAACGACCTTAATCAATAATGTTTAGTAATTTATATATATGACATCACGGACTAAATTTTGTAATAATTTTTTCAAATGTATGGTGGTAAATAGTTATATATAAATATATAATATAAAATAGTATAGCTGTCAAGGCGTCATCTAGCACATAAAGGGAGGTTAGTAAATTAATGTATAAATTAAATTGGTCTCCTGGATAAGTAGTCCTAATTAAGTACAAAAGAACACGCTATTTTCTGTTTACAATTGAGTATAATTTTTTTTAACATTTTCAAACCACGGTTAGTTAATAACGAATTGATTTTAGCTCTTTTGTTAAATGACAAGTTTATCTTAATATATTAGAAAAAAATAATGAAACGCACATGTGGACAACTCCTATTCGAGAACTTCTTAATCGCTCCCACGTCCGTGATTGAAAAACGTATTGGGAGTTAGAATGTGTCAAGCCGTTATCAGTTATGTAACTCCTGAATCACGACTGATTAATCAAGAACTCATCAATTATTAAAATAGTGATAACCCTGTCAATCGGGTCAAATCTGTCCCGCTAGACCCGCCCCACACGATTTTTTTTTATTCGATTCGATCCATCCACTAAATTCGTGGACATAAATACTAGATCCGCATTTGCTCGGCTTAAATTTGCGGGTAACTGTAAGTAGCCCACAAATATTTTAATAATAATAAAAATAACTTATATATGTTTTTAATAAAAAACAATATTTAATAAAATAAATTTCATATGATAAAACATAAATGGATAAATTTTTCTAAAAAAATAAACAAATTAATTAATTATTTTTTATATAGTATTACATAATATTTTAATAGTATTTAGTAAATAAATATTAATGATTAAATTAAAAAAAAATTGCGGGTAATTTGCGGGGCCAGCAGAATAAAAAATTTATATCCATACACACTTTGCATTTTAGAAATCTCTGTCCCGTGAAATCCATTTTTTTGTAATTCAAATTTTTTTGATCCAACACCCGCCGCACGGCGGATTAAACGGAACGATACCCCCGGTTTGTGAACCAAATTGACTGGCCTACCCATCCACTGTCATTTTTTTGTATTTGTTACAATCAAATCAATGTTTATATAAAACCTAAGTTTTTAACAAAAACCTAGACTGTAAATGCATTTTCCTACTATTCGGTAATTATTTATAGCCTTCAGTTATTCGAGTTCACGATTGACTTTACTTGTAGAGATTTTTACTGAAAGGTAATGAACATATGGGCTCCACAAAATATGACGTCACTCGAAGGAGCCTAGATCCCATGGGATTGGAGAGGTAAAAAACTCACGCGCCAACGTATGACGGCGCAGAGCTGTTAACTTACTAGCAACGGTTACCGTTATGAACTCTGTAATTAATATATTAGTTGGACTTTTGAGAATTAAAAAAGGGGTAGTAATAGTTATCTATGTATATCAGTGTGTATATTCGAATATAAGTTAAATAGTGAAATAAATATTTGATATGAAACACAACAACAATTGTATAAATGTTAGTATATAATAAACAGAAAGATAAGTTATTTGGATAAGTCAGGTCAACGGGATGACAAGCAGACTCCATGATTTTATGTTTGATTCAACGGTCACGATGATAATTAAGTTAGCGTTTGCAATAAGTTAATTGATGGTAACCATCACATTACACCTATTTAATACATTCTTTACTTTATTCTGCTAATTACGAAGATTCATACTAATTTCTCTCATTTGCGATTAAAGCCACCTGTTGCAAATTAATTTGTTATTTTAAAAAAAAAAAAAATTTTACTAATATCCATATGTGCACTATTAAAATTACAAATATTCGTCACATTTTGGAATCCATTTAAAATCATCTAAACGATTACATTCAAAGTGGTCTTGCTTTTTTTTTTTTTTTTATCAAATAGATCGGTGAACAAGACCCTGCAATCATCTTTATCTTGTGGCTGAACGGTCTTGCTTTTTTTCTTTCCTTTAAAAAAAATGGAATCAAATCTACAAGCACTTTCAATTTTTCAATTATAAGATATTCATCCAAAAGAGATTCACCATCAACGTCGATCGATTCTCATGGAATCACGCTCGGCATCTCTAATTTATCAAGCTAACTAGCGAGAAATTACATATATTTGGTTCCATAGACGTATTTTGCGTACACTGATCTTACAAATATATTGCATTTCAAAATCTTTTATTTTTAATATTTAAAATTTATGTTATCAAAGTATTCTATATAGCTTTGCATATGGATACGCATTTTCGAACAACAAGGACAAAAATAGTCTAGTTTTCGACCATATATAAGTGAACCATCGGATTTAAAATCAAAATGTATTCAAGCGAAAATTGAACCACATATTGGCATGAGCGAATACAGTAATCTGTATTTACTTGTGAAATTAAAATTATAATATATATGCCGAAGAATGAAGATATTCTTACCATAGAGAGCGACAATAAAATAACACAACTACACAAAATATAACTAAGAAAACCAAAAATCCTATTAATTATATAATAGATCATAATATTAAATAAAATGTATCCATTTTTTTTTATAAAAAAAAAGAGTTCTGATTATCTATATAAATACCAAAGCCATCTGTTGATCTTTAAGCCCCACAGACCAAAAGACACTCTTCTCTCTTCTCTCTTCTCTCTTCTCTCTTCTCTCTTCTCTCTTCTCTCTTCTCTCTTCTCTCTTCTCTCTTCTCTCTTCTCTCTTCTCTCTTCTCTCTTCTCTCTTCTCTCTTCTCTCTTCTCTCTTCTCTCTTCTCTCTTCTCTCTTCTCTCTTCTCTCTTCTCTCTTCTCTCTTCTCTCTTCTCTCTTCTCTCTTCTCTCTTCTCTCTTCTCTCTTCTCTCTTCTCTCTTCTCTCTTCACTTACTTTCCTTTGATCCGCCATGGCTACGGAACTCGAAAGCTCCTTAATCTTTGCCCTTTTGTCCAAATGCAGCGTTCTAAGCCAAACTAATATCGTTTTCTCTCTCCTCGCCGTCGCAAGCGTCTGGCTCTCCATCTCTCTCTTCTTCTGGACCTATCCCGGTGGACCCGCATGGGGCAAATTTCTCTTCCGCCGGTTAACACACAAAACCGGAACGGCTATTCCCGGTCCAAGAGGCTTCCCTTTTGTGGGAAGCATGTCGCTCATGTCCAGCACTCTAGCTCACCACCGAATCGCAGATGTAGCGGAGAAATTCGGAGCCAAGCGGCTTATGGCTTTCAGCCTAGGCGAGACACGCGTGATCGTCACGTGCAACCCCGACGTCGCTAAAGAGATTCTGAATAGCCCGGTCTTTGCTGACCGGCCGGTTAAAGAATCAGCTTACTCTCTGATGTTTAACCGGGCGATTGGTTTCGCGCCACACGGTGTTTACTGGCGAACTCTGCGCCGGATCGCTTCGAACCATCTCTTCAGCCCGAAACAAATCAGACGAGCCGAGACGCAGAGGCGAGTGATCGCGAGCCAGATGGTGGGATTTCTCGAGAAACAGAGTACCAACGGACTCTGTTTTGTTCGTGAGCTGCTTAAAACGGCGTCGCTTAATAACATGATGAGCTCTGTTTTCGGAGAAGAGTATGATTTGCTTGACAAAGAGCATGGTGAATTACGTGAGCTGGTCGAAGAAGGGTATGATTTGCTCGGAACATTGAATTGGACCGATCACCTTCCTTGGTTATCGGAATTTGATCCTCAGAGAATCCGGTCTAGATGTTCGACACTCGTACCGAAGGTAAACCGGTTTGTATCCCGGGTTATATCCGAGCATCGTAATCAAACCAGTGAATCGCCTCGTGATTTCGTCGACGTTTTGCTCTCCCTCCATGGTGGTTCGGATCATTTATCCGACCCGGACATCATCGCCGTTCTCTGGGTAATTAATTTTCTAAAAAATGCTGATTAAAAAAAGCATTAAAATATTTTATTAACAGATTCTATTTTTTTATGTTACAGGAGATGATATTCAGAGGAACAGACACGGTGGCGGTTTTAATCGAATGGATCCTCGCTAGGATGGTCCTTCATCCAGGTATCCAATCCAAGGTACATAACGAGCTTGATTTGGTAGTCGGAAAATCAAGAGCCGTTGATGAGTCTGACTTGGCCTCACTTCATTATCTAACGGCTGTGGTTAAAGAAGTTTTGAGGCTTCATCCTCCAGGCCCGCTTCTGTCATGGGCCCGTTTGGCCATAACAGACACGATCGTTGATGGTCGTCTTGTTCCGGCGGGGACCACAGCAATGGTGAATATGTGGGCCATAGCGCATGATCCACACGTGTGGATCGATCCTTTGAAGTTTAAACCCGACAGATTCATGACGAAGGAAGGTGAGGTGGAGTTTTCGGTTCTCGGGTCGGACTTGAGGTTGGCGCCTTTCGGGTCGGGTCGTCGAATCTGCCCCGGGAAGAATCTGGGTTTGACAACCGTTACCTTCTGGACCGCCAAGCTATTACACGAGTTTGAATGGGGACCGTCCGATGGAAACGGTCTTGATTTATCTGAGAAACTTAGACTTTCTTGTGAAATGGCTAATCCTCTTGCTGCTAAAGTGCGCCGCAGGCGAAGTTAAAAATGCGTATATGAAAATGGAAACAAAGTATTCACCCAACTTTTTGCTTTACTAGAACTAACATTTTGATACTTGAGGTGTTGTTTTTGTGTGTCTTGTGATTTTTCAATCTCGAAAGGCCAGTGTGGTCTCTATTGTTGTAAATACAGTTTAAATTGATTTATATTGTTGTGTTTAAATTTTTTATGTTTAAACCCTAGTTTATTTTAGTTACTATCTAACTTCCCCTCTTTCACAAAAATGCCGTTTTCACGTTGACACAAACTAAGCAAAATTTTAAATATATAAATATACCCTTATTCAATATATTATTAGATGAGAATAATTTAAATTCAAGTAAACTAGCTTTGCTTTTACTAAATGGTTAAATAGAAACTTTGTCTAATGTACTCAAATGGTTAAATAGGAACTTTGTCTAATAAATTACATTGAAATTGTAACACGATATTTTTTGTGAAATAAATGGAGTATAAATTAAAAAAGTTACAATATTGTTTGTGAAATAAATGGAGTATAAATTAAAAAAAGTTACAATATTGTTTGTGAAATAAATGGAGTATAAATTAAAAAAAACATTCACCGTAGTTAATCTGCAAACCGCGTAGGTTTATACATTCTTTAGCCATGCGGATTATTTATAATCCGAAGTTTTCGACCCTAACAAACACTTCAAATGTACTACAACTCACACATCTATTTTCAACAGATTGTTGTAAGAAAAATTATGGAATAGATTTTATTACAAATCAAGATTGCAATCGAATAAAAATTATAAAATCAATTTCGTGATTATGGTGAATAATCTTTCCAAGTATACAACCACTCTGGAATTGTTTAAAATATATATATATATATATATATATATATATATATATAATTCAATCATCACAATTTTAGGTGTTGTTTTAAGTTTTATCCAAACCACGCTTTGATTTTTAAAGATCAAATAAAATTATATGACAGCAAATAGTATTAACTTAAAAATAATATTCTCATATTTTTATTCGAATACCCAGTACCGTGCATGAAAAAAACAGCTCTTCAAGAACAAGTAATATAACTATATAAATATTAAATACTAATTTACATTCTGAATTTGAATAAGTTCCAATCAAATTGATAATCTTAAACCAACACTCTTCAGATCTTTGTATCCTTAAAGTTCCCAAAAAAATCAACTGACAATATAAAGGTTGAAATTATAGTTTTTGCTAGAAATACAGAAGGCGTAGTACTTTTAATATCTTCGATAAACAAATTATAGTTCATTTTCGTATATATTATACACATTCCTTCTTCCTTTGAAAACTTAGTACTCGTGCTGTATCCTTTTTATTTTTCTATTCATATGTTTGTATACAATATAAAACGAACTACTACTTAATATATGTGAGTATGCCTTACGCATATTCCATTTTAACAAGAAAACCCTTCATTAATGTTTGGTTAAATAAGAAATTATCAAATTAATGAAATTTGTATTAGTTGATTGTTATACTAATTAATGACAGTAACACAAAACCCATGGATATGCTTAGGGCTGGGCGTTTTAACCGTACCCGATATCCAAACCCGAAGTTAACTAAACCCATTAACCTCTTTTGTACATAGCCTCGCCGGTTCCCCTCATTTTTTCGTGTATTTTAAATACTTTCGGGTATTTTTGGGTTGTTTGGATAGTTTTTTATTGGAGTTTTCGGATAATTTGGATACTTTCGAGTACTTTCGGGTAGTTTGAATACTTTTGGGTAATTTTTTTTGGATTTTTCGAGCACTTTCAAGTATTTTGGGTATTTCGAGAAAATCAAACCCGACCCAAAAATTATAAATACTTGAATAGGGCTTAAACCTCTAAACCCGAAAAACCTGAAAATATGAAATACCCAAACGCCCAGGCCCAGCTATGCTATTAGAAATTGGCAAAAATCAGACTCAGTAACATAAAGATAAATCAGACACAATAGTTTGAACTCCCATTCATGGGCCAATTCTTCGCATCAGAAGGCCATTATTACGAACACACAAAACCCAGATTATATTTATATTACAACAACATTATGAAAACATTGTCATGATGGATCTTTCATCATCAATTTTTTTTTTTAATTTGTCTTCTTGTTGTTGTAGAATCTGAGAACGAAAGCAACGCCGAGAATCAAGAGTGGTACCAAGTAAACAAGCATCTTATTTGCGGATTCCTGTTTTGTGGTTTCCGCCGTAGATTCCTTCTCCCACGGCGGAATATACTTCGCCGTCACAGGAACCGTTGACTGGTCAACGTCACCGATACAATATTTGTTCATTGTCTCCTTCGCTTCATTGCTATGCTTCACATCGTCGAAATCAATCGACGCGTCCTTCCCTTTTTATTTTTCATAGATTCACAGAATTACAAACCGCTAATATGTAAAAAAAAAAGAACATCAAACCGGACTAAACCGATTTGTAATCGTACTTACCGGTGGCGGCGAGGAGAACATTTTCACCGCCGGGATGTTCGTCCATGAAAGTGCTGATGTCATAGACCTGTGGAATCACTGGCCTTAGAAACAGAAGAGAAACTTAAGAAAAAAAACACAGAGCATTTCAAATCTTTAATTTTGTTTATGTGAATTAAAGGGAAAAAAAGGAGACCTTCCCATGGATAAGAATCCAACAATCGTTCTTGCACTTATGTTTAGCCACATCATGAAACGAAATTAGATTCGCCATTGATTACTTTCTTCTGATGCTCTTGCAGAGATATTAACCTGAAACAGAGGACTTTATATAAAGTTTCACTTTTGGACTTCAAAGTATTAGATTGAAACAAAAAGGAACAAGAAAGTAAGATCGTGAAGGGAAGAGTTTCTATGATTACCAACCTATATACCACAGAGCGCAACCTGTGAAACTCTTGAAGTATTTTTATTTCTTGATTCTAATAAAAATTACAGTCTTATATATATTTATTGATTTGGGAATTGTAAGAGAGGGTAAATAGTTTATTTCTCAGCTATTGAAGATGGACGAGGAACGAGGCAATTTATATTTATCCCGTTAATACCTTACCTATAATTATTTATTTACAGCTAGTAATTAATTTACGGCGTTGAAAGAAAGGTTAAAAAAATGGTACCTACCATACTGAAACGTGAAGAATATGGTGTTTGTAATTTAATGGTAGCTGAGACGCCTCAACGTGGTCAGCGACCTCAGGTTGGTGAAGTTCTTCACGTTTTATTTTTCTCTTAAATAAATAAATTAAAAAGAAGAAGTCAAGCATCATTTTTATTTTTTTAACATTAATACAAATTATGAATACTATTACAAAAATAATTCTACAACGGATAACGTAACCCGTTTCACATCATCCACAATCATCTCCGGCTCAACATTATTCGAGGCCCTAGGGCAAATTTTGTTTTTGACCCTTTAAATTTATTTATTAAAGTTTTTTATTATTTGTTTTTAATAAAATTTGTTTGTGTAATGTTTTTGTAGATTTTTTTATCAACAAAATACTTATAAAATATTTATGGATCCTTTTCACTCTAATATTTATTATTATTTTTATTTTTTTAGTAAAAAAATATATAAAAAAACGGCCTTTAATTATTAGAGCACTGGTCGGGGCCGTCGCACCTCTCTCCCTTGCAACTGAGCCGGCCATGTCCAAAATCACGATAAACGGCTCTACTTCCACTATGCACGCTGAAAATTTCCTTATATGTTTGCCTCCAATTAATCTGCAGAAATTACATCCTCTGAAAATCAAACTCCATATAGAACCATTATTGAAATATTTGGTCAACCACGTATTATTTCAGCGCAAAAGGATTGCGTGGGATTCCGGGTTTGAACTCTTCTCGACTATTGGGTTGTCTCGGCTAAGTCGGTCCTTGGTATGTTGAGGGTGATAGTTTCCGCCATTGTAATTCTATAGCCGCCGTTGCTTCTCATAGTTTTTGTGGTTTCCCTCTATTTTCCTGGGGTTTGTCGAGGCTTTCTGGTTTCAGACCCGTCTTCTGAAACTCCTTTTAGTATCCTTATCGTCTTTCATTAATCTGCTCTTTGTGCTCTCCCATAGTCTAATTGTTGTTCTTATGTTTTTAGTTTTATCATCGTGTAACACTTCCGTTTGCATTTAATTGAATACCCTTTTACAAAAAAAAAAAAAAAAAGCTTCCTACAGCCACGAAGCCTTGAAATCCCTTTCTCATCAGGTCTTAAAATCCCTTTCTCACCAGGCCCAATAACGCAAAAGGGCTTCTTACTTAAATCTCATGTACCAATACATATCGTATTTGCTGGGTAAATTGTTTTATTTTTTACTAAATTTTTACTGTATTTAATTTTTTTGGGGGTTTTATGTTTCTTACAATAATAATAGTAAACCGAAATTAACCATAAAAATTTGGTTGGGCCTGGTGAGGAACTCTAAACCGAAAACCAAATTGAAACGAAACTGGAACTGGATCGAAATAAAATTGGAAAAAAACCTGAGACAACAAAAAACCCTAGAGTCGCGGATCAGAAAACCCCCACCGCCACAGGGAAGATCGCCGCCTCCGCTCAACTTCCGGATCAGAAAACCTCCAACAACCGTAGCAAATCAGAAAACCTTCACCACGCCACCGACCCATATTCTAAAGTGGAACATGAACACCACTAAATTTAAAGAAGCGGCAGAAACATGACATATGCCACTCTCGCAGCTACTCCGGCGAAGAAACAAGGAGAGATCAAACCAACCACCATACAACTTAACCTACTCCACGGCGAAGCACGACAGAGAAGGAGAGAGGACCGAAAAGAGGGGACAAAGCCGGGAAAACTCCGTCGCTTCACATATCCGCCGTCCCCATAGCAAAATCGCTACCACATGCGACGACATTCGGCGATCCACCTCCCTGAAGCCCACTCGCCGCCACACCTAACCACGACTTCAAATCCACCACAACAACTCGCTGAACCGACCAACTTAAGGCACTGCAAATAGAGACGGCGATGAAGAAGCCTCGCCGCACCACATCCTCACAGTTTCGGAGCGAGTAGCCGCACACGCCACCACCACCAAGACGCCTTGCTTTGCCGCCGCAGAGCCGATAACATAGATGATAACACACCGCACCACAACCTCACTAGGTGAAGCTTCACCATCTGTTGATGTCTCTCCAAGTCAACCACAACCTTCTAAAGAAACATGGATGATAACACACCGTCTGCATGAGTGGGAAGCTGAACTGAAACATAGCCGTGAAGAAAATCTGCAAATTCAAAAAAGGCTTGAATCTATGAAAAAAATTGTTGAGTCTTTTGCAAGTCAGAATGCAACTTCACCACCTCCACCACCACAATCCACGTAATCAAGTTATGCTGCTATTTCTCCTTAGTATTGTTTACTTTGTATTTTATTAGGACTATTTCCTTTAAATTGTGTTTGTTTAATTTGTATTTTATTAAGACTATTTTTTTTTAAATTATGTTTGTGTATTAGCTATTAACTTTGTTTTGGATGTTAGTTTATTAATTAATATTATCATTTGTTTATTATATTTTACTTTTAATGTTTTATTGCATATTATTTAAATTTAAGAAAATGGGGGTACAATTAAAATAGAAATATTTGGTTATTGATTATTTTTTGTCACATTTTGTAACTTAATTGTGATAGTATCGTTTGTCACGAATTGTGTCGTTTCTATAACTATAAATTAGTCACAAATTGTGATGAGATTTGTGACATTATTTCGGTCATAATTTATGACGAATCAATGACTAAAATATAGTAACAATTGGTGACAAATATGTGACAATATTTTTCGGTACAAATTGTGTCGTTTTTGTAACTATTTTAATGTCGTCACAAGTGGTGACAAAATGTTACGTTATTATTCGTAACAAATTTTTGTTACGTTTTTTGAAACGAAATTGAATTGTAACGGGGTTATTATGATGTTTTAGAAACTGTGACATTTTCGTCACAATATAACTTTTGTGACGAAATACTGATATATTATGACATAAAAAATTGTAAAAATATTTACTTTTTTTTGTAGTGTCTGTAGGATCGCAAAAGAGTGGAGGTCCTCTCACGGCGCCGGTTTTACCGGAACTCTTGAATCGCCTTCTCGAGAGAGAAATCGCCGTGCGTAAATCTCACACGCATGACTGTGTTTTATTTCTAGAAAGAAAAACGTTCCGGCATGTAAAGTATTGGTAGAAGTCGACGATTCAGAATAATTAATATATGAAAAGAATATGCAGAAAAATAAATAAATGAGCAATGAAG
The DNA here is from genome assembly GCA_030161315.1 of Eutrema japonicum. Lineage (NCBI taxonomy): Eukaryota > Viridiplantae > Streptophyta > Magnoliopsida > Brassicales > Brassicaceae > Eutrema > Eutrema japonicum. The sequence goes on along the minus strand of BSQW01000003.1, from coordinate 53,906,973 downwards.
CTTTCATCATTCAGTGAAACCAAAAAGTGCAAATTTTTTGGGTAGGTTAATTTTTGTGTTTTACAAAAGGTAGATTAATTTAATTTATGACTTTATATAAGTTTGAAATCTATATATATAAAGTAAGCTTTTCTCTCTTCTCATGCTTCCACCTCAGCATCCTAATAATTTAATACACATACTAAATACATATATTAATTATAAATTTGGTTTTAACATTATGAAAAGAATTTGAAAAGGCATTATTCATATTCTAAATTAAACCATAAAATAATAAACTTCTATGAATATAGTTTTTTGAAATAATAACATGTTTAATAAATTTGGTAATCATAATATATTTCAACTTTTATAAATATTTAATTAGGTTAAGTTGTATCGCAAATATTATAAAAAAAACTAAAATATCAAACAAGTCCTAACAATTAAACAAATAAGTTAAATATGTAACTAAATTCATAAAGCAAAATATAAGTTGGCAAGTTTTACATCTAATAAAGAGACAAATAAATAAAATTTAGGTATACTTAACATAATAATTGCAATTATACATAACTATGAAAAAGAGAATAAGAGCCCAAAAAAATTAAGAAACATATTAAAAGTATTTACACAAATATATAAATTAAGTTCGAAAATTTAAGATCGTTGTTTTTTGTGATATTATTTTTAACAAAAAAAAATGTAACTACGACATGAGAAGAAAATAAAAGTTTTGTATATGCAAAATATATATATCATGTGATGTAAATATATTTCAATTCTCATAATAATTACCATTTATTAATACAATAGTTTTCCCTAGAATTTGAAAAGACATTTACTTAATAGAAGATAGCTAATATTGAATTAATCTAAAGAAATTTTAATTCAATAATTTACTTTATCAGTTTATTTATATAGTTTAGAAAACTATAGAAATTAGTATTTTAAAATTATGGATTAGATTTATTCTAAATAAAATCAAACAAATGTTGTGACTGCAAACAATCAGTTATATATGGAAATATTTTTCAACAAAAAAAAAAAAATAGATTTAGGAATCACAAACATATTGCACACATAAATAGAATTAAAATCATACATGAGACACTAAAAAAATAATAACTTCACATGAAACAAAATTTTAAAATATTATTATGCAACTTTAAAATATAAATATATTCCCTTTAAAATGTAAATATATTCCTTTTAAAAAATTCAACTAATTGCATAAAATGGATCACCAAAGAAAAAAAAGAGGTAAAAATGTGTACCATCCAATAAATAAACACATAGATGATCATAAATTAAAAAAAAAACAAAAACAAATACACATATCTTAAGCTGAGAGATAATTAAATTAACTACGAGACCAAATAAAATAAAATAACATTAGATTAAAAAAATTGTATACCACGTCCGCGCGGATCACACCCTTTGTGATTGAAATTGAAAGTGAAATCTCACCGGCGATGGGGAAAGATATCGGAGAAGACGAGGGTTTTAGAGCAGTGGGTAATGTTTTCTTACAGGATAATCATATTCACAAGAACTCTCTCTCTCTCTCTCTAAATATCTGAATCGACGCTCGACCCCATATTTCTTTTATTTTTCCAAATCGGCCCATATTATCTCAAATGTTCCCATTAACCTATACATCTACGATGATTTTGATAGTAAATTAGTGATAGAAATTAAATCGTTTTTTAAAATAAAATTAGATTCATTTTGTAGTCACCAACACTGGATCATCGAAAATGAATAATAGTAAATTCGGAATATTTTATTAGTATTTGGTTTTAGGTAAAAATAGATAAAAATACAGTGACTTATTTAGAAGTATATTTTTTTAAAAAGTTCGGAGAATTCTAAATTCACAAAACTAACTTTCCTTTTATTAGTATTCGATGTAACTTTCGGATTATACAAAGCTAACCCTATTTCGTAGTATTTATTTTATTAGTATTCAGTTGGGTTAAAAAATATGCAATTCTCTAAACTTTAAAATGACAAAAAACTTAACTTTAAAAAACCAACTAATTGAATAAATAGTCAACCAACAAAAAAAAAAATCAAATTATGGATCACTCACTAAACAAATACATAAATAAATATAAAATTAAGAAAGGAAAAAAAAACTTAAGAATAAACAATCCACATTTCTTAAGCTAATAGAGACAAATCCATTAACAATCATACTAATAAAACAAAAAATATTATACCAATTTTTTTTAAAAACAAAATTGTGTTCACGTCCGCGCGTAGCGCGGATCACATACTAGTCTATTATATAAAAGAGGGTCAACTCTTTCCAGCCTTCTGCCACGTCATTGCTGGAGAAAGCGCCACGGGGCACCTTATTTAAAAAAAAAAATTAATTCAACGTTTGATTGATTGAATTAACCTTTCAATTCCGTTATCTGATCAATTGTTAATGCACGATGTATGTTTAAATCGCCAGTGATAACGTGGACGTAAGATTATGCAAATACCACAGAAGTTAGGACACTAATTTAATAATATACTTGTCACTAATTTCTTTCTTTCGATTATCACTCTCCAACTTTTTTATTTATTTTACAAAAGCTTTGTCTACCATTTCTTATTAAATTTTAATAAATTTAAAATTTTCCCAATCTAATATATAATAGTTGCAAGAATTCTCTCCAGACACCTCATCATTTGACAACCAATGAAAAATTGACATGTATATAAGAAAACTTAAAAAGTAATTAATTTAACTACTTCCAAATATAAGACTTAATTGAAAATCAAATAAAGACTAAACATAAAAAAACCGCATTTAATTTTGAAGCATCATAAAATTATAAATACAAGATATTAAATTATTATTATTTATTTTTATTTTTCGTGTGATTTAGTTGTCATCTTCAAGTGAAGACAAACGAGCAATTTATCAGAATAAAAACAAGAACAATAAATTAAGAAAGTTTCAACTCAAAAACCCAAATAAAGAGAAAATAACAAGACAACATATAACATTCAAGAAACAATAGATAACAAGTTATAAAAAATTAAGAGAAGAAGACGAAACAAAACATAAAAGGACTGAAAAAAAAGAAATATACAAGAATTTTAAAACTTAGAAAATTAAGATAAAATAAATGAAAAATATGTGAAAATAAAAACTCAAATTATAAATTGATAAAGATAAATCATTATAACATTGAGATTTGGATGAACGTAAGATGTCTGAAAAACAAATAGATATTCAAAAAATAATGGATCGAAGAAATTATTAGGGTCATAATTTTTTTTAAAAAAGAGTCGATAGTCGATACAGAAGATTGATAGTCAAATTGTAAGTCTGAAAACAAATTATATCTCAAAAATTGTATTGACAACCAGGGGCGAATGTAGCTTAGAGCAAGGGGGTGCACTTGCACCCATTAATTTTTAAAAATCACCCATTAATTTTTAAAAATTAATGTTAATTATTATGGAAATGAATTAATGCATGCATTCAATTTTTGGTTTCGCCCCCACTCATTTATCTCTTTTTATTTTACCTTATGCTTAATCTAAACCAAATCATTCAGTTATAGAACCCAAAAACATAAAATTACAAATAGATATGTACGTTTCCAATATTATATATATATATATATTTTCCTTTAGTTATATATAATTTTATTTTATTTCCAATTGATTTACATTCTTACGACAAAGTAATTAAGTAAGTAACTATAGTTTTTGTATTTTCTTTGACGGTCATTTAATTTCTTATTTTAATTTATGCTACATTTTTATATTTTAAATTCATTCAATATTTATAAAAAATGATTTTTTTAACATATCTAATCAATATGTAAGAAACTAATACTCAGTAAAATGAAAAAATAGTTTTCTTTACATTTTTATTTATTTTAAAATATACTATTATTTATTAATTAAAAATAATAATTTATTAAAATATATTAATATTAATTAAATTTGCCCCCATTAAAATTTTGGTCTAGATTCGCCCCTGTTGACAACACATATAAAATAAAATCTGCGCGTAGCGCGGGTTCTGTCATAGTTTCTATAAAACTGACTAAGCTATATAGCATAATGGAACAATACCTCAGAATCACGGATATTCACAATCGACGATTTTAATAACACATAAACTTGTATTCAGACGTACGTTTATAAATTATATACTTCATGCATCGTTCTACAAGTTTCTTTTTTTTGTAACGTCTGAATAAAAAACATGTGACATCATATATAATAATAAAATAAATATGCATAAAACCGGAACAAATAGTAACAACTCCGTAGTGGTTTGTAATAATAAAGAAATACATCATAACAATCTTAACGATACCAACACAATCCCAAATAAATAAAAAAAAAAAAAAATTTGAAATCACATATTATATATATGAAAAGCATAACATTCAGTAATTGATCTGGCCGACGTCGTTCTAAGACTTCTAGGCCACGCAATCTGTTCATCAGCAAAGCAGATGAGCAAAAAGATAATTCAATGGAGCACTTATGTAAATAGTTTAAAAGGACGAACCTTGAACGTTAAGAAGATAAAGTGACTCGAGAGCTTCACAGTTCCGGGTTGGCTTGTACGGAACGTCCTTTTTAAAAGCCTTAGTCGCATCGATATCTGGATGGATCTTCTTCTTTAACATCCTTGTTATCATCTACAATAATATATATATAAATAATTTTAAAATTTTACACATCGAATGGATATTTTACTCACATACATAAGTACACTTATGAAGCAACAAACAAAGGGATACTAACAATAACAGACATGCGCTGAAATAATATTAATAATAACTAGGATTCAATCTGTACTAACTATATAACGTTGATAATTTTTTCTTAATAATTGTTTTAAAATTTAAGAAAAAAATGTATCTGAATTTTATAATATATCTAACAAATAATTATAATTAATAATGTCAATCTAGACTAACCTGTCTACCTAACCCATTTTGTAATGAATTAAAATATTATTCGGACTAACCCGCAAAAACCTATAATTTTGAAAACATAACTCTAATATGTACCGTTTAATGACTATGCTTTTTGTGCCCAATCCACAAACTCTTAAAAAATAATTTTTTCGTGTCTAAATATTTTTAAAATTAGTAAAATATTTTTCAAAATTTTGTTTTGATATACATTCAAATAAAATATAATAATCATAGTGAAAAATATTGCAAAACGGGTTAAATAGACAAATTATTCTGTTTGACAACTCTATCTATAATCATGAGTTATACATATTATAAAATTTAAATAAAAATAATTTTCTTAAATTTTAAAAAAAAAATTTAAATTTTTGTTACTCCGCATTATAATCTTAGTCTTTTCTTATTTATAATGACTGTAATAAATTACAAAATAAAATTTTTTTTTCTAAATAACTTATTAAATAATAATATAAAGATTATAAATAGACATGCAACATTATCTAGAGCTCGATGTGACGTCGTTTTTGTTTGAATAATAGAGCCACTCATCAGGCACATGTAACATGTTCATATATTATCATCAATGTTATGGAATCAACATAAAACTAATCACCTGATGTACTTTCTTGATTGGACGCGAGTCATGCACTTTCTTGATTGGACTCGAGTCTCCTTCTTTATCTTTGGACTTTGAAAATATCATCTTCTTCTTAGCAAACGAGAACCTACTAGTTAGCTTTGACCCGTTTTGCTTATAATATTTAACCTCCTGACCATCAACATCAAGATTAGGGTTCTTTGGTTTCTTCTTGCCATGCCACGTATCGTCGTCTTCGTCTGGGTCTTCCATGAAAAGCTCGGCTAGTGTTGTCTTCTTCTTCTCCACCTCGGCCTCCACCGCGGCCACGACCACCGGCTTTTCAACGGCTTTGACCGAGTCGAAGTGATTAGTGTCCAATACCTATCTCAAGTAAATCAATCTATAAGAATAGATAATTGTACGTTTAACTGATCAGGATAGGATAATTAATCTTTAGAATACGGTTTCAACTAAACTTTTGCATTTGAGTCATAATATACAAACAAAAATATCTATAAAACATTTACATTTAAAAAAAAAAATGAAAACGTAAACGCCAAAACAAAACGGATATTTTGACATTTGCGATTTACAATAAACAACTGAATTTTGCTTATAAAATGTCTGAAGTTGTGAATTCATTTGAAACGATTGTCAATATAGAATTTTGTCATTTACGTACGTACCCTTAAATCCTCATGATGATCATAAAACTTATTTTCATTGGAGATAAGAGGATCGAACTCTTGATTGACGTTCTTGATGATGCTACCATCGATTACGACATAGTCGAGAGCCACACTCTCACATTCATCATCATCTCTTTCGTCTTCTTCTTGAAATTTCAAAGTGTCGAAACCGAATGTGCCGATGGTGAGAACTCCATCGAACCAGTTATCAAGAGCATCCACTAACCCAACCTGATCAAATATAGCTTTCGTGTTCTTCTCTATCTCACTTTTTCCTTCACTTCTCTTCTTCTTTTCGCTTTTCGTCACACCGTCTATTTCTTTCACCATAAAAATATGCATATATCTAAATATAGCTTGGACACAAATTATGCTTTTTGTAACACATGTTTCATATAAAACTAAATAATAAACAGGGAACCACATGATCGTATATGATGCTATACAAAATAAAAATAAAACTAATATATATTTAATTAAGCACACAATACTTCTAATAAACAAATAAAGAAAATACTGATTTAGAAAAAACAAAACAAAAAGCTAACCTTTGATGACATTTTGGTGCAGCTTTTTCTGCACCCAGTTAAAGATCTTCGGAGAAATAATCCAGAAAACAAGAAGATTTTATAAAATTCCGAGCTATGAAAAATATAGAGCGAAAAAATTCATACAAGTAATGCAAAATTACGTACCGTCATGGTTTTATATTTCTTCTTGAAAGAGTGAAGAGTCTGAAGCAAAAGAATAGTTTGGAATGAGAAATTTATTGGACACTAATAAATCAAAAGGGGGTATTTTAGCTCCTGACACGTGTCAAAAAACGGACAGTGGGTGAGATAGGTCCGACTTTTGGGAGACAATGCCAATCAGTCGGTGCCACATGTCAGTGATGTTGTATTTATCTGGTCTCGATTATTAAGAAATTACTTTTTGATCCGATTACTTATATAATACTAAAGTTTGACCCAATAATATAATCGTGGTTCATTTCTTGTAATAGTGTTGGTAGGCTTCTGTTGCTTTCAATACTTTATCGTTTGATTTGACAGTGAAGGAACAATTCGTTGCACAAAAGCGATAGTTTTGGTTTCAATCAATTTTAAATTTGACACAATTTTAGATATCTTATTTCAATCATTCTTATTTTTCCAACTTTGGATTCCCTTAAGAAGGTCCAAACCTAGTCGAAGCAATGCAGTTACTGTTATCACTATAAGATAAATGTCGCGGGTCGTTCCTTCACGATCAACAATAATATATTTAAACACAATATGTCGTTTCTCTTGACAGAAACACTTGCTTTATTTTTAAATCTATTGAAAACTTATTATGATAAAAAATTCCAAATTACATTTAGTCCTTATATTATTAACTTCTTCGCCAATCCGTTACCATTTGTGATGGCTTTTGCCACAAAATTACAATAAATTTACGGTTTTATAGTCCGTGCCAGCTTCTCCCAAACTTGTCGATCGATGTTTGATGGTTTGATAATGAAACTAGTATTATCACTATTATTAGGTAGTCATAAGGTCGTTGGATACCTATTAAATCCTCAAAAACATAATGGAATAGGAAGGCCATGCATGCACATGCAAAGTACCCTAAAGCTTTTAAAGATAACACAACACCCCACACACACTTGACTTGACTCTCCTTTCTCTTTGTCACTTGCTTCTTGTTCTTAGACTTTTGTTATCTTTTGCCTAATAATATGGCCACTTTAATTCTATTACACAACTTTTCGAAAGTATTGTAGTAGTATTTATGTACAGCAAATATTCCTGTATTATGTTATTGTTAGATTGTGATATATTTGATCATGACGTAATTTAAAAACTATAAAATGGAGTTATAAAAATATATATAAATTTCAAATTATAGCAATTATAGAAATTTCTAAAGATAATATAGTCTTTTATTAAGATACTAGATTAAGTCACTGGTGATACGCGGATAAAATAAAAAATATTTTAATTTTAATTGATAACCCGTATAATTATGACCCTTATAATTATATTTTAAAGTAAAATTTTCATTTAGGTATTCATAAATTACGTATTGTGATTCACAATTTTTTTTTTTTTAAAATTGATTCATATTACCATAAAAAATCTCTCTAAATGAATGACAGAATTCGAGAACCAAATTTATAATATTATATAACTTATAACTAAATTTAATTGATAAAATTAATATTTTTAATTTGACATATTATGAATCTTATATAGATTTTACAGTTTACATATTTTCTTTTTATAGTTTCTATTTTTTTCTTACTTTACTTTTTCGATTTTATTAGTTTACATTTTTGTTAAAAATACAGTTTCCTTTTTTGCTATTTTATCTATTTAAAAATAAATAACTAAAAATTAAAAAGTTTATATTATTGCATTGACCCATGTCACGATCTCGTGAGTTATAATTATCCTACGTGTCACGCTTACGTTGAGCGATTCAGCTTTATATTTAACTAGATAAGTGCCCGCATATATGCGGGTTTATAATTAAATATTTTATAATTCTTGAAAAAGAAATAAAGATGATAAAATGGAAAAAATTAGATCACCCGTGAAAATATCTTATACATAAATTTAGAAACAAAATTTACGATGAAATAAATATATACTTTGAAATAAAAATTTGGTGAAGAGATGCATTAAATAGCTTTGGATACGATTATTGGAATTTTAATTTTTTTTGGGTGTAATTGATATACTACCAAATTGTGGTTTATATTGAGGTGAGAAATTAGAATTTTCTTTCTTTAATGATTAATTTCCTTAATCTAAATGAAAAACTAAGAAATGTTTTGTTTTTTTCTAATTTCTATATTAATTTTGCTTTTTAGGATAAATTTATATTTTTTAATTTTTTAATTTTTTTAGTAACTTTATATTTTAAGATTATGAATCAGAATTTTTTAAGTTTTTTTATTAATCTATTTTTTTTTTCAACTTTGACTTGACACATGTTGCGATCAGGTAAATTAGCAACTTTGAAACATTCAATTTTATATAATAAAAAATTTACTAATTATAAACTGAAATTTGTTTATTCTTTTTAATTTTTTTTTTGGCTATTATTTTTTTTTTTAAACTTTAGAAAGATGTAAATTATTATATAGAGTTTAGTTGTGGTTGTATATTAATAACTTTCTCTTTTTAAGTTTACTTTTGTCATAATGGAAATGATTATAAACTTTTAAGTTTGGTCGTATATTAATAATAATTTTTATTTAAAATTTAGAGTATATTTAAAAAAAAATTTAAGTTTGGTTGTGGTTGTAGATTATATAAACTTTTAAGTTTTCTGTTGTCACTTTTAAGTTTCTTTTTGTCACTTTCCTTTATTATAAGTTTTCCTTACCTATTCTTGTATTAATAATTTTTCTTTTTTAAGTTTGGTTGTGATTGTAGATTATAAACTTGTAAGTTTCTTTTTGTCAATTTCCTTTATTATAAGTTTTCCTTACTTATTCTTGTTTTTTTTTAAAGATTGCCTTTTTTAAGTTTAATTTTTTAATATTACTTTAATTTATTTTTATTTTTTTTTAATTAAATTGACACATGTCAAGATCTAAATTAATAGTGACTTGTCACGATTTCGTGACTGATAATTATTTTATGTGTCACGCTCACGTTGAGAGATCCAACTTTATATAATAAGATAACAACAACAGCAAAAAATTATAATCAGATTAGGATGGACCTAATATATTGCATATGCTTTATACTATAACTAGGTAAGTACCCGCATATATACGTGTTTGTAATTTAATATTTTAAAATTCGTGAAAAAGTTATAAAAAAACTATAAAATTAAATCATCCGTGAAAATATATAATACATAAATTGAGAAACGAAGTTTCCGATGAAATAAATATATACATTGAAGGAAACATTTGGTGAAGAAAACGTAGTAAATAGTTTTGGATACGATTATTGAACTTTTATTTTTTTTGGTGTGTGATTGACATATTACCAATTGTGGTTTATATAGAGGTGAGAAATTACAATTATTTTCCTTTTAGTATTAATTTCCTTACTCTAAATGGAAAAGTTAATAATTTTTGTTTTCTATTTTTATATTAATTTGGCCTCTTAGGATAATTTTTCTTTTATAGTAAATTTATCTTTTAAGATTATGAATCAGTTATTAAATTTTTCGAATTTTTAAGTTATTTTATTTATTGATTTTAAAATTTTCTAACTTTGACTTGACACGTGCCGCGATCAGGTGAGTTAACAACTTTGAAACAGTAAACTTTACATAATAAGATTTCTTTATTCTAAACCGAAATATGAGTTTTCATTTTTTTCTTCTAAATTTTGGTTTTTGTTCCTTTTCTTTTTAGGGTTGTTATCTATTGTTTAATTTCCTAATTCTAATATAAAATATGATTTTTATTTTATTTTATTATTCTAAATTGATATATGATCATGCGAGTTATTGACTTTGAAATATCATGCTTTATATTATACTAGATAAGTACCCGCATATATTCGGGTTTGTAATTAAATATTTTATAACCCGTGAAAAAAAAATAAAAACGAAAAATAGAAAACAAACTTCGATCACCCATGAAAATATATAATATATAAATTTAGAAATGATGGAAAAACTAAATGAAAATTAGAGGTTTATACAGAGGTGAGAAATTAGTTTTTTTTTTCTTTTTAGGATTAATTTATTTAATTTAAATTGAAAAACTAAGCTTTTCCATTTTTATATTAATTTTGCCTCTTAAGATAATTATTAAAAAAATTTTTTTGTCAAATTACCAATTATGAATCGGTTATTCAATTTTATGAATTTTTATTTTTTTTATTAATCGATTTTATTTTTTTACAACTTTGACTTGACATGTGTCGCGATCAGCGATCAGGTAAGTTAACAACATTGAAACATTGTGTAGCGCCCGTGTTCCGGAAGAATTGGTTATTAAAGGGAAAATAATTAATTCTGGTTGTTCCGGACAGTATCGATCGATACTGGGCAGTATCGATCGATACCAGCCGGGTTTTTCTCGGGATTATCTTCTTCTCTTATCTTCTTCGAGTATAAAAACGTATCCTTGGAGGATAAGACCAGAGTTGGTCGAAAAAGAGAGAAAGGAAGAGAGAGAGAGAGAAGGAGAAAGAGAGAGAAGAAAGCTTGCCGAAGCTTGGATCTTGCGAGATCGAAAGAGAGTTTGAGCTTGAGAAGCTCGAAGAAGAGGTTTGACGAGCTTGGGTTCGACGTAAGCTTGTGAGAAGAGAGGGAGACCTTCTTAAGCTTGAGAAGTCGTTTTAGAGCTCGATCCTTCTTGTTTAAGGTGAGTTGTGACCAAAGGTTAGCAAGTGAGCTTGCGTGGTGCATTGTTAAAGCTTGGTTGATGCTTTTATGGCTTGTATGGCGATTCCTGTGTTTAGGTCTCGTGGGCATCGATCGATACCATGTGTGTATCGATCGATACCAGACCATAGGCGGTGGTCTCGATTTGTAGTGTATCGAGGTGATAGACTTGGACCGTGTTGTATCGATCGATACCAAGTGTTGTGTTTGGGTGTCGATCGATATCTGTCCCTTGTCGGGACTTGTGTGTAGTTGGGAATCGATCGATACCATGGGGGGGTATCGATCGATACCGGTTGTTTTGTGTCAGTTTAGTTGTGAATATTGTTATATTGTGCTCATTGGTAGCCTGTTGTTGGGATGATCAATCTCACTCAGCATTTGGTTAGCCAAATGTTGATGCATCACTTTTGTCGATGCAGGTAAAGATAAGGCGTGATCGTGGAATTAAGGCGGTGAAGAGGGGATGATTAGGACCCGGGGCTTGCTTTTGTTGTTTGGGTATCGATCGACACTAGGGTAGTATCGATCGATACCAGTTGTTGTTATATAAACCGTTAGCTTGTTTAAGCTGTAGTACTTGCGTTGTACTGTTTGTTTAATATTGTTAATTATAGGTTTATTTTCTTTGCAAAAAAAAAAAAAAAAAATGCGGTCCTTTCAATTATGGTATCAGAGCCCATACGGTTCTAGGAGCCTAGGTGGTTCTAGAATAGATTGGGTGTTGTGTGGGGTCGTAGAATCATCCTCTTGAGCCTTGTGAGATTCCACGGTAAGTATCTTTATTGTGATGATTGATTTTCGTTCTCTGAGCCTGTGCTTCTGCACGTGTGCAGATGGCTAGAGGACGTGGTAGAGGTCGTGGCCGTGGTAGAGGTCGTGGCCGTGTGCCGGAGGGGCAGGTTGAGGAGTCGCGTGCGAGTCAGATTGGGTCTGAGGGTGTGGCTGGCGTGAGTGCCAGTGTGGCAGGTGTTCCAGCGGGTGCTGCGGAGGTAGCAGCGGGTGATGCTCGGGCCCGAGATGATCGCATAGCGGATCTGTTGTCGAGGTTGTTGGAGCGGTTACCAGAGAGAGTGCCGGTTCAGGCTCCTGTAGTCCCGGTAGTTGTGGAGGTTCAACCTCAGGTGGCAGCTGCGGTTGCTGAGGAGCTCCCGTCCTACCTTAGGATGGTGGAGCAGATGCAGAGGATTGGCACGGGGTTCTTCTCTGGAGGTGCTAATCCTGAGGACGCGGGTGCGTGGTTGAGAAGGGTGGAGAGGAATTTCCTCTCAAGTAGGTGTCCCGCGGGATACCAGGTGGACATTGCGGTCCATTATCTAGAGGGTGACGCGCATCTCTGGTGGAGGGGTGTGGCATCACGGAGAGTTCAGGCCGCGATGTCTTGGGCGGATTTTGTGGAGGAGTTTAACTCCAAGTATTTCCCTCAGGAGGCGTTCCACCGGATCCAGTTGAGGCTTGCGAGTTTGACTCAGGGGGATCGGTCGGTACGCGAGTATGAGGTGGAGTTCAACCGGCTCGGGTCTTATGTTAGACGAGCGGCTGAGAGTGAGTCGGACCGTGTTCAGAGGTTTCTGATGGGTCTTCGGGTCGACTTGAGGAACCGTTGCATGGTGAGGTCTTTTTGCACGGTTGATGAGTTGGTTGAGACTGCAGCCTTGCTTGAGGAGGGTCTGAAGGACGAGGTGGTAGCAGTTACACCGAGCTTTCAGGCAAGATCTGTGCAGCAGCAGTCCGGTCCAAGCAGAAGCAGTAAGCCGATGCAAGGACAGAAGCGGAAGCGAGAAGGCGCTTCGAGAGGTAGTCGGAGTGGTCCGGGTTGCTTCGGGTGTGGGAGCATGGATCACCGAGTGGCGAACTGTCCTCAGAAGGGCGGGGTGCGGGTGGATTCTCGAGTGTGCTATCACTGCAAGGAGCCGGGTCACCTCAGGCCTCAGTGTCCCCAGTTGCGGCAGAGTGAGACCACGGTGGTGCAGCCCGTCAGGCAGGTGGCATCAGCGCCTCGAGTGTACTCCATCGCCGAGTCCGCAGAGCCAAGTTCCAGGCCAATCGCAGGTATTTTCTTAGACGCATCTAAGTTTAATTCTGTGTTGGGGAACGTCGTGCTTGTCGGGGTGTTAAGGTTCTCGGCACATGTATATGTGCAGGGACCTTGTGTGTTGGAGGTTTAGAGTGTCATGTGTTGTTTGACACGGGAGCATCGCATTGCTTCGTTTCCCCGGAGTTGGCCGAGAAGGCTAATCTGCGGAGCGAGCCCGGTGTGAGTTTGGGTTTCGTGGAGGTTGCCGGAGGGAAGCTCCTGAGGATTCACGGTCGGGTGCGAGACGTGGATGTTCAGGTGGCAGGAGAGTCCAGGGCTGCCGATTTGATTATCTGCTCAGTGGAGCTGTACGATGTCATCTTGGGCATGGATTGGCTCGGGAAGTTCAGAGTGCATCTGGACTGTCACCGAGGGCGAGTCGAGTTCGACCGAGGAAAAGGGAAGTTGGTGTACCAGGGTGTGAGACCGACTTCCGGGAGTCTCGTGATCTCGGTTGTGCATGCGGAGCGTCTGATCGAGAAAGGTTGCGAGGCGTATTTAGCTACGATTTCTTTGCCGGAGGCCGTCGGAGAGGCCAGGGTGCAGGATATTCGGGTGGTTAGTGAGTTCCAGGATGTGTTCCAGTCGTTGCAGGGGTTGCCACCGTCTAGGTCGGATCCCTTCACGATCGAGTTGGAACCAGGGACGGCACCGATATCCAGGACTCCTTATAGGATGGCTCCAGCAGAAATGGCCGAGCTGAAAAGGCAGCTGGCGGAGTTGTTGAACAAAGGGTTCATTCGTCCGAGTTCTTCACCGTGGGGAGCACCGGTGTTGTTCGTGAAGAAGAAGGACGGGAGTTTTCGGTTGTGTATTGATTACCGGGGACTTAACCGAGTCACAGTGAAGGACAGGTATCCTCTTCCTCGGATTGATGAGTTGTTGGATCAGTTGAGAGGGGCTACTTGGTTCTCCAAGATTGACTTGGTGTCGGGATATCATCAGATTCCCATCGATGAGGTAGATATCCGGAAGACGGCTTTCAGATCTCGTTATGGTCACTACGAGTTTGTGGTGATGCCATTTGGGTTGACTAATGCACCGGCTGCATTTATGAGATTGATGAACAGCGTTTTCCAGGAGTATCTAGATGAGTTCGTGATCATCTTTATCGATGATATCTTGGTGTATTCGAGGAACCGGGAGGAGCATGAGGTGCATCTGCGTGTGGTTCTTTCGAAGCTGCGGGAACGGAAGTTATTTGCTAAGTTGAGCAAGTGTAGCTTCTGGCAGCGGGAGATCGGTTTTCTGGGTCACATTATCTCTGTGGAGGGAGTATCGGTAGATCCAGAGAAGATTCAGGCCATTAGTACGTGGCCGAGGCCGAGGAATGCCACTGAGATTCGGAGTTTTCTTGGGTTGGCAGGGTATTATCGGCGGTTCGTCAAGGGTTTTGCGAGTTTGGCCAAGCCTATGACGAAACTGACGGGAAAGGATGTTCCTTTCGTGTGGTCCTCGGAATGTGAGGAGAGTTTGACGAAACTGAAGGCCATGTTGACTAGTACTCCAGTATTGGCGTTGCCAGTGTCGGGCGAGCCTTACGTGGTTTACACCGATGCGTCGGGGATGGGCCTTGGTTGTGTGTTGATGCAGCAGGGGAAGGTTATTGCCTATGCTTCGCGGCAGCTACGGAAGCATGAGGGCAACTACCCTACCCATGATCTGGAGATGGCTGCAGTGGTTTTCGCTTTGAAGATTTGGAGATCCTATCTTTATGGCGGAAAGGTTCAGGTGTTCACAGATCATAAGAGCCTGAAGTACATTTTCACTCAGCCTGAGTTGAATTTGAGGCAGAGGCGCTGGATGGAGCTAGTGGCCGATTATGATCTGGAGATAGCTTACCATCCTGGTAAGGCTAATCTGGTTGCGGATGCGTTGAGTCGGAAGCGGGTGGCTTTGGCTCGGGAACGCGAGGTTGAGTCTTTGGTGAGCGAGATTAGCACATTGCGTTTATGTGTTGTATCTCAGGAACCTTTGGGCTTAGAGGCGGCTAACCAGGCGGATCTTTTGAGCAGAGTTCGGTTGGCTCAGGGAAAAGATGAGGTTCTGGTTAAGGCTGCGAGAGCAGAGGGTTCTGAGTATCAGGTATCTGCGAACGGCACTATCCTTGTTAATGGGAGGGTATGCGTACCTTTGGATGAGGATTTGCGGCGAGAGATCCTGAGTGAGGCTCATTCGAGTATGTTTGCGATTCATCCAGGAGCGACTAAGATGTATCGCGATATCAAGCGCTACTATCATTGGGTCGGGATGAAGAAGGATGTGGCTAATTGGGTTGCGTCGTGCAACGTGTGCCAGTTAGTGAAGGCGGAGCACCAGGTCCCGAGTGGTTTGTTGCGGAGCCTACCCATTCCAGAGTGGAAGTGGGATATGATCACGATGGATTTCGTGGTGGGGTTACCAGTTTCTCGGACCAAGGATGCTGTTTGGGTCATCGTTGATCGATTGACCAAGTGTGCGCGTTTTCTGGCCATTAAGAAGTCCGATGGGGCGGCAGTTTTGGCTAGGAGGTACGTGCAGGAGATTGTGAGACTGTATGGAGTACCGGTGAGTATTGTTTCAGACCGGGATCCTAAGTTCACATCGGAGTTCTGGAATGCGTTTCAGGCAGAGATGGGCACGAAAGTGCACTTGAGCACGGCGTATCATCCTCAGACAGATGGGCAGTCCGAGCGAACCATCCAGACCTTGGAGGATCTGTTGAGGATGTGCGTGCTGGATTGGGGTGGTCACTGGGTGGATCACTTGAGCTTGGTTGAGTTTGCATATAACAATAGCTACCAGGCGAGTATTGGGATGGCTCCATATGAGGCTCTGTATGGGAGGCCATGTCGTACCCCTTTGTGTTGGACACAAGTGGGGGAGAGGAGCACTTTGGGTGCGAGTTTTATTCAGGAAACTACGGAGAAGATCCGGGTTTTGAAGCTGAACATGAAAGAGGCCCAAGATCGGCAAAAGAGTTATGCCGATAGGAGGCGGAAAGAGCTTGAGTTTGAGGTGGGAGATAGTGTGTATCTCAAGATGGCTTTACTGAGAGGTCCGAACAGGTCCATTGTTGCGACTAAGTTGAGTCCGAGGTATATGGGACCGTTCCGGATTGTGGAGCGTGTTGGACCGGTAGCGTATCGGTTGGAGTTACCCGCGGTTATGCAAGCATTTCATAAGGTCTTCCATGTGTCGATGCTGAAGAAGTGTTTGCATAGGGGTGACGAGGTATTGGCTGAGATTCCGTCAGATCTCCAGCCCAATATGACCGTTGAGGCGAGACCTTTGAGAGTTCTCGAGCGGAGGGTCAAGGAGCTTCGTCGGAAGAGGATTCCGATGATGCGAGTTCTGTGGGACTGTGACGGGGTGCAGGAGGAAACTTGGGAGCCAGAGGCTAGGATGGAAGCGAGGTTCCAGAAGTGGTTC
This sequence comes from Eutrema japonicum, assembly GCA_030161315.1. Lineage (NCBI taxonomy): Eukaryota > Viridiplantae > Streptophyta > Magnoliopsida > Brassicales > Brassicaceae > Eutrema > Eutrema japonicum. The sequence continues at coordinate 53,889,948 of BSQW01000003.1, read as the reverse complement.
CAGAAGCAAGCTGCGGCTTGAGTTCCATCGAGAGGTTCCAGTTTCGGTTATAGCTGTATGCTATGTGTATTTCATTTTGTATTGCCGTTGTGTAGAACGATGTTACATTATGATGTGTAATAAGATGAGTATTTCTTATTATGGTGACTTTGGGAGTCGCGGTGTCGCATTGCGTTTGGGGTAAAAGCGTTAATGCAAGAGAGTGATAAGATGGATGTTCTTATTGCTGTTGTGGGCGGTGCGATGACCGGGTTATTGGTTATGCACGCCAGATATTCCGGGTGTGGAATATGGGTGATGCCGGTGTTGCCTTGCGAGGATTTACACGGATCACGGGAGGTAGTTCAGTCGAGATGCTTAGAGATATGTGATTTATTGCTCGTTGAGAGGACTGGTTCCTCTGGCGCCGATAGCTCGCAGGACTGTGTGTCTTGAGAGTGTGAGTGGCGATGTACCCAGACTCGGGAGGTTTATAGCCTAGAGTAATACGTGATACCGTGGATTCGTAAGGAGTATGTCCCAGACGTGGGATATATTCCCTAGAATTGAGTGGTATGGGGTATCGAGACTCTTGTAGGTTATATTCTTGAGTGGAGTGGTACGGCAGATACCCAGAACTCGGAGATGCTGCGGTGTCTTGGGTGATGTGGTATGGTAGATATCCTGCGGGATATGGCTGATGCTCGGAACTCGGAGATGCTGCGGTGTCTTGAGTGATGGGGTTGGCTTGTGTTGAGCAATAAGTACATATGATGCCGCGGTGTCATAAGCATAGGGGCTGAATGGGAAACCTCGGAGGTTGGTATTGGACCTCGTGTGAGTTTTGAGATGGCCGGGTTGGCCAAGGATTGTGTAATCGTTGCGACGATTGAGGTTCATTGGAGATGAACAGTTCATGGGAGATGAGCGGTAACGAAGATTCGAGGTCGAATCTAAGTTAGTGGGGGAGAATTGTAGCGCCCGTGTTCCGGAAGAATTGGTTATTAAAGGGAAAATAATTAATTCTGGTTGTTCCGGACAGTATCGATCGATACTGGGCAGTATCGATCGATACCAGCCGGGTTTTTCTCGGGATTATCTTCTTCTCTTATCTTCTTCGAGTATAAAAACGTATCCTTGGAGGATAAGACCAGAGTTGGTCGAAAAAGAGAGAAAGGAAGAGAGAGAGAGAGAAGGAGAAAGAGAGAGAAGAAAGCTTGCCGAAGCTTGGATCTTGCGAGATCGAAAGAGAGTTTGAGCTTGAGAAGCTCGAAGAAGAGGTTTGACGAGCTTGGGTTCGACGTAAGCTTGTGAGAAGAGAGGGAGACCTTCTTAAGCTTGAGAAGTCGTTTTAGAGCTCGATCCTTCTTGTTTAAGGTGAGTTGTGACCAAAGGTTAGCAAGTGAGCTTGCGTGGTGCATTGTTAAAGCTTGGTTGATGCTTTTATGGCTTGTATGGCGATTCCTGTGTTTAGGTCTCGTGGGCATCGATCGATACCATGTGTGTATCGATCGATACCAGACCATAGGCGGTGGTCTCGATTTGTAGTGTATCGAGGTGATAGACTTGGACCGTGTTGTATCGATCGATACCAAGTGTTGTGTTTGGGTGTCGATCGATATCTGTCCCTTGTCGGGACTTGTGTGTAGTTGGGAATCGATCGATACCATGGGGGGGTATCGATCGATACCGGTTGTTTTGTGTCAGTTTAGTTGTGAATATTGTTATATTGTGCTCATTGGTAGCCTGTTGTTGGGATGATCAATCTCACTCAGCATTTGGTTAGCCAAATGTTGATGCATCACTTTTGTCGATGCAGGTAAAGATAAGGCGTGATCGTGGAATTAAGGCGGTGAAGAGGGGATGATTAGGACCCGGGGCTTGCTTTTGTTGTTTGGGTATCGATCGACACTAGGGTAGTATCGATCGATACCAGTTGTTGTTATATAAACCGTTAGCTTGTTTAAGCTGTAGTACTTGCGTTGTACTGTTTGTTTAATATTGTTAATTATAGGTTTATTTTCTTTGCAAAAAAAAAAAAAAAAAATGCGGTCCTTTCTCATTGAGTGTTATATAATAAGATTTCTTTATTCTAAACTGAAATATAGTTTTTTCTTTTTTTCCTTTTTGGTTTTTATTCATTTTCTTTTTATGATTGTTATATACTGTTTAATTTCCGTATTATAATCTGAAATATGGTTTTTTCTTTATTTAAAATTTTTGGCTTTTATTTAAATTTTTTGTTTAATTTTCTTAATCTAAACATAACTACTAATTTTTCTTTAACCTTTTAAGATTATGAATTGATTATAAATATTATTTTTATTGTTAATATTATGTGTTAAAATATAATAAAAAAATTATTAAAAATCTATCAAAATATAATTAAAAATTTATTAAACATGTTTCAAAATCTGATCAATTCACTTGACATGTCTCTCTAACATAATTTCGATAACGTACAACATAATTTAGCTTTTAGTTTTAATAACGTACAACATAATGTCGGATGTAGATAACGAAGATATATGAAGCGGGTGTATATAAAGAAGATATTTCATAACATACATCATAATTTCGATTACACATAAGATTACCTCTAGTTTAGATAACGAAGAGGATGTAGCTTATGGACGAAATATGTGAGTAAAAGTTTTTTTAGTTGTAAAATTGAAAAGAAAATATCAAATTGGTTATATAGAGGTGATGAATTAGAATTCTTTTTCCTTATAGGATTGTATTCATTTTTTAAATTTCCTTAATCAAAATAGAAATTTTTGTGTCTCATTTTTTAACTTTAACTTTTATTCTTTTTAAAATTTAGCTTTTAGGCTAATTTTTGGTTTACTTTTTCTTTGTTTACTTTCTTTTTTATGATGTCAATCTATTGTTTTATTGTTTTATTATAAACATAATTTTTTTTTCATTTTTTTAAAAAACATTAAGATAAATTTTATTAATATAAAAACAACTTTTATTTTCTTTTTTTCGCTAACTTTATTTTTAGGATTAAGTCTAAATTATATTTTTCCTTTATTGTTAATATTATGTGTCAAAACTTTAAGATAAATTTCTTTAATCTAAAAACAACTTTTATTTTCCTTTATTTGCTACCTATACTTTTATTATTAAGTTTAGATTACATTTTTTCCTTTATTGTTAATATTATGTATCAAAATCTAATTAGTAATTTTTTGTACACGTGTCAAAATCTAATATATTAACTCGACACGTGTCGCGATCTTGCGAATTACTAACTTTGAATCATTCTCCTTTCTAATGGATTAACTCGACACATGTCGCAAGTTACTAACTTTGAATCATTCTCTTTTATATAATAAGATATTATGTGTCAAAATCTAATTGCTAATTTTTTACACATGTCAAAATGTAATGGATTAACTCGACACGTGTCGCGATCTTGCAAGTTATTAACTTTGAATAATTTTTATTTATATAATAAGATATTAATAATTTTCATTTTTTAAGTTTTATTTTGTCATAATGGAAAGAATTATAAATTTTTAAGTTTGGTTGTATATTAATAATTTTCCTTTTAAGATTAGAGTATATTTATAATTTTCCCTTTTTAATTTTGGTTGTGGTTGTAGATTATAACCTTTTAAGTTTTCTTTTGTCACTTTCTTTTATTATAAGTTTTTTTAGTTATTCTTGATTTTTTATTTTTTAAATACGTTTTCTTTACTTATTCTTGTTTTCTTTTTTTGTAATATTGTATTTTTTTTTAGTTTAAATTTTTGGATGTGGTTGTAGATTATAACATTTTAAGTTTTCTTTTGTCATTTTCTTTTATTATAAGTTTTCCATATTTGTTCTTGTTTTTTTTTTAAATAAGTTTTATTTACTTATTCTTGTTTTCTCTTTTTGTAATATTACTTTTTTCTTTTTTAGTTTAACCTTTTTAATATTTATTTTAATTCATTTTTACCTTTTTATTTAAATTGACACATGTCAAGATCTAAACTAATAACCGTGACAAATGTTACAATCTTGTGAGTTATAATTATCTTATGTGTCGTGTTCACGTTGAAATATCCTGCTTTATATAATAAAATAATAAGAGATACGATAATTTTCAACAACAACCAAAAAAAAAAAAAAGAGATTTACTAGTTTCATTATATCTTGATTTGGTAAGGCTCTACATTTTAAATTTATCATGAGTTGTTTTTAGAGACAGATATTATTATTGAGTAGATAAAGTATATGAATACGTTGGAGAGATATTTTGTAGGATATTTAAGCTGGTAAAAGGGAACTGGTGGATTTATCGAAGCATGACTGCATGAGCTGCGGTCTAACGGGGGTATGTTGGGCAGAAGTAATTGTGAAGGCCATTTCAAGGCCCAAAATTATGAAAAGGGGCGTATCCAGTAGATATCGCGCCTTCACAATAATAAGGGCCTAACCGATATAAAGTAATAATTGATTTTTCATTAATCACATCAGAGAGAGACATGTAAAAACTAAAGGCGTTAGAGCATCCACATTCTACATTGCACATAAAAAAGTGTGTCTTAAGAAAATAAAAAAATGAAATAAATTGAAAAAAGTGATTGTGAGACATAACCATGTCTCCCGTGAGACACAAAATAAGATAACATTAGCTAGGTGTCAAATCCTCATTTGTCCTTCTTTTTTGTAATTACATTATTTAATTAAAATATTTTTTAAATTAGTTGAGACATAAGTCTCCAATGAAGATGGTCTTACAACTTAAAATAAATAATAAAAAAAAAAATCCGTTTCAAAAAACGAATCAAAGTCTCCATATGAGTGAGAGGGTTTCCAAAAGCTTAGAGAAGAATCAGAAACCACTAAACCCCACTCAATTTTTTCCCTTTATTCTTTTTTTTTTCCTTTATTTTATATAATTCAAATTGAATTTATTGCAATTTAACCCACAAAACCTTAGTGTTTTTTTTTTTTAAACCGGAGGATCCCCGTCGAAGATCAGAGAGCCTTTTCTTTCTCAGTTGGTGTATCCGCCGCCATTATTACCGTAATCCTTGACGTGGATTGCCGGAGCCAGGTTTCCGGGAGATTTTAAGATGAACGCCGGGATCGTGATGAGTCGCCGTCGAGTTGTAAACAATAGAGTTGTTTATCATCTGAACGTTACTGTTCGTAAAAGCTTTCATCGGGAGATTACTATTATTGCCAGTATTGTTATGCTTCTTCGTCGTTTTCTTCTTTCCTTCTCCTTCGTCACTGCTGCTGCTGCTGCTGCTTTGAAGTCGCCGTCCTTTCTCTCCGGCGCCGTTTAAAACCCTGGAGGAATGTGTTCCTGTTCCTCCGGTTTTGTTGCTTGAAGGAGATCGTAGGATCTCCATTACAGCACCTTTGTTTTCACCTGCAATGGTGATGACTCGTGTGCCTATTATGTTTTCGAATTCCGAAAATGATGGCTGATGATGAGTCTTCTTGGTGTTGTTGCTTTGATGATTATGGTTCTGATTATGATGATTTGGTTCGGGGAGTTGGCTTGTTTTCTCGGCTGTGAGAATGTTTTTCTGAGTGGTTTCGCGTTCAGAATGTAACTGAGAAGGTGGGAGAGAGTAAGGAGAGAGTACTCTCGGTGATGGTGCTTTACGAGGACTCTCTGATTCAGATTTTTTTGACCGAGAGGAATGAGCTGGACTCGGTGGTGAAGTTGGTTTTCGCGGTGGTAAGGCTTCTTGAACCTCCTTGGGAGATGGTGGTGGCGTGTATGACGACCTATGCGGTGGCGGTGAGGGCGACGCAGCCTTTGGTGGGGTCGGTGGTGACATGTGGCGGCTTGGCGGTGAATGATATGGGGACCGCTCTTGAGGAGGTGGAGGAGTTTGCTGACGTGGAGGCGAAGGAGGTTGTTGCTGACGTGGAGGTGACGGTTGTTTCGCCGGTGGTCGGATTGTGACCTGACGGCGAGGAGTTGGTCGGGGTTGAGGTGGAGGAGGTGGGTCGCTTGAGCCTTGTGATGTAGGCCTAGCGATGCTAGAGAGACGGAACCATGGACGAACATTAGACATTACAGTTTTAATTTGAAATGTAAGATATTATTAGTGTGAAAACACAATGGAACGATTCAGATATGTAATCAAAACTTATATATATGTATATATATACAAGAGTGTTGAAGAAAAAGAAGCACGAGAAAAATGAAAGAACAAGTAAATGGAGAAGAAAGGTATCAGATTCACATGCAATTTACGATTGGTATCAATCGTTAAGAGTTAATTTCAAGCTTTTCCTATAAATAATTATTCACTGTTAATATTCGTTGCAATGTCTGAAAAAAACAAAAAGTTCTCCATCTAGTCACGGACACGAAAGACGAATAAATCGGCAGAACAAAATCTTTACAGTATAGTACTAACTACTTGCAGAAAAACGATGCATTAATGTGATTTTTTGTGTCTACATTTATTTTTGAAATTTTCTTCACCAACAAACCATTATGGATCGAATCATTAGTCATATTACAATTGTTTGATTGAGTTAATTTTCAATTTATATACTTTTGTTTTTTACATTTCTTTTTGGTTGGTTTTGAAAAGATTGAATGAATGCCCGTTAACACTAAGGAGAGTAGTGTTTCTCCACTGGTTTGATCATAAAATTATTCGCAAATTCTCCTCTCTTTTTTTTTCCGGTTTTTCTTTCGATATGACGGTCAAGTATATTATATGTACCAACCTTTGTATACTTGTTATACGAACGGTTGATATTATTTCATTTAGGTTGATTTTTGGGCAACTAGCTTTTATTCAAGGATTATTAAAACACATCGAAAGGGAAACTTCAGAAACCAAACATCGAATACTGATGAGCAGAAGAAAGTATCTCTGTGCTAAGCATCTTCAATTCAGCTTTTCTTTTTATATTCATAAAATGTAAATGTAAAATGTATTTCACTACTCTGAGCCACTAACTCTTTCCTTTAAGAAAAAAATATATATTATATAGATGCCAATATATATATTAAAATATGCAATGGTTCAAATTGTATTATATATACGTTGTGCTTATTGGGCATCAGAAGTACCTTTCTCAACTTTGACAAAAAAAGGGTACCTCTCTCAAGTATAGCATCACAAATTTAAGTCTAATTTTCATTTCATAAAATCATTATATATAAATATATAACAAAACATGAAAAAACTATTGCAAACTTTTTAAAAATTATTACTAACTTCATATAACATTTTTATGTTTTTTGAGAGAGATGTTTATTTTTACGTCAACCGATAAAACGAAATGTTATGGGATAAAATGTTACTACAAAATAGTCTAATAATTAAAATAGTTGTATGTTCAATATGTTAGAATTAACAACAAAACTAGGGATATAAATTTTATTACCAAACTGATCATAAAACTTGAGTGTTAAATTTACATTACCGTGTAAAAATAATCGAAGGATGACGGTAAAAATAATGGATATTTCATGTGTGGTTTGTTTTCACAAGTATACAATTTAACACTCGAGTTTACTTAATTTGTTTCTCTTTAATCTATGTTTTATCTTTATTTTTAGAAAAATTCACCTCCATGTACATTTTTCACCCAATGTCGTTGCAAGAAATTGAAGACCGAATATATAGTTTTGGTCCTTTTTGGACAATTGTTTTTTTAAAAAATCTATCAGTTTCTAATGTTTTTTTTGAAACAAAGATATAAACAACATGAAGATAGAAAACTGTAGCCGATAAGTATGCAATTCACTCTTTGATCTATCTAACGAATCTCACAATTACTCTCTCTTGTTTGTGTTTGAGCAGAAATTAGTAAAAGAAGAAGAAAGACACACATAGCTATAGAGTTCCTCAAACCGGGTACATCTCTCTTCAGGATTTTTCTCCTGAAAATTCACTATGAGCTTTGAGTACAGAGATCACCAGAGATACAACAATGGCGTTGCAACAAGAACGAAGAAGACGACTAAGTTTGTTACGTCTCTCTCCTCTCTTTTACGAGAACTCTTCTGCTTTTAGACTTTGGGTCTGTATTAAGATTAAACCCAGAAGCCCAATAGCTTATCTATTGTACTCTCTTGTTGGACCTGATAATTGACGAGGTCCAACCAACCAGCTGACTCTTCTTCTTCGCTTAAGCTCACCTAACTCTGAATTTGAACAAGATCTCAACAAATCTCCACCTTGGTTCTTATTCGAGTTTCTGTCTGTCTGAATCTGACACGACTAGTGAATTCCGATCCTGGTACTGGTGACTTCTTCTTCTTCTCCGAAGTCACCCTCTTTTCTTAGCTTCCTCCAAGCTAAACTCCTGCTGTTGAATCGACCTCCAACAACAGCCTTTCGGGTTCGTCGCCTCCTTCACTAATCACCTGAGACGATGACCCTCTTGAAGCCGTTAAGCTTCTATCACCTTCAGCGTCTGCAAGCATCCGCCGAACTTCTCTCCAGGTAACACTTTTGTTAACATATCTGCGGGATTGACCGAAGTATGGATCTTGAACACCTTTAGTATTCCATCATCGATAACTTCCCTGATGTAGTTATATTTCACTTGAATATGTTTTGTCCTTTCGTGAAACATATGATTCTTTGCTAGATAGATCGCACTCTGCGAATCACAGTATAGCTCCAACACATCTTGTTTGAATCCCATTTCCTCACAAATACCCTTCAACCACACTGCTTCTCTTGCTGATTCTGACAATGAGATGTACTCTGCTTCTGTTGTAGATAGAGCCACCACCTTCTGTAGATAAGAACGCCAACTCACTGTGTTTCCACCCACCGTGAACACAAAACCGGTAATTGACCTTCTTCTGTCCAAGTCTGATGCAAAATCTGAGTCACAATACCCTTTTATTTTGAAGTCTGTTTCCCTTGTGAATGTTAAACTTGCTTTTGATGCACCTTTCAAATACTTCATGATCCACTGAACCGCTGACCAATGTTCTTTTCCAGGTTTTCCCATATATCTGCTCACTAAGCCAACAACATATGCAAGATCTGGCCTTGATCCCACCATTGAGTACATTAGGCTTCCAACAGCACTTGCATACGGTATGTCCTCCATTCCTTTAGCTTGATCATTCTCTTGTTGTTCACTTAGAGCCTGAAGCTTAAATTGATAACCTATTGGAGTTTGAACCTCCCTGCATTCCCACATCCCAAACGTCTTAAGTTGCTGCTGTAGATACCTCTCCTGTGACAAGATCAGTGTGCTTTTTTCTCTGTCTCTGTAGATATCCATTCCTAGGATTCTTCTTGCTGGACCTAGATCTTTCATTTCAAACTCAGAATTAAGTAAATTCTTCAAAATAGTCACTGCTGTCTTACTCCTTGAAGCTACCAACATGTCATCCACATATAGTAGTAAGTAGATCATATCATCAAAGCTTGATCCTTTTAAGTATACACACGGGTCATACTCACTCCTTTTATAGTTTTGCTTAACCATAAATGAATGAAATCTGTGATTCCATTCCCTTAGAGACTGCTTTAACCCGTATAATGATTTCTTCAACAAACAGACCTTGTTCTCTTGTCCCTTCTTCACAAACCCCTCAGGTTGATCCATGTAGATAGTCTCATTTAACACTCCATGTAGAAATGTTGTCTTGACATCTAGTTGTTCTAGTTCCATGTCTTGATTAACTATTACTGATAATAAGATACTAATGGACACATGCTTCACAACTGGGGCAAAAACTTCATTATAGTCGATCCCTTCAACCTGTGCAAAACCCTTGGCCACTAGCCTGGCTTTATATCTTGGTTGTTCCACTCCCGGAATACCTGGTTTCAACTTGTAAACCCATTTACACCCAATCACTTTTTGTTTCTCTGGTCTGTCAGTTAAGTCCCATGTATGATTCTTGTTTAAGGAGATCATTTCTTCATCCATTGCAGAATTCCAGAAATCCCAATCTTTACTTCTTTTTGCTTCTGTGTATGTTTTAGGTTCATCAAGATCAATAACTTCTGCACTTGCCAAAGCGTATGCAACCACATCAGCCTCACCAAATTTTGATGGTGGTTTGATTTCTCTTCTTTGCCTGTCTCTGGCCAGAAGGTAATCCCTCAAGTCCTCCGGCTGACTAGTAACCTCCTCTTCCTCAGACGAACTGGTGTCTTCTTCTTGTTCTGATGACTCAGATTCCCAAGAAACTCCACCTTGAACTGTACTTCCTCCTGATGAAGACGACCCTGTTACTATATCATCGCTGAAGGTGACTTTCTTCTTTCCCTTTCTTACCTTAATATCTTTGGTGCTTTCACTTACTAAGTCTCTATCTTTGAATAGTAATTCTTCGTGAAATACAACATCTTTATTGATAACCATCTTCTGCTGATCCAATAACCAAACTCTGTAGCCTTTAGTACCCTGAGCATAACCCACAAATATACCTTTTGTAGCTCTAGGACTGATCTTATCTGAAATAGTATGAACATAGGCCATGCATCCAAATCTTCTTAGATGTTTATATTCAGGTTTCCCACCTGTACATAATGCTTCTGGTACCTCAAAATCAATAGATGATGACGGTGACCTGTTAATGATATAAACTGCTGTTGATGCTGCCTCGGCCCAATACTCCCCTCCTAAACCAGTCTCGTGTAGCATGCTTCTGACCTTATCCATAATGGTTCTATTCATTCTTTCAGAAATACCATTCTGTTGTGGTGTATAGGGACATGATTTGTGTCTCTTAATACCTGACTTTGTACATAGACTATCAAACTGATTATTGCATAATTCTAACCCATTATCAGTCCTTAAACATTTCAGGTTTTTCCCAGTCTGGTTTTCAACAAGTGTCTTCCACTCAACAAACTTCTGTAATGCTTCATCTTTGGTCTTCAAGAAGTAAATCCACACCTTCCTTGAGTAGTCATCGATGAAGGTGAGAAAATATTTATTTCCTGAGAGACTAGGTGTGACATTAGGAGACCCCCATAAATCTGAATGTACGTATCCCAATATTTCCTTTGTTGTGTGCTTTGCCTTCTGAAAATTTGCTAATGAGATTTTCCCATAGTGCAGGATTCACAAAACCCAAGCTGCTTGATATCTTCTTTCTTGAGGTAACATTTCTTGACCAAAATTTCCATCGTTGAATAACTCATATGAGCTAATTTGGAGTGCCATCTTTTAGTCATGTCTGCTGATGTTTGTGCCACATTTGCATGTGGCAGTCTGACCTTTCCTTGCAGATAATACAAACCATGATCATATTTCCCTGATAACACATTTCTTCCTTCTTTGTAGAACTCTACCATGAAGTATTTTCCACTGTACTTACATCCAGATTGCTCCAGCTGTCCATAAGATATGAGGTTCCTTCCCATATCAGGCATATATCTGACATTGCTTAAGGTAACAACTGACCCATCAGGGTTATCAACTGTGATATTGCATTTCCCTTTGACTATACAGTAGGTGTTATTCCCCATCAAAACTCTAGCTCCTTCAAATTCTTCGAAGTATGACAATAGCTCCTTTCTTGGTGTTATATGAAAGGTACATCCTGAGTCCAGTACCCATTCTTCTCCCGAGGCACTTAGACTTGCTGTTAGAGCTATTGGTTCAGGTAACTTTACTGCTACATTAGTCGAGCTTGATGCTTTTGAGTGTTGATCACTTCTGTTCTTTCTTTGTGGACAATCCTTTTTCCAGTGATTTTTATCTCCACAAATCCAACAAGCCTTGGGACCAAACTTAGATCTTGACTTAGATCTGTTTCCATTGTTCCCTTTGTTCCTTCCCTTGTTGTTGTTACTGTTGTTACCTTTGTAGTCATTTCTTTTCTCAGTCCTGCCCCTAGATTCCACATACAACCCTTCTGAACTTTGCTTAGACCTATTGAGAAGACCCTTTTGCCTTAATTCAGCTTCCTTTGAGTAGGCGGATGTAGTAACTTCTCTGACTGTCAATGTTTCCTTTCCTGAGCCATATTTCAGGGTATGAACCAGTGGCTCATATAAGGTTGGAAGGCTCGTCAGGAGTTGTATAACTTGATCCTCATCACTCACAGTGATCTTTAAGCTTGCGAGATCTGCTATCAACTTCAAGAAGGTATCCATGTTTTCTTCAATGGACTTATTTTCATCCATCTTAAAGCTAGCAAAGCTTTGCTTCAGGTAAATCCTATTTGGTAGGGACTTGGTCTGGTAATCAGTCTCTAAAGCTTTTCACATGTCTAGAGCAGTTGGCTCATTCATGACTTTTCGAAGGATCTGATCACTTAGACACGTTCCCAACAAATTTCTTACCCTTAAATATTTATCAGCTGCGTGGGGATTGGTCTTTACTTCGATCTTTTTGCCTTCTGCATCTTGTGTAGGAGCAGGTTTCTCTTTCAGGACTGGCAACAAACCTTGGATCTCTAGTTGCCCCAACATTCTGTATTTCCATAACCCAAAATCTCCTTTGCCATCAAACTTTTCCATCTCGAATCTTCCTTGTGTAGGTTCCATGGCTAGCTTTTTGACCTGTTACCTGCATATAATAAATCAAAGAAGAAGTACACAATAGCCAAGGTCTACAACTAAAGTCCAGGAGCAGATTTAGATCGCAAGAATGAATAAAAGGCAAGATTTGAATTCAATCAAGTTGAGGAAACTCCCTGTATCCTTTGTTACGTCTCGGTCATTCTTAGAGATGATGCAGCTTGATTCACCTTGGTCCGTGAATCTTTACGATCACCTCAATCTTTGAATCGGTAAGACTCAATCCTTCTCCCTCTGTTTCTTTCCCGATACTGAATCGCCCTTGTATCCTTGAGCGTCCCTTAACCTGGGTGCTCTGATACCACTTGTAGCCGATACGTATGCAATTCACTCTTTGATCTATCTAACGAATCTCACAATTACTCTCTCTCGTTTGTGTTTGAGCAGAAATTAGTAAAGGAAGAAGAAAGACATACAGAGCTATAGAGTTCCCCAAACCGGATACATCTCTCTTCAGGATCTTTCTCCGGAAATTCACTATGAGCTTTGAGTACGGAGATTACCAGAGATACAACAATGGTGTTGCAACAAGAACGAAGAAGACGACTAAGTTTGTTACGTCTCTCTCCTCTCTTTTACGAGAACTCTTCTGCTTTTAGACTTTGGGCCAGTATTAAGATTAAACCCAGAAGCCCAATAGCTTATCTCTTGTACTCTCTTGTTGGACCTGATAATTGACGAGGTCCAACCAACCAGCTGACTCTTCTTCGTCGCTTAAGCTCACCTAACTCTGAATCTGAACCAGATCTAAAAAAAACATTAAGATTGGTCTTATACTTATATCATCATTCACTTATACATATATAAAGATTGGTCTTCTCCAAATCACGGATACCTTTTACCAAAGACGAAAAAAAAACAATAAAACTATGGCTCGGAATCGACGAAGGAGAAGGCATAGTGTGGATTATCTTACTATGATTGAAGATGTTTTGGACACTCAAAGGATACGGGGTGAATCTGAAACAGAAGATATTGCTCTTTGGAGGTATAACGCATACAAATTCAAACCGATATTTGACACAAAGACCACTTGGAAGCAAATGCGTATTTAAACTGATCGGGTTGATTGATATAAGGAGGTATGGTTTACTCATTCAACTCTGAAATAATCTATATATACATGGTTAGCGATTCATAATCGTCAAGACCCTTTGGAATCAAGGAACCAATTGTTCTTTTCATGTAGATTTTCCTTTGAAATCTGGTCAGCTCTAGCTAAAGGTATCCTCAAATTACGTTTCTCAATAGACTGGCAAAGTATTGTTTCCCTCCTTTCAGCTACGACGCTTGGACGAATTTCACTTTTTCTTGTTTGCTGTGTGTTCCAAGCGACTATTCATTGTCTTTGGAAAGAAATGAATGTTCGTTGTCATGGTGAACTTCCCTCTCTGACCACTCGGATTATCAAGCTCATCGAAAAGCAAGTTCGAAATTGCTTATCCTCGATCAGATAAATGGGAGATCCTAGCTATGACGAGAGTCTCCAAGCCTGGTTCGCCACAAGAAGCTAGTTCTTTGTGTTCTGTTATTTGTAAAAACGGATTTTTTTTGTTTGAATAAATTTTATATTCAATTTAAAAAAACAAAAAAAACTACAATCTTCTAATTTTTTTTTTATATAAGTAATCTAATTTCATTGAAAAATAAGCTTGTTTGTACGATCTTCTAAATATACATAACATAAAACAAAAATCTTTATATGTATAAGTGAATGATAATTTTACAACAAAAATCTTCCTCTAACATTAAAACCAAAAAAAAAGAGAGATAGAAATTTACCTGGCCAATCGAATGTTGAAGATCAGATATATGATAGTTACTCCCTTTTCTATTTTTATTTTATCGTGATAATGGGAACGATCCATAATATTGAGATCTTCCAGTTTTAATCAGTGGAACCTCTAATATTGTCCACTACATCCATATTTGTTAATGCTATATAGAAAAGCACATAAATTTCAGATAAGAGATTTCAACTTACAAATTTCGGCCAAACAAAAGAAAAAACCGCTTACAAAAACCGGTTAAAACCGGAAATAAAAACGTCACTTCGAAACAGAGATCTTTGGAAATTCCGTCGCATCGTCGCCACGAGAATAATTGGACATTTTCACCTAGATTATTATAATAGGCATCAAAAAAAAAAAAACATTCGGCCAAACAAAGCATCAATTTTTTCATAAACCAGGACATTTTTTTTACTTATCCGTTTAATCCCTAAATTTTCTTGACCATGTCATTTTAGTCGTTAATCAATATTTATAATTGACCAATGATAGTAATAAAACGGCTTGATCAATAAAAATTGTAGATTTTTTTGATAAATGAAAAGTTGAAATTTTTGACCCAAAAAGTCGTTTTTCACAAAATTTTAGATTAAAATAGTTAAAATAATTATAATATTATATATAGTAAAAATGAAGTGAATTTTTGGAATAGAGCTCTCTCATTCACCATAAACCGTAAAACTCGGTTAATCCTTTTTATATCGGTCTGATTTAAGTTTTTTTTTTCGTACCAATTATCGGAATAGATATTCTATGGCCGTTTTTTTATTGGGTTGCGATTTCATTTTGCGATTTTCTTGCGATTCTCGGAAATTGGATTGCGATTTTCTTTTGCGATTTTCTTGCGATTTTTGGATATTGGGTTGCAATTTTCTTTTGCGGTTTCTTGCGATTATCTTTTGCTATTTTCGGAAAACTCTAATTTTTTGACTTGATATATATCCCACGTTTATAGTTTTTGTGAAATTCATTCAGTGCCATCGTCTCTTTGATCCGTCTAGATTTCTTTGTTAGTACGTGAAACACCTGTGTTGAATATCTTAGTCTTTGTGCCGTCTAGCTTTTTTTTTCCTCTCCTTTTGACTTGCTACATATTTCTTTTGCTCTGTTTTGGTTTAAATTCCTTTTTGCTCTGCTTTTCACGGGCTATATATATCTTTTGCTCTGTTTTGTTTTGATTTCTTAGAATCGTCTTAGTTGTTTTTTTTTGTTTCAATCGAAATTGATCAATGTTTTTTTTGTTTTGAAGGTGCATGGTGGTCTATATCGAGGTTTGTTTTCTTTATTTTTTTGATTTTTTTATTTGTTTATCCGATCGGAGGTAATTTTCTCACTTTCTGTTTTTTAACAACAGAACACATATATGTTCTTCTTGTGCTTTGTTATCGAAATCGCCGTTTTTTCAGTGTGTTCGCCATCGTCTATTTCTTTCATTTACTGATTATTATTACTGATTATTATTACTCTCTTTTTGTAATTTGTAGGTTGATCTACTCTTAGATTATTGGAGCGGTGTATGCGTTGTTCCTTTCCGTGCGAATTATCAATTTCTTCTGTGTAACGTTAGCGATCTTCTGGTTTTTGCTTTTTTTTTGTGATGCTTTTGTTTTTTTTGGGTCGTTTTGAGCTGTCTTTTAAATTTTCTGTTTACGTTTCTTTCCTGAATTTTTAGGGTTTTCTTTATGATGTTCATTGCCTGTTGTGTCTTCTTTTTATTTTTTTTTGTTGTGTTACACTTTAGTTAAGAGTGTTGTTCTTCGTTGCTTATTGATCAAAGGATTTTGTTTTTTTTCTTTGTAGGTTGATCTAACTCTTGTGGTGTTTCGTGCGGTGTATGCGTTTTCCCAGTTCTTTCGAGGTATCTGTTTCTTGTGTGACATTAGTGGTCTACTGATTTTGTCTCTTTCGTGTGTTCTCTTTGATTTTTTAGTTTTGCTTTGGTCTCCTATCTCTTATTTATTTTTCTCTGATGTTCATTGTTATTTATTTTCTCCTATCTCTTCAGGTTATTGTGTAGTTTTACACAGGGTTTGGAACAAGATAATTTGGCTATTACTCAAGACAATGGTTTGTCTTCGTCGTCTACAAAGACGGTTTATTGGCATGATGAGTTCTTTGGTAAGAATCACAGGAAGTCCATACAAGGAATTGTATATGCCACTGAGGTATTGTTGGGTCGTTGGTCGTGTTTGTATTTTAGCCAATGTTTATTGTATTCGGTCGCTTATTGTGTGTTTTTGTTCTTTGTTTTTTTTAGGTTATTAAGTATGTGACGATGAGCACTCAGGTGACATAGCTTCATATGAGCAGACGGCAGAACTGAGTTCGATTAAACTTACTTTGGGACCCAAGAAGGAGAAGAAGAAACTCTTGGTCTTAAGTCTGAGTGGTCTACTTCTACACAGAGTTCATATAAAAGATAAGCGTAAAAAGCCCAAGAACCGTACGCCAGATGCTTCTTGTGGGCCAAATCTTGGTAACCTTTCAATTTTATTATTATTACAACGATTTATTATAATCTTGACAGCATCGTGGGATCAGTATGAATCGCATCTGGTACTTGCTCTAGAAAGGGGTCTTGATGGTTGACGGAGACAGGTCATGCGGCTGAGCTTAGGAAATTTGCGGGATTTATGATTACTCGATCTCCGCCAAACGCGGTGTTCATTTCTTGATGCTATGTTCAAAGAATAACATGTTTATGCCAAACTCACATCAAAGCAATATTCCTGTATTTCTCATTTTGGAGATGTGCTATTCGATCTTTAAGTGGTGTTGGCATTGGTCGGGTATGGTATTTGTACACAACTCAATGTTATGTAATTGTACCTTATACGAATGGTTTGACAATCTTCGAATTTCAAGCGAGAATTTATTGATCGCTGCTGATGTTTCAGATGATGGATAGTATATTGGCGCAATTAAAAATTCTGATCATGTCATTGCTAAAACCAATTTTCAGCACTTAAGAGAACGCGATAAGAGAACACAATTTATTGATCGTTTGCAGCTTTGATATCTTTTAAACATTTTTCCTCTTTTTCATGGTATTTATATGCAGCTTTAAGAACTGATTGGACTTTCACATTTAATACAAAAAGCTTTCGGGCTTGATGATTTCCACAAAATTTCTAATGGCGTTGATGGTAATAGCTATCTTGATTGGTTCTTACTTTTTGTTATCATTGTCGTCTGAAAACTCGCATTAGTTATGAAAATATCACGTGCAACGTTGGCGCTTGAAGCACGTTATGATTTTGGTTTTCCCACTTTAATGTCTTATTAAACCAAAAAAGCAACAATTATACTTTTACATGAGACATAATAATTGGTGAAACATAAACATGGAATTTCCTAATAGTTGTTGCCAACAAAATGGGAACAACTCCTCTTTTTGTCAAGACACAATTCAGATATTATCTCTGAAACCTCAAAAAATAATCAACTTGGAAGTGAGAATAACATTAAAAAACTTACACTGGGAAGATAAATTGCGGAAAAGATTTATTTAGAATAAATTGTGACACTAAAGGTCTGCGGAATACGAACATGGTTAGAGAGCTGGGAGCGAGAACATACATATATATGTCGCTCTCTTGCTGTTGTTTGCGTTGTTGCTTTAGTGGTTGTGACGACCTATACTTGCTACAAACAGAAGTAGAAGAAGTCGGAGGAGAATAAGACGATGAAGAAGTAGAATAAAAATCAGAAGAAAAAAAAAGTAGAAGAATAGGAGAAAAAGGTAAATCAAACTATAAATAAGAAGATGAAGTTGATGACGAAGAAGTAAAAAAAACTAGGAAAAAGACTAACAAAAAGTCGAATAAAACCCTGGGGAATAAGAAGAAGATGGGCAACACGAAATAGTGAAGAAGAATAAGGATAAGAAGATGAGGATGTTGGAGTTGAAAAAGAAAACTGGAAGAAAAAGAAGAAAAAAACAGAAGATGAAGAAAACAAAGTAAAAGAAGAAGAAAAACGGAAGACGAAGAAGACGTAGCAGAAGAAGGGTAACGATGAGAAAACGACGAAGAAAAACCAGAAGAAGAAGATTTTGGATAAGACAAAGAAGACCAAGGAGAAGTTAGAAGCAGAGGTTGAAGAAGGCTAATAAAAACCGAAAAACGAAGAAGAAGAAGAACTGAGAGAATACAAAGATGATGAAGAAGAAGTCAAAGTCGATGAAAAAGAAGTAAGAAAATACGAGGAAGAAAAAAACCAAAAGATAAAGAAGAGGGAGAAAAAGAAACAACAAAGGAAGAAAAAGAAAATGAAGTCGAAGACGATAATGAAGATGAAAGAAAATGGTGAGAAATAAGAAAATCGAAAGATATATAAGAGGAAGACGAAGAAGTAGAAGTCAAAGACGATAAAGAAGAAGAAAGAAAAGATGAGGAAGAAGAAAATACGAAAGATGAATAAGACGAATTCGATGAAGAAGAGGAAGAATGAAAAGACGAATAATATAAAAATAAAATCAGAAGAATGATAAGAATAAGAATAAGTAGGATAATACGAAGACGTTGAAGGAGAAGATAGAAGAAGAAGAATGATAAGAATTGAAATCGTTTGCCTTTTGATCGGTTAAGTTATAGCTTTTTAGTCAATTTCATCGATTAATCTAATGCTGTGTTAATTGTTTTTTTTCTTTCAAAAAGATACAACACTCTCATAATTTTAATTGGATAAATGATAACAGCGAAAAATTAGTCAAATAATATATTTTTTAAGATATTACGATAAGACTCAAAATAATTAACATTGTAAAAGTAAATCGTTCAAATAACAATTATAAAAATGTCAAAATCATAATGATGAAAGAATTAAAATTCTAATAGTGAAAATATTTTTTTTAGAAAAGTGTAAAGATTAGAATTACGGACGACGAAAAAATATATTATTTAAAAAACATTAAAAAAACATAAATCAAAAAGTGGATAGAAACCAAAAATAAAACATGCTAACCCAAAAATCTCACGCTCTCTTTCCTAATTTCACCAGAATTATTATATTACCTTTAATAAAATCGATTATCTACAAATTCATGCAATTATCAATTAAAATTCTTATTCAAAAATAAGAAGAATAGAAACCGGAAAAAAGAACAAGAAGAAGTTGAAGGAGGCGAAGACAAGCAATATAAAACCCGAAAGAAATTGAAAAATGATGGATAACACAAAATAATGAAGAAGGATAATAAGAAAAAAAACTGGAAGAAAAGGACAAAGAAAAAATAAGAAAACCGGAAGATGAAGACCAGAAGATGAGGTAGACGAAGTAGAAGAAAGTGAAGATGAAGATAATGATGAAGAAAAATCAGAAGAATAAGAATTCAAATAAGACAAAGAATATGAAGAAGAAGAGGAGTAAAAATTGGAAAAAAACAAAAGAAGAAGAAGTCAGAGAATACGAATATGGTGAAAAAGAAGAAAAAGACAAGGAAGAAGATATATCAAAAGATAAAGAAGAGGAAGTAGATGAAGACGAAGCATAATAGGAAAAATAAGACGAAGATAACCGAAAGAAAAAGAAGTCGGAGAAGACAAAGATGATAAAGAAGAAGAAGTAGAAGTCGAAGACGATGAAAAAGAAGAAGGAAAAGACGAGGAAGAGGGGGAAGAAGAATGACGAAGCTGGTGAAGAAGAATTCGGAAAATACAAGGACCCATGCGTTAAAGATGAGGAAGGAGACCGAAATATGAAGATGAAAAAGTCTGAGAAGGTAAAGATGCGGAGGGAGGCTAAGAAAACCAGAAGAATAAGGAACCAGAGAAGAAAAAGAAAACAAATGTGATGAATTAGGAGAAGTCAAAGAAGAGGAAGAAGAAGACAAATAAAAACCGGAAGAAAAATAAGAAGGAGAAGTCGAAGAAGACAAAGATTACGAAAAAGAAGAAGAAGCCTACGACGATGGAAAAATAATGAAATTACGAGGAGGACCATATAGAACCTTTGAGAAGAAGTCGAGTGACAATCTTATGGTGTCGGTCCCAACTCACAATTTAATTAGATATTATCGTTAGAGACCTCAGAAGATAATCAACTTGAAAGTGAGAACAACATTACAAAACTTAGAGAGAGAGAGAGAGATTTATTTTATATTTTTTTAAATCTAATGTAAGCCTCTTAATTATCCATAATTGATAGACTCGCTATTATGCGTTTTAGCACATCTTCGATCACGACTTCGAAACATATCTATTTTATTTATTTGGGTTTTTAATAATAACCCTTGAATTTTGTGTTAATAAAGAGAGTACTTCAAATTACAGAGTGTTTAGACAAACAAGCATTGTTCGAGGAGAAAATGGCAACGACCCACGAACCATATCTATGTATGAACAAAGAAATTTTAGAGATATTGAATTCGACAATACTGAACTGGTTCCAAACCCTGTTTTAAATGCTTGAGGAAAATCATAGAAGCTACAAATAAACAATGGTTGAAACAATGAAGATGTTTTGCCGTCAAAGAAATGTGTGATTGTTATGAAGAATGAGAAGGAAGAGAAGGGAAAGATGTTTGAAGTTAAATTAAGAGAACAAAAGAGAGAAGGAGAAGTAGAAGAAGACAAGACTAAACCCATCTATTGTGTAATTTATCTTTCATGGTGGAGAAGAAGAGGAAGAAGAACATGCTTGAGATTATCGAGGAAGAATCAAGGGAGATCTAAGTTAGGAATCTAGAGAGAGAGAGAGAGTAATGGAAACCGAAAATGGAAGATTTTGATTCAAAGTTGAATATGGCGAGGATGAAGACGAAGATGAGACGAAGAAACACAGAAGAATAAGAAGTCGGAGAATATGAAGATGATGAAGAAGAGGGCGAAGAAAAGTCGGACAAAGAAAAAGCCGGAACAAGAAGAGGACGAAGAAAAACCAGAAGAAGAAAATGAAGACAAATCTTAAGAAAAAAGAGGAAGAAGAGGCCATAGAAGTTAAATAAAATAAGGAAGAAGAAAAGGAAGTCGAAGACGAAGAATAATCGATTAGAGCGAGAGACACTTACGACAAAATGGAGAGATAGTTCTAGCGATGGAGAGAAAAAAAGAATTGTTTTACATACAATGTGTGAGTGAATGAAATATTATTCAATCTCGAGCTCTATTATTGCCATGCTTTATTTCGTATTTTTTATGAATAATATTGGTTGTTTTTTTTTTTTTTTTGGATTGATCGTAAATATAACATTGTTGTTATATTTGTGTTTGGTTTTTATCGATAATAAAGTTAATAACTTAATGGTGTAATTAGTTTATGAAACCTATCTGCCCGCGCAAAGCGCGGACTACCTACCTAGTTAAGTAAGATATAGAATCGAAAAAACGATTATAGATGAAAAATATACAAAACCAAAAAAATCAAAATCGTCGGTTTTGAGAATATAGTAGAGATATCAAATCAAAAATATGAGATTAAAGTTTTATATTTCACATAAATTTAGTTTGCAAGTTTTTAAAAATTAAAAGAGAAAATAACCTGAATATGATTAATTATTTATTGGTATAAATTTAATAAGCTCTAACATTTTCTTTTTCTTTATTTTTCAAAGCAAACTTTATATATATTTTTCCAATTATATTATAAAATAGTTAGTAAATATGTCAATAATTTTCAAAATTATTTACAAAATAATTATGAATAAATAATTATATTTGAATTATCTTTCGCAGAATTTGATTTTATTGTTGAAAATACACAAATTTTATAACTTTTTCTTTTAATTAAAAAAACTTCAAAATAGACTTTATGTGACAGTAACTTCATCTTTTAATATCTCCAAATTTTTTTACAAAATTAACGAATCATATTTTTATTTTAAATACTTTCTCATCCGGAATCGTTTTGACTACTCCACAATCTTACTTAATGCTATAATTTGTGTAACTACTTTAATTCAAAAGTTTGAAAAATAACCTTTTGGATAAAAAAAGTTTCAACTTTTTATTTACCAAAAAAATCTTTTATTTACCAAAAAATCTCTTAACTTTTTATTTAACTAACAAATCTTCAACTCTTTATTTATCAAACCGTGTTAGTCATAGCATTAGTCATAACATTAGTCAACTATAACATTCCGGATGAGAAAGTTGACTAATGTTATAAATAAAATTGTTTAGTCAACAAAAATTAGAGATTAAAATGATTAGTCAACAAAAATTGAACATTTTTTAGTTCATGAGAAATTTAATGCTTTGTTTAGCAGAAATTTAAAAGTTTATGATTTGTTTTGATACTTTTACCCTGTAAAAAATGAGTTTATCGAACTATATCTCTTTACTATTTAAGTCAACGTCAAAGAAAGACTATACGTCCAACTAAACACGTTTTCTTCGTTAGAAATTAGTTTGGTTAAGTTTGTTTTGAATTGTCAAAATCCCCAAACACATGGAATGGTTTAGTCGGAATATTTGTGAATAAACATGTTAATGTTATTATTCCTCTTAAGTCTGTTTCCGACTTTAGTTGGTACAACTTTTTTAAATGTAGTATAATATCTTTATCATACACTGGCTTAAATATGCTTTAATATATATATATATATAAGTTTTATTTATAATACGTTTTCTGTTTTTTTTTTGTAAAATGTGAATACCGTTTTAGTTTGGTTTGGATCGGATTAACCAGATTGATAGGCGATATTTTAAAGTGAGAGTATAAAGAGCATAGAATCATGATGAAATGCACACACCGATAACGTTCAATTGGTACAACTTTACAGACAATCGATTAGTGCAGAACATGTAAAGCAAAAGCTGAAAACTGATGATCATTTACAAGAATAAAGAATGGAGACTTAAAACCTTTATTAAAAAAAAAAAAGGAATGGAGACTTTTTTTGTTTTTCATTGCATGTAATAATTATTAATATTGGACCACCGTGTATGGTTGTGTAGGACTTTAAAACTTTGAAAATTTCCATGCTGAAAGTCTGAAACATTCAAATTATGTTTTAAAAGGAAAATACATGTATAATTCGTTTTTTTTTTGAAAAAATAAACATGTATAATTCCCATTTGTATCTATCAACACTCAACAGACCTATTTTGTTGTTGTTTGAGAAATCTGCAATTTACCAAGAATTTACAACACATATATATGAATATTTGCGTACACAGTCAAATTTTTGAAAACTCTTTTAGTTTTCTAACACTCTTTGTACTGTCCAAAAGGATCTAACACTTTCTCTTATAAAATAACCATTTTACCCCCTGTTTAAACACTTTGTGTACAATATACCCCTTACTTTCACGCGGTACTATACATGAGTTTGACTCGAAAGTCAAGGGGTGTATAATACACAAAGTGTTAAATCTTTAAGCGGTTTTTAGAAAGTGTTAGAAAACTAAGAGAGTTTTGAAAAAATGACAAATTACCAAATAATTCCATATATATATATAATTTATTTCATAAAAAAAATTATGGATCATTGTAATTTAGGTTTTAAAAAGAAGCATATAAAATTCCACATGACATTAAACTCCAAAAAAATCAACACGAGATAGTTTAAAGGTAAGATTTAGATGACTTTTGATAAAAAAAAAAAAAAAATTATATGACTTTTGTCCTATGGGATAAATATTTGTTTTAAGAATTTCAGTTTATGTTTAACTAACTTTGTTTCCTCCCATCAACCCATGTTGCATTTAAAAAAAAAAATACTAATTGAATCTTAATCGAAAACAAATGAAAAATGGCTAAATTACAAGAAACATGCAAAGAAAACTATTTTGGAGTTCTTATTGTTCCGTGTATATGTGTAAATCGAGAATTATCTTTTGAAAGCAAAGTTCATAGCACGACTAAGCTAGTACGTACGAGACAAGTCCACAATATAATGTTAAAGTAAACAGTATCGTTGTTTGAAATTTGTCATCAAATTAAGTCACGGACTCACGGTCTAAGAGAAATCCCTTTAACAAACAAAAAAAAAGAGCGTCAAAAATACTCATAATAGTGACAACGGACAGATATTAAGGAGAATAAGAGCCTATGTGATAACTTGCCGTAATAAAATAAAGTGTTGATTTCTTGTACCAACACACATGCAATCCTCCTTTTTAAAAGGCCACAATTGTTCTTTACAATTACAATACTCATGGGCAAAAGACACTTGTCTTGCAATTGTAAAATAAATAATTATGAGTATAATTGTGATGTTGTCCGAGTACGAGTCCCTCTTTGAAAGATGGTGTTTTGGACTTTTGGTCGGCTAAACTCCTTTGTATAATTTTAGCAAAAAAAACTCCTTTGTATAAGGCTGGTTTTGGGTGCACTGAAGATAACCACAATGTATTACTCCATATTAAATTTTCAATTACTAGGTTGTGAATGTTCATGTAATTTATTTTTTACAAGAGTAACTTTTTGTAATTAATGTGGGATTTAGCTACTCTCATTCGTCAACACTCAACACTAACAATTTATCCGATGTTCTCGCTATATGCTACAATAAACACAATAAAGCAATGAATTATTTATACGAAAGGAACTTGTTTGCTCATTATTGGTTAATCAAACAAGAGTTTTTATATTTTCATGGGAGAGATTAGTTTTTTTTTTTTTGTTTGCTAAAAGGGAGAGATTAGTTGGTAGTTGAGACTAATTAAGCTTTTTTGCTTAATTAATCATGAATCATGAACTATACAAACGCTGCCTTTTGATCTAATGGATTCTTTCTTCCTTTTTCCAGTATCACCTGAAAAAACTAAAAAATATCAAGTCCAATCATCCATAATATAATAACCTGACTAATATTCCTATATTAAAACTTTACGAGTTGGTTATCATTTTATCAAATAAAATCCTTCACAATTCCAAAGGGTTATGCGGCTTGTTAAATTTATATAAATTAAAATTACTTAAACCCTCTTGCGCCGACCTCAAATTCTGACAAATTAATTAAACGAAAAAATGACAGACAAATTTAGCTTGTTTCGTAATTAGCTATAAACTCCTGTCCTTGATACCGATCGTAATTATGATCTGTGGAATATTCGAGTAATGGAAAAAAAAAATATATCGTAGTCAAAATAAACCCCCAAAAAACAAATCAATCAAATCATGTTGCTTCTTTTCCTCGTTTAAATTGACTTTAAGTTTCTCTTGATACGTTAGTTGTGGAAACTACTTTCTGTTGCTATATCAAATGCTATATCCTACATGTACATCTTATTATTAATTTTATTTTTTGGAACTATATCTTATTATCGTTACACTAAAATTGCGCTGTTAAATATCCAACATGACATAATAGATATTTAATGTTTTGAAACGTGATTTTGTTTGTCATACGCATTAAACATATTTTACGACCATTTGGTGCGATACTGTGATCGATAGAGCATCATGTAAGATCAACTCTTCTCTTTGTGTGTGTGTGTGTAAACTTTGTATACGAGTTCAAATCTAATAATTTATTCGTAATATCATTTTCAACTACCATGGTTGCTAAAATATGCAATTTATAATCCTGTTTTTTTTTTTAAAAAAACAATATTTAAAGACCATAATATTTTATAGTGCCACCAATTTTACAAAAATAGTTATATCGCAAAATAGTAGAATGAAAACAAATTCAGAAGGATATTTCAAATATAGAAAAAAATCAAAAATTTATTGTTTTAAAATTTATAGAATTACTGAAAGACATATCTTGACTTGATTTTTTAATTCATGAACTCTGAACTTTTTCCCTTAATGTCATGAATGTACACATTTTTTAATATTGTTTTTATAGACATATATATATGTGTGCGTGTTAACTTGTTTGTTTGTTTGGCTTAATGTAAACGTATTTTAGGTTAATTCTTTAGCCATTTTTTCTGTGTATTTAACTAAAGAATTAAGCAAAAATACTATTTACATTAGGCCAAACACACAAACAAATCAAAATTTTCTTATTTTAAATTGTTACTAAAAAATTAAGTTTTTGTGTTTGTTAAACTTAAAATTTGTTTGTAATCTGTATCATTTAATTAAAAATTTCAGGATTAAGTTAAATGCAAGATTTTGTTATTACTATTTTTGCTGGGTGGATTACTTTTTAAACCGAATCTCCGTCATCATCACTAATGCAAAGAAAGTTGAACCTTTCAAAAATCGCCGTCACATTGATTTAATTAGAATATTGAAATTTGCCTTTGATATAATATATAAATATTTCTCGTCGTCCTTTACGGCTTTCTCCGAGTGTTCTTAAGTCTCTTTTTTCTTTCACAATTCTCCGAACATGCCTTTGATTTCTATACTGTGTAACCCGAGTAAATCTTCATTGTATTTTAGCTAAGTTTTGGAAACATAATCGGAGGGTAATATATCATTTTGTTTTTCCATGGGGATTCTCTGTGATTCGTTTCTCTGGTTGCTTGTGGCGGGGATTGTTCTGTTCTCGGTTAGGATTGTGTTATTCAAAACTGGATTGATTTACATGGTGAAGAAGTGGCGGAGGACGATCTTCGATTTGTTTCATGTTTACCAGTTCTACAAGGTCCCTGAGTTCAACGAGAACGTGCAGGAGAATCTGCTGTACCGTAAAGTCTACGCGTATCTGAATTCGCTGAGCTCGATCGAGAATTCGGATTTTACCAATCTCTTTACCGGGAAAAAGTCTAACGAGATCATCCTCCGCTTGGATCGGAACCAGGTCGTTGGCGACGAGTTTCTCGGCGCTAGAGTTTGTTGGATCAACGGAGAAGACGATGACGGAGCCAGGAGTTTCGTGTTGAAGCTTCGTAAGGCCGATAAACGGAGAATTCTCGGTCCCTATCTCCAGCATATACACACAGTCTCTGATGAGCTCCAACAGAGGAACACTGAGCTCAAGCTGTTCATGAACGTCGACGACGACGGGAAGAGGAAGAAGTACGGACGGTGGAGATCGATTTCGTTCAATCACCCTTGTACCTTGGACAATATCGCCATGGAAGCGGATCTGAAGAACAAGGTTAAATCCGATCTCCAATCGTTCCTCAAGGGGAAACAGTACTACAATCGCCTTGGCCGCGTCTGGAAAAGGAGTTACCTCTTGTACGGACCTTCCGGCACAGGAAAATCAAGCTTCGTCGCGGCAATGGCGAATTTCCTGGATTACGATGTTTACGATATAGATCTCTCGAAAGTTGCGGATGACTCGGATCTTAAGATGCTTCTGTTACAGACCAGAGCCAAATCCGTAATCGTCATCGAGGATCTCGATCGATTCATCTCGACGAAATCAACGGCTGTGAGGATATCAGGGATTTTGAATTTTACTGATAGTATTCTCAGCTCCTGCGCCGCCGATGAACGGATCATGGTCTTCACGATGACGGGAAAAGAACTAATTGACCCGGCTATGCTCCGGCCGGGTCGGGTCGACGTTCATATCCATTTCCCGTTATGCGATTTCACGGCGTTTAAAACGCTCGCCAACAACTACTTAGGCGTGAAAGAGCACAAGCTTTTCCCCCAAGTGGAAGGAATCTTCCAAAACGGTGCGTCTCTCAGTCCCGCCGAGATCGGAGAGCTGATGATCGCGAACCGTAACTCGCCGACTCGTGCGTTGAAGTATGTCATCAATGCTCTGCAGACCGACGGTGATCGGAGAGGAACTGGACGGCGTTCGCTTCTCGATAGCGGCTCGAGAAAATCGACATCGGAGGATGCCGGAGATATGAGTGGTCCTCTTTGTGGCGGCGGAGGAAGCTCGCCGGCGGTGAAGGAGTTCAGGAAGCTGTATGGGTTGTTGAGGATCAAAAGTAGTAGAAAATCTGAGTCGTTCGATGTGGCTCGAGAGACCAGGGACGGCTAGTGATTAAAGTTTTGAAAGTCAACAGCCACCTGGGTTGTTTTTATTGGTTGAGAGAATCTGAACAAATCGCAGAGTAGAGAATGTTCTCTGTTTTTTTTGTTTTTAAAGGTTAATTAATGTACATAAGTTTACAAGACAAAATTGTTTTTGCTATCCAACAATATTCTGAGTTTTAAGAACATTTTGGGCCGGTTGTAAAAAGGCCCAATTGAACATTGATTAAAAAAATTCCAAATATGTCCTTGATGATCGAAGGGGCCAGAGAGAGATGTGAATTAGATCGAACGGTCATGGGTACAGCGTCAATAACACGCTTTGGTTCATTATAAAGGTGTGTTATTAAACCAAGACCCGTCTTCTTCGTCGAGCGTCGTCATCTAGGGTTTTTCTTTCTCGTTGCTTCCTCAGACTCTTCAAGGTAAATATAACTTTTTCCCGCAGAAGACGATAGTTCGAAAATATACGATACTTTGCTGTTATATATGTTCTGATCTCTGCCGTTTTTGTTTGTGTTGACTACATCTGGTGTTTGCATCGTTAGGAAATCGATTTCTTCTGCAAGTATGAGGCCGGTGTTCGTCGGGAATTTTGAGTATGATACTCGCCAATCGGATCTTGAACGTTTGTTCGGCAAGTTCGGGAGAGTCGAGCGAGTTGACATGAAGTCTGGTAAACGTTTTTTTTGCGATTATACTATATGAATGGTTTCGTTTAGAGGATAAGATGCGGATTTCTCTGTTCCTGTTGATTTAGGACTCTGGATTTTGAGAATTTGTGCCAGCATGATTTTGCAGTTGTGTTAATGCTGTTTCTACTGAAGCATGGTTTAGTGTTAGGTGTGGGGAGAAATTCAAAAGGGACGATTAGCGTTAAATTAGGGACTTTGTTCAAGAGAGGAATTCTTAAGTGTTTGTTTGGTCGCAGGAGCTTTCTCCAAAGGAGCATGAGTTTCCTCTTTTCCTCGACTTGCCAACTTCTTCCTGCAAATATATTCCTACATTTTCATGCCTACCTTTATCATCTTGTGCCTACAATCTTCGCTGAGTCTAGAGAAACTTTGGAAGTCAATTGAATCCATCATCCCATTGCCTTGTTTCTTCTTCATGATATCTGAACTCCTACTGTCAGAATGGTGAAGCAGGCCTTAGCAATCATTCACAATTTAAAAAAAATTCGGATTTTATTACCTTTTGATAGGCTACAACTACACATCTTTATTTTTCTACTACCTCATGGAACGCCTCTACATCTTATGTACACCAGCCTTCACATTGATGCAGGTGTTGTACATTTATTTAGTTTTCATTTTCTATAGGTGAAAAGGTGTCTTCTAGCTGAGCTAACTCTTTCATTGCAAGTTTTGTGGGCTGGAACAGATTGTCAATTTATGTGCTGCGTTTTCTCATCTCGTGTTTTTATTTTCTTGCAGGTTATGCTTTTGTGTATTTTGAAGAGGAGCGTGATGCTGAAGATGCAATCCGCGGGATTGACAATACCCCTTTTGGCTACGAGAAACGCAAGCTATCAGTGGAATGGGCCAAGGTATCTCTTTTTTTTTCTTCTAATGAGTCATATGCTCAAAAAAAATTTGTAGAGCGCTCTAAGCTTCTTCTGGCTTTCAGGGTGAACGTGGGAAGCCTCGTGATGGAAGGGCAGCCTCGAATCAGAGGCCTACAAAGACACTATTTGTCATCAACTTTGACCCTATTCGCACAAAAGAGTGTGATATTGAGAGACACTTTGAGCCGTATGGTAAAGTTCTCAATGTCCGCATACGGCGCAACTTTGCATTTGTTCAATTTGCATCCCAGGAAGATGCAACCAAGGCCCTTGACTGTACACAAAACAGGTAACAACACACGTTTTTTTTAGTACCTTTGTTTTATCTAACAGAGTTAGTGATTGACCAACTTAACTTAATAAGCCCTTACATGTCCATCCTCCTTTGGCAGCAAAATAATGGACCGGGTTGTTTCTATTGAGTATGCTTTGAGGGATGATGATGAAAGAGAAGATAGGTATGCTGCTAGTCCAAGAAGGAGATCTCCTAGTCCAGTGTACCGGAGGCGTCCCAGTCCTGATTATGGCCGTCCTCGTAGTCCTGAGTATGACAGGTACAAGGGTCCAGCTCCATATGAAAGGCGTAGGAGCCCAGATTATGGGCGTCGCAGTCCAGAATATGGCAGAGCTAGAAGCCCAGGTTATGACAGATACAGGAGGTAACAACACATACTTGGCTTCTAACTGTTTGGGGTTATCGATTATTGGTATCCTAAATTTCTTTGCTTCTCTAATTGTAACAGCCGGTCTCCTTATCAAAGAACAAGAGGTTGAAGATGTGGTTCTGCAATCGAGTGGTTATGTTAGTTTGAAATTAGAGGACAAGTGTTAAGGAGTTTTCACCACTTGCGACTTGAATCGTACTTGCTTTGCTGCTATATGTGCTTTTGGTAGTTTATTATAATGACGATAATAATAATATATTTTGGAATAATGTCAAGGTTGGATTCATTCAATTGTTGAGGGCCAAAAGAGTCTTTTATATTGAGAAACATTTAGAAGAAAGGAGAATACGCAAGAAAAGGTTGTTCATTAAGGCAGAGAAGAGTGGTTGCGATTGCAGAGTTCTTGGGTGATGGCTTTGTCGAGCCAGGTTTCCGCATCTTCCATCATCTCGGGGCTTAACCGAACCATGAGAACGCAGAATTCGGTTTGGTTAAGAGCTCCGTCTCCGTCGAGGTCTCCTTCTCTAACCATTCCTTGGGCATCTTCCTTGCTCATTCCTTGAATCCCAAGTATCCCTGAGTTTCTCCTTAGACTCTCAGCTGTGATCAGATCTCTCTCTGGATCCGCAAGCAAACTGAAACCTTTGCATAACTCTGATACAAACTCTTCAACATCCATCTTCTCCGCCATAATCGGCAACATATCTTCGTATTTGGTCTCCATCTTGCTTGGTGGTTCCATTAGAGAAAAAGATATGATGAAGGAGAGAGAGAGGGAAGGGATTCTGTGAACTGTTTTGATTGATTAGTCCAATGGGATAATATAAGTAGTGAGTGGCGTATCTGCATCGATGTGGTCTAAAAACTCTCTCCTTGAACCATCGCTGTTGGATTCTGAGAGATGAAGTAATGAACGGCTGTGATTCGTCTCAAGATGATGCGTTTTGGTGATTACGGAAGCATCTGATTATTAGGTGGTTTCCTGGAAACTTCGAATGGGCCGTGAATACGACGTATTCCAACTCTCTTAATCATATATATTATTATCAAAAGGGAGATAATGGTAAGTAATTTCGCAGAAGTTTCGGTTTCTTGATTTCTTCTGTCGGTTCTCTCGTTTTCTTCTGGGTTTTCTCTACGAATTGGATTCTCTTACAATAATAACGACGGAATCAATTATTCTCTTTCTCCGTCCTAACTGATTTGACGTAACAGTAATTTTCTTGTCTTAATGTTGGTTTAGGAGTTTAGTCAAACGATATTTCAAGTTAATTTTGTCAATTCTACAAATGGCCGAGTTGAGTTGGATTAAACATAGCCCAACAAACACTGTAGACACTCTACGATGATATACATACGCTGCCGTTTCATTCCTTTGTTGCTAATGGGTGATAATGATATCCTCTAACTGAAAACGACTGATGTCAATAGTTTCCTTTAAATTAATGGTGAGATGGAAAATTCAATAGGACGTTTAATACACAAACTATTTTTACACCCAAAAAATACATAGACTAACATTTGCATCCATTTTAATACTCAAATTATTAATCATTCATCTTTAAATACTCAAACTCTTAAATCTCATATATTTTACACATTTTATTTTTCGAAAACCCAATTTTACCCTTTCATATATTCCAAATTAGATTTATTTTATCATAAATAAACAAATTTAACAATTTATAAATAAAACAAATAAAAAAATAAAAACAAAATCGTTCTCATGGATAATGACGAGATAGATCTTCGATTTGGTTGCCATAACTTCATGGATCTTGAGGATGATGACGGAGACGACATGGAACATGGAACCAAGGATAATTCGTCTGGCCAGGGATAAAATTAATCAGAGAATTAAACAAATAGGAAGAGAATTGGATACCCAAATCTGAAAAACTAGTGGAGAATTGACGCGAATTAGGTAATCACCGGATATGAGGATTACAAATCTGAAAACTGGTTGAGAATCAGACGCATCGTATCAATCTCACGAATTATCTTTGGTTCCATGTCGGATTCAATGGTTCTTTTCTTCTCAATGATCTTAATAGCTACGAGCTCATCGTTATCGATCGAACGAGCTAAATGGACTTTCGCAAAGCTTCCACTGCTTAGTCGGCGACCGATTTCGTATTTTCCGAGGAGTATTTTTGCCGGAGATGACTGGTTTTGCAGTTGGGGAAGAGATTCCATGGAAGAAGAGGCCATTGGAGAGGGAGACGAAGAATCGGAGATGGGATAGAGAGGACGCGGAGAGAGATGAGAAAGAAATCATCACATCGTTGTTTGGAAGAGACCACGAGAGAGAAGACGATTGCGACGCCGTCGGAGAAGACCAAGTCGAAGGATGCGATGAGAGACGAATAGAAGGCGACGGCGATTCCGATTCGGGCGGCGGGAATGAGAAGATGATGTCAGAGTGAATGGGTGGGAACGAAGAAGTGCCGGAATCGTCGTCCATTATTGGTGAGATCGATCGAGAGTCTCATGGAGAAGAAGAGAGTTAGCAAGCTTTTTTGTTTTTATTTTTTATTTATTTTCTTGTTTTTGTCTTTGTCTTCGTTTTTTTTTGTCACTTTTTGTCTTCGTTTTTATTTGTTTGATTTTTAAATTGTTAAATTTGTTTTTTATGATAAAATAAATCTAATTTGGAATATATGAAAGGGTAAAATTGGGTTTTCATAATATAAAATGTGTAAAATACATGAGATTTAAGAGTTTGAGTATTTAAAGAGTAATGATTAATAGTTTGAGTATTAAAATGGGTGTCAATGTTAGTCTGTATATTTTTTTTGGTGTCAAAATAATTCGTGTATTAAATGTCCAGATTTTGTAGAGTTCATGTATTTTTAAGCTTTTTTCCCAATTCAATATTACATTAGCACTTAATCCACACTAATTATATCGTAAAATAATTTTATTAAAATAAATTATTTTAAAATTTAAGAAATTTTTCTGTTATCTAAATTTTAGAATATATCTAATTTTAGAATATAACTATCTAACGGTTAAATTTGATTAAAAAAAAAAGTCAAGGCCTCCATCACAATCACCTCTATATCTAATTTATTCAGTTATTGGTTTTCATCCCAGATGGCGGCTGCTATGTGGACTTTTTGTGTTTTAACGTTGTAAAATAGCTTCGTTCGTTCGTCCGGGTGATGGTGGTCCATTTGTTTGAGGGGTCAAAGTCTCTTGACAAAATTTGTCAAGTTCTCAGGTTTGAGCGCACTTGAGAACATCATTCACTATTTCCTGCACACCCACACGGATATATGTCTATGTTTTAGGGTTCATTTGAATACCCGGAGAGAGGATCTATCCGTAGGCTGCATCTCTCTCATAAGATTAGTCTGGGCCTCTCCATAGAGCTAGAATATATCCTGAGTCATCAAAAAAATCTCAATAATTTTTTCATTCGTGAGAGTGTGCAGTTATTAGAACATGTTGTCTTTGATATCAACACTGAATCTCTTTTCTCTTCTATTTGGAAAGAAGAAAGAAAAGTTTTTTAGGCTTTGTTTCGGAATCGATTTCGCCCAAATTGATTTAGAAAAAAAAAAAAAAAAGAGTAAAGCCAATGGTAGATAGTAATACGTGTTATTTAAACCCAACACCATTTGATCACTATTGTTTAGTGGGTTAATAACGTGTGTTAAATCGCGGATGTAAAACCTTTATATATTAAATAAGAAGTTCTTAATAGTTCGTGTATTATTTAGAGAACCAAAACAATATATGTATTTTTTTGACAAATATTATTTTGCTGAATTATTTTTCGAAAATTTGGCCTTTATAGAACAATTGTCACACAAAAATATTAATAGTAACGAAGCTCAAACAAATTTTATGTTTAGTTGGGTGGGCACTATGAAGTGGCATCTCGTTCCACTTCCACAGTTCAAGTCACCAACTAGTCATCAGTTTATCTTGCATGCGGATGTCACTTACTGACATAAGGAAAAGTAGGGCCGGACAAAATATCTGTTAAATTTGATTGATTATCAGTTTCGATTGGATCCGAAAAATTTGGATAATCATAATTCTACCGAACAACGCAAATACTAAAATTTAATATCCATTAAAACCGAAGCAAATCACATATATTAAAATTTTAAGAATCATATATCTGTTTCGCTCTTGTATACATATGTATATGTACATAGAAATATGTATATAGATAATTACACATATAGTATAATTATTCTATTTATATATAATTTTAACAAAATTTTCTTCATAAAACTAATTATTAAAATTTAACAAATTAAGAAAAAATACAAAATACTGCCAATTTTTAGTTAAATTTTATTTTATATATTTATTTTTAAATTATTACGAAGCGGATCAGATATTCGGATTTTCGGGAATTGGAACAATACAGGAAATTTTTATATAGTCATATTATACGCATGCCATATATATAAATAGGATGTTGCACTACATGACAATTAAACTTTATCAACCGGAGTTCGAATGAGGAGATGGGGAATTAGCCAGGCATGTGTCCTTTGTGGCGAGAGAGATGAATCCCGTTATCACCTCTTTTTCGTATGCCCATTCTCTTTTACTATATGGTCCGAAGTAAGTGGTACCTTTCTCGCTAATCGGTTAACTCCGGATTGGGCGAATACTTTATCCGCCATTGCTGCGCTTTCTGGTGACCCCCTGCGACACATCCTTGCCCGACTAGCTTCCATGCCTCTGTCTATTTCGTATGGCGAGAGCGAAACGACATAATTCATGGGCAGCCGCAACGGTCATCGATTCGAATCGCTCGTCACATTGAAAAAATCATCAGAAACCGCATCATCTCGCTCCGCTACTGGGAGAAACCTCGCTTTCAGCTCCTGATGCAGCTCTGGTTCACGCACACTGACCAGCGTTAGCGCAGGCCTGACGCTAGATTTCCTTGCGCACACCTCGCTCTGAACCTTGATTTCATTCACTGTTTTTACAAGCTTTGTGTTTTAGCTTGCTCTGCTTTGTGCTCTCATGAGCATTTGATATTTTTTTCTTTTTCTTCTTTGTGCTCACTTGAGCATATCAACATATCTTTTCTCTTTTGTTCGAGGCAATAAATTTAACCTTCCAACAAAAAAATAATTAAGTTTAATTGTCATAGATAGGATGTTGCACTACGTGATATTTTTTTTGTGGCTTGGTTATTCGCATCTTAAAACTGTTTTGCAGTTTCTGAATTTTCTGAACTTATTTTTCTATAACGATTTTATTGAAATTACAAGTGGAACTTAACAACCACAAGTTTTTCATCAAACTTGGATTCTGATGAATGATTTCTTATTAAACTAAACTGAGTAGTCCTTCTGAATTCAAATATTGAGAATGCATATTATACTGGTGATAATTATATATTTACATAATTATGGTTTTTGGTTTGGAAAGAACTTCTAAAGATCGAGAATATAGATATGAATAATCCTTTATGAGAACACTTATATATATATATATATATATATACAGATAGAAGAAACGATGAATACATTTCACGTAACAGTCAAGATCCGTATTCACATATTCTTCTACCCATACATATATACTAATTAATCAACAAACCAAAGTGAAAAACCAACCCGAATTACCATCAAACCCAATTACAAAACATTTAAAAAATTAATATTGATTTAAACAAAACAAAAACCCAAAAGATAAGGAGAATAAAAATACTATGTTGTGTTAGCCAAGTTCTGACAACTTTAACTAAAGTACCCCATGTGACTATGTGATGCAAAATATCATGAAAGAGAATTAGAAAGCTCATTTCATTATCTCTTTTGATCATTTTGCTTCACCATGAAGATCCTCCTCCTGTAGTACTGAACATCCCACTCCAGTATCCATTATTAGGGCTTGAATTATTATTATTACCATGACTCTTCTGTTGTTGATTATCATCATGATCAACTTCTTGTGTTATGCTTGATGAAAGCTCCTTCATTTGATCCCCAAATGGAAACAAAACCCTACCTTGGTGATGATCATTATGACCATCATCAGACCTATTGTTGTTGCTGTGTCCAAGCCCTTGATGATCAGTAGAGAAAGAGAGATTACTTGGCTTGTAATCCACCATTGGTTGAAACCCTGAAGAAGTGTACAGCACATTGTTTGATGAATCCATCATTGGACCAGAAGGCATAAATGAGTTCATCCCTGATCTTAAAGAAACATTAACTCCTGTTCTTAAAAGCTCAAGAGCTGAAACAGGAGACGACGAAGAACCATAGAGAGAAGATGATGATGAAGGCTGCTGATGAGTTATGTTGCCATTTCCTTCCATCTTAGGCATCTGAAGAAACTGAGACATGTGAACATGATGATGATGATGATGTTGATCTTGCATGACCGGGAAAGACAACAAGTTGAGATCTTGTGATGACCCTTTTGATTTATTAGGGATTTGGTTTGAGAAGAGAATTGGTGGATTCAGATCTGGAAGTGCTGTGGTCAAACCAAGTGAAGATGGTGTTGTCTGAAGGATGTTTGATGATGAAGAAGAAGAAGATGACCTCTTGTTCTTTCTTGAGCTTCCTCCGACAGGAACATTCCTAAGAGATCCACCTTCGGTCCAATACCTTCGACAACCTTTGCAGAAGTATCTTGGTTGTGTGAGACTATAGTTGTTGTAGTAACAAAACTTTGTGTTGGTTGAGTTACATCTTGGACAATTTAGTTTCTCTTGTGGTCTTGCTTTCCTCTCCACCACAACCGCCGAATTGTTGTTGTTGCTTACGCCGGAGACGGTGGCTCCTGCGGCTGAGACGCCGTTAGATGTGAGAATGGTGTTTGGCCTTGCATTGGACGTGGTATTTGATTGATGTGTGTTGTTATTAGGAATCATGATTTGCTCCATTGGTTTTACGTTCATCATTTCTTGAAAGCCCTAGAGCATTGAAATTGAAAGAGTTAATAAAAGAAACCCAAAAAAGGGAGCTAATTAGAGTTTCATTGGCATCATGCTTCTCAATTATGAGCACTTATCAAACAGAAAAATTGAAACATGCACATTAGAATTTCCTTGTTTGGTATCTGATAGAGCTATATAGGAGTTGGTAAAAAACGAAAAGAGATGAACACCAAGAACATATGGTAAATAACAAATCGTGACTTTTAATTATTTCTCTATCTCCATTATTTTTTTTCAATATATAATTAATGAGTAATCACATCGAAAGGCTGAGAAAAAAAAAGTGTTGTGAGCTATATAATATATCCCTAATCTTTTCTTTCCAACCTCGGAGCCTACAAAAAAATGATTTTTTTCCCATGCAAATTTTCATTGAAATATGTGTAAAAACTCTTAAGAAATATCTCTGTATTATATCTTTAACCACAAATACATCATCACCATGATATTCATCTATATATATAACAACATATGAACACACATAAATATGCGTATAATTAAGTATGAAATCTTTCATGGATCATGGAAGAGAGAAAGAGGAGGAGAAAGAGAAAAGAGAAAAGGGAAGAAGTAGTTAAGAAGAATTAAGAAGAAACAAAAGAGAAGAGGCAAAGGAAGATCTTTTAAGCACCTGTGTCCACTTCGTAGCGTCCATGACTTCCGACAAAGAGAAAGCCAGAGAGAGAGAGAGAGAGATGTGTGGGTTTTGAGTAAAGGCCAAAGAGAAGAATGTTTTTGGAGACTTTTTTTTTTTTTTTTTTTGGTTGCCTTTTCTTTGTTTGTGAGTGATGGCTCTTCTATGCGTTGCCTTTCACTTTATGGATGATGAAAAAAGAGCCAGCGACGAAGACGGAGAAGAGAAGCACCTAATATTTAACTTATTATCTAAGAGAATATATCTATATAGACGTTTTTTCTCATGGATTTTAAATAGAAAACCCATAATAATAATAAAATCTAGATATATACATATATAATTAAAATGTTTTCGAGTAAAATAAATTTGATTCTATTGGACTATAGTTTGAATATGATTTATTGAATGTTGAAAATAAAAATATATGTCTAATTCCCTAACTTAAATGTAAAAGTCTAGTACTAACATTTCTTGTTTGCTAAAAAATGATACACACAAATCGCATTTATTATGCCATTTAGATTATCGGTATGAACTAAATTGTTTGATTTAGAGACTATATTATGAATTGTGATTTCATAGCATCATCCGCCCAATTCGGGAGAAAACTATGGACTAAACTTTTAAGAAAATTTCTGTTATAAAAAGAATAAAAGTAGTAAAAAGAAAAAGTTGGGTTTGTTGATTTTGACTAGTGATGATGTCTCGTGACCGCTCTCTCGTAATAAAATATACTTTTCTAAGAGAAAAAATCGTGTGTAAGGAATTATATCCTTTTGTTAAAATAATATATTTATTAATGAATATAAAACTCCTATGTGTATCATATAATGCATAGTCTCAGTGGAACTATGCGTTGTATGCTATATTTCTTGGCCTCCCATTTTGTGATTGGATACTATATGTTGGCCATATGGTCCATCAAATCGCCTAGCTAAAATTTTAAAATCCCAATACCATACCTATATGTATATACATCACATGTCTTGCGTACATGTGATTAGTGGCTTTAACGCCTAAATTTAGCTCTCGACTTTAAACTTTACTAGCTATATCGATCTAGATTAGGTTGACTCTGGTAAACTACCTCTAGTATATAGAATCTTCGATATACATTCTAGATTATTCACCTTTTTTCTACATACTCTGAACAAAATTATTTTTTATTAAACATCATGGACTTTATATTTTCTTACAATTACAAGATAACAACTACAAATTGTGGTTGAGTTTAATAAACTGGTAATCGTGTTTAAAAACACTATTAAGATAATCCGACCCGTTAACCTCTAACTAGATCCATAAGATGTAAAAAACAAATAAATTACAGAATTTGCGGAAAAAAACAAACAAATCACATAACTGGGAAAAACAAAATTTGATTCGTTAGTGTTCATTTATGTCTCTCTCTCTTTCTTTCTTTTTTTATGGCTTTCTCTCTGTGACTCTATATGTCTCTTTTGAACATAACATCAAGTAAGGTATCACTAGAAATCTTAGATTTCATTGAATGTTGTTCTTCTTCTTTAATTTTGCTCTAAAGTCCTTAATTAGATGTTATCCCTTTTGCTGGGTTTCGCTATTTTCGTATGGGAAGGAGATAATGGTGATAGCAATTGGTACTGAGAAGGTAGAAGATGGACCTAATCAATCTTTGCAACTTCCTACAATCAAAGCCTCGTGTGAGAGAGAAATTGATTTCAAATATTTGATTTGATTTTTTTTTCTTTTTCTTACAATCCTCTTTCTCTTCTTTTCTTTTCAAAGAAATTGTCGGGTTGTATCATATCTTTGTCTTCTTCGTTCATTGAATCACTGAATTTTTTTTATTATTACACATACTATTATCACGTTCATGTGTTACAACTTGGCTGAGAAATTGAAGAACTATCGCTCGTCTAACATATCGCAGCAGTTAATCATAATCGATCAAATAATCAGAATACTTTGAGATTTTGGTAGGAGAAAATATTGATGAAATCTCTTTTTCCCCAAATTGATTTTGATTGATTTCGATTTTGATTTTTTAATAAGTTTGGGTTAGGGAGTGGGGTTAGGGGTTAACGGGTCGGATTATCTTAATCATGGTTTTTTAAACGCGATTACCAATTTACTAAACTCAACCACAATTTCTAATCGCTATCTTGTAATTATTAGAGAATACAAAGTTCATGATGCTTAGTAAAGAATAAATTTGTTCGGAGTGTGTAGAAAAGAGGAGAAAAATCTAGGGTGTATATCGAAGAAGCTGTATACTATAGGTAGTTTACCAGAGTCAACCCATCTAGATTTTATGAAACTGATGAGATTAGTTAAATACTGAAAATCCAAAAAGCAAAAGATTGCTTATACGGTTTTGTATTTTTTTTTAATTTACACAATTTTGTAAAATCAAAACCTGTTTTTAGTTATTTTATAACGCTGTGAAGTTTTTTTTTTTTTTTGGTTTTAATGTTAAATTTTATTACCAAAAAAGTGAAAAAGATACATACTAATTTACTAGATAACTAACCTATTAGCTCATAAGGGAGAGAAACATTGGAACAAACTTTACCAATTACAAAAAACAACCAAAGTAAAATTCAAGAAGAGATGGAGAAGCAGTCAGATTCTATGAAGGAAATGAGATTAGATGATTCTGCATAATGCGGTCGATGCTAGCTTTGATAGAGGAAGCTGTAGAGGATATATACCGTTGTGAAGATACGAGCATTCCTCTCACGCCATATTGAATACACTACAGTTTGAAGAAGGAGCTTCGCAACAGAGGTTGAAAAAGGTCACGGATGCCGCGAGATTTGAGGAATCCATAGAGAGATAGTTTGAAGATTTGAAGGTGGATGTTGCCTTAGTCTCGAAGATAGGGAAATCCATATAGAGTTGCTAAAGGAGCACCGAAAGAATAGGTGAGATTCTCTTCACCAGAAGAGCATAGCACACAAGCTTGAGAAATCCATAGCGCTGTGAAGTTAATAATATTTTTACTTTGTCATACAACTGGAGTAGAAGTTTGTGATTCTATGATTCGTTTGTTTGTATGATTATGATTTATGACCTTTCATAATGGTTACAAAACAAAACCAATAGTATATATACGGACATTTATTC
The DNA here is from genome assembly GCA_030161315.1 of Eutrema japonicum. Lineage (NCBI taxonomy): Eukaryota > Viridiplantae > Streptophyta > Magnoliopsida > Brassicales > Brassicaceae > Eutrema > Eutrema japonicum. Next base: position 53,848,998 of record BSQW01000003.1, on the reverse strand, counting down.
TATTTTAGCAATATATTTGGCTTTTTAAAAGGGTCATTTACTCATAACATCACACATATCCAAAGTTATATATGATTTTGATTAAAGTGATAAAGATGAAGGTCACATCTTATTTGTACAAAACATCTTATTAAAAATAGATACACGAAAAAATCATGAGCCAAAAAAAAAAAAAAAAAAACTGTAACCATGTGAGATTTTTAGGTGAATGATCATAAAAGCAAATTAATCCCGTCTCGCCATACAAAAAAAAAAGAAAACTAAAATCTTGTTTTATTGAATATTGAAGAAACCCTCTATCAATTCAAAGATTCATAAGGCAAATTATTATATTTCTTACAATTTACTAGTAAAGAAATCCAATGGACATTTATGAATAAAAAAAATATGTGTGGATTTGCATCTATTTGGAATTTTCGAGGAGGAGAATTTTGAAAAAGAGGACGAGGGAGAAGAAGAATGAGAGAAGACCGACAGGAAGCGACAAAAAGGAGGTGGGGATGGGTCCCACAATTCGTGGCGTGATTGAGATTTTTTTTCATTTTGCTTCCAGTTTTATTTTCTTTCTTGATGTTGACATCTGTCTTCTCTTTGCCTGCCGTTTTGCTTCAACGACTTACAAATTGCCACATAGTTTTTTAGTCGGTTCGCAGATATAATAAATCGAGCATTATTTAGGCCCAATATTAATTATAGCCCAGTAGATACAAGTAACAGGCCCGATACCACTAAGCAGCCAAACCGACGCCGTTTTACGGTGACGGCAATTGTATAGTATTATCGCTGACATGGGAAGGCCGAGAATCGGTGACGAAGACGATGGGAACAACTATAGCGCCATGGAAGCAGCTTCTCTTTGGTGCGATCGAGGCGAACTCTCACCTAAGTCACTCTTCTTATGTTCAGCTCGTATGTGTTTTCTTTTTGCTTTTGTTGTATTTTCTTCTCTTCTTTTCTCACGCACACAACGAGCGATGCTGCTCATTTGTTGATGTTGTGTGTTTTCAGGCGACGATTGGTTTTAATGGACGGCCTTCGAATCGCACCGTCGTATTCAGGTGATTACGAATGCACCGTCGTTTGATTGTCAAAATGTCCTTGATTCGATTGGTTGGGGAGTGAAATCTTTGTCTGTGATTGGAAGGGGATTTGAAGAGAATAGCGACAGGATTCAAATCAACACCGATGTTCGTAGTCGTAAGGTCTTGAAATTTCCCAGATTATGCTGGCATTTCGCCGAAGCTACTTCCGAATTTTGGCTCATTATCATCCTGTGTAAGATCCTTTCATTTTGTTGCAGATTCAAGAGCTTAAGCATTGTCCGTTTTCCGAGGTAAGTAATCTCTTATGGTCGACTTATATTACATTTCCGTATTACACTCTGATTATAGTATGGTGGTTTTGTCCATAAGATTTGTTGGTATTTCTCGGATTCGTGGGAGCAATTCCGGATCAATGGAAGAATTGAGGTTATTGATGCGTCGAACCCTGACCAGACCAAGCTTCAGGTAGGAAACACATAACTCGTTTGCTAATATCTTGGGAAGGAAGAAAGACTTTTTTTTGTCTTGATTGTTTTGATTTTGATTTCTTAATGTATGTAGCAAAGAGAGAAAGCTTGGTTTGCTAATTCTTTAAAGTCAAGGCTGATCTACATCTGTCCTACTCCTGGTAGTCCTTACAACAGCGAGCAACCAAATCCAGAAGTTAAGTTAGATCCCTCAAGTGGTCCAGTTGCTGAATACTGTCTGCTGCTTCTAGAGCCTGAAAAGGTTTTTTATACGATTCCTTTCTTCTACGTAGAACCTGGTTAGTCGCAGATTGTTTCATTAGTGATTTCCCTTGACGACAGGTTGATTACTTGAATCTGAAAAGCAATCAGAGGCTTTTGTTTTCGTCCATGGTTAGTGGAGCAGGAGAGAAATGCTGGACTTCAGAAAAGGTTAACCCATAATTAAGTTTTAATGTCTGAGAGGGTGATTAAATAATCTCTTATTTGTGTAGTGGATTTCCCTTATGTGATTCGCCAGTTTGTAGTATTTTTACTCTTGCCTTTCAAACAGTGTGCTGTGCATCTTTGCTTTTTGGATTTGATCATATTGACAAATCTGAATAAAAAATCTGAATCTTTCTCTTCTATACCATAGTCTCTATCCCTTTGAATGACATTTCATTTGCTCTAGATTAATGAATAAGAGCAGGCAAATGGAAGCGCCTAATTATCTATATGTGGTTGTTACCAAAAACACAACCTTCCTCTGGAAAATAGTTCGATGTCACCATTTGTTAATTGCAATGAAGCTAGCACTTCGGTAGATCTGCAGGAGGACGAGGTAGACTCTCAAGCACAGTCTTGCCATTTTTCACTATTAACATGGTGCTCATTCCCCATGTTTGATGGATGTCGAAATGGCAATGCAATAACCAGAGCCCTATTCATTAAAAAAGAAGAAGAAATTTATCAGCAAAATGTCGGTGGGTTGTGACGCTAGGGAGTGTTCTGACAAAGAATACCTGGATTGTTGGCAACAAACCGAATTGCAGCCCATCCTCCTACTGGGACTCCAATAGTGTTCAAGTAAGGAGGATCCTCCAGGTTAAATGGTGCTGTTAGTTGATCATAGTTCCCTGTGCCATAGCCAATAACATAAAAGCTGTGTCCATGAAGATGAATTGGATGGTTTTCTGTTGTGAGTGTGCCAGTATTCTGGAAGATGATTTGTATCCTGCTCCCATACTCTAAAACTATTGCTCTGGTTCCATTTGCAGCCTGCGTATCATTGGCTATGTCATTGGGTGCCCCATTGACATAGTCATAGGATTTTTCCGGCGCGGTTGGGAAATCTAAAGTGAAGTATCCTTCCAGCTGCTTGTAATAAGCTTCCAAAATGGAGACTTTAGGTTCGACGAAGCTGATGTTGTTCATTGAAGCTGCTAATCTTCCTTTTCTGGGACCTTGGCACTTGTTATTTGGATTTTCAGAGTCACACTTGTTTACATTTATCCCAATTGTGATAAAGAGATGAGCATCAATGTCTTTTGGAACATTAACTGCATTTAGACTTCTGAGCCCGTCCATGACTGTCTTAACAGCAATATTATCATTGAAAATAGGTAACTTAGCGGGTAACGTTACACTGTTAGGCAATGCACCAAAGTATTGGAAATAAGCGATTGCTGATGTGTTTTGAAACTTGACGTTCTTTGCAGACTCGTACGGACCCATGGCAATGGAGTATCTCCCAATGGCTTGATCAGCTGTGACAAGAACGTTCATTGTCTGTCCAGGCACAAGCATCACATGCTCTGTTGTAAAAGGTTTGGTGTACTCGCCATCTACTTCCACTATGGTCAACCTGTGATTAGCTATGGTGAAGAAGCTCTCCATGTTAATGCCAGCATTTATCAGCCGTAGCAGGTAGGTCTTCCGTGGCACTATCTCAATTTCATAAACATCTGAAATATAAAGATATAAAACAAGGATCGATAATCTGTTTTTCTCGTTGTAAACCAAATAAATAATAGCATTTTTCATCTGATATCTGTTACCTTTAGAGGAGCAATTGTAGTTAGGTCCTGGTTGACCATTAATTGTGAATGCATCTGCTGGAGGAGGAGGTCCTCCACTCTCCAGTACATGTTGTTCCAGCTCTACCACGTTCTTAAGCCAATACTCTCCTAGATTCGTGAAACGACAAACAGCTCAGTAAATGCAATTAGTGAAAGAGACTGACTTTAGTAAGAATAAAGATTACCTAGGAGAATAGTATGCTCGTTGAAGGGTTTGTTGAATGGGTATGGAACAGAAGCTTTAGGATACACAATAAGTGGACCGTATACTGTAGCCCTAAGCCAAGAAAAGTGTGCATGCCAAAAAAATGTGCCCTTTTGTTGCGCCACTGTGAAGTTGTATGTGAAACTCTGTCCACTCTGGATTGGACATTGTGTGATATAAGATGGACCATCATACCAACATGACAGTTTCTGCTTAATACCATGCCTGCACATAATAGAAACAAAGCTTGTTAGTCTAGTTTTGTCTTCTAAACAATTATACTTTGTGTATATACATCTGCATAAGCATACCAATGAATTGTTGTATTATAAGGGGTCATGTTGATGACTTTAACGACAATTCTGTCATCTTCTTGAGCGGATATTGCAGGACCAGGAAATTTCCCGTTGATTGTTACAATCTCTTTTGTCTGGCATAGCCTGGTGAGTCTCGTTGTTTGTACCTATTAGAAAAAATCAGTAACACCCATATATAGTAGGACTAAAGAAGATAGAGAACAAATGCATACATGATTATGGTTTGAATATTGTTGATACTTACCTTGAACTGGTAGAACCTAGTTGCAGCGCTAAACCTGGCAATGCTCATTACTTGAATAATGAACAGGAAAAAGCCAAGACGGAACAAGGACGGGACAGCTGAATTGGTCATTTTTAATGGAAAAGAGACAGGGAGATATGAGAGTGAAAGGTACCGATTATAATGCAACTGGTTTATATAGTGTTTGAAGGCGAAAAATAGGAAATATACTATTAAAAAAAAAGGTTTCATGATTTTGGAGAGTTGGGAACAAAAACACTAGTGATTATAAGGTGTTGGGAAGGCGTGACTTGTTTCTTGACCCCAGCGTGAGAATGAAGGCAACACACGGGTTACTCTAAAAGGGCTTGATAAAGGAGAGAGATACTCTTAATTAGTCTCTTCTCTTTGATTTTGGATCAGTAAACGCTTTATACATTATCATGCAGGATTCTATACCAAACTTGTGACTGCTGATTGATCTGGACCGACCCGGTTTTCACCAAGACTACAAAGCAACTTTCTTCTTCAAGCTCTGGGTGACTATTTCTTTCGACCTGTCATTGTTAATCAATTCGGTGTAAACTTGTAATGATTTCGTTTGATTTACTGTATGATATACATACGAGTTTTAGGATTAGCCGGGACAAGTGAGGTGCATGATTTAGCATCATTAGAGAGTGTTTCGTATTGGTTCTATGGACATTATACGATGATGTTGTTTAGGGCTTTTGAGTAAGAAAGGATCAAGTTTCTTGGTCGGTATTTTGGATGGACTTCATTCTTTATTGGTCGTGTCATCATCAAAATTCGTGCACGCCTTAACTTGTCAAAAACTCTTCTTAATTGGTCGGTATATATTTTTTGTTTCTTAAAGATTTTTGTAAACATTTAGATTGAAACATGATGATTGTTCGAATTTGACCGACTCATTTTTTCTCATACCCGGAAGGGGAAAAACATTTATGCGTTGTTTTGACTGATTTATATTGTTCAGTTTTAACATATTCTACCAAAACTATACACAAGGATAAGAAAAATAATAATCATGTAATCGATGCCAATCGGCTCATTCGTTAATAAAATCTTCGTATAGCGCGGAGTAATTTTTAAAAAAAAAATTGTTTTAAAATTTAAGAAAAAATGTTTTTATTTGAATTTTAAAATATGTTTAAATAATGATTATAGATATGCCGGACTAATATGTCCACTTAATCCGTTTTGCAATAAAATAAAATATTATTCGGGTTAACCCGCAAAAACCTATAATCTTGAAAACATAATTCTAATATGCACCGCTTAATGACTATAATTTTTGTGGTCAGTTCACAAACTTTTAAAAAATCAATTTTTTCATGTCTAACTCTTTATAAAATTAGTAAAATATTTTATAATAATTATAACGAAAAATATTGCAAAATTTCAAATAGATTTTTTCTTTGAATATGTATGGATTGATTATTATTTAATAATATCATAATAATTAAGAAACTAAATAGTAACCAACTTCTTTAATGAGAAATAAATATTTTTTATATTCTCATCAATAATTTTAAAAGACAATTATATATTTTCATATTTCAATTATTATTTTTTATTTATAATAATATTTTATGTAATAACTTATAAAACAAAATTCATTTTAAAAAATATATTCTTAAATAATATTATGGAGATATATATATATATATTTTTTAAACATTAACGTTATAAAATATATGCGAGTTCACATATTTATATTTTACTAAGAAAAGCGTGATAGTTTATTTACATTTTTTACTATAGCGAAGATTCGTGACATATATATTTCTCTACTTATATATACGGCTCAATTCACATTAATTTTTTTTTTATCATAACCAAAAGAAAAAGAAAAAAAGGCCAAATGAGAGATATTATGGGGCCTAAATAGACGGATTAATCCTGGTTAACATTACATGTGTAGCGCAAACGGGAAAATAAGATTTGTGTTTCCGTTAAAACCCGTGAAAATGAGTCACGACGCGATCTCGGTCACAGATCCGATCGATCAGTCCCACCGGCTCCGGCTACTTCGATCGGAGATCGTCCCACCGTCTCCCACCCGATCCCAATCTTCTATCGACTGGCTTCCCGACTTCGCCGGTTACTCATGGCTTGCTTACGGAGCATCCACTCTCCTTGTCATCTCTCATCTACCTTCCCCTCTCCGCGGCGAAGACTCCACCAACGGACCATTTTTCCGTCAGATTCTCGAGGTTTCCAGCGACGTTTCTTCTCCAGTTACTGCCGTTTCTTGGTCTCCTGTAACGCCGTCTGTAGGCGAGCTCGCGGTTGGGTCTGGGAACTATATCTGCCTCTTCGCGCGTGATTTGAATGGTAAACCTGGATATAGATTATTCCTTCTTTTTGGTTTAGTTAGTGAGCAAGTGGCTTTCTCGACATTTTGAACAATTCGTGCTTCTTCTTGTCCGTTTAGTTTGCAATTCAAGTGACTAGTTAATCTCCTGTTGGAAATAATTTCTCTTCTGAGGTGTTTATAGGTCACAGTCTGGATGGTGATGCCATTAATGGTTATCCATCTTCTGGTTATTAAAAGAAGAATCCACTGGGAAAATGATTAGAATGTGTGTCTTCCTTCCTTCTCCCAATTTAGTTTGGATATCTTAAATTTTGTATGTCTTTACTCATATTCAGGTTCTTTTTGTTGGAGTCAGAATGCTATATTGGTGCAAGCAACGAAAGTTGAAGCCATTGAGTGGACAGGATCCGGGGATGGGATAATTGTTGGTGGAACTGATATTTTTTTCTGGAAGAGAAGGAACCAATCTTGGGAAATAGCTTGGAACTTCCCAGGGGATTACCTTCAAGATCTGGTTTCCTCCACCTGGTCATCCGAGGGTCCTTTTGCGACAGCAACTTCTTGGAGCAAGTTTCCAGCCGAGTGTGATGAGGCAGGTACACGCGTCTTGGCCTATTATAGTGACGGGGAGTCATATCGTAAAGTTGAATTGCCTCATCCTCAGAGAATATCCATGATTCAGTGGAGACCAGTGGCTGCAGAACAGTCTGCAATATGTATAGGGAAATCAATGAGGAATGTGCTAATGACATGTTGCTTGGATGGGGCAGTAAGGTTATGGAGTGAGGTAGATGGTGAAAAGACAAAAAAAAGCATGAAAGATGTGAATGATCATAAAAAATCGTTTTGCGTGGCAGCTGTGATAGAGATAAATCAGGTCTTGGATGGCTATTTGGGTAGAGATCTGTTTCTTTTTTGGGGAACTCGCACAGGGGGTATATTGAAAACCATTGAAGGTACTAATCAATTGATTTCTACAGAAAAGTATGTTCATGAGAATGTTGGCAACTGTGAGTGGTTGGTAGGGCACGGCCCTGGAAAATCGGCTTCTTTGTGGGCTGTCCATTGTCTTGATGACATCTCTCCTATGAGGTTTCCGAGGATCACATTGTGGGCAAGACAAGAATCAAATGAAATTGGTGTGGAACCACTCTCTCTAGCTGAGGCTACATGTTCTTCTGATCGATTACCCCTTAAGAAAGTTTCTGTATCTAGAAATAACCTCTATGGCACGCCACTTATCTGCTCGTCAATTTACTTATCTCCGCGCAATACTGTATATTGGTCTTCCTTGCACACAATAAAATCACACGACTCAGAAGATTCATCTCCATATAGATCCAGTGTATTGAAGTGCATTACGGAAAAAGTATTAGATCTTGATGGTCATGGTGGGAAAATCCTACAGGTTGCCTTTGATCCTATCATATGTGAGGCGAGATACACTGCTTCTCTGGACTATAATGGTTTGATAATAATCTGGTCCTCTTGTGATTACTTGAACCGTGTTATTGACCATCCTATATCAGTTTCCTCTTGGAAACCTTGTGGACGGCTTCAAAATTTAGAGTTAAGATTGAAGTACACGAGTATATGCTGGGCACCTTCATCATTGAATGATGAAAGATTTCTACTTGTGGGACATGTAGAAGGCGTTGATTGCTTTAGCGTGAGGAATTGTGGGAGGGGTTATGATGGTTTTCTAACCCATTACATATGTACCATACCATTTTCAGTTAGCCGCTCTTGGGAGAATGGTCCGACCAGCATATTTGCAATACCTCTGTCTAATTCTTGTGGAAAGACATTCAAAAGTAACAGATTTTTGCTTTTGAGTGTATGGATGAAAGAGAAACGGTTTGATGCTCTGTCGTGGAGAGTGACTTTGCATCATTTTGATGCAGCAGGAAGCACCTGCGCCTGTCATTTTCATGATTTTGATAGTATTGAATCGGGCAAGTGGTTGTTCGAAGATACTTTTGCTGGTAAGAGAAATTGCATTGCTGTTAGATCATGCTCTTCAGAAATACCTGAATCTCACCGTTATGATGAAGTTAGTAGTTTTGCTGTGGTCAATCCAAGCGGCAGGGCTCTAGAGAATGACATGAACATTGAAAATCAAGCTTATACTATGGCAACTGGTCAAGCTGATGGCTCTTTAAAACTGTGGAGAAGTAGTCTTCAGGAAAGTTCAACACCTTCCATTCCGTGGGAGCTTGTTGGCATGCTTACCATTGGCCAAAATCCTGTCAGTGCTATATCTCTAACTGATTCTGGACACAAGATAGCAGCCCTCTGTACAGAGAATCATTCAAAATCTGTCCGCACAATTAGTATATGGGAGATTGTACACCTTATAGATTCAGGGGTTTTCATACTAGAGGATAAGTTACATGTTGATGCAGAGGTTCCTGCTGTAAGATGGTTAGCTGTGGGCAATGATCAGCTACTGCTTGGAGTTTGCACGCAGAAGGAGATGCGGGTATATGGCCGTGCTCGGCAGCCCTGTAGAAGTACCAGTATCGCTGTCTCTGATTATTCTTCAGAGGCACAAATTTGGCAGTGCTTCGCTGTTACTCGGACATTTTCTGCTATTCATGATTTATGGTGGGGATCTAAAGCTATGACTGCCCTTGCTCATAATGATTATGTTAGCCTACATGGTCAATGGCTGGCCGTTATTGACAAGAGGCAAAAGATCGATAACAATCCAGAAATTTTTGCAGCCAATCTTCCCAACCTAGTGAATGCTACAGAAGAAGGCAGAGACTCTGAATTGTTATCTGATTCTGGTCTTAATGATCTCAAAGAATCTGATACTACATCTATTAGCAGAGGGTGTATTCCTATACCTCCAACAAGTAATGCAGTTCATGACTGGCAATCCAATAGTATGCCTTTAGCTGGGACCGCATATGATTCAGAAACTATTAATGACATTACGAGCATGTTACATAAGGTGGAAAAGTTAGGAGGTGCTTTGCCGCTTTATCACCCTCAAGCCCTCCTTGTAGCTATACGTTCAGGTGATATGCTGCAAGTGTTTTTTGTTTTTCCCTTCTTCAATCAATTCTGAAACTAAGCTGTTCAGCTTTTATTTAGCTTTCCCTTCTTATTTTTCCTTCGTGCAGGAGCATTACCTGTGTCATGCGGTTAATTTCACCTTAGCTAAAGATTGTTACCTCTGATGTGTTCAGGCAATTGGAAACGAGCAAGCGCAGCTTTAAGGCATCTTGCTGAATATATTACTTCAAGTGATGCCTCCAAGAAGGATTATGCTGTAAATTCAGATCTTTGTACGGATATCCCTTTGTCAAAATATTATGAAGGGTCTCTCTCCAATGGCCCAAATCTTAAGGATTTCCATTGGGGTGGGACATCTGGTTCAATGCTACAGAATTCACAGTTTCAGGCAGGGTTGCAGTCAAATTTCAATATGGATTCTTATAGTCCCCATATTAGTCACAGTTCACCTGCAACAGACTTGGAGTTTAGTGGCTTCTGTGAGCAGCTGAAGAAGTTAACAGATGGAGCAAATATTTCCAGGAGAGAAAAGATGCAATATTTTGCAATAGTTGACCTTCTTGGTGAAATTAGTAACCCACATTCTACTTCTGTCTATGCAAGCCTTGATGAAGCTGGGAGAAGGTACGATAATCCTTATAATTTTCTTAATTCTAATTTACGAAGGACCAATTAAATAACACAGAGTTGCCAAAGAAATGTTCCATCATGTATGTTCATTTTCTCCTTTAACCTGTTAAGACTGAAAGATCACACATATGTTTAATTCACAAGGCCAGTTTACTCCAGTATTTTTTTTTAAAAAGCTAGCTGGTTTGTCGGCCTAATAAGTTACATCAGTTGTGAAATATTGATCAGAGGGTCTTGTATATTACTGGGGGGCAGTTTTTTGCTTTCCTTCATGAATGATACTGAATGGTATTCATGGATTTTTGTGTTCTTTCTGCTGTGTAGATTTTGGGTCACACTAAGGTTTAAACAGCTGTACTTGTCTCGAAGTTCTGGCAAAACAGCATCTGTTGAAGAGTTGGATATTGACTCTAGTATGATAGGATGGGCTTTTCACTCAGAGTCTCAAGAAAATTTGTCTGGTTCTCTTTTACCCAATGAATCATCATGGCAACAAATGCGATCACTGGGTTTTGGATTTTGGTATTCAAATGTAGCACAGTTGCGCTCACGAGTAAGTTTTAAAATTCAATGCTTGGTCCAAACTAGCTATGCAAGAACCTGTGTATTACAACTCCTATTTATGCTTGCTTTCTTTTCTTTTAATGATATTCTCTTTTGATTCCAACAAACAGAGGGTAAAAGAAATAGATGTGCATCTCTTATTTTGATGCTATATCCTATCTGTAGATGGAGAAACTGGCCCGACAGCAATACCTGAAGAACAAGAATCCTAAAGATTGTGCGCTTCTCTATATAGCTTTAAATAGAATTCAAGTTTTGGCTGGTCTTTTCAAAATAAGCAAGGATGAGAAAGATAAACCCTTGGTGGGTTTTCTTTCACGCAATTTTCAGGTATTCGTACAAACCATATTCTTATTGGGATGATAGGCTCTTTTTCACCTTTTTTACTTCTGGCATCTAGGATATCACATTGAGTGGCATATCTCCTAATTTGATGCATCTTTTTTACAGGATGAGAATAATAAGGCAGCAGCCTTGAAAAATGCATATGTGCTAATGGGTAAACACCAACTGGAGCTGGCTGTAGGTTTCTTTCTCCTTGGAGGTGAAGCTTCATCTGCGATAAATGTTTGTGTGAAAAATCTTCAGGATGAGCAGCTTGCGCTTGTAATTTGCCGGCTTGTTGATGGGCAGGGTGGTGCCCTGGAAAGTAATCTTATAAAGAAATATATACTCCCATCTGCTGTTCAGAGAGGAGACTTTTGGTTGGCAAGCCTTCTTAAGGTAATTATAATTGTTTGCAAATATTGTTATCTTTTGAATTCACCTTTCTTTGTTGGCGTTTCAAATTATGACTATGAAGCTATCCCTGGTTTACAGTGGGAATTAGGAGAGTACCACCAGTCATTTCTTGCTATGGCTGGATGTCTAGAGAACCCTGTTACTGGGAGCTCTACTGTTACTTCAAATCACATCTCTTTTGTGGATCCTAGTATTGGCCTATACTGTCTCATGTTGACAACCAAAAATAGTGTGAAGAACGCTTTGGGGGAAAGGAATGCTTCAAATCTTAGTAGATGGGCTACCTTAATGGCTTCTACTGCCTTCAGCAGATGTGGGCTCCCGGTAAGTTATAACAGGAACTAGAACATACTATGTGCTTGCAAATGACAAAGGATTTAGGTTTTTCTTCTAGATTTACATGTTGCGTCAAAACACCATGTTAAAGTCTATGAACAAATTGTATAGCGAATGGAGCTACCTTTTTAATAAGTCGTTTTAGGATCAAGAGAATATCCTTATCTGCATTTTATTTAAGATCTTGTATCAGAGTATATCTTGTAGACTTTGATGTTTCTGTTGTTGTTTCTGAGATTGAGTTTGGTCGTCCGTGCTGTCAAATCTAATTTTTTCTTCTTTTTGCGAGTTATTAGCTCGAGGCGTTAGAATGTCTTTCAGCATCTGCTGGCGGTCGTGGTGGTACGGATCAGGCTAGCGGTCCAAGTAATGGACATTTTTGTACTTCACATAGTGTTCTTGAGCATTCTGTTCCTGATTCGACTAATTGGGTATCTAGCGGTGTTTCATCTACTGTGGACACTCATTTTAGATTGGGTTTAGCCGTCCAGTTCCTCTCAAAGCTATTACGGGAAGCATCCACACTCTTAATGAATTCTGAAATTGTTTCGTCTGAGGAACTCTCAGGATTTCAATATAGGCTACAAACAGCTTTGGAACAATTTTACCAGAGATTTTCGTTGTCTTCATCTTGCCTGCATAACTTGGTATACGATTTCCACTACTAATACTTGCACATGATATTAGTTTTCTCACTCACCGCAGGTACTTTTGATTGCCATGTGTAATCTGCTTCTTTGTTTTCCATCTGCAGATAATTCTGTCAGCATACAACTATGGGTTACTATCCATGGGATACAATATATTTCAGGAAAATAGTTCCTTGGGACTCTCAGTAGACAAGTCTCACGCAGATGAAGATCTCCTTCAATACTCAGCTTTGTGTAAATTGATTCTAAAAGCGACTGAAGAGAAATCATTTGTATTATCACGAATCATTGCTGCATGCAGTGTCACTTGCTTACACTCAATGCCATGCTTTGAGGAAAACAAGGTGTCATCTGGACCTGAACCAAAGTGGTCCAATGCTTTTCGATTTTACTTTCAGGGAATTCTGCAATCCTACTTTAGTTTAAAAACTTCTATAAGGCTGTTCTTGGGCCCCTCTGTGGAAAACCTGAAAACAAGACTCGCAGTTGTTCTTGATTTAGTCGAATATTGCTCAAGACTAGCAATGGCTTGGGTTCTGGGAGATGTAAATTTTCTATTTCGAATGGTGCAGCCCCTTACAATAGCATATTTTCATGGGCATATGCCATATGAGGTTGACCTGGAAACCCTGAAGAGAGTATACCACCAAGAAGTTTCTGTTAGTGTTCCAGATGCATCAGATGTAGGAGTTAATTCTGTTGTTGAGAACAACGAAGTTGGCTATTCAGTGTACTCAATTCCAGAAGATGAAAGGCGTCTTGTAACACATGCATGTTTCTGGAAGCATGTTTCAGACTTTGTGAAACATAAGTTGGTATCTATTTCGATCGATCTAGATGATGGTACCGTAAATAGTGGTTCCTCTGAAAAAATTGGTGCTCAGACGTCATTGGATTCCAGTGGTGACATTGTAAGTATAACTGAGAAGATCATGTCCGTTCTGGGAAAAACACTGATTAGCACCCTTGCTCAACTCTCTTCCTACCATGTAAAGCAACTTGTATTGCTTTTGAAACAGAAAATAGAGAAGAGAATTCAGGTTCCTACCTTGCTATGGTTGCACGAATGTCGGGAATCTCAAGCAAATTTTATTAATGGAGCTATCCCAGATGCAGGTATAGAGAATGGAGACAATGGTGACCTTGCAGTTTCTGTGAGGTTTTGGATGCTTTGTGTTGATCCTCATCTAGTATTCGAAGCTTTCTTGCTAGAAAATTTTGACATATCTGAATGGTCAAAATTTAAACCATTGGAAGATTGGAGCGATATGTACAGAGAAGTAACCGGGAAGAATGAGCTCAATGCGCCATGCAATCAAGATGGTAGGAGTAGTAATGAGGTGGCTTCACTTGCAAGCCAAGCTTCAAATTCTTCGCAGAAAGCTGCAATAACTGCCAGTGAAAACTCTGCTTTCCAGAACCCCAAAGAAATCCATAAACGGACAGGGGAGCTTATAGAGGTATTTGTTTTTCTTACATCGACGAACAAGTACTGATATTCTTTGTTGAAACTTTACTAATTTGGTGATTTAGTATTATCATCTTTCTAACAGGCCATATGTATCAACGCCATCAATCATCGGCAAGCTGCATTAGCTAGCAACCGCAAGGTCAGTTATAGCACTTGTTCTATGATATGCTCAATTTAATACCCTAAAAAGTACTAAAGCAGTTGCTGCAGTAAATCAGGGGTCGAACACAAGAACTCAAGAATCACTCAATAGATTCTATAGATCAGAAACAAGCTAAACCAGATGATGTAATTGAAAAACAGGGTTGCAAGTAAAACGTTTGTAAATTCAATTGGGGGAATGTAGGCTTAGGGTATTTCTCAGGAAATCAATGAATGCAGGTAAACTTATTAACAAGATTCAGATTAAGCACTGTTCTAGAACTCAAATCACTAAAATATAATTAACCAACTCTCGTTGCGAAAACTATCTAAATCTAAATCCTAGAAATTCCAAATCTCTTTGCGAATCCTAAAGTCTAAATCAGCTTTAAAAACAGGTTTGATATGTTCACAAATCAATTAAACCAAATCTCTTTGCGAATAATCAATTTGCTCACCTAAGGTTCTATCAGGTAATTAATCGCACTCTCGTGCCTAATTAATTATCCTAAGATCTAAATTCTAGGTGACTAATCTAGAAGTAGCCTTGAGAACAACCAAAGGTGAAGAACTAATCAGATAGTGAATCCTAACAGATAATCAACCTAGCATTCAAAGAAATCCCTATGAGAAAACCCTAAACCTAACAGGAGATCTACTCAGACATGGATATTAAATTAATAAACATGTTGAATAAATACTCTTATATTAAATCAGAAAGAGAAACAAGGTTTTGAGATCTGATCTCGGACGAAGGGAAACCAGACTTGTCTCTCTCCAAAATCTCTCTTAAACTAAAGCAAAAATAAAGCATAGCCTAAACAATGGCTGTAAAATCCTATTTATAACCTAAATCACGATTTGGGGCCTTCTTGTAATTATCAAAGTCTTCTGGGTGCTTTTTGCAATTCTTCAAACTTCATTAAGTCGCGACTTTGAAATCTGCTTCGATGGGTATCGATCGATACCAGGGGGTATCGATCGATGCTCGGTGCTCAGATCGGGCTCTTAGTCATCAGACTTCAGTCTCGCTCCAGAATGCTCCAGAAAAGCTCCAATAATTCCAATTAAGCTCCAGACGTGCTATAACCTGTGAAAGACTCTAAAAGACTCCAAAACACAAGAAAAGACTCTATAAAAGGACTTATATCATGGCCTAAATAGGGTAAAAACCATGATATATCAACTCCCCCAGACTTAGCCTTTTGCTTGCCCTCAAGCAAATAGAAGACTAAACCAGAAAAAGAGGTTTGAAAACGTAGAGACTCACCTGTTCCTGAACCATCGAAAAGACCCTTTTCCCAAGTACCCAAATGTCACCTGATCAGCTTTCGATCTAACCACCATGTACTTCTCCGTAGACATTTGCAGCTTTTCCAGACTCCACACAAAATCCCACAGCATTATTCAAGTAAAGCCCTCATCGCCAGTTTCATCTCTGCAGCTAATTTTTAAGAACCTTCTAGACTCTTTACCAGACAATATCTTGACAAAGGAACCACCCTTTTCACACTTCTTTTGTATCAATTTCTCTCCCCCAGACTTATTTCTTATTATATCCTTATTATTATTATTATTTTTTTTTTTTTTTTTTTCAGCTTAGCATATACATATCAAGGTAGGAGACGCGAGTATTGATGATGTTTGCCACCAAATCCCCGGTTCTTCCCTCTCTATGTATCAAAGGATGTAGGCGAATAATGGCATCATAGGAAAATCCTAGCCTCGCTTCCAATCCTTTGTGTGATCATCCCCTCTTAAGTAGAATAATGGGATCGCTGGAAATTTTCCTAACCCTCTACTCAGAAGAAAATCATTTCAATCTTTTATGCTCTTAATCTATCAACTTATTTCAGGGGAGAGAGATACCATAATTCTAAACACACGGGTTCCTTTATCAGATATGAATGATGAATCAAGCTCTATGAACACTAACCACATTGATGAAGTGCAAAAATTTGGCTCAGGCTTCAGAAGAACTCTGCTGGAGACATGAATGTTTTCTAGTCAACTGGTCAGTCTTTGGATTTTTCATTAGTCGATCTAGAACTGATCCTGTAACACTGTGCACTCAAAAACAAAATCACATCAATAGGTTCAAGCACAGGATCATAATCTCCAACAAATTTTGACTCTATAAAACGACTGACTCTAAGAAAAACAAAAACGTTGTCAGCAGACACCTCCCCCAGACTTGAACAACACTGTCCCCAGTGTTATCTAGCCTAGAGTAGGTGAAAGAAACAAAAGAAAAGGATAGAATGAAGAGAAACAAGAAATTACCTTCCTGGAATACCGAGTGTCGATCGACACACAGCATGGTATCGATCGATACCACGCTGAGATCGACTTAGTGAACTTTCATCTGCGATTGGTGTCGATCGATACCAATGGGGTATCGATCGATACTTAGGCGATTTCGAGTTGCTCCTTGTTCATCCTGACACAGATTCAAAACAAACGAAAAATTAAAAGGAAAAACGACTCAAGGACAGACTCACCAGTGGGTTGCCTCCCACCAAGCGCTCGTTTAACGTCAATAGCTTGACTGTAACGCCATTCAGGCTGTTGGTGCATCATCCAGAGGCATTATCTGCCCTGTTGGAATCTCGGCTTGCGCCCAATAGTGTTTCACTCTTTGTCCATTGACAGTGAATTCCTCGCCTTTGCGATTTATCAGCACTACAGCACCATGTGGTCTGACCTCTTTGATTTTGAAGGGACCTGACCAACGTGAACGCAGTTTACCAGGAAACAATTGCAAACGAGAGTTATACAGAAGTACCTGGTCGTTCGGCTCGAAGTGTCTGGAGATGATCTTCTTATCATGATAAGCTTTGGTTCTCTCCTTGTACAGCCTCGAGTTCTCATAAGCATGGTGCCTGATCTCATCCAGCTCGTTCAGCTGAATCAACCTCCTCTCAGCAGCAGGCTTGATGTCGAAGTTCAGCATCTTTGTTGCCCATGCAGCCTTGTGCTCAATCTCCACTGGAAGGTGGCATGCTTTCCCATACAGCATTTGGAAAGGTGTAGTACCCAGCGGTGTCTTGAAGGCAGTCCTGTATGCCCAAAGTGCATCATCCAGCTTTGTAGACCAATTATTCCTAGAAGCATTCACTGTCTTCTCCAAGATCTCCTTGATCTGCCTGTTGGAGACTTCAACTTGCCCACTTGTCTGAGGGTGATATGGAGTAGCCACACGATGGTTTACACCATACTTCTTCAACAACCTCTCGAACACCTTGTTGATAAAGTGAGAGCCACCATCACTTATCACAACTCGAGGTACTCCAAAACGAGGGAAAATGATGGTCTTAAACAGCTTAAGAACCACCGCAGAGTCATTCTTCTCACTAGCTATCGCTTCCACCCATTTGGACACATAGTCCACAGCAACCAGGATGTAGTTCTTCTTGTGTGAAGATGGGAAAGGACCCATAAAGTCAATGCCCTAGCAATCAAAAACTTCAACCTCAAGGATGAAATTTTGTGGCATCTCATGTCTCTTACTGATCTTCCCTCTCCTCTGACAAGTGTCGCACTGTGAGACGAAAGTGTGAGCATCCTTGAACATGGTAGGCCACCAGAAGCCTGCTTGAAGAGCCTTGGATACTGTCTTGAAGGTGGCAAAGTGTCCAGCATAGTCTGATCCATGGCAATGAAACAAAACATCTGAAACCTCTGACTCAGCAATGCATCTCCTGTATATGCCATCAGAACAATGCTTGTACAAGTAAGGTTCATCCCAAAAGAATCTCCTTATGTCGCGCATGAACTTCTTCTTGTCATACTTCTTGAGGTGGTTTGGCTTTGCATCTGCAGCGAGATAATTGGCAATATCAGCGTACCATGGAGTATCAGAATCTGCTGCAGCGACGAGATGGTGGTTAGAAGCGACTGAATGATCGATGATGGAAACAGCTTCTGAATCGTCAGGGTATCGACCGATACCATCATGGTATCGATCGATACCGAAACCTGCAACTCGTGGAAATTGCTGATTCTCGGCCAGATTCATCTGAAACCCAGTTTCAATGAAGTAGATGGCTTCCTCAGGTAGTTGATCATCAATGGGGACGTCTTCATCGATCCGCATCCGCGAGAGATGGTCAGCTACTCCATTCTCTATGCCTTTCTTGTCCTTAACCTCAATGTCAAACCCTTGTAGCAAAAGAACCCAACGACAGAGACGAGGCTTGAGATCCTTGTTATTCATCAGATACTTGAGAGCAGCATGATCAGTATGAACAACCACCTTGCTCCCAATCAAGTAAGATCGGAATTTCTCAAAGGAGAAAACAACAGCAAGTAGCTCCTTCTCTGTGGTGCTGTAATTCCTCTGAGCATCATCCAAAGTCCTGCTGGCATAGTAGATGACGTGCAGCTTCCTGTCTTTCCTCTGACCCAGAACTGACCCCACAGCAAAGTCACTGGCATCACACATGATCTCGAAAGGCAGAGTCCAATCAGGAGGTTGCACAACAGGAGCACTCACTAAAGCCTTTTTGATCTCCTCAAAGGCTGCAAGACAATCAGTTGTGAAATCAAATTTGATCTCTTTGCACAGCAGAGCAGTGAGTGGACGTGCTATCTTGGAGAAATCCTTGATGAACCTCCTGTAAAACCCGGCATGACCAAGGAAGCTCCGAATATCCTTTACAGAAGTAGGTGGTTGGAGACTTGTCATGACCTGAATCTTGGCTTTGTCAACTTCGATTCCAGCTTCAGAGACCTTGTGCCCAAGTACAATGCCATCCTGAACCATAAAATGACACTTTTCCCAGTTAAGGACCAAGTGTTTCTCTTCACACCTCTGTAGCACCTTGCACAGATTAGCCAAACAGATCTTGAATGATGACCCATATACTGAAAAATCATCCATGAACACCTCCATGAAGTCCTCGATCATGTCTGTGAAGATAGACATCATGCACCTCTGAAAAGTGGCTGGAGCGTTGCACAATCCAAATGGCATTCTCCTGTATGCGAACGTGCCATAGGGACACGTGAAAGTGGTATACCCTTGGTCATCTGGATGGATAGGAATCTGGAAGAAACCTGAATATCCATCAAGGAAGCAGTAGTAGGGATGACTGGCCAACCTCTCCAACATCTGGTCAATGAATGGCAATGGGAAGTGATCTTTCCGTGTGGCCGCGTTCAACTTCCTGTAATCAATGCACATTCGATGTCCAGTGATAGTCCTTGTGGGAATCATCTCATCCATGTTGTTCTTCATCACAGTTATCCCTCCTTTCTTAGGAACAACGTGCACTGGACTGACCCAAGAGCTATCTGAGATGGCATAGATAACTCCTGCATCCAAGAGTTTCATGACCTCTTTCTTAACCACCTCCTTCAGGTTTGGATTCAGCCTCCTTTGATGCTCAACTGAAGCCTTTGACTCGTCCTCAAGATGAATCCTATGCATGCACATGTTCGGTGAAATACCTGAAATGTCATCAAGAGAATAGCCAAGAGCTTTGCGATACTTGCGCAGCTTGCTTAGCAGTAAAGTGACCTCTGCGTTGTTCAAAGAAGAATTAAGGATTACAGGGTACGTGGAATTAGGACCAAGAAAACCATACCTTAGATTCGCAGGAAGTGGTTTGAGTTCCACTTTAGGAGCGTTCTCCTCGCTCCAATCTCCAAGCCCAGCAGCTTGCATAGTTCTTTCGGCCAAACTTCTTTCTGGCCGTAGGGTATCGATCGATACCATCAGAGTATCGATCGATACTGGTCGTGCTGAATCGAGTATCCTTCCGTAATCAGCAGCAGCATCGTGTGGCTTAACCTCTGACTCAACCGAGCAGGCTAATGCTCTCTCCAATGGGTCCTCAGGATGCATCTCTAAGAAGTACTCCTCAGCAATATCACAGAAGGTATCAACGAAGAAAGTCCGCCCATCGATGGTTGGTCTCTTCATCATCTTCTCCATGTTAAAAGTCATGACCAACTCACCAATGTTAAGAGATATCTTCCCATTCCTGCAATCAATCAGAGCACCAGCTGTTGCTAGGAATGGCCTTCCCAAGATGAGAGGATCTCTGGGTTCCGAATCATACTCCAAGACAATGAAATCAGTTGGGATTAA
Source organism: Eutrema japonicum (assembly GCA_030161315.1). Taxonomy (NCBI): domain Eukaryota; kingdom Viridiplantae; phylum Streptophyta; class Magnoliopsida; order Brassicales; family Brassicaceae; genus Eutrema; species Eutrema japonicum. The sequence goes on along the minus strand of BSQW01000003.1, from coordinate 53,828,691 downwards.
GCAGTTCCCAATCACAATCGGAACATCCTCTAGCAATCCTTCTGGAAGTCTAATTGAACGATCAGCGAGAATCAGCGAGATTCTAGTAGCAGTGAAGTCTGTCATTCCCATCCTCTTAGCAACCGAGTATGGCATGAGGTTGACACTTGAGCCAAGGTCACAGAGAGAACGCTCAAACCTGTCAGTAGCGATTGTGCAATCCAAGACAAAGCTCCCTGGATCTGGAAGTTTCGTTGGGATCCTGTTGCTTAGGATTGCACTGCACTCATGAGTGATCATCAGACAGCCTTCTTCAAGGTTCACATTGCTGGACACCATCTTCTTGACATACCTCTTGAAAGCTACAGAGGTCTTGATAGCATCGATGAAGGGAAGTTCAACAACCAGCTTGTCCAAAATTTCTTTGCACTTAGCATCCTCTACTTCCTTCTTAGTCTTCCCAAGAGCTCTGGGATAGGGTACCCTCGGGATGTAGACCCTCTCTGGTGCTGCTTTAGGCTTCTCCTTCACAACCTCAACTTCTGCATCGTCTTCTGGTTCGGTATCGATCGATACAGGGGGGGTATCGATCGATACACGGGAATTTGAGTCTTCCCGTCTGAGAATCGCGATCGGTGTCGATCGATGCTGAGTAGTGTCGATCGATGCCTTAGCGATTTCAGTGTCTTCATCGTCAGACATCTCGAAATTTACAGTAGGCTGATCCACTTTTGCCCCTGATTTGACCTCCTTACCACTTCTCAAGGTAATGGCGTTGATGTGTGCCCTTGGGTTCTCTCCCTTTCCTGGTAGAAAACCTTCTTGTCTTCTTGAACTCTCTGAAGTCTGAGCTACCTGAGTTTCCAGCTTCTTCTGACCAATACCCAGAGAATCGATCCTTCCACTCAGATCTTTGTACATGGCGTCCATCTTACCATTGAAGGTCACTGTAATCTGCTGCTGTCCTTGAACGAGTGTTTCAAGCATGGCTTCAATCTTGTTCTCTGATGTCTTAGCAGTCACAGGCTCGTAAGAAGGACTTCCGTAGTTCCTGGTGTAACCACTGATGTGGGCAGGTTTCTGGTTGAATCCTCCTTGCTGGAAGTTGTTGTTGAAGCCCCGATTGTTGTTGAACTGGTTCCTCTGTCCCTGATAGCCAGAACCACCAATGTAGTTCACGTCTTCTGCTTCATTCTCATTGAAAACCTCAACATCCTCAGTAAAATGGACAGCTTTTGTTGTCTTTCCCAGCAGAAGACTGTGCATAGAATCTAGTTGAGCCTTAAACTCAGCGATCTGCGATCTATCTTGATTACCAGCCAGCTTCTTGCGCTCGAAATCTGCACTCTTTGTGCTGCTGCTAGATGCAAAATTCTCAATCAACACATAGGCGTCCTCAGGGTAGTTGGTGTTGAAGTTCCCATTGCTTGAAGAGTCCAGAGCCATCTGATACCTCCAATCTACTCCTCTGAAGAAGATACCTAGCAGCTGCACATCAGAGTATCCATGGTGTGGACAGTCTCTTTGGTACGATCTGAATCTTGTCCAAGCAGCCTTGAACGCCTCAGTAGGTCCTTGAGAAAAAGTAGAGATCTTATTCCTCAGATCTTCAGATCGTCCATCATCATAGAAGTTAATTAGGAAGGCTCTCTTGGTGTCTTCCCAATTAGTCAGTGATCCAGGAGGTAACTGCCTCAGCCAGTAAGTAGCTTCCCCACCAAGAGAGTATGGGAAGAGCTTGCAGAAGAGATAATCGTAGGACACTCCATTGCTCTTGATGCTAGTGACCAAGTCCTCGAATTTCTCTACATGATCCATTGGATGCTCATGAGGCAAACCATGGAAGAGATGCTGTCCTACTAGAGTGTAGTAAGCAGGCTTCAGCTCAAAGTCATTCCGCTCATACGCAGGGGGACGAATCGCAGAGCGATTGGCGAAAAATTGCTCTGGCCTGTTGTGTTCACCAATCGTTCTACCACGATTAACCACAGCATCCCTTGCGTCCCTAGCAGCATTCTCAGCGACAACAGGAGCAGGTGGAATGACAATCCCCTCTCCATCCAGACGTTGTCCTTGCTCATTGCACAACCGACCCTGTTGGTCCCTGTAAGCTCCAGCAGCATCACGAACTAACCCAACTTGATTGTTGTTCATCTTAGCTGACTTCTTTGCTTTCCTGTTTGTGCGTTCCACTTGTGCTAGCTGTTCCAGTGATAGATCAACTAGCGGAGTGCTCTTTTTGCTTCTGGTTTCAAGATTATGCATGCACCTGAAATCACAAGTAAAGAGCGTAAGTAACTGAAATTTACGACGGGTATCGACCGATACTCAAGGGTATCGATCGATACTCGGGCGATTTAGACGAATTTCCTAGCTAAAATCTAACGGCGAATTGAGTCCCCGGCAACGGCGCCAAAATTGATATGCTCAATTTAATACCCTAAAAAGTACTAAAGCAGTTGCTGCAGTAAATCAGGGGTCGAACACAAGAACTCAAGAATCACTCAATAGATTCTATAGATCAGAAACAAGCTAAACCAGATGATGTAATTGAAAAACAGGGTTGCAAGTAAAACGTTTGTAAATTCAATTGGGGGAATGTAGGCTTAGGGTATTTCTCAGGAAATCAATGAATGCAGGTAAACTTATTAACAAGATTCAGATTAAGCACTGTTCTAGAACTCAAATCACTAAAATATAATTAACCAACTCTCGTTGCGAAAACTATCTAAATCTAAATCCTAGAAATTCCAAATCTCTTTGCGAATCCTAAAGTCTAAATCAGCTTTAAAAACAGGTTTGATATGTTCACAAATCAATTAAACCAAATCTTTTTGCGAATAATCAATTTGCTCACCTAAGGTTCTATCAGGTAATTAATCGCACTCTCGTGCCTAATTAATTATCCTAAGATCTAAATTCTAGGTGACTAATCTAGAAGTAGCCTTGAGAACAACCAAAGGTGAAGAACTAATCAGATAGTGAATCCTAACAGATAATCAACCTAGCATTCAAAGAAATCCCTATGAGAAAACCCTAAACCTAACAGGAGATCTACTCAGACATGGATATTAAATTAATAAACATGTTGAATAAATACTCTTATATTAAATCAGAAAGAGAAACAAGGTTTTGAGATCTGATCTCGGACGAAGGGAAACCAGACTTGTCTCTCTCCAAAATCTCTCTTAAACTAAAGCAAAAATAAAGCATAGCCTAAACAATGGCTGTAAAATCCTATTTATAACCTAAATCACGATTTGGGGCCTTCTTGTAATTATCAAAGTCTTCTGGGTGCTTTTTGCAATTCTTCAAACTTCATTAAGTCGCGACTTTGAAATCTGCTTCGATGGGTATCGATCGATACCAGGGGGTATCGATCGATGCTCGGTGCTCAGATCGGGCTCTTAGTCATCAGACTTCAGTCTCGCTCCAGAATGCTCCAGAAAAGCTCCAATAATTCCAATTAAGCTCCAGACGTGCTATAACCTGTGAAAGACTCTAAAAGACTCCAAAACACAAGAAAAGACTCTATAAAAGGACTTATATCATGGCCTAAATAGGGTAAAAACCATGATATATCATTCTATCATTACTTTTTGTGAATTTGATTAGTTGTAGTAACTTTCCATATACAATGCACAAAAACTTTGACTATGCATAAGATGAGTCTAAATCCTGGAAAACCTCCAATCATCTTATGTCTATCCTGCATCAGTATTTCGAGATAAAAGTTTCTGATGATATTGCATGTCGCCATAGCAACACCAAGTTTATGTCTATTTGTTGTTGCAGTGTTTTCTTATGCGTAGTGGTAATGTGGCATCAGACATAAACACATCCCTGAATGTGGATTCTGTTACATGCAGGGTATAATTTTCTTTAACCTAGAAGATGGTGGTTCCTGCTATGATCAGTCAAACTATATCTGGTCAGATGCTGATTGGCCACATAATGGTTGGGCTAACTCTGAGTCAACTCCTGTTCCAACATGTGTCTCACTCGGTGTTGGTCTTGGGGACAAGAAAGGAGCACACCTTGGGTTAGGTGGGGCCACTGTTGGTGTCGTTTCTCTTTCCAAGCCTGGGAAAGCTCACAGAGTTCCGGGTTACACTGGGTTAGGAGTCTCTGGTCTAGGTTGGGAAACTCAAGAAGATTTTGAGCAGTTTGTTGATCCTCCCCCAACAGTTGAAACTGTTATTACGAGAGCATTCTCTAGTCACCCAACAATGCCTCTCTTCTTGGTTGGCTCAAGCAACACTCACATTTACTTGTGGGAGGTATGAGTCTAAGCATTTGCATCATCTGCTTAATTACTTTGTCTCATTTCACTTTAACGATAATAAATGAAGCATTTTGACAGGGTGACATTTCTTAACATCCTTATGGATCTTATTATGCAAACATTACATCTTGCAGTTTGGGAAAGACAGAGCCACTGCAACATACGGTGTTCTGCCTGCTGCAAATGTTCCTCCTCCATATGCTTTGGCGTCAATATCAGCAGTGCAATTTGGTCCATGCGGACACAGATTTGCTAGCGCTGCATTGGATGGAACAGTATGCACTTGGCAATCAGAAGTTGGAGGAAGAAGCAATATCCATCCTGTTGAATCATCTCTTTGCTTCAATGGCCATGCATCGTATGTTTCATGATCCTTGAGTTTTTAAGTTCTTGTTCACTAATGTGCTAAAAGCACCCAAATTTGGAAATTATTGCACTCAATCGTGAAAAATTACCATTTGTTTTCTGTTGATATGGTTGCAGAGATGTAGAATATATTAGTTCGAGTGGATCTATAGTTGCAGCTTCAGGATATAGCTCAAGTGGTGTCAACGTAGTTGTATGGGATACTCTAGCTCCCCCATCAACCTCCCAGGCATCTATCAGTTGTCATGAAGGTGTCTTCCAATAACACAATTTGAAAACTGCAGATCATTACTATCATTTTCACATAACCATAACTCTTCTGTTTGTTTTTTTTTCCTTTTTCTTCCACGAAGGTGGTGCACGCTCTATCTCAGTATTTGATAATGACATTGGTAGTGGCTCAATTTCACCTATGATTGTAACTGGTGGCAAAAATGGTGATGTTGGATTGCACGATTTCCGGTATATTGCAACCGGTAAGATGAAGAAGCAAAGGAACTTTGACGGAAGAACTTCGACTGATGGAGATCAGAACAAGAATGGGATGCTTTGGTATATACCAAAGGCTCTCTTAGGTGCGAACCCTATACCCTACTTTGACCTTCATGTTCTGCATAAACTGGAAAATATTTCTCTAAATTTGGTTGGTGAAAATACCAGGGAGTGTGACCAAAATATCGACAATCCCGCGAACTAGTCTGTTCTTGACGGGAAGCAAAGACGGAGATGTTAAACTTTGGGATGCAAAAGCAGCAAAGATGGTTCATCATTGGCCTAAACTACACGAAAGACACACTTTCCTGCAGCCAAACTCTAGAGGCTACGGTGGAATCATTCGGGTAAGTAAAAGCTTAAACCTTTCATCCTATTTATTATTATTCGGGCATATAATCAAATTTTAAGTTTAGGTTTGCCAAAGTATAACCATTCTAGCCGTAATAAGGTCTCGATTTTCTAGATTAGTTTATTTTTTGCTGTCGTTTAATCCTCACTAAATTCAGGTCGTTAGAACTTAAAAGTTTGTGTTTATGTTAAAATTTTGGTGCAGGCTGGGGTCACTGACATACAAGTTTGTCCGAATGGATTTATCACTTGTGGTGGTGATGGCACTGTGAAGTTCGTCAGCCTCAGAGATTCCTACGACGATGGAAAATAAAACATTTTCCGTGATTTCTTGTGAAGGTATTTCAGATTCGTGATTTTTTTTGTAATGTAAGTTTTTTTTTCTATCTATGGAAATATTATTTTTGGTGTATACACGCACATATGACGCAGTGGAAGGAATGTTGAGTTGACCTTAATCCAGATTAAATTTATCTTTGACTTGACTTCAATACACGAAAATATCATCATCTATCTATTTATCCTCTACCTTTGACATGGTTTGCGTTGACTTGGTTGCATCGGATTTTGACCGGATTAATCGGACTGATTTCATTCAGATTGGAGATTTTAAGTTTTGAATAAAAAAGATTTATGTTTATCAATTGCAAGGATTCGTTTGACTATTATTTTACAACTATTTTTTTTTTTTTTTTGTAAGGGTTGATATTGCGAGTGATATTGAGATATACAAAAATCCAAGTTAAACCAAAATTAGTTCAGTACTTTTGTTTGATTTGATTTGATGTAGTTTTTGTCTAATTGTATTTTTAATTTTCATGTAGTTTTTTTTGGCTTTTCCCCACTGCAATTATTGGTACAAATAAACCTTAATAAAGATTTAGTCGTAATTTTTTTAGGGGGTGGGCTAGTGTTAGACCGTTACAAGTTTAATAAGATTTATGAAATCTCTGACGGCTTTCGTAAAGAATCTGGCCGCCATTAATTATAACTATAATTAACGTGGTGTAATTTTTTTTAAAATAAATTGTTTTGAATTTTTTTTTAAAATTGTTTTTATTTGAATTTTATTTATAATATACATAACTCATGATTATAGATAAAATTGTCAAACAGAATAATTTGTCTATTTAACTCGTTTTACATTGGACTAAAATATTATTCGGATTAACCCGTAAAACATATAATCTTGAAAACATAACTCTATTAATTATTATGTACCGTTTAATGACTCTAGTTTTGTGGTTAGTTCGGAAACTCTTAAAAAAATATATATATATTTTCCATATTTTTTATTATTAATTATAAAAGATAATTATACCCTTTCCTATTTCAATTATTCTTTGTTATTTGTAATGACATTTCATGTAATAACTTACAAAACAAAGTTTATTTTTAAAAATGCCTTCTTAAATAATATTATAGAGATATCTTCTTTTTTTTTTTTACTAAAAGACATTAGATTATAATATCTTGTGGTTAATTATTAAACTGCACCATAATTTGTGATGCAGACGAAATGATATGAATCATGAAATGTTTGATTAAACCCATTATTATTCCTAATAATATTAAGTTAAGAAAAGGGTCCATTTCATGAGATAATTATTGTAAAGAAGTTAGTTGTATATATCTTATATATTGTTTTAATTATGACGAATATATTAGTGCTGACATAAAGCATCTTATTAGAAAATCTTCATTGTTTAAATTTCTTATATGGAATCACATAATAAAAATATCAATTAATAAAAATAGTGGAGAGAGACAATTAAATATAAATAATGACTCGAAGAAACTGTTTGCTTCACCTAACGTTCAATTACTAGGCACATTATCTGTACCTAATCTTCACATATCTATTTGAAACCCAAATTAACATGTATTAAGATCTATTTTTTATTTTCAGAATTTATTGAGACTAACTTTTAATATTCCACGTAAAATATAAAATTTAAACTTTTACTAGTAATCCAAAAAAAAAATAAAAAACTTTTGCTAATGTAAAAATATTATCAAATGTTTTAGAAAAATTGAATCGATTTAGCTAAATCTTCTGAGCAGCAACACAAATAGCCAGATTGGTGTCTCCAAATCATGCATGTTAGATAAAAGGTCTTATCCGTAAAAAGAAGAGAGAGAATCCCCACTCGATCTTCTCGTTTCACGCCACGTGTAATTAATATCTAATCGAACGGTTGTCGTGTGAAATCTATGGGCAAATCTGTGGACTCAGAAACATAACTATGGGTCCTGAAAAAAAACGGTGCCGTTTAGTGGAAGCTTGCGTGCTGAATGACACAGAGGAAGAAAACGATAACTGCAAAGATTCAAAAGCAAACAAAAACTCTCTGACAAAACTCTTATCTTCGTTTTTTTTTTGCTCTCTTCACGGGACTGACTTCTCGATTCATTATATCTGATTGATTCTTTTTTTTCCCGGTTTGTGGATTTCGTCCCTGATTGATCGCGATCCTTCTGGTTAGTTTTTTTTTTTTTGATTTTTTTTGAAATTATTGTTGTTTCTCTGAGATTTTTCGTTTTAGTTGATGATTACAATTGATTTCATTATCCGCTGTTTTCGTGTTTTGGGTCTCACAGTCTCTGATGTTTTTTGTTGTTGGTGTAATAAAATTTTGGGATTTGATTATAATTGCAAAGAATGATCGTTTGGTTAAAAAAGAGTTTGCTTAATTTTGACCAGAATCTGGCTCCGATTTGTTTGCTTCTAATGAACTTAATTCTTCAATTTCCCTTAAAGCAAAACATCAGATTCTTTTTTATTGAAAAGGGTTTTTGTTGATGGATCTGTCTTCTCTTTCTCTATTAGAGGGTTATCTGGAAAGATTCTTCCTTTTAAAATGATTCATTTTCTTCTATTAAATGGTTGCCTGATTTCTGAATCACATTTTGATGGGTTTTTTTTGCCATCCTCAATCTCCTGTCTTATTTCAGAGTTATGGTGAAGTGATGGCAGCAGCTGAAGCAAGAGCAGTTTGGCAAAGAACAGTTAACCGTTGCTTTGTCCAAGAAGACGCTAAAAGAGCTCCCAAGTTAACCTATTCTTCATCAACTGCTTCAACTAAACAGGTTGAAGATTCTGCTTCTGGATCTTCTCGAGCTTTTGTCGATCCTCAGAACCAACCACCTCGTGCAGGTTTCATGCCTCTTCATCCAAACCCGAATTTCCCTGAGCTGTTACCCCACAACACCAGATTGTGGGGTCATCATCATTACATTCAGCCAAACCACAAGGAACAAGTGAAGACGCCATTAGAGGCGGAGGTTGATATCTCTGACAAGAAACCAGAACTGGGAGCCAAATCTTCCAAGTCCGAAAGCTTTCAAGAATTTATAGAGTTGATGGAAACAATTGAAAGTTATGGTTCCTCTGGGTATGATGAGTCATCTGAGAAAAAGTTACTAAATGAGCTCTCTTTCGATCCGAGCTCTCCATGGAATCCTCTCTCGAGCGAGAAAGCTGGACCGTGGTGGCGAACTACGGATAAAGATGAGTTAGCTTCCTTGGTTGCACAAAAATCTCTAGAATTTGTCGAGAATTGTGATCTACCAACACCACAGAAGATAAAACGCTCTTATTATGGTAGCCCACGGTGTTTCGACTCTGATGGATTCAGAGATTACTCTGTCTCCATCCACGAGCACGGGCCAAGCAAAGGAAGCAGCTGCAAGAACAGAACCGAGGATTCGTCTGAGTCTGATTTGAGCAAATCCGAGCTACTAGAAGCGCTGAGGCGTTCTCAAACGCGAGCTAGGGAAGCGGAAAACATGGCCAAAGAAGCGTGTGCAGAGAAAGAGCACTTGGTGAAGCTCTTGTTCAAGCAAGCCTCAGAGATTTTCGGGTATAAGCAATGGCTACAACTGCTTCAGCTCGAATCAGTATACCTACAAATCAAGAACAAGAAGATTGAGAACAACAACAAGAAGGAGGCACCTGTTTCCATCCCTTGGAAAGCAAGAAAACCGGGGAGAAAGAGAAGAAACAAAAGGACTAAACCGAAGTATGCGGTTGGTTTAGCGTTGGGGATGAGTCTTGTTGGTGCTGGTTTGCTTCTGGGATGGACTGTTGGATGGATGCAGATGCTATCTTTTTAGTCGAAATTGAAAGAGAAGAAGAAGAGAGACTGCCAAAGGTTTCATGGAGATCTTGAAAATGAGTTTTAAGATTTGCTTCGAATGTAAATTGTTGTAAGAATTTTGTTAATATTGTGTTTTGATCTTTTCATAAAAATCATATGAAATGATCTTGCATATGTTATAATCTGCTTTTCTAACTTCTTCGTGTCATTTTTGTTATATAAATGGACCATTTTTTACCCGGAAAGTTGCATTAGTGATAACTGCGGGCGGGCTAAATTGGAACATTCGGCCCGGTGACCCGACCCGAAAGGATCCATTTTTAAATTCCCAAATCAAAAGAGTTATCTATCAATCGAATCAAAGACTATCGACGAGCTCGGAGTAAAATCGGATTGTGCGAAAATGCCGGTCATGGAGAAACTGAGGATGTTCGTGGCGCAGGAACCAGTTGTCGCTGCTTCTTGCTTAATCGCCGTTGTTGGTATGAACCCTAATTCCATTCCTTGCTCACAGATCCAAATCTAGATCGGCGAACGATTTGCTTTTCCGTGTATAACTAGTTTCATCGTTGAATCTATTTGTTCTATTTTGATTTGAGAATTTAGAAATGCCTATGATTTCGTTTCGGAATCGCCATATCTAGGGTTAATAATTTAGAACAATCGTCTTCCTTTTTCGCCATTATCTCCATGTAAATCACAGCAAAAAGAAATATAGCTTTACGTTGGAGTAAATTGCAACATTTTCTCTTCATCTTGTAGGACTCTTTTTGCCTGCTGTTGTGAGGCCTATCCTAGATTCACTCGAGGCTTCCAAGCAAGTTAAAGCGCCTCCACTTACCGATGTAAGTATTACAACAAATTTGAATTTTCTTTTGCTAGCTTCTTACATGGTTAAATTTTGTGATTTTATATCGAATTTTATACGTTTGGTTTAAGGAATTATGGAACCGACGTCAAAATTATATGCCGACAAATTGCTTTTAACGATGTAAAGAAAGCTCAAACTGGACCCATAATTAAAATGTGGTTTCATCACTGAACATTCCCACCGACACCGAGTTTATGATCTCTCTCAAGCTTAGTGTGATTTCGCATGTGTAAAGATCCTAATGATGATAACTATTTTAACATAATTAGTTTTTAAAAACGATGAATGTGTGGTCTTAGGTGAGGGTTTTTTAATTATTAAAAAGTCAAAATTATCAATAAAATATATAACCAAAAAAATAAAAAGAGAGGTGGGTCTTTTGTTACGCGGAACCCAAGATTACGGGAGCAGGTTATTTGCATTTGTCTTCATAGATACAATTATTAATTATCAAAAAGGATTATTATACTAATATATTAATGTATCAATTTTACAAACATGTATTTTATACGAATAGATATTTACTTGGGTTAATTCGTCAACTGACTATAAAAAATAATTGGAATTATAAAATCTGAGGGCATAGGTGATATTTATATTATACATGAACAATGTTATTTGGGATAAGCCTATTACCATGTTAATCAACCTAATTAGAATCAACACATCCACAAATAAGAAAAAACTACAAGCGGCAGAAAGAAAAAAACACATAGCAAATAAGCATAGAATCCGACAAGAACAACACAGTTTGATTACGGGAATTTAAATACAAGATTTCATTGAAAAAAGAATACAAAATATGAAGATTGTCAAATCCTCATAAACAACCTAAATGGAGAAGATGAAGATTGCGGTATTCATAATCTCTGCAAAGACATTAAGATATATGGGCTGCGAGGGCATAAATTCATTTATGCAAAACGTGTCTTAACGAGCTTGCTCATTGTAAGAAAGGGCCTCCAAATACTTTTTTTCTTTCTTAAGTTGTATACATCTCCACATTGGTTATCCTTACATTTCTGTAAAGACTATGTAACTTCTAGAGTTCTATAATAAAATGTCTTCTGTCCAGAAAAAACGAATACAAAATATCATCTTTGATGCCGCCGTCCTTGATCAGATAATCAGATCATTTATAAAACAGTTTTCCTTGAAAAGAGAAAATATATGATACATTTTGTTTTTTTTTTAACACATCATTAGTCATTTCGACAAAAGCCACGTCGAAAAAGTACACTTTACAGAACACGACGTCGTCGTAAACCTAATATATAGTAAATGTTGCTCGAAGAAGGTATTACTATTAGTATGAGAAATTACTATTATTAAAAAACTATTTACTGTTACTTGTTTATTAAAATTATTATCAGAAACAAATCTATAGTAAATGTTGTAAGAAAGCCCAAGATGTCTTTCTTGTTAAGCCCATCTAGCCATACTCCCCAGACACAACGGTTACAAAGCGTACAACATCGACAGCACATCCATCACTTTAATCCAACGGCTGTTATTTCATTAAATCTGACGATTTTTTTTTTTTTTTTTTTGCCAGAATCCGACGGCCAGTAAAAACACTTTCAATCTCCCTCCATTTATCTTGGTCCTTCTTCCTCCTACAGGAAAAAAAAAAACTAAGACTTTGTTAGCAACAAATCGCTCAGGCTGAGGTGAACCTTTATCTCAACCCGGATGACTTGTTTATAGGTCTTCTTTCATTTTGAGCTTCTTGTTATGTTCTTTTAGACAGAAAGGATTTTTGTTACTTTAGGGTTTTTTTTCTTTAAACTTTGCCTCTGTGTTCGTCCTCGAAATAAGGCTTTCATATCTTATTTGTGTGGTCTATTTTGTAACAGTGTGCGCGATTCCGGATACTCTTCTTCTTAGATCTAAGATTTTTGTTTCCTACATTTTCCAGTTGATTAGATTTCCTGGTTTTTGTGTTCCTGCTATAAAATCTCATCTCGTTTCTTTTTGTTTTGAATCATATTTGAAGAAAACTGAAACCTTTGAAGAAAGGGTTTGTTGAACTTTTTTGGAACAAGAAAAAGGTGCTATTTTTGTTTTTTGAACCATATTTGAAGAAAAAATCTCATCTCGTTTCTTTTTGGTTTGAATCATATCTGAAGAAAACTGAAACATTTGAAGAAAGGGTTTGTTGAACTTTTTTGGAACAAGAAAAAGGTGCTATTTTTGTTTTTTGAACCATATTTGAAGAAAAATCTCATCTCGTTTCTTTTTGGTTTGAATCATATCTGAAGAAAACTGAAACCTTTGAAGAAAGGGTTTGTTGAACTTTTTTGGGACAAGAAAAAGGTGCTATTCTTTTTGTTTGTCTTTAGATCTTTTGGGGGTTTCTCTCTCAGTTTTCTTGTTGATTTCACAAATTTCATCTGTTCCATGTAAATCACTGTATCAGCAGCAAAAAGACAATTAATGTCTTTTTTTATTACTGACAGTCCGGGTCGTATAGCTTTACGTTGGAGTAATAGGAACAGTAATTATAGCTAAAGGCAACATTTTTTCTGATGCTTCTCTTTATCTTGTAGGACTCTTTTTGCCTGGTGTTGTGAGGCCTATTCAGATTCACTCGAGGCTTCCAAGCAAGTTAAAGCGACTCCACTTACCGATGTAAGTATTACAGCAAATTTATCTACTTAGACTTTTCTTTTGCTAGCTTCTTAGATGCTTATATGATTTCCTATCTAATGGATGTCTCTGATCCAGAATCTCGAATAATGTCTCCAATTTCTTTTGTTAGCTTCTTGTTGTGTGTTGTAACCTAACAAACCTAACATAATATCAATGTTTTGCTTCGCCTCAGGATGAAGCTTGCATCACTGGTGAGAAGCGTTTGTTCTCGCCACCAACCATGGAGAACCGGTTCTCTTATTGCTCGCCATTGTCACTCGGATTGTCAACAACCGAGACACTTTTCTTCCACAATTTCTTCGGTTGTGCAAATCTTCGCTGTTAGCCGCACAACCGACTTCTTACATCCTTGGGCCACTCCGATTAGCCAAGAATCCACCGGTTCAGGTATGGATGAACCTTCACCATGTGTTTTTCCGTTTTTCTATACTATTTTATGTTAGCTTGATTCTTACTGATTTTGGATGTTGCAATTGCTAGGGTTTATCATTTCAGGTCGTAGAATTGTGACAAATGCACATGTGGTTACTAGTGCCACATTTGTTGAAGTCAAAAAACTCAATTCGGGAACTAGGTATAAGGCTAAAGTTCGAGCTTTCGGACACGAGTGCGACTTGGCGATATTAATCATCGAGAGTAAAAAGTTTTGGAAAGAAATGGAACCCTTGGAACTCCTTGGAATCTTGCCCAATCTTTCTCAAGCGGTTTGCATAGTTGGATATCCTCAAGGTATTTGGATTATGATAATTTGTATTGTTTTTTATTAATTTTGGATTGATTCTAATAATTTCTATTGTTTTTCCTTTAAAAACACTTATCTGTTTTACAATTTAATTGATTACTTTCCTCAAAACTTGCAGGTGGTGAGGGCATATGTATCACGAGTGGTATAGTATCGAGAATCGATACAAATGTATACTCTCACAGCAGAAGTAATCTCCGACTTCCGACGCTTCAAGTCGACGCAGCAATCAACCCGGGAAACAGTGGCGGGCCCGTATTCATGGGAAATAAAGTGATTGGTGTAGCCTTTCAGAAGGCGAGTGACGGGGAGAATATAGGGTAATAAACTAAACTATGTTTATTTGTTTTGAAAGTTTTGAATATTCGTATTTTGTGAATTAGATAGTTACCTATATATCACTTTAATAATGGATAATAATTAGTTAAGTTAATTTTTGTGTTGCAGCTATGTTATCCCATCTCCGGTTGTTGAGCTTTTCTTAGCTAGTATTGTGGGAGGTGGAGAGACTGGGTTTTGTTCCCTCGGCATCTCTACACAATCTATGGATAATCCTATGATGCGGGATTATTTTCAGATGACAAAGAAGATGACCGGCGTTCTTGTGACTGGGATAAATGAATTTTCACAAGTTGAAGAATATTTGGAGGAGGATGATGTGATTCTCAAAGTTGATGGTATCCCAATAGAAGATGATGGGAAAGGTATAAATTTATCTAATGTTTTGAATTATTTGAATTTTAGATTGTTTCTCAAATTATTTGTCTTGCAGTTTTATTTGATAAGAGACTTTGGATACATTTGGATGGATTCATAGCTTTGAAGAAACCCAAAGAAAGAGTCTCTCTCAAAGTTTTGAGAAATGGAAAATCTAAAGACATCGACATGGAAGCAATGTCGGTGAGTTTCATTAGTTATGAAACTAAACATAAATCCCTTTTAGGTTCTTTGTAACCTAAGTTTTTATTCTTGTGGTTTGGTTTCATAGTTCTGATTGTGTTTTTTAAAAAATAATTTTTGTAGACCGATACTTGGTATACAACCGATTATCTTCCTCCAAGCTACTATATTTTTGCAGGATTTGTTTTCACAGAACCCATCTATGGCGGTGTGAAGATTTCTCAGGTATTTTTCCTCTTTTATCAAGTTTTTCCTCATTAATTTGTGTTTCCCTAGGCATGAGACTTATGGTAGCTAGTTCTTGTTTCTGTAGGTGTTGGAGGGTAATATTAATAGGGGATATACTTCATTCGGCGAGTTGGAGGTATATTCGATACTGTTTTTCATCTTTGGAAAAGAAAAGAAATGATTAATATTTTTTTGTTGGAAATAGGTAAATCACGTGAACGGACAGATTGTGAATTCTCTCAAGGAATTGTGTGAGGTCATAGCAGCCTCTACCGAATATGTGAGGATAGATTTGGAGGATAATCTAGTTGCTATGGTCAAGCTAAGCGGTCTCAAAAAGTCTGATCGTAGCCTCTTGGATAGTCACAAGGTTATGTATGGTATGTCCGAAGACCTTGAAGAAGCCTTTCCTTGCCTCGAAGAAGAATTATCGGACTAATTAACCCTCTCGTGACTCATCTCCGATCGCACTCTATTGTTTTTCTTTTTGTCTCATGACTCATCTCCTTGACTCCTTCTCTCACTTTATTGACTCATCTCCTTAACTCCTTTCTCACTATATTGTGAATGTTGCTGTCATGTGAAATTCTTGAGAACACAAGAATATTTTCTTTGGTTACATGAACTGAATGGTCTTTGTTGACGTTTGTGTTGGTCGTAGCAGAGGAACAACATTTATAGCCATGGCGCTTATATATTTATGGCAACATGCACCCTTGACCCTTGGTCTTAGCCACGTTTGTGTTGGTCGGAACTGAATGATTTTCATAATATCATTAATTTGGGATGTGGTTATTTTCAAAACAAGGAATGATATTATGAAAATCATTGAGAATGATCTAATGGTCTTAGTACACGATATAAAATCTCTGAGAATAAATGGTTATGGATAAAATAACTATTAAAATTCACAGCTAATTTTATTTTATTTCCAACTCTGTAAATAATATATTAGGTATATTAAAAAAAAAAAATTAAAAAAATATGATATATTAGAACTTTGGGGGCCCAAAGCTATTGCTTTATTCGGCTGGCCCAGGTCTGGCCTTGGTTGTAACCCCCTTTAAATACACGTATCGTCGTCGTTATCCACCAATTAACCCTAGATCCTCTCGTGCCTCCTCTCTGTCTCTCCTCATTTCATTCATAACTTAGAGACGATGATGCTAGGCTTTCGTAACGCCGGAGGTTAGTCATACCCGTTGTTCTCTTGTCATATTATTCTCCGGTTTTAGATCTCTCTTTTTGACATCAGTTATCTGTGATTCATGGATCATATTGATTGATTTTGGGGCTGTGATAACTTTTAGGGTTTGTTTTTTTTTCACTTAAGTAGTATTATAGATTGTAAAGCAATCACTCTTAACCTAGACTTGGTAAATCAAATAAGATTCTTTGTACTGTTCACCTTGAAATCGACGAATTTATGAACTCTGCTTAGTCTTTCTAATTCTTGGTCATTTTTCTTATTAAATTGGTAAAAATTGTTGTGAGATTTTGTTATTCTAAATCGTTTTTCACTTATGTAATAGTCATGACGTTTGTGCAAGGGCGTCGTTTTATTACATCGTCTCTCAAACATGGCCGGCAAACGCAATTTAAACCCAAAGTTGTTTGGCCGCCTAAAATCCCGGGGCAAGATCCTTTTGGTAGGCCCAGGCCTCGGCCCATAGTCATGGAGACGATTCAGTGTATGAAAAGACTCTCTCCAAATGAAAAGGTGAAATTTGGTTATATATTCAGTGAACTGCTGGGGCTTCCAAAACCTCCCGAGGAGTCAACCAAAGGAACCGCCGAGAAGTTTGCTGTGAAGTTGGTCAAGTTTGACCCTGATAAATGGTCCTCTGTGGTTAGAGTAGTTGCATGGGCCAAATCCACAGAAAAAGTGATCAAAAAATTGTCCGAGTTGGGTCTGAGTCCATCAATGGATGCTCTGGCAAACGTCCCCTCCGTCATTAAAGAAGGTGTCTCAAAGGAAGAAGCTAACGAAATCATTGCCAAGATCGAAGCTGCTGGTGGAGTCGCTGTTATCCAACCATTGGAGTGATGATCAACTTTATCGTTTTTCTAATTGTGTGTTGATTTGGCTTCTTTTTTTTTGTAAGAGAACAAATTAGTCACTCTAAACCCTCTCGTCCTTCTCCCACTTTCTTGTTTTTCTCTCTCTACTGTTGCTGCCATGTTAAATGAATGTTTGTTGATGGTCGTAGCAGACGAATAAGAAACTATGCTCCTCTACTCTTGACGCATGCGAAAGAAGAGTTGATTCAAACCAAATTATCTCTTTGCATTGAATTACTATTTACTAATTCGCAAGCTAAATTTATTTGCCTTTCTAGCACACGAGAGTTTTTACTGTTGCTGTCCTGTGAACATTATGAGACATGGTCACGTGAAATGATCTTCGGAATATAGTCATGAAGCTTATTTCAGTTGTCAGAAACGTTCATTCTCGTCAATGTCAACGGAAAAAGTGCAAGTGCGTTTCTTGCAGAAAGACTCATCAGTTTACAAATACCCATCAGTTTATGATCCGTATGGCCCTAGACCCGCAACCTTCAAACAAAACCGTGGGCCCAAATAGTTAAAAAGGTTTTACCGAATATTCTTGAATCCCAAAATAGTTTGGTTTTCGTTTTGTGTTCGGTTTTGATTTTGAGAAACTACAAGTCAAATTAAAACCCAAATGGTTCGGTTTCCATAAAAAAACAAAAAAACAAATTTAACTACCTACCATCGAAACTCCCTGATCTGATGATCTTCATGTTATGGTGGTTGTTGATCTCACCTGCTCTCTCGTTCTCTGACAGAAAGACATAACAACCTCTGACGACAACATCCCCTCTCCCTCTCCTCCTCAAGAACCCAAAGAGCCCATGTTTCCTCTCGGTCAAGGGCATTTGCGTGAATTCACCAGGAAGGAGCAAGCGCGGTGGCAAATCAAGACACTTCGGGTAAGAATGAGGAAGAAGAGGGTTCTTGGGCTTGCCTGGTTGCTCTTCCCAGCAAACACGGAACAGAGGCAAGAGTGTGAATCGGAGAAGCAAACACACGTGGACGGTGATGACGTGTTGATAAAAAAATAAAATTATTTTTTAAGAAAAGATAAAATCATTATATCTACTTTTTACTAATAGTTTAAGAGTAAATGATTATTTTTATTAATGTATCTATTTTTTTTTTTTTTATCTTTTTCACATATTGAAGTAATAAAGGTTGTCCTTTAAATAGGTGTAATGCAACAGCGAGGGTAAGTAGAAGAGGGACAGGATATACCCACGCGCACCTAAACAACGTGAAGTGCGTGTCTTTAAAAGCGCTTTGCCCTTTTGGTAGAATGGAAAAAAGAGAGACGCAAAAAGGCGCGTGAGACTGATATTTTCTTTTTTTTTTGGTATTGAGTCTTGACCAAAATTGTAATACGCTATGTATGTACTAAACAAAAATTTGTGATTTCAATTCAACGAAATGTATACATTACATTTCATCTTGACCGGACTGAAGAAGAACTGCGATGTCACGCCTCATTTGCTTCACCACAACTTGTCTCTTGTTCCTCAGAAGCTTTATCCGAGCCACAACCATCTTCGCCGCCGTTTTGCTTCTTTTTTTCCGATCAAATGCCCACAAAAACACAGACAAGTAAAAAAAAAAAAAAAATTCATCAGATAATTAATCATAGAGACCTAAAGAAAAGTCCAGAATCGGAAAATTTCTCAAACACATACCAGAATTCTTACTTTTTCTGTTAAGAATCTAAGAATGTCCAAATCGATTCTCGAGATAAAAAGTATCAATACACTGATAATAAAAAACCCCTAATTTTTTTCATTTCTTCTACTCAAATCGAGCATGGATGGTTTAGTCAAAAAAAAAAAAAAAAAATCGAGCATGGATAACAAATCTCGACCGATACTAAATCTTTCGAATTATTTGTTTCGGGAAATTAGGAATCGAAGAATTTTTCTCGTGGGGTTTTTTAGTCAACCATACAAATCTTGGGCTCTCAATTTTTGGAAGGGCTTCCTTATTTTTTTTTCTTTTTTTTTTGGTAAACAGGTCTTCCTTATCTTCTATATAGATATTTTAGGAAAATATGTGTATAGATTTTTGACTAATCGATAGTCTATGATTTCTTAGGAGATTTTAGTTAACAAATAATGTAAAATTAAAGATTTGATATTCTTGAATTTTTTTACTAAAAATAGCACTATTCTATTCTATAAAAACGTTATCCGTTGTCCAGATTAATATATCTCTTTGATATAATTTTACAAGACTATCAGAAAATAAAATAAAACACATAGTTTTTAACAATGATGGGAAAATTTTTGTTGAAGTCTGCGGTCATCGTTCTTTTAGTTTTTACTGGTTAGTTCAGTGTTTTATATTTATTTTACATAATATGGAAAACTCAAATACCTCTAAACTTACAATATTTATTTACCCAATTAAAATGAGATTCATGATAGTAAACAAATTAGATTGCATTATTTATGTTTATTACATCTTGTGTTGTAGTGATGATATCCGTAACAGTTGAGATTATTGAGGCGAAACGTATGTTACATGAAGAAACTTCTCTGCCCGTATTACATCTTGCCACTATGGGTTGGTTTTTGTAAGCCACCATGCAAAGCATTATGTTTTGCTGTGAGTTGTTATTGCGTATGTCCTCCTCAAGTTCCAAAAATATAAATTATGATCGCAAGTGAATAAAAAAATATTGCTTGGCATGTGGGTTGCTTATTTAAATTCATATGATAATTGTGTGAATCAAACAACGAAACATAATCAACTGGATCGGAAAAAAAAAGAATTTTTTTGTTGTAAAATATCGAATTCTGGTTGAGTGATTGGTGATTTGGTGTGGCGAAAAATCATATTTGACCAAATAAACAGGCAAACGCTTATTCAAAATTACAGAAACAACCTTGAAATTACATTTTTCTTGTTCCAAAATCACTGAAGGCTTTGCCCTTTTGGTAGAATGGAAAAAAGAGAGACGCAAAAAGGCGCGTGAGACTGATATTTTCTTCTTTTTTTGGTATTGAGTCTTGACCATCTTAAATCAACGATGTGTGATTAACATTTAATCATCTTCTATTCATGCAATTGATCACATATACACCCGCTTGTAAATTCTAATACGCTATATGTACTAAAGAACAAATTGTGATTTCAATTGAACGAATTGTATACATTTCATTTAAAGAATTATGGAGCTGACGTCAAAATTATCTATCGACAAAATAACTTTATTGTGATTAACGATTTTAAGAAAGCCCAAACTAGTGGTTTCATCAGTGAACATTCCCACTAACACCGAATTTATGATCTCTCTCAAGCTTAGTGTGTGCTTTCGCATGTCTTATAATGATTAACTTATTTTAACAAAATTATTAATATACGATGAACATAAGTACAAATTTATCAATAAAATGTATAATAATAATGATCAAAAATATAAAAAAAAGGGATGTGGGTGCCTTGTTACGCGGAACCCAAGATTAAGGGAGCAGGTTATTTCCATTTGTCTTCTTAGATATAATTATTTATTAGCATAAAGTACAGTTATTTATTTACAAACATGTATGTATTGGGTTGACATGTTTTCTGGGGTTAATTAGTCAACTGACTATAAAAAAGAAGGTTGAAATTATGAAATCTAAAAAGAAACTGAGGGCATATGTGATATTTATACAGTAATATGTGCTCTGTATTTGGCCATAAACAGAATAAATACATCCACAAATAAGAAAAAACTAGAAAAAAACAAAGAAACATAGCAAGTAATCTTACAATCGAACAAGAACAACACAATTTTAAAAATAAAACAATTAAAATCAAAATACGGGAAGAGAAATATTTTAAATACAAAATTTAATTGGAAAAAAATGGCATCTTTGATGTCATTGTTGATCAGGTTACCTTGAAAACAAATCTTTTCTTGAAAAGAGAAAATTTTGATATTTTTGTAAACAAACACACCATCAGTCATTACGACAAAAGCCATGTCAAAAAGGTAAACACTTCAAACGAGACGACGTGGTCTAAACCTAATATAATATACTCGTATATGATAATTATTCATATATTATATAGTCTTTATGTTAAATAACAAACCACCTAACTTCAATTAAAAAAAAAAAAAACAAACCAAACAAATCAAGAACTTCGTAATTAAACGTAATATGTCCTCTAGTCCGACTCAAGATTTACGATCGTACCTTCATTATCCAACGACGACTTTGTGCTCATTTTCTTGACCTCATCAGTCGAATATATGAATAACTTCTTTGCCATTTTACAGAACTCACTGCACATTCAAGAGAGTATGTAAAAAAAAAAAACAATCATAAGAACTAGAGAGACCGTAAGAGTTAAGATAGAGAAAGAGAGAGAGCATAAAAACAAGCACTAACTTCCATGGATCGTCTCCTACGAGCATCATATCTCCTTCATCGTCTGTAAACACAATAGCCCATTTGTCTTTTGGACTAAGCTCTCCTTCAATCTCAAACATTTTCTCTAACTCATTGATTAACTCATCGTATGATCTCAACAACGTTAAATCAACCGCACGTCCAACCGCTGTTCCTTGCTTTTGCACCTTTTCAACATACAAAGTGGCATTTTTAGAAGAAAAAATGTTTTCAAGTCTCTTTTTAAAATTTGAAGTAATAAAGATCAATGGTTTGTTTTACCTTGGTTCGGCTTCTTGTGGATGTTTGTTGCTTCTGCTCCGTCAGTGAGTTAGACGAGTTAGGATCTTGACATTTGGCAGAACCAGAGTTGTTTGAATCCACACTAATAAGTTGCTTGTCAGGAGGAACTGGAGCAGAAGCAGGCTTGCTCATGAGATCGAATCCGAATAACCTACAGCAACCTGCGACCGGAGTCTCGGTTTTCTTGCATTGTGATCCGCTTGGAAACACTGGTTTGTTCGAGTTTCTTTCGGTTGTTGGATCTTGAAACAACAGTTTGAGTGATGGATTGGACTCGTGGCTCTGCGGGAGGCTGCTCAAGAAATTAGAAGCGACAGGATTCTCTGTGATTTCTGAAATGTTTAAAACATAAGTTTGACAAGCAGTTCAGACTAAAAATTCTATTACAGATAACCAGAATCAGTCATCAGAGTTAACCATGTCTAATGCATTCTTTTAATAAACTGTTTGTAGTAAATTCACAAATTGAAGAAAACAGAATCTTTCAACAAATCTCTCCCTCAATCATTCATTTTTGATATGGTAATTGTTTGTAATATATTGGACCTGGTTTACTTTAATAACCGATTCCGGTTATCTCTTCTAAATTTTGTGTTTGAAGGTACCTGAAATTGATGAACCAATGGGTCTGGACCGTTTGGACTTTGATTGTGGTTAATCAATTTAATTAGGCATAAACGGAATAAATACATCCACAAATAAGAAAAAACTAGAAAAAAACAAAGAAACATAGCAAGTAATCTTACAATCGAACAAGAACAACACAATTTTAAAAATAAAACAATTAAAATCAAAATACGGGAAGAAAAATATTTTAAATACAAAAATTAATTGGAAAAAAATGGCATCTTTGATGTCATTGTTTATCTGGTTACCTTGAAAACAAATATTTTCTTGAAAAGATAAAATTTTGATATTTTTGTAAACAAATACATCATCAGTCATTACGACAAAAGCCACGTCAAAAAGGTAAACACTTCAAACGAGACGACGTGGTCTAAACCTAATATAATATACTCGTATATGCTAATTATTCATATATTATATAGTCTTTATGTTTTTGCCTTGATAATTATTCATATATTATATACTCGTATATGATAATTATTCATATATTGTAGATATGTGTATATAATGGGCTTGCTGGAATGGGCTATATTTTTCTCGTGGGCGGTTTTTGAGTCAACCATACAAATCTTGGACTCTCAATTTTTGGAAAGACTTCCTTATCTTTTTTTTTTTTTTTGGTAAAGAGGTTTTCCTTATCCTCTATATAGATATTTTAGGAAAATATGTGTATAAATTTTTGACTAATCGATAGTCTATGATTTCTTAGGATATTTTAGTTAACAAATAATGTAAAATTAAAGATTTGATATTCTTGAATTTTTTTACTAAAAATAGCACTATTCTATTCTATAAAAACGGTATCCGTTGTCCAGATTAATATACCTCTTTGATATAATTTTACAAGACTATCGAAAAATAAAATAAAACACATAGTTTTCAACAATGATGGGAAAAATTTCGTTGAAGTCTGCGTTCATCGTCCTTTTAGCTTTTACTGGTTAGTTCAGTGTTTTATATTTATTTTACATAATATGGAAAACTCAAATACCTCTAAACTTACAACATTTATTTACCCAATTAAAATGAGATTCATGATAGTAAACAAATTAGATTGCATTACTTATGTTTATTACATCTTGTGTTGTAGTTATGATATCCGTAACAGTTGAGATTGTTGAGGCGAAACGTATGTTACATGAAGAAACTTTTCTGCCCGTATTGCATCTTGAAGCTTTACCATCGGTTGAGCCACTATATAATAGTTTTTGTACACCATCATGCAGAGAATTATGTTTTGCTACGAATTGTTATTGCGTATGTCCTCCTTAAGTTCCAAAAATATAAATTATGATCGCAAATGAATAAAAAAATATTGTTTGACATGTGGGTTGCTTACTTAAATTCATGTGATAATTGTGTGAATCAAACTACGAAACATAATCAACTGGATCGGGAAAAAAAAAAAGAAGAGATTTTTTGTTGTAAGATATCGAATTCTGGTTGAGTGATTAGTGACTTGGTATGGCGAAAAAATCATATTTGACCAAATAAACAGGCAAACGTTTATTCAAAATTACTGAAACATCCTTGAAATAGATAACCTTGAAATAGATAATCTTGAAATCATCAACCTTTTTCTTGTTCCAAAATCACTGAAGGCTTTGCCCTTTTGGTAGAATGGAAAAAAGAGAGACGCAAAAAGGCGCGTGAGACTGATATTTTCTTCTTTTTTTGGTATTGAGTCTTGACCATCTTAAATCAACGATGTGTGATTAACATTTAATCATCTTCTATTCATGCAATTGATCACATATACACCCGCTTGTAAATTCTAATACGCTATATGTACTAAAGAAAAAATTGTGATTTCAATTCAACGAATTGTATACATTTCATTTAAAGAATTATGGAGCTGACGTCAAAATTATCTGCCGACAAAATAATTTTATTGTGATTAACGATTTTAAGAAAGCCCAAACTGGACCCATTAATATGTGGTTTCATCAGTGAACATTCCCACTAACACGAGTTTATGATCTCTCTCAAGTTTAGTGTGTGCTTTCGCATGTCTTATAATGATTAACTTATTTTAACAAAATTATTAATATACGATGAACGTGGTCTTAGAGCATCTATAGTGGTGAGTATCTCAACAAATTAATATTAGTATTTTAATAGATTTTGCTTTTATTATTAAATTTTAATTTAAAAGAGCAGAGCCAATAATAAATGGATATGTGGATTAAGAGTGTTTCATATGTGTCTCATGGGTGTCTAAAATGAAACACTCTTAACACACTCTTTCTTCTTCTTTTTTTTTTCTTTTTTTTAATGGTATTGAGACACTCCATTGCAGATGATTTTAGGTGAGGGTTTCGTTAATATTTAAAAATCAAAATTATCAATAAAATGTATAATAACTATGATTTAACCCGCGCTAATTATAGCGCGAAGTAATTTTTTAAAAAAGAAATTGTTTTAAAACTTAAGAAAATTGATTTTACCTGAATTTTACAAATTTATAATATAGCTAACTAATGATTATAGATAAAGCTGTCAATTTGTAATAATTTGTCTATTTAACCCGTTTTGCAATGAACTAAAATATTTTCGTGCTAACCTGCAAAAACTTATAACTTTGAAAACATAACTCTAATATGCACCGTTAAATGACTTTAGTTTTTGTGGTTAGTCTCATAACTTTTTTTAAAAAAATAGTTTTTTGTGTCTAATTTTTTATAAAATTAGTAAAATATTTTTCAAATTTTGTTTTAATATATATTTAAATGAAATATAATAAATTATAGTGAAAATATATTAAAATATATTAAATTTTTTTTTGAATATATATGAATTGATTATTATTTTAAAATATATAATAT
Source organism: Eutrema japonicum (assembly GCA_030161315.1). Lineage (NCBI taxonomy): Eukaryota > Viridiplantae > Streptophyta > Magnoliopsida > Brassicales > Brassicaceae > Eutrema > Eutrema japonicum. Next base: position 53,803,545 of record BSQW01000003.1, on the reverse strand, counting down.
TAAAAATAATTAAATAATTAAATAATAAATAACCTTTTTAATGCAAAATATATACTTTCCATATTCTAATCAATAATTTTAAAAAACTATTATATTCTTTCCTATTTCAATTATTCTTTGTTATTTGTAATGGTATTTCATGTAATAACTTATAAACAAAGTTCATTTTTAAAAATATCTTCTTAAATAATATTATAGAGATAATGATCAATAACATAAAAGGGTCTCTTGTAACGTGGAACCCAAGATAAGGAAGCACAATAAGAATCAACACAACTTTCAGAGTTCAGAACTTTATTTATTAGCATAAAGTATATATTTCCATTTGTCTTCCTGAATATAATTATTTATTAGCATAAAGTATTATCTTACTTCGGTTGACATGTTTTTTATTGGGTTGACATGTTTTTTATTAGGTTGACTTATTTTTTTATATATACTAGAGTTCTCATCCTTCTGGATTTCAATCCTTGTTGCCCTCTGGATTTCAATATCACTAAGCGAGATGTCATATCCTTTAACCATTAGGCTAGCGATATTGCAATAATTGGATTGCAGGAGATGATATATTAACAACGTACGTACACATGCAAGAACACATCTTAAAGATACAAATCTCCAAATCAGAGGTGTAACAAAAATAATGCCACGCGCGGACGTGATAAATAATTTTCTAATCTGTTTTTATGGCTAATAATTTTTTTTTCATAGTTAATATAATTGTCTATGTCTGCTTAAAATTTGCGTATTTGTTTTTTTTTTATTTAATTTATGATCATCTATGTGTTTGTTTGTTTATTGGATGGTACATATTTTTACTTATTTTTTCCTTTGTTGGTCATTTTATGCAATTAGTTGGACTTTTTTAAAGAGAAAATATTTACATTTTAAAGTTTTCGTTGCATAATATTTTGTGTTTTATGTGAATGTATTATTATTGGAGATCGAATATAGTGTTTCATGTACAATTCTAATCTTATTTATTGTGAGAAATATGTTTGTGATTTTTAAGTCTTTTTTAAAAAAAATTAAAATTGATTTACATATTTAACTCTAGAGAAAGATGGAAATTTAGCGAAGACATAAAGTTATTGTTAAGGGCTAAGCGCATTACAACAATAATAGATTTAACAATCGATCAAAGTTGAATCATCTATCCCTAAATCTCGACGGGAGTAACTGAGAATTCAGCGATGTCCTAAAACCCAAATAAAAAAAATATTTGAGAAGTCGGTGATTAATCCCGCTATCATCAAAGGACCATCTTGCAAGCATTTTAAAAAAAATTTCGCTAAAGATTGTGAAACTAATCACATATCAATTGACAGAATTTGTTGATTGTCGGATCCACCATCTAAGTCAAAAGCCAAGTTGAAGTCAATGATTCTTAATTCTCATGTTGATTTTTTTTTGTTTTCCTCCAAAATGACACTATTGTTGTGACGTGATTGTCAAAGTAGTGAAAAAGTAATAGTGTGTTTTTATTTTCTTAATACATGTTTGTTGATTTTTTTTTATAATATGTTCGTTTATTTTCAAACTATATATCGGTTATATTTTGTGTAATCTATTAGATGAAAAATATTCGTTGTGTGTTTGCTATAGTTTAATATTAAAGTTTAGTTTTTGTGTTTTCTATCGATTGATATCTGAAAATATGTGTTAATTTCAGTTTTTACCATAGTTCAAATTAGTTTGGTTTTTTGAAGCACATAAGAAAGGATGTATTTTTATTTTCTTAATACATGTTTGGTTATTTTTTTATAATAGGTTCGGTTATTTTTTGGCTCTATATCGGTTATATTTTGTGTAATCTATTAGATGAAGAATCTTCGTTGTATGTTTATTATAGTTGAATAGTTTAATATTGAAGTTTAGTTTTGTGTTTTCTATCTTTTGTATGTTTGCGATGCGCGAGTTTTTGTTTTTTAAGTTTTATAATAGTTTAATTTATTTATGAGAACTTTTTTATTCATTTTTAGCAAAACAAACTATTGCTTGAGATTGTAAGCCTAATATTTTATTTGAAACTTAACTAATTGTTTCTCTTATTTTCACCTCCATTAAAATAAAAATGTAAGTGATAGTCAATCAATTCAATATCTACGGTCAATCACTTCTATATTATTTACAAATAATCATGTTTATTTGGAACTTTCATATCTTATCTCTATATATTTGTGATATGTTAAATTAATATTGTATATATTATATACTATTAGTTTGGATCAAATAATATCCATTCACTAAACATCTTTTCGATATTAAACTTTAACCTTGTAACTATAATAAAGTATGTAATATATTAGTAAACCTAAAATTTTAAATCTATTTTTCTTTCAATAAGTTTTGTTGATTTTTTTAAGTTTTCATGATATGAATATGAAAATGACCTTTCAAACTCCTTGCATAATTTAATAAAATGTATAGTTAATATGTATATCAAAGTTTTAACTAATTAAATTATGAAAATTCAATATCAAAATGATGTGGCATACATGTGGATTATATATGTTACATTAATCTATATATATAAAGAAAGTTTTTCTCTCTTTTGGCTATATATATAAAGAAAGTTTTTCTCTCTTTTGGTGAAGACACATCATCTGCCACCTCAGCAGTTACCACACAATTTAGCATGATCAAAAAACTAATAAATAAATAAAGAACACAGTAAAAATTCCTTCAAGCTACGCATCTTGCTCAAAATTGAAAAAAAAAATTTGGTTTTTTATTTTCTACATCATTAGAATAAAATAATATCCATTCACGAAACATCTTTTCGATATAAATCTTTAAATTTGTAACTATAATCAGGTGTGTAATATATTAGTAAAACTAAAATTTTTAAATCTATTATTCTTTCAATAAATTTTGTTGATTTTTTAAAGTTTTCATGATATAAATATGAAAACGATCTTTCAAATTCCTTACAAAATTTAATAAAATGTATAGTTAATATATATATCAAAGTTTTAACTAATTAAATTAGGAAAAATATATATCGAAAATGATGTGACATACATGTGGATGATATATGTTACATTAATATTGTATATATTGTCTACTATTAGTTTGGATCAAATAATATATATTTACTAAACATCTTGTCGATATAAAACTTGAACTTTGTAACTATAATCAAGTGTGTAATATAATAGTAAAACTAAAAAATTTAAATATATTATTCTTTCAATAAATTTTGTTAATTTTTTTAAGTTTTCATGATATAAATATGAAAATGACCTTTCAAATTCCTTGCATAATTTAATAAAATGTATAGTTAATATGTATATCAAAATTTTGACTAATTAAATTATGAAAATTAAATATCAAAATGATGTGGCATACATGTGGATGATGATGTGTCTTCATGAGAAGTGAGAAAACCTTACTTTATATATATCGATTTTCTTGCGGTTAATAGTCAACTGACTATAAAAAAGAAGGTTAAAATTATGAAATCTAAAAAGAAACTGAGGGCATATGTGCTCAGTATTTGGGTCTACCTACTACCATGTTAATCATTTTTGATATGGTAATTGTTTGTAATATATTGGACCTGGTTTACTTTAATAACCGATTCCGGTTATCTCTTCTAAATTTTGTGTTTGAAGGTACCTGAAATTGATGAACCAATGGGTCTGGACCGTTTGGACTTTGATTGTGGTTGAGCAGGCGTAGGGGTTAGCGCGGATGGTGGGAAAGGCTCGATCTCCCACGGTGAGACCTTGTTTGGTCTCTGAACTGAAGATGGCTCGTCCCAGTGGATCTAAAATGAGGAAGCAAAAGATTCAAAATTTACAGAAAGTATGCAACAAGAGTCATATGGTCTCTAGAAAAATTATTTCATATTCACTGAACCTGCAACGACCTCCATTTCGAAGCTGGCCATTGAGAAGATAGATCTCCAGTACCAACAATCGTACCCGTAAATCTGAAGAAGAAACCAGTCAAGATTTTTTCTAACAACAACAATCAAGAGAGGACTCCACAAATGACCAAAAGAGGAAATGAGAAATCTACATTCTCTCAGGAGAGTCTTCTCCTTCGAATCTCATCCTAAACCGCATACCGAGAGAAAACCCATCCTTCATTGCCGCCATATACTTGTTCAGACCGATTATAAATTGGCTTACCCTGAAAAGAAACGAAAGACGATATTAAGCTAATATCCCTTCACAGGCAACCAATTTATATATAAGATGCAAACTTTAAAACTTTACCTCGGCTTATAGAAGACAACAAATAGAGTTTTTGTGTTAACAGCATGAGAAGCTGTAGCAAGAACTCCTAAATGCATACTCTGACTCGAGATAACGGATGCAGGCATAGTGCTCTGCTGCCTAGCTAAACGTCTCACCCCAACCCGTAAATCTCCGGTTTCACCCCTTAAAACGACATTACAAGATTACTATGGAGTGAAATCCGATAGCGAAAGGCTCAAGCTTTTTAGTTACCTCAAGAACACAAATGCATCTCCAGCCACAAGTCTTTTCGAGGTTACAAATGTACTCCAACCCGTTGTAAGTAAATGCCTCCTCGGTTGACCTTTAGAAATGAAACAAAACTCATTAGACTCATAAACTAAAGAAACTCTTACTAAAGAGTTTGTTTACCTCTGAATATATGCTTGAACCTCCATTCGTAGCCGTGAAGATCTCTAGCTACCAGCTCTTGGGTCGGTGTAGGTTGTGTCATATCCTAAGAATTGGGAGTCAAAATCAAAATGACAGACTGACTAAAGAAATATCAAAATCTGGAAACGGAGATGAAGGATAGAAGCATTTTACAAGTGAAGGCAAGCACTCAGTGGCGTGTTTTCGAAGAACAGAGAATCCACCATGAGTGCTTGTATCAGAAGCTGTTAAAATCTTAACAAACGAATCAACCGAGTGTTTTGCAGGTTCTAATAGAGGTGGATCAAGGTTTGTGGGTTCACTTTGCTGCCAAACAAAAAAATCCTTGGAATCTTGCCCAATCTTTCTCAAGCGGTTTGCATAGTTGGATATCCTCAAGGTATTTGGATTATGATAATTTGTATTGTTTTTTATTAATTTTGGATTGATTCTAATAATTTCTATTGTTTTTCCTTTAAAAACACTTATCTGTTTTACAATTTAATTGATTACTTTCCTCAAAACTTGCAGGTGGTGAGGGCATATGTATCACGAGTGGTATAGTATCGAGAATCGATACAAATGTATACTCTCACAGCAGAAGTAATCTCCGACTTCCGACGCTTCAAGTCGACGCAGCAATCAACCCGGGAAACAGTGGCGGGCCCGCATTCATGGGAAATAAAGTGATTGGTGTAGCCTTTCAGAAGGCGAGTGACGGGGAGAATATAGGGTAATAAACTAAACTATGTTTATTTGTTTTGAAAGTTTTGAATATTCGTATTTTGTGAATTAGATAGTTACCTATATATCACTTTAATAATGGATAATAATTAGTTAAGTTAATTTTTGTGTTGCAGCTATGTTATCCCATCTCCGGTTGTTGAGCTTTTCTTAGCTAGTATTGTGGGAGGTGGAGAGACTGAGTTTTGTTCCCTCGGCATCTCTACACAATCTATGGATAATCCTATGATGCGGGATTATTTTCAGATGACAAAGAAGATGACCGGCGTTCTTGTGACTGGGATAAATGAATTTTCACAAGTTGAAGAATATTTGGAGGAGGATGATGTGATTCTCAAAGTTGATGGTATCCCAATAGAAGATGATGGGAAAGGTATAAATTTATCTAATGTTTTGAATTATTTGAATTTTAGATTGTTTCTCAAATTATTTGTCTTGCAGTTTTATTTGATAAGAGACTTTGGATACATTTGGATGGATTCATAGCTTTGAAGAAACCCAAAGAAAGAGTCTCTCTCAAAGTTTTGAGAAATGGAAAATCTAAAGACATCGACATGGAAGCAATGCCGGTGAGTTTCATTAGTTATGAAACTAAACATAAATCCCTTTTAGGTTCTTTGTAACCTAAGTTTTTATTCTTGTGGTTTGGTTTCATAGTTCTGATTGTGTTTTTTAAAAAATAATTTTTGTAGACCGATACTTGGTATACAACCGATTATCTTCCTCCAAGCTACTATATTTTTGCAGGATTTGTTTTCACAGAACCCATCTATGGCGGTGTGAAGATTTCTCAGGTATTTTTCCTCTTTTATCAAGTTTTTCCTCATTAATTTGTGTTTCCCTAGGCATGAGACTTATGGTAGCTAGTTCTTGTTTCTGTAGGTGTTGGAGGGTAATATTAATAGGGGATATACTTCATTCGGCGAGTTGGAGGTATATTCGATACTGTTTTTCATCTTTGGAAAAGAAAAGAAATGATTAATATTTTTTTGTTGGAAATAGGTAAATCACGTGAACGGACAGATTGTGAATTCTCTCAAGGAATTGTGTGAGGTCATAGCAGCCTCTACCGAATATGTGAGGATAGATTTGGAGGATAATCTAGTTGCTATGGTCAAGCTAAGCGGTCTCAAAAAGTCTGATCGTAGCCTCTTGGATAGTCACAAGGTTATGTATGGTATGTCCGAAGACCTTGAAGAAGCCTTTCCTTGCCTCGAAGAAGAATTATCGGACTAATTAACCCTCTCGTGACTCATCTCCGATCGCACTCTATTGTTTTTCTTTTTGTCTCATGACTCATCTCCTTGACTCCTTCTCTCACTTTATTGACTCATCTCCTTAACTCCTTTCTCACTATATTGTGAATGTTGCTGTCATGTGAAATTCTTGAGAACACAAGAATATTTTCTTTGGTTACATGAACTGAATGGTCTTTGTTGACGTTTGTGTTGGTCGTAGCAGAGGAACAACATTTATAGCCATGGCGCTTATATATTTATGGCAACATGCACCCTTGACCCTTGGTCTTAGCCACGTTTGTGTTGGTCGGAACTGAATGATTTTCATAATATCATTAATTTGGGATGTGGTTATTTTCAAAACAAGGAATGATATTATGAAAATCATTGAGAATGATCTAATGGTCTTAGTACACGATATAAAATCTCTGAGAATAAATGGTTATGGATAAAATAACTATTAAAATTCACAGCTAATTTTATTTTATTTCCAACTCTGTAAATAATATATTAGGTATATTAAAAAAAAAAAATTAAAAAAATATGATATATTAGAACTTTGGGGGCCCAAAGCTATTGCTTTATTCGGCTGGCCCAGGTCTGGCCTTGGTTGTAACCCCCTTTAAATACACGTATCGTCGTCGTTATCCACCAATTAACCCTAGATCCTCTCGTGCCTCCTCTCTGTCTCTCCTCATTTCATTCATAACTTAGAGACGATGATGCTAGGCTTTCGTAACGCCGGAGGTTAGTCATACCCGTTGTTCTCTTGTCATATTATTCTCCGGTTTTAGATCTCTCTTTTTGACATCAGTTATCTGTGATTCATGGATCATATTGATTGATTTTGGGGCTGTGATAACTTTTAGGGTTTGTTTTTTTTTCACTTAAGTAGTATTATAGATTGTAAAGCAATCACTCTTAACCTAGACTTGGTAAATCAAATAAGATTCTTTGTACTGTTCACCTTGAAATCGACGAATTTATGAACTCTGCTTAGTCTTTCTAATTCTTGGTCATTTTTCTTATTAAATTGGTAAAAATTGTTGTGAGATTTTGTTATTCTAAATCGTTTTTCACTTATGTAATAGTCATGACGTTTGTGCAAGGGCGTCGTTTTATTACATCGTCTCTCAAACATGGCCGGCAAACGCAATTTAAACCCAAAGTTGTTTGGCCGCCTAAAATCCCGGGGCAAGATCCTTTTGGTAGGCCCAGGCCTCGGCCCATAGTCATGGAGACGATTCAGTGTATGAAAAGACTCTCTCCAAATGAAAAGGTGAAATTTGGTTATATATTCAGTGAACTGCTGGGGCTTCCAAAACCTCCCGAGGAGTCAACCAAAGGAACCGCCGAGAAGTTTGCTGTGAAGTTGGTCAAGTTTGACCCTGATAAATGGTCCTCTGTGGTTAGAGTAGTTGCATGGGCCAAATCCACAGAAAAAGTGATCAAAAAATTGTCCGAGTTGGGTCTGAAACCATCAATGGATGCTCTGGCAAACGTCCCCTCCGTCATTAAAGAAGGTGTCTCAAAGGAAGAAGCTAACGAAATCATTGCCAAGATCGAAGCTGCTGGTGGAGTCGCTGTTATCCAACCATTGGAGTGATGATCAACTTTATCGTTTTTCTAATTGTGTGTTGATTTGGCTTCTTTTTTTTTGTAAGAGAACAAATTAGTCACTCTAAACCCTCTCGTCCTTCTCCCACTTTCTTGTTTTTCTCTCTCTACTGTTGCTGCCATGTTAAATGAATGTTTGTTGATGGTCGTAGCAGACGAATAAGAAACTATGCTCCTCTACTCATTAAGCAGCTTGACGCATGCGAAAGAAGAGTTGATTCAAACCAAATTATCTCTTTGCATTGAATTACTATTTACTAATTCGCAAGCTAAATTTATTTGTCTTTCTAGCACACGAGAGTTTTTACTGTTGCTGTCCTGTGAACATTATGAGACATGGTCACGTGAAATGATCTTCGGAATATAGTCATGAAGCTTATTTCAGTTGTCAGAAACGTTCATTCTCGTCAATGTCAACGGAAAAAGTGCAAGTGCGTTTCTTGCAGAAAGACTCATCAGTTTACAAATACCCATCAGTTTATGATCCGTATGGCCCTAGACCCGCAACCTTCAAACAAAACCGTGGGCCCAAATAGTTAAAAAGGTTTTACCGAATATTCTTGAATCCCAAAATAGTTTGGTTTTCGTTTTGTGTTCGGTTTTGATTTTGAGAAACTACAAGTCAAATTAAAACCCAAATGGTTCGGTTTCCATAAAAAAACAAAAAAACAAATTTAACTACCTACCATCGAAACTCCCTGATCTGATGATCTTCATGTTATGGTGGTTGTTGATCTCACCTGCTCTCTCGTTCTCTGACAGAAAGACATAACTACCTCTGACGACAACATCCCCTCTCCCTCTCCTCCTCAAGAACCCAAAGAGCCCATGTTTCCTCTCGGTCAAGGGCATTTGCGTGAATTCACCAGGAAGGAGCAAGCGCGGTGGCAAATCAAGACACTTCGGGTAAGAATGAGGAAGAAGAGGGTTCTTGGGCTTGCCTGGTTGCTCTTCCCAGCAAACACGGAACAGAGGCAAGAGTGTGAATCGGAGAAGCAAACACACGTGGACGGTGATGACGTGTTGATAAAAAAATAAAATTATTTTTTAAGAAAAGATAAAATCATTATATCTACTTTTTACTAATAGTTTAAGAGTAAATGATTATTTTTATTAATGTATCTATTTTTTTTTTTTTTTATCTTTTTCACATATTGAAGTAATAAAGGTTGTCCTTTAAAAAGGTGTAATGCAACAGCGAGGGTAAGTAGAAGAGGGACAGGATATACCCACGCGCACCTAAACAACGTGAAGTGCGTGTCTTTAAAAGCGTTTTGCCCTTTTGGTAGAATGGAAAAAAGAGAGACGCAAAAAGGCGCGTAAGACTGATATTTTCTTCTTTTTTTGGTATTTAGTCTTGACCAAAATTGTAATACGCTATGTATGTACTAAACAAAAATTTGTGATTTCAATTCAATGAAATGTATACATTACATTTCATCTTGACCGGACTGAAGAAGAACTGCGATGTCACGCCTCATTTGCTTCACCACAACTTGTCTCTTGTTCCTCAGAAGCTTTATCCGAGCCACAGCCATCTTCGCCGCCGTTTTGCTTCTTTTTTTCCGATCAAATGCCCACAAAAACACAGACAAGTAAAAAAAAAAAAAATTTCATCAGATAATTAATCATAGAGACCTAAAGAAAAGTCCAGAATCGGAAAATTTCTCAAACACATACCAGAATTCTTACTTTTTCTGTTAAGAATCTAAGAATGCCCAAATCGATTCTCGAGATAAAAAGTATCAATACACTGATAATAAAAAACCCCTAATTTTTTTCATTTCTTCTACTCAAATCGAGCATGGATGGTTTAGTCAAAAAAAAAAAAAAAAATCGAGCATGGATAACAAATCTCGACCGATACTAAATCTTTCGAATTATTTGTTTCGGGAAATTAGGAATCGAAGAATTTTTCTCGTGGGGTTTTTTAGTCAACCATACAAATCTTGGGCTCTCAATTTTTGGAAGGGCTTCCTTATTTTTTTTTCTTTTTTTTTTGGTAAACAGGTCTTCCTTATCTTCTATATAGATATTTTAGGAAAATATGTGTATAGATTTTTGACTAATCGATAGTCTATGATTTCTTAGGAGATTTTAGTTAACAAATAATGTAAAATTAAAGATTTGATATTCTTGAATTTTTTTACTAAAAATAGCACTATTCTATTCTATAAAAACGTTATCCGTTGTCCAGATTAATATATCTCTTTGATATAATTTTACAAGACTATCAGAAAATAAAATAAAACACATAGTTTTTAACAATGATGGGAAAAATTTCGTTGAAGTCTGCGGTCATCGTTCTTTTAGTTTTTACTGGTTAGTTCATTGTTTTATATTTATTTTACATAATATGGAAAACTCAAATATCTCTAAACTTACAATATTTATTTACCCAATTAAAATGAGATTCATGATAGTAAACAAATTAGATTGCATTATTTATGTTTATTACATCTTGTGTTGTAGTGATGATATCCGTAACAGTTGAGATTGTTGAGGCGAAACGTATGTTACATGAAGAAACTTCTCTGCCCGTATTACATCTTGAAGCTTCACCGCTGGTTGAGCCACTATGGGTTGGTTTTTGTAAGCCACCATGCAAAGCATTATGTTTTGCTGTGAGTTGTTATTGCGTATGTCCTCCTCAAGTTCCAAAAATATAAATTATGATCGTAAGTGAATAAAAAAATATTGCTTGGCATGTGGGTTGCTTATTTAAATTCATATGATAATTGTGTGAATCAAACAACGAAACATAATCAACTGGATCGGAAAAAAAAAGAATTTTTTTGTTGTAAAATATCGAATTCTGGTTGAGTGATTGGTGATTTGGTGTGGCGAAAAATCATATTTGACCAAATAAACAGGCAAATGCTTATTCAAAATTACTGAAACAACCTTGAAATTACGTTTTTCTTGTTCCAAAATCACTGAAGGTTTTGCCCTTTTGGTAAAATGGAGAAAAGAGAGACGCAAAAAGGCGCGTGAGACTGATATTTTCTTCTTTTTTTGGTATTGAGTCTTGACCATCTTAAATCAACGATGTGTGATTAACATTTAATCATCTTCTATTCATGCAATTGATCACATATACACCCGCTTGTAAATTCTAATACGCTATATGTACTAAAGAAAAAATTGTGATTTCAATTCAACGAATTGTATACATTTCATTTAAAGAATTATGGAGCTGACGTCAAAATTATCTGCCGACAAAATAATTTTATTGTGATTAACGATTTTAAGAAAGCCCAAACTGGACCCATTAATATGTGGTTTCATCAGTGAACATTCCCACTAACACGAGTTTATGATCTCTCTCAAGTTTAGTGTGTGCTTTCGCATGTCTTATAATGATTAACTTATTTTAACAAAATTATTAATATACGATGAACGTGGTCTTAGAGCATCTATAGTGGTGAGTATCTCAACAAATTAATATTAGTATTTTAATAGATTTTGCTTTTATTATTAAATTTTAATTTAAAAGAGCAGAGCCAATAATAAATGGATATGTGGATTAAGAGTGTTTCATATGTGTCTCATGGGTGTCTAAAATGAAACACTCTTAACACACTCTTTCTTCTTCTTTTTTTTTTCTTTTTTTTAATGGTATTGAGACACTCCATTGCAGATGATTTTAGGTGAGGGTTTCGTTAATATTTAAAAATCAAAATTATCAATAAAATGTATAATAACTATGATTTAACCCGCGCTAATTATAGCGCGAAGTAATTTTTTAAAAAAGAAATTGTTTTAAAACTTAAGAAAATTGATTTTACCTGAATTTTACAAATTTATAATATAGCTAACTAATGATTATAGATAAAGCTGTCAATTTGTAATAATTTGTCTATTTAACCCGTTTTGCAATGAACTAAAATATTTTCGTGCTAACCTGCAAAAACTTATAACTTTGAAAACATAACTCTAATATGCACCGTTAAATGACTTTAGTTTTTGTGGTTAGTCTCATAACTTTTTTTAAAAAAATAGTTTTTTGTGTCTAATTTTTTATAAAATTAGTAAAATATTTTTCAAATTTTGTTTTAATATATATTTAAATGAAATATAATAAATTATAGTGAAAATATATTAAAATATATTAAATTTTTTTTTGAATATATATGAATTGATTATTATTTTAAAATATATAATATTAAAAATAATTAAATAATTAAATAATAAATAACCTTTTTAATGCAAAATATATACTTTCCATATTCTAATCAATAATTTTAAAAAACTATTATATTCTTTCCTATTTCAATTATTCTTTGTTATTTGTAATGGTATTTCATGTAATAACTTATAAACAAAGTTCATTTTTAAAAATATCTTCTTAAATAATATTATAGAGATAATGATCAATAACATAAAAGGGTCTCTTGTAACGTGGAACCCAAGATAAGGAAGCACAATAAGAATCAACACAACTTTCAGAGTTCAGAACTTTATTTATTAGCATAAAGTATATATTTCCATTTGTCTTCCTGAATATAATTATTTATTAGCATAAAGTATTATCTTACTTCGGTTGACATGTTTTTTATTGGGTTGACATGTTTTTTATTAGGTTGACTTATTTTTTTATATATACTAGAGTTCTCATCCTTCTGGATTTCAATCCTTGTTGCCCTCTGGATTTCAATATCACTAAGCGAGATGTCATATCCTTTAACCATTAGGCTAGCGATATTGCAATAATTGGATTGCAGGAGATGATATATTAACAACGTACGTACACATGCAAGAACACATCTTAAAGATACAAATCTCCAAATCAGAGGTGTAACAAAAATAATGCCACGCGCGGACGTGATAAATAATTTTCTAATCTGTTTTTATGGCTAATAATTTTTTTTTCATAGTTAATATAATTGTCTATGTCTGCTTAAAATTTGCGTATTTGTTTTTTTTTATTTAATTTATGATCATCTATGTGTTTGTTTGTTTATTGGATGGTACATATTTTTACTTATTTTTTCCTTTGTTGGTCACTTTATGCAATTAGTTGGACTTTTTTAAAGAGAAAATATTTACATTTTAAAGTTTTCGTTGCATAATATTTTGTGTTTTATGTGAATGTATTATTATTGGAGATCGAATATAGTGTTTCATGTACAATTCTAATCTTATTTATTGTGAGAAATATGTTTGTGATTTTTAAGTCTTTTTTAAAAAAAATTAAAATTGATTTACATATTTAACTCTAGAGAAAGATGGAAATTTAGCGAAGACATAAAGTTATTGTTAAGGGCTAAGCGCATTACAACAATAATAGATTTAACAATCGATCAAAGTTGAATCATCTATCCCTAAATCTCGACGGGAGTAACTGAGAATTCAGCGATGTCCTAAAACCCAAATAAAAAAAATATTTGAGAAGTCGGTGATTAATCCCGCTATCATCAAAGGACCATCTTGCAAGCATTTTAAAAAAAATTTCGCTAAAGATTGTGAAACTAATCACATATCAATTGACAGAATTTGTTGATTGTCGGATCCACCATCTAAGTCAAAAGCCAAGTTGAAGTCAATGATTCTTAATTCTCATGTTGATTTTTTTTTGTTTTCCTCCAAAATGACACTATTGTTGTGACGTGATTGTCAAAGTAGTGAAAAAGTAATAGTGTGTTTTTATTTTCTTAATACATGTTTGTTGATTTTTTTTTATAATATGTTCGTTTATTTTCAAACTATATATTGGTTATATTTTGTGTAATCTATTAGATGAAAAATATTCGTTGTGTGTTTGCTATAGTTTAATATTAAAGTTTAGTTTTTGTGTTTTCTATCGATTGATATCTGAAAATATGTGTTAATTTCAGTTTTTACCATAGTTCAAATTAGTTTGGTTTTTTGAAGCACATAAGAAAGGATGTATTTTTATTTTCTTAATACATGTTTGGTTATTTTTTTATAATAGGTTCGGTTATTTTTTGGCTCTATATCGGTTATATTTTGTGTAATCTATTAGATGAAGAATCTTCGTTGTATGTTTATTATAGTTGAATAGTTTAATATTGAAGTTTAGTTTTGTGTTTTCTATCTTTTGTATGTTTGCGATGCGCGAGTTTTTGTTTTTTAAGTTTTATAATAGTTTAATTTATTTATGAGAACTTTTTTATTCATTTTTAGCAAAACAAACTATTGCTTGAGATTGTAAGCCTAATATTTTATTTGAAACTTAACTAATTGTTTCTCTTATTTTCACCTCCATTAAAATAAAAATGTAAGTGATAGTCAATCAATTCAATATCTACGGTCAATCACTTCTATATTATTTACAAATAATCATGTTTATTTGGAACTTTCATATCTTATCTCTATATATTTGTGATATGTTAAATTAATATTGTATATATTATATACTATTAGTTTGGATCAAATAATATCCATTCACTAAACATCTTTTCGATATTAAACTTTAACCTTGTAACTATAATAAAGTATGTAATATATTAGTAAACCTAAAATTTTAAATCTATTTTTCTTTCAATAAGTTTTGTTGATTTTTTTAAGTTTTCATGATATGAATATGAAAATGACCTTTCAAACTCCTTGCATAATTTAATAAAATGTATAGTTAATATGTATATCAAAGTTTTAACTAATTAAATTATGAAAATTCAATATCAAAATGATGTGGCATACATGTGGATTATATATGTTACATTAATCTATATATATAAAGAAAGTTTTTCTCTCTTTTGGCTATATATATAAAGAAAGTTTTTCTCTCTTTTGGTGAAGACACATCATCTGCCACCTCAGCAGTTACCACACAATTTAGCATGATCAAAAAACTAATAAATAAATAAAGAACACAGTAAAAATTCCTTCAAGCTACGCATCTTGCTCAAAATTGAAAAAAAAAATTTGGTTTTTTATTTTCTACATCATTAGAATAAAATAATATCCATTCACGAAACATCTTTTCGATATAAATCTTTAAATTTGTAACTATAATCAGGTGTGTAATATATTAGTAAAACTAAAATTTTTAAATCTATTATTCTTTCAATAAATTTTGTTGATTTTTTAAAGTTTTCATGATATAAATATGAAAACGATCTTTCAAATTCCTTACAAAATTTAATAAAATGTATAGTTAATATATATATCAAAGTTTTAACTAATTAAATTAGGAAAAATATATATCGAAAATGATGTGACATACATGTGGATGATATATGTTACATTAATATTGTATATATTGTCTACTATTAGTTTGGATCAAATAATATATATTTACTAAACATCTTGTCGATATAAAACTTGAACTTTGTAACTATAATCAAGTGTGTAATATAATAGTAAAACTAAAAAATTTAAATATATTATTCTTTCAATAAATTTTGTTAATTTTTTTAAGTTTTCATGATATAAATATGAAAATGACCTTTCAAATTCCTTGCATAATTTAATAAAATGTATAGTTAATATGTATATCAAAATTTTGACTAATTAAATTATGAAAATTAAATATCAAAATGATGTGGCATACATGTGGATGATGATGTGTCTTCATGAGAAGTGAGAAAACCTTACTTTATATATATCGATTTTCTTGCGGTTAATAGTCAACTGACTATAAAAAAGAAGGTTAAAATTATGAAATCTAAAAAGAAACTGAGGGCATATGTGCTCAGTATTTGGGTCTACCTACTACCATGTTAATCATTTTTGATATGGTAATTGTTTGTAATATATTGGACCTGGTTTACTTTAATAACCGATTCCGGTTATCTCTTCTAAATTTTGTGTTTGAAGGTACCTGAAATTGATGAACCAATGGGTCTGGACCGTTTGGACTTTGATTGTGGTTGAGCAGGCGTAGGGGTTAGCGCGGATGGTGGGAAAGGCTCGATCTCCCACGGTGAGACCTTGTTTGGTCTCTGAACTGAAGATGGCTCGTCCCAGTGGATCTAAAATGAGGAAGCAAAAGATTCAAAATTTACAGAAAGTATGCAACAAGAGTCATATGGTCTCTAGAAAAATTATTTCATATTCACTGAACCTGCAACGACCTCCATTTCGAAGCTGGCCATTGAGAAGATAGATCTCCAGTACCAACAATCGTACCCGTAAATCTGAAGAAGAAACCAGTCAAGATTTTTTCTAACAACAACAATCAAGAGAGGACTCCACAAATGACCAAAAGAGGAAATGAGAAATCTACATTCTCTCAGGAGAGTCTTCTCCTTCGAATCTCATCCTAAACCGCATACCGAGAGAAAACCCATCCTTCATTGCCGCCATATACTTGTTCAGACCGATTATAAATTGGCTTACCCTGAAAAGAAACGAAAGACGATATTAAGCTAATATCCCTTCACAGGCAACCAATTTATATATAAGATGCAAACTTTAAAACTTTACCTCGGCTTATAGAAGACAACAAATAGAGTTTTTGTGTTAACAGCATGAGAAGCTGTAGCAAGAACTCCTAAATGCATACTCTGACTCGAGATAACGGATGCAGGCATAGTGCTCTGCTGCCTAGCTAAACGTCTCACCCCAACCCGTAAATCTCCGGTTTCACCCCTTAAAACGACATTACAAGATTACTATGGAGTGAAATCCGATAGCGAAAGGCTCAAGCTTTTTAGTTACCTCAAGAACACAAATGCATCTCCAGCCACAAGTCTTTTCGAGGTTACAAATGTACTCCAACCCGTTGTAAGTAAATGCCTCCTCGGTTGACCTTTAGAAATGAAACAAAACTCATTAGACTCATAAACTAAAGAAACTCTTACTAAAGAGTTTGTTTACCTCTGAATATATGCTTGAACCTCCATTCGTAGCCGTGAAGATCTCTAGCTACCAGCTCTTGGGTCGGTGTAGGTTGTGTCATATCCTAAGAATTGGGAGTCAAAATCAAAATGACAGACTGACTAAAGAAATATCAAAATCTGGAAACGGAGATGAAGGATAGAAGCATTTTACAAGTGAAGGCAAGCACTCAGTGGCGTGTTTTCGAAGAACAGAGAATCCACCATGAGTGCTTGTATCAGAAGCTGTTAAAATCTTAACAAACGAATCAACCGAGTGTTTTGCAGGTTCTAATAGAGGTGGATCAAGGTTTGTGGGTTCACTTTGCTGCCAAACAAAAAAATCCTTGGAATCTTGCCCAATCTTTCTCAAGCGGTTTGCATAGTTGGATATCCTCAAGGTATTTGGATTATGATAATTTGTATTGTTTTTTATTAATTTTGGATTGATTCTAATAATTTCTATTGTTTTTCCTTTAAAAACACTTATCTGTTTTACAATTTAATTGATTACTTTCCTCAAAACTTGCAGGTGGTGAGGGCATATGTATCACGAGTGGTATAGTATCGAGAATCGATACAAATGTATACTCTCACAGCAGAAGTAATCTCCGACTTCCGACGCTTCAAGTCGACGCAGCAATCAACCCGGGAAACAGTGGCGGGCCCGCATTCATGGGAAATAAAGTGATTGGTGTAGCCTTTCAGAAGGCGAGTGACGGGGAGAATATAGGGTAATAAACTAAACTATGTTTATTTGTTTTGAAAGTTTTGAATATTCGTATTTTGTGAATTAGATAGTTACCTATATATCACTTTAATAATGGATAATAATTAGTTAAGTTAATTTTTGTGTTGCAGCTATGTTATCCCATCTCCGGTTGTTGAGCTTTTCTTAGCTAGTATTGTGGGAGGTGGAGAGACTGAGTTTTGTTCCCTCGGCATCTCTACACAATCTATGGATAATCCTATGATGCGGGATTATTTTCAGATGACAAAGAAGATGACCGGCGTTCTTGTGACTGGGATAAATGAATTTTCACAAGTTGAAGAATATTTGGAGGAGGATGATGTGATTCTCAAAGTTGATGGTATCCCAATAGAAGATGATGGGAAAGGTATAAATTTATCTAATGTTTTGAATTATTTGAATTTTAGATTGTTTCTCAAATTATTTGTCTTGCAGTTTTATTTGATAAGAGACTTTGGATACATTTGGATGGATTCATAGCTTTGAAGAAACCCAAAGAAAGAGTCTCTCTCAAAGTTTTGAGAAATGGAAAATCTAAAGACATCGACATGGAAGCAATGCCGGTGAGTTTCATTAGTTATGAAACTAAACATAAATCCCTTTTAGGTTCTTTGTAACCTAAGTTTTTATTCTTGTGGTTTGGTTTCATAGTTCTGATTGTGTTTTTTAAAAAATAATTTTTGTAGACCGATACTTGGTATACAACCGATTATCTTCCTCCAAGCTACTATATTTTTGCAGGATTTGTTTTCACAGAACCCATCTATGGCGGTGTGAAGATTTCTCAGGTATTTTTCCTCTTTTATCAAGTTTTTCCTCATTAATTTGTGTTTCCCTAGGCATGAGACTTATGGTAGCTAGTTCTTGTTTCTGTAGGTGTTGGAGGGTAATATTAATAGGGGATATACTTCATTCGGCGAGTTGGAGGTATATTCGATACTGTTTTTCATCTTTGGAAAAGAAAAGAAATGATTAATATTTTTTTGTTGGAAATAGGTAAATCACGTGAACGGACAGATTGTGAATTCTCTCAAGGAATTGTGTGAGGTCATAGCAGCCTCTACCGAATATGTGAGGATAGATTTGGAGGATAATCTAGTTGCTATGGTCAAGCTAAGCGGTCTCAAAAAGTCTGATCGTAGCCTCTTGGATAGTCACAAGGTTATGTATGGTATGTCCGAAGACCTTGAAGAAGCCTTTCCTTGCCTCGAAGAAGAATTATCGGACTAATTAACCCTCTCGTGACTCATCTCCGATCGCACTCTATTGTTTTTCTTTTTGTCTCATGACTCATCTCCTTGACTCCTTCTCTCACTTTATTGACTCATCTCCTTAACTCCTTTCTCACTATATTGTGAATGTTGCTGTCATGTGAAATTCTTGAGAACACAAGAATATTTTCTTTGGTTACATGAACTGAATGGTCTTTGTTGACGTTTGTGTTGGTCGTAGCAGAGGAACAACATTTATAGCCATGGCGCTTATATATTTATGGCAACATGCACCCTTGACCCTTGGTCTTAGCCACGTTTGTGTTGGTCGGAACTGAATGATTTTCATAATATCATTAATTTGGGATGTGGTTATTTTCAAAACAAGGAATGATATTATGAAAATCATTGAGAATGATCTAATGGTCTTAGTACACGATATAAAATCTCTGAGAATAAATGGTTATGGATAAAATAACTATTAAAATTCACAGCTAATTTTATTTTATTTCCAACTCTGTAAATAATATATTAGGTATATTAAAAAAAAAAAATTAAAAAAATATGATATATTAGAACTTTGGGGGCCCAAAGCTATTGCTTTATTCGGCTGGCCCAGGTCTGGCCTTGGTTGTAACCCCCTTTAAATACACGTATCGTCGTCGTTATCCACCAATTAACCCTAGATCCTCTCGTGCCTCCTCTCTGTCTCTCCTCATTTCATTCATAACTTAGAGACGATGATGCTAGGCTTTCGTAACGCCGGAGGTTAGTCATACCCGTTGTTCTCTTGTCATATTATTCTCCGGTTTTAGATCTCTCTTTTTGACATCAGTTATCTGTGATTCATGGATCATATTGATTGATTTTGGGGCTGTGATAACTTTTAGGGTTTGTTTTTTTTTCACTTAAGTAGTATTATAGATTGTAAAGCAATCACTCTTAACCTAGACTTGGTAAATCAAATAAGATTCTTTGTACTGTTCACCTTGAAATCGACGAATTTATGAACTCTGCTTAGTCTTTCTAATTCTTGGTCATTTTTCTTATTAAATTGGTAAAAATTGTTGTGAGATTTTGTTATTCTAAATCGTTTTTCACTTATGTAATAGTCATGACGTTTGTGCAAGGGCGTCGTTTTATTACATCGTCTCTCAAACATGGCCGGCAAACGCAATTTAAACCCAAAGTTGTTTGGCCGCCTAAAATCCCGGGGCAAGATCCTTTTGGTAGGCCCAGGCCTCGGCCCATAGTCATGGAGACGATTCAGTGTATGAAAAGACTCTCTCCAAATGAAAAGGTGAAATTTGGTTATATATTCAGTGAACTGCTGGGGCTTCCAAAACCTCCCGAGGAGTCAACCAAAGGAACCGCCGAGAAGTTTGCTGTGAAGTTGGTCAAGTTTGACCCTGATAAATGGTCCTCTGTGGTTAGAGTAGTTGCATGGGCCAAATCCACAGAAAAAGTGATCAAAAAATTGTCCGAGTTGGGTCTGAAACCATCAATGGATGCTCTGGCAAACGTCCCCTCCGTCATTAAAGAAGGTGTCTCAAAGGAAGAAGCTAACGAAATCATTGCCAAGATCGAAGCTGCTGGTGGAGTCGCTGTTATCCAACCATTGGAGTGATGATCAACTTTATCGTTTTTCTAATTGTGTGTTGATTTGGCTTCTTTTTTTTTGTAAGAGAACAAATTAGTCACTCTAAACCCTCTCGTCCTTCTCCCACTTTCTTGTTTTTCTCTCTCTACTGTTGCTGCCATGTTAAATGAATGTTTGTTGATGGTCGTAGCAGACGAATAAGAAACTATGCTCCTCTACTCATTAAGCAGCTTGACGCATGCGAAAGAAGAGTTGATTCAAACCAAATTATCTCTTTGCATTGAATTACTATTTACTAATTCGCAAGCTAAATTTATTTGTCTTTCTAGCACACGAGAGTTTTTACTGTTGCTGTCCTGTGAACATTATGAGACATGGTCACGTGAAATGATCTTCGGAATATAGTCATGAAGCTTATTTCAGTTGTCAGAAACGTTCATTCTCGTCAATGTCAACGGAAAAAGTGCAAGTGCGTTTCTTGCAGAAAGACTCATCAGTTTACAAATACCCATCAGTTTATGATCCGTATGGCCCTAGACCCGCAACCTTCAAACAAAACCGTGGGCCCAAATAGTTAAAAAGGTTTTACCGAATATTCTTGAATCCCAAAATAGTTTGGTTTTCGTTTTGTGTTCGGTTTTGATTTTGAGAAACTACAAGTCAAATTAAAACCCAAATGGTTCGGTTTCCATAAAAAAACAAAAAAACAAATTTAACTACCTACCATCGAAACTCCCTGATCTGATGATCTTCATGTTATGGTGGTTGTTGATCTCACCTGCTCTCTCGTTCTCTGACAGAAAGACATAACTACCTCTGACGACAACATCCCCTCTCCCTCTCCTCCTCAAGAACCCAAAGAGCCCATGTTTCCTCTCGGTCAAGGGCATTTGCGTGAATTCACCAGGAAGGAGCAAGCGCGGTGGCAAATCAAGACACTTCGGGTAAGAATGAGGAAGAAGAGGGTTCTTGGGCTTGCCTGGTTGCTCTTCCCAGCAAACACGGAACAGAGGCAAGAGTGTGAATCGGAGAAGCAAACACACGTGGACGGTGATGACGTGTTGATAAAAAAATAAAATTATTTTTTAAGAAAAGATAAAATCATTATATCTACTTTTTACTAATAGTTTAAGAGTAAATGATTATTTTTATTAATGTATCTATTTTTTTTTTTTTATCTTTTTCACATATTGAAGTAATAAAGGTTGTCCTTTAAATAGGTGTAATGCAACAGCGAGGGTAAGTAGAAGAGGGACAGGATATACTCACGCGCACCTAAACAACGTGAAGTGCGTGTCTTTAAAAGCGCTTTGCCCTTTTGGTAGAATGGAAAAAAGAGAGACGCAAAAAGGCGCGTGAGACTGATATTTTCTTCTTTTTTTGGTATTGAGTCTTGACCAAAATTGTAATACGCTATGTATGTACTAAACAAAAATTTGTGATTTCAATTCAACGAAATGTATACATTACATTTCATCTTGACCGGACTGAAGAAGAACTGCGATGTCACGCCTCATTTGCTTCACCACAACTTGTCTCTTGTTCCTCAGAAGCTTTATCCGAGCCACAGCCATCTTCGCCGCCGTTTTGCTTCTTTTTTTCCGATCAAATGCCCACAAAAACACAGACAAGTAAAAAAAAAAAAATTTCATCAGATAATTAATCATAGAGACCTAAAGAAAAGTCCAGAATCGGAAAATTTCTCAAACACATACCAGAATTCTTACTTTTTCTGTTAAGAATCTAAGAATGCCCAAATCGATTCTCGAGATAAAAAGTATCAATACACTGATAATAAAAAACCCCTAATTTTTTTCATTTCTTCTACTCAAATCGAGCATGGATGGTTTAGTCAAAAAAAAAAAAAAAAAATCGAGCATGGATAACAAATCTCGACCGATACTAAATCTTTCGAATTATTTGTTTCGGGAAATTAGGAATCGAAGAATTTTTCTCGTGGGGTTTTTTAGTCAACCATACAAATCTTGGGCTCTCAATTTTTGGAAGGGCTTCCTTATTTTTTTTTCTTTTTTTTTTGGTAAACAGGTCTTCCTTATCTTCTATATAGATATTTTAGGAAAATATGTGTATAGATTTTTGACTAATCGATAGTCTATGATTTCTTAGGAGATTTTAGTTAACAAATAATGTAAAATTAAAGATTTGATATTCTTGAATTTTTTTACTAAAAATAGCACTATTCTATTCTATAAAAACGTTATCCGTTGTCCAGATTAATATATCTCTTTGATATAATTTTACAAGACTATCAGAAAATAAAATAAAACACATAGTTTTTAACAATGATGGGAAAAATTTTGTTGAAGTCTGCGGTCATCGTTCTTTTAGTTTTTACTGGTTAGTTCAGTGTTTTATATTTATTTTACATAATATGGAAAACTCAAATACCTCTAAACTTACAATATTTATTTACCCAATTAAAATGAGATTCATGATAGTAAACAAATTAGATTGCATTATTTATGTTTATTACATCTTGTGTTGTAGTGATGATATCCGTAACAGTTGAGATTGTTGAGGCGAAACGTATGTTACATGAAGAAACTTCTCTGCCCGTATTACATCTTGAAGCTTCACCGCTGGTTGAGCCACTATGGGTTGGTTTTTGTAAGCCACCATGCAAAGCATTATGTTTTGCTGTGAGTTGTTATTGCGTATGTCCTCCTCAAGTTCCAAAAATATAAATTATGATCGCAAGTGAATAAAAAAATATTGCTTGGCATGTGGGTTGCTTATTTAAATTCATATGATAATTGTGTGAATCAAACAACGAAACATAATCAACTGGATCGGAAAAGAAAAAAAAAAAATTTTGTTGTAAAATATCGAATTCTGGTTGAGTGATTGGTGATTTGGTGTAGCGAAAAATCATATTTGACCAAATAAACAGGCAAACGCTTATTCAAAATTATTGAAACAACCTTGAAATAGATAACCTTGAAATTATCAACCTTTTTCTTGTTCCAAAATCACTGAAGGTTTTGCCCTTTTGGTAAAATGGAAAAAAGAAAGACGCAAAAAGGTGCGTGAGACTGATATTTTCTTCTTTTTTTGGTATTGAGTCTTGACCATCTTAAATCAACGATGTGTGATTAACATTTAATCATCTTCTATTCATGCAATTGATCACATATATACCCACTTGTAAATTGTAATACGCTATATGCACTAAAGAAAAAATTATGATTTCAATTCAACGAATTGTATACATTTCATTTAAAGAATTATGGAGCTGACGTCAAAATTATCTGCCGTGATTAACGATTTAAAGAAAGCCCAAACTGGACCCATTAATATGTGGTTTCATCAGTGAACATTCCCACTAACACGAGTTTATGATCTCTCTCAAGCTTAGTGTGTGCTTTCGCATGTCTTATAATGATTAACTTATTTTAACAAAATTATTAATCTACGATTAACGTGGTCTTAGGTGAGGGTTTCTTTAATATTAAAAAGTCAAAAAATTATCAATAAAATGTATAATAATAATGAACAAAAATATAAAAGAATATTTTTAACTCTATTTTTTACTCCAATGTATAACTCCATTTTTTACTTAAAAAAAAATATTCTAAAAATATTTTTTTGTATTTTATTAGTAATGTTTTTTATTTCTAAAAGTTACAAATTAACCTATTTTTGCAAAACTTTTATAAATTATAAATTTAATAAAATTTAATACTTATTAAATAAATAAAATTATATAATATCATTAAACATCACCGACACTAAATTTTTCTCACAAATGATCAATTAGTGCATTTCGAAGTGAAAAGTGAGTTTTTTTATCTTTGATTGCTCTAAATCGACTAAGAAACTCTTGGAATATGATATTATTATCATCTACTATTTGGACATCTGGAGGTAGAGCTTCTCTTCCAACTCCACTTGGTGCAACGAGACCACGTTCATCCTCGATTATCATGTTATGTAAAATCACACATGTAGTCATTATGTCATGCAACACATTTTTTTCCAAAAACGAACATGTCCTTTCACAATAGCAAACCGAGATTGGAGAACTCTAAATGCGCGTTCTACATCTTTCTTGCATGCTTCTTGTTGTGTAGCAAAAAATTTGTTCTTCGGATTTCTTGGCTCGTGAATCGTTTGCACAATGGTAGACCATTTTGAATATATACCATCAGCCAAATAATAACTCATATTCAATTATTTTCCCTGAAGAATATAATGGACAGGAGGAGCAATACCTTAGAATATTATTAAGAACTTTGAAAAGTTTAAAGATGGCGTCGATCCTACTAAACGCATATCAATCCCTTCTCGTGTCGAGTATACATTTTTCGAGTCAGGAAATCCTATTATTGATTCTCCTACACAAGCATCTCCAGGTTTGTATTCATTTTCTGTAAACATCGATAGTAGCGACGAGCTTAGTGGCGGATTTACCTCTTTACGACCAAGTGGGATCAAGAAATCCAAAATGAAAAGAAAACTTGTTGATCAAACAACATCATTTATCAAACAATTTGAAGAAAGAAATAAACAACTTTTGGAGCAATTAAAGAAGACAAGCGCACAAAGACAAGACCATTTGGAGATTCATCATAAGAACTATGCTTTGAAAGAGCTGAAGATAGAAAACAAAATGTTATTTTATGACATGGATTCCATATCGGATCCAAATATTCGTGCATATATTCAGGGTGAACAAGCCAAAATTTTACAAAAGTTGAATGCTCAACAACAAGATCAACAAATTTCTCCTCCATCAACTTCGTTTGTACAATTTTTTAGTGATCTCGGTGGACAATGAAGCAGTTTAGGGGAATATTAAATTTATCGTATTTGTTGTGTTAAATTTTTTTATGTTGTTTATCTTTAATTTCAGTACTTGTTATGTATTTTTAAGTTTATTTTACTTTGCAATCTTTTTAAATAAATTTTTTAGTGTTTAAATAATTATGATAGTCAAATATATTTTATACATTTAAATATTAGTATAATGTCACATGCATATATATTGATAGTTGATAATATGTACACAAATACATTGCTAAATTAAAAGTATAAAATATAAATATTTAATATTTAAATAATCAATTTACAATTAAAAAAAGTCTAACTTCATAATGGAGTAAAATATGGAATTACTTCAAATATAGAGTAAAATATAAAGAAACTCTATTTTGAAGTGAAAAATAGAGTGAAACTGTAGATAAATTTACTCCAAAATAAAATTTGTATTAGAAAATGGAGTGGGTTGGAGGTTCTCTTAGCAAAGCAATTCTTGTAGATCTCTGTATATAATGGACTTGCTGGAATGGGCTGGATTTTTTTCGTGGACTTTTTTTTAGTCAACCATACAAATCTTGGGCTCTCAATTTTTGGAAGGACTTCCTTATCCTTTTTTGGTAAAGAGGTCTTCCTTATCCTCTATATAGATATTTTAGGAAAATATGTGTATAGATTTTTGACTAATCGATAGTCTATGATTTCTTTTAGTTAACAAATAATTTAAAATTAAAGATTTGATATTCTTGAATTTTTTTACTAAAAATAGCACTATTCTATTCTATAAAAACGTTATCTGTTGTCCAGATTAATATATCTCTTTGATATACTTTTACAAAACTGTCGAAAAATAAAATAAAACACATAATTTTCAACAATGATGGGGAAAATTTCATTGAAATCTGCGTTCATCGTCCTTTTAGCTTTTACTGGTTAGTTCAGTATTTTATATTTATTTTACATAATACGGAAAACTCAAATACCTCTAAACTTACAACATTTATTTACCCAATTAAAATGAGATTCATGATAGTAAACAATTAGATTGAAATACTTATGTTTATTACATCTTGTGTTGTAGTGATGATATCCGTAACAATTGAGATTGTTGAGGCGAAACGTATGTTACATGAAGAAACTTCTCTGCCTGTATTGCATCTTGAAGCTTCACCGCCGGTTGAGCCACTATGGGTTGATTTTTGTAAGCCACCATGCAATACATTATGTTTTGCTACGAATTGTTATTGCGTATGTCCTCCTCCAAAAATATAAATTATGATCGCAAGTGAATAAAAAAATATTGCTTGACATGTGGGTTGCTTACTTAAATTCATGTGATAATTGCGTGAATCAAACTACGAAACATAATCAATTGGATCGGGAAAAAAAAGAGATTTTTTGTTTTAAGATATCGAATTCTGGTTGAGTGATTGGTGATTTAGTGTGGCGAAAAAATCATATTTGGTCAAATAGCAAAGGTTTTTTCAAAATTACTGAAACAATCTTGAAAGTAGCCCTCGGCATAATATCTGGATCCAAAAAAATTAACCGAAACCGATCCGAAAAAAAGGAACCAAACCCGAACCGAAACTATAAAATATCTGAATGGATCCTAGATTCCTATATCCGAAGAACCAAACCGAATCCGAACCGAACCGAGAACCGAATGGATATCCGAAATACCCGAAATACAATTATATACCCAAAATATTAATTATATTTAGACTTGATAGTCCAAAATTACAATTATAAATCCAAAGATATGAGTTATTTTTATACCAAAATGATTGAGAGACCCAAAATAACCAAAATTTATGAAGTTTTTAGTTATACTCCCTCCGTTCCACTAAGATATATGTTTTAGAAAAAAAAATTGTTTCACAAAGATACAATTTTTGTGTGTTTCAATGTAAACTTTATGGTCATTTACCTATTTTACCCTTATTAAATTTTTGTCTTTTTGTTTTTTTTTCAAGTTCATTCAGTAATAATAATATTATTGGGAGGTTAAAACTGGTATTGTTAATTATTTCTTAAAATGTGTGTAAATGGTAAAACATACATCTTAGTGGAACGGAGGGAGTATTTATTAAGTTTTGTCCAAATTTTATTTAAATTTAACCAATTATATTCAAATTTAATTAATTTTTATTTTATTTTTATGATTTTTTGGATATCCAAAACCGAACCGAACCCGAATGGATCCGAACCAAACCGAAATTCTAAAATATCCGAATGGATAATAAATCTTAAGCCCAAAAATCCGAATGGATCCAAACCGAATCCGATCGGATATCCGAACGTCCAAAACTATTGAAACCATCAACCTTTTTCTTGTTCCAAAAAAGTTCAACAAACCCTTTCTTCAAAGGTTTGAGTTACCAACTAAAACGAGGTATACAAGGTCTAACTGAACTCCGTGCCCATTCTTTTGCAAGCTCGAACGATAAGACAAATGAGGGATAGTACTCCGAGTTCTGGAATCGTAATGAAGATGGAAGCAATTCTGATGAGGAAATATCAAATTAAGATGGTAACTCACTTTTGTGATATCCAATATTTTTTTTTTACCAACGTTGAGTTTGCTTAGTGGTTAAAAATGAGTGGGTATGTGCCTCTCCTACCAGCCCTGGGTTCGATTCCTGTTGGAAAAGATCTCCTCCGAATGAGTAATTTTAAAATAGAATGGTCCGGAACCTCAATAATTCAAAAAAAAAAAAAAATCTATTTTTTTTATCCTTTTCACATATTGAAGTAAAGCTTGTTTTTTAAAAAGGTGTAATGCAACAGCGAGGGTAAGTAGAAAGAGGGACATGATATACCCACGCGCACCTAAACAACGTGAAGCGCGTGTCTCTAAAATTACTGAAGGCTTTGCCCTTTTGGTAGAATGGAAAAAAGAGGGACGCTAAAAGGCGCGTGAGACTGATATTTTCTTCTTTTTTTGGTATCGAGTCTTGACCATCTTAAATCAACGATGTTGTGATTAACATTTAATCATCTTCTATTCATGCAATTGATCGCGTATATACCCAATTGATCACATATGTACTAAAGAAAAATTTATGATTTCAATTCAACGAAATGTATACATTTCATTTAAGCCGACAAAATAACTTTATTGTGATTAACAACGATTTATAGAAAGCCCAAACTGGACCCATTAATATGTGTTTTCATCAGTGAACATTCCCACTAACACCGAGTTTATGATCTCTCTCAAACTTATTTTAACAAAATTATTAATATAGGATGATAGTGGTCTTAGGTGAGGGTTTCTTTAATATTAAAAAGTCAAAAATTATCAATAAAATGTATAATAATAATAATGATCAATCGAAAATATAAAAGGGATGTGGGTCTCTTGTTACTGGGAACCCAAGATTAAGGGAGCACAATAAGAATCAACACAACTTTCAGAGTAGAGAGCATAAAGTATTTATTTCCATTTGTCTTCTTGAATATAATTATTTATTTGCATAAAGTATTATCATACGAACATGTATTAGCATAAAGTTATTTATTTACAAACATGTATGTATTGGGTCAACATGTTTTTTTATAGATATTTTGTTGGGCTAATTAGTCAACTGGCTATAAAAAAGAAGGTTGAAATTTTTGAAATCTAAAAAGAAACTGAGGGCATAGGTAATATTTATACAGTAACAATGTTATGTGCTCAGTATTTGGGCCTACCTACTAGTTACTACCATGTTAATCATTTTAATTAGGCATAAACAGAATCATTACATCCACAAATAAGAAAAAACTAGAAAAAAAACAAACAAAGAAACATCGCAAGTAATTTTACAATCGAACAAGAACAACACAATTTTTAAAATAAAACAATTAAAATCAAAACACGGGAAGAAAATTATTTTTTAAATACAAAATTTAATTGAAAAAAAAATGGCATCTTTGATGTCATTGTTGATGAGGTTAGCTTGAAAACAAATATTTTCTTGAAAAGAGAAAATTTTGATATTTTTGTAAACAAACACATCATCAGTCATTACGACAAAAGCCACGTCAAAAAGGTAAACACTTCAAACGAGACGATGTGGTCTAAACCTAATATAATATGATAATTATTCATATATTATATAGTCTTTATGTTAAATAACAAACCACCCAACTTCAATTAAAAAAAAAAAACCAAAACACCTAACTCTGTGACTCGGTGAGAGAATCCAAGAACCTCGTAATTAAACGTAAACTGTCCTCTAGTCCGACTCAAGATTTACGATCGTACCTTCATTATCCAACGACGACTTTGTGCTCATTTTCTTGACCTCATCAGTCGAATATATGAATAACTTCTTTGCCATTTTACAGAACTCACTGCACATTCAAGAGAGTATGTAAAAAAAAAAACAATCATAAAAACTAGAGAGACCGTAAGAGTTAAGATAGAGAAAGAGAGAGAGAGCATAAAAACAAGCACTAACTTCCATGGATCGTCTCCTACGAGCATCATATCTCCTTCATCGTCTGTAAACACAATTGCCCATTTGTCTTTTGGACTAAGCTCTCCTTCAATCTCAAACATTTTCTCTAACTCATTGATTAACTCATCGTATGATCTCAACAACGTTAAATCAACCGCACGTCCAACCGCTGTTCCTTGCTTTTGCACCTTTTCAACATACAAAGTGGCATTTTTAGAAGAAAAAATGTTTTCAAGTCTCTTTTTAAAATTTGAAGTAATAAAGATCAATGGTTTGTTTTACCTTGGTTCGGCTTCTTGTGGATGTTTGTTGCTTCTGCTCCGTCAGTGAGTTAGACGAGTTAGGATCTTGACATTTGGCAGAGCCAGAGTTGTTTGAATCCACACTAATAAGTTGCTTGTCAGGAGGAACTGGAGCAGAAGCAGGCTTGCTCATGAGATCGAATCCGAATAACCTACAGCAACTTGTGACCGGAGTCTCGGTTTTCTTGCATTGTGATCCGCTTGGAAACACTGGTTTGTTCGAGTTTCTTTCGGTTGTTGGATCTTGAAACAACAGTTTGAGTGATGGATTGGACTCGTGGCTCTGCGGGAGGCTGCTCAAGAAATTAGAAGCGACAGGATTCTCTGTGATTTCTGAAATGTTTAAAACATAAGTTTGACAAGCAGTTCAGACTAAAAATTCTATTACAGATAACCAGAATCAGTCATCAGAGTTAACCATGTCTAATGCACATTCTTTTGGCTTTCGTTTAATAAACTGTTTGTAGTAAATTCACAAATTGAAGAAAACAGAATCTTTCAACAAATCTCTCCCTCAATCATTCATTTTTGATATGGTAATTGTTTGTAATATATTGGACCTGGTTCACTTTAATAACCGATTCCGGTTATCTCTTCTAAATTTTGTTTTTGAAGGTACCTGAAATTGATGAACCAATGGGTCTGGACCGTTTGGACTTTGATTGTGGTTGAGCAGGCGTTGGGGTTAGCGCGGATGGTGGGAAAGGCTCGATCTCCCACGGTGAGACCTTGTTTGGTCTCTGAACCGAAGATGGCTCGTCCCAGTGGATCTAAAATGAGGAAGCAAAAGATTCAAAATTTACAGAAAGTATGCAACAAGAGTCATATGGTCTCTAGAAAAATTATTTCATATTCACTGAACCTGCAACGACCTCCATTTCGAAGCTGGCCATTGAGAAGATAGATCTCCAGTACCAACAATCGTACCCGTAAATCTGAAGAAGAAACCAGTCAAGATTTTTTCTAACAACAACAATCAAGAGAGGACTCCACAAATGACCAAAAGAGGAAATGAGAAATCTACATTCTCTCAGGAGAGTCTTCTCCTTCGAATCTCATCCTAAACCGCATACCGAGAGAAAACCCATCCTTCATTGCCGCCATATACTTGTTCAGACCGATTATAAATTGGCTTACCCTGAAAAGAAACGAAAGACGATATTAAGCTAATATCCCTTCACAGGCAACCAATTTATATATAAGATGCAAAGTTTAAAACTTTACCTCGGCTTATAGAAGACAACAAATAGAGTTTTTGTGTTAACAGCATGAGAAGCTGTAGCAAGAACTCCTAAATGCATACTCTGACTCGAGATAACGGATGCAGGCATAGTGCTCTGCTGCCTAGCTAAACGTCTCACCCCAACCCGTAAATCTCCGGTTTCACCCCTTAAAACGACATTACAAGATTACTATGGAGTGAAATCCGATAGCGAAAGGCTCAAGCTTTTTAGTTACCTCAAGAACACAAATGCATCTCCAGCCACAAGTCTTTTCGAGGTTACAAATGTACTCCAACCCGTTGTAAGTAAATGCCTCCTCGGTTGACCTTTAGAAATGAAACAAAACTCATTAGATTCATAAACTAAAGAAACTCTTACTAAAGAGTTTTTTTACCTCTGAATATATGCTTGAACCTCCATTCGTAGCCGTGAAGATCTCTAGCTACCAGCTCTTGGGTCGGTGTAGGTTGTGTCATATCCTAAAAATTGGGAGTCAAAATCAAAATGACAGACTGACTAAAGAAATATCAAAATCTGGAAACGGAGATGAAGGATAGAAGCATTTTACAAGTGAAGGCAAGCACTCAGTGGCGTGTTTTCGAAGAACAGAGAATCCACCATGAGTGCTTGTATCAGAAGCTGTTAAAATCTTAACAAACGAATCAACCGAGTGTTTTGCAGGTTCTAATAGAGGTGGATCAAGGTTTGTGGGTTCACTTTGCTGCCAAACAAAAAAATGGAAATCAAATTCACCGAATTGATCACATTAGTCAAAAAAAAATTGAACTTACATCTTCCTCTGGTTGTAATGTGATCTGAGCATAAACCTCGTCTGTCTCATGCTCTGCTTTTAACATGACACTAAGAACTCGACAGAGTATCTTTGGAGGAAGATTAAAAACAGGTATTTCTTGATCAACGACTCCTTGATTAGTCGAAGCCACCAACTGGAGGAAAACAAAAAAAAAAAGAGTCTTGAAATTGAGAAAGAAGAATATGGAAAAAGGAAGAATTTTGGAGTATTTTCAAGCTTTACTTGTTCCATGTGACCTTGAGGGAAGTAGAAAACTCTTTCACCATAACGAGGAACTTCCACAAGTGGCCCTGCACAAGCTTTCCACAGCTCCATGTACAATTGATCATCATAAGACCCTAAATTCAAAACAAAACAAAAAAATCCAACCTTCAAATTTCAAAAAAAAAGAAAGAAAAAAATGTTGACTTTTTCCCGAGAAAATGCTAGAAACAAAAAAAAAACACAAACTTGGGATAACTGAAGTCAATAGAGAAAAGGAAACTACTCTCTCAACTCACCTGATCTTCTGAAATCATCATCTACATTCGCCATCGAAGAAATCCAATCTTTTCTTCTAATTTCAATTACACAAGCAAACAAAACTAACGGGCAGTTAAAAATCGAGCTTCAAAAATCGAAACACTGAAAGCAATTAACACATCAGAGAAAAACACAAGAAGAAGAAGACAAGAGTCATCAAAGAAGGGTAAGAAGAAAGTAAAAAAAAAACTCTATTTTCTAACGAGACACGACGGTTATGTCTGTATTCATTACAGAACATAAATTCATTACAAAGCACTGTTGGATAAAATTTAATTTAATTTCTTTTTTTCGGGGTTTTTCTCTTTGGCTTTTCAGTTTCAGTTACGAAACCGCTCCTTCTTCCTTCTGCCTTTTTGTATTCCTTCTCCTTCTTTCAAACTCCGTGTCGCTTTGTCTATTCACTCACAAACTTCTTGCTGTTTTTCCTTCCTTGAAGTTTTTTAAAAGAAACGTATGGTCAATTATTGTGAGAGCGAATCTGGACCGTTAGATTTAAGGACAACGGTTCTTGTGCAGTTGTGCGTTAGTAGTAAATGTGAGTTTTATATCATGTCTTTTCGGTTTTTTCAGTAACCCTTACTACTCTCAATATACTAGTACTAGCTTCTTACCATAATAAGGCGCGTAAAGCCAAAAGCTAGTGGTGTTGATTTTTTTCTTTTAATTCCGTTACGAGTTCCGTTAGATTTGACGGAGACGTTACTTTCTTGCTTGTGTCTGGAACGTGGCAGGCAAACGTGTTGGCTCATGAATGTACCGGCAGAGATTTTGCCATCCATCGAACGTTATGGTTAAGAGCTTTGATAAGCGTGCGTTATTTCAGTTTTAGTCAAAAAGTCTATTCGACCTCTCTCACGCGCTCTTATAATGATGATTTTTGAGTTTTTTTCTGTTGCATAAATAAACGAATAGACTCAGCAAGAAGAGAACAACGAGACTTGTTTAATTCGAATCATAATTATAGTATTCTTTAGAGGCTGTCATTAAACACCAATATAAAGAGATACGTAACTTTATGGGATTTTTTTGTTTGTGTATTGATTTTTACATGTTAATCCAGTTTCGAGTCGACGTTTATATAATTTTTGTTCTCTGTAAATAAATTACAAAAATTATTTAATATGAATCAAAATTATTGTATTTTATAAAAACAATCATTAAACATGACATCAAAAATATTTCACATTGGTAAAATTGTACATTAAATAAAACCAAAAAATTATAATATCAAAAGAAACTTCATCTTGGTAACATTATTTTTTTAAACTACTACTCCCTCCGTTTTATAATAAGTGTCGTTTTACACTTATTTTTTTATTTTAAAAAGAGTGTCATTCTACAATTCTAATGTGATTTTGTATACGCAATTCCTATTTTATCCTTCATTAAAATATTATAACTTTTGAATTTAAAGCATTCACACTTAATATATTAATTAGGGATATATTTTTATTTTATGATTTTTTTAATTTGTGTGAAAATTGTCAGTTTGAAACAAATACAGTATTAAATTATTTGATTTTCAAAAAAGAAAAGAAAAGATTGTAAATTAATGTCAAAATAATGGAGAGTGGGAGATACGCGCGAGGAGCATATGCAGAAGACTATAGAAAAAGGCAATGCAGAAGTGGTCCCCACGTGGACACGTCAGAGGGAAGGCAATGGCCACGCTAGATTAAGCGAATCAAAAATATACACGTGTCATAGTATTAACTTCATTCACTGCTCGATTACAAAGTTTGTAGACATTTTCTGTTCTCCCCACACCTCATAGAGAGAGTAATTCCAAATACATTTTTTTTTTTGAAACTCTAAATACAATCAATCTTGAAAAGATAATACTTATGAGATAGCTCACGTAAATACAATGTTTTTTTTTCTTCAAATGATTCTTATCTGCATGGAATATTATGCATTACGTATCACATCAATTCCAATGATAACGTTAAATATTGCTAAATAAAGATAGTCTTTTTTTTTCTGACGAGATAGAAATAAGAGAATTTTATTTATTCAATTTCCATAATTGTACAAATAGATTGGACTGTTTCACTCCACTCCTGTACTTGTAAATCATATTCAATTTTGGTTTTTGGTAATAACTAATTCAATCAATAAAACCAACAAAACAAAAAAAACAAGCAAACTCTTTAAAAAAAAAAAAAAAACAAGCAAACTACCCTTGTTATATATAAAAAAAAAAACAAACTAATAGTAAATCCATTTAGTCCGAAAAACAAAAAAAAATCAAACTAAAAGTATTTACCAATGTTCAAAAAATCGCTAGACGCTAGTCGGACGGCCGGGTTCCGCCTAGCACCTAACCCAAAAATCAGCGATTAATCAATAATTAATCAGTGATTAGTTTTTAATATTATTTTATTTTATTTATATTAAAAATTAATATATAATGTTAAATATGCATTATTATGTGGAGAAATATGTATTAACAATACTAATATATTGTATTTTAATATTATTGTATTTAATTTATATTGAAAATTAAATATATGATATTAAATATAATTATAAAATTGAAATGGATACAAATCCAACAAAAATTCAATATTTAACATCATATATTTATTTTTTTTAATATAAATTAAATAAAATAATCAGTAATTAATCGCCGATTTTTTTAAGGAAACGTTGACTTTTGTTAAAAAGCGATTGACTGCCGAATTATCCGTACAGACACTAATCAGGACGGTGAGTCTCCGATTTACGACTAGGCGACCGCTTTTTAGAACATGAGTATTTACTAGTTAATTTTTTAGCCGTATAGTTTAATTTGGACTTAACTAATGAAATTAACTTAGTACAGATTTTAACATATCATATATGTTACATCCTGATATGAATTACATTTGTAAATACTTCAACGCAATGTATTATTAGTATTAAAATATAAAGACAAAACGAACAATAAAAGTAGAGGACCGTTTGCCTCAAATTGTTAGTTAGGAATATTATTATTCAAAGTGATTGGAAACGCACGGATGGGAATATAAACATTTTATTAATTTTCTATTTCTAATTGCTTAATTAATGGAATTAATTTTATAATATTTAGCTCTTTTTAAAAATATTACTTTTGATAGTCTATTTACTTTGTTGGGCATTAATTATAGTTAATAACTCATTTAGTCATAATAGCTACATCAATAAATAAAAATAACGAATATTCGATTTTAATTAGATATGTAAGTCTTAACTAATAGATCATCATAAAATTGTTTTTAAAAAAAGAAAGTGAAGTTCTGGGAAAATGACATCATGACTCATTTTATATTTGAATATACAATTAAAATTTAAAAAATTATTATAATTAAATAGAAAATAAAATAATGGTTATTGACTTATTGCATTTGGTGTTTAAAATTAATATAGTTGTAATAGAAGAGAGAGAAGAGAATCAAATGGTTGGCTTTAGTTAACAACACATTCGAGATTTGATTCCAACGTCATATCTATTATCTAAGTTTTTAATCATATATTACCTAAAAATACTGACTTTGTAATACATTTTCAGGTTCTTAATTGGTTAATTGAACATTACATATTCCAAGTTTTGAATATCTTCCACTATTCGTTTTATATTACTATAAAAAATTTACTTGGGAGTGAAGTCAAAACAAGATACGTACGGTGTTGGTAAAATATAAAAACCTAACATACAAAGTAATTTAGAACATCACCATCAGTGAACTCATATATAAGAGGGGTTTTTAACAATTTTTTTATGTTTATTTTATGATTAATAGAAATAGTTAAGAACCTCTATCAAATTTCCCCTCCAATGGTGATCTTCCCTTCTCCGACTTTGTCTCGTGTTCCCAATTACGGTCTTTGGCCCAGCTTTAGCGTTGGCAAAGGCATTGGTTGACCTCGATTGTGCACCGGAGGGAGTGGTATGTTTAAAACATTTAGCGGTGGGTTTAGAAGATTGAGCGACAGAGAGAGTGGTGTACTTAGAAGATTTAGCGGCAGCGAACCCCGATAGAGAAGCGGAGAGAGCGGTGGGCTTAGAAGATTGCACGGCGGAGGTACTGCTAGGCTTAGATTGAGCGGCGGAGAGATTCGATCGACCGGAATCGGGTTTGCTTGAACTGCAGGTCAATCCCATTCAAAACGGAATCGGAGGTGAGTCCACTCGGACGAATCTGAAGCGGAGTGATTGGTGATCTAAGATCGACATTAACAGTATCTTGCTTATCGTGTGTAAAACGATTCCACCGGGAACAATCGAAGAAGCAGAGAAGAGAAGAGGTCGAGGAGAGATAATCGTGAAAAAATAGAAAAAAAATTCGTCCAACCAGAAACCGCCACGTAGCTTAAGAACCAGTCTTTTAAACCTCTCCGCTAAGAGCATCATTAACCTTGATACCCAACAGGGTATCATTTGAATATTTTAATCATATATTTAATATTAATTAATTTGTTGAGATTAGATAAGAAACTCTTAATATTTATGTGTCCAATGGTGAGACTCATAAGGGGTTCTAAAAAATAAAATAAAAATTAATTTATTTTGAAAAAATTTACTTGGTACAACGATGATGACCCCCTTGAAGAGAACCATGGTCTCTCTTAAATGCCTGCGATGAAATGGTTCGGCTGATGATATTGTTAGCATCAACATCAAAGTAACCTAAATTCGTCGAACCTATCTTAACACCCTCAAGTCTCATTGGCTGAGCATCAGCCCCTTCCTCCCAATGCAAACCAGTATATACTTGTTTCTTCTCA
The DNA here is from genome assembly GCA_030161315.1 of Eutrema japonicum. NCBI lineage: Eukaryota > Viridiplantae > Streptophyta > Magnoliopsida > Brassicales > Brassicaceae > Eutrema > Eutrema japonicum. Next base: position 53,766,145 of record BSQW01000003.1, on the reverse strand, counting down.
AACTCTTCAGCCAAGACAAGCTGCTTCCTAAAAGACCGTGATTTTAACTTCCATCACTTTAGCTTCGTTTTCTTGACTTGCAAGTGCAACTCCATCACCCTCATCCTCCAGACGAGATTCTCCACCGGAAGAACGAAAATCATCCACAGAAACAGATCCAGCAGCAACTCCGAGAGAAACGCCATTTGTAGAAAATACTTCATGATCATCTGCATCTTGATTTGAAACTGATTCTCCAGCGCCCAAAACCTGCTGCATCAACTCGCTACTAGCACTGCTAGCTCTCCTCGACTTGATAATAGCAGTGTGTGGTGTAGGAACCAATCTGGAAGCAGCCACAACAGCCGCAAGCGCCGCGCCGGGCTTCACATTCGACCGCACTCCTGCGAATAGCGACGGCAATGGCAACTGTCTCAAAGAAGAAGAAGAAGTCGATGCCGAATTTCGCCGCGTCGGATCGCTTACGCGAGGATATCCGCGATATACTTGAGAATCCATGGATTCAGGTCTCGCCGAAACGTTGGAAAGAGCTTCTGATAAGCGACGAGTCGGATCGTTTTGATTCCGCCGGTTAACTTGGTCTCTAGCTAACGGCGGCGATGATGGAGGAGAAGACGACGCAGATGAAGAACAAGAATAAAAGAATCAAGGATGAAGATTCAATCAATTTCGGACCAAATTTCAACTTTCAAAACTCGAACAATCGAAGATGAAGATTCAATCGATGAAGAGAAGAAGAACTTACCATGATTCAATCGATCGATGAAGCGAAATTTTGTCGAGAGAGAAAGAAGATGAATCGCATAGGGAGAGAAGGGAGAGAAGGGAGAGAGGAGAAAAAAAAAAAAATTCTGAAATGAAATGAAAAGAAAAATACACGGTCCATTCAAAAACAGCTGCGTGTCTTCTTGATACGTATCAAGAAGATCAACCCACTGATACGTATCATAACACTTTACCATTTTTTTTTCTTTTTTCATTTAATTTTTATGACTTGATACTGTCCAAATCTCACCGTTAATCATGGTCTAAGGAGCGGTTCTAAACTTTTTTACCCATTTTCATTTATTTTTAATCAGAAAAATACTAATAACTCCATCTTTTTTTTGCTAAGAACCTCTGATGGAGGTACTCTTTTAATATATATATATATATATATATATATATATATATATTATATGTATCAGAGTAAAGCAAATAATACTATTTCGTTCATATTAATTTAATATGCGAGGAATGACCCTTCCGTTCACTTAGAGTGTAAGGTCATAACTCGTAGGGAATCTCTAAAACACTAAAACTCATGGACCTGGCTAATAAAGATATCAAAAACAAGACTAAAATTCGGATTAATTATAATATGGTTATCTTGGTTACCATCGGTGCAACGGATCCGATCCATTTATTCGGCTTGGATTTAGAGATTAGATTCGTGTATTCTAAAATGCGACTTGTCAATATACAATTCAGAAGAATGCGCTTGGATTCACGCTTTCTTGTTATGGTTTCAGTTTTCGAAATTATCATAATAAAATTTTACAGAGATAAATATGTCAACAAGATATACATTTGGCTATCACAATAAAAACTTGGCAAAGAATAGTTATCCCATTAAGAGAAATATTAATGCCCAACATGCATCGATCTTAACAGATCATTTTTTATCAGCATTATAATTGAAATACTATTTCTTTCATCAATATCTGTAATAGAAAATAATAATTAGTAATAACCGAGTATTATTGCATATGTGTGGACCGGGAAAACTCAGGATATCTTATGGAATCTTTCTATAGTCTAGTCAAATTTGTCAAACTTATATATGCATAGACGATGACATTTTGTCAAACTAAAACCTCACATGGAGAATACTACATCTATAGGCATGTTCCGACCAGCTTATTAAATATGTTTCTGCATAAATATATAATGAAATGCACGAGATTTTTAAATAATAATTCGTACGAGGAGACATATGCACATATTTAAAATCCATTCTCTAGCTCTTCTTCTTCTTATGTTACGTGTCGAGTAATAAATTGCATTTTTTTGCATGCACATGTTCTGAAACCTCAACCCGAAGTGTGATCTCCTCACACACACGTGGCAATTGGCAAATAATCCCTCTGTTTCTAATTGTTTAATGTTTTAGAAAACAAAATTGTTTTAAAAAGATATATTTTTTAAAGTTTTTATGTATTTTTTATTAGTTAATAATGATGATGAATGTAAACTTCAAAAAAAAAAATTAAGTTTATTGAATTACTATTGGTTTAGAGTTATAGAAAATTGTTAATGACAAAAAATAATGGATTTATAATCAAATTTTAATGTATTTTTTTAATATGTGTGAATTTTTTTAAAAATCTATTAATAAAAAACAGAGGGACTGAAGGAGTATGTGTAAACGCAAGGAATCACGTACGTATGCTATTAATTGGTGTTCACTTATGGAACAAATATTAATGAATGATACATCAGTTCATATATTGTTTTTTTCATCGATATTTTAAACCGTATTATCGTTTAACATTTTATATCCAATTGCAAAATAAATCCTATAAATAACAGTTTCATTGATAAGGTATTTTCGTAAGATGCTCGTCCGTACAACTCCTACGATACGTTTTCTTGTAGGAAAATCTCTTTGAGATCCATCCACCGAATAATAATAATAGTTCGTACCATTTTTTGTTTCTTTCTATTTTTTTTTCAAGCTCAATGGATCACATCACGAAATAAAAGTTATTCGACTGGACTATTATACTTAATTAGTATCTAAATGTAATATCACGAAATAATCCAATTATATTCCAACTTAAAAAAACATATTATTTCATTACGTACTACTAATGCTAAACAGTAAACTGTTACCACAGTTTAATGTTACAGCAAAGAGTTATTTTGCATATAGAAATTTCTATAAGTAGAATTAAACATATAATTTAAATGTGGAAACATATCTAAAAGCTGTAAAATAGAAACTTACTAGAGAAATTAAACATATAATTTTTTATTATATAAAAATATATTTATTCAAATTTGTTTAGATATTTCTTTTGTGCGGGTTTTTCCTCTAGTTTCTCCCCACTCCATGATTGCCTTCTTTTATAAAATTAATATATAGTATATGATTTGGTGGATGTTTATTTAATATATAGTATAAAATTAGTATATGTTTCTTTATTACTTTTTCCATTATATTCAAATAAAGGCACCTCACATGTGTGACGAAGGATTGGTCAAATTTTATTGAAAAAAATAGGAGGAAAACATTTAAATATTAGTCAAAGAAGTTAACACTCCATTTGTAATAGGAAATCTGGTATTCTTACACTGCAATGTCTTATTAATCCAATGTAGGTAGACATTGTTAGAGGGGTGATTAGCACCCCCTGGTTTAACTCGGTTCGAACCGAGATCGGTTCAATTAAGACCGGTTTACGATGGTTCGGATCGAGGATAAGTCGGCCCGAAAACATTGGGCCGAGCTCAGAATCTCGCTGAAAGCCCACCTCGGCTACCGATCTAGGCCCATCACAAGCCCGGTCCGTTACAATAGATAAAACCGGAATATTTCCCTTTTCCCACCGATCTCGGAAAAGGAAATATTCTCTTCGGTTGACTCATCGAGATATCAGGAATTTATCCTTATCTCGACGAGAAAACCGGAAGATTTCCTTTTCCTAATCGAACTCGGAAAAGGAGAAATCCTCCTGTCAACCGCCTCAAAAACACTATAAATAAGGAGGCCATCGCCTCATTCTGGGGCATCCACAACTTCCACGAAGACAGAGAATATAAGAGAGCTCATTACCGATCTTGAATCCTTTTGTCTTGACCTTACTTAAACTCTGTTGTAACGCCGACCTTGATCAATAAACGAGATTCCGATTAAAGTACTGTTTTACCCCTTTTGTGTGATTTACGGATCAACAATTGGCGCCGAACTGGTTTAACAATTGGCGCTAGAAGGAGGGGGCAAGAAAAATCTGGTGTTTATGAAGAATTATTTTAAAACCCTAGAAATCCGACAAAGCCTCCGACTCTTCTCGTCATGTTCAACGCCAGCTCAATCCGAGATAAAAACAATAACAACCAGCTCAACGCCATGAGCAAGATGAGGAAACAAGCGTGACATGTATGCCAAGTAACATGGTATGAAGAAGACGTGCCAAGTAACGTGATCGTGACAAGGAGGAGTACGCGAGGGAAACGACAAACACACCGAACTCATCAGACCGCAGCCATTGAACACGCCGAGCTCGCGGAGGCAAACTTATCGTACCGCCGATCTCGAACTCAACGTGACGAACTCACTTGCCGAGCATGAAAACCACCATGACCAGAGAAGATGTAACTTGCATGCCGACTAGGAAGCACCCGATGCTGACCTCACTCACCATCACCGCCGACATGAAAGAAGATCAGATTTCTCTTTTTTGTTGGGCTTGCCCAAAGACGTCATTCTCAACGATGCAGCTCCAACGTAGTCAAATTCGGTAAAAAAAAAAAAAAAAAAAAAAAAAAAAAGGACATCCACTGATAGATCCAGCTCGTCACTTATCGATTATAGCTCGTCTACAGAGCTCCCTGAAATTCAGGTATTTTTTATCAAATTTTTTACTTGTTATTCGAAGATATTTTCTTTTCAGATTATATCATAGGATCCGTTCCTTCAAGCCGAACTTAAGCAGTTCGCCGAACTCGTACAGTTCGTATCATCAAGCCGAACTTAAGCAGTTCGCCGAACTCGTACAGTTCGTATCATCAAGCCGAACTTAAGCAGTTCGCCGAACTCGTACAGTTCGTATCATCAGGCCGAACTTAAGCAGTTCGCCGAACTCGTACAGTTCGTATCATCAAGCCAAACTCAAGCAGTTCACCTACCTCCCAATCGAACATATCGCCTACTTCGCAGTAAAGCAGCTCGTGGTCGTAGCTCGACGATCCGACAGTAAGGTAGCTATTGGTCGCAGCTCGTCGGTCTAACAGTTAGGTAGCTCAGTCGCAACTTACTCATCATGCAGTCACAGTTCGCCGATCTCGCAGCCCCACCTAACTCACGGCCACAGCTCGCCAACCCCCTGTTCGCCAAACTCACGATCGCAGTTCTCCGACCGCACAGCTCGCTGACCCCGCAGTATGGCAACTCGTAATCGTAATTCACCGATCTAAACAATTGGGCAGCTCGCAATCACAGCTCGCCGACCTCACAGTCCCGCACGAACTATCGAAACCGAACTTGGAAAAGCCGAGACCGACCTCGCACCTAACTAACAAACGCCGAGCTCAGTCTCGAGCTCAATCTCTCGTCTTTAGTAATTTTTGCAGGAACAAAGACGAACAACGTCTAAAAGGAAATTCGACCAGATGCTGATTTCAACTCCAATCGGGCTAAAGAAATCCGCCGAACTCGAACACTCCTTCGCCGAACTGAGGGGGGGACTAATTGTTAGAGGGGGATTTAGCACTCCCCCGGTTTAACCCGGTTTGAATAGAAATCAGCCCAACAATCAACTTCAAGGCCCATCGAAACCGATCTACGTAATTAAAGAGAAATTTCCTTTAATTAATAAAGAGAAGATTTCCTTTATTTGGATAAAGGCAAATCCCGGAAAGAAAGGAGATTATCCTTATCAGCTTCAAGGAAAAAGGATAATTGCCAATACAAAGTCAAGAAGGAAAAGGAAGAGCTAAGGACTTCAAGACTTATAAATAAGGAGGCCATCGCCTCATTCTTAATCATCTCAAAATCCCATCACATCCTTTGTAGCAACACTACAAGAAAACAACGGATTTGCGATGGACAAATCCATAGCAAATCCGTCGCAAATCACGTTTTGCGACGGAATTGCGACGACACGACTTCCGTCGCAAATCAGTCGTCGCAAAACAGTTTCCCTCGCAAATCCGTCGCAATTTTGCGACGAACCATTTGCCCTCGCAAATTTGCAACGGAAAATATCCGTCGCAAACCCGTCGCAAATTTGCGATGATAAATACTCCCTCGCAAATTTGCAACGGATACTTTCCCTCGCAAATCCGTCGCAAAGTTGCGACGAGATAATTCCCTCGCAAAATTGCAAAGGCAACTTTCCCTCGCAAATCCGTCGCAAATTTGCGACGAGATAATTCCCTCGCAAATTTGCAAAGGCAACTTTCCCTCGCAAATCCGTCGCAAATTTGCGACGAGATAATTCCCTCGCAAATTTGCAAAGGCAACTTTCCCTCGCTAATCCGTCGCAAATTTGCGACGAGATAATTTCCTCGCAAATTTGCGAAGGCAACTTTCCCTCGCGAATCCCTCGCAAAATTGCAATGGATTTGCAAGGAAAATTGAATTTTGTAAATTAAAAAAAAAAATAAGAATTTAATTTAAAAATTGAATAATAATTAAAATAATTAAAATATTAAATTTAAAAACATAATTATATAATTTAGTTATTACAAAAAGTGCATAATTGTTTTAAAAAAAAACAAAATAAAATGTTTACAAAGGACTGGTTCCGGTTCCGGATCCGGTTCCGGTTCCGGTTCTGGATCCGGTTCCGGTTCCGGTTCCGGTTTCGGTACCGGTTCCGGATCCCGATCCCGAAGGGTTACGTGCTTCGCGAAGTCTTGCAAAAGCCGGATCCTTCTCAGCAAAGTAATCCATGAAAGCATCATAGGAATTAATCTTCTCGGCCTGATTCGTTAGCATCTCGGCCTGACTCGATAGCATCTCGGCCTGACTCGTTATGATCCGGTGTAAATCGTCTTGGGATGGACGCGAAGCCGATGTAGAAGAAGCTTCAATTTGCGGTTGAAGCGAACCGACACCGTAAATTCTTCCTTTTTTGCGTGGAGAAACCTATGAAAGACAAAAAAACAAACATTATAAATATTTCTAAAAATATTTAAATACAATACAACAAATTAATTTTTAAATACGTACCTCGGTAAAAATTTGGTTCTTCACGAAAGGAGTAAGGTCGCAAGATGCTGTGCTCTCGGGATCATCACTATCGACGGTCTGAGATAACAGTTCGAGCCGCGAAGTGACATCGTGGTAGATCTTCTCCGAGCGTCCATCGATAAAAGAGCCATCCGGTTTCCGTTTTGTCTCCTCGAGAACCGCTAACAAATCCGGAACTGATGATCCGGTCTTTGCGGCCTAAAAAAAATTCATAAATTCATAACATTAAATTAAATTACGAATGTAAGATTTTTTTTTAAAAAAAACTTACTATGTTTCGGCCCCGTGCTTTAAACGAGGTTTGTCCTGAACGATGCTTAGAAGGCCCGTAACCATCAGGATCAGAGTATCGGGCCTTGCGACTATCGTCACTCTTCTTCTTGCTCTTTGGATCCATCCAATATCGAACAAGACCGTTCCAAACAAACGGATCCATCCACTTAGGCTTCGACTCATCGCCTTTAATCTTCCACTTTTCTATCCAACGCCCAACCTGACCGCACATACGAGCCTTCAACTTCTTTTCAAATTTTTTACGGACCTCGCCGTTAATTGCAAAATCCCAATGAAACGATTGCTATAACAAAAAAAATAAGAAGTTAAATGCATAAAAAATATTATTAATAATAATAAAAATAAATTTAATAAAATTTAGAAAACTTACAGCAAACGTTTTATACCAACGTTCAATGATATATTCCGGTGTTTGCGAGTAATTGGCATGCGGTTCTTTGAAATCCGTTTCAAAGATCGAACGGATCTGAGCAGCCACAGCTCCATCATCATCAAACCTGAAATTAGAAAATATAGTAAATTTTAAAAATAAAATTATGATAATTGTAAACAAAAACATAAATAACTTAGAAAATATTAATTTTACCATAACGTTCCTGGAGGACGGCTTGGATCGAGTCGTGGTAGACTATCATGACCAGGACTCTCGAGAATCTGCTCTATCACAATATCAATGGGGATGGAGTCAGCCGCGGGGTTAGACGGTGCGGGATCCGCCGGTGCTGGGGCAGGCTCCACGGTCTCAGGAACAGCAGTAGTCGCAAAATCCATCTGTATAACAGGAGGAGTACTTGTGGAACCCATCGAAAGAAATCGAGTATAGTCGTTACCTCGAAATCCCGACATCTACAAAAAAAAATTTAATAATTAATTCATATAATTATATTATAATTTAGAAAATACAAAAAAATTACAATCAAACTAATAATTTTATATAATGTCATAATAATTATAAAATTATCTAATCTAAATTCATACTAATTAAAATACAAATTTAACAACCTAATATATAACATATCTAAATCTAACAATCTAAATTCATCCTAATAAATACAAATATAATAAATATAATTTTTTAACATATCTAAAAAACTAAAAAACTAAATAATCTAACAAATCTAAGAAACTAAATAATCTAACAAAATCTAACCATTCTAAAAATCTAAAAATCTAAATTAAATACAAATCCAAATCTAACAAATCTAATTTTTTTTTCACAAATCTAACAAAGTTCACAAATCTAACAAATCTAACAAAGTTCACAAATCCAATTTTTTTTTTTTTTAAGATAACAACATATATTTTTGAAATAAAAAATGAAATTAAAAAAGCTAACTTACCTTCGCCCAGGAGAAGAAGAGGTCGCCGGAGGGAGAGGGGAGAGGAGGGGACTCGCCGGAGGGAGGGGTCGCCGGAGGGAGAGGAGGTCGCCGGAGGGAGAGGAGGTCGCCGGAGGGTAACCCAAGACTCGCAACCAACCTCTGTATTTCATAGTAACTCTCAGCGGAAATATTATCTTCTGGCAAATACTCTTTAATTAGCTCAGCCCATGAATCCATGCAAATCTCATTTAGGTTATGATCACTTTTAATTGTCATCATCCTAGATGCCAATGATAGTTTAGACTGCCCTTCTCTACATCCATCGTAAATGGGCTGCTTCGCAGCGTCTAACATATCATAAAAACGCTTTGCTTCTATGTTGGGTTCTTCCCTAGTATTATCATCAGCAAATGCAGTTGTACTTTCATGAAATGCATCTGTAACCATATCATGAAACCTATTTCCCTGTTGATACCCTTCATCAATATTTCCGAATAAATGATCATGCCCATAATTATAACTAGGTTGATCAACGCCATGACTCGTACTACTACTTCCAGCATCAACACTACAATCTTCCCCATGCGAAAACCAGATATAATAGTTTGGCTTAAATCCTCTATTATATAGATGCCTCTTCACAGTATCAATATCCACATATTGGGTGTTCTTGCACTTTCTACATGGACAGAAAATTTTACCGTCACGAGTCGCACATGGTTGGCTTGTCGCCTGGTACATGAATGCTCGCAACCCGTCCCGATACTCTTTCGTCACTTCACCCGTCCCTGGATCTCTTTGATTGTACATCCATGATCGTAATGCGTATATTTCGTGCCCCGAAGACATTTTTTAAACATTCACCACTCAAAATATATATATCAAAAAAAATTTTTTTTTTTTTTTTTTGAAATTTTTTGAAATTTTTTTTTTTTGTTATGAAAGCTCTCAACGTGATCTGTATATATAGGATTTCAAAATAAATTGCGACGGATTTGAGACGGATTTGCTACGGAAATTTGCAATGGATTTGCTACGGAAAAGGATTTGCAAGGGATTTGCAACAACTTTGCGATGAAAATTAATTTTTCTTTTAAACGTGTTCCACCTACCTTGCCTAACTCAACCTAACTGGTTCCATCGCAAATCCCTTGCTAAATTCCGTAGCAAATCCGTCGCAAATTTGCAATGGATTTGCTACGGAAAAGGATTTGCAAGGGATTTGCAACAACTTTGCGATGGAAATTAATTTTTCGTTTAAATGTGTTCCACCTATCTCACCTAACTCCACCTAACTGCTTCCATCGCAAATCCCTTGCAAAAATCCGTAGCAAATCCGTCGCAATTTTGCGAGGGACATTTGCCGTCGCAATTTTGCGACGGAGTTGCGACGACCACTGTGGTCCTCGCTAATCCCTCGCAAATTCGTCGCAATTTTGCAAGGTATTTGCGACGCCCGTTTGGCCCTCGCAAATTTGCGAGGGATTTGCGACTCTAGATATTCCCTCGCAAGTTCGTCGAAAATGTGTTGCAAAATCGTCGCAATTTGCGACGACTTTTTCCCTCGCAAAATAGCGACGGATTTGCGACGACTAGTTAGTCACTCGCAAATCCGTCGCAAATCCCTCGCAAATCCGTCGCAAATTTGCGAGGGATAATATCCATCGCAAATTCCATTGCAAATCGACTGTTTTCTTGTAGTGCAAGAACTACGTTTTGGCTTGATCCCTATTTGAAGGGTACGTAGGCAGCCTTCAACGGCACAGCTATAAATCTAATAAAAATAATTCTCCTAAACCCTAAACTGAATTCGCCGATCGAGGATACGATATGTGCGAATTCTGGTTCCTTCAATTGGCGCTAGAAGGAGGGGCCAAGAAAAATCTGGTGTTTATGGAGAATTATTTTAAAACCCTAGAAATCCGACAAAATCTCCGACTCTTCTCGTCATGTTCAACAATTCTCCAACCACCGACATGGGCATCCGATCTTACCACAATTTTCAATCTGAGATCAAAAAAAAAAAAAAAAAAAAAAAAAATCACTGTGACGAACTACGTTGCGGAATAGAACGAGTTGCCGAACACAACACGCCGAGCTCACTCCCATGAGCCCACAAACACCGAGTTCGCACCCGCCGAGCTCACGATCACGATAAAGAGATCATGAGCCTATTCACGTTCAAGACGAACATGAGACCACGCCGAACTCGCGGTACGCGCCGAACTCGCGGTACACTCCGAACTCGCGGTACACTCCGAACTCGCGGTACACTCCGAACTCGCGGTACATGCCGAACATGGCACATGCCGAGCATGAAGACATGTCTAGCATGAAGACGTACCGAACTAGACACGCCGAACATGAGAGATCACGTTCTCATACGGCCAATAACGAGCAAAGAGAGCATGACGGGAGAACGAGCTCACGAACCACGTGACGAGGAGAAACTCACCATAAACGAGCTTGCCGAAGAGGAGAAACAAATGCCCACGAGCTCGTCGAGAGAGAACCGAGCTTAACGAGCTCGCCGAACTCGACATGCCGAGCTCATAATCATGATATGCCGAGCTCAAAACCACAACAAAGATCCACCGAACTCACCGAGACCGAGCTCGTGGGAGACAACAAACTTACCGAGACCGAGCTCGTGGAGGATGACGAACTCATCAAGAAAACGAGTTCGTGACAAGCTCATGAGGAGCAACGTGCACGATCATAATGTGCATGCACCACCATGCAACATGACGACCACGTGAAGAGGAGACGACCAACATAAGGAAAAACGCAATGATGACGATTCCTCGAAATCCGCGATCGAATAAGACAAATCGACACGCGACTCTTCGAATTCCACAGCAAGAGAAGACGAATCGACACGCGCCTCTTCGAATTCTGCGACAAGAGAAGACGAAACGACGCCCTCTTCTCAAGAAAAAATACCGAGCTCGAACGTTCAGGGCCGATACCAAAAACTCACCGAATTCGAAAGTTCGTGAAATCGATTCAACCGTGAGAACCCCAATCTAAAGAGGATCCGTCCTTTCAAGCCGAACTTAAGCAGTTCGCCGAACTCGTACAGTTCGTATCATCAAGCCGAACTCGTACAGTTCGTATCATCAAGCCGAACTCGAAACAGTTCGCCGAACTTATACAGTTCGTATCATCAAGCCGAACCTAAGCAGTTCGCCGAACTCGTACAGTTCGTATCATCAAGCCGAACTTAAGCAGTTCGCCGAACTTGTACAGTTCGTATCATCAAGCCGAACTTAAGCAGTTCGCCGAACTCGTACAGTTCGTATCATTAAGCCGAACTCGAAACAGAATCTGATCAGATCATACCGATCTCAGTTTTAACCGAGCTAAAGAATACTCCCCAAAAATTCGCCGAACTCATAAACTCCCTCGCCGAACTGAGGGGGGGACCAATTGTTAGAGGGGGGATTAGCACCCCCTGGTTTAACTCGGTTCGAACCGAGATCGGTTCAATCAAGACCGGTTTACGATGGTTCGGATCGAGGATAAGTCGGCCCGAAAACATTGGGCCGAGCTCGGAATCTCGCTGAAAGCCCACCTCGGCTACCGATCTAGGCCCATCACAAGCCCGGTCCGTTACAACAGATAAAACCGGAATATTTCCCTTTTCCCACCGATCTCGGAAAAGGAAATATTCTCTTCGGTCGACTCATCGAGATATCAGGAATTTATCCTTATCTCGGCGAGAAAACCAGAAGATTTCCTTTTCCTAATCGAACTCGGAAAAGGAGAAATCCTCCTGTCAACCGCCTCAAAAGCACTATAAATAAGGAGGCCATCGCCTCATTCTGGGGCATCCACAACTTCCGCGAAGACAGAGAATATAAGAGAGCTCATTACCGATCTTGAATCCTTTTGTCTTGACCTTACTTAAACTCTGTTGTAACGCCGACCTTGATCAATAAACGAGATTCCGATTAAAGTACTGTTTTACCCCTTTTGTGTGATTTACGGATCAACAGACATTTGTTTCATAAAATCCGTTTCTAAAGAATCATTGAACTAAATTTAAATTTGATGCCTAACTAACTCGAAATAATTGATTCGATACATATAAAATTCAATTTGGAAAAACTATATTTTGCTGTTGAGTACCATAAACGCTTAGCAGTTAGCACCGTATATAAACGAAAAAGAAAGGAAAACAACACTCTAGCTAGTTCTCTAATTATTGAACACTACGTTTGAGTGGGTTCATTGGATCTACTTTAGCCAATCCACACAAAATCACAAACTTGCATTTATAAGATAAATTACAAAAAGAAGAAAGTTACTATTAACAAATGCTTGATCCATTGTTTGAAATGCCATTTTCTTATATTATAAAAGGAAAGGGAAAATAACAAAACGAGGGGACCAGATGATAAATCACATGATCATATCATATGACCAGAGCCGGCCCTGAGTCCCCTCGTTTATCATCTCTTTCTCACTGCCAGGATGTGTCTCAATCATATCATTATTTACAATCTAACACATAATATAATTATAAATGTCTAAATAATATAAATGACAATAATTGATATGTGAGGGGCACTAGACAATATACCACCCTCCTTTATTCATGTGTTGTTAATTACGACATCGTTAAATAAGATTAGACAAGAGTTTAGTGGTCCATATGATTAGCACCAACAATAACCTCCTAACCTCTTGTTCCCCATTTTCTCTCATTTCCCCACTAATCGACTTGAAAAGTTAAATATTTTGTTACGCAAAATTAAATAAAAACGAATATCTATATATTGTTAAATTAACTTATGGGCAACCATCCAATCGAAGCTGTCAGGGCTCCGATTACAAGCCCATTTGATAGGCCCACATATCAACTAGTTTTCCAGATCGAACATTTTTTTTTTGTTTTTTTGGGGGTAACATTTAAGAAAAATGCTTTCTCCATGACCATCAGACAACGAGAAAATGCACATAAACACATAGTACCGTACAGAGATCATATGCTTTGCTTCAAAGGAAAAAAAAAAAAAAAAACCCCCCATGAAAATTCCAAAGCCAAACAAAGAAATTCAAGTTTTGCATGATATTGCTATTCTCTCATCTAACTTCCAAATGATATGAAACTCCCGATTTAAGACCAAAAAAAAACATGGGTTTTCTTCGCAGATGCAATGCAATGTTATGTTGCTGTGTTTTCCTCCTCCTTCTCTCCTCACATCCATCTCTCCTGACAAAACATTTTATAATCATATCAAGATTGATCCCCAAATTCAAAATCAACAAGAGAATTACACAGATTTGAAAACATTCTTCAAGTAATTGACGACTTACTTCAAGCAATTCTACAGTTGTAAGCATTGCACAGCTGGAGTAAAGCTGCTTGGTTAGCTTCTACGAGATTGTCACCAATAATCTGAGGGTATCTACCAGGAGAAGCAGAAGAAAGCCTGGCCAAAGAAGCAACCAAGAACTGCTTTGGATCTTTAACGTCTTTAAGAGGATCCTCCTCCTTTTTCCCAGCATTGTGAAGATTCACAAATGCAGCTGTGTATCCAACATTCTCTGAGACTTCTGGCATTTCAGGTTCATCGACAGCTCTTTCCTGCTCAGGCCGTGAAACAAGTGTCACGATACTATCAAGCATGTTACCCCACAGTTTAGCAGCTGCTGGATCCAGAAGAGCTGCAGTCTCACTTATGAGTCTTGTTGCAGCTACTGCAGTTAACTTTACCTCAATAGTTCCCATGATCAGTTTCAGGTTCGGAATCCAGAAATGCTCCAAGATAGTAGTGAAGATGTTCGGCTGAACAGTATTCATAGTGTCAACTAGATAAGCCGGTCCGTGCTTCACCAAGAAGAGGGACATGAATACTACTAGCGACTTTTGGAACTTGACCGTCTTTTTGTTTTGAAGGCGTGTGAATAGAGCACTCCATACACCCGTCATGTATGGTGCAATCACACTGTAGTCGAGATACTCAATAACCGTGTTAAGGATATAAAAGCCTTGCTCATCCGTGCTAGGTGATGAAACCAGCTTTTCGAATATCCCCAGCACTTGACTCAACCGATTCTCTTGAGTGACCTCATGAGGTGCTTTCTGCAGGAAAGCCTGCAGCAAACGCACAAGAGCTGGAACATTGCCGCTTCTCTTCCATGACTCTGGCGAGAGGAGCAGCAAGAAGATCTGCATGTAGTTCGGTGAGAGAGGTGGTCTGTTCAACTCAACAAGCTGAGCCAGCAGCTGAAACGCGTAAGGCAAGAACTCTGTGATATCATTGGCCAAAATCATCTCGAGGCTTGGGAAGAGACTCGCCTCAAATGCAGATAAAAGAGAACTATCACGTTCACATGCCCGTCGAACAAGTACAGCCACAGACTCAAAGATATAGTGATTAAATGTAGGATTTTTAGGGTTATTGCAAACTTCACTGAGAACAGAGGTCAATCCCCGGATGCAAGGTCCAGCAACCTCACCACTGATTTCAGCAACACCAAGGACCCGCATTATACACTTCATAAGATATTGATTCTCCTCTGACTCTGTAAACTTCAGTGCAGCAAACAGGTTCGTCATCAACTGCAGCAAAAACGGACTTATATCACTAGCGACATACCTACTCTTTCCACCTTCGTCCTTCACTAGCAAGAGCTTCTCTATGCAGCTAGCAGCATATGAATGGACAACGTTTGACTCTGCTTTAAGGAACCGGACCAGCTCTGGGAACAACTGAATTGCAAAGGGCTTTGGTAGATGACTACGAAACATTGTTAAGAACTTCAAGGACCCTGCCTTCAGCATTGGAAAACTGTTGACGTCGTGGCTTTGCAGCTCCGGGAGAATAATGTTTGCAAAGAAGCTTTGAACATCAATGAGATCTGTAGACACAGACGCACCCCCTGCCTTCTTAGTAGCCAGAGAGACGACCAAGTAAATTGCACAATCCTTATCTTTCCACTGTGCAGCCGGATTTGTAGAAAATGAACTCAAGAGTTTCTGTATCTCAAGAGAAACTACTTCTGTCACTTGTCTTTTGTAGTTTGTGGCAAGTCCCTTGAGTAGCTCACAAGCTATTCTCCTTCTAGTGTCCACATCACTTCCCTCCATGTCTCTACGGATAAACTCTATATAGTTCATCTCGAAAAGTTCTTCATCTTCATCCCTCAAAGAAACATTGGGAATCACAATGCTTTGGCAAATCTCCTTGATTACATTGTCACCTGCAAACAAAGCATGGTGCGCACTTGTGCTAACAGTGGTCAAAAACTTGATTGCCGTAGTAGCTAGTTGGTCCCTGCTAGGAGACTTTGACACATCTCGGAGTAATGTCCAGACAGCTGATGCAAAATCCTTCAAATAGCCTTGGAATTCTTCTTCGTACTTCTCCATATACAGGTTAATATTCTCACAAACGGCAGAGCGAAGATCATCAACAAGTGTTAAACCATCTGGTGTGGTTTCTAAAGCAGGATAATTTGAGGATAAACACTTCTTAAACACTCCCATCCACTGGTTCATATGATCCTCGAAAAACTCCGGCAAGTCCTGAAAGTTCAACGAGAAAAATATCCTGCAGCACAGCTTTTGGGACTCAAACAGAGGCTTAAGGATCGCGGCTGATCCACCAGAGCTCGCAGCAGCAGAATCAATCAAGGAATCCGTTTTTAGAAATACTTCTTGCAACGGAGGAGCAAAAATATTCAGGCAGTACTTAATATCACTAAACAGATCATTGGTTCTATACTGATGCCTAAAGTTTTTGAAAATCGAATTAGCGGTCCCAAGAATACCATTGACGGACGCATAATCGCCGGCGAGAGCAGCTTTTTGAAGGCTGGAGATAAGCTCGGGGAGCAAAGCAGGCCAAGATCTCGGGAAATCATGCTTACCAATGATGGCTAGGGCTTCGCTCAACTGGCTCTGGATGTGAGGGGAAGAAGAAAGCATAAGGGAAACGATGAGTGTCTTGATCTGCTCCTTCTCGGAATCATTGATCGGTGAGATACCAGAATCCCCAGCAGGGAGCCATCGCGAACGGAGATGGTTCTTAAAGTTGACAGCAGCGGCGTGACGGGTCTGTTCATCGACTGAGGGTTCAGCCACCAGACGGAGGACGGCTAAGCCGTAGTTAGGCCGATCGGCGGCCTCCGATAACGATCTCTCAGCAGCACGACGAGGATCCGGGACCGGAGAGAACGTGTGGAGAAAACATTGCGACAGGAACTGGAGAGTCTCCGGATTCCACTCCATCTTTCTAGAGAAACTAGGGTTTATCCGACGATTCGAATCCGAGAAACTACTGCGGATACCGGACCGATGTTCGATTAGGGAAGAAAGCAAGCACAAGAGACGGCGAAGAGAGACGCGAGTTGCTAGGGTTCCCGATTTCAAAAAGAGGGAAACGGAAGGATTTTTGTTTTTAAAGAGAAGATGACATCAAAAAATGGATAAGCAAATTGCCCGAAAAAGGAAAATTTCCGACGAGCTAGTCGGGTTATCGGGTTCGATTATACCCGAGAGAGAGAGACACGACGTTTAATGGGCTTTTGTTCATTCATTTAAGCCTATGTCTCGAATGGGCCGAACCTAAATAGTTTTTTGCAATTAAACCTCGCGAGCATTGATATTATAAATTATTAATATTTTGTTTTTTTTATGGTACGTCTATTTGTTGATTTGTTTCTGAGCAAGAATTTCTGTCGGTGAAGCTTCTCGTTCCCGAATATGTCGGTGCATATATGAACCATTATAATTGTAAAAACTGTTAATTGTTCTTAAAATTAATTCAAATCCCTTTTTAAAAAATGGTAAATATCAAAGAAAACCACAAAAAAACGTGGCATTTGGAGTGTATATAGTACGTGAAAACTCGTGCACGGTGCATCGAACTGATGATCTAGATAAGAAATGCTGATGGAACGACGGCGTATTTCATCGAATTTGTCATAAAGCCGTCAGCGTCCGTCACGCTGGTCCAAAACATATCACGTTCTTTTGCCTTTAATTCAAAAAATAGTATTGCCAAAGAAAAAGAGTTTCTTAGTCCAATGTATAACAGTTTGATTTCAGTGTATTTTAGTGTTGTTAAGGCCAAAAAGTATAAATAACCGCACGCGTTTTTTTTTTTTTACTTTTTTTGACTGAAAATATATTATAAATAGGTTGGTTAAACAAAAGACGACATAGTAATCAAAATACAGAACACAAGAACACTTGAATCGAGTTATGGCTGAAATATCGTGAACTAAATGGTTAAATATGAGATAAATTCCGCGTCGCTTTTTATCACTTTTAATATACTTAGTTAACAAAAGATATAAAAAAATCAAGCTAACCATTATGGCTGAAATATCGTGAACCAAATGATTTTTTATATCTTTTGATAACTAATCCAAAACCATTACTTTAGTTATAGTTAAGTATTTAAGTTTGCGCTAGCATTTGTCACACGTGATACGTGCGAGGTTATGATATACAAGAAGGGCATGTGGCGCATGATGTATTTACTATTTAGCTGTATTTTAAAAATAAATTTAAAATGTTGATATCATGGGGCCCATTGAAGCCCACGAAAAACGCGTGATGGATAAAGATTAGTTGCGTAAGCCAATCGAATTTTACTTATTAGTCCCTTTGTTCCCATCGACTATCAGATTTTTCCCGTAACTTTCTAATTCCCTTTATTCCTTTATTCTCTTTTTATTTCTTAATAATCGCCATCATTCTTATCTCCTAAACCACAGCTTAAACGATATTAATCGTATATTCTTAGTTAGTACTAATTGTCATCGTTAATTCGTTATACAAAATAGTTATAATTTATAAATATAATATGAATAGTATTATTCATATTTTCATAACTTATCGGATAATAATCGCGTATAGAATTGAGGAAAACAAAAAAAAAGAATGCGAATTTTGAGGACAAAAGAAGTGAAACATGAGAAATCATTTTGATATATATAGTAACCTAATTTTTTTAAAAAGAAAAAGGCATGTGAGACAGGAGAAGTAATTGTCTGTAATAAAGACCACCGTAGTCACGAGTGTCTCCACATGACCCCACATTTCTCCTCTCATTCGCTCTCTGCCATACGAAAATGGGCCCTACCCTCCTACTCTTATCCATTATTCTTACTTTGTTTTATTTCGTTGCATAATATGAATAATATGCATATCTTGTTTTTTTTTTTTTTTTTTGTAAACATATATGTATATCTTGTTATGCAAAATAAAATACTCGTTGTTTGCGAAAATAATTAAAATACTCGTTATAATGGGAACAGTAGTTATAGCCTTATAGGCTTGTTACACTTTTACGAATCATTATAAAATCTGATTTCCTTGTTATATATACCCATGTTTAACTGTGAAAGTTTTTAAACTGAAGTAAAAATACATGTGGCCTCCGTGCTTAGAATTTTTAAGGCCATAAACAAAATAAATGTAGTTATTATTTAAATATTTTAAAACAATATAATACAAAAATTTAAGTGAAAAAAAAATAAAAAATAGAATTTGCTGACAAAAAAATTACAACAAAAAGCTTAAAAGTGTATTATGATTAGTATACAAAATTGTACATGAAAACTGTAAGATATCAAATAGGATCTTTTGTAATTTATAATGCATTTTTAAAAAAAATAAGCATAAATGAAATGAAGTGAGAGAAGAAGAACCAATGTGGTTAAAGAGACAACAAAAAAGCGGATGTGAAGAACTACACCGAAAGAACAATTATTTTTCTTGAAAAAAAAAAATATAAGTTTTAGAAATATTGGTGGGAATGTAAGTTCATGAACAAAAAAACGTTTTAAAAGCATTTTTGCTCGTAGACCACAAGATAAATGTTGTAATTATGACCCTCTCAGTTTTAGTATATCGAACCAAAGGCCATAGGCCAATAGAATAGGCGTTTTTTTTACATAATAAGCACGTCCTGCTGATAACATTAAGATGACATCAGTTTAAACGGTACGGGACAAACAGTTTAAAAAGTGCGATGCAGTTTTAGTGTGGTGCGGTTAGAAAAAACGCATAATGCGAAACAAGTATGGTTATTACAGAACAAGCGGTGCGGGACAATATATAAATGGTGAAAAAAACAATATGCGATACGGTCCAAATGTGTGAATCGTGAAAATGTAAAAAGCGGTGCGGAATATATATTTTAGATAAATATTTTATAAATAAAAATAGATTAATTATATTAATATGATTATAAATTAAAATTATTAATTTGTTAATGATCAAGTCTTTTTCATAAATTAATTACAAAACTTAACTAAATAATTATTAAAATTTAATTAATTTGTTAATGATCAAGTCTTTTTCATAAATTAATTACAAAACATAACTAAATAATTATTAAAATTTTAATAAATTTGTTTGGTATTTTACAATAACTAGGTGTGTAGCCCGCGTCTTGCGCGGGCAGAGAGCTTCATTCATAAACCTTAATTATGCAATTCCGAGTTTTATGGATGCTGAATCGAAACGTGTTTATTGATCTCAATTCGATATGCTTAAAACAGACTTATCGAAACAAACTAATGCAATCTAAAGTAGACGAACAGAAAAAAATATAGATCGAGAGAATACACTGAGAATATGCTAATTAGAATGCAGTTTGAAGATATAAACAAAGAAAGGAGCATTCATATTAGAGAGCAGGACATCGGTTCCAAGGCAAATATTAATTAAAACACACATAAAGGATATCGAAACATATGAAAGTCAAATAAATGCATTAAAACTAAAACAGTAACCAATACAAAGAACACAAGGAAAAAAAACCCAACTACGTTTATAAAATCCAATAAAAGTCTAAACTAAACCAAACGTGAGGTCGTGAAAATGCTTTGAAAAACATCTTTGTAAACAACGTTTATTGTCTTCCGTTGTGGCTTCCTCTTTTGATCGGTTATTAAAATCCTCAATCCTTTTCTCGATGTAACCCTAGAAACATCAACATAAAGTTGACCATGTGAGAATGTATTGTCTTAGGCAAAAACAAACTAACCTTTTGCAAAATCTGACCCTGGCTTTTATTTATCGTCATAGCAAACACAATAGCAACGGAAAATTTTGGTAAATTTCAAGGTGTTTTATGTTTAATTGTCTCTATTCCCGTAGGAGATGTGAAAATCATCACATTACCTTCACCACCTCATTTGAGTTAGATGTAGAACGCTTTCCATTGTGAAGTTCCTAAAACTGTTGGATCTCCAGAATTTGCAAATTCTACAACCACCATTTGTTTCCCTGGTGTACAGTTCATCACGGTATTTAGCATCATATTGTTGCTTCTCGAAGGTATATTTGGCCGTTCTCTTCCACGGTTTCACCCATACCGGATAATCCTCTTATACAAAACTACGAACCATGTCAATTCACCAACACGAAATCAATAGCTTCAAATTTCACATTTATTTCTACCTCGATAATCATCCACATGTTCTTCTTTTTCTTCTTCAAAAAAGTTCTCCGTATATGATACAAGCATAATTTAAATTACGTACCATAGATAGGTTTAATTTTTGTGTCTTGTCTTGAAAGTTAATGTTCTAAGAAAAACTTCTTCTTCATCTTCTTGAAAGTCAATGTCCGACTTTAGCTCGCCAATTAGATTTATATAGATTCAAATCCAAAATAGTATCTAAAATAGCCATAAAACCAAAAGAAAGGAAAATCAAACGTTATGATATCTTTCTTTTTTTTTATTCTTTTTCTTCTTCCTCATCTTCTTCATCTTTTTACTCTTTTTCTTCTTCCTCCTCTTATTCAAATACAAACTATTATCTAAGATAGCCGTTAAACCAAAAGAAAATAAAAATAAACGTTCTGATTTCTTTTCTCCTTCCCATTATTTTCCTTTTTTGTTCATCATCTTTGGCTGTTCTGGCTTATCCATATTCTCCTCCAAATCATATCCCACCATGTGTAGTGTTAATTCTGATAAAGGTTATAAATTATTGTTTGAAAGTAATTTAGTTCAAAATAGGTAAAATTTTAATTCAATTTTTTTACTTTTGACTACTCTAATAAAAGAATGAAGGAAATCTTCAACATCAAATTAATGTCATCCTAGACTTGGCGACAATAAAGTACACAATACCACCACTTCCAAACCATCTTTCTTTATTGATGAAATGTTCTCTGTGAAAATACTCCATCGTGACTAAATCCAAACCACGCAGCCAACTTCTATGGTTGTAATTTGCACATGACGACGTGTGGCCAAAATTGCTAGATTTTATTATTTTTCTTTTTCTTTTCTTTGGTTTCTTCTTCTTTTTACTATTGGAATAGTTTAGTAATTCCAAACATATTAATAATAAAAAAAGAATTTTTGTTGTGGTTTAGCTCTAATTATATTTCAATTTGAATTTGATTATACATTTTAAACCAGACAAAAGAATTTATTGGTTTTTGGATCAATTATTTGGTTTAACTTCGGTTAGATAGAAATTATAAACCATTTAAGTTTTCTTCCTTCTTCTTCATCTTCTTTGACTTCTACTTCTTCTTTATCTCTTATTCCTCATCTTTTCTTTCATTTTATTCACCGTCTTCGACTTCTAATTCTTCCTTCTTCTTTACCTTTTAGTTTTTTTTCTTCTTCGCATGTTTCTTATTCTTTTCATGGTCTTTGATTTCTTCTTCTTATTTTCTCCCGTTTTATAGTCGTCTACTTCTTTCTCCCATTTCAACACATTTGTCTTCTTCTTCCTCTTCTTTCGGTTTTTCTTCTCCAAATTTTTCATCTTCTTCTCCTTCTTATTCTTCAACATCTTCGTCTTGTCCTAATTTTTCTTATTCTTATTCTGATTTTTATTTTAATTTTCTTCGGTCTGCTTCCTCGTCTTTTCCTTCTTCTTCTTCATCGACTTCGTCTTCCTTCTTATTTTTCATCGTCTTCGACTAATATTTCTTCTTTTTCTTCTTCTTCCTATTATTTATCTTTCGATTTTCTTATTCCTCATCTTCTCTTTCCTCATCTTCATCGTCTTCGATATCTACTCCTTCTTCCTCTTCTGATTTGTCTTCTTCTTCTTCCTCTTTTGCTTTGTTCTATTTTCTTCCTATTCTGTATCTTTCAGTTTTTTTCCGTATTTTCCTTATTCTTTTGCATCGTCTTCGACTTCTTTTTCCTCTTTTTCCGGTTTTTATTCGTCTTCTTCTTTCTTCTCCCATTTCAACGCCTTTGTCTACTTTTTCTTCTTCTTACAGTTTTTCTTCTCCTTCTTATCCTTCAACGTCTTCGTATTTTCCTACTTATTATTATTCTTATTCTTCTTCTGATTTTTATTTTTCTTTTCTTCATCTTTTCCTTCTTCTTCTTCATTGAATTCGTCTTTCTCTGCTTCCTCTTATTCATTTGTCGGATTTTCTTCTTCCTCGTATTTTCTTTTTTCTTATTCATCGTGTTCAACTTCTACTTCTTCTTCTTCCTCTTATATATCTTTCGATTTTGTTATTCCTCCTCATTTTCTTTCATCTTCATCATCGTCTTACTTCTTCTTCCTCTCCTGTTGTGTCTTCTTCTTCTTCCACTTGTGCTTTGTCTTATTCTTCATCCTATTTATTATCTTTCTCGCAAGCACGGGCACAAAACTATGGTATCATAGCGTAGGTAAACAATCCATTTGGTAGCTTTGATTTCATATTAAATTTCATCTCTAAAGTAGCCATTATTTGTATACATTAAATTTATGGATTATTTTAATTATGCATTCTCCCTAGCCGGAAATATCTTCATGTTTTGCCGGAATTATCCTTTTTCTTGTTGATTCTTATATTTCTCGCAAGCGCGGGCAAAAAACTATGGTATAAATACCATATTAAGTCTCATCTCTAAATTTGTTGATTTTGATAAATAACATGTACGTCTTGGTGATTATCAAGTACAATCTCAAATATCAGCACAAGTCTCAAAAAGATCAAAAAGAATAAAATAATTTTGCATTATTGATCAGTTAATTAAAAAATAATTTACCTATTTATCCAACCACCTAAGCAACATAATTGTTCAACTAAGGTAATCCGCCAAAATTAAGCTCAACAGTCGACTAAGTCCTTCTATACCGATCGTTTAATGTATCGAGACACAATTTCAAATATTTAGTTATTTTAAGAATTTTGACTTTTGGTTCACGGTATTTAGTTTTAGCTAAAACACACTTCCATAACTCTAAAGTAAAAATATAGTTATCATTTGAAAACTCTAAAATAAAGTATTCAAAAGTATGACCATGAAGAGAATGTGTTTTGCTTTTGAATTACTCCGCCTTTTGGTTTTATTTTCCCTTGTCTTCTCCTTCCACTTTGTGTTTAATACAGTTTTCTTCTACTTCTCCTTCTTCTACTTCAATATCTTCGTCTAATCCGTCTCCTTATTATTCTTATGGTTTTTATTTTTTTCTTTGTATTCATCATCTTCCTCGTCCTTTCCGGCTTCTTCTTTATCGACTTCGTCTTTTTCTTCCTTTTCCTCTTCTATATCTTTTGATTTTTATTCTTTTTTATCTTCGTCTTTTCTAGCTTATTATTCTTCTAGATTCTCTTCGCCGTCTTCCCCTTCTTCTGCTTTGTCCCCTTCTTCTTCTTCATCGTCTTTAACTTCTTCTTTTTCTTATGGGTTTTCTTCTTCTTTCGGTTTTTCTTCGTCTTCTGAAATCGGGTTTTGTTATTCTTGTTTTTCTTCTCTCTCCTTCTCCATCATCTTTATATTTATTAACTGTATTGTCTATTTTTTTCTACGGTATCCATCGTACTTGTAAAGTACAAAGCCATGTTATCCCCAAATCTACAAAATTAATTTTGCCAAACTCTTTTCCACCTTGGTAATACGTGCCTCCGGTTTCAATCCTATGTCCATTATTGCAAATGTTCTTTGTTTCAATCTTTCATCAATATATTCTTCCTTTTACAAACTTCACATTAGAGCTCTGTTCTTCTCCATCTTCATGGACCAAACACTATGCTTCTTTGGTTCCACGCCACCGACCATTTTCTTATTCTTTGTATTAAGTCCGTTTACATGAACCTTACTATGACAGGTTTTTCTTGCCTCTGGTAGTGAGACAATAATGTCAAATACTCATTAGAATCAAGAGGGGGACCTGAAGAGTTGTTTTCATAAGATTGGATCAAAACCACAATTTTCTCTGCTTTGCTTCCAGATTATCATTTTCTTCACTCCGTTTCTCTTTTTTTTTTTTTTTTTTTGTGGTGATATAGTTTCATCTTAAGAAGCAAGCTTAACAAATCACTGGGTCTTTCTTAATATTCCCCTCAAGTATACTTCTTCTTCCAAGGGCACAAGCTCTCTTTTTTTATTTGGTTTCTTCTGATTTCCCATTCCCTAATCTTGGCCAAACTCTTCTCCACCTGCATAATACGTGATATATATAGATATATATATATATATATTCAACACTAGCTCATTTATTGCAAGCTTTCTATGCTTAAATCTTTCATCAGCGTCATCATGTTCCTTCTCATTGGACATCTACTTTTCTCTATCTTCATGCACTGCAAGGTTTCTCTACTTAAATCTTTCATCAGCATCTTCCTTCTCATTGGATATCTACTTTTCTCTATCTTCATTCACCAAACACTAATCTACCTTGGGTCCATAATCGACCATAGTCTTCTTCTCTGCATTGATTCCCTTTACATCAACCTCATCATCACAACCACAGTTTTGTCTTGCCTCTAGTGGTGACATAACATTAATGTTCAACTACTCCTCTAGAACCAAGAGAAGGATCTAAAGAGTTTTTTTCATTAGATGGGATTAGAACTGCAATATTTAAGGATGTACCAAAACATAATAACCTTTTTCCTCTTCTTCTTCAGCATTACCTTTTTCTTACCAAACAATAAAAAATTTGAAACACAGAATAACGAACGCTGCCATATGAATTAAGCAAATAAACTAACTAAACCATCGTAACAAAACAACCTAAAGAATTAGATTCTTCCTTCTTCTTCTTCCTCTTCGTACTCATGCCATCTTCTGTGGTTGAAGCTTGCTACAGCTTCTCCTCCATTACCACTTATCTTCTCTAAAAGAACATTTTACTACTGGTTGTTCACAGGGTTTTTGAACATTTGCGGGTTTCTGTCGCTCTTGGCTGGCAACTTCTCACATTCTAAACGCATCCTAAATGCGAGGATGGGCATGATAAAGAAAATGGTCATTGTGATTCCAAACTCACAATGCTAACGATTTTTTTTTATGATAAATCAATATAACTAATAGTTCCTTAATCTAACTGATAGCACGATTGCAACAACGATATAGATGAGGCTGAGGTGGGTTGAAATTGCAAGCTATATCCCAAGACCCGATAATTGAGGAATCAAAATCACGAAAACTGCACAAATCAGACCAGCGATGGCTATAAAATGAGGTATTTTCCATGGCATGATCATCCCTGAAAAGCTTAACAGCTTGCAGAAAACAGAACAACCCCAAAAAAACTAAATCTTCTCATGAAATCAAGAATCAAGAGAGAAAATGTTTAAGTGTTAAATACTTTTAAAGCGGAACCAGCTAGTATGAATGTATGATGAATCCACAATTAACCATGAAAGATTAACAAACCACACGTAAGACTAAGTATTTCTACATATAAAAAAAGAGATTAATCATTTCAATGAAAATAACAACAGCCAGGAAGAGAGCAGAAAGCAAATTAAGAGAGTTGGTTTGGTCCTTTTGTACCGTAAATGAATCCAGCAAGATCCCTATAGCGAATGTGTCTTTTGTTACCAAACTCATGGCTATGAGAGTGCTTGCATAAATAGAGATTACAGTAGCAAGAATAAGACAAACCACACCACCAATCCAACCTAAAGGAACCATGATTGTTCCTGAATATGCTATCACACACGCGCGCTGTTTACACTAATTATCAAAACAAACACCACCTGAAACCACGAACCCAAAACATTCAGAATAATAAAAAGACAACATTTTTGGTCATGCCACAAGTCTTTTTCCTCCAAAGAACATTATTCCACCTTCAGCTCATCGTTCTGCAATTCTTAAGAGATTAGGAAAAGTGGCTTACATCTTTCAGAGAAGCTCACATTTAACTATGAAGGGATATAGACCAATTGTTGCTCAGTGATCACCTTTTCCTATCGGTAACCAAGAAGAGGATAGTTGTAGCAATTTGATCCATTCTGAGGATAACTTTGATGAGAAGCTCATGATGATGATGTTGTTGGTGATTGCGACCCTTGCCTCCATTCTTTTTTCGAATTATTTTCTTTCACCAACCTTTATTTATTTTTTTTTAAAAAAACTTCAAGCTCAAGATCAATACCTTCATAAATATTTTATAAAAATTCGAAATTTAGAATTTTATCATCTTTACCGAGCTGATACCCAGAGAAAGTGAATCACAAGAAGAAGAATAACAGTAGCCATTAAACATGCAAAATACCTATCACAACAGAAAACTTCAAACCTCATGTGATCTCAGAAGACCTAACAAAGGGCAATTATAACGCTGAATGGCAAAGAATAATATATTGCAGACAGTATAGTGAATCACTTACAAGAAAAACTGGCAGTGAGATCATAAACCTCTCATTTGTGATTCTGAAAATCAATTTTCCTGCAAAGTTTACATAAATGGTAAGGCATCATTCCCAAAGTAACAAATTACAACGAAACAACATGACGATCACTTAGGGATATATATATAAGTCCTTATCCATCCATCATAAGGAAGAAGATATAAACCTGATCAGGATCAGGAGTAACATTTGAAACTTGAAGTTGATTTCGATCCTCAGATTTCCAGCGTGCTACAATCGTGTCCTAACGAAACCCACTCTTCCTGCACTCCACAATACACAGCTTCATAATCTGTTTCAGAAAGCCACAACTAATTGTGCAATTCAAAAACTACATGATCGGCACAGAGT
This sequence comes from Eutrema japonicum, assembly GCA_030161315.1. Classification (NCBI taxonomy): domain Eukaryota; kingdom Viridiplantae; phylum Streptophyta; class Magnoliopsida; order Brassicales; family Brassicaceae; genus Eutrema; species Eutrema japonicum. Next base: position 53,738,631 of record BSQW01000003.1, on the reverse strand, counting down.
CATCGATTTGAGAAACAAAATTCTTGAGAGGCTGAAGAAGAAACTTTGATCAATAGGCGATCAGGGATCATAGAGAGAGTATTGCGAGCCGTAAAAAAAGAAAAATATATTGCGACTAATTAGATTTAGTGTTGTCTAAAAACAAAAGAAAACGAAGAACACTACTCAATTTGAGAGCAACAGCATCCGAATCACCCGAGAACAAATCACTTGAGTTAGAATGATGAAACGGAAAAACCCGAAGACCTTGATCCCAAACAAAAAAAAAAAAGTAAGGAAAACGAATCAAGAAATTTCGCAACCATTAAAAAGATGCACAACCTCTCGCAACCATCTTAGAACACAAATGAAAACCTCCAGGTCCAGAACACGAACACTTTGCAAAAATTCAAGATAAGAAAGAAGATAAACATAGTAACAAACACAAAACGAAAGCAAGAGACGATGGCAAACATACTAAAAGAAAAAGGGAAAAATAAGCAGAAAAGATAAAACAAAAAATAACAAAGCACGAGTAATAAGAACATATATGTGTTTGATCGGTAGGTTAATCTTCAGCTGATCGGTAAAACAAAACAGAAAGACAAACAAAACAAACCTCCGATCAGTGCCTCCGATCGGTAGCTTAATCTTCAGTAATGGGATTATCCACCATGCACACTTCAAACAAAAAAAAAACCAAAAAAAAAATCGATAATACACAAAGCAAGATGACGATAGATGAACAAAAAGGAGAACGAAATTAAAAAAAAAAACCAAACCAAAAGAGATCAAAAGAAAACTAAAAAGGCACAAAGACTATTAACGTTACCAACAAAACCATAAACTTAGGATATATTTATAGACAACACACAAAGTTTAGGGTTTTGCTAACACGAAAATTATAAACGGTGGCCACATAAATTTAATTGGAAAAACATAGGATTTTCGAAAATGGATCCAAAAACTCTAATATTAAAAGCCCAAAAATCGATAATCGGTACGACAAATTTTAAAATCTAAAAAAACTTAATTTGAACCGGAAAAAAGTAATAACCGAACTTTACGGTTTATGATGAATGAGAGAGCTCCATTCCAAAAATTTACTTCGCTTTTACTATATATGATATATTTATTGTTAAAATCAAATTAAAAAATACATTAAAACCGTTAATACATTAAACTTTCTAATTAATATTGTTCATTAATTTTATCTACCGACTATATACATATTTAATAAAATACTGTTTACAATTTAGTATTTACAATTTAATGATATAGTCATACATTAGTATGAATTAAAATTAATATCGATTACTTTGACTTTTCCATAACATATTTGCAATATTATTCCTTATTTGCGTCATATGTCTATTATAAAACTTATGAGAATTTTTATTTTTTATTTTTTTTGTTCTGTAACAAGTAGTACAGAACAATATTGAATAATGACAGTAACAAACATGCCCGGTCCAACAAAAATGGTGGTCCGACACTATGAAAAAAATTGTGGCCCTTTGTAAAATGTATAAAATAAAAGTTTTAAGGCATAATTCCAATTTAATTTGAAAATCATTGGAAAAAAAAAGAAATAAAATAACTTGATATAAAAAAAAATAAGTATAAAAAAGTTTTGATGGCCTTATAAAAAATGGAAACATTTATTTTGTGGCCCATCAAAAACTAAAAAAAAAGTGGGCAAAGTCATGGCCTAACCTGCTTAACCTCTGGGTCGGGTCGGATAACAAATGATGTTCAAATATAATAATTATCAAATTTTAACTATTTTTTAATAGTTCAGATAACTAATTTTTTTTTCCGAAACAAATCTACATGGATCCATATAAATAACTTGCACAGTTTTTTTCCATATTTTTATGAACTTAAAAAATAAAAGAATAACAAACCGCACCTAAACTCTAATAACCGCACCTAATTGGAGCTACCTATCCGCACCGCTTGCGGAATCAGAATGTAAGGCAAAAAAATAATATTATTAAATATTTTTATGTAAGTGCGTTATTTGGTTAAAAACGTCCCGTACTCACATAATTATGTGAATGGAAACATTTTATAATTTGTCCTGTCCCGTAACCTTAATCCACCCATCCAGCGTCACCCATTCAAAGCCTAAATTTGGTTAAAATTTTATATATTTTGTACAAAATACCGAAATTGATTCCAAACCAAAAAAAAAAAATAATAATAATACAAAATCGGCCTATGTGAAAAGCTAAAAAGATATCTGAGTGAAATTCAAAATGCAAACCAAAATTGAAACAGTATCAAACTTATCTATATTGAATTCATTTTTCACTTTTGCAACTCGTCTCTAAAAAATGTTTTTCCAAAATCGAGTAGAGAATAAAATTAAACGAGCCTACTTAAAACACGTATTTGGGTTATATCTATATACTCGATTTAATATGAGATAGATGTTTGCTCTATAAAAAATAAAAAGTATTTCTTAGTTGGTGACTTGGTGCGACTTCCACATTACTCAAAGAAACACCATTCATGGCGTTCTCATCTTAACCTACAAAAAGGGCCAAATTTTGCATGTCACATTGTACATCATATATTTTATTTGAGTTTCTATATTATTTACCAAATAATATTAAATTCATTCAAAATATCTTATGAAAGACACGAGAACAAAGATATGAGGTTTGATGGGTAGTCTTTGACTGCAACAATAAAGGATCCCGGTGACCCACACCAATTGTAGAAGTAGGATATTTAGCAAGCAATAAACCATTTATATTATATTCTCTCCGTTTCATATTAATTGTCGTTTTAGAGTTTAAATTTTGTTTCATATCAATGTAAATATTTAATAATATTTTTAATTTTTATTCCTACTTTTTTAATTTATTAATTAATGTAATTATAATATATAATATATTAATAAGGGATAAAATAAAAAATTGAATTATTTTTTTAATTTATGTCAAATAATTTATAATGACAATTAATATGAAACGGAAAGAGTATTACTAATCAAACGAACGGAATACGAAATGGTATTGCTTCTAATAATTATGTCATGCTATCCCTTATTGTTAAACAACTTATATCATTTTATGTCATCAATTGAATCCATCAAGTAATATTGTGTCCAAACATATATGATTATAACCCCATAATTGCTATCACAAACGATATATACTAATTATATTATGACCCACATAAGAAACCTGTTGCTGAAATAAATATTATTTATTATTAAGACATATTTCCTCGTGCTATTGCTTTTTTTTAGCTTTACTTTGGAAACTTGGGTTTGGTATCATTAGTTTTTTATCGTTGATAAGTTCTTCACGTTTTTTCCACCCAAAAAAAAAAAAAAAAATTCTTCACGTTTCATAACCACTGTACTATATTAATATTATATAAATATAGATTAGTAATTCCGTATAACTCCCACTTTAGTAATATTTTTATCACCAAATTTCAGTATGAACTATGCCAACATACTTTTTTTTTTTCGTTAAAGTAGCCAACATACTTGAAATTCCACCATATTTAAGTTGTGTAATAACATTATCAAATCTATATATGTAGATCGGTGATAACAAAAGTTTCACCACAAAAGATCATGATCATTTTGCATAATTTATTGAATATATTTGTCTATTTATTTGACATAAATACGTTTTTTTGTCTACCTAGGAAGTTCAAGTATTCTTTGAGTCTGTATTTTTCCTTTGCCAGGGACCATTGTGTGATCCATCCTGACTGAATCGACATTCTTTTCAAAGGGAAATTAAAGTAGAGGTCCTAAAAACATAATCTTTGAAGGGTTTTAGTAAATACTACTAACTCAAGATTCACTTAGTTATAGTCATAGATATGTTTTTGATTATTATAATAAAGTATTCTCATGCAAAGGTTAGATAAGATTATTTGAAATTAATTTAGTGTAGCAAACAATTAGAAAATTACAAACACATGACGATAGAAAAGTAGGTTAAAGTCATCACATGTGCTCTCACGGAACGAGACTTTTTTTTGTTGAACGTTACTGTTGGGCATGAGATTCACGCAAATCCTATGCGACAAATAAATTTTGTCCCAAAGTTTAAAAAACTAAAGAAAAAGTACGAATCATAGTTACATATTGAATTAAAGGACTATTAATGAGAATAATAAACAGAGAGTCCAATTAAATGGACCCACGTTAATAACGATGTCTGAAATAACCAACACCCCACCAGGCAATTCAGACAATATTTTTTTGTTTTTTTATGCATGTGACTTATTTTTATTGGTTTAGAAAAAATAATACATACAATTTTAATTAGTACTATTTAGTACAGAATAAATTTAAAATATGTATTATTAAAATCAGACGTTACAATTTTATTTTTTAAATATGTCAAAATAAAACAAAATAAAATAAAAAACCTTTCGACCATGCGATCTATATAGTTTTTTTCCTTTTTATTGTTGTGATATATATACTTCTTAAGTACATATTATTGAATCTCACGTAATTACAAACGCAGGTGTGTATATAAAACATTATTATATACCTCTCTCTAAAATTTTATAAATGCAAATATCGTGGTTCCTCAACTCAACGAACAATTTACCGTTAATGATATACTAAGATTTGTGAATCAAATGGATTTGGAGACGAATTCAAAGAGAAGCGAGATTTAGGGGTAAACAGATGAGTAAAGAGGATAAAACTTGAGTTAATAAATTTTAATTTGCACAATAAACGAACAGAGAGATTCTGATTTATCTTTATTCGGAAAGAAACAATCAAAGTAAGTGATCTTAAAATCAGGAAATAGAGTAGGAGTTTTAATTCACACATTAATCGGGTTTCTAATTCGAAACCTTGGAAACTCAACCATGGTTAACTTCATAACCCAAGTCTAATACGTGCATAAGTAACCATGGTTGGGTTTTAAAAGAGGTACTTACCCCACTCCTCTCGTCTAATTCTCTCTCTAACTGTATCTTCTTCCTCAATCTCTTGTTTTCATACTCTTTCTAGTTTATAAAACTCGTCCAATTGTTCAAAAATCGAAGCTTTTACCGATTTCTCTCGGTAAAGTCCTCGTTTTGATCGGAAACTATCTCTCCGGCGAGTGTTTTCTTAACTTCTGTTATTAATTACCGGGTTTGCATTTTTTTCCTGGTGGGTAATCTTCAATTTTCTCCTTTTTTTTTGCTCGAAATTTGAAGCTGGAGAGACTCGGGTTTATATGGTTTCAAGCATCATCGAGCTCTGTAGTAGAAAGGAACGGTTTTCTCGGTGTTTGTTATCCGAAATTTCAGAGTTTTTCCGGGTTTTGGATTTGGTGAGATTTTGTGTAATCTGGGAGATAGATAACGATGAATATGAGTGATTTGGGATGGGACGATGAAGAGAAATCGGTGATTAGTGCCGTTTTAGGGAATTTAGCTTCTGATTTTCTCAGAGCAAACTCAAATTCGAATCAGAATCTGTTTCTGGTTATGGGAACTGATGATAGTCTGAACAAGAAGCTCTCTAGCCTCGTGGATTGCCCAAACTCGGAGAACTTCAGCTGGAACTACGCGATTTTCTGGCAACAAACCATGTCTAGATCCGGACATCAAGTCCTGGGTTGGGGTGATGGGTGTTGTCGAGAGCCTAACGAGGAAGAGGAATCAAAAGTGGTTAGGGTTTATAATTGCAACAGCCTTGGATTAGAGGAAGAGAGATGGGAAGATATGAGGAAGAGAGTGTTGCAGAAGCTTCATAGGTTGTTTGGTGGATCTGACGAAGACAATTATGCTTTGAGCTTAGAGAAAGTTACAGCTACTGAGATCCATTTCTTAGCTTCCATGTATTTCTTCTTCAATCACGGAGAAGGAGGTCCTGGGAGGTGTTATGCTTCAGGGAAACATGTGTGGCTCTCTGATGCGGTTTACTCGGATTCTGATTATTGCTTCAGGTCTTTTATGGCGAAATCCGCGGGAATCAGAACGATCGTTATGGTTCCTACTGACGCTGGTGTTCTTGAGCTTGGTTCTGTTTGGTCTTTGCCTGAGAATGTTGAGTTGGTTAAGTCTGTTCAAGCTTTGTTCATGAGGAGAGTTAAGCCGCCTTTGATGGTGAATTCAACAAACACAAACATGAGTGGAGGGGGGACTCACAGGCTCTTTGGGCAGGAATTGAATAACTCGGAACAGGGATCTCATCACACGTTTCCTAAGAAACTCGATGTGAGAAATTTTGATGACAGGTTCACTCCTCAAAGCTGGCAAGGGTATAACAGTAAAGGTTCAGCATTTGGTTACACACCTCAGAGAGTAGATGTGAATGTGCAAGAGAATGTGAATGTGGTTGTTGACGATAATAACAATTACAAGATGCAGATCCAGTTTGCTGGATCGTCCGTAGCAGCATCTTCGAATCCATCTACAAACACTCATTTGGAAAAGTCAGATTCTTGTACGGAGAAAAGACCAGCAAGCTTATTATTAGCAGGAGGAGCAGGAGCAGTTTCTGTTGTTGACGAGAAGAGACCGAGAAAGCGAGGAAGAAAGCCTGCAAATGGAAGAGAAGAGCCATTGAACCATGTGGAAGCTGAGAGGCAGAGGCGCGAGAAGCTTAACCAGAGATTCTACGCTTTACGCTCAGTTGTTCCAAACATATCTAAAATGGACAAAGCTTCTCTTCTTGGAGACGCGATTTCTTACATCAAAGAACTTCAAGAGAAAGTAAAGATCATGGAAGCCGAAAGAGTAAGAACAGAGAGCAGCTTATTGGAATCAAACCCGACGACCACAAGGACAGTAGAAAGTCCAGAAGTTGACATCCAAGCTGTGAAGGAAGAGGTTGTTGTAAGAGTAATCTCACCGTTGGATTCACATCCAGCTTCAAGAATCATACAAGCAATGAGAAACTCAGAGGTTAGTCTAATGGAGTCTAAGTTATCATTAGCTGAAGACACAATGTTCCACACTTTTGTGATAAAGTCTAATAACGGGTCGGATCCATTGACGAAAGAGAAGCTTATAGCAGCGGTTTACCCGCAAACCAGCTCGACGCAGCAGCCATTACCGTCTTCTAATTCACAGGTTTCTGGTGATAACTAGCTTTCACCTTCAAGTGAAAGCTTATTCTCTTGTTCAGTATAGAAAAAATTCAGGTTCAACTAGAAATAGATAAATCTTTTTTGTTGTTCTCTTTCTTAGAATGAAAGGAATCCAGTTTTCGTATACATGTTTACTATTTTACTAACGTACTATACCTATGTGGATCAGTAATAAGTCATTACCTCGCATATTTTTGTATCTTGGGAATATCTTTCCTACTTCAGAAAATCAAATAAATATCTAATGTTTTGTCTATTTAAATCATAATGTCATATCTCTATATTATTATTTAAGAAGTCATTTAAGAATATTGAACTTTATTTTGTAACTTATTACATATTATGTCATTACAAATAAGAATAAATAATTGAAATAAGAAATAATATAATTGTATTTCAAAATTATTGAATAGAATAAAAAAAATATTTGTCAATTTAATTTCTTAATTATTACAATATTAAAAATAATAATCAATCCATATATATTAAAAAAAAAATTTCGAGATCTTGCAATATTTTTTACTATAATTTGTATTATTTTTGAATATGTATCAAAACAAAAATCATTAACGGTGCATATTAAAGTTGATATTTTCAAGATTGTAAAACTTTGTGGGTTATCCCAATTTTTTTTTTAATCCATTGCAAAATATGTTAAGTAAGCGGATTAGCTCGCCACGGAACGAGTTAGGATTCTGATTTTAAAATGCCCACAAAAGTGGGTTTCGCAAATCAAAATATTAGTTTTTAGTTTTAAAGATAGATGGTATACTCAATTTACTAAATAATATGATTTTTTTCTTTGAAGGTTAACTATAGTTTGTTATATTTTTATGGGCAATTCTACAAAATAGCACCAAAAAACTTAATGTTCAATAATTTAGCACCCAAGGGTGAAAGTCACAAAATTAGCATTCATTAAAGGAAAAAGACTCATTTAACCTTGAACACAGATTTGATTATTCGCGACACCATTCTTCATATCGTCGGAAAAACTTTCTCATCTTCATCTCGCCGACAAATTGTTCCCGGAGCTATCATTCCCTGATCTCGAAGCTTTCCCGACTCCATTCTCTGATCTCGAAGCTTTCCCGACGCCATTCTCTGATCTCGAAGCTTCTCATAGCCCAAAATCGAGGTATTTTATCTTCTTCGATCAAAAATCTAAAATCCTCTTCCTCGAGACCTTACTCGACCAGTTACTGTAACTCGCATTACGATAACTAGCACAAACTCGATTTATAGATTTCGTTCATCTTTGTCTAGCTTCGATTTTGTTTCCTAATCGCATGTTAAGTGTCTGATTTCTAATCGATTCAAAATTAGATTCGATTAGAAATTTGGGGTTTTGGGATGTCAACAATTGTTTGGGGATGTCAACAATTTGGGGTTTCGTGATGTTTCAGTATGTCTTGAATCTTAAAAGAGTAAGAAGAAACTCATGGATGGTTTTGTGTTCTTAAATCACTTGTTTTGATTTAGTCTAATATTGGTTTCGAAACTGGTTTTTATTGATTAGACCCAAATGTCTTGCAGGATTGTTAACCTTCATTAAAGAACAATCAAGCAACAACCTGTTAGTTCATCAAAACATCTAATTGGCTTTGACTGGAAGACTCTATCTTGTTGGAACACAATGAACGCGAATAGAGATGGACTATCTGATTCAAAAGAGTCTTTCGTATCGAAGCTGGCCAAGCTCTTCCAGACATTTGAAGATGGGTTCAGTATGATCAATAGTCGCTTGACAACAATAGAGGAAGTTCTGGGAATAAACGAGAATCCTACTACACGTCAAGAAAAAACAAATGATGAAGGCAATTTCTCACAAACAGATGGTTTGGATCAGATAAATATCTGTAGCCAGCCTGGGGACAATACGAATGACCAGGTAATGTTCTGAAGTTTTCGTTTCGTTTCAAACTCTCTGAAATACTTCCGAAATGAATAAATGATGAAAACTGATCCTTTCTTGGGAATGAAACGTATTTCGGAAGATATATAACATATTTCGGAAATACTTCCGAAATAAATAAATGATGAAAACTGATCCTTTCTTGGGAATGAAACGTATTTCGGAAGATATATAACATATTTCGGAAATACTTCTGAAATAAATAAATGATGAAAACTGATCCTTTCTTGGGAATGAAACGTATTTCGGAAGATATATAACGTATTTCAGAAATACTTCCGAAATGAACAAATGCTAAAAACTGCCCATTTCGGAAGATATATAACGTATTTCGGAAATATTTCCGAAATGAACAAATGATGAAAACTGATTCTTTCGTGTGAATGAAACGTATTTAGTATGATATATAACTTTGTTTTTATTACTTGAATTTTAAACATTTAGGTAAAAAAAGTCTTCCTAACCCCTGTATGAAATGTATATCCAGCCTATTGCAGAAGATCTGACTCAGATCGGATCGTCTTTGGATACACCACCATATCCAAATGATTATCGGGGTCATCATGTAAGTTTGGAAGATTTATCTATAAATCAAGAAGTTCTTGTGTGTCACAGAGGCTGCTGGCGTAGAGGATCTGTAAATACGATTATTAAGAATGGAAAAGTCTCTGTCCTCATTAAGCATACACTAGAAATCTTCCAATTCAACATTGAGGATATATTGGTTCATAGGGGATGGGTAAAATTGTCTGATCCATTATTCAGAATAGTGTTCAAAAAATTCTGTTACCCAAAAGATGGATCTCACTGAAACTCAATTTATGATTTTACAAATTTTAGGAAACACAAACACAGAAGGTGAGCCAGACACATGATTCAACCCGACAAGGAGATTCAACTGTTGATGTAAGATTTCTAGGTTGTATATTAAACGCAAATGGTCGAATTTTCCTTAACACATATGATTGTAATGTTCATAAAAACTGTTTTGTTTTTGTAGTCTGATGCAGATCCATTGGCTCAGAACAAATCCTTTTTTAATACACATTCTGAGACTCACATACAAGTGGGTGCTGCTGTGGAGGTAAAATCTAAAGATGGCGGATGGTTTCCAGCAACCGTAACAGAGAAATCAACAAACGAGGGTGTTGATATATATACTGTGGAGTACTCAAAACTTTTTGTGGATCAAAAAACGAAACTGAAAAAAATCATGGAGAGTGTCAGGAAGGAACAGATTCGTCCTCCATTGCCAGATATCGAAGGAAGTTGGAAGGGTCCAGAACTATTGGACTACGTCTACGTCTTTTTTAAAGGCGGCTGGTGGAAAGCCACAGTGGTTAAAATAATGAGCTACAGAAGATACGGTGTTAAAATTTTCTCTGACGAACAAGTCAGAGATTTTCAGCTTCAAGAAATCCAGATTTACAAGGAGTGGGTGAATGGTGCCTGGGTTTCTCAAGTAGAAGTACAGGTATTGTTTCTTCAAAACGTTTCATAAAACATTTAAAATAAGTTGCTTGGGGCATTCTTGAATCGTCATTAACCATGAATTGTGGTATGCTATTAATTAACTTTTTTATGTTGGTCAAATGAGAAGGAAGAAAATGTGGAAGCATCAAAGAAGAAGGCTAGTGTTGCTCCTAAACAAAGGAAAAAAGCTGAAACCAAAAAACAGAAGAATACTCGGACAACAAACAAGATTGTTCTTGTAACTCATCAGAAAAGAAAAGTAGATGAAACTAAAAAAGATGATGACCTCTTGGTTCGAGCTAAGAAAAGAAAGGCGGCAGCGAGTCCTAATCTTTTACAAAAGTATGATGATTTGCCAATAGATAACCTTGCGTTTCTATTGCGAAATGTTCGGAAAAAGAAAAGATCTCCGTATCAATCACCAAACAACCCGTTGTTATGTGTAACGCCTCCAGTACATCCGGTAATAGATCCATTTCTAACTCCTGACATCAATAAATTTAAAAGGATGGATGATTGGCTGAGAAAAAGGGGAGAAAGGTTAGTATTTATTTCACCTTTCCATTTGTTTCGAATCTTAAAAACTTGTTACTCCCCTAACTTGTTTCATTTAGTTTATGCAGAATCAAAATCGATGGCCGTCCTGTACTTCCATCATGGTTTACTTTTTTAGAAAATCCAAAAGTGTCTCTGAGCGAACAGGTGATCATTAGTTAGTGATTGTGATGTTAGTTAGTAAACACAAAATTGTTTGCTTGTTTTGTGTTTAAGAAAGCGTTCTTAAAATGATTGTGATGTTCAACGTTTATGCAGCAAATAGATGCGACATTATCATTGTTTGATTTGAGAAGGCAGAATTATGAAACATACTTCCATAAACACCATCTCCCTCGAGCTGCATTCATCGAATTATGGTTCTTCAACGCGCTGTCATGCAGCTACGAAAGATTCTTAGAACGTGAGACGGGTCGCAAATTTTTGGGAGGCTTAGTTGAAGTCGTAAATGGGAAAAAACATCCAAATAAAACCTGGGGGACAGATGTTGAAGTCATCTACGGACTTACCTTTGAGAAGAAGAGCAGACATTGGATTGGAATGGTAATCAATGTGAAGAAGCAAACAATCACTAGAATCAGTTGTGGACATCCAACAGAGCAAGCTGATTCAGTCTTTACTCATGTGCAACATTTTGCAGGTGTGTATTTAGGCTTGTTAATCATTTGTTAGTTGATAAATTTTAATATCTTAAAAGTTCCTGAAAAACGTTTTTAAATGGTGCAGAGATGATACCCGTTCTGATGTGCATTGCTACAAACAAAGCAATTACTGACAATGAACGAGCTGCTTACAAAGTTGACAAACTAGAAGGGAATAGTATCCCTAAGACCAATTGTGCGGAGAATTGTGCTCTTTTCGTGTTGAAGATGATTGAATGCCATTCAATGGGGATTACAGACATGTCAAAGCTTACTGATGATACTTCTGATGACATAAGAAGCAATCTGGCGTGTGATCTCTTTGAAGAGTTGGGTGGTGATATAATCCCAGATTCTACACCTGTCAGAACGTTTCCTTAAAAATGAACAAGATTGTAAACAACATATTTATGAAACATTTCGGAAAATCAGCCTTTACGCAAAGAAAGAAAGATAAAAATGATGAAAAATGATCACTTCCTTGGAAATGAAACGTATATAGGAACAATTTCGGAAACTATATAACTAATTTACGAAAGCTTTCGTAAATGAACAAGAAAATGATATATAACGTATTTCAGAAATACTTCCGAAATGAACAAATGCTAAAAACTGCCCATTTCGGAAGATATATAACTTATTTCGGAAGATATATAACGTATTTCAGAAATACTTCCGAAATGAACAAATGCTAAAAACTGCCCATTTCGGAAGATATATAACGTATTTCGGAAATATTTCCGAAATGAACAGATGATGAAAACTGATTCTTTCGTGTGAATGAAACGTATTTAGTATGATATATAACTTTGTTATTTGTGCAGAGATGGTTCGAGTTTTAAGTGTGTTGCTGCAAACAAAGCTTCAACTGAAATAAAGAAAGATTCAAATGATGAAAACTGATCCTTTCTTTAAAATAAAACGTATTTAGGAACATAAATAACGTTTTTCGGAAAGTCTTCCGAAGTGAACAAAAACAGAAAACAATATAAAATGATCCGCAAATGTTGAAAAATGAACAAGAAACAGAAAAGTATGATTTCAGTCTGAATTAATGTGTTTTTATTTGGCTCCGCAAACTGATGAAAAATGATCACTTCCTTGGAGATGAAACGTATTTAGGAACAATTTCGGAAACTATATAACTAATTTATGAAAGCTTTCGTAAATTAACAAGAAACAGGAAAAGTATGATTTCACTCTTTATTCATGTGTTTCGTAAATTAACAAGAAGCTCTAGAAAAGCTCTAAAAAAGACTATATTAACTGTTGATTATCATCCGTAAAATGGAGCATAAGATTGTCAGAACATGTGTTTTTGTTAGGCTACGCAAAAAACGAAAGATAAAAATGATGAAAAATGATCACTTCCTTGGAAATGAAACATATATAGGAACAATTTCGGAAACTATATAACTAATTTACGAAAGCTTTCGTAAATGAACAAGAAACAGGAAAAGCTCTAGAAAAGACTAGAAAAATTGTCAATCCCTTAAAATGAAACGTATTTAAGAACCATTTCGGAAACTATATAACTAATTTATGAAAGCCTTCGTAAATGATCAATTAAAGCGCGAATGACAACGTGAGTATTGAAAAGCCTTTAAAAACCCCAAAAGCCCTAACTCCCGATTCTTCATCACAAAAAACACTTCCTCCGACGAAATTCTTCATCCTCACCGAAAGTTTAATAAACGGAGATATCATTGCTCGATATTCTTTCGTCTTATCTCAAATCTTCTCGTATCCCAAAAATCGATTTACCGGAGCTTTGACGGAATCGAAGTATCTCTTTTCTCGAAGTTTCTCTTAGCCCAAACATCATCAAGGTAGATTTTCATATCATATCATTGGGTCATTTGGGGGGGGGGGGGGGTAGTGTATCATATCGTTAGGTTTTTCGCATCAAACCCTAGAATTTCGTTTCATATCATTGGGATTATCTTTTGTCGGACTTTGACGGAATCGAATTTTCTCATTGCCCAAACATCAAGGTAGATATTTGTATCATATCATTGGGGGTATTTCGTATCATATCATTCGGGATTTCATATCATATCATTGGAGGTGTGTGAGATTTGTATCATATCGTTGGGTTTTTCGCAGCTAAACCTATAATTTCGTTTCTTTTTCAATTTCGGAAGACTTTCTGGAGTTTCCTTTGTTAATTCATCTGAAAAGTTTGTTGATTGTTATAGGAATGTTTTACGAGGAATGTCTATTTTTTTTGTTTTAACAGGTGAACGCACAATGAGTTCGTACAGTCAGAATATCACGCTGCCTAAGCTTCAATTTGCCATAAATAGTGAGCCAAATCAGATTCAAGGGCCTGATATAAACCAGTTTGCACAAATCAAGAACATCAATATAGTCAAAGAAATTATCGGGGCTGTACTGTTCCAGAGGATAACGCAAACATTCTTGGGACCGATTCTGAGATTCTGTTCAAGGAAACAGCACATGTCGGGGAAACTTCTCCACGTGATATTGACAAGATCTTTAATCACAAAGAAAAAGAAGGAGTTGTGGTTCCACTTCGGAGCACAACCTATGAGATTCTCAATAAGGGAGTTTCATATGGTGACAGGCTTGAAGTGTGTTGAGTGGAATCCAGAAGAAGAAGAAGAAGAACAGTGTGACTATAACTGGGGAAATTTTCAAAAGGGGCATACAACAAAACAGCTCATTGACGTGCTGCGTAGAACTGACGTGGATTCAGTTGAGGAGAGGTTCTCTCTTGCTATGTTGATTTTGATTGAGAGCCTCCTACTTCAACAATACAAGGCGTACAAGTTCCCCCAACAATTAATCGACAGAGCACAGAATAGAAGTGTTCTGATGAATTATCCGTGGGGTCGAGACGCTTTTTATATACTACTGGACCAGATCAATAAGCGTGTACCTTCATATTTGAACAAGAACTGGTATGATATACATGGATTCCCGTATGCTTTCCACATGTGGATTCTGGAATCTGTGCCTTCATTGCAGACTGCCTTCAGCACAGTAAGAAGTGAAGGGCTGATGTCCCCTTTCCTCTGTGAGAAATACGTTTATACATCAAATCCAAAGATTGTTCAAGTTACGAGCGTTGAAAACGTTCGAGATGTAAGTTCTTTATTTTATTTGATTTAGTTTCGTATTTTAGCTTGTTCACCTCACTGGATTTCTCACTGCATTTCTCAATTTGGGATTCATATTTGATTCTCTGTTGTGCAGCTGAAGGTCCACTGCATTTTACCTCCAATACCAGAAGATCCAGAGGACAATGTCTCGTTGGAAGACAGTGATGATGAGGATTTATATACATTGGTTAATGCTGTCAAGAAGGGCTACAGGCTGTCCTCTAAAGATTGGAAGAGAGGAACTCTGGATTTTGTTGATGCGATGGATCAAGTGAACATGACATCTTATCGATTTCCAGACACAGAGACAGCTGGACCATCATCTGATTCTGGAGAGTGTCTCATGTCAAAGTTAAATAATCTCTGCAAGACAGTTGGAGAAGGTTTCAATAAGATCAATAGTCGCTTGACTAAAATAGAGGAAATTCTGGGAATAAAAGAGAATGCTCCTTCACATCAAGAAAAAACAAATGATGAAGGGGATCTGAATCGTAAAGTGAACGTAAGCTCGCAAACAGATGGTTTGGATCAGATCAATATCTGTAGCCAGCCTGGGCACAATACGAATGAGCAGGTAAATTTCTCAGGATTTCTTTTCCTTTCAAACTCTCATTCTTAGAATTTAGGAAAGACTTCTTAAAACTTAGAGTTTTTTTGTTTTTTTTGGTTTTTTTTTTTGTAGCATCAAGACAAAGATGGTGATATCTATCCATCTACAAATTCGCCAACTATCCTACATACTGAAATGGAGGAATTGAACCATACACATGGTGATTCACCTGTTGAGTTAAATCCTTATGACCAAACACAGGATATAAATCAAACAAACGATTCGATTGTTGAGGTACAATTTCTGGTTTTGCAAAAATAGAATTTTAAAACATCTAAAAACCTATCTTGTTACAATTTGTTTATTTTCTTAAAATATTTAGGAAACACCAACAGATGAAATTCGTGCCGATGGCGTAACCCAAACAGTTGAGTTAACCCGAACGCAGGAGGATTTACATGTTGAGGTAAGGTTTCTTTATTGCAACGTATTTAGGAAGATATATAACTTTTTTCGGAAATACTTCCGAAATGAATAAATGATGAATACTGACCCTTTCAGAACATATATAACTTATTTCGGAAGATATATAACTTATTTCGGAAACATTTCCGAAATGAATAAATGATGAATACTGACCATTTGGAACATATATAACTTATTTCGGAACATATATAACTTATTTCGGAAATATTTCTGTGTTTTTGAAATATATTTTGAACATTTAGAAAAGTTTACATGAAGGTGTATGAAAGTATCCTAAGACGGTTGTGTGTCTGTAGGCTGGTTCAGAGCCTGTGTTTTCTCCGATACAGTCCTCTTTGTTGAGTCCATCAAAGGATCGAACTTCGTTAGAGGATTGTTTTTTCTCTTGTCCTGATGGAAAAACACAAACTCCATCATGGCAGCCAGAACAGACGAACATGGCTGATGGAATTATCTTCAACGCCATCAAAGAAGTGAATGATGACCAACAACAGGTAAAAACTTAAACCGAATTTATTGTTCAAATGACCTTAAATTGTATGACTTGCACAAATATGCGTATGATTTTTTTATTTTTACCTTGCTCATGTTTCGCGCATTTGTTCATGGGATTTTAAACATGTATTTTAAAACAATTTAGTAAAGACTTCGTAAACGTGTATGAAAGGTTCCTAAAACCGTTACGTGTTTGCAGATTGAAGAAGAGCATGTGGTTCCAATACAGAATCCATCAGAGCCTGTTAATACCATATTAGGCACAGGTCTTCAGAATGAAGCTGGTCAATACAATTGCTTTTTGAATGTTATCATACAGGTAGCCTTCATATCATAACCCGATTGGGTATCAATGTATATAGTATCCAGTTTAAAAGATTTCTATTTGTTGAATGTTAAATTTTTTTTTTTTTTGGTATATAAGTCTCTATGGAATCTGGAGATGTTTCAAGCTGAGTTCTTGCGGAGTTCAACAATAGACCACCTCCACGTGGGAGATCCTTGTCTTGTCTGCTCATTGCATGGAATTTTCACTGCTTTAGATGCTGGTTCGAGCAAAACACAAAAAGAACCAGTGGATCCTTCATCTCTCAAGATTGCTTTGCGTAGTTTGAGGCCAACTTTCTTGGATGAGGTAAAAAGAATTAATTTCCGATTTTAAATGTTTATCCTAATATAGAGTAGAGTAAGCTTCTAAACTTGATATATGTCATTTGGTGGACAAACTCAGATGAACGATGCTTCAGAAGTAATGGATTTCATTTTCAAATGCTTTCATGACTCATTTGCTCCGAGCTCAAGCGTGTCTGAAACAACATCTTTGGAGAGCAACTGTACGGGTTCATGGGACTGTGCCACCCGCACATGTATTATCCATTCTCTATTTGGAATGGATATTTTACAGCAAATGATTTGCGACAGATGTGAGCTGAAGTCCAGGCGTTTTAAGTTCACTTCCCTTTTCCATTACATCAACACTATTGCCCTGCAGACCATGAAGGTGTCATATGAGTGTTCAATAGACTTGATTTTTCACTTATTTTATTGGGTAATTAACTGTGGTTTTGCACCACTTTATTATTAATAGGTTAAACACGCTAAGAAATCGTTCGAAGAACTTCTGAATCTTGTGGATACAGACGATCCACTGTCCTGTGATACTGAAGCTGGTGGTTGTGGGAAACGCAACCATGTACACAAATTTCTCAGTACTCCCCCACATGTTTTTACTATAGGTAAAACTCTTTTTTTTAGGAGTCTGATGATAGGAAACCTATTTTAGATCACTGCTAAATATATGTCTTAACGCTCTATTTATATTGTGGCTGCCAGTTTTAGGTTGGCAAGATATCAAAGAGGCTGTAGAAGTCATAGCAGCTAATCTTGCAGTATTGAAACCAGAGATTGACATCAGCATCATGTACCGGGGTCTGGAGTCTAAAACCACATATAGCTTAGCTTCCATGGTACGTGTTGTAATTTAATTAACTACATGTTTTCAAACTTAATTTGTGTTTTCCGTCTGGACATTGATCTTTTTGCTATTTCTCTGCAAATCCAGGTTTGTTATTATGGACAGCATTATCAATGCTTTGCATATAGACATGGCCACGGGTTACGCGATCAGTGGGTCATGTACGATGACAAAAATGTGAAGGTAATAAGACTATTTGAAATACACTCTTGACTTTGAAGTCATATACACTATTCCCACTCATTTAATGTAATATCTTCAGGTGATCAATGGCTGGAATGAAGTAATTTCTAAGTGTGAGAAAGGACGCTGGCAACCACAGGTTCTTATCTACCAGAAATGTGATAAGGCACATGAGATGGAAGCATCAAAGAAGAATGCTGGTGTTACAAAAAGAAAACAAGCTGAATCCAAGAAAGAGGATGACGCTGTGGAAAATGCTAAGAAAAGGTTGAAGAAAGAAACTTCAAATCAGCCTGAGAACGTTTTCTTAAGACGGACAGCTCGCGAAGTCAAAGTATCTAAAGCTAGCAAGACTCCGTACCGTGCTCCAAAAAACCCGGCGTTAAAGATAACTCCAGAGGTAAATCCAGTATTAGATCCTTTTCTCACACCTGATATGAAAAAGATTGCAAGATTGTTTGATTGGAAGAACAAGAAAGGACAAAGGTTGGTACATCTTTAAAACTTATACATCGATAATAAGAAATTCTTAGGTGTTGCTAACTGGTTTCAACTAATAAATGCAGAATCATGATTGATGGAAAGTCTGTATCAGCATCATGGTTTACTAGACTAGAGAATCCGGAAATTCCAATGACAGATGAGGTAATTACTTTAAAAACTGGTTTTACGAAGGCATTCGTAAATGCGTTTGACTCTTTCCTAAAATATCAAAATGCCTGTATCAGCACATTTCAGCAACACTATCAATGTTGGCGAAGAGAAATAATAACTATGCTGCATACTTCCACAACAACCATCTCCCAAGAGCTACATTCATCAACCAAGAATTCTTTGAGATGCTGTCATCAAGCTATGAAAGCTTCAAAAAAGCTAAAAAGGATCAAAAATATCATGGCTTTACAGACGATATTGTTCTAGTCCCGAGTGGGAAGATGCATCCAAATAAAATATGGGGAACCGATGTTGATGTTATCTATGGCATGACTTTCAAGAGCAGCCATTGGATAGGGATGGCAATAAATCTGAAGAAGCGCAAAGTCACGATAGCAAGGTGTGGGCATCCGACCGAGGAAACGGATATTGTTCTTGATCATGTGACACAATTTGCAGGTATAACTCTACTTTATATCAATTCATTTTCCTAAATTAACAAATGATTCAAAATGGTCCTTTATTGAAACGTATTTCGGAACATATATAACGTATTTCGGAAATACTTCCGAAATGAATAAATGATGAATACTGAGCCTTTCAGAACATATATAACTTATTTCGGAACATAAATAACTTATTTCGGAAATACTTCCGAAATGAACAAATGATGAAAACTGACCCTTTCTATAAAATAAAACTTATTTAGGAAGATATATAATTTTGTTATTTGTGCAGAGATGCTGCCAGTTCTTATGTGTGCTGCTGCAAACAAAGCTGTTATGGATGAGGATCGAGTTCCTTATGAGCTTGAAGAACTAAAAGGAAAAGATATCCCTAGGACCTTATGGATGAGGAACTGTGCTATTTTCGTGTTGAAGATGCTTGAATGCCATTCAATGGGGATTAAAGACATGTCCAATATTGCTGATGTAAATGCACACGACATAAGAAGCAAGTTGGCGTGCGATCTCTTTGAAGAAATTGCTGGTGGTTAATATGTTAAGAATGTTTACTGAAATGTCAGTGTTATGAAAGCTTCTCTTACGCTATCATTTTGTAATTACGATACATTTTGTAATTATGGCTGCATATTATATAACGTATCTAGGAAAGAAATGAAATGATCCTTTCTTGAAAATGAAAGTACAAAACTTGGTAATGAAAGGATCATCTTGTAACTTATTTCGGAACATAAATAACTTATTTCTGAAATACTTCCGAAATGAACAAATGATGAAAACTGATTCTTTCTTGGAAATGAAACGTATTTAGGAAGATATATAACTTTGTTATTTGTGCAGAGATAATTCCAGTTCTAAACTGTTGAGTGTATATTTTCCTCTTTCATTTCCAAATGATGAATACTGACCCTTTCAGAACATATATAACGTATTTCGGAAATACTTTCGGAATGAATAAATGATGAAAACTGATTCTTTCTTGGAAATATATAACGTATTTCGGAAGATATATAACTTATTTCGGAAGATATATAACGTATTTCGGAAATACTTCCGAAATGAACAAATGATGGATACTGGTCCTTTCGGAAGATATATAACTTATTTCAGAAATACTTCCGAAATAAGTTGTGTACATTTTCTAGGACATTGACCAAATGCAACCTGTCTTCCGAAATATTATTTTTATTTCAGAACATATATAACCTTTCAGAACATATATAACGTATTTCGGAAATACTTTCGGAATGAATAAATGATGAAAACTGATTCTTTCTTGGAAATATATAACGTATTTCGGAAGATATATAACTTATTTCGGAAGATATATAACGTATTTCGGAAATACTTCCGAAATGAACAAATGATGGATACTGGCCCTTTCGGAAGATATATAACTTATTTCAGAAATACTTCCGAAATAAGTTGTGTACATTTTCTAGGACATTGACCAAATGCAACCTGTCTCCCGAAATATTATTTTTATTTCAGAACATATATAACCTTTCAGAACATATATAATGTATTTCGGAAATACTTCCGAAATGAATAAATGATGAAAACTTATTCTTTCTTGGAAATATATAACGTATTTCGGAAGATATATAACTTATTTCGGAAGATATATAACGTATTTCGGAAATACTTCCGAAATGAACAAATGATGGATACTGGCCCTTTCGGACGATATATAACTTATTTCAGAAATACTTCCGAAATAAGTTGTGTACATTTTTATTTTGAATTACTTGTGTACGTTCTTCTAACTATTGAAATGAAGAAAATTAAAAAGAAAAAGTTAAAAATATTATTTTGAAGGAAATTACACAAATCTCAAGGATAGTGGGAGCTCTGCAATGAGTCAATTTGTCATCTAAAAATTGCCCACATACCGAAAAGTGGTCAATATTCCTCCTTAATGACGTGACGATTCAGAAGATTGTGGCTTTTCAATATTCTCATAATTAACTGCTTGACGAAAATGACACATCTAACTCGGCTATATAACATGAAGACTCCTCTTTATCTGTATCTTTCTCTTTTGTTCCAAAATCCCCTCTTAATAATACTCCTTTTCTTAACAATGGCGTCAAAGGCGATTACCAGGGATTACAACGAAATCCAGAACAAACGTTCAACACTCTTCAGCGCGGGTATCTATTTAAAACACTCGTCCTTTCTCTGTATCATCTGTCGCTTATGTTGTTTTGTTCAACTCTTCATATAGGACCGGTGGGTGACAACGAATTTCACTGGGAAGCAACTCTCATGGGACCTCTAAACACTCCGTATGAGGGAGGAGCCTTCAAGATGACAATTCATTACCCTCCAGATTATCCTTTCAGTCCGCCAAGGGTATGTAATTTTTATATATTTAACAAAGAATCCTAAAACGTTTGATTTACTTATATATGGTTTTACAGATGTTTTTCAAAACCAAAATGTTTCACCCTAATATCAGCGACCAAGGAAATATCTTTCACAAGATTCTGAAGCGAGATCACTTTAGTCCCTCTTATACCCTCTATCACGTAAGAATATTTGTATATTTAAAATATTTGTTTACACATCAAAATATTTGTATATTTAAAAATCAATTCAATCTGTTGTTAAATGTTATAGACGTGTGATCTCGTCGATGTTGATATAGACTCATTTAATCGACACTTAAGCGAGATCACACGTCTCATATGTGTGATTCATAAGTTATAGACGTGTGATCTCGATTAATTTTGAAATACAATGAGAATGCTATCGTTTAGTGTTTTAAATTTTGTGAAATCAGGTTCTCACGAAGATTCACGAGATGTTGGCGGAACCGATGATAAGCGATGATGATCATTTTGTGGAAGAAATCGCTAAACTCTACAGAGAAGATAAGGAGGTATACGAATCAATAGCGAGAGCATTTTCAAAAGAGATGGAGGAATGATGGATTTTATATTTGTTTGTTTTTATCATTGCGCCATCTTTATATTTGTTTGTTTTTATCATCTTTCTATTTGTATTTTTATTTGTTTGTCATATATTTATATCTAACATATTAATATGTTAAATTATGTTTATGCTAATTTTAAGACTAATATTACAATATTCCTTTTGCATAGTTTCTCTATTAAATTTCATAGTATCTATTATCAAAGGTTTTTTATTTATTAAGGGGTGATTGGTAAAAGAAGTCATTAGAGAGATTGTGAATAATATTTTGTCTTCTAAGACACTACTCACAAGTATGCTGTTATAACAAAAAATTCAGAAAACATGTGTCAAATTTGTGTTGATCTTGAGTTTGGGAGAGATATTTTTGGTAATTATCTTCTTGTCAAATTCAGAGATTGTAGTTTTATGCAATCTGCATCTTTATTATCTTGACTTCTGAAATGAACAAGTGATGAATTCTGATCATTTCTTGAAAATGATACGCATTTAGCAACAAATATAACGATATTTCCTGTTGATTTCCGTGCGTAAATGAAGCATCAGAACAAATGTGTTGTTGTTTTGTCTACACAATGAAATAAAGTATTTCGGAAGATATATAACGTATTTCGGAAGATATATAACATATTTCAGAAATACTTCCGAAATGAATAAATGATGAAAACCGATCCTTTCTTGGAAATATATAACGTATTTCGGAAGATATATAACATATTTCAGAAATACTTCCGAAATGAATAAATGATGAAAACTGATCCTTTCTTGGAAATATATAGCGTATTTCGGAAGATATATAACGTATTTCGGAAGATATATAACGTATTTCAGAAATACTTCCGAAATGAATAAATGCTAACAACTGCCCATTTCGGAAGATATATAACGTATTTCGGAAGATATATAACGTATTTCAGAAATACTTCCGAAATGAACAAATGCTAAAAACTGCCCATTTCGGAAGATATATAACGTATTTCAGAAATACTTCCGAAATGAACAAATGCTAAAACTGCCCATTTCGGAAGATATATAACTTATTTCGGAAGATATATAACGTATTTCAGAAATACTTCCGAAATGAACAAATGCTAAAAACTGCCCATTTCGGAAGATATATAACGTATTTCAGAAATACTTCCGAAATGAACAAATGCTAAAAACTGCCCATTTCGGAAGATATATAACGTATTTCGGAAATATTTCCGAAATGAACAAATGATGAAAACTGATTCTTTCGTGTGAATGAAACGTATTTAGTATGATATATAACTTTGTTATTTGTGCAGAGATGGTTCGAGTTTTAAGTGTGTTGCTGCAAACAAAGCCCATTTCGGAAGATATATAACTTATTTCGGAAGATATATAACGTATTTAAGAAATACTTCTGAAATGAACAAATGCTAAAAACTGCCCATTTCGGAAGATATATAACGTATTTCGGAAATATTTCCGAAATGAACAAATGATGAAAACTGATTCTTTCGTGTGAATGAAACGTATTTAGTATGATATATAACTTTGTTATTTGTGCAGAGATGGTTCGAGTTTTAAGTGTGTTGCTGCAAACAAAGCTTCAACTGAAATAAAGAAAGATTCAAATGATGAAAACTGATCCTTTCTTTAAAATAAAACGTATTTAGGAACATAAATAACGTTTTTCGGAAAGTCTTCCGAAGTGAACAAAAACAGAAAACAATATTAAAAAAAAATGATATTTCCTGTTGACTTCCATGGGTAAAGTCTTCTAAAAAAGTATGTAAAGTATACTAAATAGTTTGATAAGCTTTGGAAAGTTTCATAAAATCACTTTGAAATGTAATAAGTCTATCATATAGGTACTTTGCAGGTACTCTTGTTGTGCCCTCCTCTGCAACATCTGCTGCACTTGTGTCCTTGAGACTTTGAACCGGGTACACCAAACTCTCCCGCTGATCTCTTTCTCATTTTCGGAGGTCTCCCGCTGCTTGGCTTAGTAGTAGGTGGTGCACATGAATATTCAGATACAGAATCTGGAAAAACACAGGTCGTTAAATCTCCACACGGATGTATGCTCTCAGCATATGCTTTAGCCCATGTTTCCGTTAAGTACATATCATCAACGTACTTGTTCTCATCCTTTTTTGTGCGCTTAGCAGCAGCAATAGCATGAATACAAGGAATCCTGTCAATGTCAAAAACGTAGCAAGTGCACTGCTTGTTTTCCAGGTGAACAATGTACTTCCGGGTTTCGTCCTTGACCTCAAACTCATATCGGTCCACTTGGAAAACATCAAGTTTCATTGCAGCATCATACCTTGCTATCATCTCCTTCACTACACGTGGTGTGACAAGATTTTTGTGTTTAGAAGCTTTTTCCCGACGTTCATGAAACCACGTTGTAAGAGTTAACCTAATGGTCTCAAGGAGAGAAATTATAGGCAACTCGCGAGGCAAGTTCAACATCGAATTCAGCGACTCTGCAATGTTGGTTGTCATAATATTGTACCGGTTCGCAGGTGCATAAGATCGAGCCCACTTTGCAAAATCAGAACCTTCTAAATAATCAGCTAATTTTGGGCTTCTTCTTCTTATGTCACTGAAGATTCCACAAAACTCATGACGAGTGATATGCTCAATTTAATACCCTAAAGTACTAAAGCAGTTGTAATAGTATAGCTAGGGGTCGAACCACAGAAGACTCACAGAAACGCACAATAGATTCTATAGTGTCGAATTACGCTAAGCCAAACAGTTGTAATTAAAAGCAGTGCAGAAATTAAAGGAGTTGTAAATCAATTGAGAAATATAGGCTCAGGGTTTTTCTCAGGAAATCAATGAATGCAGATAAACTAACTAACAGGATTCAGATTTAGCGCAGTTCTTGAACTCAAATCACTAAAATATAGCTAACCAACTCTCGTTGCGAAAACTATCTAAATCTAAATCCTAGGAATTCCAAATCTCTTTGCGAATCCTAAATTCTAAATCAGCTTTAATATCAGGTTTGATATGTTCACAAATCAATTAAACCAAATCTCTTTGCGAATAATCAATTTGCTCACCTAGGTTCTATCAGGTAATTAATCGCACTCTCGTGCCTAATCAATTATCCTAAGATCTAAGTTCCAGATTCGTCAACCTAGAATTAGCTATGAACACAACCTAAGGTGAAGAACTAATTCAGATGGTGAATCCTAAACAGATAATTAACCTAGCATTCAAAGAAATCCTTTATGAGAAAACCCTAAACCTAAAGTGGATCTACTCAGACATGGCAATTGAATCAAAAGACATGTTTGAATAAATCATCAATAGAATAGAAAGAAGGGTTTAGAGATCTGATCTCGGACGAAGGGAGATTCAGACTTGTCTCTCTAAAACCAAAGTAAAATCAAACTATAAAATAAAGCATAAAAAGGCATAGCCTAAACAGTTGGCTGAAAACTCCTATTTATAACCTAAAACACGATCTAGGGTCTTCTTGTAATTATTAAAGACTTCTGGGCACTTTTGCAATTCCTCAAGTCTTGGAAAACTCGCGGGTTGTGTCTTGCTGCGCTGAGTGTCGATCGATACCAAGGGGTATCGATCGATGCTCGACGTGAATTCAGGTTCTCAGCGACACGATCTTTAGCTCTGCTACAAACTGCTCCAGAAAGCTCCAATACTTCCAATAATCCTCCAAACGTGCTATGACCTGTAAAAGACTCTAAAAAGACTCCAAAATACTATAAATACTCTATAAAGAGGACTTATATCATGGCTTAAATAGGGTAAAAACCATGATATATCAACTCCCCCAGACTTAGCCTTTTGCTTGCCCTCAAGCAAATAGAAGACTAAACCAGAAAAAGAGGTTTGAAAACGTAGAGACTCACCTGTTCCTGAACCATCGAAAAGACCCTTTTCCCAAGTACCCAAATGTCACCTGATCAGCTTTCGATCTAACCACCATGTACTTCTCCGTAGACATTTGCAGCTTTTCCAGACTCCACACAAAATCCCACAGCATTGTTCAAGTAAAGCCCTCATCGCCAGTTTCATCTCTGCAGCTAATATTTAAGAACCTTCTAGACTCTTTACCAGACAATATCTTGACAAAGGAACCACCCTTTTTCACACTTTTTTGTATCAATTTCTCTCCTCCAGACTTATTTCTTATTATATCCTTATTATTATTTTTTATTTTCAGCTTAGCATATACATATCAAGGTAGGAGACGCGAGTATTGATGGTGTTTGCCACCAAATCCCCGGTTCTTCCCTCTCTATGTATCAAAGGATGTAGGCGAATAATGGCATCATAGGAAAATCCTAGCCTCGCTTCCAATCCTTTGTGTGATCATCCCCTCTTAAGTAGAATAATGGGATCGCTGGAAATTTTCCTAACCCTCTACTCAGAAGAAAATCATTTCAATCTTTTATGCTCTTAATCTATCAACTTATTTCAGGGGAGAGAGATACCATAATTCTAAACACACGGGTTCCTTTATCAGATATGAATGATGAATCAAGCTCTATGAACACTAACCACATTGATGAAGTGCAAAAATTTGGCTCAGGCTTCAGAAGAACTCTGCTGGAGACATGAATGTTTTCTAGTCAACTGGTCAGCCTTTGGATTTTTCATTAGTCGATCTAGAACTGATCCTGTAACACTGTGCACTCAAAAACAAAATCAAATCAATAGGTTCAAGCACAGGATCATCATCTCCAACAAATTTTGACTCAATAAAACAGTTTTGACTCGATAAAACGACTGACTCTAAGAAAAACGAAAACAATGTCAGCAGACACCTCCCCCAGACTTGAACAACACTGTCCTCAGTGTTATCTAGCCTAGAGTCAATGAAAGAAACAAAGAAAAAGGATAGAACGAAGAGAAACAAGAAATTACCGTTCTGGAACAGTCGGTGTCGATCGACACACGGCATGGTATCGTTCGATACCATGCTTAGATCGACTTTGTGAATTTTCATCCGCGATTGGTGTCGATCGATACCATAGGGGTGTCGATCGATGCTTAGGCGATTTCGAGTTGCTCCTTGTTCATCCTGACACAGACTCAAAACAAACGAAAATAAAAATAAAAACGAATCAAAAACAGACTCACCAGTGGGTTGCCTCCCACCAAGCGCTCGTTTAACGTCAATAGCTTGACTGTAACGCCCTTCAGGCTGGATAAGAGTGAGAGCTTGCACCAAAACAGGCTCCATCACTTGACATTACTAGCTTCAGAGTTCTGCTTAGCATGCTGTCCACAAATTCCTGCCCTTTCTCTTTCAGCTCAGAAGTAAGAAGGACTCTGGCCTTGGAGAATGGCTTCAAGGCTCCCTTGCATTTGACCTTGTAATCAATCGAATTCCCATCACACTTCTGAGGAATCAGAGTGACATGGGGATTCTCGACCTTTTTGTTCTTGGCCTTCTTCTTCTTTGTTGCCTTAGTCTTCTTCTTGGGGATGTTGGGCGGTTCAGCTGGAACGTCTGTGACAGTAGGCTCATCAGGAGGCTCTTCCAAAATATCAATCGCTAGCGACTCTCCTGTGACAACCTCGATGCTAGACACATGTGTGGGAGCACTCCTAGGGGGAATGACACCATAATAGACCCCTCTGTCAATGTAAGAGAAAGAGATTCTCTTATTAGGTGTGTCTATGATCGCGCCTGCAGTAGCCATGAACGGTCGTCCCAAAAGGATAGGCATACGAGATATTGCACCCATCTCTACAACCTGAAAATTAGTAGGAACTAGACAGTCTCCTACTTTGACCAGCAAACCATGGATAGTACCGTGTGGAAGCGAGGTGGAGTTGTTCGCGAATGTGATAGATGCCTCTGGTGATCGAATATCAGCTCCTAACCGCTCTGCAATTGCCCTTGAGATGACATTGACACTAGCCCCTGAGTCGACAAGAGACTCTTTGAACTCAACTCCAGAGATAGAGCATGGAACTACAAATTTCCCTGGATCCTCCCTTGGGGTCAACTGTCTCAGTGGAGGTGGACCTCTAGCCTTAATGAAGAGTGCCTTAATCTCTTCCTCAGTTTCTCTGCAATCCTTGAAGTGACTTAGCAGAGGACGGCACTCTAGGGCTTCTTCAAAGGTTGAATCAGGGGAAATCCTTCTTACCATCTTCTCAAAGCCACGCAGCTGCTTTGGAGAGATGGGATTTCTGAGGTGTTTAGGTACAGGATTCTCCTTCTTGGGCTTGCGAGCTCTTTTCTCATCTCGTTCCCTAGCTATCGCTGCCTGACACTTTGTTTCATAGTCTTCCCAAAATTGGGCGATATTGAACCGTGCTGCTGCTACTTGAGGCTCCTTGGTCGAAATATCATGTGTCTCCTCAGAAATTGCCTTGGTATCGACCGATACCAGTGGGGTATCGATCGATACACGGGTTTTGGAAGTGTCCCGTTTCAGAATTGTAACCGGCATCGATCGACACCTGGGGGTATCGATCGATGCTCTGGCGATTTTAGAATCCTCTTCGTAATTCTCTGCACTTGAGGAGATCGCATTGACGTGTGCATGAACCGATTTTCCCTTGGAATTTGCTGCAGTCTGAGCTACTTGAGTTTCCAGCATCCTGTGACTCGTATTTAGTGCCTCGATCCTTCCACTCAAATCGGTGTACATGGTGTCAATCTTACCATTGAAGGTGGCTGTCATCTTCTCCTGCCCTTGAACCAGGTGTTCAAGCATAGCCTCAATCTTACTCTCAGGAGCTTTGGGTGGTGGGGATTGGTACCCTCCTTGCTGAGCATTGTTGGTGAAGTTTCGATTGGAGTTGTATCCGAATCGCTGACCCTGAAAACCAGAACCACCTATGTAGTTAACATCTTCCACCTCATTCTCAGTAGCAAAGTGGACGGCCTTTGTTGTCCTTCCCAGCAGAAGACTGTGCATAGAATCCAGCTGAGCTTTCACTTCAGCGATCCGTGACCCATCCATGTTACCAGCCAGCTTCTTGCGCTCGAAATCTGCGCTCTTGG
Organism: Eutrema japonicum; assembly: GCA_030161315.1. Taxonomy (NCBI): domain Eukaryota; kingdom Viridiplantae; phylum Streptophyta; class Magnoliopsida; order Brassicales; family Brassicaceae; genus Eutrema; species Eutrema japonicum. The sequence goes on along the minus strand of BSQW01000003.1, from coordinate 53,709,645 downwards.
TGCTACTGCTAGAGGCAAAGTTCTCGATCAACACAATAGCATCCTCAGGATATCTGGTGTTGAAATTACCATTGCTGGAAGAGTCCAGACCCATCTGATATCTCCAATCTACTCCTCTGAAGAAGATACCCAGCAGCTGCACATCAGAGTATCCATGATGTGGACAATCTCTCTGATACGATCTGAATCTTGTCCAAGCAGCCTTGAACGCCTCAGTAGGTCCTTGAGAAAAAGTGGAGATCTTATTCCTCAGATCTTCAGATCTTCCGTCATCGTAGAAGTTAATCAGGAAGGCTCTCTTGGTGTCCTCCCAATTAGTTAGCGATCCAGGAGATAGCTGCCTCAGCCAGTAAGTAGCTTCTCCACCTAGAGAGTAGGGGAAGAGCTTGCAGAAGAGATAGTCGTAGGACACTCCATTGCTCTTAATGCTAGTGACCAAGTCCTCGAACCTCTCTACATGGTCCATTGGATGTTCATGAGGAAGACCATGAAAGAGATGCTGTCCCACTAGAGTGAAGTAAGCAGGCTTCAGCTCAAAGTCATTCCTCTCAAACGCAGGAGGACGAATTGCTGAACGATTGGCGAAAAACTGGTCAGGCCTGTTGCATTCACCAATCGTCCTTCCACGATTAACCACAGCATTCCCTGCGTTGGCGCGCCCAGCTGGCGCGACAATCTCAACAACCGCAGCAGGGACAACGATGTTACCAGCTTCATCAAGTCGCTGCCCTCTCTCATTACACACGTGACCCTCTTGGTCTCTCAGAATTCCAGCTTCATCAGCTCTTAAAACCACTGGGTTGTTCATCCCTGATGTTTGCTTGGTCTTTCTGTTTGTGCGTTCCACAAACGCTAGCTGTTCCAGTGACAGTTCAACTAGTTGTGTGCTCTTGTTGCTTCTGGTTTCACGAACAGGCATACACCTGCAAACAAAACACTAGGCAAAGCACGTAAGTAACCAGAAAAATACGTTGAGTATCGATCGATACCAAGTGGTGTCGACCGATACCAACAAAAGAAGACGACGCGTATCGACCGATACTACAGAGTATCGATCGATACCGACGAACTTAGTCGAAATTCTAAACTAAAATCTAATGGCGAAATTGAGTCCCCGGCAACGGCGCCAAAATTGATATGCTCAATTTAATACCCTAAAGTACTAAAGCAGTTGTAATAGTATAGCTAGGGGTCGAACCACAGAAGACTCACAGAAACGCACAATAGATTCTATAGTGTCGAATTACGCTAAGCCAAACAGTTGTAATTAAAAGCAGTGCAGAAATTAAAGGAGTTGTAAATCAATTGAGAAATATAGGCTCAGGGTTTTTCTCAGGAAATCAATGAATGCAGATAAACTAACTAACAGGATTCAGATTTAGCGCAGTTCTTGAACTCAAATCACTAAAATATAGCTAACCAACTCTCGTTGCGAAAACTATCTAAATCTAAATCCTAGGAATTCCAAATCTCTTTGCGAATCCTAAATTCTAAATCAGCTTTAATATCAGGTTTGATATGTTCACAAATCAATTAAACCAAATCTCTTTGCGAATAATCAATTTGCTCACCTAGGTTCTATCAGGTAATTAATCGCACTCTCGTGCCTAATCAATTATCCTAAGATCTAAGTTCCAGATTCGTCAACCTAGAATTAGCTATGAACACAACCTAAGGTGAAGAACTAATTCAGATGGTGAATCCTAAACAGATAATTAACCTAGCATTCAAAGAAATCCTTTATGAGAAAACCCTAAACCTAAAGTGGATCTACTCAGACATGGCAATTGAATCAAAAGACATGTTTGAATAAATCATCAATAGAATAGAAAGAAGGGTTTAGAGATCTGATCTCGGACGAAGGGAGATTCAGACTTGTCTCTCTAAAACCAAAGTAAAATCAAACTATAAAATAAAGCATAAAAAGGCATAGCCTAAACAGTTGGCTGAAAACTCCTATTTATAACCTAAAACACGATCTAGGGTCTTCTTGTAATTATTAAAGACTTCTGGGCACTTTTGCAATTCCTCAAGTCTTGGAAAACTCGCGGGTTGTGTCTTGCTGCGCTGAGTGTCGATCGATACCAAGGGGTATCGATCGATGCTCGACGTGAATTCAGGTTCTCAGCGACACGATCTTTAGCTCTGCTACAAACTGCTCCAGAAAGCTCCAATACTTCCAATAATCCTCCAAACGTGCTATGACCTGTAAAAGACTCTAAAAAGACTCCAAAATACTATAAATACTCTATAAAGAGGACTTATATCATGGCTTAAATAGGGTAAAAACCATGATATATCAACGAGTATAAGCATCAGCTGCAGCTTCTACTAGTGGCAACAATCCAGTTTTTCCAAACTTTGGTTTAATATTCCTCAAGAGATGAATTCGACAAATACCGTGATGTGCAAGTGGATAAATCATTGAAAGTGCTTTTGCAATGGCTGGAGCTCTATCTGAAACAAACACCAAATCAGACGCATCTGGGATCACACTTTTGAGCCCTCTAAAAAACCAAATCCACGCGTGTTCGTTTTCTGAGTCAACTATCCCAAATGCTAGAGGGTATAACGAAAAGTTACCGTCTTGTGCACTAGCTCCAAGCAACGTTCCCTTAAACTTTCCCTTGAGGAAAGTACCATCTACAGCAATCACTCTTCTCATAAGCTCAAAACCTCTTATCGATTGACCAAATGCAACAAAGGAGTATTTGAATTTTCCATTATCATCCAACTCAACATAAACCTTTGATCCAGGGTTTTTCTCATTAACCTGAAACAACCATTTTGAGAGGTTGTAATAGCTATCCTCAGGAGTCCCTCTTATCAAATTCTGGGCGTACTCTTTCACTTTCCAAGCTTGTTTGTAGTCAATGTGTACGCCATGGTCAATTCTGACTTGCTCCATAATTTGTTTTGGTTTGAGTCCATATTTCTTTTCTCCATAGTTGCTACAGAGTAAAGTGCCAAGAACTTTGGCAGAGGCTTGCCTATGGTTGGCATGTCTGTGTGTCGTATCACATGTATGTTTATGATTATACCTCTTCACCACAAAGTAATCAGAAGAAGGAAGCTTTGATGCACGCATCCTCCAGCTGCAATTGCCATCAACACAACCTAATATCGCCCTTGTCTTGTTTGACCAGAGAGACCTGAACTCAAACTTCCACTCTAATGCCCATTTTCTCATGTGAAGCATTAGCTCATCTTTATTCTTAAAATGTCTGTTCACGTATAAATCATCAGAACCTCGGGTGGAATGTGATATACATATACTAGGAGGAGAAATATCTGGAGCAGGACGCAAAATATCAGCAGTTGAACATGTGCTTTTGTTTGCATCAGATGTTGAATTGCCACTTCCATTTGATCTATGAAGTTCCTACACAAATAAAGAGAGAAATTTGATATAACGTATTTAGGAAAGTCTTCTTAAATGAACAAGAAACAGATAAAAGGTTTCGTGTAGAGAGGAATTATGAAAGTACTATATTACCTCTTGGTATCCATGCGTAAATGAAGCATTCGAACATGTGTTGTTGTTTTGCTACACAAAGAAAGATACAAACGTATAAAAGAACCATTTAGGAACAAAAATAAAGTATTTCTGAAAGTCTTCCGAAATCTTCCGAAATGAACAAGAAACAGAAAAAGTATAATGAAGCACTCACATGAGAATTCCCGTAAGGAAGAATGTTGCATATATCAGTCACCTGAATCTGAATGTATCAGAAAAAGGTATCATGCAGAGAGGAATCTGAATTTAAATGAACAAGAAACAGGAAAAGGTATCATGCAGAGAGGATTTATGAAAGTACTATATTACCTGTTGATTTCCATGCGTAAATGAAGCATTCAAACATGTGTTGTTGTTTTGCTACACAAAGAAAGATACAAATGATGAAAATGATAATTTCTTGGAAATGAAACGCATAAAAGAACCATTTAGGAACAAAAATAAAGTATTTCTGAAAGTCTTCCGAAATCTTCCGAAATGAACAAGAAACAGAAAAAGTATAATGAAGCACTCACATGAGAATTCCCGTAAGGAAGAATGTTGCATATATCAGTCACCTGAATCTGAATGTATCAGAAAAAGGTATCATGCAGAGAGGAATCTGAATTTAAATGAACAAGAAACAGGAAAAGGTATCATGCAGAGAGGATTTATGAAAGTACTATATTACCTGTTGATTTCCATGCGTAAATGAAGCATTCGAACATGTGTTGTTGTTTTGCTACACAAAGAAAGATACAAATGATGAAAAAATGATCATTTCTTGGAAATGAAACGCATAAAAGAACCATTTAGGAACAAAAATAAAGTATTTCTGAAAGTCTTCCGAAATCTTCCGAAATGAACAAGAAACAGAAAAAGTATAATGAAGCACTCACATGAGAATTCCCGTAAGGAAGAATGTTGCATATATCAGTCACCTGGAGAAGAAAACATTAGATTAGAAGAAAACATTATATTAAAAAGTAACTGAACTATAAAGTATGAAGCGAATATTTATAACGAAGCTAAGAAATAACGAAGCTAAGAATATATACTAACCGTTACATACAAAGGAATCAGTTCTGGATTTCCTTTTATGTTGTTGATGAAACTTCTTAGTTGGCGGTCGTTTTTAACAAACACAGGAGGAAATTTCTCTGCCATAAACCTCATCTTCAATGGGAGTCCATAGCTAAGTGCAGCATTACTAATTGAGCAGTCAATCTCAAAGTCTTCAACAACCATCTCAAACAAATCATTGTAATTGAGATTTTCATCAAACTCAAACATTGTTGATCCTCGTTTTGTATCCAATACAAATTCACACTGAAGATTTTCGTTTGTTCTCCACTCTCCACAGACACAATAAATCTCAACCATATTTCACAAGCGCAATATATCACCTTCCTAAGCGTACCAACAATGAAGTCCACGCCTGAACTCCATCAAAACACAGAGAATTCACACACTTAACTTAATCGATTCACTAATTCCGCCAAATCGATTGATTTCAATTGGATTTCGCATAAGCATTATACAAAACGAAACCGAGAATCGAAACCATAAAATCGAAACCGAGAATCGAAACCATAAAATCGAAACCGAGAATCGAAACCATAAAATACGAAACGATGAAATAGTTAAAAATGAACCTGCGATATTGAGCTGTGACGACGGCTGATAATTCCGGCGATGACGACGGCACAATCTTCACAGATAACCAGATCAATCGCCGGCGATGAATTTCTGGAAATTGAATACAGTCAAAGAAATTTCTAAAACTTACAATGTTAAATATCTCAAATCCTATGGGCAAAGTTGTCTTTTGCCTCTTTAATGAATGCTAATAATGGGGCTTTTTTATTAGGGTGCTAGTTTGGTGAGAAAGTTTTCAAAAAGTGTCATTTTGATCAATTTCTCTATTTTTATTTGAGTATATATCAAATCTAAAATTGAAAATTATTTTACTATTATTATAAAGAGTTTTTTTTACGTCTATTTTTATAAAGAATTAGACACGATATATATATATTTTTTAATAGTTTAGGGATCAACTACAAAACTCACAATCATTAAGCGGTGCATATTAAAGTTGATGTTTATAAGATTATAGGTTTTTGCGGGTTAGTTCAAATAATATTTTAGTCTACTATAAAACGAGTTAAGTAAATCCGGTTTAACATCTCTATCTATAATCATTAGTTAGACATATTATAAAATTCAGAAAAATGTAAAAACAATTTTTTTTACATTTTAAAACTTTTTTTAATAAAAAAATTACCTTGCGCTATAGCACAAATTAAATCCTAGTGTAATATAATATGTTTGTCTAAATATCTTATTTATGTATCCATGGTATCTATCTAGGATCTTTGCCATTGCATAATTCCTCACTACGTAAATATCTGTGAATTCGTTTAGATTGCAGATAACATAGTAAATCATAACTTTTGCAAATGGCAATGTTGCTTCATATTATATAATTCACACATGATACTTCAAATCTTGTATAACTATCTCGCTCATTAATAAACCAATCTTATAACTATACCTATACTTAATCTTACCTTAATAATATACCAGTCACTCTCACTAATAATCTAATCTTATCGTTTCCATGATCCATTTTATGTCAAAAATTGGTTGCACCCCACCATTTCCTTTGTCTTGTTTGTTATTATTACTTCGGGTCTGGTCGTAGCGTCTGGCCGCAGACCGCAGCCGCGGCGGCTGTTGTTCGTTTGGCAGCCGCGCGGCTGGTCTCTGCGACTGGTCGCAGGTTTGTTCGTTTGATAGCCGCGCGTCTGGCCGCATGTCTGTTCGTTTGTCTGACGCTAGCGATAGTTTTTTTTTGTTTTTTTTTTGGTAAAATATGCTAGCCATAGTTTTTCACTTAATTAAAATTATTTTTTATAAATTTTATACATTTATATTTTTGATAAACAATATAGTTTAAATTTTGTACATCCATAATAATTATTTATTAGTTAACAATCATATTAATAATTTTATAATTAGAACATTATAATTTTTGCGATAAAAAATCATAAACTAAATTAAAACAATCATATTAAACTAAATCATTTAACTAACATAAAACAAAAGTAATACATCAGATCATAAAGTATAACAAAGCAAAAGTAATACATCAAGTCTTAAATAAACTTTAAAAAAAAAAGTCATAAACTATAATATCTAATACGGTAATCGACGTCCTCTACCATATTCATTAGTAATGGTATCACGCAAAGCTTCCATCGCTCTATCACCGGTCGGCTCATATGGAATATGTCCACCATGATCATCATCACTGCTACTATCATCAACTTCTTCTTCTCCTGCTCCTTCTTCATTACCATGAACATGATAATCTTCTCTGTTTTGCCAACGTACAAAATCATAATCTTCCAGATCTGTATCACGTATGAAGTTGTGTAGTGCCATCGTCGCTGTTACAAGCTTAATCCACTTAGTCAAACCATACTTTGGATGCTTACGATCCAAAATCCTCCATTTTGTTTTCCATACTCCAGATCGGGAAAATGAAGCAAGTTTTAAGAGCTGAGATATAAACCCAGGTCGGGAAAATGAGATTCAAAGACAGAAACAAGGAATAATTTGAGATTCATGAATGGGAGAATCAGCAACACTCACCGACGACGAATGATGACGAAGTCTTGCTTGGGGGATCTCTCTCTGCTAAAACGTTTGCAATTGTTAGATTACAAAACCGGCCATGTCTTCATGTAAAAACAGCTCTTGCTCCATGACAGAGTTCGACTTGAGGAAGAAGATGGAGATGACTGGGGAAGATGGATTTTCGGCGCAGAGAAAGAAGAGATAGAGAGACTTAGGGTAAATGGTATTTTCTGTAATTCACAAATATTCATAAGGTTATTTTTGTCTTTTGCATCTTTAATCGCAACATTTTTAGCCGCGACGCTGAATTTCATTAGTGGCCAAAAAATTGAGACACAAAACGCAGCGTTTAAAGCAGCGATCGGTCGCAGGAAGCTGCGGCAGGGAAACGAACACCGAATAGTCGCAAACCGCAGCCGCAGCCTCCTGCTGCGAAACGAACAGACCCTTCATCTCATTTTCTATTTTGGGCTTATAGTAGTTATGAAAAGCCCATCCTAAATGCCCAACTCCTTCAATGCCTCTGTCATCTGCTCTGATCAATTCATTCATTTAGGTTTTTTTTTCTCCGATCAGATCCACCAGTTGCGAGGAGAAAGGTAACATTGAAATTATCAACACCTTCCTTATCCGGCTAATCTCTCCTCCGACGCGATGTCTCTCCGCCGATCTATGCTCGGTCTCCACCGCCAAACCCAGAACCTGTCTCTGTCAAAGTCTTTACCTTTCTTGATGAGTAATGTCTCCTCCCCTTCGGCGGCCACCGCCAGCGCCGCCGCCGTGAGAAACCCACTTGGAAGAGACCTCTCCTCGATCTCCTTTGCCCTTACCCAGAAACTGAAACCGGACTCTGTGAATCTCGTCACCGATCGTTCGATCTCTTCTCTTGGGCAATCTGATCTCAACAGGGCAACGATATTGTCTCGTCTCCAATCTTCTCGAGGTTACAGTAACGCATCTTCCTTACCGAAAATCCATTTACTCTATCACATAAATGAAGGAATGGAAGAAATTTTGGCGGATTATGTTCACCAAGAAATGACCAGGAATTTGATGGTGATCTCTTTGGGATTGTTCCAGTTTATCGTTATCAAAGATGTTTTCTTGTTTCTTTTCTTCTGAAGAAGAAAACATCTCTTGGATCTCAGGAACCTGATCACCTGTTAATGGAATAGTTGGCCAAAGTCCTTCCTTTTTATCTTCTTCTTTTTATGAATAAGAACATCGATGCAATCGCATATTTATCCTTTGTTGGTTCAGTCTCTCGTTTTTTTGTCCAAGTGTGTTTATTTTCGAATGAGTTCCTCATGATTGATATTAAGACTCTCTCTGTTAAGCTTTGGTTTGAATAAAGAGAAGTTTTCTCAGCTATATTCTTTGTGATTTCATCAAATTTGTGATCTCAGTTGAGCGCGATTAATCAATTTGCATTTGTTCTTTCCTGTTGGGTATATGTCTATCTAATGATCCCATTTTGGCCTTTTTATTACTCACGATATAGCTTACTTGAATCTGAAGTTGGAGAGACTACTTTGATTGAAGCCCTTACAGAGAATTCTTGGGAATTACTTAGAACAATCATGAGAAATAAGCCATCAAAAATTGAGTCTGAGGTGCTGGCGAACCAATGTCCATGCTTATGTTCCACAGCTGAATAGGGCAGAGATCTGAAATAATTCGAGTGAATGGATATATCTTGGTAAAGTAACAGTTGACTGTATGTTAAATAGTTTTAACACAAATCCTAAGCTTAACTCTAATTAAGGCGATAAAAGGCCCAACTCTAAAACTAACTAAAGGCCCATAGGAATAGCATTTTCATTAAGGCGATCGGTTCAGTGAACGGTGATATAATTACGATTGCACCCCCAAATCTCTGGCTTGGTTTCCACTCCAAGTTATAAAAAAATATCTACTGCCTAGTCATTACATACACTATATGGTAAGTAATAAAGTCTCAGATTTTGCTATAATTGGATCCTCCTTAAAGCTCCACGTCTTGTCCCCATTCGCTCTTTGGTTCTTTCCTTCTGGTAAGAATCCGCTCTCTTTTATGGTACGTCATCAATTTCTTCTTCTGGATTTTGATTTGTTCGTAGAAGATTGTTCGGCGAATTCACCTATAGCGATCGATCCCTGATCTGCTTTTTTTCTTCTTCTTTGTTCTCTATCTAGGGCTTGTTGTTTCTGAAAGGAGAAGCTATGGATTTGGGATTTTAGGGATTATCGCGGTTTGGTGTATATAGCGAGGGATTTTGTGTGAAGAAATCCTGTTTTTTTTTTGTTTTCCCGTGTAAAAAGTTGGTTAGATTCTCGAATCCTCCAGTGAAAGATGTCATCAGCTGGTGTTACGCTAAGTCCGGTTCGTAGCGAGGCGTTTAATATGCCCCTGGTTCGTGCGAATTCTTGTGCGGATTCTTACCCAGACGACACCATATTGATTTACCTTACACTCCCCGGAACGTTGATACCAATGCGAGTGCTCGAGTCTGATTCGATCGAATCTGTTAAGCTCCGGATTCAGTCTTATCGTGGGTTTGTAGTGAGGAATCAGAAACTCGTTTTCGGGGGACGAGAACTTGCTAGGAGCAATTCCAACATGCGTGATTACGGTGTCAGTGAAGGCAACATTCTTCATTTGGTTCTCAAGCTCTCTGATCTCCAGGTCCTTGATGTTAAGACCACCTCTGGGAAACACTGCCGGTTTCATGTGGAGAGAGGGAGAAACATTGGGTACGTGAAAAAGCAGATTTCGAAAAAGCGTGGAGACTTTGTTGATCCTGATGACCAGGAGATACTTTACGAAGGTCAGAAGTTGGAGGACCAGAGTCTTATTAATGACATCTGCAGAAATGATGACTCCGTTTTGCATCTGCTTGTGCGGAGATCTGCTAAAGTTCGAGCTAAGCCTGTGGAGAAGAACTTTGAACTGTCTATTGTTGCCCCACAAGCAAATGGTTGTGAAGCAGATAGCATTGTGCCACCAAGGAAGCTTTCTGATCACCTCTCTTCTTTGGAGCCGCTCATCATTAATTCCAACGCAAAATTACCTCTGCTGGTTAAAGATATGATTCACTCTGCTTCTGATGGACTAAGAAGCGGGAATCCTCCAGTCAGGTCAAGAGAGGGCACGGGTGGAGCTTATTTCATGCAGGGTTCGTCGGGCAATAAATTTGTTGGTGTGTTTAAGCCAATCGATGAGGAACCAATGGCTGAAAACAATCCACAGGGCTTACCACTTTCGCCAAACGGCGAAGGTTTGAAGAAAGGAACAAAGGTCGGAGAAGGTGCGTTAAGGGAAGTTGCTGCTTACATATTGGATCATCCCAAAATTGGACGCCGATCTATTTTTGGTGAAGAGAGTGGTTTTGCTGGTGTGCCTCCCACAGCTATGATTGAATGTCTGCATCCCGGTTTTAACCATCCCAAAGGAATCAAAAGCAAGATTGGTTCACTTCAGATGTTTACCGAGAACGATGGCAGCTGTGAAGATATGGGTCCAGCTTCATTTCCAGTAGAGGAAGTTCACAAAATTTCTGTGCTGGATATTAGACTGGCAAACGCAGATAGGCATGGTGGAAACATTTTAATGAGCAAGGACGAAAACGGAAAGATTGTTTTGGTTCCAATTGATCATGGATATTGCTTGCCTGAAAGCGTAAGTTCTCTGTTTTCATCTTAGATTTTTTTTGTTTCCTTTTTCTTATTACGACATTGCAATGAATCTGATTTTGTGTGTTTCGTGCAACAGTTTGACGATTGCACGTTCGAGTGGCTTTACTGGCCACAAGCCCGGAAAGCATACTCTACGGAAACACTGGACTACGTAAGATCACTTGATGCCGAGGAAGATATCGATCTCTTGAAGTTCCATGGATGGAAAATGCCATTGGAAACAGCTCGAACACTGAGAGTCTCAACGATGCTTCTGAAGAAAGGAGTAGAAAGAGGATTAACAGCATTTGAGATTGGAAACATAATGTGCAGAGAAACTCTGAGCAAGAAATCTCTAGTGGAGGAGATGGTAGAGGAAGCACAAGAAGCGGTGCTTCCCGGGACGAGCGAGGCTGCATTCCTTGAAGCTTTGTCTGATGTGATGGATTACCATCTTAATGAGGTGGTTCGCTCTCAGGAACACTAGAATTGGTTCCTGTGTGAATCGTTCTCTTAACTTGAAAATCTGGTACATACTCTTGGTTTAAACCTGTTGGCTTTTGTTTTTTCAACTCTTTTTTATTGCTGTCATTCTTTGGACATGTTCAAGTTTGTTAATTTCACCGTGACATATTTCCTGGTAATGACAATTTCAGTGGTTTACAATAGCTATTTGACAATGTTTCTCAGCTTGGTCGTCTCTAATTAACCTATCCTTCTTTTGGTTGTATACGTTGTTTAATTTGAGATGAGTTTGAGCACAGCTTATTAAAGCTTTGTTTTTCAGTTATCGGACTCAGGTTCATTACTTAGACATCTTGTAAAAATCTAATCTAAAATCGTAGACATTTATAGCAATCATAAGATCAAACACTCTTTTAAGACGAATTGGTCCAATTAGATAGATACATACATCTTCTTATCTCTATCTATTAAACGTGAATGCTTTCAAACCACTGATACGTGTGATGTGGTGCGAGGACACGTTGTGCCACCCAGTTGAGTCGTCGCATCATAGTAGCTAATTTGTTGATAAAGTAAGAGAGAAAGAGAAGACACGAGTGATTTGAAGTAAGGAAGATGGAGGAAGAAGGAGAAGCTGAGAAAACAAGACAAGAAGAAGAAAGAAAGGGAACTTTGGACAAGAAGAAAAACAGAGAGAAAAAAGAGGGAGTGAGGATAACGGTGAAGTGTCTTCCACACGAGCAAGTGCTCCAGCGAAAGCTCTTAAGAATCTCACAAACCACAAGTGGAGATTTCTCTCGTGGCGGTGTCGTTGAGCATGTGTAATAAAAAATGGAGGTGCGGGGAATCGAACCCCGTGCCTCTCGCATGCGAAGCGAGCGCTCTACCATATGAGCTACACCCCCTTGATGCCAATTTTGTTTTAATAATATTTTCAGATTGAATTAGAAACCATAATCGTAGGCATTATGACTTCAAGGGAAGCAACTCTTGATATTAACTTGTAATAACAAGTCTTCGTGTCCCTCCCTTAGTACCAAAACCACAATATGACTTTCTCAAAACAATTCTTCCTTTTCCTCTTCTTCCTCTCCCCTCTCCTACACGCTTCGCACCCAAAAGAATGTTCTTCTTCCTCATGTGGTCACGATGATGTCCATGTCCGTTTCCCTTTCTTGCTACTCTCGAAACAGCCTGAATTCTGTGGGCACGCAGGATTCGATCTCCACTGCACAGTTAGTCATAACACAGCTCTCAAGCTTCCTAAGTCCGGAGAATTTCATGTCCGAGAGATCGACTATACAAGCCAGCAGATTCGTCTCTATGACCCTGATGATTGCTTGGCAAGAAAGCTTCTGACCTTTGACGTTTCGGGATCTCCGTTCTCTGCTCTCTACCTTGTCAAATACACGTTCTTGAGCTGTCCTAATGAGGTTGCTAAGTCGTCCGGGTTTGACTCCATCCCATGTCTAGGAAATTCTACGTCCTCGTTCTTGGCTACAACTAGTTTTGATCTTGCGAAATCTATGCTACCTTCTTGTCAGATTGTCAAGACCTTAGCTGTTCCGGTTTCTCGGCCGGTTGTTGCCGATAAATCAAGATTCTCGACTAATATCAACGATCAGGACCTTTGGCTGAAATGGGATTCTCCAAGCTGTAGCGACTGTGAGAGGGATCATTTGAGATGTGGATTCATAAGCAATGCTTCCCTTGAAGTCAAATGCTTCCCTTTTGAAAAATCCGGTAAAAATTCATTCTCTTATTAGAATTTCCATTAATTTGTAATGAACGAAGAATAAGTTGTCTTTGTCGAAAACTTCAAATTGAAGGAATCGTTGATTTTTTGGGGTTTTCAAATAATTATCCACTCATTAAACAACTAGGAAAAAAAATATACATGTAGTAGGCATTACATTTGACATTGAGCCATTGACTATTGATTAATCAATTGTTTAATTACATTTTTCAGAAGATCAAATCCAATCTTCTTACATCACACGCTAGAATGCCGTACATAAAAGTCCTTATATAATACGGCGGGGAATAATACGTTCATGGATGGTTAGTTAAATTTGACCTTTGAAAACGTATTTTGTTGGCAGGCCATAACAACACGGGATTACAAGTGCTTAAAATTATAAGCCTGGCCATATTCGGACCGGTCACAATCTTCGCTATTTGTATTGCTATCGGAGTTTGCACCTCCGAGAGATTCACTTCCGGGAGACGAAGAAACGTGGCTATCGCGGCAGCTCAGCCACAAGGGGTACTAGTCACGATGGGTCTTGACGAATCTACAATAGAATCATACAAGAAAATGGAGTTAGGAGAGAGTAGAAGATTACCGGGAAGTAATGATGATATTGTTTGTCCCATATGTTTATCGGAGTATGCGAGCAAAGAGACCGTGCGGTGCATACCTGAATGTGATCATTGCTTCCACATTGGATGTATAGATGCGTGGCTTAAGATTCATGGTTCGTGTCCTCTTTGTCGAAATTCGCCTTCTCCGGCGCGGGAAGCTGTCTGAAATGTTAAGCATCTATAAACATAAACCTTGTAGAAAAAGAAAAAGAAATTAAAATTGAGTTGATGGAGTTGTATATTAAAAGGTTGTAATGAATATCCATATTTAATTCGTTTTGAATCCGAAAACTTTACTTGTCGCCAAAAAAATACCAAATAAATAAGAATTAAACAAAAATCCGGATTCAAGACTATATATATTAACGGTTTACATAAAAACTGGCTCTTGAAACATTATTTGGCAGATGATTTCAGCAGTGGAGTACGAGTAGTAATAATAACCTTGTCCATAATCGGAGCAGTCGCTGTGTTTGCTAGTTGCTACTTGCATCGGTATCCGCATTTATAGCTCTCAGAGGTTCGTTTCCTCGAGAGAGATAATGGTCTCGAGGGGTCTTGAGCAGTCACTCATACAAGAAAATGGAGTTGAGAGAAAGTAGAAGGCTTCCGGGAACTAATTGTATGATATGTCCGATTTGTTTAATCAGAATATGCGAGCAAAGAAACTGTACGGTTCATGCCGGAATGTGACCATTGCTTCCACGTGGAATGTATTGATGTGTGGCTCTTTGTCGGAATCATGGGAAATGAGTGGGAACAACTCATGTTTTTGTTCTCGGCTTAGATCATTTATTAACTTGAAGTTGCAAAGTTATTGTGGATACACTACTTAAGACAATACACAACTACAAACAACTCATCTCCATCTCTATGTGATCTAATATAATAATTCCAAATCCCGTCATTTCTCTAGTTGATCAGAACTAAATAATGATTTGTTGCGCAATGAAAGTGACTTTAAGAACAAAAGAAGCCAATTACTATTATTGAACCACGAATTTATAAAATGGAATTTCGTAAAAATAAGATAAAAAAATCGTAAAAAGACTGCACAAACCCTTCAAAGTTTGATTTTGTTTTGGAAGAAAAGATACAAGACAATGGCGAGACTCAGATATTACGTAGAAAATGAATTAAACGCAGTTAACAACCTTAATCAATGATCAAACATCTTCACCTTCATCAATCGTCCATCCCAGCTGACGTTGATGATGAGATCTGCTCGGATCCTCCAACGCAGCAGCATCCACCGTTAAATCGGACGGCGATGCCAGGGTTGTCAGAGAAGAAGACGAAGAAAGCGATTGGAGATTAGAAGAAGACGATGACGCAGGGAAATTCATTGCCATGATGTTGCCTTCGCTCCAAGATCTTCGGATCGGGAACGAGATGCTCTCTGAGCTTCCGTGGCGCCGGCAGGACGTCCGCCGCTGATTTTGACTTTTCCCTGCGCCGCGAGATCCGTCGTGAAGCGCGCATCCGCAGTTTTTGTGGTAAGGACGCCGCTCGATGGCGGAATCGAGACCGGAGATACAGCCTTCGAAGATGCAGCGGAATATTCCGTCGGCGGCCATCGTTGGCTGATCTCGACTTCGAGATCCGGTGGAGAAAAAGGATCTGAATCTTTCGCGAAACTCGATTTTAACTATTTATGTCAAATTTGGAGGAAAAGGTTTAATCAATGGGCCCAATAAAAACAGCGAAACGACGTCGCGGGTATAACTTCGCGTTTAAAACGATCACGTTTAGGTTCTCAATTTCAATTTCATTAATCCACGGCGTAAGTTTGCCAGCATGGCACTAACAAAACGGCGCCATTTTAGGTTCGTTTTCATCAAACGACCACGTATGTTTGGCAACCTGGCGTAAGTTAAACGGCACCGTTATAGTCTCCATGAGCAATATTCTTTACTTGTTAAACAATATTCTTTGAAACGACATGACAATTCTTTACTTGTTAAACAATATTCTCACCGTTTCATCAAAAGTGTTACTTCACATATATTTAAAAAGTTTAAAATTTTACCAATATATCCATAATTAATTCAAAATAATATAAATACAAATGTTATTAGGTTTGGGTAAATGACAATTTAAATAATTAGTTGAAAAATTTATATTCAAAATGTAAAACGATAATCTTTTTGAAACAAAAAATTAACTCTAAAACGACACTCTTTGTGAAACGAATGAAATATTGAACTTGGGCTTGTACTTATCTTAATAATTGTTAGGTCTTTAGATAAAACGACGACATCAGATTTCACTGCATATAATGCTGATTTGAAATATAATTAGTCGTTGGGTATAACGAGATTAAAAATGAACTAAAAACAAATGTACATTCAACTAGAGTTTCATGTTTTCAATGGCATAGAGAATCGAACGAAGATTTAAATTCATGAAGATCTATCAATGTTTGATCCCAATGATTATGGCGTTTTTTTGATTTCTCGCTTCATCCGTTTTTTTCTCCGTCGTAGACTTTAAATCAACTCATAGTTTCTATGAGATTTATGATTAATATAATTTGTAATTACACGGTTTTTCGCTTCTCCTTGATTGCAGAATTATGGATCACTTGATAATAATTTTTTTTGGCAATTGTTTTTTGAATGATTTTGCAAAACAAAAACGGTTTTATTGTACTTAGGATAGGAATATGAAATCGTATCCTCTGAATATTTTTACCCTTTTGTTATTGTAGCAACATTCTTGTTCAACAGTGAATTTTTTTTGTTAACTGATTGATTTTCTTTTCTTTGTTTACATATCCTAGAAAATCAAATATAATAAATTTCTTATTTCCATCCGTCAAAATTTTCGCTGTTAATTTTCATTGTTTAGATGTTTTCTATTTAGAGTTTTGGTATGAATGCAAGTTGATGAAAAATAAACTGAGATCAATGCTATAAACAATCAAAGAATAAATAAATGACAAAAAATAAAAATAAAAATCTAAACCATAAATAATTGATAAATCTAGATTTTGTTTCAAACGAAACAACAAATATAACTTAAACAAGAACTCGTGCATTATGAGTGCAGTTTCTTATTGTGTATATGACCATAATTTTTCAACTAAACTGTATTTTTGTTCATTGGGTAGGTGCATCATCAAGAATAATGAAGATAAATATAATTTAAATTTTTTAAAAAATACTATCACGCCAAAGCATAAAATGGGAAAGTCAAAAACGAAACCAAAAACACTGAAAAGAAAAAGAAAAACCAAAGAAAAGAAAAAAAGAGAAACATCGAAGAAAAATGAAGAAAAATGAAGAAGAACGAAGAATAAACATTTTTGCTTTTGATTATGTTGTGATGAAAGTTATCTTTATATTGTTGTATACACGATCTTCTAGCTTGTTTGTTGTCACATACAGTATAGTAGCTAATACTTCAGTTCAATTGTTTTCAACTAATCACCCGATTCTATCTTAATTTAAACAGTTACTATAATTTTCTAGGAAGTTGTTGTGGGCCCTTCAGGCTAGTTGGTCTATAAATGTTTTTCTATAGGTGTCATTGATTAATTGAAAACCTTAATTTCCCGAGAATACTTATCCGTTCTTCAGTATCGGCTAGTTTCAAGCAAAACAACGTAACATAAAAGAATCTCTCACTTCTTATTCTTTCGGCCCTTGAGTTGTCTCTCCAGAGTTCTGATTCTCTGATTCAAAACTGAACTCCGTGAGATTCTTCTATCTGGAACACTCGAAGATGACTCGGAGGAGGACATAGGAGGATTTTCTTGAACAACGCTTTGGTCTTTTGGCTGCAGAAAGGAAAATGGCATAGGCGAAGCCGGTGATGGCTGCCTAGTAGAAGAGATGATAACATCTGGGAGATTCAAGAGCTTCCTCACATCAGGCCGTCTGATTGCTGCATTTATATATATATATATAGACACAAGCAAAAGAATGTCACATCAAAACTTTTTCGAATCTTACGATTAAAGATCCTGTGGAAAGAGATAGCAATGTTTAGGGGACTTGCCTAATCCATACCCAAGAGTAAACAGGTTGGAAGTGAGCCAGTAACAGAACAATGCCTGCAGAAACAATCATTCGTTTGTGGTAAGCGGAACGTAATCTTGTTACCTCTTCAATGCTTATCAACATCAAAGAGTCAACAGAGGAATAGTAATCTTTACCTTTTCAATGCCTATCAAAACTGGAATAGAGAGAAAGGCAATGATTCTTGAGAATTTCTTCATAGTTCCAGCTACTGGATTTCCTTCCAGACCTTCCTGCATGTTGGACTACAGAAAAAAATACAAGAAGATTTGCGTTAAATATATAAGGTCTGAAGATAACGACTACCAAAACTTATAGAGATAAAGTCGTAGAGAAGCTTCGATATTGTAGTTACAGTTACAAGTTAGAACTCTGTTTTTTTTTAGCTCAGTCTATCAACTAATTATCTATGAATGAAATAATAAACGCGTCATTCAAACTCAGCTAAGAATTTTGATGGATCTTAATCATGCGAAAAACTTAACAAGTTGAAACCTCAAAAAGGAGGCAAAGTCAACAAGAAAGCATATACAAATCTCCTACCTCCACCATAACCAAGAAAGTCACTGCGGTGAGAAGTGGCAAGATATATGTAGTATCTGCAGTGGTGAGATCAGTAAACCAAAGAGTTCCACCGGTTTTAAATGATGGGACTTTCTCGGCCATATTCCTGATCTGTAGATAAGAATCAAGTTAACACATAGAAAATAATGATCAGTGTCAACTGTAAAAGATCAAACTATATATATATATATATCTTACCGCAAAGAAAAAGCTGATGAAGATGGGACCTTGAATAATAAGTCCTTTGAGCGGAGTAAACGGAGTTACTCCATGTCTAAGGCCATCCAGAAAACAATAGATGCATATCAGCAAAGGAGGAACTAGTAGTACGTTTAATTTGAAGAAACAATAAAACTGGACTTACTGTTTAAACAATAATTGCATCCGTCTTTGACCTTCTGCCATGGCTTCAGGATCCGTAGCCTAAAAAACATAACAACACATGAAAAAAGTCATAACCACGACACTCTAGAAACCTACTCTATCAGAATAGAGGTCAAGACAAGTGATAATTAGAAAAGCTAGGTGGAACTTAATAAACAAATTCCCAACCAAACAGAAAACTCTAGAAAGCTACTCAATCAAGATTACAGTTCACAAAATGATAACTAGAAAAGCCTAATGGAATCACCCATTAGTACTAACTACGAAAGAATGAGTTTATCTTATGTTTTCAAGGCCTTGGAAAATGACAAACTCACAAACGGTCACATGCACACATAGAACAAGTAAGACAGCAGGAACAACTTGTACCTTAGTGCTCATCTCTTGTCTTAACTCCTCCAGTTGTGGCCTCAGAACCTGCAAGAACATGATAGGTAAATCACAAGTGGAAAATAGGCATATCCTAATGTATGAAAAATACACTCGGAACAAAGATCTAAAACTGACACTGAGTTTGTATGTAGCCTTTAGTTGATTCAAAAGAATGGGAACTGTAACTCCACGAATGATCACAGTTGTCAAAGCTATTGAAGCCCACCTGCAAAAGAAAAAAGAAAAAAAAATAATTTACCACGGATACATACATAACGGAAAAATGAGCTTAAGAAACTGTGTATATATATATACCAGTTCAGGCCAGTAAATGAATGCACACCATCAATCAAATGCTGCAAAGCAGCAACAGGAAAAGCAGAGTCCGCAGCTGCAATAGCAACCTCGTTTATAGCAGGAACAGCTTGGCTTGTCGTCACAGCTTCGATGATTTGATCAGGAACAACTTCCGTAGCCACAAAGTCGATACCATCAACTTTATCAGACCATTCCGGTGGTGTAGAACTCATATACCGGCACGGAGACAATCCAAGACCCAACGGCCCAGAAAATGACTGATATTGCCTCTCCATAAACATAGAGCTAAGGTTGTTAGCCCCATTATTTGCAAAGACTTTACGAATCATTGTATCCGAATTTGGAGAAACGGATATAGTTTCATCTTTATCATCACCAATTAGATGACCACACGATGGATAAACTCGTCTCTGTAAGAGATTCACTCTCTTCGATATACCACGCAAGCAAGCCATTATGAAGATCCTGCTAAAAAGGAGTTCTCATTAGAGGATCGAATAGAACATTCGAAACAAGAAGCAGTCTAATAAGCTACTCATTGCAACAGAATCACATCAATGGCCACGAGAAATCATCAAATTCATACTTTAACTTCTACAGATTAGCCTCAACCTGGTCCCTTCTAACACTTCCATTCAGAGCATTTTCTCGAGAAACCAGAAAGCGTAGGAAACTGAAAAAATACCTGACCGAGAGACACACAGAGGTTTTGAAATCACCACAGCTCGGCTGAGTCGACTCAAGTCTTAGGGCTAAGACCTGAGATAGAGAGAGAGAGACAGAGATCAAAGCTTCGCGTTTCTTTCTACCTGACGGCCATCGGAACCGAAAACGCACCGTTTCATCACTCAACACGTTTCATCTATCTTAAACTAAAAGGCTTCACATTTTCCTAGTAATACATTGTGCTTTTGAGGCCCACTAAAGGCCATAAATCTACCACGATTGACACCTCAACATTCTTTTATTTTTCGTCTAAATCACTTTTATTAGTTTTCGAAATTCATATCATTGTTTACATATGGTTGTAAAAACGAAGGGTAAATATGATACAAAAACCATGGGTGATTACATTGGATAGCTTTTTTTGCCAATAAATCAGCATCCCCTTATTGATCAATTTTTTATTTTTTTTATTTTCTTTAAATTAATTATATATTAAAATTAATTAACAATTAATAAATTGATATATGCCTCTTATATTATTGTATATACATGCTCTGTGTATATACAATAAATCTCAAATGTAAACATACAATCTAAAAACAAAAGGTAGTGATCAAAATTCAGGACCACGTTCAAAGATATTTTTAATTCCCTCTGAAAAATAATCATATAAATAATTATTAGCATTAGAAAAAAAAAATTATTTGCAAACCCTTCGAATATAAAACATTGGATCGAAAATTTAGCAACCATGTAAGTCTTAAAAATTTAACACACAAGGCATTTTACTAATATTATAGATAGTAAATTTTGTAAGTATATCTTGATCGGATATATATCCCAAATCAATCATACTCATCTATACAGTGGCATATCGAGAACATTTTTTGAGTGGGGCATAAAATATTTAAAATTTAAAATTTAAGATTATATATATATTGTTTAAGGATTTCAAAACAACCATAAATAATTATAGGTACAAAATTAGTTGAAAAATCAATTGAAAACTAAATCGCATTGTAAGAAAAAAGTTGGATCGACAAAATCAATGATAATGCAGAGCATCATGAAACCGAAGGAAATCATGAGATTCCTATCAACTACATCCATAATGAAAAGATATGGAATCAAAATAAAATTTCACAGCAACGTTCCGTCAGTCACGGCGTGGTTAACAGAGCAGTCGATGAAAACACCTATGATCAATTCCGTGACTTGAACGGCGAGGATTGGTCGCGGACGTGGTCGAATTTTGCGTCAGCGAAAAAGAAATTCACGCCGGCGTCATTGCAGAGCCGGCGAGAGGAGGGAAGTGAGAGAGGGTGATAGAAAGAGAGTGTTTGAGGTGAGAGAGAAGCGCATGTATGGGGAGGTGACAAGGACGCGTGAAGAGGCATCATTTCTGGATTTTTCCAGTTTTTTCGTAATTTTTATTTCAAGTCAAAGAGAGAGAGGTGATCATGTCGGGTCCGAGAGAGGCGCGACTTCAGGCCCGTTGGACCCGGCCGGAGAGATTTCAAGATTTAACTCCGCCATAGTGCATTTTTCGGCGCCGCTCGATAGCGTATACTCGAAGAAGAGCCATAAAAGAAAGAAGCGCCTTTCCTGGCACCTGATTTCCAGGGAGAGGAAGCAACGGTCCTGGGTTATTTCAGTGTCAAATTTCGTTGTGGTTCTAAGAGAGAAAACACTGTGAGATCCGACGGCGGTAGCGGCGTTATCGTCGAACCTGCATTAGCGGCTGCCGGAGTGAAGGCTAGTGGTGGAAGCGAGAACAATTTACAGTAGGCATTGGGAGAAAGCATGAGAAGACATAGTGCAATTAGCGGTTTAAGAGAAGCAATGATGGCTTCTCGCTGGGATCCACAACGTTTTCAATGGACCCAACGCTCCAAAATTTCTGATGGTTAATCTTTACCGTGATGTTTATAGTGAGTTAAAAAGAAACTCGCGCGTAACGTGGGTGCTCTCCTAGTAATGATAATTTTGGGATTTTGTTTCTGCCCACACGCGTGCCTGTGATCTCACGTGTTAGGCCTTGAATGTTTGGTGCGTTTCTTCTAAACGCCGTGTGTTTTATAAATATGTCACCATTTACCGTTCAAACGCAGGTGCGGTTAGGTGTGGTTACAGTTCTGAAAAACAGCTGGGTACGTTTCAGAAACAGAAAGAAAACATGAAACGCACGTGCTGGTGCAGTTAGGTGTGGTTTTTTTTTTTTTTTTTTCTGTCAACGGTTAGGTGTGGTTTACAGTTGACTTATGTATATATGTATCATATAATATTTCATTTTATATAGTTATTTTAATTCAAAAAAAATAAAAATATTTGGATTATAGCTTTGAGAATTATTATTGTCTTTGTCTAACTGATGTTATTAGCTTTAAGACACACGCTAATAGTTTTTTAGTTTTATAATTTTACACATATATATATATATATATATATATGTTTTAAAGCTCAGAAAATTTTGAAATAAATCATATATGTTAACTTTAACAAATAACAAAATTCTATTTGAAAAAAATAAAAAAATGTCATTACCAACGTGAGGTTGGACTAGTGTTTGAACCCATATAAGTAAAAAATGTAGACACCTAAAAGACCATGGGAAAATCAACGTACTCGATAATATTATATGATTTTACTTGGTTTTTGTGGATGTATTTTTTTTTTGAGCAATAAATATATTATTGTAAAATGTCAAACAAATTTATTAAATTTTAATAATTATTTAGTTATGGTTCGTAATTAATTTATGAAAAAAACTTGATCATTAACAAATTAATAATTTTAATGTATAATTATATTAATATCATTAATCTATTTTATTTATAAATTATTTTAAAAAAATATATATCTCGCACAGCTTTTTTCATTTTTACCATTCACACATTTGAACCGCACCGCATATTGTTTTTTTCACCATTCATATATTGTCCCGCACCGCTTGTTCCGCAGTAACCGCACTTGTTCCGCATGATGCGTTTCTTCCAACCGCACCACACTAAAACCGCACTGCACCTCCTAAACCGCTTGTTACGCACCGCTCAAACCGCTGTCACCATTCGAAGCCTTAGTTCTATAGATTTTTCTTCCATGTGAAGAAGATTAATTACTCTCTTTGTCAAAAATCTAACAAATTCCAAAACCCACTTTTTGTTTTGGGCCTAATTTTGAGAGGAGGGACAATCTGGTAAATAAAGCGAAAAGTGGGGGCCTTCCTTCAACGAATTTCAAGACTCTTTTGTTTGTCATAAGTAGGGATGTCAATCAGGCTAATCCGGCCTGACCCAAAATCCGTAAAACCCGCATATATTTAAGTCTGACCTGATCCGGTCCGAAAAAAAATCGGGCCTATATTCCAAAGCCCGGTATGGCCCGGCCCGGACAGGGCTCTAAAGTTTTTTGTGCTTTTTCGTTCTTTTATTTACAAACACAAAAATTCACAATTCTTAAATGAATAATTAAAACAAAATATTTATCAAAATAAATCTAAATTGAAATGTATTATATCAAATCCAATTAAATTTAAAAGCAAAAATTTGACAAAAAAATTAAAAAAAAATCAAATAAATTATATTACCAAATAAAACATAAAATCAAAACACTTCAAATCTAGGTAGTAGAGTTTAGATTAGAATCTCTTTCATCGTTTTCTAAATCCTCATCACCATCAAGAGGTACAAATAAAAATAAAAATAAAATAATATTAAGTTTTGACATGTATAAATTATATATAAATGTCATTGAAAGTCTATATATAATGATTTTTAAAATATGAAGTAAATATGGATGAATGATAATGGTACATGTATCACGAAATGTATATAAAATATGTCAAATTATTATTTCTAGAAAGATAAATGTTTAAATAAAACTTCTAACTAATTAAAATATAAAGTTTCGGGCTAGTCCGAACCCGATCGAGCCAAACCCGATCGGGCTAAGCCCGAATGGGTTTTAGCCCGAAAAGCCCGATTTTTTCGGGTTTATATTTCTATGTCCGAACCCATTGTTTTTCAAGATTAGGCCGGCGGACTTTGGCCCTAATTGACACCTCTAGTCATAAGAGAGCTTTTGCTTTTTTGAAGTATTATGCTTTTGCTTATTTCATGCAAAACTGTTCCCCGTCATACACAAGTCGCAACCTTACAAACTTTTAACTAATATACTAAAATCATGACATATCTAATGTGGTTTTCGATTTAATAATTATATAGTGAAATTTTTTTTATAAAGTCCCATAATTTCATTATTTTTTTATTATTATTTTAAAATATGTTTTGGAAGAAAACCAATCCGACATAGAATATAATCATTAGGCCTTTTTCAAAAACATAAGTTGATTGAGTAATAAGAAAAATATGCCAAAAGGAGAACAAAATGGAGCGTAACAAGTATTGGAATCCAAATCATAACAATCTCGTGTCTTTCTTGGCTCCACATTACACATTCATTTATATAGTTTGTGATTAGAGACACCAATCGGTCTGGTCCCGGAGAATGAGCAATATTTCGGTCGGGTTGGTATTCTTTTTAAAACCAAACATCTTTTATTTGAAATATATATATTGTTTTTCTTGCACAATAACCATTTCAATCTGAAATAATAAACCACACCAATTCGACCGTTGTGAGCAACGGTCCCTTTTTAATTTGTTTTTTCAAAAAGATGATTTTAGTATCTTCCCCTTCCTCTTCCTCTTACTTACCGAGTCTGATTCGAGATTATTTTGAATCCAAAGGCACACATTTCTCAGAAACAAACGGAGACGAATGCAGCTTGGTCAATTCATCTACGTCGATCGGCTCGATCCAGGGACCCCTGTTCCGATCGTCATTGATGATCCCGGGACGGCATCCTCTGCTCGGAAAGAGAAGGAGTCTGATTCGAGACCGAGGAGAGGCTCTTGGGGAAGCATAGGCTTGGTGAGAGGAGATTCGCGGACAAGAGAGAGATCACCAGGTGTTCTTATGGAGGAGGGAATCTCCTCGATCTTTCATGTTTTCTAGGGATCCGAGCACAAGGTCCTGAATCTATTCGTTCTCGATCTATTCGCTGTGATGTTTTGATCAATTTTTGTTTTCTCGTGATGAGCAATACAGATTAGATTATGTTTAGAGATCTCTGTAATTTACGATTCCATTTTTGCAGTTGCAGGTGTTGGTAAAAGTTGCCTTCCTCTACGTTTCTCTGATGGCTCTTTCACCACTAGCTTCATTACCACCATTGGGTTTCGGACAATCACCACTGGTTAGTTCATCTTTTCATATAGAGCTGCTTGCTGAATCACTACTTTTGAATCAAATTAGATAGATCTCTTCTTGAAAAGGGGATGTATTTTTGCAATGCCACTTGACTGATTTGCTTTGTTTGGCTGATTAAGTTTGCTAGGTCTATAAGAGAGAGACCACAGCAGCGAGAGATGGCTCAGAAGATAGCTCTTCAGGCATTGAGAGAAGCTACAGTCACAGAAACAGTCGTTCGTCATCTCAAGTATACACAACTGAATCTCCTTTTGTCATTTTCATTGTTTGATATATGGGATATTGATCAAGTTCTTGTGAATCTTTATTTGGGGACTGTACAGGACATTCGCCAAAATGGTGTGTCTTGTGGTTGAAGGTCTCTCTGATATTGGAAACATCTCTGCTGCGTTCCGCTCAGCGGATGCGTTAGGGATTCAATCCGTGCACGTTGTTTCAATTGACAGCTCCAAAAGGTGCCTTGTCTTTAAATTTTGATCATGGTTAGGCAGTTATGTTTAGGGATTCTTACATTTTTTTTCAACTTTATGAGCTGGAACCTACACGGTGCAATAGAGAGTCCAAGGTTAAGTCGTATATTAGCGATTGAGATCTAAGAAGTTTCGATTACATAATCCTCTTGAATCCAAGATTGATCATAAGTCGGCATTTCTTTTTCTTGGTTCATACGATTGAATGGGGATTCTTACATCTCCTTGAACTGTGTAGTGACACCAGAGTCATTGGAAAAAAAAAGATTGATCATTAGTTGCCGACTGAAGTGCTTAAAACGTTTGATTGCATTGTGTGAATTCATTTGCCGGTCTCTGTGTGTGAATGTGTATATTTATGTATGTGTAGGTATAGGAACAATCGCCAAAATGGTGTTCTAATCTATTATAATGTTGATGTCATCTGATGCGGGTCCTAATCTAGGATAGGCCATGTCGTGTGCATGATGAAACTAGGTAATAAATTAAAGTATTTTGGATCATTTTCACTCAATCAAATATGGTGTTGTTTTGTATTGATTTAGGCTCATCGTCTTTGAAGCTTGCAGTCCACTTATACAGAGCAATGGTATTTTGGAGCTTCCACTAAAGAAAGAGCTAAGTGGAAACATCTCCCGCAAGCTTATTGGTGTCATCTTACACATAGCTAAGTTTTCTTTTTTCAATATGTTATTTGGTACTTACCACAAGTGTTCTCGACAATTTTCTCAGCATCAAAATATATCTTAAAAAAAACATCATTAATAAACACAAACATACAACAAAGAAACATTTAGGGGAATATTTTATTTTGTTGGATTAGTTAAAAAAAATTTTGTTTTAACTGTATAATTGTGAAACTAAATCAGACATGGACATCCAGTCTTTTAGATCGTTGGAGGTGTCACAAGTTTCATTTGTCTTTTCACTTTTCTGCTAGTTTTAACACTAAAATTTTCAATTAATTTGACAATTAGAATATTCCCCCAAAATCATAATCACAAACTAAATATTACACCAAAATTTTACACAACATTACACCACCAAAGAAACTACATTCCCAAACAAAATTAGATACACCAAAATAATCACACAAAAATTTAATATCTTAATATCTAGGCGGATATCCGGAAGCCTCGGATACAGATCCAAATATACCAAAAAAAATTGGATATCCGATTCGTCTTACCCCTAGTTCATATTATCTAAATTGAAACCATTTAGGGGAATATTTTATGTTGTTGAATTAGTTAAAGAATTTTTGTGTTTTAACTGTATAATTGTGAAACCAAATCAGACATGGACATCCAGTCTTTTAGATCGTTAGAGGTGTCACAAGTTTCGTTTGTCTTTTCACTTTTCTGCTAGTTTTAACACTAAAATTTTCAATTAATTTGACAATTAGAATATTCCCCCAAAATCATAATCACAAACTAAATATTACACCAAGATTTTACACAACATTACACCACCAAAGAAACTACATTCCCAAACAAAACTAGATACACCAAAAAAATCACACAAAAAAATTAATATCTTAATATCTAGGCGGATATCCGGAAGCCTCGGATACGGATCCAGATATACCAAAAAAATTTGGATATCCAATTCGTCTTACCCTTAGTTCATATTATCTAAATTGAAATCATTTAGGGGAATATTTTATGTTGTTGGATTAGTTAAAGAATTTTTGTGTTTTAACTGTATAATTGTGAAACTAAATCAGACATGGACATCCAATCTTTTAGATCGTTAGAGGTGTCACAAGTTTCATTTGTCTTTTCATTTTTCTGCTATTTTAACACTCAAATTTTTTATTAATTTGACAATTAAAATATTTCCCCAAAATCATAATCACAAACTAAATATTACACCAATATTTCACAAAAAAAAAACCAAACAAAGAAACGTTCATTCATAAGTATGTTGATGGGATGAATCATGGCTTAGTAAAATTGATTTTCTTTGTTTTTTCCGTCCGAGTCAAGGCGATATCATTGGGAATACGTAAGAAGAATTCTTCTCATCGAAACTCGAAATGGTGAGAGAATGTGCAGAGATTTGTTACGAAGAGATTATGAAGATCCCTTGCATCAACAAACCCGAGGGGTCAATGTTCACGATGGTCAATAATTGACAGCAATAAAATTACTCATCAGTCAAGCTCAAGCTCAGAGTCTGTTTGTTGGTGCAGGTGAAGTTAAACCTTTCGCTACTCGAAGATATCAGTGATGATTTGGACTTCTGCTGCAAGCTGGCTAAAGAGGAATCCATGATCATCCTACCAGGTAAATTATTAAAGTCTTGTTAACAAGCTTGGTTGACAGTTACGGGCCATTAAAATAATCGATGCGGTTCTTGCAGGTCGAGCTGTTGGGCTTAAGAACTGGCTACGTATCACCTTTGCGGTTGAGACTGAGCTCCTCATTGACGGGTTTTCCAGGCTAAAGAACTTTGTATGAAGTGTTGGATTTTGCTGAGAGGCTTCTTAAATAACACTGTTGGTAACATTGTGTTAGAGGTGTCACAAGTTTTATTTGTCTTTTCATTTTTCGGCTAGTTTTAACACTCAAATTTTTGATTAATTTGACATGACAATTAGAATATTCCCCCCCAAATCATATTCACAAACTAAATACCAAACAAAGAAACTACATTTCCAAACAAAACTAGACACACCAAAAAAAAATCACAAAAAATTAATATCTTAATATCTAGCCGGATATCCGAAGTTGAAACAGTCAGGATATCCGAAGTCCAAAATTTCTCGAATATCCGATCCGTCCCACCCCTAGTAATAATAATACCTAAAAATGGCAAGTACTTTACAAATTTGGCGGAAAGCAGAGTTTCGTAGAGTTACAAATTTGTGAAAAAAATCATTTCATTTGCGTAGTCTAGTTGAAAAAGCTCATTACTTCCCTCATGCTTTTTTTGCTTCTAATTGGGGAAACTTAGGGTTTCTCTCTTTCTCTTTTCTCAAAATTTGGGGGAAAATCTCTCTGTCTAGATTTTGCTTAGAAAAAATTTCATGAGAGACATAATTTTGCTTTTACTATTCGTGTAAAAATCCCAAATTTAGCTTTTACTTGTTTCTACAAAATCTAGCTCTAGAAATGGCTTGTCTTCGTAGCTTCTCAAGGAGAAATCTTTCCCCAAAATGGTTTTGCAAGACCTCAAGCCCTGTTGTTCTTCATCATATCAAAGATTACACTGAATCCAGTTTACCGGATTCAAGTATTCTGCTTCGTAGATTTCACAGGCAAGTTTTCTTTGAAGACAGAACGAAAATGTCTTTTGCTCAACCAGTAGGTTCTGGAGTATTGCTATGTAGACACATGTCTTCTTCTTCTTCTTGCAAACTAGAAGAATCGTGCATAAAGACTGATGCTTTTGGAAATGTTGTTGAGGAACTTGTCCCTGAGAGATCTGTGGAAGCAATGGCCACTAAAGTCTCTATTATAGATGAGTGTACTTCAGCAATTGAAAATCTTTCTTTCCCTGAGGACTGCGTGCAGTACGTGATTAATGGAATCCATGAGCTTACCGGCTTCAATTGGTATCGTCGATCGATTATATTGTTTGTTATTGCTTGATGATTAATTTCTTAAGGTGGTTTTTAATTACAGTGATTTTTTTGAACTCTTGTATAGGTGGATGTCAATTGTTCTTACCGCTTTTCTGGTTAATGGACTCATGTCAGCAGTCTCTATGCGGATTCAGAGACAAGCTTGGGAAATACAAGTTCGTTTCTTGTGTGCTTTCTCATTGAATTCTTTTGCAAGTTTTCTTTTGAAGGTCAATTCAATTCTACGTTTTTTTCGTAAACTAGATTTTGGGTAGGAGCATTCAGAAGGTGAAGAGAGTGATACAGACTTGTGATCCTAAAGCTCTGGCTAAATACAAAAAATGGGAAGCAGAGTGGACGTTAAAGTGAGTAATCCTTACACAATGCCATTTGTCCCAAACAATGAATGTCTCTCAACATTGACTTGCTTTAACTTTCTCTCTGTGGATCAATTATCACATCAGAGTTGAAGAAAGTTGCTTGTCTTTCCTTACACTAAGCTTTCTTCATGTTTTCATCAACATCAGCTTCATCAATGGGGTAAAAAGAAAATGGAATTTTGTTTTCTGGTGTTTTCACTATTGCCTAATGACTCACTGTCTATTTTCGAAACAGATTAGTGCCATGGCTAAAAAGATCCCAGGGTTTGAAAATGGTGGAATCTTCTGGTTCACTGATCTTTCCACTCCAGACAGCTTCTACATCTTACCTCTACTGACAGGCTTAACTTTCTGGTTGACATTACAGGTTTGAGAGGTTAAATATGATGTTTAATTAGAAGAGAAAACAGAAATTAATATGGTTTGATACATAATCCAAACTAACTTTGAAATCTGTTTTTTGATAGATCCCTCCCATAAGCCGGACAAATCTTTTAATCAGAATGAAGAAACTCCCTTTGGTTTCCATTATCTTCATCCTACTCCAAGCTACATATGGATATGAACCGGTAAAGCTATGCTCTTAGAGCTTTGATCTTTACCATTGTCTTGAATCTTGTGGCGCCTCTTAGTTTTATATTTTTTTGCAGGCTGTCTACTTTTACGTGATCCCATTTAGAATAAGTATATACACATTACTCCTGAGTAAGTCCCTCTCTAGATAAGCTCTTATATTTCAGTATATACAACTTCCTTAGCCACCCTCTTCTATCTCTTGTTCAATCTAAAGCACCTTACTCTTTTTTTGTCCACTCAAATAGTGTTGAGATCCAAGCAGATAGTAAAGTTGAGAAGGACACTGGGGCGGCCAGATGTTCCAGTAACGGCCTCTGGGCAGCAAAGAATCATGGCGAGAGTGATAAGTCTTATGAGAGAATTTATTGTCGTGGTGAAGAAGAAAGACAAGAAGTGAATCTTCTTTTGCTCTCTTGGCCTCTCTGCCTTTGTCTTCGAATCAAAGCTACTCGAATACTCTGTTTCATGTACAACTTATGGTAGAGCAGACTTGACTTAGAAACATCAATCTATCTAGTTTTCCTTGTATAATTCTAAATGGATTTGGTTTTATGAGGTTGTTGGTTTTATATATTTTAATGGATTTGTAAATCCAAACAAAATCACTTGTTATTGATAAAATTTTATGGTATTCGTTCTATAATTTTGTAATATTAATTCAAATCACGTGTTATTCAATATTAAAAAAATTACATACATATTTGATTTTGCAGTGAATTAAAAAAACTTAAATCTAAGAAAAAATAATATAATTACAAATATTAATAAAAAATATATATGTTATACTTTAAAATCAATATATTTTACTAAAAACAACTAAATCTTGTATAAATAAAACAATTAAAATACACAAACAAATAACTACATCATAACTGGTAACAGGGGAAATGGAAAACGATGAGTCTTCACTTATTTCTCTACAGTTATACACTTAGGCTTCATCCTTTGAAAACTCTGGATCGACTGGTTTGTGAGGTAGAGGAGGTAACATACGTGGATAGCTGGAAAAATCTGATGTATTTTCCCATCGATTACGCAAAGCTTTGGACACAAATCTCGACACGTAGAGAGTTGCTCCAAGACTGAGTTGTGCGCCTTGTGGTGTTTGTTGATTTTGTCTTTCGGCGCTTAAGATCTTACAAAGCTTCCTTTTGCAGTGTTTCCTCCATGCTGCATGTATGAAGTATGCTGCCCATGATCGCCATTTCGATGAGTAGAACCTGAAACCAAAAAAAAAAGAAGGAAAATTTGAGGTCATGTAGTTTGTTGGAAGTAGTAAAAAAAAAAATCCTAACTGCTACTAAAGTTTATCAGCCTTACCTTAACACGTGTTTGAGTCTCTTGCTGTGATAGACATTAATATGAGAAGCTAGAAACTTGATATCATCAGGCAAGATAATGAAGCCTTCGACATCGGTAAGTGTCATTAGGGTTCTGTCTGATGTGGGAAGGCGAGAGCAAGATTGGGGATCAAGTATCCAAAAGAGAAGTTCTCCACATATGTCTCCTGCTTGGAGGAGCCGGTTGTACTTGCCACCTATTTCATGAGACTCGGATGTACTTTTCAGTTTGCCTTTCATTATAATCAACATTTCCTCAACCGGGTCACCCTCTCTCACTATGTAGCTGTTCGCCGAGTAGAACACAGACTTCACGCGGTCGCACAGTGCTTCTAGTAGCCAACCATCATCCATGATTTTGAACAAAGGAACCTGACAAGTCAAAAAGCTACAATTTAACAACTATATCTAGCTAGGTAGAACGGATCAATCAGAAAAAGGGAACTTACACGGTTTAACAGTTTCAGGTAAAGATGGCGTTTGGTTTCAAGTCTGAGGTCTTTTGGAAGGCTGCGAAGAAGAGCTTCCTCTTGGATGCCTCTAGTTTCTCGCCATTTGTAATCCTCGTATCTCCTAATGCGTTCTTTCAGATACTCT
This sequence comes from Eutrema japonicum, assembly GCA_030161315.1. NCBI lineage: Eukaryota > Viridiplantae > Streptophyta > Magnoliopsida > Brassicales > Brassicaceae > Eutrema > Eutrema japonicum. The sequence continues at coordinate 53,677,496 of BSQW01000003.1, read as the reverse complement.
GGTAGCACCCGAAAGGACATCTTCTGTGTCTCTCTTTTTCTCCTCCATTTCATCAACTCTAATAGTAGTTGATTGCAAGTACTTCTGTGATCACCAAACAAAAACTTCCAAGAATCACCTTTACGAGATCAAAATCTAGTTTCTGATGAGGTGAACATTACCTGAATGTTTCCAATGAGCACAGCAAACAAGAGTAAACCAGAGACACAGATGATGATAGCAAAAATGACCTCTGTAGGACCAAAATTATCGCACAATAGACAGGAGAGATTTAATCACGATTTATATAAATAAACAGTAAGGAACAGACGATTCATAAAACGATAAAGCAATAAAATAAATCTAAGGAGGCGAGATGAATCTCTTTCCTTAACTCTAAGAATCTCCCGTAGTGCGACGGGTTTTAATAGATCCATGAGTCCCAGGATACAACCAAAGTAATCTGTATCATCTACACTTGATATCAAATCTATCGAACATTATACTACGATACTCTCGAATAAAGACTTATTCTAAGCTGTGGAGAATTGAATGAACTTTTTCTTTTGTAGTGTGTTTTCTGTGTGTGATTGGATACCTTTCTCTCAAGAGAGGCGATCCTATATATAGGAGAAGATCATGTCCTCACTTTTCCTTTTTTTTTAGGTTTTTCCTTTTTTTTAGGTTTTTCCTTTTCTTAAGGCTTTTCCTTTTTTGTAGGCTTTTCCTTTTTTAAGGCTTTTCCTTTTTTTTTTAAGGTTTTTCCTTTTCTTAAGGTTTTTCCTTTTTTGTAGGCTTTTCCTTTTTTAAGGCTTTTCCTTTTTTTTTAAGGTTTTTCCTTTTTACATTCACAAGGCTTTTTTACTTAGCCCAAATGTCTCATTTCAATTCACACATACACATATTTATAAAGCCCACAAGCTCTTATAAATTTTGTTCCAACAATCCCCCACATGAATAGAAATGACTCTAAACATATGAAAATTGAACAGACTAGACTTTACTAGACATACTTGACTAGACTCATCTAGACGTAGACAGACTTTCGAGAGTATACGAAAATGTAACTGTCACTGAATGGTAGCGTTTTTCAGCTTTGAACCAAACAATTTTAATATCTGTTGCGTTTACTCGGCCAGGAGGTGAACATGATGTCTTGAACCACCCGGATTTTGATGTAAACTGATACAACAGATATCGCACAACGACATTTTCTCGTAGAACTTTGTTCTCTATTGGGTTCATTTTGGCCTTGAACATTCCTGGTATTCGTGAGTGAATTTGGAGAATATAGCCGTATCCTTCATTCTCCTAGAAACGGCCCCATTTCACACTTCACAAGGTGATATTTTATTAGCTTGTTTTCAAAAGTGTCCTGTCACACTCCACTATCTACACAGCTATGCAATCATTAAAAGCCAACGCTTATCCTCACTATCCACAGGTAGCACTGTTTTATCATCCTAGGAACTGGGCAGAGACATAGTCTCACAGTGCTCAACTCGAATCAGTTTAATTTTGTTTCCCTTTGAACCTAGATCTTGGGATCTCCAGTCACATAGGTTGGGTATCTGTCAAACGTCATCTTTTTCTATAGGCTTTAAACCCATTCCTTTTGATGATTTAACTAACTTGATCTCGAGGCTAACTTTTTGGGAAACAAATCCACTAAGTTATCAGCCGTTGTGAGATCAGTTGTCTAAATGGTCTTATATCATTCTCGAGATTTGCCATTTTATAACTTACTCAGTACCTGAGAGATAGCTCACTAACTCTCACAGTGTACACATAAAGTTGGCACTGGTTTTTCCCACATCGGGATATCTTCCAAAAAGTTTCGAAGCCATTCTGCTTCCTCAGGAGCTTTGTCTAAAGCTACAAACTCTGACTCCTTGGTTAATTAGGCCAAAAGTGCTTGTTTGGAAGATTTCCAGGATACTGCTGCACTACCAAGAAAAAAAATTATCCACTTATAATATATGTCAGGTTTACGAGACCAAGAGGTGAACATAATGTCTTGAACCCCCCAGACTTTGATGTAAATCGAGACGACATATAACGCTGGATAATTCAACATTCTAGTTATGGCTTTCCATAGAGTATGACATGGATTACTCATGTAGTGACTTATGCGCCAAATCGGATCTAGTACGATTCATCAAGTACGTTAGAGTTCCGATAATTCTTGCATACATCACTTGTGATACAACTTTATCACAATTAGAGTTATTGCAATCTTGTTTGAATAGTTCTCAAAACATTCTAGGATCTTGAGACAAGATTATCCACTAATCTTATGTCTATCAAACTTCCACTAAACACTTTCTTAGTGTGTTGGATTATGTCCTTCTTGCTTCCATGATGAACGTGTCATCTTATAAACATAACAAAACGTATCCATGTGGAGTACTTTTGATGTATATCACCTTAAGTGATTTTGAAGCTATTTGACATCACTTTGTTGTCAAACTTTCCAAGCTATTGCTTAGGAGCTAACTTAAGCTCGTATAAGGACTTTGCAAGTCTACTTATTTTCTTTCCTTGTTCAGGAGTGACATAACCCTCAGGTTGTTTCATGTAAATCTCCTCTTCTAAATAATCGTTTAGAAAGACAGATTTTACATCCATTTGATGGATTACAAAATCTCATATTGCTGTGATTCCAATCAGCATACGACTAATTTCAACTTTAGCCTCTTCTGCTTCTTTACAGAAGTACCGGCATTGTACGATCAAAGGTTCAATGCCCGTCAAGCATCGATCGATACCGAGGTGTATCGATCGATACCTCTTAAAGCGTAAGAGCCCAAGAGATCAATTGCTCGCCTCAATTCTTGAGGTACTAAAGCTTATCCTTTACACGGAAACTCATGTTCAAAAGAAGACACATTCCTTGGTTACCGTGATTACTTGGATGTCTGGTATATCTACTTTATACACCATAAAGCAATCAACACTACATTGTGTGCATATGCAATGAAGATACAATCCACCGTTTTTGGTCCGATTGTCACCTTCTTAGGTGGTTGCTAGGCACCCCCACACTTTCATGTATTTGTATAAAAATACATTACTTTTCCAAAGTTCACATGAAACATTTTCAGTGACTTTGTGTGGTATTTAGTTCAGGATATAACTTGTGGTAAGCAATACTTCCCCCCACATTTCTGGACTTACCCAGATTCCTGCAACATTGCATTCATCATTTCCTTGAGAGTTCTGTTCTTTCTTTCAGCAACTCCATTAGATTCAGGTGAGTAGGGATCAATCGTTTGATGGATACTACCATGTTCATGTCCTCTATCACTTCAAACTATGTTGATAGTTCTTTCGAGTTGGTTCACTCGATTGTTTGGTTTGACGCAAACCTTCACACTCATATTTGCTTATTTTTGTATTTCAGGATCTCATTCAATCTACGCATAGATTCGAATATAATGTGACTGAAACATTCAGATCAAATACTAAGAGATTCTGTACCATAAGCAAATGATTCTTTCTCATTAATGTCAGCAACATTGGTTACATTAATTTTAAGTCCGACTGTCTCAACGTTAATTTGGACCAGTCCGTCCTTAATATAGACAACATTCTTTGTCAATACATGCTAATCAGCTTTGAAAATTGACTATGAATTCGTGCATAATTAGCATTGTGCCCTAAATAAGATTTTTATGCATCTCTAGCACATGTTTTACATTAGTGAGAGTGAGCTTCTTTGAGAAGTCAACTTCAGCACCAAAATTCTTGTCATTATTTATGGTAGGAGGGAAACATTCCCATCTCAACGCATATATTGGTATAATACCACCACTCATGTGGGTTATGCTCAACCATATTAACTCCGAGGATGACATTACACATGTCTATCTCGACTACATTGGCTTGAGCCATTTCATTGTCTTTTACACCACCGAATCTTAACAATGATTACATCGGTGTTGTTAGTCATATTGAAATTTGATTTTGTTCAAGAGAATCAAACCAAATTAATATACTAACCAATACCCAACTCTCAAGTTAAAGGGTAAAATTAAATTAAATTTCTAGAATTTAATAAACTTAATACAATATCGAATTGTATTAGTATTCTTGAACTCATATCAAGAATCGCAAGAGGTCTGCTCACTTAGCCCAATGATTTAATTATTCGATTAAATCAGCCCCCAATACTTAATTGAACATCAATTATTCCAAAAAATCGCAAAATTTTTGGACACATAATATTGAGCTACACGTCTTTAAATTTGTCCAAGGCTTAATCTTTACTCCGCAGTAGAAAGATGTATCAATATCTCGTGCAATCGTCTATGCATGTCACTAAATATTTATTGCCTCCTCTGGTTTGAATATATTTCAAATCACATCAAACTGTGTGAATTAAACCTAGAGGTTATGTTGTTCTTTGAACACTGGGTGATGGCGTTTTAGTGAGTTTGGCTTGGACACAAAACTTCACATTTGTCTTTGTTTAATTTGCATTTAGGAATCATGTTCATGTTCATTAATCTACTCATAGACTTGAAATTAACATGTCCTAATCGTTCATGCCAAATATTAAAAGACTCAGCGAGATAAGCAAATGGTTTCTTATCATTACTCTTTAGGGTTCTACGAGGTGGATGCATCGGTTACATTATCCTTTCGGATTACTTCCTCAACAGATATCTTACACAGATTATCACATACAAAACCCTTACCCACATACATCCCATTTTTCGTTAGGATTAACTTATCACCTTCCAGCTTCACAGAGAATCCATGCTTACTTATGAGCGATCCAGAGATCAGATTCTTGCGTATGTCTGGTACATGGACGACGTTCGTGAGAACTAGTTCCTGTCCAGCTTCAGAACAACCTTCCCGTGACCATCAACTGTCGACGAGGCGGAATTTCCCATCAAGAGTTTATCACCACTCTTGTTCTTTGTGTATGTCGAGAACATCTCGCGATCTATACAGATGTGTCTGGTTGCACCAGTATCGAACCACCAAGTCTTTGGATGGCTCTATGCAACATTGGCCTCACTGACCACAGCACACGTGTCAGCTTCTGTCAAGTTTGCTTGACCTTTCACTGTTTCGATCAGACTCGCAGTCGTTTGATCCACTTTGTCACTGGTTTTCTCCATAGTTCCAGAGTTGTTGTTTGTCATTTTGTTAAGACAAAATAAACAACTTTCAATTAGTATCGATATATAAACTTTAAGAATCGCAATTCTAATATCGAACTAAATTGCATTGGTGTCAATCGATACTCCTTGGTATCGATCGATACACACACAATGTCTGTCGATACCCCTATATGGTGTCAATCGATGCACTCAGTGTCGATCGATACACCCTTGGTGATGATCGATGCACGTGAGTTTTGCATAAGATCTATCGATACGTACCTCGGTGTCGATCGATGATCAGCTTGTATTGATCGATACACCTCGGTGTCGATCGATGCTCAGCTTGTGTCGATCGATGCACCCTGTGTGTCGATCGATGCAAGTGAATTTTTACACAGGATCGATCGATAAACCACAGTGTCGATCGATGCTCGATGCACATATTGTGTTAATCGAAGCATCTTGGTGTCGATCGATACACATTGAGTGTCGATCGATACACCCTGGGTTCCGATTGATGCTCGATGCACATACTGTGTCATTCGAAGCAACCTGGTATCGATCGATACACGCTCAGTATCGATCGATATACCCTGGGTGTCGATCGATACAAGTGAATTTCACAGGATCGATCATAGCACCAGTGTCGATCGATACATGTGTCTTATACACAGTATCGATCGACATAGACCAACTTGGTCGATGCAAAGTATCGATCGATACACTGAGGTGCCGACCGATACATTGTTTGCATGGTATCGATCGATACACTTAAGTGTCGACCGATACAATTTAGTCCAATATCGACCGATACCATAGGGTGTCGATCGATACTCACAAGGCCTCGATCTGAATCGAACCTATCAAGAACAGATGTGTGTTCGTTGATTATACCGTTCTTTAATCGCAATTAAAGACGATTTTTTTAGAAGATGTTTAAAGCAGTACTGCTTCTACTACACGTTTCAAGTTGCTAAACAGCTGTTTGATTAACGTTTGAGTATCACTAGCAGAAGAACATCTTCTTAAAAAATAGAGAGAGATGAAGATTGCCTATACTACACGTTTCAATTTGCTAAAAGCTTTTTGACAACGTTTGAGTATCATCAGCAGTAGAAGAATCGTTTCAGAAAACCGTTTGAAAACGTTTATTTACTCGTGATTAAAGATCCAATTGAAGTAATAACAAAAATTGGATCTTCTTAGAGTTAAGATTGTAGGACCAAAATTATCGCACAATAGACAGGAGAGATTTAATCACGATTTATATAAATAAACAGTAAGGAACAGACGATTCATAAAACGATAAAGCAATAAAATAAATCTAAGGAGGCGAGATGAATCTCTTTCCTTAACTCTAAGAATCTCCCGTAGTGCGACGGGTTTTAATAGATCCATGAGTCCCAGGATACAACCAAAGTAATCTGTATCATCTACACTTGATATCAGATCTATCGAACATTATACTGCGATACTCTCGAATAAAGACTTATTCTAAGCTGTGGAGAATTGAATGAACTTTTTCTTTTGTAGTGTGTTTTCTGTGTGTGATTGGATACCTTTCTCTCAAGAGAGGCGATCCTATATATAGGAGAAGATCATGTCCTCATTTTTCCTTTTTTTTTAGGTTTTTCCTTTTTTTTAGGTTTTTCCTTTTCTTAAGGTTTTTCCTTTTTTGTAAGCTTTTCCTTTTTTAAGGCTTTTCCTTTTTTTTTAAGGTTTTTCCTTTTCTTAAGGTTTTTCCTTTTTTGTAGGCTTTTCCTTTTTTAAGGCTTTTCCTTTTTTTTTAAGGTTTTTCCTTTTTACATTCACAAGGCTTTTTTACTTAGCCCAAATGTCTCATTTCAATTCACACATACACATATTTATAAAGCCCACAAACTCTTATAAATTTTGTTCCAACAACCTCCCCTACAGAGTTGCTTGTAACCAGGTTTTGGCCCAAAGCACTGTAATCGTTAAAAAGCGCGGGTTAAGCTATGATCTTCAGACAAGAAGGACTTCTCTTTGCGGTAAGAGGTACTAACCTAAGGTTTCGGAGACCCCACCAAAAGCAGTAGAAGAACTTCCATGGAAAATCCCTCGACTCTACCACCCGAGACTTCAATGCATCAATGTACATACCAAAGTTGAAGACTGTAGAGTTTGTGATCTGGCCAGGGTCAATTAATGGGCATGAAGTGTTCAGAAAAAGACTGTTGTCTGTGCCACCTCGTGCACAGTAGAGATTCGTGAGAATACATCCAGGTGTCTCAGAACACGCCTTACGCCAGCATCTGTCTTTTTTTTCTATCGCACTCAAGTACCAGAAAGCCCCGATCACCTGGCCATCGATTTTCATAGCTCTAACAATGGTCGTTGTGTTTTAACGTACAAAATTTAACCAACGGGAGCGAGAGCAAAGACTTACATGACTCGGAAGCATGTAGAGGAAAAGGTTTAAAGTAGCTCCAACCCACTTCGTTTCGGCTACTGTACCAGAAGCTCTCGTCACTTCTTTGAAAATTGGATAGATACGGATGCTTCTCGGTATATATTGACAGAACATAACCCATTTCAGTGTCCCCTTTGTCACCAGTGAGGTAGTTTGTTGCTGTCTTGGAATGAGATCGAGAACCACAACCTGCAAGATTTTAAATTGCACATCTCTAATCATTAATCTGACTTTCTTCAATTTTCTATAGTAATGTCACAAAGGAAGAGAACACACACCTGAGGAATGGGGAGAATAGAAAGAATGTCTACAATGAAGTAAAAGAAGTTACGTCTTTTCCTTTTAGCCTTAGAGTGCACAACAATCTCGCCTCTCAAAGAGACTTGAGAACGAGGAGCAATGACCACAGTTATAAAATGAAAAATGATGTGAATCACATAGAATGTGTCAATAAAGGTACGCAAAACACAAACTGCTGTTCCAAGCTTTTTGTCCAAAGTAGAGCAGAATCTATGAGTATCAATCACAGGAATAAATAAAAACAGAGGATCAATAGCCAAAGCAACAACGCAAACGAACAACACAGTCTTCCTCCAGGATTCAAGGGTCTTCATCTTCCCGTAAACCTTGTTTAAGCGTCGTCTAACATTCTTGAAATTCCCATTTACAGATAGAAAGGTTGAAGATCTCTCCAGATTCCTATAATCAAACCTGTATCAACAAGATATCACTACAACAACAAATCTTTGAACAAAGCTATTTTAAGTTCATTAAATTTCGAAGGACCACCTCACATATTTACTCCTCTGGTGATTCATGTATGTATGTAGTTTCTTTTTCCTCTGCTCAATCTGATATATTTTTCCGGAGAGAGAACTTACAAGAAAATGAAGACTCGATCGTCTCTCTACATGAGGTCCTAAAGTGTAGAGGAGGATGCAGAATTTTCAACATCTCTTCCTTCCAAAAACCAGAAAGTCAGTTAACGGCCCCACCAATGATTATGACTGAAATTTAACTGAATAAATTTTGGTTTGATTATTACGGTATGGTACGGAAAATTTTGATTTGTCGGTTTTGATCAAACAATCTAGATGATGCTTTTTAAAATCAATCATATAATTAAAATTAAAATTTTAATAATTTTAACAATTGAAAATACAAATTTTGTAAGAATTTTGATTTATTCTGTCCAATTGTGTTCGGTTTTGATTCGGTTTAAAAAAACCATTGTACGGTTTATTATGAATAAAACTTAGTTTAGTTTTCGTTCGGTTTATTCGGTTCGATTGATAAATGTATTATAGACTTATAGTTTGATGCTTTTTTTTTGTCAACACCAAAGTTGAGTGATATTCTTTAAGTAGTAAAGTACATCATGCATGGTATATATTAACTCTTCTATTTCCCTAATGTTAACATTACCATATATCTAAAAAAAAGTTTCACATGCAGAATGTTTCTGGTTACATAATTGATTGAAATCACTAGCGATCACATCACATAGTCCTTATAATTCTATCTGCAAACACAATTAGGTTTCATCCATAGGAAAGTCAGGATCGGCTGGTTTCTGAGGCAACAAAGATAACAGCTGAGGAAACCTAGAGTTGCGTGCTGCTGCATTCGCCCTGAGATTCCTCAGAGCATGAGAAGCAAACCTAGACGCATAAATCGCAGCACCTAAGTTAAGTTTATTGCCTCCTGAATCATCGTTCTGAAGAGTGTTATGTAGTTTGCCTTCTTCTTCACGTAAAGCCCTTGAGAGCTTCCTTCTACAATGTCTCTTCCATGCTGATTGTATGAAACATGCTGCCCATGTCTGCCATTGCACTGAATAAAACCTGAAAAAAGAAAAAATCATTGCGGAAAAGAATAAGAAGGTAACTTGAGAAATAAAATATGTATCTTCAAAGTCCCAATATGAAGTAAAACCCAGCTCGGATTTCACTTCTTCATAATTTGTATATTGATAGTTCATATAGTATTTGATCGACAAATCAAATATCTTGTTCAACAAGTTATCTTCAAGTTACCCTGCTTTTTTAATAGAAAGTCTTACCTGAACATGTGCCGTAGTTGCTTGCTATGGAGGCGACGATATTGAGTAGAGACAAACTTGAGATCATCAGCTGAGAGAAGAAAGCCTTCGACTTCTGTCAGAGCTTGAACGGTTCTACTAGAGATAGGGAAGTGAGAAATGTTAGGATCTAGTGCCCAAGTAAGAAGATCTCCACAGAAATCACCAGCACTCAAGCGAACTGAATTGAAGAATCCAGTTTTGCCACCATAAGTCGTTGTGCTTATTAGATTTCCTCTCATTACAAACAACATATCCTCGACTGGTTCACCTTCACGCACGATGTAACTGTTCTCTGTGTACAGAACCGTTTTCAAACGAGCACATAGTGCGTCTAGTAACCGATCATCCATAGCTTTAAACCAAGGCACCTGAAAACAGAGAAGTTGATTAAGTTTGAAACAGAGGACTTGACATTTTTTACCTAACCGACCCATAACATCAATAATTAGAATTCGGACCGAACCGGCTTTTATTCAACTAGTGGTTTCTTATTTTCAAACCAAATTGAGTGTCGGAATCGAATCAAACCAAATAAACTATAATTCTTGAAAAAATCATATTGAAAATAGATCTTAACCGACATTTATGAGAAAGTAAAAAACAGAGGGAAGAAAGTAAATAAAAAAAAGCTTACCTTTTTGAGCAAATTCAGACAAAGATGGCGTTTAATGTCCTTTCTAAGATCTTTTGGAAGACTAGAGAGAAGAGCTTCTTCCTCAACTCCTCTGGTTTCTTGCCATTTATATTGTTCGTATTTACGGATTCGTTTTCTCAGATCCTCTGGCAACATACGGTGAGACATCCATTGCTCTGCATCTCTCCTTTTCACTCTCATCTCCTCAACTCTTACCGTAGTTGATTGCAAATATTTCTACAAATCAAAAAAAAAAAAATTAAAAAAAACGGATCGTTTTGTAAGAATCTGAACTCCTTGTTCAAGAGCTTGATGCTCTCAATACAAGAAGAAGAGAATTAATTACCTGCATATTTCCTATGAGAAGAGCAAACAAGACTAGTCCAGAGATACAAATGACAATCGCAAAAATGATCTCTCCTTCAAAGGCACTCGTCTTCAAGTTTTGGCCCAAAGCACTATACATCAAAGAAAAGATAATGTCTTAGCAGATCATTTCATTTTACTCGACACTAAGAACTTTCGAGGTTTTTGGTTTGCTTATAAACAGGAACCAACGTTTGCTTATAAACAAAATGCTCATTCCTAGTTCATTCCTATAGGGCCTGAAATTCACCAGAGAAAATGAAAATCGTAGCTGAGAGATACAAACCTAAGATTTCGGAGACCCCACCAGAAACAGTAGAAAAACTTCTTTGGGAAATCTCTCGACTCCACAACTCCAGACTGCAATGCATCAGCGAATATACCAAAGTTGAAAACTGTCGAGTTTGTGATTTCCTCTGGATCGATCAACGGGCAAGAACCGTTTAAAAACCGCCTGTTGTCCTCCCCGGTATCTGAGCAGTATAAGTTCGCATGAATGCATCCAGTTATGTTAGCACACGCTTCACGCCAACATCTATCTTTCCTTTCTATCGAAATCAAGTACCAAAAAGACCCAAAAACCTGTCCAATTTCCACCGTTATTTTCGCCCGAAAATACACAAGTCAGAGTAAAGAAGCAAAGAAAAGGACTCTTCTTACATGGCTAGCTAACATGTAGAGGAATAGGTTTAAAGCAGCTCCAGCCCAAGCAGTTTCAGTTACCAAACCAGAAGTTCTTGTTACTTCTTTAAAAAGCGGATAGATCCGTGCTATCCTCGGAACATATTGACAAAAGATTACCCATTTCAATAGCTCTTTTGTTACCAGCGACGCAGGTCGTTTCATCCTTGGAACAATAGCGAGAACAACTACCTGTAATTGCAAATAAAATGAAAATATATTATATTCATTTGATATGATCTAACCAAGATCTTGAGAAATATATATATTTTTACCTGCGGAATAGGGAGAATCGAAAGAACATCGATTATAAAGTATGAGCGGAGGTATCTTATAGCGATTGCTTTAGAATTCTCATTTAGCTCTCCTCTTCCGAAACCACGAGAAGAAGGAGCGATGAAAGCGGTATGAAACTGAAACAACATGTGAACCACATAGAAAGCATCGATGAAAGTGCGGAAAACGCAAGCGATTGCCTCGAGTTTCCTATCTAGATTAAGACAGAATCTCTCGGGATTCACCACGGGGATATAGAAAAACAGAGGATCAAAGGCTAAAGCTACAGCACAAAGGAGCAAGAAAATCTTGTTCCAGTTTTGAAGATAGGAGTCGTTCGGATTCATCACTCTCAGGATCTTGTTCTTATTCTCATTCTTCTTCCGAGAATGGAAGTGTAATGGCTGCTTAAAGGTTCTGATTTTCTCTGAGCTCTTCTCGAAGCTTCGTCTAACGGTTCTCATAACTGAAGTTACTGATGGTCTACTAGTTTTGGTCCAAAAATCTTCATTTTCGTTAAACCTGGCTCAGAAAATTCAAAATCAAGATCACTACATAATAAAGAGATGAACAAATCCAAGGAAGAATTGATACAAACCTTACGAATTTGTTTCTTTGGGGGTTAACCATCTCTGCTTGTTTCTTTCGATGTTCTTTTGTTTTCTGGTGAAAGAATGGAGCTTAAAGTTTGGGGGATTAAAAAGGAAGAAAGATTAATTATTTCCTGAAATGGAATGAAGAAAAGAGAGAGGGTCGAGGATGATGATGTTCTAATTTAGTTTGAATTAAATGATGCAGTTACACAATGTTGAAAACTAACAAGTGAAGAAGATACGAGTCTGGAACTCAGGAAAATACCAAGTAATAATAGGAAAGGAACAGAGGAGCTGACTTTTGACGAAGACTGAGTCAGTCAACCCAAAATAATTACAATTCCAAGTTTGGTTTTTTCTTGAGACGAAATATACATATATATATATATATGAACAAGAAAAAGGTACTTCGAGAGCAAATTACATGCTACATAGGTAAATCTAAGTATATATATTGTCGTATGTTCATTATTTACATTTATTTGTGGGTTTTCAATTCTTTTTCTTTTTTTTTTGCATTTTATGAACCTATTTTGTTTTGCATTTACGGTCTTGTTCGTGGGTTTAATTTTACCCTACTAAATTTCTGAATCCACAAATGTTGATTAGTCTACCTACGTCCATGATTTTACTATTACAATAATAAATCTTTTAAAATTCTGGTTTGGAGTTTAGTGTTGGTCTTGAGGAGACTTTTCAAACCTTTTTGAGCGTTTCGTTTCCAGATCTACATTTATCCGTTTCCGCCCAAAATTGCTCTGGCTAATACGTTTCTGCATTCACCGGTGCGGTGAAAACGGGTTTTTGATCTACTTCTTTGTTACCGCAGTAAGTATAGTTTTTTGTAAGTATGGCTGATTCCCATGGTTTCCCACGAGTAATTAGTATATACAAAAACAAAACTACTACTAAAACCAAAATGTACTCCCATGCATACGTACGAAGCATCCAACAAGAAAATAGATTATTGAGAAACATTATACAAATGATATGGTCTCGAGATGCTTACACATTCCCAAAATAAACAAAGGTGCAAATACAACTTAAAATTGACCACTAAGCAATTAATCTAATTCTAATTTTTTTATTGATCAAAATATCATGGCTTCATTTAAGACTTGAGACTATGGGAATTAGCCGTACTTAAAAAGGCTTATTATCTTCATCCGACTGACAACACGGAGGTCCTGGGACCGAATCCACAAAGAACTCCTCTACAGGATATGGGAAACGAAGAAGATTGGTTAGTGACGATATAATGATCATACAACATGAAGCTGTTTTTTAAGCAATCCAAGTCTGAAACTTTCACATGCTCAAACCATTCTTACAAGATTGATCCTTTTACATGTTGAGATTTGATGTTTACCTATGTCCTCTTGTTCGGGAGAATCCAGTAAAATCTCTGAATCAGATGGAAGAAATGGAGAGCCGGGATAGTTTCCTAAGGCTCCTAAATCTGCAAATTTATCAGAAGCTAGACTTAAAATGCTATGCAAACATTTTATGGAGCATAGATAGAGCAGATACCTACATTATGTTTAAGTTTTCAACCTAAACGCAAGCAATCGCTATGGATAAAGAGAACTTACCTCCCAGATTTGACAAATCTGCAGTGAGATCAGAGAGGCTAAAGTTCCACGGAATTTGATCAAATGGCCTGAGATTGTCTCTGGAATTTCCGGCTCCTCCATCTGGTCCAAGGTGTAACCCCACTGAGGTCGCTACATCAGATGTGAAAGCAGAGTCAAGAGCTGACGTGTCCATTCCCATGCCTGACATGTCTGAAGCAGCAAATGGAAAATGTCCGCTTGACGCCACAGAAGTTGGACTCACTGGCATCTCCGACATTGATGACACACCACTGTTTGGTGGAATCATTGGAGTTGGATCAGCCGCGGTTGTATCTATTACCATACTACATCAAGCACCAGAAACAACATTAGGGAATTATAAAAAGACTAGTCAAGTCTGAATCACCATTACAACAAACAAACAAAAAGCAGTGATTTGGCAAAATTAAATCAAGAACGCAAGTTAATGTATACTGCAAAGTTAGTTCTTACTCATTCCCTGAGTTCATCCTCATTGGTTGGAAATTCCCAGGTGCAGGGACTCCATTAACCACGTGGCAGCTTGACATTCCACAACCCATTGGATCAAGATGGGGGTGATGACCGGGAGCATGCATTTGAGGATGTTGTAGTACTGGGTATCCCATGGGCATGTTGTTAACTGCGCTGAAAACTTTTATCAGTGAAACACAAATACAAAGATTTGCAAATTGCTAATTATATATCTACTCGAAATTTCAAAGATACTTGATAATTTTTTAGGTCTAATTTGTTGTTGGTCTCTCTCTTGTTTAGGTATATATCAGATAGAAAAACCAAGATATATAAGGAATCAAACTTACCAGGTGCCATGGGATGAATTCCGTTCTGCATTGGGACCAGAGGAACTTTTGGATGTACAGGATACTTCATGAGGTGATACTGGTGCTCCAGCAAATGATTGAATACAATTATTTGCTTCTTCAGTTTCAGTCTGATATAATATGCTCTGAAAAAGTCTGCGTTTTCTTCTTCCAGTTTCTGCCATACTAAATTCACAAGAAAGTTTTCAGAATTCACTACACAATGTTACTTTCATAATACTTATCGAATAGCAAAAAGAGACCCTACCTAAAGTTGTAAATCCAGGGTCAATTCTTGCACGGGTCAAGAGGGTCTTCACGACCTCATCTCTGTCCATGTACAACTGAAGACATCTTTCTATCAAGTTTTGGACCTACATCAATCATTTTGAAAGTATAATTTGATCAAATGATAAAAACTTACGAGGTCACATGAACAAACACGCACACACAAATATATATAGAGGGGGAAGGTGGCAACGTTTTCTTACAAGTTCAATGTCTTGCCTTGAAACTTTTCTACCGTCGTTACTTGAGGCAGAGACAGAACCAGAATCTTGTATAGGAGCTTCTATTGATTGATTAATTTTCTGTTCACCTTGGGACTCATGTGAAACTTGGGTAGAAGACTGCAACTCCTGTAATCCAATAAAACCTTTCTCTTATTTTCACTTGTTTGGTAAATCCAAGTATGTATAGCAATGCCTATACAGTCAAGCATACCAATTACTAGGGAAGGATTGTTAAAATGACATTTTCTATCATGGTCCAACTTCCTATGTAAGTATCGACCTAATCCTCGGATGTTACTTGCTTGGAGAAGCTTTTAATTGGGAAACATCTCACAAGTAGGAAATAGCAAAATAGAGAAAGTTCCAAAGTTACTCAGTTTTCAACAGAGAATACACTAAAGCAAACAATAGGGGAAAAGTTGGTAGACTTTGTTAGGGACGAACCTGTCCGTTCTTCATTAGAGCTGAATATAATAAAAACCACGCATCCTTCAGTAACAAGTATTCTCCATAACAATGTTCACAACAACATCTCCAGGTTGACCAAAACACAAACCTGGATTGACAAAAATTGATAGTTTAATTCAGCAAGTAAGAAAAGAATGATTAAAGAAAGAAAGCATCTTTGACACTGCTAAGCATGAAAAGTGACTTATTTAACATTGTTTAATAGGAATGTAGATGCCAATTAGGCACACAAACAATGCAGAATCTAAGTAATAATAAAATAATTCATACAGGACACAGAAAACAAAAATAATTCATCATCATCAAAGAAGGTAACTTTACTACTCAGATAGTAAACCAAACAATCGTGTGAACCTAACTCAATAGATTTTTACCATTTCTGGAAGACAAATCATGTTCAAAGAGGAAAATCGCTTAGTTGAAGAAACCAAACAGATCTAGCATGAGTTCCATGTAAGGCTTAGGAAAAAGCAACAGGACAAATCCATGAGATTGTGTGCAATCATTATCGAACAATAAAGAATATATGTTTTTTCTACACGAACAAATACTCCCTAATAAAAAAATAAAGAGTCTATGAACAACACCAAGATCATCTAAGCCGTCTCACCTTAATTTAAGCTTTCAAGTCACTAAAATTCGCAAGCGACTCCAAAAATTCGCAAGGGGCTCCAATACGAACAGTTCTCTCGAAGATTCGGAGGATATAACGAAATTCAAGAACCAGATTTAAAAAAAAAAAAAAAAAAAAGGAATCGGAGAAGTAAGATCTGGCGGTATTTTCCGAGAAGAAGAAGAAACATGAAAGTGAAAGAGAAAGATAGAGAGGTTTCGCTACGCCATTACTGATTAAAATTGCACAAAGTTTTTACGATTGCAGAACCGCGGGGGAAAGGGGGAAACAGATTCTCACCATCAAATGATAGTTTATATTACTTACACTATACTATCGGAGGGATTCCTTAAATACAAACAAAATTTCTATATTCAATTTTGGGGTTAAAAACTATTTATATTGTTCAACCCTAATTTTTAGTTTTATTTATTTCTCTCTCTTTTTGGCACTTTTGATTTCAAATTGGAACTGTATTTTTTTTTTTTAACTTTTACCTTCTGACGAATAAATCAAATGATGAAAATTTGATGTTATTTATTCTCATTTAAGACAGTTTAGTTTTGATTTGAAGTCGGTGTTTAACAAAGTAGTAGTATAATTTACGTTTAAATTAAACGATTGCTTTCTTTAATTCACTTTCAGTTACAACATTGATTCTTACCGGGGGAAAATATTTATTTTGGTACGGCCAATTTAACCGGAAAGAGAATCTCTCTTAAAAAGAGTCTGTATAACTTTTACTACTAGGAAATTTACGGCTTGGTAGCTTGGCTCGGCTTCACTCACGAGTGCTGGTAATAACTACACGTTCTGTTTTATAAATAGTGTAATTTTAACATATTTTAACTACATTAAAAAAATTATTAAAAATTTTATATTACATTTTATTAATACACTAAAGTTAAAACATGATTTTTATTTAAAATTATGCATTTAAAATATAATACAACACTCTTTGTAAAAACAAAAATAAAATCTTAAAATAATACTATTTGTAAAACGGAGGGATAGTAATTACAAAATTACTGTTGTAACGCTGCTTATATTTTTTTTAAAGTATTATCGTTGTAAGTTACAGTAAACACTAAACGGGCCGGTTCAAAGAAATGTAAAAAATTAGGGGAATTTTTTTTTTTGGCTCTTATATGTAAAAAAAAAAAAAATTGGGTCAAAAAAAAATTCCCCTATTTACAAAAAAATATTTCTGGGCCTTTGGAAATTGCCCACCTTGCCATGGGGTAAAACCTCTGTAAACAGAGAGCTTTTTTGTAAAGTAAATTAAAAATTACTTATTTAATTTAAACCAATATATTCTAAAAAATATACATCTAGTTTTTTCTTAGAATGTTAGAAATGAGTCTCGTTATTTATGATATTTCAATTTAAATTAAGAAAAATTAAACAAACATGTGTATATAAGTAATAGCTAGTGAACCAAGTTGCTTTGGCCCAGTGGTTGCCTTGGACCAGTGGTAAGGAAATGTCTATGTGGGCTTCCCCCACCTGGGTTCGAGTCACATTGGCCACAGTGGATTTAACATGGCTTCTTCTGGCCTATGGAGATTAGTCGGGTGTGTAGCAAGCCCCGAATTATCCCATATTAATCAAAAAAAAAAAAAAAAGTAATAGCTAGTGAAAGCTATTGCCAAGTTGTTGAGTGTCGAGTGTTACGAGATGGCATGGACCTCCACTGTATTCACAGTCTCCGGGAATAGCATCTTTTCTTCTTTTTTTTGTTGGATTTCGATTATGTTTTTCCAGGACCACTTTATTTTATTTTCGTAACACGCAATGGTCCGAACAAAAAATAATTAAGAATATATCATATCTATCAAACACAATATCTCTTGTTTGCGAGCTTATGGTTTACTCTTCCTTTTCTCTTTTATTAGTTTTCAAATTATATACGGATACTTTTTTTTTAAAGGAATTTTTATTATATTAATGCAAACTTGTTATAACATATGCGAATACAAAACCTTTCACGGGACAGCAGAAATTAAGCGGTCATTGAAATACCATGAATCAAGTAGTGAGGTAAGATACAATGGAGAGTAATCAAATTGATGGAAACCAATCAACCTCAACGCCTTGCATGTCGATGGAAAGATATTGACCGCGTACCCGAAAATGAGAATTTATCACCCGCTTCCCGACTTACAAGCATGCATGTGTCTATGTTATGTTATTGGTCATCTCTCCATCTATATACGGAGACATGCATATGCATGTTATGTTATTTTTCCTACTGATTTATATAATTATTATATTATATTCTATGAACCGCCCATGAGTTTTAAGAATCTGTAATTTAAAACAAAAAATAGACTGTTTTGTAATTTAAAACAAAAAATAGACTGTCAAACAAAAAATAGACTATGAACTTTAATTTTTTTTTTAAAATGTTCAAAATTAATCGCTGATTAATCGGTGATTAATCACCGTTTTTCGGCCTAGGCGCAAATCGGTGCCCGACCGCCCGCCTAGCGCCTTTTCGAACATTGTTTGTAAATCACACGAGGAGCTGTCTGTGCAATTATTTTGTAAACTACTCCCTCCGTTTCTTTTTATAAGTAATTTTAGAGATTTTGTTTTGTTTCACAATATAAGTTGTTTTCATATTTCTATACAACTTTTACCTTTATCGAATATTGTGTGGCTAATAATATTTTGCAGTTTTTTTTATTATTGACTAAATTATTTTTAATTTATATATTAAATGATATTTTTTGGTAAAAAATGAATTTCTTAAAATTTTGTGCTTTTAGTCAAAACTATTTATAAAAAGAAACGGAGGGAGGATTTGATTGTATATCAAAAGGTGTCAAGATACTAAATTAATATGTGCTTATCGCCGATTATATATGTAAAGACATTTGCGTGTACAGACATTTGCCTATCTTACTATCTGTATTATCTCAAAATTTATTTCATTTTTTTAACGTTTCAATTGAATTTATAGTTTAGAAGCTATTTTTGCTTGTATTATATGACATCGTAGTTATCAACAAGTCGTTATTAATTGCTTTTGGCATTTATAGAAGGAGAGTGAATTTCTTTTTTTGGTTTTTAGCAACAAAAAAAAGAGGTGAATTATTCTTTCTAATAATTTGGTAGCAAGCTGAGAATTAAAAGTGAAGCCGGCTCGTGGAGCCGTCGCGAGTCACGCACTTGACCACGTGAACCCAATCAAAAACTGTGACTTCTTTAATAAAAACGCATGAATTTAATGAAACAGACACATTCGTTCACCAATACAATACGTTAGATCCATTAATCCGTCGGACCCACCTATAAAACATAACGCTGAATAAAAAAAAGTGTATTTCAAGAAAAACGAAATTAAAAAAAAAGTCCATCAAAATGAGAAAGGCTTTTTGCTTGAGGGGATGATCCAATTGTCACACGACACGTGTAATACATTGCCGGAGAAGTTAACGTCGGGAAGCTGACCGCCGCGTGGCATACAGATGCTGACAAATTAGGAAGAGTGCGGTCAGAGACACGTGGCAGTAAAAGAGAGGAAAGGCGTGGAGGGTACTTGACCATTTATCGCCTTGTGATTTGAGACTATTTAAGGGGCAAAATTGGTAAGACAAGTCAACACTTGGATAATTTTTTCTTTTTCGTAAACCAAAATCTATGTTGATTTTTCTAACCACGTAAACACTTGTCTAAACCGACCAAAATAATTAATTAAAGATTGATCATTGATAGATAAGTTAAGCAATGTTGCTATAGAGACATTGTAAGAGAACATCCGTCGATATAAATTAATTATTAAGTTATAGTATGTACGAAATAAAAGAAGGGGCATGCCATGAAATTTTATTATTTGTGATTTGTTCCGTTTTTACCGAATATCTAATTTTGTGATTTGATTTGCTCTGGAAAAATACAGATATCCGGATTTCCAGAAAATTTACAGATATTTGCGGATATCCGCGAATATCTATTGCGCTCTATTCAATACAAACAAAAACTAACAAAAAAAGTTTATAATACATTTTTTTATCCAATATAAACTAACAAGTATAAAACAAGTGAAATCATCTAGTTTTATTTTTTATATAAAGAATTTTCATTTTTTATATAAAAAATGATAGACAAATAATCATACACAAAATTAATATCTTCACTTAAATTTCAGTATAAACATTTTTATTAATATTCAATTTATTATTATAGAGTTTATATATTTTTATCGTGCATATTTTTTATTTGAATTATTTTATTTAAATAAAGAAAATATAAATAAACATTATAAATTTATAACATATTATGTATATATATGATCTACGGATCGGAGCGGATATCCGGCCTTCCTAAATTTAATATTTGTGATTTGCTTTGTTTTAGACGGATAATACATTTTAGTATTTGTTTTGCTTCGAATATTTACGGATATTCAGATTTTTCGGATCGAATCGAGACGAATACCGAATGGAATCTAACGGTACCTCAAAAATAATGGAGAGAAAAAGGAAGGAGGGAGAGAAAAATAATGGAACCTTCCAGCTAAAGTTTTTGTCCTGTCTACCCAGTTTTTACCTTTACTAAAGACAATTCAAAATTAACAGACCCCAATATTACTCTTTTTTTTTTTTTTTTTGCCGGCTTACTCTTAATTTTTTTTTTACCAAATTTGTACTGTATTTAATATTTTTTTGACTTTTTTTTATTACAATAATACTAAACCGGAAATAAAACCAAACCATAATAATCCAGATGAACCTGGTTAGGAACATTAAATCAAATAACAATTGGGACCGTGAAATAGGAACCGAACCTACGACAAAAACCGGAGGCAGACGCAAATCCTAATAACGTGAATCAGAAAACCTCCATCGTTGGGATCCGACACCGTCGTTCAAACTCCGCCAGAACAGAATACCTCCGACACCCGCATTAGATCAGAACACTTCCGCCACGTATGAATCGCTATTGACTCATACTGGAGCGGAACAAATCTTCCGCCTTTTGATGCGGTTGTAACAGGACTAACCACCACCGCCGCTGAGCTACACCGACGGGGAAGCGAAGAAAAGAATAATGACGTCGTTATGCAGGCACTATCTAAGAAACATGCAGTCTCCAAGAAGATGGAGTTACGATGAATCGAGGAGCAATACTGTGTTAGTAGTATATACTTACGCTACCGTAACGACTTGGCGTTGTCAGAACCTCCGTTTATCCAAACACTCAAGGGCTTTTTTAGTATGGGCTCAGCCGCTCAGGTGGGCCGATATCACTTTTAAACGAACATAACACCCATGACTTATTAAGGCCGACATGAAACATTTAATAACTTTGTTAAGAAAAACCCCATATCACATGTAACATACAAACATTTAGCAAAGAACTGTTTAGATTGGCACATACACATCTCAACTTTTACATTTTTAACCTGTTTTGGTTACTCAAGTTATCTCTTACACGCAATCTGAAAGGAAAAAAAAAACATTATAAAAATATCGAGAAGATTAATCTCATATATTCTTCAATAGTCTTTTTTGGCTGATTAAGTATTCATATAGTATTCATATAAATATATATATATATATATATATTTAACCACCACATGTCATTAAAATATGTGTTGTTAGATACCTGTCTGGTTCATGCCTTTTTTGAGTCAAGGCTGTATATAGAAACAAATGTGCTTTTTTGCTCTTCATCTCGCTCCATCTGGTCTAAATTCCATATGTGACATAATAATAAAGAGATAAAACCCTTGAAATATATAATAAAACCGGTCTCAAGATGCGTTTAAAGCATATTTGTAATCAATATATGTTAATTAATTAACAAAATAAGTACGTTACCGGACCACATCGGACCACAAGACGCACAACCATACAGTGTTGTGCCCACTTTTCACGACATTATTATCAGACCAAAAGAATAAGTATATGAAAAATACATAGAGATTTGTTCTGAACTAACTATACTTCTCTTTAGTCTTTTTTTTTTGTTTTTTTCCATTTTTTCCAGCTCTTGTTTGATTATAATATTATTATATATCATGGTGCTCTATTCTACCAAACTTTCCTCTTATATCAAACTTTCAAATCAGATATTTCTTGCAAAAAATTCATTAGTGTTATTATTGCATTGTTATATTTTCAATACAGTTAAAATATTTTAAATAATTCTCTAATAGCTTTGACAAACTGTTTTTTTCTTTCTTTTCTATGCATTATAGTTCCATATATATAGTTTAACGTATCCTATTATAAACTAGGGATAAAAGAATCTGTGTAATTTGGTAATGTAAGTTGCACATTATTATTTTTTTACAGAGTCAAATCTAGAGAAGCTCCTTCCTCCAACTGTATGTAAACGAGGAAAATTACAACCGCAAGTCAAAGGTTTAAAGATGTTATTAAATTTAAAAAAGGGGATATAATAAGTAGTTATGGTTGTATCTGTCGTTCTTCTTTTCTGATGAACAAGGCCGTTGAAGCAACACACAGTGTGTGTACTACTGTCTACAGATTCGTTTTCTTCTGCTCATCGAATTAAATTACTCTATTTAATAATTGAGATATGATAATATTAATTAATACTTAATTTAGGAATTAATCAGACAGACACGCGCAGTTATAAAATAATCTGTTTGATTTTCTTTTCTTTTTCGAGCCCCTCTCTCACTCTTTCTTTCTTTCTTTCGAGGACAAGCTATTAATAATCTTTCGTCAACAAAATTATTTCTCGAGATTTATTCTCTCTGTGTTCGTGTCCACGACGACAGATTAGTTGATTTTTTTCTTTCTCCGACAAGACGGAAAAATGGATAAACGACGCCGGAGACAGAGCAAAGCCAAGGCGTCTTGTTCCGAAGGTCAGCTCTCTCTCTCTCTCTCTCTCTCTCTCTCTCTCGTTATCTCTCTCTCTGGATTGAGTCTGATTTTTGTATTGTTCTCAGAAGTGAGTAGCATCGAATGGGAAGCTGTGAAGATGTCGGAGGAAGAAGAAGATCTCATTTCTCGGATGTATAAACTCGTCGGCGACAGGTAAAGACTCTCTCGATCTCTCTGATTTGCTTTTTTTTTTTTCTTTTTCTTTTTTCTGTTTCTTGATCTGATTTTTGAAATGTTTGCTTTTGGTTTGATCTCGTAAGTCGGTCGTTTCTTTATGTATTTTATTGTTTCTGACTATTTTTCTATTACAGTATTGGGCCGAACCGAGCTGTCGATGACTGTGTTCGGACTGATTTTTGATCCGGTTTTGATTTTGTGTTTTTGGTTTTTCGACTTCTTTTTTGTTGGTTTATCACACATAAAAACATAACTAAGATTCTATTTGCTTTGGATTGATATCGTTTAAGGTTTGTTTTTAGTTGATTGTTGTTTGTTCAGCAAAACATCTTCTTACTTATGCTATATTTTATGATAGAATTCAAAAACTGTTTCCTCGATTTTGGTTTCGTTCAACTTTAATTGCGCGATGTTAGTATATATATATATATTAAAAAGGTGAAATTAAAATGAGTTGATTGTTCATAAGATTTTGGTTCGGTCCATACAAATTTAACCGAATTATAATATTTATTCGGTTTAAAATCTGAAAAAGTGTGTTTTGAATAAAATGCTGACGGTTAGTTTACCGTACGTGGCGCGTAGGTGGGAGTTGATCGCCGGAAGGATCCCGGGACGGACGCCGGAGGAGATAGAAAGATATTGGCTAATGAAACACGGCGTCGTTTTTGCCAACAGACGAAGAGAATTTGTTAGGAGATAAAAAAAAATACATCTCCTTAATCCACAAGACAAGAAAAAGGAAAAGGACCTGTCCTTGAATTACCATTTTGGAATGTATAATTATTATCTATATATATAAAAATCGCTTAGGAGTTTCAATTTCTTATCATCCATCGATATCTCTTTAAACTTTCGTATATGTGTGTGTCAAACCAAAATAAAAATAAAAAAATGTAATCTCATCAACCAAATCCTTGCGAATTATTAAAACCGACTGTGAAATATAAAACAAAAACCGGAATTCTCTAGCCATTGAACAAAAAAAAAATTACTGATCAGATTGGCATTTGCTATTATATTCGAAATTTCAGTTTTCTTTTCACAGAAAATAATAAACGGTGGAAAAAGTTTGTTGAATACGGTTTTCAACTAGATTAAATAAATAACAAAAGAGATCGGTAAATCTCATTTTATTAGCAAAATTCGGCTAATTACAAAAATTAAGTTGTTGGAAAATGATCGGAAAAGAAAACAAAGAAAACAAGATATAAGAAAGTTAGTCGGATATGCCTTGTGAATGAGGTGAGATCCTCTATTTATAAAGTTTTGTGTCGGTCTAATCTTCCAAGATCTTCATTCTTTTTCGGAGGTTGGCACCGACGTTGTCCGATCGGGCTTAATGGGCCTTATGGGCTGAGATGAGGTAAGTAAGCTTGCGAGTCGTCATGGGCCAAACTGGACCAGGCCGAATTGAGGTGAATAAGGCCGGATCGAAGTGTGCCGATATGCGCTAATTTGAATCCGATTATTTTAAAGTGTGACAATCCGGGTTGAGTTAGCCGGATAAACCGAGCCAGATTCGATTTGGGAAGAACTCTTAAGGAGTTGCGTAGCTCACCTCCAACAGGTCTCTTAGACAGTTAAAAGCAATGGGAAGAAAACAACATTTATGCTGTTGAGCAAAACAAAACACAAAAACAAGAACAACATTTATGGCATAGAAAAATATTTTCACTGAACCAGATGATTTTATCTGTTGGTGTCCGGAAATTTGTGCATCTAAGCTAGAGGGACCAGAAAGCCCATTACTAGGTCAAAGAGGGAAGCACATATATATGGGCCGAGGATAAAGCCCATTTCTCAGTTAAGACTCTAAGAACAACAACAATTCACGAACAAATGTTAGGTGACCCGCGCGTTTTTCACAGCAGTAGACATGCATACCGTTTGGATATTTGATGCATAACAATCGTGTTGTTTTAACTGCTTTAACCTGTATTTTCCCTGAAAGAAAATAAAGATTCAGTAGCGACGTCGAATATAAAATACTACAAAGATTCCAATTAATCAATTAACATGTTTAGTATCAACTGAAATGCCAAAAGTATATATTATTTAATGATAATTAGTGCACTAGTAGTATATATACGAACTAAATTTCAATTTGTCACGCCGTTAGTTAATCAACAAATTTGATTTGTGTAAAGTTCCAATTTACTACTTTTGTCCATAGTCTAACTCTCTAACACCTATTGGATTTTATTTGTAAAGTTGGTAATGCTGAAATTATGAATCATGAAAAAAAAAAACTTATCAATCATGAAAACGAAGTTGTTTCAGAACAATCATACACACTGTTCATCAAACCTGAAAACAGTAACTGAATTTATGAAATAAAAGCACTGTTTGGGAAAAAAAAAAAACAATACTTAAAAACAAAAGTAAAAGAAAATATACCGATTATAAATCTTCCATTACCAAACAAATTAAAGCTCTTATTCCGTTTGGCCACAATGCATATTTTATTAGGATCTGATGATTTTTTTTCTCTACCATTTCATTCAGAACCATTAAAATATAGATGTATGTATATCTATCTATTTGTACATATAATATTTGATTCGCATGACGTAACCGTGTGGGCCTTTAAGGGGCGTTATATCTTTGTCTACGCGCACCCAAAGGCATTTCGTGGAAATTACCAGATATTTTCTAAAAATTCACTGAAATTTCAATTTTTTTCTTGATCTTTCTATTCCGAATTTCCAATGGCCCTTGTTTCTTATCCTCCCCGTGAATATGGAATGATTGTGTCTGGATACATAAAGAAACCATCACTAAACTTACTTATCAGTTCGTTCACACATTTTATTAATGAGGTCATATATTGATTTAAACTTGAATTTGACGTGTTTTGTGGGATTACTAATTTTTTTTTTTTGGCTAAAAAAACAAATAAGGATTACTAAATTTTCATGCAGCACAATGAATAAGTATAGATTTGGTTTGGGGGTCTTTCGACTTCGGATCATTATTTTTCTTTGAGTGTCAGTCTTTCGACATATTCCTACTCGAATCTAGAACATATGTGTTTTTTTTTTCCAGGGCCTTGGTCGGTTGGTAAGAAGAGGGATTTTGGGCGGACGCTACCACGCTTCCAATTCGATCCACTTGTTTCGTAAAACTACAACACATTGTTTTTGGAGACACCCACATAGATATGTGTCCTTGTTTACGACCCATTTGAATATCCGGAAGGGGACCTAACTGTGTGTTGCTTTTCCTCTTGGGGATTAGTCTGAATATCTCCATGGATTTGTGATTTACCCATGAGTTATAAAAAAAAAAAACTGAAATGTTTTTTTTCCTCTCAAGTTGAAGATAAGTTAGGTTAAAGGAAACTGATTTATCCCTTTCACCAAAAAAAAAACTGATTGGTTAAAATACTTTAAAACTGTAGTCTTATCAATTTTACAACTATGAATCAATCATATAATCCAATGTTAATTAAGCTTATAAATTATAACCATTATAGTTCTGGTGGATGTATGCATTAATAAGGTAATGTTCTGTAAATAAACACAAACATATAAGATTAATCATTCATTTGAGACAAAGTTAAAAACATGTCTTGCGATTTAAATCGTTAGCTGTTATCAGTTCAAAGTAAGAACAACCCAAATGTTAAGTTAAATCCAAAAACCCTATAGTCCATTTGTGTTTGATTAATTATTTTTATAATCATGATTAAAGTTATATAATCTATCACAAAAAGGCCATGTGCACGTATATGCCCACCCCTCGGTCTAGTTTACTTAAATTAGTTAATCATAAACTATTCATTTGATCAGACGCGTCAGAAAGAAGTAGACGCGTTGCAATGTAGATTAAACATCCATTTGAAAATTATATTTATTCTTTTCTAATGTAATTAGTTAAGCTCAGCAGCCTCTAAACACTAACTTCCAAAAACTAATTAGTTTTGACTCAGAAAACTACAAGGTTGATAACCGAGAAACATAGACTATATACACTAATGTGGATTATATCAATATTATCTACTATTCATAATATACACGATATTATACTGACGCATTCTTTACGATGAACATGCCAAATGCATAAAGCCATAGCCAATAAGGTATCAACTTATCATTTACAGATAATTTGTTGTACGAGCAACAAAAATTGTATAAAAGGGGTCACGCTAGGCACAAGACACAATGCAAAAAGGGGTTCTCCATAAATTTACATTTCATTTCTTATAAATAAAAACAAAAAAAATAAAAATAGTCGTTTGTTGTGAATAAAAGAGAGAGAGAAAATTGTTATTATCTTATTCCATGAATAAAGAGAGGTATATAGATTTACATAGACTTGGAGAGCAAGCTGTATAAGGAGAATAAGGAAATCGATAATATTCTAAACCTCATAGAATATGGGCCTTATAATGGGCATCCATATAATTAATTCATAACACTCCCCCTTGGATGACCATTATACAAAAATAATCCTAATGCGGATAAGATGTTGCCTCATTAAAAACCTTACTAGAAAAACCCAATGGGAAAAACCATAGTTAAGGAAAAAAGAGTACAACGCGCTATTACTCCCCCTCATGAGTACATCACCTAAAAGGTTTGAGACGACGCGATCCAATATGAGGAACTAGCTTCTTCAAAGTAGCAGTTGGAGACGTCTTGGTAAATAAGTCCGCCAAATCTTTACTTGAACGAATTTGTAGTAGATGTACATCGACATTCTTCTGCAATTAATGGGTGTCGCAGATGATCCATCTTGATCATTCTCTTTGCTTCTGATGATCTCAGTAATCTTTGGAATAGTGATAGACTTTCATATTTACATTCCCCTTAGGTGTCTATCATTTGTGTGTTCTTTGCTGTCTCGTTAAAACCTTGTCATGGAAAAACCCAGTGGGATAAAAACCATGATAAGGAAAAAGAGTACAACCACGCACATCATCATATTTCTCCCCCGAGAAGCATCTTCTTCAAGAAATGCAATTCAATCATATATAATCTTTAGTGAATTAGTATAAACATAACCTTAGTTAATACACTCGTATAATTATCATAATTTCTCAGGTTATTGGACTTCTTGTCCATAACATCCTTCTCACATAGACGATATTTTATTCGCCTATTTGGACTTCATGCCAAATTTCATTTTACTTACAATCTTCTAGATATTATTTTGGCTTTCTCTCTTGTCATATGAAAGCACATATTTCAATCATGAAAGTGATCAACAACTTGCTCAAATATTATTTCAAGTGTGGTACTTCAAGACCAACTATATATGAGCATTTTCTATGTAAAATCCTGTAAAGATCTTTGATAAAACATATCTTTACTTAGATTTACAATTTGGAAAACCTGAAGACAATGTTGTCTTTCCAAAGTCGTTTAATCCAAATTTCGACTTCCAATAAACTCTTCAAGAGTTTTGATTATGTTCAAATCAAGGATCCCATTGATCCATAATCTTTTGATAAATACACATGGGTATATCGGTTAACCTCATATATAATACTCACTTTAAGAGTATACCCCATGCAACATATTTTCTTTAAATCAATACAATACCTAGTGTTCTCGAGAACTAGAATTTGCTTTTTCTTAGCAATTTAAATTCTTCTACGCTGCTTCTGGTAGTTTATATCCTTCTAGGATTAAATCAAGTTTTTCTCTCATTCTCAGACTGATAAGGGATCTGAAAAATAGTTGCATCCACCACAAGAAATTATATCTCTTCATATATCATTCTCATAAAGATCCACTATGTGTCTTACTAGTTTTACACTTTCAAGTGTACGGACTACTGGTCCAAATACTTCTCTGCAAGAGATTCTAACTTTGCCTCTACGGCTTTTTTCCATGATTGGCCAATCATCACTTTACGTACGTTTTTCAATACATCTTCTTCTATCGCGGTTTATGATCCTCAATTCTCATCAACTGTTTCACTGCATGCAAAATATTATCGACGTCGATTTGCTTTTGGTTCCATTTTTTTTTCAGATATGAGTCAACTAGTTGAAATCTCTTTTCATTACTAGGTACCTAGATTTCTTTCTTTGTCATATCTATATCTCTTCTAGAGATTGCTTCCTCGATCTTGCCATATTATAATATGCTCCTTTTTTTTATTTTCGAGGATTTTTATCATTGGAACCAACAGGTCTATCACGTTTCATGCGATCTTTAGCCTCAATAGCAGTTGATATTGTCCCCCCGAGACATCAATATTAATTGAAGCACAACTGGTATCACTCAATCAGGGTCAGGAAATGCTTCTGGCATCCAATTTGCTAAACTTTGCAAATGAATTATCTTTTGAATTTCTAGTGCACATTCTTTATGAGGATCAAGATAATTTCTTTCACTGATTTTCTTTTCCAGTTGTTTATTTGCTTCTCCCCCTTATATGTTGGAAAGACTGACTCACTGAAGTTACAGTCCATAAATCTAACATTATCCCTTATTGATGGCTCAATACATTAAATCATCAAGGGAGATTCCAACATATATTTCTAACCTCTTTTGAGGTCCCATCTTAGATCAATATGATGGAGCAACATTTCATCCAAAAAGTTTTAGATGGAAAACATATGGTTCCTGACCAAAACCAATCATGGGGAGAACTCATATTTCGTTGGCTTAAGGTGAATCAATGTGGTTTCACTCTTAATCAATTAACCAAATACTTTCACAAAGATACAGTGGATGATCAGTCCAAAATATCTCTTTGTATAAGTACCAGAAAAATCATGTAGTCCAAATTTATTGGAGAGTGAAAGCCGAACACATAAGAATCTTCTGGATCTTTTTCGCTTTATTATTGAACTGGAATGGCTTAACCAGTCATGCCAAAACAGTGAGATTTTCAGTAAACTTCTGGTTTACTAGACACATTTATATCTTATATGCTAGTGTAGTACAATCCAATAGAGAATGCATATAATTTCTCTAAAATACTTTTATTGCCTTAAGTAATATTCATGATGTGAAGATATTCAATATTTTTTTTTTCACTCATTGTCTCAACTTGATAAATCATAAAATCTTCTAGATCATCTTTACACATGATTTATCGAACATGAGTGTGAACATGATCTTCTAGATTTTCCACTTATTATGAATTGTGAGATTCTTCAATTATCCCCCTCGAGATGATAAAACTTCAGGTCCATCCATCTCGAATTGAATCTCACTCTAGGATCAATTATATACCCAACTTGGGTTTTGTATTATATCTTAGATCCTTTTGACCTTTGAGACATAAGAGAATACGAATGATTTCAAATTGCATTCACATAAGGCATATATATATATATATATATATATATATATATATATATATATATATATATATATATATATGCTCTTCCAGAGCTTTCGATATTCTTTTATAATATCTCTTATTGTACTCACACTAGCTTATTTTATCGTCACATGAGAGAAATATCTCTTCTATGTAACCATATTTATTTTCTCACTTCTAGTGAGAATCTGAGTTCTTAAATGAAACTCTTTGGCCTCAACCTTGACCTTGACCATATCCATATCCACATCTATGTATGCGATCAGTTCCATAGCCACTTATTCGGCCAACGTTAATCATGTGGTCTTTTCTTTCTCATATAGGATGTCACATTCGCTTCAAGGAATGGACCATCGCAAATCAGGAGTGTATCATGATTTTTCTCTTTATAACTCATTATTTTGCTCAACCTCGATTAGACAAATATACGAGTTCATAACACTTCTCAAAGTGTAGAGTATTGTGTCTTCAGGACAACATTACTTCTCGAGTTCATAAGACTTCTCAAAGTGTAGAGTATTGTCTTTTAACATCTCTGCATCAATGATATTATCTTCGCATAATATCTGAACATAGCTGAGTCAGACTCACTTACAGACTTCAAGTCATGTAATTTTATATTCAATCAATCATAATGAGTGTAATGTCACATTCTAGTGATCATACGTTTTCTTTAGATTGCTCTAAAGTTTTTGTGGATCTTTTCAGGTCAAATACTCAATGTTGATATCAACAAATAGGCAATATCACATACGTATAATCATGAAACAAAAATAATAGTCACATATAATATCATAATAATTCATCACCATTCATTGATTCATAACTATCATGTCATTAGACTATGTTTTCAATCAATCAATCAATCAATTTATCAAAAAATATCATATTACTGGAATGTGCAAATTTCGTGATCAAACATGATTTTAATTTGTGTGTGCAAAATCCGTTTTAGAAATCCTTAAGTAAAGTATGCTAAAATCTAGCCATGCATAGATAGGGCATAAACGATGATGCTTTTATAATCTAACCATGCATAGATCGTGCATAAACGAATTAGTACATGAACATTATTCAGATTTATGAACAATATTCAGTTTAATGACAGAAAATCATCGTGCAAATCCCGTTTTAGAAATCCTTATCAAAGTAAAACTATGGTAAAATCTAGCCGTGCATAGATTGAGCATAATCGAATTAGTGCAAAAGCAGTATTCAGATTAATTTCAGAAAATCACCGTGCAAAATCCGTTTTAGAAATAGTGCAGGTTATAATAAATTTGTGCAGATTCAGAGATCAATAAAATACAAAGATCAAACGATCGACAATCATTATTCTAGATAAGCATTGATAACCATCCTTTGATCTGAGGAGACAGAGTCTACCATATGATCATGATCGTGGAGGCATAGCCTACCATGACGATCGATTTGGAAAAAGGCATCGCTTTATCATCCCAGAATAATATAAACATATAGAGAAATTAAATCTCACATCAATAATTATTCTAGATAAGTATCGTGAATCCATATTAAAAATCATGAGTCGATAATAAACATGATTAGAAGTAGGATTAGATTTATAACCATCCTCGCTATAATAATGATCTGAGGAGGCATAACCTCCCATAACAATCAGTTCGAGGAAGGCATAGCTTATCATCCCGGAATAATACATACACATAAACATAAATATAATCATAAATTAAATCTCACCTTTTTGGTGTAAGAACAGATCGAGAGACTATCGTGCTGATAACGTGTTGTGAATAAAAGAGAGAGAGGAAATTGTTATTGTCTTATTCCATGAATAAAGAGAGGTATATATAGGTTTACATAGACTTGGAGAGCAAGCTGAATAAGGAGAATAAGGAAACCGATAATATTCTAAACCTCCTAGAATATGAGCCTCATAATGGACATCCATATAATTAATTCATAACATCGTTGAGTTTTTTTTATCTACCATAATTATAATTACAAAAAATGTTGTGTTAATTCAAAATGCAAAATTTTGTTACCAAGTATATGACTGTTAGAGATGGGTTTAGCACCTCCAATTAGCTAGGTTCATCTCAGCAAATAAAAGTCATACAGTCCAAGCCCTGCCAAAAACCAACACACTTGGTCAAGGAGGGTCCACCAAGTTTGCGCTGACACCCCACCTATCATGCGCGAAGGGACCAAGGGAGAAGATGACACATGGAAGTTAGTTCGCTAACACTACCCTACCTGCGTAGGAGTTCGGCGCCGAACTCATCATGATCTACCCATCGCGGAAGCCGGAACGCACGTCTTGAGATACCTCATCAGCGAAGGACGCCGAAGGCGCCACGTCACCCAGAAATCGCGGAGAGCTGCCTGCTCAGACCTTACTATAAATACCCCTTGGCATGCATTTATTGAAGGGGGAATTTATTGCTCTCTCTTATCACTTGTAACTATCTCTCTCTACACGGTTTCAACCACATTATTTAGATCACCGAACTGGATTCCCTTCAAAACTAGTTCGAAACTCTAAATAAATATGTCATGTTTCAGCCATCGATATAAAGAATACGGTCTCCGGCCTGTTCATCGCATACATCCGACCTGTCCTTTATAAATCTCGGTCTACTCTTCACAAAATTGTCTCCATTCTAATTATGAAAATCTCACCCCTTTTACATTATATTAAACACTCTAATCTGTTCGGTGATCTTCTGGATCAACAATGACTTTTTTTTTAGGTGCTAAACTAAGTATGACTTATTGTGCAATCTTAAATCACCTATTCAAACACTAATCTAACCTTCTTTTTTTATCGGTCTTGCATCCTTTTGTTCAATTCTATGAATTCAAGTCATATACATTGGTGAACACTATAAGTTTATAATAAATATGGAGGAGGATGATGGTATATCGAATTGAATCATACTGATGATGATGATAATATATACGTCGCTGTCAAATGTGTGAAAGGAAAAGGGGCATTAGTACATATTCTCTAATCCACACCTGCATGGTTTGATTTTATCCATATATAGATTCTCCATTTGCTTTTAGGGGTACTATAATCGCGATCTTTGACTCCACTAAAAACATAAATAATTACATAATCAACCTCCTATATACAATGTCTGATATCTTTAAATCGAATAACCAAAATGTAAAATTATACCTTTTTTGGTTTAATAAGTGAATTAATCGGCATGACATCACGAGTATTGAGGTGATGAGAGCTTTAAGATTGGAAGAATATTGTATTGACTCTCATCACCTCAATATGGTATCAGAGCAGGTTATGCTCGAATTTCGATCTAACGATCAAATTCTTTTTTTTTTTTTTAATAATAAAAAAAGATTTATTAAAAAACCCTATTGGCTTGAAGAATCATTGAAGCTTTGAAAACGATTAAGAAAAAGCATTCAACCGGATCTATAACGCGGTAGGACTCGGAGGTCTCTTATGAAGATGATTGTTTATTAGTTTACTCGGCTGAATTATTATAGCCATCCATTTTTTTTTAAAAAAAATTGAAATATTAATAAGATTAGCTAAACTGATTGAGTGAGACTTCACCAAATATGGATTCTATTGTGATTGGGGAGATAAAGTTGACGCTTTATAAATTAGATATGATGATCAATAAGTTGATTTAATCTTGAAACATTATGTTTTGAGCATCTGTATTGTGAATGTCTCAATTAAACAACGAGACACTCTCATTAAACAAATCAAAAACATAAAAAAAAACAAGAGAATGAGACACTAAAAAAAATTGAGATACCTAAATCAAATTGGTCCAATTTTTTTTTGTTAAATTAATATTTTTTTTGATAGAGTGTGTCACCAATGGAGATGCTCTTCTATTCTATTGATAAAAATAAAAACCACTAAGGGCATCTCCAACCCATCTCTATTTTTAGCTCCAAACTCCATTTTAGAGTCAATTCTTCTCCAACCCAACTCTATTTTAGAGCAAAAAATAGAGTTTTTTAATATTTGGCTCTATATTTAGAGTCAACTCTATTTTTTTGTTCATAACTCTATTTTTAACTCTAAAATAGAGTGGCATTGGAGTAAAACTCAACTCCAAAATAGAGTTGCTCTATTTTAGAGTAAAAAATAGAGCAATACATTGGAGATGGTCTAAGAGCATCTCCAATCCATTACTCTATTTTTCACTCTATAATAGAGTAACTCTATAATAGAGTTGACTTCTTCTCCAACCCGACTCTATTTTTTACTATAAAAAGAATATTCCAAATATATTCTCTTTCCACTTAATTTATAGATAATTTGTAGTTATACCCTTATGTTTATCAAACTTATGAATTTAACCAATTAACTTTATTTTATTGATTATATTCAATAAAATTAAAATGTTATTTCAGTTCAAGTAATTTTATATAAAACATATTACATTATAAAACACAACAAATAACAATAATAATTATAATAAAATCCAAATAACAATAATAATATACTATTGGTGGATCTCCATCTCAACGACCAATCAGAGTTAAAAAATCCAAATTGAAAAGAAAAAACGACGATCAAATATCCCTTGTTATCAACACTTTAGAAGAAGGAAATAAACAACTTTTGGAGCAACTGAAGAAGACAAGTGCACAAAAAGAATATCATTTAGAGATTCAAAGTAAGAACTATGCATTGAAAGAACTTAAGGAAGAAAACAAAATTTTACTTCGGGACTTGAGTTCCATTCAAGATCCGAATATTCGTGCATATATTCAAGCAGAACAAACACGGATTTTACAAAAACGGGTTGATCAACAACGATCTGAAGAAGTTCATCCCGCATCGTCGTTTGGACAATATTTTAATGATCTTGGTGCATCCGGAAGCGGTTTACTAGATTACTAATTTAGTAGTATTATGTTGTGTTTTATCTTTATGTTTTTTAATTTTTATGTATTTTTAATTTTAAAGTTAGTTTGTCATTGTATTTTATATTTAATATATATTATGATTGTTTTTTAAATTTTGCATAATCTATATAACTAGTTTTATTATTTATACTAAAATTTATGTGTAGAAAATAACAAAGTTTTTGTTGAATAATTAAATGATAACAGATAATAGTTGAGGGACTAAATTATAAATAAAAAAAAATTCACTCTAAAATAGAGGGATGAACAGTGTCACGCCAAATATAGAGTAATACTGTTCATAACTCTATTTTAGAGTGGAAAATAGAGTGTGGTTGGAGAGGATTTTACTCTATAATAACGTTTGGAGTGAAAAATAGAGTGAGGTTGGAGATGGTATAATAGCTAACTAGATAATAATGTATTTTTTTTTGTTTGTTAACAA
Source organism: Eutrema japonicum (assembly GCA_030161315.1). Classification (NCBI taxonomy): domain Eukaryota; kingdom Viridiplantae; phylum Streptophyta; class Magnoliopsida; order Brassicales; family Brassicaceae; genus Eutrema; species Eutrema japonicum. The sequence goes on along the minus strand of BSQW01000003.1, from coordinate 53,641,674 downwards.
AAACGAGTAACCACTAGAATAATAAATACATCCGACTTTTTTTGCATTTCAGTATAATTCTACCAATTCGATATATATATTAAGGACCAGTGAAAAAAATAGTAGTTACCTTTTTGTCAATTTCTCTCCAAGATCCTTCTCTTTTCCACACAACTTCTTGTCTAAGCTCAAAACCAAAATAAATAAATAATAATTAAAAAAAGAAGCTTATTGTCTAAGCCCAAGGACATAGTACCATCGTAGATAGATTCTCATCATTCATTTATATAAATACAGAGACACACGAAACTCGCATTTCATCAAACTCACTCAATAGAAAGAAAGAAAAAACAGAGGATTCTTAATTCTGTTGGTGGTTTTGTAAGTGAATGCAGAGATGACGATGGAAGAGAAGCTTGTGATCAACGAATTGGAACAAGGGAGAGAGCTTGCGAAAGTATTGATGAGCAATCTCAAACACACTTGTTCAACTGAATCCAGCAAAGCCTTGATCTCTGAGATCCTCCGTATATACCAGAATGCCATTTTCATGTTGAGCTTGAACGAAGACGACAAGAACATCCTTAAGCGAAGCCCTGAGATCGATGTCAAGGATTCTAAAAACGTGTTTAAAAAGAGGTAGGTTGAGTTTTAAAAGAGTGATTCTTTTGCAGATCAGCTCCAATTTCATGTGTCTGATGATTCTTCTGGTTTTTTTTTTTGCAGGAAAATATCGGAGGAGAAGAAGACCGAGAAAGTTAGGGTTGTTGTTGGAGCAGGACAAGAAAATGGTTCGATTGATGATGGTTATTGCTGGAGAAAATATGGGCAAAAAGAGATTCACGGATCCATAAACCCTAGGTAAATTGTCAATTACCAACATCTGGGTCTTTCAAAAACAAAAACAAAATGTTCTGGGCATTTGTTAAATCTGATGTCTGTTATTATTACAGAGGATATTTCAGATGCACACATCGATTCACGCAGAATTGTTTAGCAGTGAAGCAAGTCCAGAAATCAGACAAAGATCCTTCGGTATTCGAAGTGAATTATCTCGGAAGCCACACTTGTAACAATACATCCGCGAAGACGAAGACCCCGAACTTCTCTGTTTCAATGTTCGAAGAAGGAAACAGAGTACATGTTACAAAGCAACCAGAAGACATTAAACCGTCGAAAACCGAAGAAGTGATGAAAAGTCTTGAAGATCTGGAGAACAAGAAGAACATTTTCAGGACGTTTTCTTTCTCTAACCATGAGATTGAGAATGTTGGTGGGTGGAAAAGTAACATTCTCTCCGAAATTTTGATGGAGAATCTGTCTCCTGCAACATCAGGGTCTGGAATTACCGCCGATATTGTAACTGCTCCTACTCATGTTGAGAATTCGGAAACTGCAGATTCGTATTTCTCTTCGTTGGACAATATTATCGATTTTGGACAGGATTGGTTGTGGTCGTAGCTTTACTTTTGGTGAATGTAATTTTTCTCCTGGTAGTAATTATGGAATAGATGGTCAGTTTAATTTCAGTGTTAGCTTATTTTTGTCAATGGATATAGATTGGCTTTTAGGATATGATATGATTTTTGCCTTTTTCAATAGGGTTTGTGAATTTCCAATGAAGTTTGATGGTACTTTATGACAATATATTAGTCCCTTATAAGGGTTTTTTTTTTTTTTAATTAGCAAAATTAATCTGAGGTTTTCAAATCAATGCTTCGTTTACAACTTTTTGGTTAAAAGGATCAGATGGGTCATATGGGCCTTGAGCCGTATCCCAAATTAACAGCCCAATCTCGAACACAGATTTCATCGAAAGAATCCAGCAGATTATCGGAGAAGACCACAACAAAAGCTCCAAAGAAGAAGACGATGATATACCGAAAGTGGAGTCTGCTTTCCGGTCCTCCGGTTATCCTCGGCGGAGCCGTAGTTGCCGCCGTCGCTGTCGGCATCTTCTTACAGAACGTATGTTCCTTCTCCATCTCTGGTTTGGATCGTTTTTAAATTAGAAATCCCTGTAGGTCGTTAGATCTATATCTATATCTTGATTGGCTGATATATTCCTTATCGCATTTGTCTCTTCGCAATTTTCTTGTTTTACGATTCTCCTTTGATCTTATTCGGATCGCAAATACATTTGACTAGTTAGTAATTGGCCTTTCGAGTTTCGAACCTAGAGGCATGAAAGTGACGTTCTTTGATTGAAAGTTTGTGTTATGCTTAGGCTCCATTGATGGATCAGAGTTGCCTTTATTTGGTTTTTCAGGGTTGAATCTAGAAAGCCAGTTACTACAACGCTATAAAGTTTTTTTTTTTTTTGGTTGATCCGTACTTAAGACATTCACCAGTGATGTCAACCTTCTTTCTGGATCTCCTGGATATTATTTTGATTACATACAATACATAAACAAGTTCATATTTTTGTTATAATTTTATTGATCCAAAGATTGAATTTGGAGTCGACTTTTTGATGTGGCATGATCAGGTTACGAAAGGGGAGCAAAAGAAGAATGTCTCACCAAACAAGTGAAAAGGATAATTGGAAGGTGTTACAAAAATGTGGTGTGAATCATGTGACTTGAAACATTTAGTTCATGCAGTGTAAGCTCAATAATGCTGTTTGAAGCTTTCGAATACACAAATGTTTTTGGTGTTTTAGTCTCTTGTTGCCAGTAATAATATTTCATTTTGCACATTCTCTCATTCTCGTAAATTTTTGGTGTTTTAGTCTCTTTACATTGATCAGAAGGCTCGCTAGAGTAAGAACAAAGTTTTAAATTAGAGTGTTAGGATAATCTAACACTGATGTTCAGAGAATACAACAACACATCGTCGAGGCTCATGGACATTCCCTTAGATTGCTTCATGCAGCTCTCCTCGGAACTCTCATCCCGAACCCACGCTTCAGCTTATCGACCCTGATCATGCAGCATCAAACACAGATACATTAACTTGACACGTAAGGCAAAGAAAGATGTTTATAGGCTTTGTGAAAGCTTACGTCGGGGCGAGTTTGCCAAGACTATCGAGCTCTTCACCAGTATCTTCGTCTATGACTCTACCTGAGATGTAAACAGTGTAGGATCGTTCTCTGTCCCGTGGGAGACCTCTACCAGTGAGCAAGCGCAGGTCTTTCTGATGAAGCTCTCTTCCGTTCACAAAGACACTCGTGGTTCCACCAGCGCAATTCTCTGGCATTGGGTAATTGAGCTCTTCAATGAAAGGCTGTTAAGAAATGAATTATTTTTCGCCAACTTTAGTACACATTCAGAATAAAATGAAGAGAGACTGAAGAATATGATTCTGTGACTGATGTTTACCGGTAATATTCCAAGACATTGACCTCCCATTATTCCCCAGAATCCAGCTCTGTAGTCGTACCTTGTACCAAGGAACAGAACAGAAGAGAGCCATTAGGGCTAGTAAATGAGAAGAATTTACGAGATTGAAGTAACTCGTATACCAGTAGTTTCCCGGCCGGATTTGTCCAGCCTGCTTCTCTGCCATTTTTACCAGACGTTCAGCTACAGGATGCCCATTTACCAAAACATCACTTCTGCCTTCGTTCTGTAAGGATTTCTTTAGATCCTTGAAGCTATTCTTCACGATACTCGCAAATCCGCCCGTCTTGGTTCTTCCATGGTCCTCTCTACAGTCATTTGCAGAATCTTGAGATGCTCCACTGTTGTGAGAGTAGTCATTAACGTCCATCTCAATTGCAATTGAAGCTTCTTTGATAGATTTCTGTCTCATGGCTGTCTTGCTCAGTGTCACCCTGTCCTGTTCTGAACGAGAGCTTTGGCTCCTTGGCCCAGACCCATCCCTTGCATTGATCGAAGAGTAACCGAAATGTTCGCGAAGAGGCGAATCTGGAATAAGTTTCCTACCTTTTGGACTGTCTGAACTTAGCTCGTCTTCAGACACGCTAGGAGAAGTAGAATTCGCAATCTGCATTTCTTGAGCTTTGTCAGAGATCAAAGCCGGACCAGTTGAGACATCGGCTGGTCCTCTATCCATTGCATCAAATTCGTAAGCAGCAGTATCTGTTGCTTTCTCGTAGCAGAATCTGTTTTGTCTGGCAACTTTAGAAGTTTGGAGCAGTTCTTACAGTTTATAAATGGTGCACCACCAGCCACAGGGTGGATTAGGCGAGAACCACCTGAAGATGATACAGCTTTAGGGGGACGAAGACTAGAAATAGCATTCTTTAGCGCATCCCCAAATTCACTCGGGATCCTTCCATGGAGCTGTGGACCAGGATGACGAGGAGGAATAATGTTTCGAGGACTATGCAAGGAAGAAGGAAACCCAATACTTCTCTCATGAGGGTAAAAACCTACGTTATGCAGAGCATCAGGCAACCCCGAGGAAGGAAAAACTGAGCCTGAAGCTCTATGGTATGGATCATAGCAGTGGAAACAGGAGCAAGTTGACGGGTGAGGCATCCCATTTCGCGGGTGTGTATTGAACAAATCATGACCATTGTTACCAATATACTGTCTAGAGTAGCGCGGATGAGATGGCTCCAGGGTTCCTTCATGCATCTGGAACCTGAGAGGGTCTTCATAAGCTGGAACATGAGCCGGGTTATGCATCGGACCGTGCAGAGAAACATTGGGGTTATTGTTATAAGAACATGGAGGTTCAGGATATTGATGGTAATAGGAAGGACCTGCAACGTGTTTCCCAGAACTTGGAAACCGCAATGGAGCCTTTTTGAATCCTGAAGACCAACTCGGAATCTGCTGTTCTTTTAGCTTATCTAATCTTCTCACCAGTCCAGCTCTGTCTTGCCTGATTGCTTCATCGCTATACACAGAACCTGGAAAGTAGTTGAGATCGGAGAATCTGAAACCCTCGGAATCGCATCTCTTCGTTGTTCTTTTCCTAAAACGATCTAAACCCGATTACGAATCCTTATCACCCGAGTCAACAACATTCAGTTTCGAACAAGGATCACTGTGAACATCCCAAGTCTCTGTTTGATTAATTTGTTGGTGTCTTAATGAAGTATCTGAATGAGATTCTTCTTCACTTGAACCGGAGTTGACTTCAGTTTCTTTGGCTCTATTTTTCACGGACTTGTCTGCCACTGGATCTGCTTCGACACGATCCTTGTTTTTGGCTTTACATACAAAACATAAAACCAAACAAAAACTCTTTTGGATCAGAATTTTGGTTTTACCCAATCGACGTCATCGAAATCAAAAGCCAGAATCAGAACATTATATGAGTGGTTGAAACATCATCAAAACAAGAACTAATCTCGAAATTATCCTTTTTGGGTCGAACGTTCTTCATGTAAAGAGGAGATGAAAACGGAAACTAACCGCAAAGAACGGTTCCACAACCACCGCACTGGAAAAAGGAACAATCTTTAGGCTCTGGTAAGATATTTTTGCACTTTGGACAACGAACTAGCTTACTTCAACCGTCGACTCAGCCATTACCGGAACAAATACACAGGAAGAAAAAAAACAAAAATTGTCACTGAGCTGAGAAGGAAAAAATACTCAACAACCAATATAAGAAGAAAAACCAAGGACTCAAGGTAGACAAACTTCTTATTGAACAAAAGAAGAGTTTTTTGCTTTTACTTGATGGGATTTTCTTTAGGTCTCCAGAAAAATGAAGAAGATGGAAACTAGGAAGCAACTCTTTTTTCTATTCTTTACTTTTTTTTTCCAAACCTTCATTTTCCCGGACAAGTAAACATGAAGAAGAGTAAATCAGAGAGAGACTCTGGGTTTATGCTATGGTCTCTGAATTTTCCCTCCTCACACGGCAGAAGAAAGCAACAAAACCCAAAACTGGAAATGATTAAAACGGCGTCGAATTGATTTAGCCTTTTTTAGTACTGTATTACGTACTGCTAAACATTTTTATCGCAACAAACAAATGCGATAAGGAATATATCAGCCAGTCATATACGTAATTCAGTATTTATTTCTTGTGAAACTGCGACGCAACGCAATGGGTAAGAAATGGTTTACAAAGGTTTAGGCGTTGAGTGTGTTATCTCAAGTCCAAATCACAATATTTGATTTTGTTTACTTTTCCTAACATGGGCGGGACAATCTACAAAGTGGGCCATTGCTTTCTATTTTATTCTTCTTCTTTTTTTTTTATCCGCTAAGGAATAAAATTCAAAGATAACCTTTACTTTTTATCGAATTCAGACTATTTCAAAATTTACTTATTACACGGAGATGCTGTATAATGACGAAACTAAGAAATATTACTGGGGTATATTTACTCATCCTTTGGAACTTCTCGAACTGTTTGTATTAGGGGTGGACAAATGGGAATTTGGGACATGACTTTGCTGGAATGGAAACTGGATATGATTTTGAGAACTGAAATAGTTGTTTTATTTGTGTCTTATTTAAATTATGAGACAAGAACGGAATGGGACATGTTGGGAACATAATATAAATTTCCAAATAACTAAAAACATGATAAATTGACAATCATAATTCGTAAAAATCTAAACATATTCGTCCAACTTAATAAGAAAAAACATATTCGTCTGAATGGAACTTCGGAAATTCCCATTTCCGTCTTGTCTCGTTGCCAAATGGAAATCTATAACTTGTAACATATGAGATATGAATTCGGGATAGAGAATGAGACGGAACGGGAATTGTGCCCACCTCTAGTTTGTATGTACTCTTTACAAACAAAGAGTGAATTATATATACTTAGATAAATGCAGTAAAATACTGTTAGAATATAGGGTACGCCGAAGTGGAGCTCACAAAATAAAATTATTAAAGGGGGAGAAACGGTCAAAAGCCAAACTGGTTTTGGGACAATAAAGGAAACATTAAATTGATGAGGTTGTGGAAGAGAGTAGTTAGTTGTCTATTTCTCATTTATTTTTCTAATTCAATTGTACTGATTTTGACTTTTTATTATATATTTTGTTCATATGTAGTTTGAGACTTTGCAGACCAGCTTATTGTGTCTTTTTTTCATTGAGTGGTTTTAATTCTCGTTTCATCCTTCAAATCTAACAACAACAAAAAACAAACCGTGCGAACTTTCTGTCTAACATTTTTAACCTTTGGAAAAATGAAAAAAAAAAGAAGAAGTTCAATTAGTTAAAATTTCAAAAGATTTAACTAGGGAAAGGAACCAATCTTATTCCAGTTCATTTGGGAACAAAAAATAAAGCGAAAAACAGAAGATGTGGTCGAAGGCTATACCACATAGGCACATACTATGGATTTAAAGTACAAACCAACAAAAGGTAAAGCAGAATACAGCTTTTAAGTTTCAAACTCACTTCCAAATCAATCACGTTTGTTGTCGTACAAGGAAATTTCGAACACTGGATATGGGCCTATATGGGCTTAGCATTAAGCCCACTAGTAACACAGTTTCTTTTTTTTCGCTCACAGTATATGGGCTTAGCATTAAGATTTTTTTTTTTGGTTGAACTTATTAACTACACAATAGATTCCTATATTTTTTTTTATAACCTGGGTAAATCCCGGGCCATTACCTTGATTAATCTCCGATATACGTAGAATGTTACCATTTAAAGCGTATACAGTGATCAAGAATGAACCACAACAATATTGATTTTCTTAAGAAAACTGTTAAGTTTTATATGCTTTCAACTCAAAATCAATTGGCAATGAATGGATTGGCTCATATCCCTTATATACTAGTGTTGGTCCCTTTATATTTTCGATGTGGGATCCTAACACGCCTCTTCGAGATGATGGCTCTTATCGGCCCATCTCGAACCGAATTCCACTTAGGACCGGTAATAAACCATTCTTGGACCACCCTACTAGAGTCAACAAACGAGGCTCTGATACCACGTTAAGTTTCATGGGCTCCCAACTCAAAACCAATTGGCAATGAGTGGATTGACTCATATCCCTTATATACTAGTGTTGGTCCCTTTATATTTTCGATGTGGGATCCTAACACGCCTCTTCGAGATGATGGCTCTTATCGGCCCATCTCGAACCGAATTCCACTTAGAACCGGTAATAAACCATTCTTGGGTCACCCTACTAGAGTCAACAAACGAGGTTCTGATACCACGTTAAGTTTCATGGGCTCCCAACTCAAAACCAATTGGCAATGAGTGGATTGACTCATATCCCTTATATACTAGTGTTGGTCCCTTTATATTTTCGATGTGGGATCCTAACACGCCTCTTCGAGATGATGGCTCTTATCGGCCCATCTTGAACCGAATTCCACTTAGGACCGGTAATAAACCATTCTTGGGCCACCCTACTAGAGTCAACAAACTAGGTTCTGATACCACGTTAAGTTTCATGGGCTTCCAACTCAAAATCAATTGGCAATGAGTGGATTGGCTCATATCCCTGATATACTAGTGTTGGTCCCTTTATATTTTTGATGTGGGATCCTAACAAAAACCTTAAAAACATATTATTATTATTTTATTTTTTTCATCAGGTAAACGACTTCAAGCAAAAAAAAACTTTGTTACATATTAGACAAACAAGTTCTTGTAGGACCAATCCCACCATATAATACAATCAGACATCTTCTTCTTGAAGTCTTCCGTCATTTCGTCATCCTTCTTTCTATTCCACCAATATTTCCTCCGGTGTATAGAGCGTTTGGTCGTCTTGGAAGCAGAGGAATAGTCGTCTTTATCGTTATCCAACAGAGCTCGTAGACTCAGACCAGACGGCGGAGTGAGAGGAGAGAGAGGCAGTAGTTTCCGTTCGATGATGTGAGCAAAAGAGACGAGCTCGTAAGAATCGTAGAGAGGACTCTCACAGTCCCAGATTTTGTGATCACGACCATCACTGATCTTCTCTGTTACTATGTCTTGTGAGTTACAACTCCCATGTAGTCTTGCGTTTGTCATAAGTGAAAGGGTGAAGAGTTTCTCTATGTTGATTTCTTAAAAGTGTTTTAAGGTTTTCTTTGCTGCTTTGTCTCTGGATCGATGTCTGTTGTTATATAGGGATTGAAAATCTGAGCTGGCCAGATAGGATTTTTTGTGTGAGTAAATTGTGAGACGATTCTGTTTTAGTAAAAAATAACGAAATACATATATTGTTCATAAATGTTCATGTATTTAATTAATACCAAATTCGCTACTCAACGTAACAGTTTTTGATTTGTCACTGTTAGTCTCTTATCGTTTTCGTTACAACAATTTCCAGCTATCATTTCTCCTTTTGTACTTGTTTCAAAATTGGAAAAATTCAATACGCCATATTCCACTATTGGTTTTATTACTGGTAAATTATTTAGGATACTTTTCTATAAAAAAATTCATATATTTATTTTTTTTCTAAATATAGATATGTATATATATGGTACGTTATACTTATAGTATTAATTATTATCATCTATTATATTCGTGAAAACTTAATGCATATCATAAAGAGTGAAGAGTTTGGGGTGAATAAAAAATGGCATGCAATGAACCTGTGTGTGTGGTATGTTGTCCAAAAAACATAGACATACATCATCTTAAAGTATAAAACAGAAAAAAAAAAAAAAAAACATGTATTGGTGTATGTAACCACACTTACTTATATACAGTAAAGATTATAACTGTTTGATTTGAAATTTACATATTTTTTTTATAACGTGAAGTATACACATTGGTCAAAAAAAAAAACATGTATTGGTGTATGTAACCACACTTACTTATATACAGTAAATATTATAACTGTTTGATTTGAAATTTACATATTTTTTTTATAACGTGAAGTATACACATTGGTCAAAAAAAAAAAAACAATTAACTTCAGACATGGACATGAATGGATTGGAAGAGAATACATCAATGGATTGTAATTGTATGCTGATCAAACATATATAAAAAAAAAATATCGCCGTAAAATAATACTTCGCACATCTGCGGTTGATAATTTTACTATGACTTTACAATTTTGACTAAAATCATATAAGATCATCTTAGAAAACATTTTAACAAAAGAAAAAGGGTCATCTTGTGGACCGACAGTAAATTTTGCTACTATTCAGTTATCAAATTTTTCAATAGTGTTATGTTTTGTATTCGTCTATGAACTTGTTTTCGCCCAATGGTTTATATCAATATGCTAACACATATAAGAAACTTGTCAGTATGTCAGAGCATCAATTAGAGAAACTCATTTGGTTTCTTAAGTAATATTTAATTATAAATTTGAAGTAAAAAACTCTGTTAAGAAACTTATGTTTTTGCTGCTTTATTGATAGAACTTTATTAAGGGTTCTTAAAAAAAAAATTAATAATTTTGTTTTATTTTAAATAGTTTATTTTTTTAATTAAATATAGTTGACATAAAAACATAACATTTTAAACATAGATTTTGAAAAAAATGCAAAAGAACGCTCAATTTGGGTTTCTTTCTGATCTTGTCTATGAATCGCTTCATGTTCACCCTTCGAACGATTCCAATTCATTAATATGTAAAAAAATTTAGAATTTTAAAGTTGAAGTTAAGAAAAAGTTGAAAAAAAAATTTCTTAACTTTTTTTTTTTAAGTTAAGAAAAAATTTTAAAAAAAATCTGGCAAAAAAATAAATCTAGCGAATTAGGGGTTGACACGTGGCTAAGAACAGTGTAAGAACTTCTTTAAGAACCGATTCTTAAAGTTCTTATTTAAGAACCGATTCTTGCACTGTTCACAATTAATTATTTTTTTGTTTGGAGTTAAGAATCCTACTTTTTGGATTAAGAAACTTGCAATAATGATGCTATGATAATGCATATGTTAAAAAAAAACATACGACGATAACGTTACTTAAGAGAGTTCTGATTACGAAAAGTTACTTTGAGATTTACATTAGTGTTAGTCCACTCACCCACCAATGAATGATGTCATAATCACGTATATAGCTTCTCAGACAAAATCACACCACTATGATTTTCTCTTCAAAGTTTTGAATTATGATTTTAATTGTTCGGTTTGGTTCCTTGAATATAGAAATTGAAACATTATATAGACCTAAGTAAACATTATATTAATTCGGTTCAGGTCACATCTGTTCGATTATCCGGATATAATATAGTATCTACAATAAAATTCGTACCTTTATTTTAACTTTTCAAAAATACAACGTCACATCAAGAATCTATATATCTCCCAAACATTAATTGCACACAAAAAGCAAAGTAAAACCACTGTGATACATATTTCTATAGGATAAAGATAAAAAGTTTTCCCCCTTATGCTGAATTAAATAACAAAAGTAAACTATCTATTGACAATTAAGACAATAAACAACAGAAAACCATTTTTTCTTGATTTCACAATTTCAGTCAAAAGCTGTGCTGAAGAACCTATTCAACACATTCCCACAGAGAATTTGCAGAACCTTAGCATTACTTGGCTTCACACATCTTGGCATCTTAAACTGTCCAGCCGATGAACCAAGCCCGAGAAAATGTTCTTGGACCTTCCGGAAAGTTCCCTTTTCGACAACTATCAGCTCTAACGCTCCAATAGTCTTGCATTTTCGGGAACTCATATAGCCGGCATCGATGAATCCTCTGTCTAAACAGTTGCAGCAATCTTGAAGAACATCTTCGTTTGTTTCACCTGAAATTTCCCAGAATATAACGTAATGTCCAGGATCTGTCGAAACATCGACGTGGCTTGAGAAGTCGATGACTTCGATCTTTTCTTCTGAGAGTCTCTTTGCTGCTGATTCTACCGAAAGCTGAAGGTCTCGTTCGGTGTTCTTGTCGATGTTTATCGAGAGAATTAGGTTTCTCCTGCATATAAATTTGAGTTGTGGAGTTTTGTTGTAGAAACCAATGATCTTTACCACATCTCCAAGCCGGTATCGATACAACCCTGCGGAATGTAGATCGAATTGGAATTAAGTACCTAATACGAGAATGATTAACCGAGGATTTAAGACTTAAACAATGGTTAATTGAAACTTAAACCGGTTTGGTTTCATGTTTTCTATATCGAACAACGAAACCAAACGGAAAACAAAATAATCTGCATAGAACATTTATTTAAGAAAAAACCTTTCAAACAATTTATTTATAATCCGAATTTGAAACCGAGATGTAAACCCGCATTTGGTTTCTAAGTTTCATAAACCGAAAATCCGAAAACAGCAAATCCGCTAACCGAACCGGATTAGGAATGGATACCTGCGTAATTTGTGATGACAACCTCGTACTCTTCTCCAATTTTGACCTCAGTTAAACCAACCGGTTTCTGCTCGCCTTCCCCTGTTTCAGAGACAGGGAGAAACTCGAAATAACCGAGGTTCGGAATCACGGCAAATGTAGCTTCCTCTGGAGACAATCTCGGGGTAACATTAGCAGCAATCCATCCTTCCGAGCTACCGTAGTCATGACTCACAAGAGGTAGATCGCCAGCGTAATATCTCAGCTTTTTCACATACGGCTCCATCGAGCCAGTCATGATCCCGTAAACATACTTTGCGTTCGGGAAGAGAGCGGGAATCAGCCCGTACCAATTGCTCAAACTCATACATTTGGAGCGGATTGTGTCTGCTAGTTGAGGGTTAGGTGTGAGCAGCTTCGACATTGCGTTACGGACTGATGGGACGGTGATACGGTTGCTTAAGACACCGTCTTTGATATCGGTAGCGATCTCTTCCCAAACCTGTTCAAAGGTTCTAAACGCATGAACTAGACCGTGAGCGAAAGAGGCAAAGACGTATTGAACTTGGTCTCCGAACAGGATTCCGGATAAGAGATGGCAATACAAGGCTTGGTGGACATCAGGACTGAAGATAACTTCGTCGGGGCTACAACAAGGGGACTGTATAGATTTCATCCCGGCTTTGAAGTTAGGGTTCCGGTAAACGTTTGTGGTTGCGGTTCCAACCGGGACACCTCCCGTTGATAGGTACTGCTTGCTGCTGAAGATAAATTGCAAAGCTTTCCCATTGTCATCAATTGGAAATTCTCTGTACAAATGAAACATGACATGTTAAAAAGTAAATTAAAGTAATCCTTTTTAATGTATAGTCTGCGGCAACATTCTCTCTGTTCATCATCTCAAATGGATGGAACAGAGAAAAGTGGGGAACATAATCACTAATTCACTATACCTGTTTCTGAAGGCAAAAGCAGTGCGAAACAGTTGTAATGTGTTCTCCATTAATTCTTCAGTGAAAGGAACAAACTTTGGACGGCCTTGACTGGTTCCAGAGCTGTCATAGCAGATTCATTCATTAATCTCAGAGAAACAAAAAAGAAAGATATATTTTTAACAGTCATAAGGTAAAAAAAAAACCTCAATGAAATGGCTGGAACGGGCTGGCCTGTGAGGATAGGTGAAGTGTCACCATCCACCATTCTTTTGATGTAAGGCTCTAAGTCAAGATCAGTGACTAATGGAACCAATGCTTTGAAAGTTTCTGGGTCTGTTGTGTTTCCATTGATTCCGAAGTTTTGTAAGTAAGTGGCGGATTTGTTCTTCTGTAGAATCTCTTTCAGGGTCTGTATCTGGACTTGATCTGCGTTTCTTGTCATTTCCTCGAATTCGTCGATTACTCTGTTCATGTTGAAAGTCTCAACCTTCTTCTCCAACATCCTGAATTAGAAAGAAAGAAAAAAAAGTGAGCAACAACAATTCATCAAAATAGTTGGAGACAATCAGTACCAGATTCTCAGATTTAGCAAAAGGAGGCAGATTCTGAGAGAGAGAGAGATAATATAAGGAAGGAAGAAACTTAAAGCTATTTATGTTTCTGAGCATCTAGAAAGGGAAAGTTAAAAAGAAGTTTAAAAAGGGGGAAAACGGTTTTCCGGAATCTACGCATACTCTTTGTGAGGAAGGAGGACAAAATCAAAACAGAATGAACACGGCGATTCTGATGATGACTCCCACTTATTATTCTCTCGCCGAATTTTTCTCGGGAAAACTCTTAATTAAGGAAGAGGAATCACGAATCGTCCGTTTTCTAGAGGTTAAAATCATCAGAATAAACTGTTTTTGTTCTGTAAAATCACGAGAACTTTGGAATCTATCAGAGGATAAAAGAAAGAGAGAGAGAGATAGAGAAGTCAACGAGGTCGGAGATGAATCAACTGTTTTTCCCGATCAGACGAAACGAAATACAGAAATTTGGAAAAGCAAAGCATAAATTTCCCGATGAAGGAGAGAGAGAGTACCTGCTGTTGCTGCGAGCTCTGTAGCTTTAGCCTGGTGGAGGATAAGTAAGAGAGAGAGAGAGAAAGATGAAAAAGTGTTGAGTGATTTTGGAAAGTCAGAGAAGCTGTGAATTTATAAGAAGAAAAAGAAAAAGGACGGAGAAGAAGTTTGATATTTTAAAGGCGATTCAGCCGTTACTGAGAGTTTTTATGTAAAAAAATCTCTCTTCCTCTTTTTCTGAGTCTCGCCGACGGGATTTCAGAATTTTTTTTTTTTTTTTTTTCCTCCGACCAGATTTTCGTTTTATGTTCTTCACACCAGTTGGTCCAATCCATACAAATAAAATAAAAACGTACGAGATACAGATTATCCATAAATCGTTATTATCTTTTTTGGTAATAATAACGACGCCAACCCTTTTTTTTTTACGGGTTCTTTAAGACCAAAACTTTTGTTTATTTATTATTATTGTGTGATCCGCGCGTAGTTAATGAATTTGTCTCTATTAGTTTAAAAAAATATTTGTTTTTTTGTTTTAATTTCGTAAATTTAAGTTTATTTATGTGTTTGTTTAATCAAATTTCTTGGCTTGTATCGGAATCACTGTCTCTATTTCAGTAATATGTAAATAAAAGTTTTTTATTTTTCTTTTGTTAAAATTATTGGTGATTGTAGGAGAAGACTAAAGTTTGATAATAGATATTTGCAGTTATCGCCTGGTGTTTTTTTTTGGACTTAAGACGGAGGCATGCCGAGACAGGGGAATATAGAACATATGTGCCGAAGGGATTGTTTTTTGTTTTAATTTCTTAAATTTAAGTTTATTTATGTGTTTGTGTAATCAAATTTCTTGACTAGTATCAGAATCACTATCTCTACTTCAGTAATATGTAAATAAAAACTTTTCTTTTTTTTTGTTAAAATTATTGGTGATTGTAGGAGAAGATTGAAGTTTGATAATAGATCTTTGCAGGTATCGACTGGTGTTTTTTTGGATTAAGGCGGAGGCATGCCGAGACAGGGGAATACAAAACATGTGTGCCGAGTGGTGAGTTTATTGTCGATTTAAGGTCAAATATTGTGCGTAGGGATAAAGATAGTTGCAGTGAATATAAAAATCGTTAATCCAAGACTTAACATTATTGTGGGCCCTAGGACCAAAAATTGGACACTTACTTTTTTTTAAAGGTTTTTTGCTAAATTATTTTTGAAAAAAAAAAAAAAAATTGTGTATCTTTTGTAGAGTTTATTACGAAAAATTACTTATATAATATTTTATGGGCCATTTTCAATCAAATTTTTATTATTTATAATATTTTAGTTTTTAAACGGGACTCTTAATTATTAGGACACATGGTCAGGGCCGTCGCACCGCTCGTCTTCCCTAGTGAGCTGGTCTTGCGTTAATCTCGTCTTACTCGATTAATATCGTGTTTTTGTTTTTTTCCCCATTTTTAATATATTTTTCAATATTTTTTACTTTCGTTTTGAATTCTTTTTATTGTTTTTAAATTTTCTTGTATTATGAAGTCTAAATTTTTTTTTATATAATATTTATATCTATATATACTGTATATGAAAATGGTAATTTGTTTGTTACGGCCGAATGCCAACTTCACCATGGGTAAAAACCAATTGGATACCCTAAATCCAGATTTAATTTTGAACCCATTACGTTGTTTTTCTAATTAAAAACAAAAACAAAAAATGTTTGAAATGGTTGGGTATCATAAATTCAATTTACCTTATCGGGTTTTATTGTACGATGGGTTTTTAACCAAAATAATTTATAACCAGATACCTCTCAATTCATCAGCCTCGGCCTCGCTTCTCGAGAGCTGTTACATTCTTTGATCGCAAGATAAGGGGATTTTTTTGCTAATTTGTCACTTCTTCGAAACTTTTTTAGGTTTTTAGCACTTTTCAAAAAGTGCTTAAGGATCTAGCACTTTGTGTACTGTATACTCTTTGACTTTCCAGTCAAACTCCTGTACAATATCACGCGAAAGCAAGGGGTGTACTGTACATGCGTGTATTGATATGCTCAAATTAATACCCTAACAGTACTAAAGCAGTAGTTGTAATATAGCTAAAGGTCTAACCACATAGACTTACAGAGATGCACAATAGATTGTATGGTATCGAATTAAGCTAAGCCAACAGATTTAATTGAAAACAGTGCAGAAATTAAAAGAGTTGTAATTCAATTTGAGGAAATATAGGCTCAGGGTATTTCTCAGAAAATCAATGAATGCAGATAAACTAACTAGCATTATTCGGATTTAGCGCAGTTCTTGAACTCAAATCACTAAAGTATAATTAACCAACTGTCGTTGCGAAAATTATCTAAATCTAAATCCTAGGAATTCCAAATCTCTTTGCGAATCCTAAAGTGTAAATCAGCTTTAATTTCAAGTTTGATATGTTCACAAATCAATTAAACCAAATCTCTTTGCGAATAATCAATTTGCTCACCGAAGGTTCTATCAGGTAATTAATCGCACTGTCGTGCCTAATCAATTATCCTAAGATCTAAGTTCCAGATTCGTCAACCTAGAATTAGCTTTGAACACAACCTAAGCGAAGAACTAATTCAGATGGTGAATCCTAAACAGATAATCAACCTAGCATTCAAAGAAATCCTTTATGCGAAAACCCTAAACCTAAAGTGGATCTACTCAGACATGGAGAATGAAACAATCAACATAATTGAATAAATCATCAATAAAATAGAAAGAATAACAAGAGGTTTTGAGATCTGATCTCGGACGAAGGGAGATTCAGACTTGTCTCTCTAAAACCAAAGTAAAATCAAAGTATATAAAATAAAGCATGGCCTAAAAGTGGCTGTAAAAATCCTATAAATAACCTAAAACACAAATTGGGTTTTCTTGTAATTATTAAAGACTTCTGGACCAAGTTGCAATTCTTCAACTCTTCATTAAAGTCGCATGTCGTGTCAGCCTCGAAGAGTATCGATCGATACCAGGGGGTATAGATCGATGCTTGTTGTGAAATCAGGTACTCAGCAACACGACTTCAGCTTTTGCTCCAAACTGTTCCAGAAAGCTCCAATAATTCCAATAATGCTCCAAACGTGCTATAACCTGTAAAAGACTCTAAAAGACTACAAAACACTAGAAAGACTCTATAAAAAGGACTTATATCATGGCCTAAAAGGGGTAAAAACCATGATATATCAACTCCCCCAGACTTAGAATTTGCTTGCCCTCAAGCAAATAGAAGACTAAACCAGAGAAAGAGGTTTGAAAACGCAGAGACTCACCTGTTCATGAACCATCGAAATGACATTTTTCCCAAGTACCCAAATGTCACATAATCAGCTTTTGATCTAACCACCGGAGATGAAGATTCCTACCTAATTCACGATTTGCTGCCAAACCCACAAGTCAAAACTCCTAATTGTGTTTCAACAAGTCAAAATTGATTCTTAATTGTTAATGTTTATGTCGGAAATCTGAAACTCGAAAACCCTAAACGAGGACGTAGATGAGTGTCGTTTGCTTATAAAACGGTGTCCTTTGGTTATTGCTTAAAAACCACGGGTACCCTAAACCCGATAGGGTAAAACACGATAAGGTAAATTAAATTTAGGGTACACACCCGTTTTAAACCCGCGTTCTTTTAGTAAAAGAAATAGGATAATGGGCTCAAAATATATTCAGAATTTCGGGTACCCACCGGGTAAAAACTCATTTTTAACATCCCTATTCAAAACCAATAAACACCACATGATCAATTAAATCACCACCATCTAGCTAATTGGAAGTGTCATATATGTGCATTGAGTCGTTAAGAAATCTTGACGACGGGAGAATTGTTGCAATCCCAACAGAGAAAGTTGGGGAAAACGTTTTTTTTTTAAATTGTGGAAAAATGGAAACTTAATTTAAGTTGAGGGATTGTTAAATCTTTTACTCTACTGGGTTTTGCCCATACCAAAAACTTCTTATTATGTGTGTATATTATAATTTTTATCTTTAAAAAACATATCTCATTTTCTTATTAAAACATAGTTTAATTTATGACACTTGAAAAAAACAAATTAATATGTTAAATAAAACAACAATAAACAAAGACAACACTAGGGCGTACACACCCTAGTTTTATATATAGATATGATATAGGCTTTGTTTGGACGCGGATTTTTATGTTCCAGTAAACTTAAAATAAATATCGCATGTGGACAAATTACAAGTCGTACAAATCTGGGTGTTTAAGATCTTGATTTTGATCTATAAAGATACTACATAAAACCTTATTACACTAACTAATTAAGGCCATCTCTAATCGAACACTAAAACATTAAATATTGTGTAATTTTTTCACCAAAACTTCTCCCATATGATACTAAAAATGACACCAAATATAGTGTTGTAATTTGGTGCGATACTATTCATAATAATAAACACTATTTATTTATTTTATTAATTAAATAATATATTAAATAAAAAATTAATATAATAATAATTAAATCATAATTATTTTGTGTTTTTTAATTTTAATTAATATGAAAATCTTTAATGAAATATTAATTTTCATAAAATATTTAAATTAATATACAAATTGATTAAAATAGTACATAATAAGATTAAAAAAATAAATATAAAATTAAAAAATAACTAATGAATAATTATAAATATTTACCGAAACTATTAAATAATAAATAAAATCTTTAATTTAATAATAATAAAAAAAAATTTATTCTTGATATTTGGTGTTTTGGTTGGAGAAGAAACAAATTTAATGCTTAAACTACACCAAAATATGGTGTTATTCAAAATTAATCTTTACCAAAAGACTGTATACTGTTTTTGGACTACCATCATTTAGATTTAACAAATACTGTATACTGTTTTTTATACCACCGGTAACCGGTTGTGATATAAATTTAATGAACAACGTTTGACTAATTCATATTTGCTATAATGATATTTGATAGTCTTTATTTATGGTTTTGTATAGTTTGTGATAACAATGGACACACACATTTCTATATTAAATATGAGACATTTGGTGAGAACAAAAATTGTTTAAAATGATTCAAATTAGTTCTTTGTACATTTTTTTTTTATAATTATTCAATTAAAATGCATAAAAGTAATACAAGCTATGACTCATACAGTTTAGAAAGGAGATTAAGTAATTAAGGTTACAGTGAAATTGCGATAAGAGAAACTAATTAAGATTAAGAGAAAAAGAGGGGCGGGAAAAGAAAAGCTATATCATAGATAATTTAGCCGCGATTAACTCGGCTTCGTATTCCAAGTTGTCCAAATTATTTCTTGAACCTTTTGAGTTGGTTTGATAAGTCTCCCTCCTCGGCTCCGTTGTGAGGATGAATCATCAAGGAATGTATCCCTCTGATCCAACGAAGTAAATCGAACCCATTGTTCCTCCACATTCATACACAAAAGCAGTTTCACTTGTAATATGTAGAGATGTATCCAAATCCAAAGATGGTATAGGGGGACAGTTACATTGCTCATGATTCACAGCCAGAGATGAGTCTGGAGCTGATAAAGTTACTGGCGTGGAAAAAGTCAATATGGATTTAGATTCTATGATAGCCGAAGTATATATGTTTAATAGTGGTTTCAGTTTCTGAAAAAGTTAGATTTGCCTTTGAAAAGGTTATAAAAGGTGGATGAATCTCAAATTCATGAGAAATGAAATTAGCATTTCTGCTCTTTGTACATCTTTTCATTATATAAAGTTCATAAGTTTTTAAAATAATTTTTAGGAGTTTCAGACTTTTGATCCATAATTCTTTTTGATGCTCAAAGACGACCGTTGATCATATCACGTAAATCAGGATAGTTTCATCATAACTTCTTATGTTCAATTTTTTTGACCCAAAAAATTCCAATAATACCTTTATTCGGAAAAGTAAATTGGCCTTTTTTTTTTAATTTTACAAATGACATTTTATTAAAACGAAGTTACGAGGTAAATGGATCCAAGTCCAACCCACGTCAAAAAAAAGGTAAATTACAACGATAGCCTAATCTGATCATTTGGCCACGTGGATGATTACTATTGGTGTAGAAGAAAAATATCCTCTGGTTTGCATTTAGTAAAACCGAAGTGCGTTCCCCTACACGTGGCAGGTGCCGTCCCCTTATTTCGTCTCGTCTCTTATTATTTTGTCGGTCACATTCTTTTTATTTTCCTTACTTTCGCCCCAAATGTTTCATGAAATTGCGAGGAATGCCTGATTTTCAGTAATACGTTTCGTTGTTGTTGTCAACTTGCACTTTTCCTAAAATACCGAAAATTAGTCAGGTCCATTAACGACCAACTAAATATGTACATCAGTGACGCATTAATTACTTAAAATGTTGTTTTCTTACTGCTGCTTAACATATTGTTTAAGTTATAGTTATGGCCTGACTATGATTTGGTAAACGATCTATTTCCCTTTAAGATGTTTCATATAATAACAAATTCCTCCAGATTTTGAACATAGTTTTATTTTTCCACGTTATCAAAATTCGAATCTTATTTCTCCACCGAATCAAAGTTTTAAATCTATTTACCCACATATATCGGTTTGATGTCGGTTTTGAGCAGTTTGTAACATAACCATTCTTGATTCCAACCAAATCAATTTTGACCCGACCCGACCCAAATCAATTTCGACCGACCGTTCTTATTCTTATTCTTCTTCTTCGTTCTTCTTCTTCTTCTTCTTTTTCTTCGCTCATAATCATCAATCGCACCATAGAAAAAAAATCGAAAGAGAGTTGTAATGAAGAAATGATATAATATGATGGGAGGCAATAGAAACAAGAAGAATAACTCCTTGTGGAAATTAAACCACATCCTGATACAGAAATTTTAACAAGTAAGCGAGGAATCTGAGTTTAATAGAATTGAGGCAAATTGATTATATCGAATATGGGTTTAATAGAATTTGATCAATTTGATTATATTGAAGCTGGGTTAAATCGAATTGAGACAAATTGATCTTATCTTTGATGTTCTGAATCGACGAAAACCTTTTAAAAAACATTCTTCTGGAGTTTACGATGGCCATGGCGGTCCCGATCATCTCTCTTTCCCCATTTGATGAATTATGTTAATTTTAGTTTTTATTCGGTTTACATTAAATTGGTATACCGTAAACCGAGTCAAATCGTGGTTCGTGGGAAAAATTAACTTTCAGAAATACAAAGAGAAGGAATAAAACATCCTCTTAAAACATCAAGCAACAAATTCAAAACAAAATAACAAAAAGCAGATAGATCAACATCGCGGAAGATGGACAGCGGATTTGAGACAAGGCTCAAATGCGTCAATAACATCACGGCTAAGCCGGAGTGTTTGAAATTCGTCACAAGCGGAAGCTTAAATGACTTTGTAGTCGAACCTCTACCTCCGATATTCGTAGAAGCGAAATCGTATGTCTCTTCAAGCCCCGTACAGACCGCTACGCAAGAAAACATGTCGGTAAAGACGTTCTTAAAGTTTCCCGGCAGAAGGCACGGGAGGAAACCACCTCTCAAAGAGAGGGAAGTTGTTGAAATCTCCAATCCCAGCCATGAAGTACACGTGACTAACTTGACAAAGAGACCAAGGGAGCCAACATCAGTTTTAGACTTGTGGGAGTCGGATAAGGGAGGCAGCTTTTGACGATGGCTGAACCGAAGTGGTAAAATGGAGGAAATTGGAGGCGGTACCCTTTTCCGATAGCTTAATCGAATGAGTAGAGGGGTAAAGGAGGCGGTTGGAGGAAGCAGCTTTTGACGGTGGCTGAACCGAGTGAGTGGATGGCTGACGGTGTGGAACCGACGAAGCAGCACCAGACCGGCGAAAACCGTCGTCAATCTCAAGATTGAAATATTGGCTGGCGATGAATACTTGACGATCAGTTTAGCCCAAGGCTGGGAATTTTTAAAAATGTCTGCTGGGCCAAAAATGGGAACAAGGCCCATTAGCTGAATCTTCAACCCCATCAGATATTTGGGCAAATCCCAACAAGATGTTCCATCGGAAAGAGAAGAGATTACCGATTTGGAGACATCAGAGATTGACTGCGGCGGGCCGGAATACGGCGTCAGAGAATAAATGGAAGTTGAGAGCTCTCTGTATAATCGGGAAAGTATGGCCGTGGCCGAGGTAGATCAGTATCTGAACCGGCCGGGATAAAATGAACGAAAAGAGGCGGAGCCCCTTGTTTTGAAATTATGAAAACTCGCCGGCAGAAGGGGTGAGCGGAGCGGAGCTGTTGACAAATCGAGACTCGCCAGAGAAAATCGCCCTTCACCCAGGCTTTTGGATTCGGCGGTGGGAGCAGTAAACGGCAAACTGACGATCCTTGGAAAGGTCTTAAACTCCATGGAAGGAGAAAGAGAAGCATGCATAGGTGGAGACCCGAATAGCCGTCCTCGGGCTGAGCAGAGTCTAAAACCAAGCCGGCAACGCTTCCAAGTCCAAGTAGCTCGCGACTCCATCAGGGCAGTCGACAAGGACCGGCGAAAGAACTAGAGGAACCGGCAACAAACACACACAGAGGTTGACGAAATCTTCTATCCTCGTCCAACGAGTCACCGTCCTCCAGCAACAGACGAAGGGTGAGACGAGAAGGCTGTGACAAACCCAACCGAGTGACCCTCTGACGACCCAAGCAAAGACGCCGGCGTGACCACCATCAGAAGCAGCAAAAACAGATCCAGAAACAAAACAAAAACTTTGAACCTTGAAATGCACGAAGGCTAGGAGAGCAGCGCGAGCAAGGGGTCCCTTTTCCGGCGACAGTGAGCGACGGTGCCCGCTGGAAAGGGAGAACGGGTGACTGAAAAGAGGCTGCCTCGGGGCTCGGGCCTGGGAGATAAACCTACTAGAGCGAACTGTGACGATCTCAATGGGTTTTGTTTTGGGCAAATAGGTTTAAAACTTTGAATCTGTAGGGAAATAGGTTTCAAACCTTGATAATGTGGAGAAATAAAACTATGTTCAAAATCTGGGAGGATTTGTTATTATATGAAACATCTTGGGGGGGAAATAGATCGGTTACCCCTATGATTTTACTTTAGTTTAAGTTTGGTTTTTTTCTTTACGTATTTTTTAATTCTAAATATTCAAAATATAATATGAATATATTTAATGCGAGATTAGTTTCGGTGATTTTTTTTTATTTAGTATTATTATTGTTTTTATGTAATTTGATTTTTATATTAATAAAGATAGATGTTAAAAAAAAAAAAAAAAGTCGGCGAAACATATCAAAATCTGAAAAACTTGAAGCATTTTAAAATCTACAAAACCCAGGATCGGCATCTCCTCCACCGCTCAGCTCGAATTCGATCCATTTCTCTATTTCATTTCCCAAACTTATTATCTTCGGTCTAGTCTTAGTTATTATTCAAACATGTGTTTAATTTTTAAAAATAAAGTATTGTTTTTCTTTTTAGTTCAAACATAAATTCTGGTGTTTATATGTTAAAAAAAACATAACGATGAGTGATATAGTATTTGACTTGTGTTTCATGTTTTAAAAACCTTATTCCACTGTTTTACTATTTTTGATAGTTCAAAATATTCATTAAATTTTCATGTTTCAAAAAATGATTATTATGTACGATAGATTTGTTAAAACATAATTACAATAAAATAAAAATATGATTCTTCTATCTAAAACAGTCTTCGAAAGTATAATGATTATTCAATCATTTTTTGAAAACGTTATTATCCCAAATATTAGAAAACGCATTATCCAATCATTTTTTTTTTTTAAATAGTTATCCTACAATATAAAAAACCTCTTCATTTAAACTAAAAAAACCACTATAAACTCAACTGAAAAAAATATGGTTTTTGTTTTTTGTTTGGAATGAAGTTTTCTAAGCAATTAGAATCGATTCGATTTGTTTGGGTTGAACATCCTCCACTGTAGACTTGTGCCATTTGACTGTATTTTAGCTTTCTTTTTTTGTTTTGTTGCCAAAATCCAAATTTAAATAATATTTGAACTACATTGTTCATAGAAAATATAAAATTTGAAAACTCACTTAATCAAAACAAAAATAAAATTTGAAAACTGAATTTAAAAAACGATCACTAAAAAAAAGAAGACAACGATCACTAAAAAAGAAGAAGACACCGATCACTGCATGTTGTTAATTAATTTGTTTATTAGACCGTTTCATTTTTTGAGCGAATAATATAAATTTCTTTCAGTTGTTTAATTTGCAATGTCAGCGATGGAAAAACGCCACATGGCCCTAGCGTTCCATACGGGCAAGTGATTATGATAATAAGACGACTAAGTAAACGACACACAATTTCTTCAATAAGCATACTTATTTATTTGAATAATCAATACATATTGATGTCACCATGCATTTGTCATTAGCTCATCGAATATTTTGCGACCATAGTGGTCCCATGAATGTTAATTATGTTGTCTCGTTTTATAGTATACTCGTTTTATTATACACATTCGACCATAGTGGTCCCATGGAGTAGTACTATTTTGTTTAGCTTTACAATTAGCCAATGGAATCACACATTCGATATCAGACACTTCCAGCAATATATTTATAACTTATTACTTGCATTGAATTTCACAGCTCTAAAATTAGTTTTAAAATTACCAAACGAGTTGATCACGCCATATAAATTAATTGTTTGTGCTAGTATTGTGGTTATGTAGCTATTTTTTGTTTGGATCAAAGTTGTGGTTAGGTAGCTATTCATATTCAAACCTCCATAATGCATCATGTTGACAAAAAAACATTAATGTATTTGTTGTAATCTAAGTAATCTCAATTTTATGGATAATAGTTTTCAATTTTTACGTACCAAAAATTTGTAAATAACCATTTCAAATATTTTTTTGTCCTCATTGCTATTATACGAATCATAAATAAATATATAGCATATATGAATCTATAATTTAATTTTTATAACTTTATCAACGATGGCTCAAGATTTTTCGAGGTCCTTGGGCTAAAAAAACATTTCGGACCCTTAAACAAAAAAAGTTAGATTTTTTTTTCTATTTTTCAAATTTTTAACATATCATTTTTAACCTCTTTTATATTATATTTGCTTAAAAATTTGGTCATGGAATTAAAAACACATAGCTAAATTTTTTGTTTGTTAAAATTTATCTTGTTTTGTTTATATTTCGGATGCAAATAGTTGACACATTAGAGATAGGAATGTCAATCGAGCTAACCCGGCCTGGCCCGGCACGAAACCCATAAAACCCACATATATTTGAGTATGGCCCGGTCCGAAAAAAAATCGGGCCTATATTTCAAAGCCCGGCTCGGCCCGGACAGGTCTCTAAGGCTTTTCGGGCTTTTTCGGTCTTTTCTTTACAAACACAAAAATTCACAATTCTCAAATGAATAATTAAAACAAAATATTTATAACAATAAATCTAAATAAAAATGTATTATATCAAATCCAATTAAATATAAAAACAAAAGTTTGACAAAAAAAAAATTCAAATAAATTGTCAAATAAAACATAAAATCCAAACACTTCAAATCTAGGTAGTAGAGTTTAGATTAGAATATCATTCATCGTATTCTAAATCTTAATCACCATCAAGAGGTACAGATAAAAAAAAAATATTAAGTTTTGACATGTATAAATCATATAGAAATGTCATTGAAAGTCTATAGATAATGATTCTTAAAAAATAAAGTAAATATGAACGAATGATAATAGTACATGGATCACGAAATATATAGAAAATATGTCAAATTATTATTTTTAGAAAGATAAATGTTGAAATAAAATCTCTAACTAATTAAAATGTAAATTTTTGGGCATTTCGGACTAACCCGAGCCCGTTCGGGCTAAGCCCGAAAAACACACTAACCCAAATGAGCTTAGTCCGAAAGGCTCGATTTTTTTCGGGCTTATATTTCTATGTCTGATCCCGCTGTTTTTCAGAGCCGGACCAAGTCGGTCTTCGGACTTTGGTCTTAATTAACACTCCTAATCAGAAAAAAAAAATGAGTGGAATTGATGACTATTCCTTTCGATTTCTCTAAAAAATCAACTATTTCGGTTAACATTATATTCTTCTAATTTATATTAGAACCCACCAAAAAAGTGGAAATAAGCCTAATGCAACTAGAATTTGTTTTTCTATAATAGAAGACAAAAAAACTTAAAAATAAAAATGACTAATTACACTATTTTTTCATTATCATTTATCTTTTTAATCTTCTCATTTATCTCACTGACAACTATTTGCACAATTCTTTTTTTTAAGCTAGATCAAAACTTTAAAAATATATATATATATATAGATTCCCATATATCACGTGCACGGAGCGGTGTGACCGCTCGCCCTCGTAATTCGGTAATTGTAATGAGATTTTTTTTAAACGTTTTTTAAATGTTATTGATATCTATTTAAAATTTTCAAACTGTACATGTGAGAAAAAATCAAAACCAACCCATGGTCTTATTGATAATTACAAAAACATTTATTGAAGATATATATGTACCTTAAATCTGTGGCTTTGCTTTTCATGACGTTTTAAACCTTTTTTTTTACCACGTAAAATCATTACAAAAAGGGTCGTATTCACTAGAATAGTGGTTAATATTTGCATTCAATAACGCAATCAAGTAATTGGATAAAAAGATGAGACGTTTGTAAGCAAAAGTTTCATGAACAATAAAGTACATAATATAGGCATAGCCACACACACACACACACCCAAAAAAAAAACTCGTTTAGTTTACGCACGTATCAAATGATTGATCTTTAACTATATTTGACATTTTTATCAGCCACAATAAATAAAAACAAAATTAAGTCTCCTTTTTTATCACTACTGTTCACGTTAAAAAAGATCTTCTTACCTCCATCTCTTTCAACTAATTACTTTTGTTTTTTTTTCTCTTTCATCCATTGTTGCAAGAGGAAGAAGAAGAAGAAGAAAAGTGTCGCCGGATTATCATATGATAACTAAATTAACACAATAATCTATGATATGATAACTGGTTTAACATGACAATGTTAACGATACTAATTAGATGTTAACGATGTTAACAATGATAATTGGGATAACATGACAATGTTAACGATGATAACTGAGTTAACATGATAATGTTAACGATGTTAACAATGATAACTGGGGATAACATGACAATGTTAACGATGTTAACAATGATAACTGAGTTAACATAACAATGTTAACGATGTTAATAATGATAACTGGATTAACATGACAATGTTAACAATGATAACAATATATTTTCTAGGTATGAATAGTGGTCGTCAAATGAACAGTGCGGTCGTCAAATGAACAGTGCGGTCGTCAAATGAACAGTGCGGCCGTCAAATGAACAGTGTCACCGGATGGCATTTTTGTGATTGTTAAAAAAACAAATGATATTTTTGGGTTTCTCTTTCTCCTCACCTAATTTTCCATTCAACTTTTAATTTTCTAGTCAACCATTAATATACACCTAAATGACCATTTATTCTATAAACTAATCGATCAGATTCTAGTGCTTACATTCTTATTAAAATCAATGATAGTTAGCTTCATGTTCTAAAACTCTGTCTAACAAAATCTTTGCTTATATATTTTTGGCGTTTCTAATTTTTGTAAAAATTACATTGTTATGACTCATATGCATACATAATTTTTTTTTGAAAAACGAAATCAAATGGATGGAAAACTTAAATGTAATACTAATGGAGACTTTTTCTTTCAAAACAAAAAAAAACGGGGAAAATGCCAAAAAACCCTGAATTTATCACTTTCAGCAACAAAAAATCCGAACTACTCGATGGACAATTTTAATCTTCGATTTTCGTTGACTTCATATTTTAATCTCATATTTTTGTTGACTACGCCATTTTAGACTCGTCGTTAACAAAATTAACGGAGCATTTAGACGGGGTTAAATCCCAGTTACAATCGTTAATCAAAACGTCATCGTTTTGCTTAAAACAAAAATCTCCAAAACCATCGATATAACCCTAAATCGCGAGTTCTTCCCAAAATCATAAACCCAAAATCGATTTTCCCTAAATCGAGTCAACCATGAGCCCATGACCCCCAAGAGAAGAGGAACCTCCAAGAAGAAAACGGTCTCCATGGCTGAGACAACGCCGAGGTATTCTCTGAGGTGCATGACGAAGGAGAACATGAAGCCACCGTTTCCTTTGAATGTGGCGGGGATAGGCATGTACCAGAATGAAGCCGATCCTGTTGTTGCAAAAGAATGATTACGTCGAAGAAGATGAGGTATCAAATGAAAATTGGATATCATCTTGTTTGTGTTTGAAATCTAGTCCAAGATAATTTGATTTTTCTTTGAATTCCCAGATCTTCCGGGTCGGATTACGAAATTATTTTCCAAGGTTTTTAAGTATTCATGTTTGTTATTTGCTCAATTCATAAATGAGGTCTAGAAGGTCCATTAATATACTTTCAACGAGTCATAAGAGAAATCAAATGTTCTTGTGTGTTGAATACCATGGTGATGGAGATGAGACGTTTGTTTTCTCAGATCTTCAAAGAGGTTTGTTATTTGCTCAAATGATCAAGGAGGTTAAAAGCTCTATTCATATGCTTTCAAAGTACATCATAAGTTCTCAGCAAAGAAATCAAAATCTTATGAATGGTTTAATCAAGTAAAATTTTCAGACAAGAAAAAGCAAAAGTTCTCTATAAATTGAATGTTTAGTTTCGAATAAATGAGACTGATCATCAAGGAGAAAAGGAACAAGCCATGGACGTGCAAATGCTTTCTTCTTTCTGTGTTGTCTTAGTTCCTTATGACTTGAGAGTTGAGGATGAGGAACAAAATCCAAACTGCAGGGAAGCAATGGCCTCAAGTTTATCACTCTTCTAATGGCTTCTGACAAGGCGATTCTCCAGCAGTGGCGAACGCTTGACAACCTCTGCATTTGCAACCGCCCCTTCATCTCCCGTCATGTTATTATGGACCTCGGGTCTTCCAGCAACAAAGTCCGACAAGTCAACTTCCTTAAGCTGATCTTTCAGTCACGCCAAGATAGCATTGATTTGGGAAAATCGATTTTGGGTTTATGATTTGGGGAAGAACTCGCGATTTAGGGTTATATCAATGGTTTTGGGGATTTTTGTTTTAAGCAAAACCGTGTTTTTTTTTATTAACGATGTAACTGAGATTTTACCCCATCTAAAGGCTCCGTTAATTTTGTTAACGTCGAATCTAAATTGGCGTGGTCAACAAAAATATAAGATTAAAATATGAAGTCAACGAAAATCGAAGATTAAAATTGTACATCAAATAGTTCAAATTTTTTTTTGCTGAAAGTGGTAAGTTCATGGTTTATTTGACATTTTTCCTCAAAAAAAACTAATGGTGCCGTGTCATAATTAATAACTCATCATCACTCATAGTCATTACTACGTGACAAACCCAAACTTCTTTTTGCACAGTAACGAAAAATGGGTTTTGCGAAAACGACCCTTCGTTTATTACGCAAATCCGTTTCCGGCCACTTTTTATTGTATTACTAGTTTTTAGTTTTACTAACGCTTATCATCACTTTTTTGTTTGTTTTCAAGTCATCTTCTCATTGTTCTCAATGTAAAGAAGACCCATCGTGTGAACATCTTTTCCCCTAGACGGCTAGCCCATTGTTTTGGTTTTTTTATGTTTTTTTTATAAAGTCTAGCCGATTTTTTTTTAACACTTTGTGCTTAACTCTACCATTACATTTGCACGTGTTGTATATATTTATACGATATGTCTCTGTATCATGTATTTGAATGTCCATGATAAATGATAATGATACTATGGAATATTCGACCGACCGAATTAAATTAGTTATAAAAGTTTTAATTCTAAGGACTAGGCTGGTGAGTTTCGGTATTTCCGAGTCGACCTCACAATTTGTGCCGACCAAGGTCAATGAGTGCCGAACTGCCTATCCGACATTTTCATGTTGGGTTAATTATAAATTAAAAGAAGTTAACTGTCTCATGTTGTAAGGAAGAAAAAAAAAGATAAAGCTAAAGGGATTGTGGATTAGGTTGTGTACGTCAACTAATTATTTAACAATGAGTATTTAAGGGGGAGATTAGGTAGAGGTTAAAGGCTGTTAATCATGGTTACATATTATTATTAGGTCACCTACCGACCATCGGATCGACCATGGAGAAGAAGAAACACGACGTGGTTTCTTAGTTTGGGCCTGAAGTCTGACTTTTGTGTTGATAGGTTACTTTTGTTTGATTGGTTTTTTTTGGGCCCATAATATTGCCTAATTGGATAGTTCATGAAAAATGTTTTACAAGAATGAACTAGGGGGGCAATTGTAACTTGATTTGTATTTTTTTAAGAAAAATATTAAGATTATATTGTTCTTAATCTATGGATTCTTCTATTTTAGTAAACTATATATTATGTTATTGGTCTTATGATTTTTCAATTTCATTCAAGGTAACTTGTAAGAACATATATGAACTTGATGTGCAATGAGACCAGTTGTCTTTGTTTTATTTTTTTTCATTTTCGTCTACATTAGCTACATATATATGTCATATCTTTCAGATTCTCATTTGCGTTATGGCTTGCGTCAGAGCAAATAATACAAAATGTTACTGACCTCTTTACCAGTTTTTTGTTTTGAATTGACTCTTTACCAGGTTATATATAGGTTAAGAAATTGAATTTCCATCTCTTCCTGTAGTGATACAAGATTGGATATAACTTCTATACAAAGTGAATACTTGCTTAAAAGTCTTCTCATTTACGTCCCCCTCCAAAAAAAAAAAAAAAACTCTTTATTTTCTTTTCACCTTTATACAGTGCTCCATATATAACAAAATTTTGATTGCAATAAAATATGATTGTGTTAAGCAGCTACTGGGGCAATCAGATTCTCAGTCACGTCCCTTCACATTTTCCTGTAATGCCTGCACATTATAGACATAGAGGGTATGATAAACATGAGCATTATAAGGAGTTACAAGAATCTAATCAAGTTTTTGTTTTCACCTGAATTCCTTAGCCATGGGTTGAAGCACGTGCGTCCTTTTCTCCATGAGCTTTGTTTCCTTCATAAACCTCTTGTTTGCACGTGTTCTTGATTCACGAGCCTCATGATCTCTTCTCTCTTTCTCGAAACTCGTGTCGTCTTCGTTTTTCGCCGTACAAAGCTGAGAGAGAAGAACCACCATGAGATTTACATCCACCAGAGAAGTGGTCTCGTCTTCTCTTTTCTCCTCCTTGCGATTATCTTCACAAGACGAATCCATAGAACGAAGAGAAGACACAAAAAGATACGTACAAATACAATTATTGGGAACTCTTAGTCCCAAAATTAGTCGTCTTTCCGACAAGAAATGAAATCTTTTTTTTGGTGTTTGCCTGGCCATTCTTAGTAAACTACGTTTTAAAAATATGGCTGCAGCTACATAAATTTGCAACTTTTTGAGTGGTAGAGAAATAAGATTCTAAATTTAAACTTAATAATAGAATGTAAAATCAGGTTAGTTTAAACTTATCTCTATCAAAGTATTGAAATACCAAGTGTATTACGGAAGTTGTAATGGGCCACAAGAATAATGTAATATAAAAGGAAGCAGCCCATAAAAAAGGCCCAACATATAGACTTGGGAGTAGTAGTATTTTAATGATTCGGTATATAACGTGGCCTATCAATCTCCACATCTTTCACGAATAGATTAAGCGACGTTGACGTGTTTTAATCTCCTCCTCTTAACAAATATCCCCCATGCAACATTTCTTAATGCCCACGCCTTTTCTCATTATTTACCAACACTGCCCCTCCAGCCACACATTGGAGGAGTGGCATTTCCCGTAAATAACGCCACCCCCTCTCTTTAGCTGATGTCACTAACTAAAGATTATCAACGTAATCCCGTGTCGTAATCTCTCTACTTAATAAACAATAATTGGGGCCGCCAGAAAGAAAAAAATCTTTCTATTTTATCATAAAGTAATAAAAAAATTAAATTAAATAATGTTCGAAAAATTGTCCGCCAGAAAAAATAAAAAAGCATATGGTTATGATATGTGGCTTCGAGCCTAAATTATAAATTGTAAAGTCAAAAAAAAAGAAAAGAAAGAAGGAATGAAGAAGGAATGATTCGAGCGTAGAGGAGGAGATTCATTGTGTTTTCGAGTAGATAATTTTTGTTTTTTCCCGTAATTGGAAGTTTATAGCCTCTCACCTTTCTTCTTCTTCTTCTTCTTCTTCTCTGTGTGTTTTTGAATCGCATCCTTCAAGTTTTTTTTGAGGTTTCTTCGCTTCTTCTCCACTTCGCTGTATGATCTAATTCGTGATCTCTCGGTATCTGGAACTTTTTGGTAAGCGATTTGATTTTGTGTATTTCTCGTTTCGCGTAGTTTTTTCATGATTGGTTTTTCGTTTGCTTAATTTTCACTTAATCTCCGTGTGTTCTAATTAGCTGCTTGAGATTACGCTTACTATACGTTTGAAATTTTCTTTTCCGATTTGTGTGTTTAAGTAGCTTAGAATCTGAACATGCGCAGAATTTATTTAGTAGCTAGAGTCATTTCTTCTTCTTCTTCTTCTTCTTGTCGGTTTGATTCTGATGCGATTCAACTGTTTTTATTATGGTTATGTTGATTAGGGCATGGAGGCTATAGATTATTGCCTGCGTTGAATGTGGATGCCTGTTATGGAAAGAGTCGGTGAAGAAACAGTGGCGAGTAACAACATAAAATTGAAAGGACCAGTGGATGATGTTCCTTGTAAGCTTAATGCTCGTCATATGGTGACTGATTCAGAAACTGGGAACGATTCTTCGAGGAGCGATTGTCCTGGAAGCTCAGCTCACAGGAATGTAGATATAAACAAGCCTTCGGAGGAATCTGCAGGAGCTAAGATTTTTGTTGAAGAGCTCACATTGGGAAACTATAGGATTGTTCAAGGGAGTAATAACAGTATGGATAGTTCTAGGGCTGGCAAGTTTGAGCATCTTTATCGTCTCGCTAGAGGGTCTGCGTTTAGGGCAGGAGATGGGGATCTTGATTCTCAACCTCGTGACATGGATCAAATGTTGTCCAGAATCAGACAGCAGCTTGCGGGAGCTCCTTCCGAAAGGCAAAACTTGAAACCTTTTATGAATAAGAGGAGCGATCAGAATCTTGAAGCCTTTTCTGAACGTCTAAGAGCAGCTGGCGAGAACAGCATTATGAACGCTCCTGCATGGATCAACGAAGGTGTCCACTTGAAAACGCCCTTGACTTCTTCCAGTTTTTCTCAGCTGATACTTAAAAGAGCTATGAAGGGGAAAGGGGTAGTAGGGAAAATCCAGGATACTCCTCCTGAATTTGTCTGTGATCAAGATATAGGATGCAAGGAAAAAAAGTTGGATAGTAGCAAGTCACCCATTCCTCACGATGTGTTAACTCTAGAGTCAAATCTCAAAGGAAATGGAATTGTATCACATGGTGATGGGAACAATACTAAATCTTCTTTTGGAATCAGTTTGAGGGAGTTTCTAAGATCAAGTTATGCTAAACGAGAGAAACGACACGGCCTTTGTCTATTTAGGCAGCTGGTGGAGCTGGTTGACTCAGCCCATTCACAAGGATTATTTTTGCTGGACTTGAGACCATCCCTTTTCACTTTGGCCCCATCGAAGAAACTTAGATATATTGGTACTTTTGGAAAGAACGGTTTAGTCTCAGATATTGACGAAGATTTTAATAGGAAGAAGCCCGTGGTTCAGGAATCATCTATTGTAAGAAGGGATTTAAAGAAAAGAAAAATGGACTTGCATGTGCATTCTCCAAGGAATCAAGTTCAAGCCACTTCAACTGGGAGACCTTTCAAAAGGAAAAGCCCTATAATTGATTTAAATATGGTGGATGCACGTAATCCAGACAGTTGTGAACTTCAACAGCAAAACTATATCAAAAATGTAGGCGTGGCTTCAATGACGAGAAACCAGTCTATGTCCACATGGCTAGAAGAGCAATGGTATACTTGTCCAGAGGAGATAAATGGAGAAGATATTGGAGAAAAATCAAATTTATATGCCCTTGGCGTTCTTCTGTTTGAGGTAAGGACTTGTGCTAAAAACTTTAGTTTAATTAAGCGTGTTTCTCAATACCAGAAAGGATGTGACACATTTTGGATTTAAACATTTTTATTGCCATATTCTGCCTTTGCGTTTTTCTTTCTTTCATTTTCTGTCTGTGTGCTAGTGGGTCAGGCTTTGGGTAGTTTTTCCATTTCTTTTCTACAGTCTTTTATTCGTATTCGTGAAATTGCTTAGTCGAGCCTGACCTTTGAACCCCAGAGCCAGTATTTGCCAGTCTGCAGTATAACTTGTCAGTTTTTCGTTTACTTGTTTGACCCTTTCATGTGGAGACGCTTACTGACATCTCTAGCTTGAACATGGTTGTTTTAGTTGCTATGCCATTGTGAGTCCAGTGAGATGCATGCTGCAATGATGGCAGATTTACGTCATCGGATTCTCCCACCAACATTTCTCTCAAGATACCCAAAGGAAGCTGGATTTTGTCTTTGGCTTCTACATCCTGAACCCTCCTCCCGACCAACAGCTAGGTATTTAGCTGAGTGCTACTCTGAAATTAATCATGTGGAGACTATTTACTATAAGTGGTACAAAGGAGAATGTGTGGACCTTGGACAAGATTTATTTTTATTTTTAATATTAGCTTAAATAGTCGCCTATAAGATTTCTTGCCCGATACCTTCATTTTTATTCAATGTTTTCCCTCATAGTTGTGAAGACGCAATGTCATGCCACTGTGTGAATTATCTTGTTGTTTCTTTTTGTGTTCTCAGTCTCTTCTTTTTATGTGACAGAGAAATACTGAAGTCTGAGTTGATATGCGAGGATGATTCAGTTATATCGACTGCTGCTGATGAGGAGGTATCTGAGCTGTTACTTCATTTTTTGTCTTCACTAGAAGAGCAGAAGCAGAAAAATGCATCTAAGCTTTTGCAAGACATCCAGACCTTGGAGGATGATATTAAGGAGGCCGAGCGAAGATATTCTTCAAATGCATCTCTGGTGAGATCTCATGGAGCTATTGAAAGAAGAGTGCAATCATCTCCCTTAGACGAGCGCTGTACAACTACTTCTGGCGCCTTGTTTGTTCCAACTGCTAATACAGACAGGCTGATGAGTAATATCCGTCAACTTGAAGATGCATATTTCTTCATGAGGTCACATATGAAGTTATCGGATTCTGCCGCTAGTGCCCGTTCTGACAAAAGCCTTCTAAAGGACAGGGACAGGTGGTCTGAAAACCAAAGTGAGAATCAGAATACAAGAACCAAAGGAAAATCTTCAGATCAACTAGAAGTTTTTTTCGAGGGGTTGTGCAAATTTGCTCGGTATAGCAAGTTTGAAGCCTGCGGGACAATAAGAAGTGGAGACCTTTTAAACTCTGCAAGTGTGGTCTGCTCATTGAGTTTTGACCCTGATGAGGAACACATAGCAGCAGCTGGGATATCAAAGAAAATCAAGATTTTTGACTTCAATGCATTTATGAATGAATCTGCCGGTGTTCATTATCCACTAGTAGAGATGGTCAACAAATCCAAATTAAGCTGTGTTTGCTGGAATAGTTACATCAAAAACTACTTGGCCTCGACTGACTACGATGGTGTAGTTCAGGTGTGTATGGAAATTAATATTTTCTCCTATCTATGTCAAGTTTGGAATCTTTCTTATTTACCATCCTCTGTTGTACGGTAGGATCTATAGGACCAGGCTCCTGAGATCTTTCTCCTTCTAAGAGATGAGTCCATGTCAATCTTATGATAAAATAGAGATTTAGAGCCATCTAAGTGACCGTGAACGTGCATTGATCATGGTTTTGCACTTGACATTTTCTTACTATATGGTACTTGGTGAGTGCAGATATGGGATGCCGGGACCGGACAAGGATTTTCGCAGTACACAGAACACCAGAATAGAGCCTGGTCAGTTGATTTTTCTCCATCTGACCCGACAAAATTTGTCAGTGGAAGTGATGACTGTTCGGTAAAGCTTTGGAGCGTCAATGAGGCACGGCTCTTCCCCTTATCTCATAATATTGCTAGAATTTTTTTTATGTCAAGATGCTCGACCTGTTTTTTTACTCCAAATCAGTGTAGATCCAGAAAGTATGATTCTTCTCTGTTTAGATTTATGACTATCCAAACGTAGTGGAACTTATATTATTCTCTGGTGGCTATGCAGAAACGGTCATTAGGCACAATCTGGAGTCCAGCAAATGTGTGTTGCGTGCAATTCTCTGCATATTCAAATCACTTATTGGCATTTGGGTCAGCTGATTACAAGGTCTATTGCTATGATCTTCGGTATGTGAAAACTCCTTGGTGCACATTGGCTGGGCATGAGAAAGCTGTTAGCTATGTAAAATTTATGGATTCAGAGACCATTGTCTCTGCTTCCACTGATAACTCTCTCAAGCTTTGGAATCTTAACAAGACAAATTCCTCTGGTTTATCTCCTGGTGCTTGTTCATTGACGTATAAAGGACATACAAATCAGAAGGTCAGTCCCAAAAGAAAAAAAATCTATATACTCGTAACTTCTCATCCAATATCATTAGGTAGTTCTGATGTTTAATCTTTTACCTGAATACAGAATTTTGTCGGATTATCAGTCTTGGATGGATACATAGCTTGTGGTTCAGAGACCAATGAGGTATTTATTATATCATCATAACACAAAGGTTCAGCCATATGTCAGTTGCAGTCGATGATAGTTATTATAACTTATAAAGATCCTTGTTCACATGGATTTTGCTTCTCAGGTATATAGTTACTATAGGTCCTTACCGATGCCAATGACTTCATACAAGTTTGGATCGGTGGATCCCATTTCTGGAAACGAGTACTTTGATGACAATGGACAGTTTGTGTCAAGCGTCTGTTGGAGAAAGAAATCGAATATGCTTGTAGCTGCAAATTCTACTGGAAACATGAAGCTACTAAAACTGGTTTGACACTGGACTCTTTGAGTAAGTAAGTTATTTGGACAAATCTCAAAACCTGATCTCTGAGTCTGAATCGAGGACAACAATTTGGCTTGAAGCAAAGTTTTTGTCCTGGAAACTCTGATCCTAGATGACCATGACAAGTTGGAAACAAAAAAAGAAGAAGAAGGTTACAAGTCTTGGAGAAATTGAAGCAAAAAGCTGTCTGTGTCTGTGATGATATTTGATTCTTCTTCGTGTAATTCTATATATATATGATATAATTTGAGATGAAGTTCTCAGATTCTTCGGAAGTGATTCAGATTTGGTCTTGCACAAGGTCGGCATCAATGTGTAAGGATGAGAGGTATATAACTGTACAAGTGAGCTTTGATTATGTAACTGTTGTTTGGAGATTCACTGAATAGAGATAAAAAAAAGTCTCTGATTATTATATACCAGTTGAGTATATGTATATTATTCATTCATGGCTACTTCTCGTTTGCATTTTTCACAAGATTCTGTTTAGGTTTTATGAAACTGAAATATATATATATATATATAAGAGTTTCGTTTGATTGCATTGATTTTCGAAATAGTTTTGGTAAAGCTCTAATTTTGTATCGCTGGACCATTTAGCGGCCCACAAACGCACCTAAATGGGCCGTTGAAAAAAAAATAGATGGCCAAGGAAGCCATTCATTCACCAACAATTCTCGGCGCACGTTAGCAGGCAGCACTGCTTGAACATATTATCTGAAATCAGGATCAGAGATCTACTAGAAATCTACTAGTGTCGTTCGCATCTCTTTCAAGGTGTGGTTTGGATTTTATAAGGAAATACTAATAAAACAAAGTTTTATAAAATATGATGAATCGACGTAGAAAAGGGAACAAAAAGAGAAATAATGAAAATGAGAAGTTGCATTTCCTACTAAACTAACATGGCTTTATATAGGAGATTACAAGGGTGCAGCAAGTAAACGACAGAAGATATAAACTAGTAATACAATTTGGAAATATTCATTCATAATGTCATGACTCATGAGGTTTCCACTAACCAAGTTTTTTTTTGGCTAAAGTTAATGACACACACAAGCTACAATAATAGTATTATTTTCTAACACTATACCAAGTGGAGTTTTGTCTTGGTTTGCTGCAGTATATTCTGTTCAAGAGAAAAATGCCAGCCGACGCTTTTGTACTAAGTGGAGAGATATCATACTTCACTATTTTCCGAGTATTGACTAAACAAATGTTAAAAAAATCTAAACATTACATGTGAAGTGTTAAAAAAGCGTAAGAAAAGAAGAAAAAAAGAGAAAATCCAAATTAGATTTAGAAAATATTTAAAATAAAGATGGTCAACCTGAAATAAACCAGGTCTTGATCCGGTCGGGTCTGGATCTGGGTCGTCAGCTTCAACATTACTCTCTCTTGTTGTTTTTTTTAAAGAAATGTTTACAAAATCTAAACATTATCATTCCTTAGAAGCAAAACTTTGGTTCTATGCTATCTCTCTTGCTAGTCATCTTTCACATCATCCGGGTAAGCGTCTTTTGAATGTTCCCCTTGTAACAAGTCCGGGCGAAAATATATATTTTTGGATTCCATAGAAAATGAATCTACATTAAATCCTCCATCAGTGACTTGGCAAGACATCAATTTTCTGGACATTTTGATAAGCGCATATTTTACCGTTTTAAAGTATTTATTTTTGTTAGTTTTATTTTGTCTTTGAGTCTTTTTAGTGTGTTTTAGTGCATTTTATGTCTCATAATTATTCATTTGTATTTTAGAAGTCCTAGAGAGTCTTTGTGGTATTTTATAATATTTTGTGTAATTTTATGTATTTGGGAGTTGCTTGGATCGAAGCAAAAGAAGAAACGTCTGAAGTTCGGAGATCGATGACAGACTTCCCACCGTTGGATTAATCTGAAATTTGGAGACAAGCTAGAGAAATGACTTAGCTTTAATTGAGAAGTGGTTTGAGGCCAATCCAACGGCGCGATCGACAGTTATGCCCGATTTCGTGAAGTCGGTCCGAGCTGATCAGAATACTATTCCGAGCAAAACAATTGGATCAAGCAAAATGTGCTTCCAGCCACCATTCACTGTAGCATACGCAAGTTGTATTTTTAGTGGGTTTAATTGTGATTTGCAAGTTGTTTATTTTCCTTAATTTCCACCTTAATTTAGGGAGTATGTTTCCACCTTAATTTAGGGAGTATGTTTACTCTACCATAGTTAAGTTTTAAGTAGAGTTAAGTTAGTTTTATGTTTATATAAACCATGTAATATCATTGTGATAAATAAATCAAATTTTTGGAAATACAAACTTCAAAAGAGTTTGGCTCTAGACTAGTTC
This sequence comes from Eutrema japonicum, assembly GCA_030161315.1. Taxonomy (NCBI): domain Eukaryota; kingdom Viridiplantae; phylum Streptophyta; class Magnoliopsida; order Brassicales; family Brassicaceae; genus Eutrema; species Eutrema japonicum. The sequence goes on along the minus strand of BSQW01000003.1, from coordinate 53,602,257 downwards.
GTTTCTCGCATCTTCGGTGCCGTAGTCTCTATTCCCCGTGGATCGATACCTTAAAGTGCTACAAACGACATGCCGTCATGATTGCGGTGTTGTGCACGTTGAGGGTAATTGACGTGCCGAGCCTAAAAAACTCGCACAATCAGTTTGGCGCCGTTGCCGGGGAGTAGTAAGATTGCCATCAGAGTTAGGATTTGGGCTAGGACTAGAGTTTTCTTCTTTCATCTTTTTATTTTTCTTTTGTTACTATTCTTTTTCTCTTTTCTTGTGATCTTGATCTCTTGGGCGTCGTTACTTGGAGTGAAGGAAACAATCAAGGAGAGTAAGATTTAGAAGACACAACCGTCAAGCTAGTGACGTTAAACGCGCCATTGGGGACCTCCCCAATCCTATCCCTCGTCAAGCTAGTGACGTAAAACAAGCCTATCCTTTAGTTCTGTTTTTATTATTTCAATAAATCACTCTTCCGGGCTGTCGTTTCTTGTTTGCTTGAGGACAAGCAAAAGGCAAGTCCGGGGGAATTGATAAGCGCATATTTTACCGTTTTAAAGTATTTATTTTTGTTAGTTTTATTTTGTCTTTGAGTCTTTTTAGTGTGTTTTAGTGCATTTTATGTCTCATAATTATTCATTTGTATTTTAGAAGTCCTAGAGAGTCTTTGTGGTATTTTATAATATTTTGTGTAATTTTATGTATTTGGGAGTTGCTTGGATCGAAGCAAAAGAAGAAACGTCTGAAGTTCGGAGATCGATGACAGACTTCCCACCGTTGGATTAATCTGAAATTTGGAGACAAGCTAGAGAAATGACTTAGCTTTAATTGAGAAGTGGTTTGAGGCCAATCCAACGGCGCGATCGACAGTTATGCCCGATTTCGTGAAGTCGGTCCGAGCTGATCAGAATACTATTCCGAGCAAAACAATTGGATCAAGCAAAATGTGCTTCCAGCCACCATTCACTGTAGCATACGCAAGTTGTATTTTTAGTGGGTTTAATTGTGATTTGCAAGTTGTTTATTTTCCTTAATTTCCACCTTAATTTAGGGAGTATGTTTCCACCTTAATTTAGGGAGTATGTTTACTCTACCATAGTTAAGTTTTAAGTAGAGTTAAGTTAGTTTTATGTTTATATAAACCATGTAATATCATTGTGATAAATAAATCAAATTTTTGGAAATACAAACTTCAAAAGAGTTTGGCTCTAGACTAGTTCGTTTCTCGCATCTTCGGTGCCGTAGTCTCTATTCCCCGTGGATCGATACCTTAAAGTGCTACAAACGACATGCCGTCATGATTGCGGTGTTGTGCACGTTGAGGGTAATTGACGTGCCGAGCCTAAAAAACTCGCACAATCAGTTTGGCGCCGTTGCCGGGGAGTAGTAAGATTGCCATCAGAGTTAGGATTTGGGCTAGGACTAGAGTTTTCTTCTTTCATCTTTTTATTTTTCTTTTGTTACTATTCTTTTTCTCTTTTCTTGTGATCTTGATCTCTTGGGCGTCGTTACTTGGAGTGAAGGAAACAATCAAGGAGAGTAAGATTTAGAAGACACAACCGTCAAGCTAGTGACGTTAAACGCGCCATTGGGGACCTCCCCAATCCTATCCCTCGTCAAGCTAGTGACGTAAAACAAGCCTATCCTTTAGTTCTGTTTTTATTATTTCAATAAATCACTCTTCCGGGCTGTCGTTTCTTGTTTGCTTGAGGACAAGCAAAAGGCAAGTCCGGGGGAATTGATAACACCATATTTTACATGTCCTTTAGTTATGAATTCCCACTCTTTAAAACCTCTCTTTCGGTTTGTCTTTTCTTGTTTGCTTGCGGACAAGCAAAAGGCAAGTCCGGGGGAGTTGATAACACCATATTTTACATGTTTTTAAGGTTTAGTTTCATAGGTTTTTAGTTCCAATTTGTATAGTTTTTGGATATTTTCATGCATTTAGGTCCAACTTGAGTCTCATTGCATTTTAGATGTCCTAGGTTGTCTTTGCATTCTTTTTGGCTTGCTTGAGCCATTTTCAGGTGTTCTTGGAGTCATAGGAGTTGGAGGAGTGAAGATAGCCATCAAAAAGTTCATTTCGGAATACAAAGATGCAGGATCAGGTTGAGACGTCATAAGTTTGGCATTGGATGAAGGACTTTCCACCGATGGATTGAGCTCAAATTTTAACACGAGATATATCAATGGATTAGCTTTCATTTGGAAGTGGTTTGAGGCAATTCCAACGGTGCGATCAGAAGTTATGCCAATTTCCGTGACGACGGTCCAGTCTGGCGCGCGAAGGAACTCAGTGGAGCTCGCAGCGGTCATGCAGCGGTCTACAGTGACCGCTGCGGGTTCATCCGTCGAAAAAAAACAGAGAATCACAGCGGTCATGCAGCGGTATGAGCTGACCGCTGTGGATCATCTGAAACTCAAAAATTCGACCCAAACTCTATTAAAAGCCAAAAAACCTAATTTTATTGTTAAGTTTTCTTCTTCTAAGAGTGGGGCTCGTCCCCAACTCTCCCTTCTTGATGTTTTGGGATTGTTCTTCATACAAATGCCATTCTAGAGAAGATTTCTTCACTCTATCTTTATATTATGCTTATTTGATTCTTGTTCTTCATTTCTATGTCTTTTTCTCTTGTGTTCTTCATGTTCTTGTGAGTTGACTTTTTGTTGGATTTTAGATAATGTTTGATTTGGATGGTTGATGGTTAATTGTTGATGTTTAGGCTTAGATAATCATTTGTTCTCATGTTAGGAGGGATCTTAATGCTAGAATCGAATTGACAACTCATTTCTAGAACTTAAGACATTTCTCGCCCGGAAGGTGTTCGATGAAATGTCTAGAAAACTTCTAAGCATGCAATTCAATTCTTAGCCAATGGAAATTGATGATTAAGGTGAATTGTTGACTTGTATGGACTAATGCTTAATGATTATGGATCATTTAGTTTCGAACGGAAGTTCTTGATAACTAGATGATTTTGTAAATGGATTAGTATCATGGAAGTGAACTAATCTACTTGTGTGATCCATGTCATAAGAATGAATGTGCATTGAATGTTTAGGCATCATTAGTCAATTGTCTTGATGGTTAGATAATGGTTATTTAAGATGATCTTGGATGAGTCTTTCACTTAGGTTGGTTCGTAACGCTAGATTTGTCATGATAAACCGAAACCTAGTACTACACCTTAGATTAGTTAGATTTTTGGTCTCATCCCATGCATTAGGGATAGATTCGAGTAAGCGGTGTTAGTACTAGATTAGGTATGTTCATTCGTTTCTAGATCTTAGGCATTTCACTCATGACCCGAGTTTAAATGAATTGCTTGATCCGAACCTTTTGTGAGCTATGCATATCCTAGCCAACGGAAGTTGATGTTTAGGGTGTTTAGTGAACTAATTGGAATTGTTTCTTAATGCTTGTTAATTATTTAATCACAAATGGAAATTTGTTCTTGATTAGATAATTAACAAGGTGATTAGTGCCATGGAAATGGATTAGTCATATTTGAGAATTCCATGTTCTAAGATAGTGATTAATGCTTCTAAATGATTCATTGTTTGATTGTTACCCATCTCATTGATAGCTTAGTTCATAATCCAACATTTTAGTCTTGTGTTTTGTTTTCCTTCTTGCATTTGTTTCATTTCTTATAAATTTAAAAACCAAAAACAATGTTTGCTCTAGCTTAAGAAGTTTCTTGCATTCTTAGTGCCTCAATCTTAACCCCTTATGGATTGACATCTCAAGTACTACAATGACATGAGTACACTTGGGATAATTGACACGAAAATATCCCGTATCACATTTTGTTCATGACACTAACAGTTATCATCTTGTCTGATAATATGTTATCATCTTGTAAAATACGAAAGATAATTGGTTACATAAATATATATATTGCTAATAGAATTTTCAATACTTGACAAAACGTTGATAATAGAATTGGAACCAAAAGACGCAAGTTGTGTTCGCAGGGCACATGGTTGCTTCAACAAGCCCATTACTCCATCCTTTCCATTGTCCCTCTATTTCAGGCTCTTTGTGCTAATCTCTTATTTATTTCTTTAATCAACAAATATTATACCAAGATTTCTAATTGTTCTTAAATAATTAAATCTGTAGGATGTACGAAAAACTATGCCAAGTAAAGATTGATGTACGTATGGATTTATTTTATAAGATTATAACTACTAACTACCTTCACTTGGTTAATCTCTCTGATCTTTTGATATATGATTACGAATATAATTCTATAATATATTAATTACTATACAATTTTGTTTCCTCTCACCCTTTAAACACCGATTGGAAAATTTAAACGAGTTTTTATGATTGAAGATGTGAGAGAGCAAGAGTCATTGAACTAGTTGCATCACATGTGTATATCTTTCCGTGTGGATTTACTGATTTACAATCATTCTGAACCGTTGTCGAACTTTTGTTTGTTTAATATTACTCTTGAAAAATACAAGTTTAGAACGTTTTACTATTTTCAAATTTGAAAAGGTGACCCTACATTATTTCCAACTGCAACATGCATGTTCCAGTAATGTTAGAAGATTATTAAAATTTGAAACATAATAAAGATTGCATCAATTATTAAATAACAATTATAATTATACAACACATGTGAGATATCGGACTTCAGTCAACTCACGACTTGGGCCAGCAGTTGGGCTTAGTACAAGCCTTAGTGTCAAGTTGGGCCCAAGTAAGTATATAGGGTTTCTTTGTTATAAATACAAGTGTTTAACAATAGGAATACCTAATCCAGACTCCAAGGATTCCGAGCGCCTTAGAGGCGGCTCGTAAAGCTAGAGAGAGAATATGAGTTTCTCTGGGGAATCTAGTTATGTTCTTTGTTCTTTCTTGTTTGTTGGGTATGAGAGAGATCTATATTGTGAACCACATCGGAGGTGTTTTCTGATTGATTCTTTATAGTGGATGTTGTGGATCCAGGATCCACCCCAGGCGTAGCGGTTAGAGGCCGTGAACTGGGTGAACAATTCTCGTGTTCGTTAATTTGTGTATCGAAGATAGATTGGGACAAAGAGGATTTGAGTTTAAATCCTAACAAGTGGTATCAGAGCACAGGCTCTTCGATTCAAAGTTTTGACGGGAACATCGATCTCTCGCACAGGATGAACGGTTGAAAGAATTGGTGAAGAGACAAAGGCAGAGAAACTATTGGGCCCAACCAAAGCCCAAACTGTAACTCGATGGAGCCACAAGAAGAAGATTCGCCGGAGATGAATGCTAGGGTTTTTTTTTTTGTCAGCGGTTCTGATCGGCGACGGAGATCTCACCGGACTGGAGGGAGATCTGCGGTGAAGCAGATCTGGTTTGGCGAAGGCGGAGTCGCTGGAAATGGCGGAAGGAGAAGGCAGACGCGTGCTCGCCGGGAATCTCAGAGAGAGATTCGCTTCTCTTTTTTTTCGTTTCGGGTTTCGATCGGAAAAGAAAGAGAAGGGTCGAGGAGAAGGAGCGATTCGCCGGTGGAGTTGGGCTGGAGTAATCGCCGGGGAAGAAACAGAAAGCTCCGTCGGAGCTTCGGTGATGGTCGGCGCGAGCTCATGCGGTCACCAGAGAGAGCGCCGGAGAAGGAGGAGAGGGCGACAGGGGCGAATTGCCGGGATGAAGACGCCGAGATTGTTGCCGGTGAACGGCGACGGCGACAGGCAGATCGGCGGCGTCGGGAAGGACTTCCGCGAAGGAGAAGAGAGCAGCTAGGGTTTTCCCAGCTGGGCCTGAGTTGGGCCGAAAAAAAAAAGGAAAGAAGAAGAAAATCGGGATGGGCCAAGAAAAAAAAAAGGATTGTTGGGCTTGTCCGATTTTGGGCCTTATTGTTTCTGTTGTACCAGAAATGAAGGAAATTTGATTGGGCCAAATTCAATTCCTTATGGGCCTGTCCGAATTTTTTTTGAAGTTTTTGGAGAAAAATTTCAGTTGGGCCAAATATGAAAACAAGTCCAGTTTTAACCAAAAGAAAAAAAAATTGTCTAAAATTGCAGAAGAAAATCGTGCAAGAAAAATAGACGGGAGCTCAAGGGACAGAATATCACAGAGGAGACAGAAAAGTGTAACCAGAGAGAGATTGGGTTTAAGGTGGAGTTATCTCCGGTATCAGATGGATTTTGGTTCAGATTAAGATCAGAGAATCAGAATTGCATCGTCAATCTCAAGGGTCAAACCGTGGAATCACAAGGTACAATTTGTGATGTTTTGATTGGTTGTTTCTGGTTGCTCAGGATCTGCAAAATTCAGGGAATTGAAGTCTTGGGAGAACACAAGAGATGGTGTTCAGGATTCAAAATTTGCCGTTGGAAGAGAATTCATGGGACTGAGGGACGCCTTAGAAGTTTGAATTGTCTGTGTGTTATTGGCTATTTGAGGATTAAGAAAAATTTTATGGATTCAGTTCAAGGAGAGTTGCAGATGAGTAGGAAACAAGATCAAGGAATCTGTTGGGGTCAAAGACAGATTGGTATGGTTAAGGTTTGAGGAGTTTTGGTTTGCAGGCTTAGTCTCAAGTTGGTGGATAGAGGTCCAGGAGCAGATGGAGATGTCTACAGGTTCAAGCATAATCAGGTTGCAACCGGGGTTAGAAGGAAAGCTTTAGAGCTTTGTTGCTTGATGGTGGTGAAGACATCTGGATATCAGTTGCAGGTTTTAGCAATTGAAGAGGGATCCAAGAAAGGATCAGAATGCAGATGGTAAAAGCTGCATTGGGAAAGGAGAACAAGCAGAGTTCTGGTATACCTATTTGCATCTTAGAGAAGTCTGGTGGATGAATTTTTGCAGGTGGACTTGCAGGGAGTTCAAGTGAAGATTCATGTTGATTTCTAAAGGAGAAGATGCTAGTGTCAAGATAGGTGGAGTTTGCATACAGGTGATGTGATGCAGGGTATGTTTACAGCAAGGAAGCGACTTCAAGGGTTCTAGAGATGAAGTGCTAAGGGCTGTAACATGGTGTCTCGGGCATTTCACAAGGTTGTGGATGTGAGACAGGTTTACCAAACAGTTTGAGTCTGTTGGTTGGATGGTTCTGCTGATGCAGAAGGGTTTTGAACAGAAGGTTGAACAAATGCATTTGTATCGAGAGTCTTCTTATCCAGGTGAAGTTAGGAGGAGGGTTTTGCAGGCAATAGCAGCGGTGCAAAGTGATGTTCAAAAAGGTGTTCAGTTTCAGTGGTGTCTTGGTAAGTCAGAGACGGGTTTCAGGGAAATGAAGCATAAATGACTTAGAGGTTTTCTACAGTTGATTCAAGAGGAATTGGTTTGTCATCAAGGTTCTGTAAAGCATGATGCATGAACATGGTTGTGTCGAAAGTCTGTTCAGCAGTATGGTTGGATGGCGTGTTCTGTTATGAGTAACAGCGGTACAAAAGGAGTTCAAGGCTGATATGTTTTGTCAGAGAAGGTGTTGAATCAGGGATTGTTTCAAGTTTGAAGCATGTATGATTCAGGGTTAGCTGCTCACAGTTCAAAGAGTGTTTGATTAAGCTCAGTGTACAGGAGAAGAATCAAAGAACACCAAAGTGAATCAAGTTGCAGAAGGACAAGTTTACATGAAGATCAAAGTGCCAAGTCTAGAGCCATGAGTCAAAGGTTCAAAGGGCAATTCACAAGGAGATTTCAAGCTGGGATCAAGGTGGAGATTCTAGAAGAAGCAAACAGGAAGAAAGACAAAGGAACAAAGATTTGTGGAGAAGTTGAGGGTTGTCTGAATCCGAAGGTGGAGATTGTGAGATATCGGACTTCAGTCAACTCACGACTTGGGCCAGCAGTTGGGCTTAGTACAAGCCTTAGTGTCAAGTTGGGCCCAAGTAAGTATATAGGGTTTCTTTGTTATAAATACAAGTGTTTAACAATAGGAATACCTAATCCAGACTCCAAGGATTCCGAGCGCCTTAGAGGCGGCTCGTAAAGCTAGAGAGAGAATAGGAGTTTCTCTGGGGAATCTAGTTATGTTCTTTGTTCTTTCTTGTTTGTTGGGTATGAGAGAGATCTATATTGTGAACCACATCGGAGGTGTTTTCCGATTGATTCTTTATAGTGGATGTTGTGGATTCAGGATCCACCCCAGACGTAGCGGTTAGAGGCCGTGAACTGGATGAACAATTCTCGTGTTCGTTAATTTGTGTATCGAAGATAGATTGGGACAAAGAGGATTTGAGTTTAAATCCTAACAACACATTATTCATTTTTTCGTACATTCAACAACCGAGGAACTCCGAAACCATATGTGAGAGTGAGATACGAAGATATTTTTCAGAAATCCAAATCTTGGCGGATTAACCGATAAGCACGCTGATTAACACCTACTAGCCGTTACACAATTGAAAATAAAAAATAAAAAAAATCACATTGCATAAAATTGTATTAGAATAATGGAATATCGTAAAAAAAACAAAAAAAGAATTGGAGAGAATAGTGACGAATAAGTCCAGTTTGGCTGTCAGTCTGTCAACCCCACCCCAAAAGTTTTGTTGTTTCTTCTTATTTAACAAATATGCTATAAAATAAAAAGCTCAATAATCACATCACATGGCCTTCCTGTAACGCTACTAAACTAGCCGCCAAATTCAATTATTATTTGTTTTTTATCACGAAAAGTTTGTTGTTTTAGATATTGAGTTTTATTTTTAAAATATTTTTGACTTTTTTTTAACTGTAATGTATTATTCATGGATTTTGAATTTTTATAATTTTTTGAGAATTTGTTTGGATTTTTGTATTTTTGAGTTTTTAGAAATTTTTAGTTCAAAAATTCATTAGCTAAAATATAATATATTTTTATTTAACTTTAGATTTTTGATTTTTTTTTTTGGATTTTTTCAGAATATTTTTTTTTGTTTTTTTGAAAATTTAATATAATTTTTTAAAAATATTTTATTATTAAATATAATTATAATTTAAACCGTGTGTATAGTTCCGTATATATTTGTTAACGAAAATGTTGTAAAATAGACAAATGGTTCACACCTGAAAATTTAAAATGGACAAATAAATAATTTGAATAGTTTTTTAGATACAAAAATAGCTCGAATATTAAAAAGTTTATGGAATAAAATTGAGATATTTTTATAGAATTTAAATCACTTAGCAGTAATCTATGTGATGTTTTTTTTTTTGAGTTGAAATGTAAGTAATTTGGTGGATTTTTTTTTGGATTTTAACTTGGTGAAATTTGTTCCATGTAAAAATCAACTTTCTGAAGCAACATTTTAGGAGATTTTAGGTCCATGATCTCTTTGGGCGAAAACCAAATTAGAATAATTTTTTTTTTTTGAACTGGTGATTTTGAATAATCTGTTTGTCGTATGACAAAGTCCAACTAATACGTCAGCCATGTTTTGTTTAAAAAAAAAGTAATTGATTCCGTATACAAATTTGTGGTCTTTTTATATTTTAAAGTTGTTATAAAATCTAGAAACATATTAAATGTCAATTTTGACAAGAAAACTGGAAAAAGAAGAATCGAGGAAGGAAGGGTCAATCCAGGAAAATCATGCTTCTTGAATTTTTTTGACCGGGTGAATTACCGGTTATAACCGGTAACCTTTAACCGGTCTTCTACTATAAGAGCACCTAATCAAGTCGTCTCCTCACTTCCTTCCTCATAGGGTTCTCTCTCTCCTCCGTCTCTCGCCGGAGTTTTTACCTGCAGCAGAGCTCACACGAGGATCTTCTATTTCTTCCAGAGAGATGGCGTCTAGGAACTCCGTTGCCGGTTTCGCGTTATTCACTTTTGTTTTCGCCGTCATCTCGCCTCTCGCCTCCGCTCAATCCCTAGCTCCTGCTCCTGCTCCCACCAGCGATGGTAAGTATCGACTTTTATCTCCGGCGATATTCACATTCCCCTTTTTATCTCTCTCTCTCTCCATCCAGATCTGAACCCAGAGTTTTCTTCTCCACAAATCTGATTTCGTTTCTCGCTTACATTTGATCTCAAAATCTTATCATCGATTGTTGTAACCCTAATTTGAGACTCGAATATGGTATTTGGATCGCAGGGACATCGATAGATCAAGGAATCGCATATCTGCTAATGGTGGTGGCGCTAGTCCTGACTTACCTAATTCATCCTCTGGATGCATCTTCTTCCTAGAGCTTCTTCTGATTTTATCTCTTCGTTATTAATTTCCAAGTTTTTAGTTTCAATTTGCCTTTTTGTAGATAGATTCAGAGTCTGGCTATTAATTTGATCATGATTTCGATTTCTGGAGTCTATTGTTCCTTCTCTTCCATATTTAATTTATTCATATATATATAAATAGCTTGAAATGAATTTTTTTGACAATTATTAAACTTTGAAAGGGAAATATTCAAAGCAAATTTGGCCTCCCATAGATATCTGACAATTTCAAAATAAAAATATGAAATCTAGACATTTCCTGCCGTTATATTCGATTCTAAACGTTACTGACATTACCAATCTCGATTCTAATATTACACTTCTATCTAACTGGTAATAAAAAATATAAATAAGATACAATTGCACAGAATGGCAGAAATCCTATAAAATCACGGAATGATTTAAGCCATTTCACATGTTATCAAAATCCTGACCATGGAGTTATTATATTATATTCCTCCGAAAGAATCTCGTGTTGAAAAATAAATATAATATTTCTTCGACTTTAAAAAATCAAAAACAGCTCAATTTTCTCTCGTCACTCTTTTTTTTTTTTGTCTTTTTTGTAAGGTGCTTCTTATTGAGTTAGATGCGGTAGTGTTCTTTAGCTTTCGCATCAAAACGTAATCTTTCTAGTAACAAAAAGTGTTACTGTTTGTGAAAGTGGTGTAGTCCGTACTTGACCACTTCGTAGAAGGAAACCACAATGGCTACAGATGGTCCTGCCCGTCCCACTCGAGCCCCTGCTCCACTAAACATCCCTCTCATTCCTCCGTCCCTAAACAACAACAAAAAAATAAACAAACATCGCTCTTAAGTTTACAACTTTCTTATTATCAAGAATGAAACTGTCTAATGGATCTCCTTTTTGCTAATTCATACCTCCAAATCTCTGCCAAGGTTTGTCTTGTGGTCATTCTCATGGCTCTATCTGCATTCTTCTGCAAATACCAAAAAAAATATATTAAACGTTTAAGAGCCCGGACTTACTTAATGCACTTGTCTAAAAGCTGGTGATGAATTCTAATCTGTAGAGCAATTCAAGGGAATTATGGAAGAAGAAGTTAGTTAGGTATTCTCACCTCTATTTGACGCCGAGTCTTGGCAACATCTAGTGGGCAAGTAGCTGCAGCAGCAACCGCACCCGCAACAAAACCAGCAGTAAAGTTTGCACCTATTATACTACCTGCCCTTGGTTTTTCACCCATGAACGAGAGAATGCTTCTCCGGGTCTGAAGTCATAAATGAAACAGTTGTGAGGACCATTACAGCAAAAGCAAGACACACAATGGAAGAATCAGGATTTTTTTTTTTGTCAGAGACAGATTGCTCACGGGCTCAAGTATCGACCAGCAGATTGCAGAGAATGGAACATCCCGAGCAAGTTGAGCACCAAGACCAGTCCATAACATCCTGTAATTTTGTCCATTATTTGAGCCCTTGACTGGATTGACGGCCTCAACTAATGTCTTCCAAACGCCAGGCAGTTTCACATCTCTTTGCGTTCCCTTAAATGCCTGTTAGTAAAACAAAAGAATCAATTGGTATCCATTGGTTCTTTGTCGATCACACAAGGATAAAGTTTCAGCTGGATAGGTCTACTAGACTACTATTATGGAGTTGCTAGATTCTCGACTCATTAATAGTTTAACACCTAATGAAATAAGGTAAGATTTTTTATAGTAACTGGGCAATAACGAGTGCTCAAACCCTTAGGATTACCTGCATCCGTGTCCTTGCCAACTCAACAGGATAACAAGAGATACAAGCTAAGGAGCGTGCTATTGTCCCGGCAACTAGTGGGACATAAGGTGTCAAAGATGGAGACTTCTCTGCCGTGAAATCCTCCATTACATTGCGGAAATAATCATAACAAGGCATGTAGATCCCAACCTAGCAGCATATTCATAGAAGACGTCCCCATGATCAATAGGTTGCAGAAGCAAACGGATTTACTAAAGAGAGCCATAAGAAGAAACATTCTTTGACAAAAGGACTCACGGTTGGAATGGCCAACGCTAAACTTGCGTTTGTACCTCTCCAAAGCCTAGAAAACCCTTCCTGCATAAAGTTGTTCCTGTGAAACTCTACCAATGAGTAAATAGTGAACTAGAAATAAAATAAACAATCCTCAGTTGAGGTATCTACTAGATTGGTGTTACAATTTTGAAGATAAACTGCATTTACACCGACACTAAACCAGAAGTGGGCAAGATGAGAAATTATGAATTTCAAAGAACAATACTGCAACTTTTGTTACCATCTTAATTTCGATAATCAGACAAGGCAATTGTTCTAACCTGGCGGATAATTTTGTAAAACACATCAAGAGTTCCCTTGTACTGATTATCTGAGCATACAGATGCAGAGCCAGTAATTCGACACATCCCTGGAGGATTACTTCTCAAATCCGGAACCACCTGCAGTAAACAGATGAAAGCTAAGCTACAGAAGATGGAATCAATCAAGAATCCGTTTCAAAACTCTTAAGAAGGCTTTGCTTTTTTTTTTAGAAGATCATAATACGAATCAGCTAACAAAATACCGTGGAATTCGATTCGAAACAACCCAGACGACATGAGCCTTGATACGGAACTCCTGCAGCCTGCGCTTGTAATCTCGTCTGCTTATTACAAAACACACGAAGCTCAATCAGGTTTTCGCAAAAACAGACCAATTGGAAAATTGTTTTTTTTTTCTCGAACCTTAACAACGTCGAGAGGATTGACTATGACCGCCGATATAAAAGCGGCGCCGCCGGCCGACAAAGCCCTTTCTCCGAATCTCAGATTCTCATTCGGCATCGGTTTCGATTTTGAATCCAATCTTGCTTCTTGTACCATCAGGAAAACAAATTCTCGATCAGATTCGCTTCGATTTCAATCCTTGAGCAATCAGATTCTGAAGCTATGCTAGAGTTTTCACGTCGACGTTAATCTGGTTGCGTGTGCCTCGTATCCTCTAGGGCTTTCCCAATTTTGCATGGGGAATCTAAAAAAAGAAAGAAAATTATTCTGAACATGATTCGCTGTGGCGACGTTGCCGTTGATAAATCAAGCAGACGCCGTCGTTTTCAAACCTTTGGGCCGCACTGCTTGACGTTTTGGACTAAGCTTTATTCACATTATGGGCCTCACCTTATTTTTGCTCGGTGAATTAGTCCGGGAAAATAGTATGAGTTTGACAAATAAAAGCGTCGATGTGTTTTTAACTTTATTGATGTAAACTACGTGCCGTCCTAGACCAAATTCATTATTTAAAAGTGTATACCAAAGATTTCGTTTTGTTTTCCTTTGGAAAACGGTCTATTCATCAACAAGAGGAGGGTCTATATGTTTGTGAAGACAAGAATGAGAACCAAGCTGGCGAAATCAACCGATATCCCCCTATGAGCATTTCACCAACCAGGTACTATATCACCTAACGCTATTATTGTTAGTGTTATTAACAAAAACACACACACACGTTATGGGATTTGGGATATTAAAGACAAAATCATCCATCATTGACTTGGTTCTTTTCTTCTAACAAGAACGACATAGTTAAACTCATTATTATTATAACGCCCCGACCGCCCCTACCTGTGGGCCCCACTCTTGTCCGACGGCCGGTGCGTTAGTCCGGGAGGCTTGTAATACTTGTTTACTGATCCTGCAATCACCACGTGATCTTTCCCCGTGTTTTGTCCTCACTCACACGATATCGCGAATCACTTCCCGGTAGGTCACCCATCCTTAAATTGCTCTAGCTCAAGCACGCTTAACTCTGGAGTTCTCTCTGGACAAGTTCCCGAAAATATAAGTGCACTTTGGTGACATAGGTAGCCAAATCAATTCTTATAAGTCTCTCCGCATATACAAGAAATCGGGATGTTACAATCACCCCCACTCATAGAGCGCAACGTCCTCGTTGCGCACCAGGATCGTCACCCTAGACGGTGTGAGCCCACCTGACTCCACACACGTGTTTGGGTTCGGCTCTGATACCACTTATAACGCCCCGACCGCCCCTACCTGTGGGCCCCACCCTTGTCCGACGGTCGGTGCGTTAGTCCGGGAGGCTTGTAATACTTGTTTACTGACCCTGCAATCACCACGTGATCTTTCCCCGTGTTTTGTCCTCACTCACACGATACCGCGAATCACTTCCCGGTAAGTCACCCATCCTTAAATTGCTCTAGCTCAAGCACGCTTAACTCTGGAGTTCTCTCTGGACAAGTTCCCGAAAAGATAAGTGCACTTTGGTGACATAGGTAGCCAAATCAATTCTTATAAGCCTCTCCGCATATACAAGAAATCGGGATGTTACAATTATAATGTATCCAACAACGATTGGCTCAACTTGTTCGAGAAACGAGTGTGTCATATTGGACCCGGTTTCGAATATGTGCAACGTGTAAAGAAGATTTTAACTGCCGGTCAGATCGGAAAGATGTACTCAAAAACTCACAACTCTGTCCATATTCAATATGCATTTGACTTGTTTTGAATTTAATTTCACAGTTAAAAAATAAGAGAGAGAAAATATAGCCCAAGCCATAATCTACACCTCTCTAGTCTTTTTTTCTTGTGTAATTCATAATTTTCTCATCTCTCTTTTTAGATAAAAGATTTGTTTTTTATTTGCAACTAGTGTCATGGGTTTTATGGTGTTGGTTGAGGAAGGGAAAATCTTGTCGAGGTCGTTTCAAATTTGTAATTTTGAATGGTAGTATAATATAAGTGATCAAGTTGTGAAAAAACCAATACTTTTGCTTTTATTCTTTGTTCTTTCCCTAAATTGACAACACAATGCCAAAGCACAAATGACAAACCTTTTATCTACCAATTGATAATTCATAACAATAAATTTACCAGTTTTGTATTTACATGATAACCGGCGTTAAACCGATTTTTATCTAATCTAACACACAAAGGGTAAAGCGTTTTGAGATGGTTTCACTTAAAGATCTTATGGGACCCATAATAATCTCATTGGTACAGAGATTTTGTGGGAAACTTGTCTCACCTCTCAATTTGATTTGGGCCAACCTCCGTCTGAAAAAGACATTACCTTTTTCAACGTGGTTCGCTACATGGGCTTAGACCCACTTTTTTATTTTATTACTCATCTATGTGAGATATTACAAACTAAAGTCTTTTGAATTTTACTGCGGAAAAACGTACGATTGGTCGATATTGGTTTTTTTTTGGGGTCGAAAGTCGATATTGTTTTTTTTTTTTTTTTTTTTGCTAAGAATGTTAATATCTTATAAAATGAAGTGAAGATTTTACAAGAGTAAAATCTAAAGCTTATTGTCTTGCCAAAAAGAAATAAAAAACAAGGGAGCAAACACCAAATAGGTTAAAGAACTGAATGGTTCAGTTTAACGAAACCAAAGTGACATTAGGTCCGAGTATTGTCGTCTATGTCTTCTTCTGGTTATCATGTTGCGAATCTCCCGATCGATGCATTTGTAGATGGCTAGAGCAGGTACCGAGATCTGGTTGTGTAGAACATTGTTTCGTTGCTTCCATAGGTGAAAAACTGTTGCCTGAACTGCGAGCTTTCTCAGAGTAGATGGAGCATCCGCGGAGCTAGATCTGATCCAAGATAGCATCTCCGCCCATGAGATGAATCCAGGAAGCGATGGGTGAAGCCTAGATATGGTTAGTCTCCAAACTTCGATGCTAATATCACAGGTCAAAAGAAGATGGTCTCTTGTTTCATCTAGTCTTGAGCAGAAACAACATACCGTTGGGACATTCAATCCCCAAGAAGCTAGACGGGTCCTTGTTGGGAGACGATTTAGTTGAGCAATCCACATAGTAAAAGCATGTTTCGGAACCGCACTTTTGAACCACACACGATCAGCCCATACCTTTGGCTCTGCCCTTGGCCTGATAGCTTCCCATGTTTTCGCGGAAGAGAACCCGGTACACTTCTTGTCATCAACAATCCAGCCATACTCATCTTCTGCCGATGTTTGCGTTGGAACGATTATGGTGGTGAGGTAAGTATGAAGATTTAAAACAGCCTCAGATCTTGGTGCTGGGAGCCGCCACCCTTCACTAGTGCACGCCTCAGCCACACAAGATTTGAGAGGTAGCCTCAGGTTTCTTGGTCCCGATGGACCGATACTCTTAAGCAGATTTCCGAAAGGAGTCCAAGAGTCGTACCAGAAACTGAGTTTTCTACCATTTCCCAGTGTGCCTCTGATGAACTTTTCTGCATATACTCTCAACCTCAAAATAGCTTTTCATGTCCAGGAGTCCCTCGCCGATTCTTTTAAAGCCCAAAAACTTATGTTTTTCAGGTGATGCTTTCTATGCCGAATCACCCAAAGTGAATCACTTTTTGAAAAGAGAAGCCAAATGAACATGAGACATAAGGCTCTGTTCCAAGCCGAAAATCTTCGAAGGCCAAGACCTCCTTCGTTTTTTGGCAGACAAACAGTTGCCCAAGATACTTTGGCCGATTTTAAATGATCGATATTCCCAGACCAGAGAAATCGGGAGCACAACGCTTCAATTTTTTTGATACAACCCTGGGGCAGAATGAAAGTGGAGATCCAAAAGTTAACGGTACCTGAGATCACCGAGGCAATTAGTTGAACTCGACCCGCAAAAGACAGCGTCTTTACTGCCTAAGATCGGAATCTTCCTTTTATCTTCTCCAAAAGAGGTTCATACTCCGAGATTCTCAGCTTACGACACATAAGTGGCAGACCTAGATATCTGATTGGGAGTGAACCAACCGGGAATCCGTATCTAGCAATAGATGAGGATTCACTCGGGTTCAGACCTGCGTGAAATAGCTGAGTTTTGTTCATGTTCATATGCAGACCAGACCAGCTCGCAAAATCATCCAAAGCTTCATTAATACCATGCAAAGAAGAGCAACTTCCATCAAAGAAAACCATCACATCGTCGGCGAACATTAGGTGACTAACCTTTAAATCTGTGGTCTTTGGGTGGTAATCGATGTAGCCTGAATCAAACCTGGAGTGAAGTAGCTGCGAGAAAACTTCCGTAGCTAAAACAAACAGGTAAGGAGACAGTGGATCTCCTTGCCTTAGTCCTTTCGTACTTCTGAAATTCCCACAGGAAGAACCGTTCACCACAATGGAGAAAGAAGCAGTTGAGATACACTGATAAATCCAGGAGATGAATTTCTCAGGTATGTTTAGAGCTTTGAGCGTGGCTGAGACAAAATCCCATCTAACCGAGTCGAACGCTTTTCTCAAATCGACTTTCAACATCGCTCTTGGGGATAATCTCTTTCCATTGTAACCCTGAACTAACTCAGTTGCAAGCAAGACATTTTCAGCAAGCAAACGCCCTTGCAAGAACGCAGATTGAGGATTAGAGATTACTCTTGGGAGGATTACCTGTAACCTCATGGCCAGCAGCTTCGAGATGACCTTATAGACTGTATTTAAGCATGAAATAGGTCTGAAATCTGAGGTTGAAGAAGCATTTGGGATTTTTGGGATAAGAATCAGAGAAGTCGCATTCCACTGTTTGAGTAGGCAACCTGAAGAAAAGAATTCTGCCACAGCCTCCACAACCTCTGAACCCACCACGCTCCAACACCCTATGAAAAACTCAGCTGAGTACCCGTCTGGACCACTGGTTTTATTTTTTGGGAGCGAAAAGAAAGCTGGCTTTATCTCCTCAGTTGTAAACTTCTTCTCAAGGCCAGCCCTTTGCTCTTGTGTGCAACGATAAGGAATCAACATGTTTATATCCTCTTGCACAAACAAGGGAGGGTCCACTTCACCTCCAAAAATATTTGAAAAATAATCAATGCAATGCTCTTGAATCTCCTGTTGTGTTTCAAATCTTGAACCAGCTGCGTTCACTGGAAAGTGAATATGATTTAGTGATTTTCTCGTTGATGTAATCCTGTGGTAGTAGGCAGTGCTACTGTCACCTTCTTTTAACCAAGTTACTCTTGACCGCTGCATGAAAAAAGACTCTTCAGCCTGCACCAGAATTTGCCATTTTCTGTGAGCTTCCACTTCTGCTTCTGCAAGAGCAATACTCGGATTTGCAAGCATCTGGCTCTGCATCATGACCAGAGTAGAGTGAACTTCTTGAACTCTTTTTTCCAGTTCTGAGTAGTTACCTTTGCTGAACTTCCGTATAACAGATTTCATCAGTTTAAGCTTCCTAGACAGCCTGAACATTGCTGTTCCTTCCACATTAAAAGTGAACCAATTTATTGCAACCAAGGGAAGGAAGTCCACATTCTGCAGAAGGAAATTATAGAACCTAAAAGGTGCCTTTATCTTTTGAGCCAAAGGGTTAAGGACCACTCCTGCAGCAGCATGGTCTGAGAAGTCAGGACTATCAGAGAAAGCCACTACCGCAGGGAATTTTACATTCCAAGCATCATTCACTAAAACACGGTCCAACTTCTTTGCGATAGGCTGGTTTTTCCTTTTGTTCCACCAAGTGAAGGTGTTGCCTATGAAATTCAAATCAGCTAGCTCTTCTTCTAGCAAGCACTGTCTGTAGTTTCTTGTTCTCCTGTCAACATTCTGATACAGAGCCTTAGAGTTCTCATTTGGATGCAAGACCTGATTGAAATCTCCAATTACCATCCAAGGCTTCCCACAAACAATCTGATTCTTAGACAACTCCACCAGTTCCTCCCATAACACCTTCCTTTGCTCAGCATCAGTCGATGCGTAAACCACAGACACAATAACCGCAACCTGAGAGTCAGGAAATGTCACTTCACACGACACCATCTGCAAAGACTTTGAGATGACAGAACCTCGAACACTCGGGTGTCAAACCACCCAAATCTTACCCAAAAAAGAGAAACCATAGTTTTCCTCGTGAGACCAGCCGGGCAGTAACTCGTTGACGAACTTCACGTTCTTCGGCTGCTTGACATGCGTCTCTATAATACCGCCAAAAATAGGTTTATTTATTTTAAACCATTTTTTGAAGCCGCTACGATGGCTATATATATTAAAGCCGCTGACATTCCAACAAAATATGTCTATACACATAATTAACGGGTTTTGGGGCCCCTGCCCCTAGTGCCTTTTGCACTGATTTGTTGCTTCTTAGTCAACACCTTTGTAAACCTTTTATGTTCCTCAACTGATCCTTCATCCTCCTTTGAATTACTAGATGAGATATCTGAGGAGTCCTCTTCAGCCTCAGATGATTTATTCCTTATGACTACTGGAGATCCAGCGCCATTTGATTCACCATTTGCAAAATCTTTTGCCAAGCCAAGCGAAGACCCATCAGTCTCTTTCACTTTGATGCTCGATTTTGCAGGTATCTCCTTCCATATTCTTTTAGGTTCCAAATCAACTTGAGATTTTCTTCTAACTTTTCTTTTCATTACGGATTCTGATTTGTTTCACGGACAGCTCTCAGATCCATGAACTACTGAGTTGCACCCCATACAAGTAATGGGAGCGTCCTTGCAACGCTTTACGGTATGCTCAATTTCTTTGCAGTGATCACAGACCGGAGGTGTAACATCCCGGTTTCTTGTATATGCGGAGAGGCTTATAAGAATTGATTTGGCTACCTATGTCACCAAAGTGCACTTACCTTTTCCGATCACTTGCCCGAAAGAACTCCAGAGTTAAGCGTGCTTGGGCTGGAGTAGTCTAAGGATGGGTGACCTTCCGGGAAGTGATTCGCGGTAGCGTGTGAGTGAGGACAAAACACGGGGAAAGGTCAGGTGGTGATTGCAGGGTCAGTAAACAAGTATTACAAGCCTCCCGGACTAACGCACCGGCCGTCGGACGAGGGTGGGGCCCACGGGCCGGGAGATGTCGTTGGGGCCCACAGGTAGGGGCGGTCGGGGCGTTATAAGTGGTATCAGAGACGAACCCAAACACGTGTGTGGAGTCAGGTGGGCCCACACCGTCTAGGGTGACGATCCTGGTGCGCAACGAGGACGTTGCGCTCTGTGAGTGGGGGTGATTGTAACATCCCGGTTTCTTGTATATGCGGAGAGGCTTATAAGAATTGATTTGGCTACCTATGTCACCAAAGTGCACTTACCTTTTCCGATCACTTGCCCGAAAGAACTCCAGAGTTAAGCGTGCTTGGGCTGGAGTAGTCTAAGGATGGGTGACCTTCCGGGAAGTGATTCGCGGTAGCGTGTGAGTGAGGACAAAACACGGGGAAAGGTCAGGTGGTGATTGCAGGGTCAGTAAACAAGTATTACAAGCCTCCCGGACTAACGCACCGGCCGTCGGACGAGGGTGGGGCCCACGGGCCGGGAGATGTCGTTGGGGCCCACAGGTAGGGGCGGTCGGGGCGTTATAGGAGGCATCCAGGGACTCGAGACAAGGACCCTTTTGACTTCACCAGACTTGAACTGAATGTTTACTGCCTCAGGAAGACGTTTTCTTGGATCAATGATGGTGAATACCTTTGCAACCTCAAGATTTGTTTTGTTTGCAGTGGTAGGATGCAAGAACTTCGGGTCCCCAACCAATCCCGCGATTTCCCCAAGACCTTCATCATTGAAGAACTGAAGCGGAACATTCCTCAGTTCCAACCAGATCGGGGATGACTTTAGCTCAGGTTTAGTTGGTATTACTCCCGGTTCCCATTTCGCAACGAACATGGTTTAACCTTCAATCTACCACAGGTGTTGGCTTATAACTCGGTTTCGTGTGAAATTGTTTGGGATCCTGAATAAGAAGGCAAATCCTTCCATCTTGGAAACTGATACATCTCTGTACTGCTTACTCCAAATGCCATTCACAATATTGTGTATCTTGCCTTGTGATGGAGGGTCTGATTAGAATTGGCCCAGCACTAAAAGATCCCACGATTTTCTGTTTCTTTCTATCACTGAGTTTGGGATTTTAACACATGCCTCACCTGATGGCAGTATGAAAGTTTCCCCTTTCTTTCTTAGTTGCTTTGTAGTCCCTTTGACGAGGGAGCACCATGAATCAGCCACTGTTTCTCATTTGTTTCTGGGTCCGCCTCTTTCGGGGATTTCGCAGCAATCACCGGTGGAGCAACGTCTGACGCAACGTATGCTGACTCTGCCGCAATCTCTATCGGTTCTGGGACTGTTGAGATCTCAACTATCTCAGGAGCGACATTGTGCTCTGCAGATCTGGGAGCCACATCTGAAGGAGCTGAGGGTACATGCACGACCATGTCAGTCACAGGGACTACGACTTGGGCGTTTGAGTCGATCGAAGCAGACGCCTCCGACACTAAACTCAGATCTGGGACAACAAATCCGATTTTACACGGCGGCGAAGAAGGAGGTTTGGAACGAGGAGGGACAGAAGCAGGAGATTTGGAAAATGGGGATTTTTTGGGAGGTTTTTTCTTCCCCATGAGGAGGGGAGAGCCTGAGAACGGAACCGGAGTTGGATTCCGACGTCTAGAGAGACGCCGGCGGACAAAGGAAAAAGAACTCACTTTATCGCCAACGAGAGAGAGACAAAGGGATACTTTGGTTTAGATGTTGATTATGCGATGACAAATTCCTTCTTTCAAGTCGATATTGTTTTAAAATCTCTGTTTTGATTTCGACGTCATTTAAAAACTTTGTTTGTAGAGCATCTCCTGCCACACGCATTAAATGATCCAAATACTTTGCACTAAAGGGTTGTTTAATGTTTTTGCTATATCATTTGCATGTCTTAAGGGCATCTCCAACCCTATCTCATTTTCTATTCCAAATGGCCTTTTGCAGTAAAATCATCTCCAACCCTACTTTATTTTTAACTGCAAAATGGGGAAATGTCATTTTTCCTCTAAATATGGAGTAACTCCATTTTGATTTTTTTTATTTATAATTTAGTCCTTCAAATTTTATCATTTTTTTAAAACTGTACCTTTCATTTTCACAAATATTACGAGACAATGATTTTATGGTTTCATTATTTTCCAAAAAGTTTTAAAGAAGAAAAAATAAACTTTTGAGGAACCCCCAAATCCACAAACCCCACTTGCAATTTCTCCCCCATCTCTCATCGCTCTCTCTTTCGTTCTTTTCTTCGGCTCATGAACTACAAAAATCTATCTTCAATTCCTGGATTTGCATAAAAATATCTAAAATTTTGGGTTTTGGGTGAAAAAAAGAGAGACAAATCTCTTGAATGCAATGTGAGGATCAACGAAGAAGAAGAAGACAAGCAATATTTTCCTTTCTTTGCTCTTGGAGACACGAGATTGGTGGCTGCAGTAATTTCGAGCACTGACCCAAGAAACCCACCTCAAGATCGACAAGATAAACCTCAATCCGTCGCCAACAATGGCGGATAAAGAAGACCCAGAGGCAAACAGGTTCCGTCTCGCTACTTATCTCCTTCTCCTCCAACACCACTACCACTACCACTACCACAACAACATCTTCCTCTCCGTCTTCTTCAACATCTGCAGTACTAAAGACAAGTAAACGATACCCATTGCCTCTACTCTCTCGCCCTACGAATTCCGCTACTAATTCCATCAAAACGCCCTCGTTGTTTCCCAAACGGTCGCAATCGGTGGACTGTCGCCGATCGTCGGCGGTTCTGGTCACTGTAGGCACCAGTGACACCGAAATATCAAATTCAAATAATATCACAATTTGTGAAAGTTTTGAAAGAAAACAAATAATAAGTTAATTTGTAAATTTTATAGATAAAGTGTATTTTTAGCAATTAATAATAAAATAGAAAATGAAAAATTTATTAAAAATATTTTTTTTGGAGTCAAAAATGGAAGAATACATTGAAGAGAAATCCAACTCCATTTTGAAGTTACTCCATTTTGAAGATAAAAATAAGGGAATACATAGGAGATGCTCTAATCAAATAGATCTTAAAATATGAATATCTTGTTTTGTTTTGTAAATCTTCATTGTGATTCCATACAGGCTAGACTAGTGGTCAATCTTTGCCACACTCGTGAGTTGGATAGCGTATTATATGCACATACAAAATTATCTGTTTTATATGTTTTTCAAACAAACATTAACATACAGTAATTTACATAGATAAAAAATACATTTATAATCTTTCCCAAAAAAACGCATTACGAAATAGATTGATAGTTTTCATATAAGATAAACAAATGCGTGAGCAAATTTTTTACCAGATTATACAGAAATGCATTCTACTCAAAAGAAAAAAAATGATTTTCGCATTTTGGCATTCGACCACAACGGTAAGCAATTAAAAGTTTTGAGTTTTTATTGTTAAAAAAAAAAAATATATATATATATATAATAGGTGAATGGAGCATATTTGCTTCCGAGTGAAAAAGAGGGTTTCGGCAAGACTAGTCGCACTTCGGGAAGCCAAATCAAAATGGTCTGGTCCAATTTTAAAAACACGAAAGAGACAAATCTACTCAATTGGTCAAATTAAACCTCGAACGGACCAATACTGTTGTTATTGCTGTTTTTGGTGAATGGTCCTTTTTTATTTCTAAAACATCACAGACCCCTTTCTCTATTTGTAGTTAATTCACATAGGTTCTTTTGTTTTTGTTTTGTGCAAGTATACTTTTACTGCTTGTCTATTTGATTTACATTCTCGTCACAATTGGAGAAATAAATAATGTTGAAGAAAAAACCATAGTTAGTAGAAATGCAAGAAAAGTCTACAATCAAATTTAAAACCATTTTCTAAAGTAGACAGAGAGTGACAGGTTGAAACCATGTGAATAAAATAAATGGCAATTCCACAAGACATTTCTGTAGTAATAGTATTAGGGGTTTCGTAATCGAAAAGATTGATAAATTATAAATAATTATAGTGGGGGACTAAGACCATGTCCAATGGTGAGGTTCTAAAAATAGGTATCTAAAATTTTTAGAACCTCACCTTTTAGAACCCCAATATTTTGTATGTTAATTTTTAGAATCTGTATCTAAAAGTTCTAACTTTAGAACCCTTCTCTCTTCTTTTTAGAACCTCTCCAATATTTATCAATTATATATCATTATAATTTTTTAAAACTCTTCTATTTAGAACCCCATTGAACATGCTCTAAGATCAACGACAAGGTAATGAGAAGTCTTCATCTTCATTGGAAGACTCTTTTCTTTAAATTTTCATTTGCCAAAACTGAGTTATGTGGTTTTTGACAGAATGACATCTAAGTTTTTTTTTTTTTTTTGACAAAGAAAAGACATCTAAGTTCATGTCCCAATACATTGTCTTTCTCTTCTCGCAACCGGTTTCATTGCTTTTTTGTTTTGTTTTTTTTCGCTTGCTCTCCATAGAGTATGTATCAAACTCAAAACATAATCTGGTATGTTTTGGTTCGTAACTAGTGAAATAATAAAACGACTAATCACTTTGAAAATTTGTAGTTTATATCAGTTACATAGAATCGAGATTTGTATTCGGTTAATTATACTAATTTTGCAGTTATTTAGCGATACTTTTATTCTGTTTTGCAGATTTTAATATTTTTTTTGTTACTATTTTGCATTGCCAACGAACCATTTGTTTTAGGTGTAGAATTGAGAAGATAAATTGTTGGTATTTTAGGTGCTAGTTACTTCACACATTCATTCGCATGTACAAGAAAATGACCCATTAAATAAGTAACCAAGAAGACATCACTTTTCTCCTTTAAAATTGATGTAATACCAAACTTTGTAATGTTTAGTTTTGCTGTTTGTATCGAATCAGTGAACTATTTGCTTAGACATCGACCAAATTTTGGTAAGAAGAAGAAAAAGTAAAGTAATTGACTGACTTTGAAATTGAGAAGGTTGTTAAAGTAGAGACAATTTGTAGGGTTACATATGATTCTATGAGTTGGTTCTTCACATTAATGGTTCTGACACTTGGTGCCAAAGAAATAAAAGGAAAAAACAATAAGATGGCTGTTTACTCTCTAAATTAGATAGTGTTTAAGATGATTTGGTTTTTAGTAATAATAATATAGAACAAAGATAATTTGGTATTTCTTGTTTTAAGATGATTTGGTGGTTCATATTGATTTGATGTTTTTATGTACAAGAAAATGTGACATGTCACACAAACCCCACTTAGTGAGATTCATGCGAAGGAACAAAAGACAAAGAAAGATTTACATTTTAATAAATAATATACGGTGGTCTATATACTGCATAGTGACAGAGTCGGAGAGAAATCAAAACCTCCCAAATTCAAAACCCCTAAAAAAACTCTCAAATCTTAATAGTACTATATTTACTCGCAATATTAATTAAGAAAATAATAATCATCCGTTACGCTTCTTCTTCAGCAGATCGGAGCCGTCGAACGGGGAGATGGAAAAACGGACGGCCAAGATTCATCCCCGTCGTTATCATAAAAAAAACTCACTCCTCACTCGAAAAAAACAAAAAAAAGAAGAAGAAGAACTTACTCTCAATCCAACAAATGATCTTGGAAAAACTCATCGACATCCCATGAACAAGAGCTCAAATCTCCGATCACGCTTAACGGAAAACTCTCCGATGAATTCGGAATTTTACAAGAGATTGTGTTGTTGGTCTGTAACGATTGGATTTCGTCTAGAAACAAAGGGTCAGGGGCAATTTCGGAATCCCAGAAACAATCTCCGACGCCAAACAGATCAGCCAAGAAAAACGGATCAGATAACGAAGAACTCGCCGGAGTTTCTTCGTCGGCGGACAAGAGTTTGAGGGGCTCTGTTCTGTACTCTGTTTCTTCGTTGCTATTAAACCGTAGAACAGAAGTCGGAGAACAGAGGCTGGTTTGAGACTCTCTCGCCGAATCGCAACCGGAGACCGTTTCAAGGTCGATTACCGGCGTTTCCGGAACCACCGGGGGACTAGAAGGAGGAGTCAGAAAATTCGTCTGCGCGTTATGCCCTTTGAGTCGAATCGCGGCTCTGTCGTAACCCATGGCAGCTTCCTCCGCCGTCGCAAACGTCCCGAGCCAGATTCGAGTACGCGTCGAAGGATCCCGAATCTCCGCAGCGTATTTCCCCCAAGGTCGTTGCCTCACTCCTCTATACTTCACAGCCTTCACCGATCCATCACCACCGTTCTCCGCCGCCTTGTTCGTCGCTTTTCTCGCCGATTTTTCGCGTTTCGCAGCTCCGTCCTCGTCGCAGAACCTAATCTCTTCAACATAACGCTTCACCCTCGTCGCTGGAGCCATCGTTCTGTCGTTTTCCTCCTCGCTGGAGGAATCAGTGGCACATGGGTCAGTCACTGTGATTTTGACTACCTTGGGGAAACCGTTGAAGGGTTTTTCCGTTACGGATGTGATTTTCCGGTGAACCGTGTACTTAACCTTTCTCTCTCTGCTTTTCATTTTTTTTTGGAGAGAGAGATAGTAAATCTTTTGGATTAACAGTTGCAGGGAGAAATAAAAGAAGAGTCAAAAAGCCTACGAAGATGTCGCCGTTTCTTAGTAACATCCTTGTTAAATATAGTCACGCCCCATTTATTGCTTTTTTCCATTTTTAAAATATTACTATTATTTTCTACTTTCTTTTTTTGATTTTCGAATTTTTTTGGAAGTTTCGAGATTTGGTTAAACGTCATGTTCTAAAAAGCGGTCGTCTAATCGTCTAAGACGCTAGTCGGCAGTGAACCGTCATGATTAGTATCTAAGCGGTTAATTAGGCAGTCAACGCTTTTTTTTTTCAAAAAATCAACGATTTTTAACGACGAAAAAAATCGTTGATTTTCTTCAAAAAATCAACATTTTTTTTACAGACATATGGTTTGTTATAAAGTTTTGAAAATACATCTAGAAGTACAACATCCATGCTAATTTGATCATTGAAGAAGATGATGAAGATTTTTATCTCCTTGTACTTTTTTTTGTCTCTCAATATCAAGACAAATCTATTTTTTGCATCATATGTTTGTATTTCTTTTTTGTTTTTGGAATTTATATATGAATTTGAACTTAATTTCCTAATGTTTTGTTACTTTGATAATCAAAAAAACTTATTTCATATTTGTTTTGATTCATATATTCATAACTTATAACTTATATACATATAAACTTTAAAATTAAAAAAAAAATATTCAAAATTAATCGATGATTAATCGGTGATTAATCACCGTTTTTTACCTAGGCGCAAATCGGTGTCTGACCAGCCGCCTAGCGCCTAGCGATTTTTTGAACATTGGTTAAACGTAACCTTTTACAATATTTTATTATTTGGCCATAATTATGTTTTCTCTTAAAAAAAAAGGAAATTAAGAGAGATTGGCTCCTCAAACGACTAGCCGCTTCTCTGATTAGAAAGCTAGACTTTCGACACGTGGCATAGTTCGGTATAAGAACTCTGGTTCTAGTTTCTATAAGTGCTTCATAGCTTGGTCTACAAGCAACTTCGGCCATTCCCACTCTCGGTTAGTGTTCATGTACCTCACGCGCCAGTGAGTGAGAAGATATGGGCCTTCTGTCACGTGAGACCTTGGTCACAGTGCTTTTGACCCACTACGATAATTATGAATTTTATGGTAATGATGTTATTGGAATGTTTTTAAAAACTTTTGGAAAGAATGTTGTTATTATTATGATCTCGTCTTAATTCGAATGTCCACTGTGATTATTTTATATTATGGAAATTATGATCTGTTTGCTTGCAGATCAAGTGATTGCAGCCCTATAATATTTTGTTTCCTTATTCTAATTATATTCAGCTTTAACACTGGACACGAAAAAGGAAAACAATTTTTATTTTTTTTCTTCCAATAATAATCTTCTTGATATATTATGTCACTTAGCATTTGAAAAAAAAAAAAAAAACAGGGTCAAAACTTTTCACAAATCTATATATAGAAATATTTTTAGTTAAGAAAATAAAAATTCTCTACTACTGTGTGTTTATATACGACTCCCTAATTTTTACTGAAGTTTTGACCAAGTCAGGTTCTTATGTATATTTTAATATCTACGTAGATACATCTTCTTTCGTAAGTTGTTATAATAGAATCATAACTAAATCTTTCGTATGATGCATCAGAGTTTCGGGTGAAAATATAATTTAAAAAAAAATTAACAGGTTCGTAGTGGAACAAAAATATGGAGTACTGTAATCTATGATAAACTATGTACTATATGGTGTGCAATGTGCATAAACCTGTTATTAGAAGAAAAAAACGAGAGAAGAAAAGAGAAATCGGACAATCTCTTACACCAAAAAAAAAAAAAAAAAATCGGACAATCTTAGCCTTAGGGGCCACATGAACAACCTTGTAGACAAAGCGATAACAAAAGAAATTGCACGATCCTCGTTGAGGCATGAGATTTTTTTTGTTAGATATAATAATTAATTTCTTTTTGGTTAAATGAGGTATGAGTTGGTGTAGGTAGGAAACGAGATGGTCTTTTTATTTGTTTGTTCTGTCGTCTATAAGGTTTTTCCTTTATAGTATTTGTTTTGTTGAGGGGAAAAAACATCGTGAACAATTAAAATAAACAGACATTATACTTCATTTTTCAGCAGCCTTAAAATTCAGACATGTGTGTTTTTTGGTCGTATGAAATACCCAGGGCGCATATGATTTCTCACCAACTTCTTTGCCTGTTTGTGAGTGCTATTCGACCAAGTCTCCATGCATCGTTATCTCTTTCAGTGTACAATTTTGGAAGTAGTGAATTAGGCGTATTATGGGGATTTCTCATACAGTTGCTCTTCCCTATGCTCAGAGTGTTGTCACTTTCACCTAACAAGTATGAACATAATGCATTAATTGCATGATCTATAGGTTACTAGAAACATGGACGTAAGTTTGAACATATTCTGATTATCGATTTGAGGGAAAATACAAATATTCAAATAATTATTTTGATTGTCGATTGTCGATTATCGTTTTGAGGGAAAATACACATATTCAAATAATTATTCTGATTGTCGATTGTCTATTTGAGGGAAAATACAAATATTCACACGAAACATATTATGATTGCCGATTTGAAGGAAAATACAAATATTCAAATAATTATTCTCGTCTAAATAAATTGCATATCGGGACCGAATCCCTTGATACTAGGGATTGGGTTGTCGAGGATATCCGGTCGAGGATGTCCGGTGTGCTACTTGATCCTAGTACTTGTGTGGATTACCCTTTTCCGACCTCGACCTCTCCAAATTACTTATCTTCAGACGAGGTAAAAAAATAATAACCGATCACTCCTTCTGACCAGTCCCCGGTCTCCATCTACCTGATAGTGTGGCATATACTGTCATATACGGGGAGCCCTGAAACAGGTGGCCTTAACTGGGTCTCTTGGTTTCGTAGATTCCAAGACCCAATACAAAAAGTTTGAGATCCAAACAAAGCCCAATTTGACCCAAAGGGTCGTATCTACAAAAAAAATCATGAATAACACGTGACAACACGTAATTCGTCTACATATGATCGTATTTATCCCAAACAGTTTCTAATGGCATTTTCGTAGAGTGCAATTTTTTGGTGTTTTTATTAAAGATAAAATTGTATTATAATCAATACTAGAATGTGATCAGTTTAGATTGTATATTATGTTTACAGTTTACTAAAATAGTGATTTGACTAAAACAAATCAATATAAATCAACTAAAAATATTGGTTTGAACCAAATTTTAATTCACTAACTTTTCTGACATAAAAAAAATGAATATAAACTCATCCAAACTGGTTCGAAAAACAGTGGTCGACTCTGTCCTCCTTCATTTGTTGTTTTTATATATGGTCACCAACGTTTGTTAGGGCATCTCCAACCCATTTCTATTTTTTGTTCTAAACTCTATTTTAGAGTCAATATTCTTCTCCAACCCAACTCTACTTTATAGCCAAAAATAGAGTTTTTAATATTTGGCTCTATATTTAGAGTCAACTCTATTTTTTTTGTTTTTGATTCTATTTTTAACTCTAAAATAGAGTGGCATTGGAGTAAAACTCAACTCCAAAATAGAGTTGCTCTATTTTAGAATAAAAAATAGAGCAATACATTGGAGATGGTCATAGTAATCTTTGTTCTCCCACCAGTTCTATTATAATTTATCATTTTAAGTTCTGTATAGTGATAATTGTTGTTTCAGAAAACGAAGCTGTAAACGTACTATAGATAACAATTATAGTACAATCTCAATTATATAGAACATACAAATTATTCTCTATTGTGTTCTAAAACATCATGTTAAACTCTAATTTCTGTCCTGACGCACTTGAGTGAAATTTGATAAACACAGCTCTCTATAATGATACACACGCATAAATAACAGATTAACTGATATAATGGTTATTTTGGAGTTCTTCGTCCAATGCTGAAAAAAAAATCTTAAGGCAGCTATTTTTGTTTTTGTTGTTGTAAATTTGTAATTAGTTAGGTAATTGTTTACTGTTATAATCAAATATAGTAAACTGAACAGCATGTTTCAATTTAACCAGAAACTACTTGTTGAAGATTAACTGATAGAATGTTTTATCGTTCACTACTTGTTTGTAAAATACAACCTGATCACATGGCCAGAGCATATTATTTTACCGAGTCCACTAAATCATTACCAGTTTGGGCCTCAAAAACGCACAAACACCAAACTATGTTAAGAATTAATTAATCTAGTTATTTTCATACTTTATCCTAAGATGATGCACTGAGACCCCGAGCACTGCCACTGTCAAAATTAATAAACTCACTATATAGGTTATAAACTGCAATTTAAAAAAAAAAATCGAGTAAGGCTTAAACATAAATTAATTAATGGGTGTTGCATAAATGCTGTTTAAAAAAGGAATGCTTCTGTGTTGATTAAATAAAGAAGGAATGCTTCTGTTTTTTTTTTACGGTACGTGAAGGTCCTTTAACATAGAAACAGTGTATTTAAACTTTAAAGGTTAAAAACTAGGAAATTAAACTGATTTTGCAACTCCCTCCATTTAACAAAGAGTGCTGTTTTAGAGATTTATTTGTTTTGCTTAAAGAAACAGTTATTTTACATTTTCAATACAATTTTTCAAACTAATTCTCAAAATTACTCAAAACTAATAACTTTTGTATTTATATCATTTTGAATTAATTATAGATATTTTAATTAAAGACATATTAGTATAATTTTATAATTTCTTAATATATGTGAAATGTATAAAAATGACACTATTTATGAAATATATGAAGTATATTGCTAATAAAAAAAATAGTATATATATAAATCCAATAATAGATTTAGTAATTTCATATATACAAAAAATATACTGTATTAAACATAAAAAAATGTCTATAAATGTGTACGTGACACAGGGATTATATCAAGTGAGTTCCAAGAAATACAAACAGGTTGAGTATAGTCGACAATTACACCTTAATTAATCCCTTGAGGTAGTGGAAACTGCGAAGGTTAGCATAAGCCAAACAACAATTCCCACCATTACATATACAAAAATGTCAAAAATATTCTTAAAACAAATACTCATCACATTACAATATGTTTTCCTCCCAAATAACAACTCACATAAACCATCACACACACAAAAAAAAATGATTTTTTCACATAAACCTCGATGTATTTGCCAAATGGCCACAAAAATAAATAAAGTAATAACATGTTTAGAAATTGTTAAATTAAATATATAAAACACGAAAAAATAGAAAATAAAAGAGGAAAAAAACATAGTATTATCTACAGTATAGTTACAGATATTCATACGAATGTTGGATCACCGCCTTTGAGCAAATCCCACGTTTCTTCATTTTTCATTACTGTATATTAACCCTGCAACGAGGACAATATCATCAATAACAAAACATAAAGATGATTCAAACTTTTCGATTTAATTAACACCAACAAAGTAATCTTAATTGTGTTAATTTTACCATTTGAGTGTATTGAGGGTGCATTTAGGTGAATCAGTATCAAGCTTGTTCAAGCTAACGCCGCCGCATCTCAAATTAACGGCGAGCATTCCGATCTTAATTCCTGCGACACTTAATCCAACTTTCGTCTTCGCAACAACGTTAATCACCAATTCTTTGCTCTGAAATTTCCCCGCGAGTCTCTTAGATAATCCTCTCTCCACGACCTGATTCTTCACCGACGTCTCCACTTTCACGCTCGTCGAGTTCTTCGGACCTTGTCGGAATCCATTGATTGCCGTCTCTCCCATTCCGGTCTCGTCGTTACCCGTACCAACGCTCATTTGCACGTCGGTGTTTCCGTAGTAGAAAACGAGTTTCGTGTTCGGGTTTCTCATCTCCACGCGCGCCACGGCGGTGGCGGAGAGCGACGTGCCGTCGGGATCGTCGGAGAGTTTGAAACCGTCGAGACGGAAAGAAGCGAGGCTGAAGGTTGGGAGCTTAGGATCGAACCAGAGGTAGAAAACGGCAGTTCCGACTAAGAGGAGGAAGATGAAGAGTACTAGAGTAATGCAGATGCAACAACAACAGAAACGACAACAGCCTCTGCGTTTTTTCTTTGGTCGGAAAGAAGAAGGCATCCCGGCGGTTTTTCTCATGGGTTGTTGTGGTCCGGCTGCGATCGGTGGTGGTGGAGGAGGAGGAGTCGACATGTTTGGATCTCTGTAACCTGGTGGTTTTTGAAGAACCGGTTTCATCGGATAATCTGCCATTTATTAATTTCACCTCTCTTTGACGATCTCCTGAGGAGAAATCTTGACGATCGAATCAAAAGAAAAATCGAAACAGAGACCTGAGGAGAGAAATCTTGAAATGGAGAGAGAGAGAGAGAGAGAAAAAAAGTTTGTGACTTTGTGTTGTGTTGTCGCATATGGAAGAATGGGTGAGACGTGAGGATGAGAATTCGTTTGAGGCCGAGACTCACGCGCGCCGTTTTTTAAATGGTCCCTCTTTTTTCTCTTCTTCCCACATTTACCCTTCGGTTTTTTTCTCTCTTTCAAATCCTATATATACTCAGATATACATGAGCAGATGTATATATTAGGTTCGATCAAAGCTGATAATAATAATATGGAACCAGAAAAAATGTTCGAGTTAAATGAAATATTAGAATCACTAACTGTAATCAGAAAAACTATATATATAAATTTAATCATTATTTTCACCGTTATTATGTTATTCTGCATATAGTTAGATACAAGTATATATACAACGTAATAATAAATTATCAATATTTGAAAGAAACAAAATGCTATAATTACCCACCGGGCTAATCATGATTTATACAAATACTGATTTGCTTGAATTTGGAGCCAAAATAAAGAAGAAGATGTATACTTGGGAGACTGATAGATTTTAACTGTAAATCTCTCAAGATCTATCTCTGTAAACTCTCTTTTCTTATTGAATGATGAAGAACACTTCTTGATACCGTATATGTATCTGTTACATACTCATCTCGTATGCTAACAGAATACAACTAAGCTCATAGCGCTTTACAACATCAAAAAGGCATAATCTCTTTGTGAACAGTAATTACGTATTTATACTAAAGTTACTCCCACTCTCTTCTCACGCGTTCTTCCCATGCTCTGGCTCATCCTTCTTCAATCTCTTCTCATTCAACGGCCTATCAATACCCCTCCCTTTAAGATGACGCTTGCCCTCAAGCGTGA
This sequence comes from Eutrema japonicum, assembly GCA_030161315.1. NCBI lineage: Eukaryota > Viridiplantae > Streptophyta > Magnoliopsida > Brassicales > Brassicaceae > Eutrema > Eutrema japonicum. Next base: position 53,568,664 of record BSQW01000003.1, on the reverse strand, counting down.
AGGAAATATATTGGTGGAGCATATAGAGAAACACAAAAACACAACCAAAAACCACTCTATAAGATCTGAAACTGATTGTTGTATCTTAATTCTCCATTTATGCTTTACTACATACTTCACTTCACCAAGACTAATCTGGTTCATTCCTCTTGCAACGAAACTCAACCACATCATGCACATCATCATGTTCCAGCTCTGAAATGTACTCTTGTTCTGCCCCACTCTAATTGCAGCAACAATATATTGCCAAAGGTGTTGGACCTGTCGAAAATGTTGAAATAAAATCAGCATCAGCCAATGGTTCTGTCCAATGTGTTGCAGATTTGTGTCCTCCCAGAAGCTCAAAGTCTGGAGGCTGAGTCTTGCCACGTAAACTTGTCCAGCTTCAACAATGTGACGCATATCTAGTAACAACATTGCTTTGCCAATTCTCTTCAGCAGCCCGACGTAGCAGCAAGCTTCTGACGTGCGCGTAGCAACAAGCTTCTGATTGTGTTGTCTCATCATTCTCAGTTTATCAGATTTGTATTTGAAGTGCCAAGACTTGCAACACTTCCTCTTTAATGCTCTTAGCTTTGGCCTGTTCTTAAACCGAAAAATGGCCAGCATCAACAACACAAGTTATGAAACTTTTTTCACTTTTGCAGCCTCGTTTGCCATCTCATGCACTTCCCACGGAAACGAAGACATGTTGTATTGTTGCAGGTGCTTTGTTCTTCCAACAATGCGATACTTAAAAAACATTCTCCTGCCCATGCTATTTTCCAGCCACCCGCAAACAATCGTCTTTGTACCATTGCCAAATTTCTTGGGAGATGGAATATTATGCAGCTCCCTTTGTGCAAGTCCAGCTTGTAATATCAGAGTAACAACAAACTCTCTGCAATTTTCCCACGTCATATAACGGTCTGGGATGAGTTGTGTCATGGCTCTGAAATTCTGCAGCAGCCTCATAATGTCCTTACTGTGCATTCTTCTCTTGAGTTTCTGTTGTTCAAATTGTGGTTTGAATTTTAGCACCTTCGTGCACTTGTACTTGAACCTCCAGGATTTGAAGCACTTCACTTGCTTCGTCTTAGTTGTGATGTGTTCAGTCATATGAACCATATTGTCATACATCTGGGGTGCAGCATCAAGCTTTGAGATTCTTGTCCAATTCTGATACATCTCGACACTTCTTCAACAGTAAACACATTGATCTCCAGACTTTTCGTTGGATTTCTCTCCTCAAATGAAACCAGCTTGGTAAAGTGACATGGCTGCAACAAGGAATATACACCAGAAGTCGCATAGCTTTCTTCCCCATTTGGTGAGTCCATCTTCTCCACCACTTGTATTGTTGAATTGTCATAAATTTGAGATGCTTCTGGACTGTCCTCAATTATTAAACTCTCAGTTTGCTGAGGCTGTAGAACACAAGTTGTTTCTAAGTGTGAAGCTGGTGTGTCGTGTGAGTCATGCTTTAGTATCGAATCTGTCAACTCCAAAGAAGTAAGAGATTCAACTGCACATCTCGAATCTTTCGTTTGAGCAATCTCAGGAGGTGATTCTTTCTTTTGCATCAATTCTGGTGGAGCACAATTCTGGACTGGTTCAAATCGAGCCAGCAATCGATGCTTAAAGTCAGTCCAATCTAGGAATTTCGTTCTGCACATCTCCCGTCTGAACCATTGACGTGCAGCTCCTTCTAAGCAGAAAAACACAAGGTCTAGTTTGGCTTCATCTCCATCTTTACCGATTCTAAAGAACGCCTCCACTTGCACAATCCACACAGACGGATGTGTGCCATCAAATAATGGCATCTCAATCTTCGGAAATACAGTCTCGTTATTGACTATATCCAAATTCCCAGATCGATAACCTAGTTGAGGATCATCCCGATTTTGTTCCAAGGAGAAGCGATTTACCTGAAATTGCGTTTGTAAAGATTCTGGTGCTTTTCGACTGCGCGAGCCACCATCGAATTCCTGAAACTGAGCTTGGGATGACTCATGCATCTCCAACGATCGCACTCCGCCATCGATGCGAGGAGGTAAACTCGATCGTTGTTGAATCGCCAATAAAATGGAATCGAGCTTCGCATCAATGGAATCGAGCGTCACATTAATGGGATCGAACTTCGCATCATTGGATTTGAGTTCCGCATCGATCTCTAACAAGCGAGCGTTGACATTCGTCTTCGATTCACACAGTCTTCGTCTTCGCGTGAAGCCTCCTTGTGAAAATTCCAATTCCGCCTTCATCGCCGATGTAACTCCGCCGCTATCGTCACTACACTGCTCGGACACAAGATTCGTCATCTTCGCTGGATCGATCACGTCACGACGCACCATTTGATAGATTCTAACTGTAAATCTCTCAAGATCTATCTCTGTAAACTCTCTTTTCTTATTGAATGATGAAGAACACTTCTTGATACCGTATATGTATCTGTTACATACTCATCTCGTATGCTAACAGAATACAACTAAGCTCATAGCGCTTTACAACATCAAAAAGGCATAATCTCTTTGTGAACAGTAATTACGTATTTATACTAAAGTTACTCCCACTCTCTTCTCACGCGTTCTTCCCATGCTCTGGCTCATCCTTCTTCAATCTCTTCTCATTCAACGGCCTATCAGAGACCTTGCTCATAAAACACGTTTCTGGTTCCGTTCCATGCATGGAGACTTTCTCTGCTTCAAATTGTTGACTATAGATCCATCAACAATTTAAGTCTGTAGATTGGGAATTTGGGATAGATGCTGATCATTTGTGGGTTCAAATTCCGGAATGTGTTTGATTTCCCCAAGTCTTAGTTTCTATCTGATTGTCTTCAAATTTGCATCAAACAATTTCCTTGTGATTACCACTGATCCCTTTATGGAACGTCTGCTATTCATGTCCGAAGATCCCCAACACCGTAAGTTGTATTTATATATTGTAGCTGAAAATCTACTATGTTATTAGCTTTATACTTATATATATGGTGCTGCTCCCAATGTTGCTAAACTGGGATACTGCTCAAGGAATCAGATGAGGAATATTGGGTCACAAGAAGACCATTACATCGCTCTGTAAAGCAACCGATGATTCTCATTTCCTTACATGTTCACTAGAGAAAACTGCAAAGGCATGTTATGTGTTCCTTTCTTACGACAAGGTTAGTGTTACAATAAGAAGCTTTTACTTGAAATTTGTAACTTGGAAAATAAATGTGTATAATTGTGTTTGGTGTGTGAAAGGACGTTTTGGACCTATAAATGCCTTGGCATTCAAACCTGATGGGAAGAGGTAACACTAACCTTGTTCAATCATGTAACACTAAACCCTCTCATGATGCTTTAGTGTGTTAATGCTGAGTTTTTTCTTCTTCTTGTTTTCGAAATTTATTTTCCAGTTTCTCTAGTGGTGGTGAAGACGGCTACGTGAGGTTGCATCACTTTGATTCCGATTATTTCAACATCAAGATGTAAATCTTTTTGAAAAACACTCTCAATCCGGATTTTTGTTTTCTTCTTTCTCTCGCTTTTTAACGTTATCATATATTTTTACGTACGACAAATATTTTTGATGATACTAAAACATGAAGCACGAATTTTGGCCGAATCTTTAATTTCTAAATTTCCAAGTTTTCAGTTACAAGTCAATCAACCTGTGCAAGCTAAAGAGATTTGGGATTTTCACTGATACCAAAAGAAAGATATCAGACATATACTACAAGAATCTCCTCCAGTTACCCCAATCACCGGTCACTCGTGGATTCATGCAGATGCAACGAGAAGATGTCTCTAAAGTTACAAAGTTGCTCACAGAATACCTTAGACAGTTTGAAATTGCGATTGATTTCGATGAAAACGATGTCGCGCACTGACTTCTCCCAAAAGAAGAAGTCGTCGACAGTTACATAGTAGTAACCCTTGGCACATCTGATGTCAATGACTTCTCCCTTATGTCTTCGGTAACTTGAACAATATACTAAAAAAATGGTGTATGAATCTTGATAGCTGCATTGTAGAAGAATAGTTTTATCGAGAATAGTAGTCGGTTCAAATTTTTTTGATGCCCTATACTAAAAAAAAATGCTTATTTTCATATGTATTTATTAATCTCGTTTGAAGTGTTTATGGAATACATTAATAATATATCATATGTAGTGTCATGATTAGGTTCATAGAGTGCGATTGTTATTAAAAAAAATCAAAGTTTTGTCGAAACGTACAAAAATAGTGCGCTGCTGCAATGTTATTCGAATTCAAACCCGTATAATACAAACAAAAAATGATAAAGAAATTTCGAAGACAAATTTTTTTTTTCTTTTTTTTTTAAAATGATAATTTGAAACTCTAATCGGTGGCTTCACATGCTTATACTTCAGATCGGTTCTGATGAGTGCAACTAGGTGTATGATGTGCGCGGAGTAAGACGACAAAAGTATATGCGCATCTGTCAACAACAAAAGTATGAACTTGTTCCATTAGCAAACCCACATTTATACTTGGAAATGTGAAACATACATAAAACAAAAACAATATACCATTATCAATGAGTTAGTTACTCCATACCAGTCTTATGTTTCTCTTAAGTTCTTGGTTATTATGCCTTGACACATTTAACTATTTGGTAGGCTGGTAGCTTCTTACAAAGATTGAGTTGTATTAGTCACTGTGAGATTATCTCACCTCAGTGCTGGTTTCATTTTTCAATGGGTCTCACGTACGACTAATACTTTTGATGATACTAAAACATGAAACAAGAATTTTGGCCGAATCTTTAATTTTTGAGTCTCTTTTATAAAGTTCCAAGACTAGTATTATATTACATTTTCAAGTAACATTGCAGATTTTAAATGGACATTTGTCTTCTTTCTTTTTTTTTTGAAAAAAACTTATTTGATTTATTTTCAATGAGTAAAAGAGGAAGAAAAATAAGTTGGATTGTACACGAAACATTAAAAAAATATTAAAAAAGCTTCGCAAAGCAACAACACCGATCTGAGAGATCTCTCTCATAATATTACATCAGGTCTAAAATGCAACAAAGGAAGCCATCTATTTGAAATAAAAATAAAAAGCCTCTCTATAGTAACAACCACCACAACAGCAAATTTTCATCTGGAGGAAAAGCTCATCTTTCTCCCTCTCTTCTATACTATCTATCAAGTTTTCTGCAATTAGCGACACTTGTTTTCTTTGTTTATGTCGACAAATTAAGTAGAAATCGATACCCGAGTGTTATGATCGAACATTTGTTAGCTCGCAGCTACTGCATTAGCTCGAGGCTTCGTATCGAGCAGTTGATGCAATTTGGTGGTAGAGTTAGAATCATTGTCTCCTTGGTTCTTGTTCTTGTTCTTGTCTCCAGTTCCTGAGTTCTTAACTCTAGACAACATATTCTCGGAGACTTTCTTTTCGGGTTCGGAACTTTTCAGCTTGTCCTGCAACCCAACAAAAAACCCGCCATATTTTAAGAATATGATAACGCGCATTGAGAATTGAGGAGGATCACTGGTTAGTCAATGCTTACTTACCAGCAAGGTTGCATTTGCTCCTCTTAGTTGATCAGATTTCTCATTTAGTTGGTTTAGTTCAGATCTTAATGCCATGTTTTCGGCTGTTAAGGCTTCGACTTTCCGAGCAAGTTCTTCAGTCTCGGCCTTAAAAAGTAAAAACAAGGAAATACGAAAGTATTAATAGATTTTTAAACCTTGTGGTGAGATGATTCACACCAATAAAAGAAATATCACAAGAGCTTCACGTTCTCTTTTATTAGCCAAACCTGTTTCCTTAATCTTGACCTTCTAGCAGATTCTCGATTAGACTGTTTTCTTCGCTCCCGTTTCAGTTCTCTCTCGTTCTGGAGGGAAAAAAATGGATACTTGTAAGGGAAATGGAACATATTAGCTCGACATTCGGGTGCGTGGAAGATCAAAATAAGTCACATGGGTACCTGAAACCAAGTTTCAGGAGGAACCATGGCTAAAGATTGTGACATGAAGGGGTTGGAATTTGCACTTACACCAGGAGAGACTATAGCTCCAGCTCCTTGGACAGGTTGTACGCCGTTATCACCACTTGACGGAGAAACAGAACGAAATGAGCAAGATTGAACCAAATGTTTCCCATCTGCTGCTGCACAAAAAAAAAAAACCAATGAAAAATCCAACATTCACACCGAATCTAACTCTTGGGGACATGCAAAAGGCTATACCTTTTGTTGGAGTTCCCTCTCGACTTCGTTTAAGTTTCGGTTCATCTGCCTGGAAATATGCAAAAAGGTTTACGCTTTAGACCATTGCGGTATTGGGTTTGGCGCATTGCGTATGGAAACAAACAATAGCTGGGAATACGAGAGACATTACCCCAGTCGTATTCCCATCACTTCCATCAGTAGAACCTTCCATTTCTGAGCTGTTACGTGAGCGTTTATGTTCCTCAGCGTTATTTTCAGTATTCCCATTTCCTAGAGACATAGCAAGGCCATCAAATTCTTTCAGCTTCTTCATCAGCCCATTGTCTGTGTTGCCCGTAGATTTAGTAGGAGTGTCGATGCTCAAATGCATCCCCGGCTGCCATTTATAAGGACCCATCAAACGCGAGCAAAACCATTACACAATCCATGATGAATCAAACTAGCTATACTACTTACAGGTGTTAAAGGTGGACCCTTTTGACCTTGAAGATGTGATCCCTATAAAAAAATTTGAAGTCAGTCACTTGATTTTCGGATAAAAGCTCAACGAGGATTTGTTATAGCTACCGAATTATTTACCATGTGAATTCCGGGATGAGCGTAAACTCCCCCTCCATGCGGGTAAACCGCTGCGTAGGGTGTTCCATATGGTGACATCATATGCTAAAAGATTCCAGACCAAAAACACCGATGATGAATCGTTTTCTTAATCTTAACTATATATTTGCATCAAGATTATTAGTTTTAAATACCTGAGGATTCCACATGTAAGGAGGAGGAGGATGACCAGATGCAGCCATAGCTGAATTGTAATAAGGAGGCATTGCAACTCTCGGACCATAGTAAGCCTAGCAAGAAACATAACCCACATCATGGATCATCAATTCATCATCATAACTGGAGGGAGACAGTAAAAAAAGACTAACCTGCATAGCTGCCCAATCAGGGTAGACATGAACATATGTTTGATCCTGTCAATACACATCAAGCAATTTTAAGAAACAAGAACGTTAATTTGACTCCAAGACAAGAACGTTGACTTGGGATTATGGTTTTGAAACTGTTCAACATACCGCAGGTGAAGATGGTTGATCCGATTTGGTACGCTCGCTGTTTCCCATGGTTTAAAGTTTCCAACTCAACAACAATGGGCTCCTTCTGCGGGAAAAAAAAAAGGTTGATGTGTGAGAAAGAGAGAGAGAGAGGGGTAGAAACGTCTTTCTACCTACCATCCTATGTTCAGAAAACTTTCAGGAAGGCAAAGGGAATCAACAAAGTGGATATTAATGGACAATTCTACCCCTGAAACAAATCACATGCACACAAAAAATAAGCTCTGTTCTTCTCACCGCTTTTGCTGTTTAAAGTTCTAAATGCAAATGAAAACTAATATAAAAAAAAAACGTAAGGGTAAATAAAAGGCAAAGTCTTTCGCAAATCCTAAGAATTATCCCAAAACAAAGAAGACCAATGAATGATGAATCTCTAAAACAAAAATCTTCGAGCAAATAATCGGTTTGTAGGGTCTTAAGTTTTGAAATTACCTCCAAAAATCCGAAAAGATGTTTGCTAGCTATCTCAGAAATCCAAATCGTGAATCCGAAACCTTAAGAGCAATTAAACGCATTCCAATATCTCTCTCTATTTTTCTCTCTCTAAAAAACCAGAGCGAAAAAGAGTTCAGTTTTTTTTTTTGAGAGGGAGGAGGGAGAGAGAGAGAAAACGGAGCGCCAAGGCGATGAACACGTCATTAGACACGTGTCATGCGAATATATTACAGCGTAAAACTACGGTGGTGTTTGATGAGTTGGCTCATAGAGTTTCGTGCCAGCCATTTGTGTTTCCCTTCTCATGTCATCTTTACCGTACACGTGTTCGATTACGAGTTGCTCTACGCATCCGTCATGTGAGTTACGTGGTCCGTCCGTTTATTTTCTCAGATCTTTTTTTTTTTTAGTTAAAAGGATTTAAAATTCGATATTTACCGTAGTGTATAAATCCTGTTCAAATCCGTCACCACATCACTGAACTGAAAGTCATTTGCAACTTGAAGTTTTTAACTTCTGATTTTTATAAATAACCTGTTAATTTGTGAATAATTATTTCTGGTAGATAGAGAATAGTTTCCCTTACATTACATTACATAAAATATCAATCATTTTTAAGTTATATACCATATTTGAAAAACTTATAAAATAAATTTTTTTTTTTAATAAGAAAGTGCAAAATATTTACTATGGCATGAAACATATTAACTACTCCCTCTGTATCAGAAAGATTGTTGTTCTGGATTTTTCACATATAACTTTAACTAATCATTTTTTTCTTTTTTTGTTTGATTAGTTGAATATACGGTTTAGTTTCCAAAAAAGATTAACAAGAAACAAAAAGATTTCGTATTTTACTTAAACATGAAATTTAACTTTTCACTTTTTCTCCCTAAATGCTATAATTAATTAATCTTATAAAACGAAATTTAATTAATTAACCAAGTGATCTTGTAAACAAAAATGCATTAATTACAATGCAGAACATCAATTTTTCTGATACAAAAATAAAAACTTAAAACATCAATTTTTCTGATACGGAGGGAGTGGAGTACTAATTTGGGCATGTTAATAAAAAATATTTGATAATGGTTGGTAATCATATGGCAAGATTGGAATATGATTAGAGGGAAGGGACGTCGTGGTAAATCTACACACGAAGAAAAGACGTTTGACTAATTTGTATCTCCGACGCGGAGAGCACTTCTGTCCACCAAACTCAAGATCTGGACCGTCCATCTTTACCACCGATTCAAATGTTCCAAAGGTGCCACGAGACGACCCACGTGTATGGCCACGTTTTTGCCATCATGGAAGATCAAAATTATAACACTTTTTATTTCCCTTCTTTATTCTTCAAAAAGAAGAAATTAGGACCCACAATTCCGACAACTGGTTCGAATCCAACGGCTGGGATAAACAAATGATCCAACGGATGAGAAACAAGCCACGCCAGTTTAGTAGTATTGGCATCTAGAGGTTACAAGGGGCCAACGAGGCTTTTACGTTGGCGTAAAAGAGCTTCTATCCACGAAGTGGTCCCTACATTACGAAATGCGACTCACATGGACGTATCTACGTGTCTATTACTGATTGTCTGGGCTCTTTATATATACAGTAGTACACAGAGACCAGAGCATAATTCTACTGAGGTTTTCGGGGACGTAAGCGAAGGTGAACACCACGTCAGATGTGCATGTGGACCGTTGATCTAGTTTTGGAAAATCGACGGTGATGCAGCTCTAACGCCGTCTCGAGTAAGAAAAAAAAACGTGTGTATATAATTATATATAACTCGAATCATCTGACGTGGCATTCAATATTGTAGTGGGGAAAAAAAAAAGAATTATTATTGCTACGTGAGGCCGAAGTCAGAAAAGGAGATTTAAATCGAACGGTACAAACGTGTCCCCGACAAAATGACGTGTCCGTCTGGTAAGCGGATAGTCTTACTTACGCATTTATGTGGGACCGCAAGTGACGAGGACTCGATTCCTCTACCTGATTTCCCGAAACTACCCTTATGACTTTTCACTAATTCCTAGACCTACCACTCTGGCCGCATTGTTTGAACTTTGAATATAGAATCCTCTTATGTTCACACACTAAGCAATAAGCTTTAGCATTACGACATCGTTTTCGAATATTTTACGAAGTGACTGTAGTAAGTAGGTCCCAGAGCCCATATGTAGTAAGTGACAGTAGTAAGTAAGCCAAATCTCTGGCTAGGCCCAATCTAATTTCCCCCGTCAAGTAAGGCCCCATTTAATTTCACCCGTCGAGTAAGGCCCAAAACCTTGGACTAAAAAGTTCAATAAAAACAGAGCCAAATTAGTGCAGATTGAAAAGTTAAAAATCCAATCAAATTTACATTCTTAAAAACCTTACTTTTACTGCTCCGTAGGCAATTACAAAAGACACTCGTGGTTAGTGACTTAGAGCTGCTACATAAAGAGATAATACAACTTATACATGGAGATTGAGAGAGAGAGAGTATAGAGAAATTGTTCAGTGAAGGTCTGTGGGTCGTTTAATGGTGAGCTCAGCGCGGAGATGGAGAATGCCATTAATGAAGTATTGACTGTCCTCCGCTATAAACGAAGTCCAAGGAATCCCGAAAAGGTTTCTGTAACCAACCGCTTTCCCACCAGTGAATGTGTAGTTCCCTTTGTATTTGCTTACGAAACCCTGCTCTGTTTTCTCTCTAGCCGCGAATTCATAGTCCACACCAAAACTCACAGCTCCTTTCTCTTGCATCCCAAGGAAAAGCCCAAAGCAATGGAACGAGCTTTGCTGGTCCATGTTGCAGTGCGCCGAGAGGAAGAAGCCTTGACCTCCTAAGTGGAAGGCCTGAGAATAGACTCTCCCCGAAGGGAATAATCCTGCGCATTCATCTCGCTTCAAGTCCAGGTACACTACACATTGCGGGCGAGGAAGCTCAAACTCGACAACTTTTACAGGTCTGTATTTGTAGGCCCTCTCTATGAAACGGCGGTTCATGGAGTCTGATCCTTCAGAGGCTAGAATTCGTTGCCTGTGAGGGGCTTCTGCTTTGAAGAAGAGCGCTTCTATAACTTGCTTTGATGCTACTTCATGCTCAAAGTCACTGCAAGTTAGTACCTTTTTCAGTTTCCGGCACGTCATGTATGGGAAGCGGATGTAGAGCGCAAGGCGTGAACCTAGGATCTCTCTACGGTCTTCCAATGAACTGTACTGTCCCCTTGCCCATTTCAACACAAAATCATAAACAGCGTCCTCAGAAGCAATTTGGAGATCATCGCTTGATAGTATCGCCTCTATTCCAGCCAATGGTAAGGCCATAACCTCCTCCTGAAACCTGAACAGAAATGGTAACACATGAATACAAGAATTTTACAACACACGAGTAAATGCATTTCAAACCATCGGAGTCTTACTTGGTAATATCCTTGTAGCGGGAGGCAAGGAACTGCTTTGCTGCATCGGTTAGAGGTTGGACTGCTTCAGCCATTAAAACACTGGAGGGAAGCTCAAGATAGAGCAAAGCGGAATCGGGGGTCATAGGCATATTGCGGAGAAGTCTACTGCAATACCGCATGCAGGAAGCAACCTCAAACTTGTCAGCAGCCATAAGCACATCTAATAAAGCAGGTGCTGTTGTGACATTTAGAGAGTTGCTATACATAAAGTTTAAAAGCTCCATCAAAGCACCTTCCTCTGCCATACACATAAAAGCAGAGCATGCAAAATCAAAATTGTGGACTCTTAACACTGACTCATGGATACAAAATAACATATATGCAAATAAAAGTCAGTAACTCATGGATATAAAAAGGGATGATTTTGCAAAAAGGAATAAAGAATCCAAAAGAAAGCTAGCAGAGAGTTGGAGCCAACAAGACGAGATTGAAAAGAAGAAAAAAAAGCAGAAATGAAGCAAAAGCTTGACTTGAATTGCCGTACCTTGTGCACTAATTCTGAGGGTTACATGTCGTTGTTCTGATTCCCTCATTCCATTGGAGAACAGCTACAACAAGAAGCAAATGATAGTGTTACGTGCGAGCAAACAACAAGGATATAGAAGAAGAAAAAAAACTGTTAATACCTTGTAGAAGAAAGGGCTTTTTGCAGCTAAGATAGGAGAGCTAATATGCAGTTCTTTAACTCTAACAACAGTAGAATGGTCCATTCCCCAGCTTGGCTCGCTAGATGCATCATCGTCACCTGGAAAAGCATTTTTAAACAAAGCTAGAACGTTTTAGACAAGTTACCTTAACAAAAAAAGCCCTTTTGGAAGTTTTAAACGTATAACAAACCAAAACACAATGACTCGAGAGAAGCTGTGAGATTTAGAATGCAATACTTGATCAAGTACCTGATAAAGCCTCTTCCACCATTGCCTCTCCTTCGTCGTCAAGATTATCACCACCAGGACAATCATCCATATCAGGTTGGTTGTTATCGGTTATAATCTGCTCTTCAGCACATGCCACAATGTCTGAAATCGTAACTGGAAATGCAAAACATATTAAGTTTCATGAACAATAAAACTCATATAAACCTGAGAGGAGAGACCAAAAGCCAAAACCCCCTAAACCAAGCAGAAGAACAATTCTATTAAAAAAAATCAGATGCGCATTTCAACCTACAGATACAAAAAACCCCTAACACGTACGATTCCTATATCATTATTCATAAAGAGGATAAAACGTACCACCATTGTCCTTCTTGTTATCCTCTCTTCTCCTCTTGCGATGCCGAGCCCAATCGGCAATACTCGTACAGCCTTCACCATCAGACCTAGAATCCAAAGGCCCACCCATGATCTCGATCCGGAGCAAACGGTCGGAGAAGTTACTGTCATTGAAAGCGAATCCGAAATCACCTTCGGAGGACGAACCATGGCGAGAGAAATTGGAATCCATCTCCGTCTTAGGGTCAAATAGATCGGTGTTATTGGAACCTCTCATCCTCCTTTTTCGAAACCCTCTTTCCGTCTTCTCTCCGGCGAAAACCGAGCAGATGAATCGGGAAAAAAGGGGTCAAATTCGAAAATGGATTTTCGAGGAACGAAATAACAAACTAACCCCAAATAGAGGATGAACAAGAGCTCAAGAGAGCTGGTCCAAGTTGAACGGTTACGGTTACGGTTACAGCTCGGTGACGAATCAAATAAATGAATGGCTTACTTCAAGGAAATAGCTTCTCTGTAACTTACCTGTTCGTTACTGCCTAACTAATAACCGTAGTAATGTTTTGAATGTATTTTTGGAATTTCGACTTGTAGCTTCATTTGGAATTTCAATTTTTATATATGAATAAATTTTAATATTTTATTCAAGTTATAAAAAAAGAGGTTTTAAGTTTTGTATTTTGTTTATCAAGTTTTATCGGTCCAGTGTATTTGAATTAGAAGCAAAAACTAAAATAAAAAGAAACACCACAATATTTTTTTTATTATCCGAGCTATAAAAAGCTTACTTTGGGGAGGTTTAGTATTTAGTTTAATTAGAAGAAGAGAACACAGAGATTGAAATTTATTTGTGTTGATCTGGTAATATGCAATAATTAGGATTGTAATTGGTTGGAAAGCGTCAAATTTGGTAAGAAGACAACTCGTCCAACGAACGGCAATGCCTAATCTCGTTAAATATTCGTTGGGAATCGAATGTCTAATTTGAAGTTTCTTTTTAAATAGATTAACTAGTTCAACGTTTTACAGCCTTTATTAATTAGATTTTGACATATTACATGATGATTGGGTTTTATAGACACAAATTTGGACTAGTTTTTATCCCCAAAAAAAAAAAAATTTGGACTAGTCTCCGGTATACACTTCTTCGTAGGCCAACACATGACATTGACAAACCAATTGACTGTATTGTCACTAGAAGTAAACCGTATGAACATAAACGAATTAATGTATACACTACAGTCAAACGAATTCATATAACAGTTGACAATTATATATTCTCAAACAAAGCAATCGAGATGATTTCAATCTGATTGAACTTGAACCTTTTTCTTGTATCGTTCTTGTAATAGGAAAATATATTGAATAACCCATTTCGATGATATTATTAAATTTTAATTAAGTTAGATGTCCCATTCTAAACTAAGATGTGTTTATTTCGACACATGTATTTATTTTAACAAATTAAAAAGAATACCATAAGTAGAAGTTCCATTACCTAAGTGGTTTACCAAATGATTCATTAATGCTTGTAGACCAAGATGTTTGGGATTTGATTCCCGACAAACTTACAAGTAAATTTTTAGCGCTCTAAGTAGAACCGTTCATCGTGATCGTGAATACTTGTTGTGGAGCGAATAATATTATACGTTGTAAAATTGTTTTTGTATTAGTTTTCATAATTTATACTAGTGTTAAAAAAAAATAACATATGAAAATAAATGTTGGCAGAAAGAAAAAAAGGACCATTTTAATCTATAGGTTAGGTACAAAAACAGACATACACATGTAAATTATCTTCTACCAAATCAAACGTAGGAGTATTAAATTTAGACGAAACTAAACCAGAAATGCTTATTAGCCAAACACTATAAATTTTAAATTGAATACAAGCAAAGGATATCGAAACACAACAGCCAATATATACTCTTGCATAATAAAAACATACTCTTACATTAAAGATTAACAACAATCACAAGACTTAATGGAACTACGTAGAGATATTAATGTAAATAAAACAACCAGCATTAATGATTAATACATAGTTGTTCGTTTTAATTAATTCCCATCGATATAATAAACAGCATTCATATCATATTTTGAAACTGGCACACTACATCTTCCCACACCAAACAACATTAATGGCGCTACGATGCAACCATCAACCAAAAACACCTACAAATGAACAAATCAAAATGAAACAAGTAATCATTAGAGAAAACCAAGTTGTTTAAATTAAAAAAAAAAAAAAAACTGTTTGACCTCAGCTTTGAATATAGTTCAAGGAAAAAAAAATCCTTTATAAAAGTCCGACAGGATCTATAGTTAATGTCAAACATATTTACAAACCAAAAACTCAAAAAATATTACGTGTAAGTAGAACTTTCTTTAAATATACTGTGCATGTGCATATACATACAAAACGTAAAGACAAGAGAAAAAGAAAAGGAGCTCCCTTCAATCCAAACGAAGAGAAGAGAAGGAGAGAAGATCTAAGAGGCCATGCAAACCCCTTAAAGTGCGCATTCTTCAAGCTCTTAACCTACGCACTCACTAGGTAGGATCCATGAACAATTAGATTTCTGTTTTTATTTCCTTAAATCTTGTCCTCCTCGTTTTGGACGAAGGGAGCTCCTTTTGTGCTACACATGGAAAATTAACTAGTGTACGGAAAGAGTTTGATATAGTTTTACTACAAAACGATAAAAACAAAAAAAATCAAAAGAGTTGTAAGATTGTGATGGATTGATGAAGCTAATGAAGAAGAAGAAGAAAATTTAAAGTGGTTTATATAGACGAAATAGCAAAAACCCTAGTCCTACTTCTAGGGACGATTATGGGAAAAATGTTATAAAAATGGAAAAGCAGAGAAGGGAAAAAATGGCAGTAAATATTGTCATTAATTAGAGACTGGACATAATCTTGTTTGATAGATTCTCTTTTAATATATGGAAAAGGAAATAATAATTCTCGTTATTATTTGCATTATGACTGTAAATAATATTGAACGTTAAAATATACAAAAAAACAATAACTAAATCGTCCTTATATAGTTGAACCACAAATTTATGATATTGAAGAGAATCCATAAGGCTGATGGAGTTTGGTCAAACGCAATTACCGACACATCTTTGACTTGTCTATTTCATAATCAGTATTCTTCAATTTTGAAAGACTCTTTTGTTTTTAACTAGTCAATTAAAAAAGTCTAATTTTTACAAAAATATCACAAAAGGTAAGACATACATAGTATGTAGTTATATACATTAGATTTTTGTTTTCCAATTCAAAATGACAGAAAAGTTGACGGGATTTGTATTTATTGATATCATGTTACTATGTAGATTCAAATCCGATAAAATGTGTTTCCACTGTTGATTTTGTCACTTGGTCTGGTTTTTTGTAACAATTAACAAAAATTTAACCCTATATATAATAAATTATTTTCAACTAAATTTTACAAGCATGCACAAACCAGAGAATTACTTCCAACATAACACAGGACTTTGATCAAATGGCTCAAGCTTGAACCGGATGACTCGGACTCGGACTCGGCTCAGGTTTCAAAGAACGCAAACGTCGACTCTCTACACGAGCTTCCATCAGCTTATCCTTCAGACTACGAGTTTCCTCTCTCCCCATCATATTCACATTCCTCGGAAGAATCTTCGAGAAACTCTCATGATCATCAACATTCCTTGGACTAGTCTCTGGATGAATCTTGTCTCCTTCCGACGACATAGATAGATTAACAACTTGATCCGACCCCTTAAGCTGCAACTTGTTATCTCTTCTTGTTCGCTTTTCAAGTTCTTTCAAGCAAGCCCTTTGATGCATAGAAGCTGATTCATCTTGTTTTGCCCTCAAGTCACTTCCTTTACTTGAATGTGATCTTTGCTTCTCCTTAGCTCGCAGAAATATTTCAGTATTGAAACCTAACTTGCGCGATATTAAATCCTCTTTATCACCTTCCTCTAGCTTCATTTGTAACCTCTGATCATTCCACACTTCTGCAATCTGAACAATCACTTTATCACTCACCGGAGACTTATTCCCAATCCGTCTCACCTTATCTTCATAATCTTTAACCGCTTTAGCAAACTCATCGCAGAGATTTTCCACAACGGCGCGTTCCTTTCTCTCTTTTTCAAGATCTTTCAAAGCTTTTGTTAAACAATGCTTTGCTTCACAAAGCTCACGTGTTAGCTTCCGGTGCATACTCTCCGACTTCTTTCTAACCTCCCTCTCTTCATCTAACTCCTTCTTTATTGACCGAAACACATCCTTTAGCTCTTCTTCTTCTTCTTCCTTTTTCTTCCATATTCGCCTATCGCTCTGCTTCTCCCGATGCTGCACTTCCTTGATCTCGGCTCTACATTCGTCCAACTCCATCTTTAGAGCTTTGACCAAAGACATATTAGCGGTATTCTGTTCTTCGAGACTCCATATCCGGTTTAGCACCTTGAGAAGCTTTGTAGAGGAACCCAAACCATAGCTACCAGACTTAGCCATTGAAGAACCAGTCTGACTAAACGCTGGCTTACGCGCCATAACCTACAAATACATTAAGCCAAAAACACACCAAATCCAGGTCAAAAACAATATTACTGAAAATGTTTTAGAGTGAACAGAGACTTTTTGTTTTTGTTTTGGATTTTCACCTCCAAGGAATTGTTGATGAAGCTTGAAGGAGGGATTGGTTGCAACAAGTCCCCATTTCTCTGGACCAGTCTATGATCATCAGTAGACTCAAGCGTTGCTGCAATTTGTCTCCTCAAGCTACCTCTACTTGGTGGCTGCAAATCAAAACTCAGTATATATATACATGATTTCTTTCTTCCACAAAACGTTCAATTTCTAAACTCAAACAAAACATGGCTCTAGTCTAGTAGACCCATCTCAAAGATCACAAGATTTGTCAGGTGAAAATTGTGCACAAATGAGATTTTCAGGTAGAATTTCCTCTAGACCCATCAAAAAGATCGTAACTTTGAGACCGTGAGATTTGTCCGGTGGAATTTGTGCAAAGATGTAAGAATTTTCCGGTGGAATAACCTCTAGACTCACCATAAATATCACAAGTTAACGACCCACCCACTAATTAAGATTAAGAAGACTAAAACCATACATAAACCCGCCAAAAAAGCGAATTAAAAAAAAGAGAGGCAAAATTGTTCACCTGATGATGGTGAAGCGGACTACCACAAGATGATTCCCCATCCGAATCACGTCGTCGACAACGTCGCAGCCCAATCGGTGGCCGGAATCGTTCTGTTTCCCACAAATCGGCGCACAATTTCCGGACGGAAACCTCCGAATTCATTAAAAACTCCTTGGTCTCGACTAAGGCGGAGGAAGCTCCGACTCGCGGCGGTGAAAGCTCGAGCCGCCACGTGGGTGGAGGAGTAGAAGGAGAAGCTCTTTTACTGTAATCACCCACCAAGAAACTTCGTCTCAGCTTTTTCTCCGTTTCTCCTTCTTCACAGTCTCTCTGCATCTCTCTTAGTCGCTCTGTTTCTCTCTCACTCTCTCTCAAACCCTTTAAATAACTCACAGGAGTTTTAATGGAGGATTGCCTTCTTCTTCTTCTTCTTCTTCTTCAGATGGGGAATGTCGAATTTGTGAGGCTGATTGAAAATTGGGATCTTTATGTTGTCTCTTGTTGGAGCCTACAGTTATGTCTCGACTCTCTCAAGTCGTCTCTCTGTTTCTATCTTCTTTTCCTTAAAATGTTCAGATCACAATGGGCTTATCCTTAAACTTGTCGGATCTTTCTTCATTATTATACAAAAACCCAAAAAACGTGATTTTCTTTGGGGTTTATCGTACGATGATTAATAGATAAATACAGCACATTTTATTACATTGTTTTATAAAGAATTTAGCACATCAAATTAAAAATAACATAAATAATTATGTAAAAATATATGTTTATCTAAAATAAAAATAAAATTATGTTTGTGTTTGCTATTTCTTATTTATGATTTAGTTTATTTTCATTAGAAAATGTTTTTGGATCTTTTTAATGATTTTGAGAATATTAAATTTGTATTATATTATCATTTTTAACTATTGGTGTTAAATTTAAAATAATTTTTTTAAAATGTGCAAATTTGGACAATTATTTTTAATTAATTTTAGGATATATTTCCTCTGCTTCTTTTTAATTGTCATTTTAGGATTTTAATTTTGTTTCATTTTAAGTGTCGTTTTACATTTTTAATGCAGATTTTTAATATATCCCTATTTTCCAGTTCATTAATGAGTGTGAACACATTATATAATGCATTAATAAGAGGCAAAATAAAAAATTGTATTATTTTATTAATATGTGTGAGAAAACCTTAAATGACAATTAAAAAAAAGGGTGGGAGTATATATTAAATTTAGTCTCTCCCAAGTCCTGACAGAGTTTACGAGTTAACTATGACGTTTTCTTCTTCCCAACAAAGCCTAAAGATTTTTATTTACTGCAAGGGAAAATATATCTCTCAGATACTCCCAGAGTCAGAGACAGAATATGCGTGTGAGATCTTTTTTACCCTTTTTGGTGTTTGAAACAGTTAAACTATTCAAAACATTTTTTAATGTGTGATTCTTAAGACATTCAGAATAATTTTTTTTTTGTTAAAGTAAACATTCAGAATATGGAAAACCTTTATAAGAAGATGGAAAATAATTTCTAATAAAAAAAAAAGACCCAACTTTTGACAGATATGCAAAGTGGGCGGATGACAAACCTTAAACTTTTTAAAAAATATATATTTTAATTGGTGCTAGTAAAATTTGGGGATTGAGAGTAGGCTAATAGAGTCATTATGAGGTTAAATGTGAGTTTTAAGAAAAAGAATTAAAATAAAAATCATTCGTATCAGAAATGAGACCATGCTTCAAGATTCCTGGTCCTTTTAATGCTACACTACAGCTCCGATGCTCATGCTATTATGACCACCACTGACACCATTTCCGATTTTCTGTTAACCATAGATTAAGTGAGAATGAGATTAGATCATTACTTACTCTTTCTTTTGCACATGTTATTATTACTTGTTTTTTGTTGTTGTTGTTGTTGTTATCGCCGTAATAAGAAAACACATAAGAGATCATGGAGATGAGTGTAAATGGCGTTGGGACGTGAAACGGGACCACAAGAGACTGAGTATTTGTGGGCTAATAGACAAAGAAACGTGAAAATGAGAAAGAAGAAAATGAACATGAAAAGGATGACTATGTCCGCACGAACCACACACTCATTGCCTTTCTCACAAAACAAATTTAAACGCTCCTTTGTTAAATGCAATGTTCTAAATTGTGCTAGCCGCTAGTCGGACGGTCGGGTTGGGTCTAGCACCTAACCCAAAAATCGAAGATTAATCGATGACTAGTTTTTGGATTTTTATTGACTTTTTAAAATATTAATTCATAAATTTATAAATTTATGACTTTTTAACATATTAATTTATAAATGTATGACTTTTTAATAATTTTTAATGAATTTTTAAGACTTTTAATAACTTTTAATGACTTTCTAACAATATAGTAAAACCAAATTAGAAATTTTTAAAATTTTTGTTAAGCAATAACTTTTTTTTTAAAACAAAAAAAAACTAAGCGGCCGCTTAGGCCAATTAGGCAGACGGGATGGATCTAGCGACTAATCGGGGAGTAATCGGAGCTAGGCGGGGATTTTTAGAACAGAGGTTAAATGTAACAAAAAGTAAACATGAAATTTACTAGTATGTGTTATGGATTATGGTCCCCTCTCCCTACAGTATAAATTATAAACTGCCCTTCTCATTTAGTCCATAACTCATAATCATGATGCGTGGATGATGAAAGTATTTTTTTGTTACTTCTTCTTAAACAACCACTTTAAGTATTTACTTGGTGTGGTGTCTGGTGGCGCTATGAACTTTCTTTATGAAATTACTAGCTTTAATATGGAACATTTAAAATTGTTAATAACATTAATAATTTTTTTTTAAAATAATTTTTATAATAAAATAAAAATAACAATTGAAATTACTACTAATGGGCAAATAGTAGACCACCCCCCCCCCCCCCCCCCCCAAAAAAGCTATTGGGCCGATTCTAGTATGGGCCCGCTTATTGAAAATCTCAAAGAGAAAATGCTAGTGGATCGCTGTTTCGGTATCAGAGTACGGAGAGATTGCTGAACAACAGGCCTAGCGGAAGATAGGGATTTTTCCCATCTAATATATTAAATCAGAATGCTATTTTGTGTCCAAACAGAAAAAAAGTAAAAATAAATCTATTATCTTCAAAGTTGATTTACTTAATACCAATTTTAATTACTGTTTTTTTTAGGTATTCTTTGTAATTATAATATATTTTTTACTAGCCATTATTATTACAAACAAAATAGATTTTCTGAGATTTCATCAACATTTACAAACAAAATAGTCATGATTAATAACAAAATATGTTTATTTCTAAATTTAAATCTTATTAATACAATGAGATTTATAATTGAATATTTTTCAAACTGAAAAATGAATATATTATTAATTAGATTTGCACAACCATAAATTTGATCATGCATATGGACAACATTCAGTTACTAATTCAGATTCAATATTTGTTATTTACATATATAAAATGATTAATATTTTAAGAATCACAAAATTTTAGAAATTGTTAATTTAGAATTAAATTCGAAATGCAAATCTAACTAATCTTGGTAAGATTGTCCATATTATGTTAATATTCTTTTATATTAATAAAGAATTATTAAAAAAACATTATCATAAAATCTAAATCAGAAATGTTTATTCTATTCAAATTCAAAATTAAGAATTTTACCACAAGTAAAATTAAAACATATACATTTTTTTATGTCCAAACATGAAAACCTTCATATTATGCTATATTTTACTTGAATAAGTACTATTCAAATTGCCAAACAAGTCAATTTTGTAAAATATTAATAAAAAATTATATTTAAAAACAATTCCAAAAATTCAAATTTTAATTTAGATTAGTTTGGATTTCCTTAAATATATGTTAGATTAATTATCAAAAATCACAAATCAGTTGTTTTTTTATAAAAATAATAAATCGGATATTAATTTAGATTTAATTTAAATATTCAAATTTAAATAATATTCTCATAATGACGGACATGATAAACGATATGTTATTGTATATTTTTATCATAATCAATCAGTCTAAAATTTTAAATATTTGAAATTAGGAAATATTTATATTATAAGGTAATATGAACGGGCGGGTTAGAATTATGTTTTTATAATCGCGGTCATTTTTGGATTAATATGAATGGAATAGTTAGAATTATGTTTTTATAATCACAGTCAGTGCCGTGCTTAGGTTTATAGAGGCCTAAGGCGAATTTTAAAAATGTGGCCTTTATTATAAAAAATAAACTATTTTTTAAAAGCTATAATATTGAAATGAAACATACAAAAATAATGATAATATAGAAATTCTAAATTACAATTTTTTTTACTTTTCCTACAAAATCATTTATCAAATTTACATATTCAAAATTTCTAACTAATTCTCTCTATAGATATGATAACCAAACTATTTAATTTTTCTTATAACAATAAAATGTTCAAACAAATAAGCTAAACACATATATTAAACTATATACATAAGCCTAAATTTGGAAAAAAATGTGGCCCTATAATTTTGTTAATTTTGATGTGGCCTTAGGCCATTGCCTAATTTTTTGTACATTAGGCACGGTACTGATCACGGTCATATTTAATACTAAAAAATCTTAAATCTACAAAACAAATTATATCTAAACACAAAAATAAATCTTTGTCACTTATTAGAAAAATTATATCTATAAAACATATTATGTCTAAATACAAACAAAAAAATATTACAAAATTTGGTAAACAAAAAAAAGAAAAATTCTGGTGCGGATTTACGGCATATAATCTAGTAAATATTGAAATGGGACTCCGAGAATTTTAATTTTTTAGAAAACTCACTTATGGAGATGATGGATACATTACATGATATGTGGGGACAGAGGACAGAAAATCAAAGGTTACTACTTGCAGACATTGGTTTGTTTCCCTGCTTTCCACGGTTGAGTTTACGACGTCCAATACGAGTCCTCTTCTTCTGTGACAGTTTCTTCTCTAGGCTTTTGACCCGACCGCTTAATTTCGATATGACTTCCAGTTGTTCTCTGCCTGCCTTTACTAGCGCCTCCATCGTTTCCTTGAATCGTTGCTTCTCCTCCATCAGCTTTTCTGATGTCTCGTCTTCATTCACTTCTGTCTCTGGAGACTCTTCTGTTTTTTCCTGTGTCTCTTGGCCTACGCCTTTGGAGTGATCACACGAGCGTTCAACGTTAGTCTCCTCCTGGCTCTCTGTCTCAGACTCCATTGCGGTCGTTTCCGCTTCACAAGTACATGATGATGATGATGAATCTTGTAAACGAAGCTGCGTTTCATCGTCAATCACTCCAACAGGTCCACATTTTTCTCTGAAGGCAATACGGAATCATCGTCTCCCTTTCTCTCTTCATTCTCAGTTTCAGAGTCCTCGGTAGCATTTTCTAGTCCTTCAAAACCCCGTCCACGAGCCGTTTCCACCACTTGTGGCAATTCGTGCAGCGGCTCCTCTAACTTCTCCACCATGACTTTGTCTTCCTCAATGTTCGTCACTGTCATTTCATTTCCATCAGCTGACGATGGATTGATTGGTAGAACAGCCTCAACCGCTTCAATTGTCTCTGGAATAGTTGTCGACTCTGACTCACTTATGCCTTTTTCAGTAGCTGGTTCAGGATCCCTCGTTAAGGTGTCAGACAACCCAGTTCCTTCTTCTGCTTCAGCCACCAGTTGTTCGTATGTTATATTAATGAGACTCATAGGATGTTCCTCCCGAGAAGGAGGATGATCCTTCTCTGTATTCGAGTCAGGTACCATTTTGTTCTCTTCTGCAAGCTGGCTATGCTCCAAGTTCACAGGACAATCACTGGTCTGAGAGGTAATTTCTGAAGATGTGTGTGTTTGAAGTGTTGCTGTACAAATTGAGAAGTAGTACAGGAAGTGTTACAAGCGATACAGGAAGTGCTACAGACGATCAAATCGTGGACATTGGATGAATTGGAGCCAGCGTGGGCTGGAGTAAACTTCTAGAATATTCTAGAGACGTGCCAAGAGGGGTATATGAGCTGGATAAAGAATATATTATTGTTTTAGAGTGTTTCCATATTCTTAGGAGAAGATATTGGAAAAAGAGAATATTTCCTAAAAGATTTGGAGATATCTTGAATAAAGGAAATATGCTATATGGAAATTCTTAGAGTGAAAGTTGAAGAATATATAGAGCAGGTCGTGGCCCTTTGGTAAGACACACAGAGCTTGAGAGAAAAAGAAAGGCAAAAGTTTTTTGTTGTTGGTGTGACATCGTATGTGTCAGTGAGTGAATCAAAGTCTAGGTTTGGGGGAGTTTAGCTCAGGGTTAGGTTATCCTGAAGAGTTCATGTTATAGAATAGAGCGGTATTTCAAGAGGTTGATCTACGCTTTTGCAATTGTGTTGTAATTGCTTTCTTATTCTAGTGAATTCGAATACTGGACGTGGTCCCGGGGAGTAGGAAACGAACCTCGTTAAAAAACTCTGTGTCTGTTTATTTCATGCGCTTTATTTGTGTATCACCTACACTCACAATTGGTATCAGAGCAGGTTCTCGATAGAGATTTAGTCTTGTTTCGGGTATATCTAAGGTGAGGATTAAAATTAGTACAGGAAGTAGGACAGAGTTTGAAATCGGGTTTGATGGAGTCCTATCATGAGGGTACGTCTATGGCAAGACCACCACAACTTGATTCTTCTAATTATGGGTATTGGAAGGTTCGTATGCAAGCTTTCATCAGTGGTCTTGATGAAGATTGTTGGAATTCAATTGAGATTGGTTGGAATCCTCCTATGATGACTGACGATAAGGGAGTTGAAGTTCCTAAGCCGAGGGATAAGTGGAATGCTACAAAGAAGAAGACATCAAGTTGTAATTCTAAGGCCAAGACTGCGATTTACAATGCAATTGATGCAAACTACTTCAAGCTGATTTCTCAATGTGCATCAGCTCGGAAGGCATGGAAGACATTGGAGAACATGTTTGAAGGTACTACAAGTGTCAAGAGAACTAAGCTGGATATGTTAGCATCTAAGTTTGAGAATCAAAGGATGGATGATGGGGAAACCGTGGCTCAATTTAGTGCTAAGCTGTATGACATATCTAATGAGTCATTCGCTCTTGGAAAGCAGTCCAAGGACAAAAAGCTTGTGAGGAAACTGAAGAGATCTCTTCCATCAAAGTTTGAGTAAAAAATCTCTGCACTTGAAGAAGCTCATAATCTGGATGAGATGGCTTTTGATGAATTTGTTGGGATACTTCAGGCTTTTGAGTTGAGCAAATCATATGAAGACAAAGGTAAGAAGAAGGATGTTGATGTTGGAGTTGCTCTAAGGGTTTCATCTTCTGAAGATCCTATGGCGATGCTGTCAAGACAATTTGCTAAGTATTTGAAGCAGAAGGGAAACCGAACAGAGAAAGGAAAGGAGTTTGGCAAGTCATCATCGAAGATAAAATGCTATGAGTGCCAAGGCTTTGGACATGTACGCTCTGAATGTGCAAACTTACAAAAGAAGAAGAAAATCAATGATTCTGGAACTGATTCAGATGATGGTGAAGACCTTAAGAATTTTGTGGCTTTTACAACCTTTGAATATGATTCTGCAACAAAACCTGTAGCAGAATCTGCATCTGCAGCAGAATCTGCGTCTGCAACAGGATCTGCGTCAGCGTATGCAACAGGATATGCGTCTGCAGCAAGGTCTGAAATTGGAAGTGACAATGATGAGAGTGATGACGATGCTGGAAGTATCGATGATAAAGAGTTTGCTGAGAGTTACAAAGCCTTGTATGAGCATTGGTGTAAACTGGTTGAGGAGAATTCGGCGTTGACTAAGGAGAATATCAAGTTAGAAGCTTAAGTGGCTGAGGTGCAAAAGTATGCAACAGAGAAAGAAGAAGAAGAAACTCAAGCTAGAGTTCAACTTGAAGAAACACAAAAAAGTTTGAGGATGTTGAATAATGGCACAAATCAGTTGGATCATATTCTTAGCATTGGGAAAAGTGATCGATATGGTCTTGGATTTAAAGGGAAATCTTCAAAAGTTGATTGTGTTTTTGTCACTGGTGGAAAAATGAAGGCTACAGCGACATCTGCTACAGAAGCTGCAACTATTACAGAGAAGGCAGCTGGTACAAAAACTGCTACAGCGCCTGCAAAAAGGAAAATTCCAGAAGTACATAGTGCACCTCGACGAATTTTTCGACCTGTGTGCCATCACTGTGCAGTTGTTGGGCATATTAGGCCAAGATGTTTGAGATAATTGAGGGAGAATAATCGAATGGAGCAAGCTAATGGTGTGAGATTTCATGGTCCAACATGTTATCATTGTGGGGTTGTTGGACATGTTCAACGTAATTGTTCCAGGTTTGTTCAAGGGGCTTTTTGGACTCGGAAATATAATCATTACATAGATGGTGCAGTAGGAGTTTATCCTCAATTTGGAAGGAGACGGTTCTTCCATTAGTTTTTGACCATGATGTGACTCAAGCAAGGGGAGAATGGGTGTTGCCAGTGTTGTTGTGTTACTAGTGATGAAGCTTTTGAAGCTAAGAGAGCTTGAGTTCACATACATAGTCAAAAAGGGGGAGAATGAAGATGTGTGTGTTTGAAGTGTTGATGTACAAATTGAGAAGTAGTACAGGAAGTGATACAAGCGATACAGGAAGTGCTACATGCGATCAAATCGTGGACATTGGATGAATTGGAGCCAGCGTGGGCTGGAGTAAACTTCTAGAATATTCTAGAGACGTGCCAAGAGGGGTATATGAGCTGGATAAAGAAGATATTATTGTTTTAGAGTGTTTCCATATTCTTAGGAGAAGATATTGGAAAAAGAGAATATTTCCTAAAAGATTTAGAGATATCTTGAATAAAGGAAATATGCTATATGGAAATTCTTGGATAGAAAGTTGAAGAATATATAGAGCAGATCGTGGCCCTTTGGTAAGACACACAGAGCTTGAGAGAAAAAGAAAGGCAAAATGTTTTTTTGCTGGTGTGACATCGTCTGTGTCAGTGAGTGAATCAAAGTCTAGGCTTGGGGGAGTTTAGCTCAGGGTTAGGTTATCCTGAAGAGTTCATGTTATAGAATAGAGCGGTATTTCAAGAGGTTGATCTACGCGTTTGCAATTGTGTTGTAATTGCTTTCTTATTCTAGTGAATTCGAATACTGGACGTGGTCCCGGGGGTAGAAAACGAACCTCGTTAAAAAACTCTGTGTCTCTTTATTTCCTGCGCTTTATTTGTGTCTCACCTACACTTACAATTTCCAACAAAATATGTGTCTTTCTATGCATACTTGGACAGAATCCAGTTTTAAAAGAAGGCTCAACACCATTTCTCCCAAAACTATAATCTCCTTTTCTTCAACGTGCTGATAAGTAGAAACTTCCAGCGCCTGCATACGCCTTTTAACATCACCCATCTGCTCGCGCACAGTAGCTATCTCCTTCAACTTCTTAATTGGCTCCCACCTTCTCACATCATATCCGCGGTACCTACACTGGATAATTATAGCAGCTTCCTCTTCTGCAAAGGTCTTCTTTGCAGGCTTTTCTTTTTTCTCCTTAGTTTCACAAGGTTTAACAATCTCAAAGTTTGCTCCTTGCGGATTTGATTTGCTTTTACTTAATTTTTTTTATGTTCCTGATGAATTTGGGCATCCCTCTGGCATATTCTTTTCTTTGTTTGCCTCTTCACAATTCACATTACAAGCCTCAGGAACGGTCATTGTTTCGGCCTTCTTGGAGCTCATTGGAGATGGTACCTTGGTCTCTTATGTTGTTAAGGGTTGCTCCTGTCGTCTAGGAGGGCTTAGAGATTTGGAACCACTATTTTTCCTCTTCGGCAACAGGTCAACTCGCAGACACACAGGAGGTAACTTTGATGCTTTTGGTGGAGGCGAACGCTGCTCTTTTTTGTTGGTCTAAACTGGCTCTGTCTTCGCAATCCTCTTGGATGGCTCTGTTGGTACTGGAAGAACGTTTTCTAATAGTTTGACGGGAATATTTCTTGGTTTTTGTAGATGGTTCTCCACGGAAATGTTTCTCACGGAACTTTTCTTCTCCACATCCGAGAGTAAATTGCACTCAAAGTTCCCTTTCTTGCTTTGGGCAACTTGGCCTTCATTTAAGTTACTCCCTTCATTACTAGGCTCCCTTTCCGCAGAAGCTTCAACATATTCTTGTTGCACATGAGATGTATCCAAAAGATAGGATATTGAAGTTGTCCCGGCTCTTTGTTCTTCTGGATCTGTACTTCCTTCCCCTCTTGACCCTGCAATAAGGATTTCAGCTTGCTGATATCAAAAGGGAGTTCCATGGTTTTCCCATTCTCCATCGTTCTCCTGTCTTGACTTTGTATCAAGGACTTGATGGTGTTCTCGTCGAATGGAAAACACGATTTAGGATCACTTTTATGTACCTTGGAACTCTCAGGAATTCTAATATCAGCAGGAGGCTGGTCATGCTCTTGATTCCTAGCATTCTGATGAGGAATCCATATGATAGGATAAGGGCAGTTGGTTGAGCGAACATGATTCACAGCCTCTCCGTGATCTCCTTTCTCAATCTCCGGCTCGTGCTCTTCGATTACAACGGCTCTGTCACTCTTCGGGTACCACATTTGGGGAGAACACTTTGTGCATCGATGCTTCCCAGGCACATCATTCTCAGACTCATACACAGGTTGATAACCAACTGGAAACGGCTGAGGAATGTAATAAGGAGGAGCGTGAGGATGGTTCCCACATCATGTAACTTGTGGGGGATAACAAGGAGGCCAGTAAGGAGTGTAGTTGCCATGGATACAGCTTCCGTAGCACGGTGATGGAGCAGGCCAATGTTCACATGACACAGGCGATGAAGCATCCATTGTCGTCATATGTTGAGGATAGTTCCCAAACCCTTGGTGATATTGTCCTTGTGGTCTCATCTGGTCTGCTTGTGATGAGTTCATGTACACAGGCATCATCCTTGTCCCAATTCCACCAAAGCGATCCACAACTCTCGATGATTCAGTTCCTGCGATGCGAAGTTCACTCTCGAGTCTCGACCAACCAAAAAGGCAAATTTTTTTCTTTGATTTCTTTTTTCGATTCAGATAATTGAAGCTTATTTTCTATGGATAGTGAAAAAATCTGAAGGCATTTTCGTAATTTATAAAGAGACGAAGACGATTTGGAGGGAAAGATCTTTCTTCTGCTCTCTAGATCATTCTCGCCACAACTACTTTGAAGCATCTAGATTCAATTTTCTCCTCATTTCTTTCACGGGAAAATCGCATTTTAAACATTCAGAAATAAAAAAAGGTAGCATTTTAAACCTTCAGACTTTTGCACTATCACTTTAAACCATCAAGTTAAGGAAACTAACACATTAAACCTTCAATGTGGCTACTTTGTCGCGTAGGTATAAAACGTAACGGTACAATTAACTCCGTTAACGGAAATCTTAACTCCGTCGGAATCATTTAAAACGTGTTGATTTTTTATTATTTTTGAAATTAAAAAAAAAACTTTAAGTTAAATAAAAACAAAAACAAAACAAAAGAAATCCCGACAAAAAAACAAAAGAAATCCCAAATCAATTTGGGGATTTAGGATTCTTGAGAGAAAACCCAGAAAATCGAAGGAAGAAGAGCGCAATTCGAGGAAATCGAAGGTTATTGCTGTTTGGATTCGGTGTTGGATTTCATTTAAAGCCAAAGACAAGCCAGACGAGGAGATGATAGCGACGGAGAAGAGTCTAACGAGGATGAGAAGGAATCCTTTATGGAATCATCCTACTCTTGAGCAATGAATGATGAACTTAAGAACTCAACTCTTGAGAAGAGCTTTGAACATGTGAATCAACATTCTTCTAAGCAAAACGAGGTAATTTTTACATAACCATATTAGAGCCATTTTGTTATGTAGATTGTTGTGAATTTAAGAGCTTTAATGATATTTATGTGCATCTGCAAGAATCATCAAAGACTTCAGAGGAGAAGGACGATGAATTTACACCAATTGACGGTGATTTCAACCTTGTTAAGAACCTTCTTGAATCATACTCTTCACAACAAGGACTTCCTGGTCCTGCTTCCAATTTACTCGGCCTCATGGGTTTGCAACTTCCAAAGGATTCCAACGACAAACAATGAAGTTAAAGCTTGTTGTTACAAAAGCGTGTACATATATACTACTCCGTAGGAGCGGATGAATACCTTTGGTGCGGCGCAGCATTATAGCCCTTAGAACAGTTTGAAGCTTCTTGTAACCACGAAGAGGATTCTTGGTCAGTGGGGCCTTGATTGTTTGGAGAAATGAATCGTACATGGCATACGGATGATATCTAAGAAACCTGAAATAGCTATAAATATCGTCGATTTTGTTCTGTATGGGAGTCCCAGATACACACCATCTCCTTTTGGCTCTAAGACTGAAACAACCTCTTGCAACTTGCGTTTTACGGTTCTTAATTGTCTGAGCTTCATCTAATACTACTCTCAGCCACCTAACCCTTGCTAGTGCACCGGAACAACAAGATCTTTCAGTGCTCTCTCTACCTCTCTTTCAGTGTTCAAAAGCGTGTACAAACAGTGAAGTTAAAGCTTTGTGTCTGTTCATAAGCGTATGCAACATGTTTGAGTTTACTTTGTTTAATCTTTATGAAATTGATGATTTTGCCAAGTTAACGTGTACAACGTTGGGGGTTCTTGTGTTGTCGAAAGCAAGCACATGACATGTGAATAAGAAAGAAAATTAAAACAGAAACTTATGTACTTGTACACTATTACACATCATCGACCACAAAAGAACAAAAGATAATTCTATTTTTTTTTAAAAAACCCAATAATCTCGACCACAGACGTAAGGAAGCAGAAAACGCTTTCACTTCAAACACCCACATGAAAAATATCCAATACTCAAAATCATAACATATCAATTCATCTTTGTGTTGCTAAGTCTCCATCACCATCATCTCTGTCCATTAGTAGATTCTTGAGAGATGACTTGATGTTTTGATACCTTCAGCATCGCTTCAAGCTTGCAGAAGTCAGCAAACAGCTTGATGTTTTGAGACTTTCGAATATACGACACCTAAACCCAACTCTCCATTGTAGTTGTAATCTTCGCCTTCTTTCTTCATATATCCACCATAATGGACTGTGAGTTTTACAGTTGAATTGTCACTGTAAAGTAAAAATGTGAAACCTCAAATGTCAAATACCAGAAATCTCACAAAATTCGGATGAATGATATCTCAAAAGAATATATCAAATATAGAAGATGAAAGAAGAAATACAGAAATGAAAGAAGAAATCTACTGAGAAATCGCAGAAGAGAACTGGAAGGATGAAACACGAAACTCTAAACCCATAAATCAAACCCCAAAACCCGAAACCCAGAAATTGGTATGGAATTCGATATGGAAATAGAACCCCGAAACCCAGAGAAATCGCAGAAGAATGAAGAAACACGAAACCCAAAAATCAAACCCCGGAACCCTGAAACCCTGAAACCCAAAACCCAGAAATCAAACATTAAGGAAGAAATTGAACAACATAAGGAGGAAGAAAACATTCTTACCCCATTTCGACTACAATGCATTCGACTCCCTTCGATTTCCTCGAATTTCTCTCAAGAACCCTAAATCACCAAATTGATTTGGAGATTTCTTTTGTTTTGTTTTTGTCGGGGTAAGGTTTTTGTTTTTATTTAACTTATGATTTTTTTTTTTTTAATTTCAGAAAAAAAAAAAAATCAATACGTTTTAAATGATTCCGACGGAGTTAACTATTCCGTTACGTTTTATGCTGGCACGAACAAAGTAGCCATATTGAAGGTTTAATGTGTTAGTTTCCTTAGTTTGGTGGTTTAAAGTGATAGTACAAAACTCTGAAATTTTAAAGTGCTACTTTTTTCATCCCTGTGAATTTAAAATGCGATTTTCCTTTTCTTTAACTAGCAAACAACATGTGATTTATAAGAATCTTTAACTAGCAAACAACATGTGATTTATAAGAAACTCGCTTCGCTTCTGAATTAATATGGGCCATGTCTATTAGGCCCATTAAGTGAGACGGGTCTCATTATTGGGCGTTTATTTAGGGTTTAATTGGTAAATTTGTAGCTCATCTTCAATGTCGGTCTCCGTTTCTGATACCTCCTGAATCCCCAAAACCTCTCTGCCTCCGCCGATTTGGAACTCGCGTTAGCATATTTAGCTTCCCATTCTCTCTGCTTCGTTCTACGGTTTTTGTTACTCTCTTTGCTTCAAATATGGGAAGGGCAAAGAAACCTCAAAAGTTTGCTGTCATGAAGAAGATGATAAGCCACAAAGCTTTGAAGCAGTAAGTAAAACGATTCTTTTTTCCTTCAAATTTGAATTTTTTATTTTTAAAGGGTTTTTCTCTTCTTTGGGTTCTTAATTCTGCTTTGTTTTTCTTCAGTTACAAGGAGGAGGTTCTGAATCCAAACAAGAAGGACCTCACAGAACTTCCGAGAAACGTGTAAGCTTAGCTAACCCTTTTGCCAAGTTTTAATTTTTGTGCTTCCGTAGATTTTAGATTTTGATTTGGGTTTTGTTTGGATCAGTCCGAATGTTCCTTCAGGGATGTTCTTTTCTCACAACACTAATATGGTTCCTCCTTACCAAGTTTTGGTCGATACCAACTTCATCAACTTCTCAATCCAGAATAAGGTACATATCCAATTGCATTTCTCTACCACAGACATATAGTCGATCTTTGTAGTGTTATTGTCTTCGTGGACCTGTTTGGAATCTCGTTTTGGTTCTAATTGATATCCTTTTTAACTTGTTTTTATCCTTTTGCTGTATCTATAGATTGATCTTGTGAAGGGAATGATGGACTGTTTGTACGCAAAATGTGAGTTACTTAAACTTTGGTAGGTGTCTCTAGTTATGGATAGATATGCAAGATTTTTTGCTCTCTCTTGTTGACCTTTGATCGTTTTGGGTTTGAAGGCACTCCTTGTATCACGGACTGCGTCATGGCTGAGCTAGAGAAATTAGGTCAGAAGTATCGTGTCGCTCTAAGGTAACCCTTTAAGATTTCAAAGGTTTTTTTAGTATCATTGTTTTCATCTCCATTTCGTGTATTCTTAATTGTTAAGTTTGGTAGGATTGCGAAAGATCCCCGCTTTGATAGACTACCTTGTGTACACAAAGGGACATATGCTGATGACTGTCTTGTTGATAGAGTTACTCAGGTAATGCTTCGGTCTTACCTTTCTTGAACTTTGTATCCAGACTCTGTAAGGAGATACTGATGCTCTACTCTCATGGTTCTTGGTGTATAGATCCTATCTTTTGTATGGTTCTGAGATATTCTTGTTCTTGTTATATACAGCATAAGTGCTTCATAGTGGCTACTTGTGATAGAGACTTGAAGCGAAGGATTCGAAAGGTAAAGATCATGTGATAAGGCAATGCTCAATGGCTGAAAATCTTTGGATTTTAACTTTTCTTTTGATCGTTTGCAGATTCCTGGTGTGCCAATCATGTATGTGACGCAGCGCAAGTACTCAATAGAGAGGCTGCCAGAAGCAACAATTGGTGGAGGTATGCATCTTTCGACTGTGACATCTGAATCTAAAGGTACTTTGGTGTTAGCTTATCCTAATTCGCTTTTTGTAACCTTTGGCTGGTTTTTTATGGTGCAGCTCCAAGATTCTGATATTTGAACAGAGACCCGTATGAATTCCGAGAAGCTCTGAAGCCTGAGTTAGTGTCGGTTTAAGCTATGAATCAAATGTTGTGATACCTTGAGCGATTTTTGTTCTCTGAGTTGGTTAATCTGCTGTCTGTTTGATACAAAGTTAGTTAATAATAACTTAATAGAAATCCTTATAATGCTTTTGCATTTCAACGCCTTTTAAAACACATTATTCTTCATCTATGTTTAGTTTTAATCGCGGACCATAATCATGTCTTGTTTTGACTTGAACATTGATGTGGGAATTAAGATAATTACATGGGAAAACAGCGGGTTGTTAAAAGAAAAGAAACGTGGTATGATACTGAAATTTCCTTCCGAGGAGAGAGAGGTGGTGTTTTCACGAGACGTAGCCCGCTTTGAGCTTTGAAGTTTTCTGTTTGACAAAGAACGCAGATAGAACACTTTTGGTCCGAACAGGGGCTTGAATGATCTCTCGTCGTGGGTTGTCAAGTGACTTGTGTGCCGTCATAAGTTTAGGAACCTCCACATCCTGAGGAACAACAAACTTGTCTCATCAAAGACCATGAACTTATATCATTTAACACAGCTTACTAATCTTATCCGATTTGTGCGATATTTGTTTCATGTATTCTCAGAGATTTTACCTTGTGGGCAACACTGTATGTCTGCCTTGTGGTGGTGGATGTTGCAGGGACACCTGGGACCTGAGAACCTGCCAAAGGCTTCTTGTTTATTATGTTCTCTTCATCACCTGCATGAAATTTCAATGGATTATCAAATGTTTCAATTCTATTCTTTATGAGTTGCATTGGAAGAAATGCTATGTTTGATTCTTCTTCAATTCCCTGTTTCTCGTACCTAAAAGATGGAACACTCCAGATGTCTTTGTGAAAGCTTTTGAATCTTTGGAGCTGCACAATAAGTATGCGTTAGTTACTTAGTTATCAAGAACGTGTGAAATAAGGCTTTTTGTGGGCTCACCTTGGTGGAACAGTGGTTGCTCCTTTTAGGGTAGACTTGGTCTCTGAGCCTAAATGCCAGGAGAGTGATTTCGATGCAGGGGCATCTAAGTGAGTCAAAGCAAACAT
Organism: Eutrema japonicum; assembly: GCA_030161315.1. Classification (NCBI taxonomy): domain Eukaryota; kingdom Viridiplantae; phylum Streptophyta; class Magnoliopsida; order Brassicales; family Brassicaceae; genus Eutrema; species Eutrema japonicum. Next base: position 53,534,354 of record BSQW01000003.1, on the reverse strand, counting down.
TACTGAACAGTTCAAATTTTCACTACAACTAGTGTATACTAAGCTCAAAGATGAGAACATTGCACCTGAAGGTTGAAGACGGGATATAGCTTGATAATGATTCTGCCTTGTGTCAGTTCGTCTCAGAGGACTAAAGTGTACCCGCTTATTAACAGAATCTAACAACAGCCAAAAAGAAGGATTGAGATTTCCATAGTAATGAACAGAATAATAACAAAGGCCAAGAAAAGCTCTTACTGGGTAGAATGTAATGCTTGTGATGCAAGGGGATAACTGCTAATAGCTGTTGCTGTCTAAGACCTTCTTTGTCGATATATGTCCGGCATGTAAGCAGTTGCTGAATAAAAGAAGATATACACAAACCTTGAGGAAGAATGTGTAGAAAAGGTAAGATCAATAGGTAAGTGGGTGAGATAGTTTGTCACCTGGCTAACACAAGAAGCTCTCAGCTCCATAGTTGATATGTCTGAGTTTTGTTGATCAAAGAGATCAGTAAGCTTGGAAGCTACAGTTCCCAGGTGATCAACAGCATTAACCAGAGCCTTAACAGTGTAGTCCTTTAAATTGTCCAATACCCTAACAAAAACGGTAATGTAAAGGGAAAATATATGACAAAGCCATGGAATCCGAAGCTATTGATAGTTAAAATGAGAGATTACATTTGCTTTTGTTCGCTATGTAGATAAGACTTTTCACAGTAATCAGCAGCCGAGTAAAGTTGAGGCCTCAAGTTCTTGAGCTCCTGTTACATTTAAAATAGGAAAGAGATCAATTAAACAACAGTGTAAGCCAAAACCAATGAACAAATCACAAGATTCTTCAGTCTGTCTCCAGGTGAGACTCTGCATCACAAGCTAACATCCAATGGTAGACCAAAAGTCAAAACAAACTCCAAAACTAATAGTCAACCATTGTCTTTATATCCGAAAGACCTATTATTGACCCAGATGCAATCTTGAAGAACTGTAATAACACTAACCGACAAGCATCATCTCGGTCCCATCTATAACACTTAATTAATCCCCAAATTTACAGCCAACAACACTTAGTTTTTGTTTTTTTTTACCATGGACACTAACGCCTGTAGCCTACAAGTTGTGATCATGGATCTGGCTCAACTAAACCATGTTATTGTGATAATAGCTGTTAATTTCTGTAGAATCTAACTGAAAAAGCCAGAGAAGGACGAGTAAGAGAGAGATAAAGAAAGGAACCTGCAATGCCTTAACGAAGCTCTTGCTGCGTTCCATGGAAACCTCGTCGAAGGTCATTGCCGGATAATCCGCTACCGAATTCTCCGTTTCCATTCAAGCTTCTTCTTCTCTTAAAAACCTTTCGAATCAAGCGATGAGACGGAATAAATTGTGTATAAATTACTGTATCATGTTTGTTCGGATTTGTGATGTGAGGTTGGATTTTCTGGTGAGACTGCTAAGCTAACTTGAGAGAGAAAGAGAGAGAGAAGAAGAAGAAGAAGAAGAAGGTGAGTGAAGTAGAAGTGATTCCAAGGACTCAAATGGCATTTTCCTTTCGGAGTAAAAAACGAATATAGAAAACGACTTCGGGAAAGACGCACTATGTTTTTTTCATTAAAATATTGGGATTCTCGCACAAATTGTTACTTTTTGAAAATCCTCATATTTTTTTTTATAAATTTCAAAATCTCGGTATCAGAAAGATTGATTTTTCACATATATTAATAAAGAAACTTAACTAATTATTTTTCTCTTTTTTTTGTTTGATTAGTTAAATGCACAGTTTGGTTTCCAATATTAGTATTAACACCACTTTCTTTTTTATAATTAATGTAATCTTAAAGACTCATTTTTGGGTCACTTAAAGACACAAAACCATCCAAATTTTGTTTAAAACAAATCAAACTTGGAGCCACAATTACGTTACTCGAAAACATTTTTTTTTAGAATGGAGCCAAAATCAATATAATTATGTTACATTGATCTTTATATATATTGACATAGATTTACACCATTTAGTTAAATCATCTATGGCTTTTCATAGTTTTGATCTAAATTTACCACTTGAAAGCAATGAAAAGAAATTTTTGATTGATTTAAATAAAAGTCCATCAAAAGAGTTTAAGAAGAAAAAAGGATTACGAAGAAGAAAAAAAAGAATTGGTATTGTACTTAAACATGAAATTTTACTTTTCACCTCCTCTCCCTAAATGTTGCAATTAATTAGTCTTGTAAAAAGAAATTTAATTAATTAACCAAGTGATCTTGTAAACAGAAGTGCATTAATTACAATGCAGAACATCAACCTTTTTGATACAAAACAAAAAATCAGAACATCAACCTTTCTGATACAGAGGAAGTAACATTTTGTGTATTATACATGGATTGACTTTCTAATCCTAACTCTGTATACTATACACGCTTGTATCAATAGAAGGTAAAATCGTTTTTTTGCAACAGAAAATGTTATATCATATTATGGATTTTAGAAAATGACAAAAAACTAAATGAATTTTTTAAAAATAATTAATCATGTAAATAATCCTAAAATATTCATACAGATACTATACCCCGAATTGTTGTTATATAGTATAAAAAATCGAATTTTAATCTCCGTTTGGCTTCACGGCTAATATTTTGGTTCTGATCAACTGATTAGCTTTTGATCGTATTAAATACCTCTATATTAGCTTGACCAATTAAAGCAAACTTAAAATTAGCATGGATGTGAATTAATATACAACATAAACTGAAAGTACATTAAATTAATACTTTTGTCTAGTATACATTAAAAAAACTTAATTTGTAATTCCAAAATATACTAGATATGTAAATTAATAATTAAAAAGTTCACATGTCTTGTATATGCTTTTTATTTATTGTGGTAGTTGATAACACATTAGAGCATGTTCAATGGGGGTTCTAAATAGAATAGTTCTAAAAAATTATAATGATATATAATTGATAAATATTGGAGAGGTTCTAAAAAGAAGAGAGAAGGGTTCTAAAGTTATAACTTTTAGATACAGATTTTAAAAATTAACATACAAAATATTGGGGTTCTAAAAGGTGAGGTTCTAAAAATTTTAGATACCCATTTTTAGAACCTCACTATTGGACATGCTCTTAGATAGTTAAATATTTGTGGTGAGATTCAATCCAATGCAAGCATTTAAGTAACCAAAACTTAAAAACGGAGGTGGATCTAGGGACGAAAATGACGGAAATGACCTTGTAAAAAAGGTCCAGTCAACGGGCCCAGATTTTAATGAATCGGTCAAGTTGCACATAAACAAACGCTGGCGGACACGTCAGCATTAGCCAGCTTCGCATCTTGAGATACACACGTGTGGACTAGCTGTCCAAAACGGACCTGCCGATTTGCACGTGCTAAGCCCCATGGCTCTTTGAAATCATTTCTGCGATCTACTTTCGAATTTTTTCAATGATTCAGGTGAATTTACGTCAGCCCAAAATAACCGATTTGTAATTTGCACTAACATCTATAGATATGAAAACTTACGATTATAAAATTGTATATTGGCGAAAATAAGACAAATGCAGCATGTAGACAGACCACTAATTGAGTCTCTAAATCATATTCTTACAAGATTACAGAAGTAACAAAAATCGGCGAAAATACCGATTTGCAGTTTGTGGTTTTCTCCTTCAAATGACTAATCATCGAAAATTGTATATGATACATGCATGCAAAAAGCAACTAAACTCATTTTAGCATTGCATATACTTCATCTGTTATACAAAAAAGTTTAACACATTTCACACATTAATTTTTTTTTGTAATTTTACTAATATACTCATATTTAATATACCCATAATTAATTCAAAATGATTTAATTACAAATATTATTAGCTTTAGGTAAAAAGTAATTTAAAAAATTAGTTGAAAAGATTGCATTGAAAATGTAAAACGATAGTTTTTTTGAAACAAAAAATTATCTCTAAAACGACGCTCTTTCGTGAAACAAAAAATTATCTCTAAAATAACGCTCTTTCGTGAAATGGAGAGAGTACTAAATAGCAAATGGTCCCTGACTTCTAAAGTTCCCCAACATGTATATCTATGGCTTTTCTTGTTTATACGCATAAAAACGGTTTTAAGTTATTCCTTTGAGTTTATTTCATTCTTCTTCATCTATATTACACACACCAAACTGTAGTCCCACCGCATCTTAAGTCTACCTATAACACACAAAATACTATACACAGCACTAATATGTTTCCGACGACGATGATGATGAATCTCTCAACTCAAAACACGTCGGCTTCGGTGTCGAAGTGCAGCTAATGGCTTCAACAAGCTCTTGGACAGTGAGCATTTGAAACTTTGGAGGCGAATTAATGGCAATGTTATCGACCTTGTGTTCATAAATCTTCCCATTCTTATCGAATTTATACTCTGAAGTGCCATCAAATCGACCACGAGTCTCCCAAGGGCCACGAGGAATTCCATGAACAGTCCATCGAATCATCAGTGTGTTCTCTGTGGGTTGCCAAACACTAACGATGTCGACGCAGAGCGCTCTGAAGAAGATCCTTCCATGGAAACGTAACGCCCAAAATATGGATTTGTAGTTATCAATTCCCACGAAAGTGTTCATAGGGTCTCTGAACACAATATCATCCCTGTGAAATTAGACAAGAAGAGCTAATCAATAACAGTTCAAGCAGAGGATTCTCCCAAGAACACATCAAACCTAGTTAAGAGAAGATCAACTAGAATATAAGCACGACCATGAAGCAGAAGAAGATTGTTTCAAACAAGCTAACCAAGAACAGATCAAATTCGGGATATAAGCATTAAGAATGACCCTGAAGCAAAAGATTCTTTGAGAAAGCTGATCAAGAACGTTTTCAGTTGTTTGTTCTCTGAAACGAAGAAAAAATGTAAAAAATTGAGAATCCCAAAACCTGTAAATGTCAAAATTGGGCTCTTTGTAGAACAAGGAAGGAAACTCCTCTCTGATACAACGAACGGCGTGACCCATATTCACGTAGTAGTTCTGCTTATCTTCTTCTTCCTCTCTGCTAATCTCGCAGTCTTCTTTCACCGGAGCCGAGAATTTCCCGTACAATCTCGATTTCTGATACTTCACACCAGACAAATCTCTCGCGTCAACCGCGGAGACCGTAACCTTCCTCCTCATAGCCGCATGACTTACATTCGAATTCGAATCGGAGAAGATTCTAGCCGAGACGGTGGGTATCTCCGGCGAACGGACAAGGAATGCCATCTAGAAAATGCTATGCGGGAAGGAGATTGAAGATTAAGCTAGGGCAAACATGTTTTCAGTAATCAAAATTTTCTCGGAGACAAAAACAAAAACAAAAAAGGAGTAATAAGAGAGGTATTTGCAGAGGAATATGCTGCTTTCAGGATTGAGAAGAAGACGAGAAGGCGCGACGCGAGGATAGGTCAGGAAAATTCCCTGCGGATAAATTTTCTTTCCTCATGGATAACGATTATCGGATTCGGACTTGTCATCTTCAACGATAAAGACCGTATAGATTTCTGAAAATTACGACAAAATTGAAATCATATGGCGGTCCATTAATGGTTAGGCCTTCAGGGACCTAAGTTAAAGCCCATTAATGGTTTTTTTTTTTTTTTTTATCGTCTTTGAAATTGTTGATTATCGTCTTTTAAATTGTTGATTTAGACAGAAACAAAAGCAAACAAAAAAAACCAAATTCTTGTGTACTTTAAATTTCAACTCGGTGATTAAATTTTTGTGTGTTTTAAATTTCTAATTCGTCGCATAGATCTAAGATCAAAACACTCAAGAAATTAAAAATTCTTTGATGTAACGGAAGCTAGATAGATGCAAAGATATTCGTTTAATCTTAGAATCTCCGAATAAACCAATCCTTCTTAGATCCGTTGAGATCTCTATAGATCTAGCCGAAAACAAAGATTGAGAATACAGTGCTTATCAAAAGCTTAAATCTCGTTTTTATTAATTAATCAAAAATTGAATACAGTCATAGGCCTAAAAACCAATTTATAATAAATTATAAAACACGCAATCATCGCACCGGCCGATGTGGAACTTATACGTGGAATACACATCAGTAGTATATATCGACCAGATACGCCTGGTTGTCACTATACGAAATCAGGGAAATATACGGTAAAGTCGGGATATCAAGTTGGCCAACAAACCACAGACAACGGCGACAACTACTTTTACGGTCCAGATATAAAGAAGCTACAGGCACACTCATGGAAATTGACTTGTCCACCGAAATTGCGACATTTTATATGGCAAGCAATCTCGGGGTGTATGTCGATCACAGCGAACCTACGCGCTAGAGGAATAAATTGTGACACACAATGTGCTAGGTGTGGTGTGGAGGGGGAAACGATCAACCATGTATTGTTTGAATGCCCCCCAGCACTACAAACATGGACACTCTCTCATATTCCATCGGTCCCGGGAGTTTTCCCGATGACATCGGTGTTCGCCAATTTTGATCATCTATTTTGGAGACTTCCAGATGAGGAAAGGAACATAATGTTTCCGTGTATTGTGTGGAATATTTGGAAAGCAAGGAATGACAAGGTGTTCTCAAATGTGGATAGAACCCCACAAGAGATTCTGAGGATAGCGGAAACAGAAATCGCAACTTGGGAAGCGGCACAAAATAGTGAATCTGACATATTTCCCCAACAACCGGGTCTCAATACGAGAATAAATGAACCAGATGAATATAACGGCCTCACATGCTATATTGACGGGTCATGGAAGGAAGGTGATAAATTTTCTGGTTTATGATGGTTTCGCTTTCAGGAGGGAATTGAAGGAAAGATTATGGGGTCCCGTAATCTACGAAGAAGCCTATCCCCGCTACACGTGGAATTGGAAGCGCTCATCTGGGCGATGCATTGCATGATTGCAAACCACAAGACGGCGATAGCCTTTGCTACATACTGCTCAGAGTTGGTGAAGATGGTGTCTACACCGAAGGAGTGGCCGACATTTACGTTATAGATGGAAGAGTTCAAGAAGAGCAAGGAGGTTTTCACCTATTTCTCTATCACACAAATCCCACGCACGAGTAACACAGTGGCAGACAAGTTAGCACGAGGTGCTCGAGTCTACCCATCAGATTTCACTTATGTAAACTCGATACCCCCGATTTAGTTCACTGAATAGGGTTAGGTATCAAGGCTGTCGACAAAAAAAAAAACTCTAAAACATTAGAAAATCACTAAAACAAAAAAAGAAAATTGTCTAAATTAATAAAATAAATAATAAAAATATTTGGAATATTACATTGCCTTACAAGTAGTTTTGTTTATTGTTTTGCTTTTTTCGTTTAATATAAAATATATAATCTTGTTAATTGATTTTTATTTGTCTTATACAATTCACACACTCACACTATCAAATATGACTTTGGATTAATATACACCAGCGCTACATTTCATTTTTTTCCTTGCCCACATATGTTCCTTTAGAAGTTTCCAGATACTTAACACACATCAAAAAGGAGGCAGGCAGCAAAAGTAAATAACCGAGCACAAAATAAAAACAAAGACATATATTTATGATCATGTGATGAGTTGTATCTAAAACTTCAAACTAAACCGATCTGTGATGAGCTATTTGTTGAGCCATTTAGCCATGAGTATTCACAGCTTCCCAGAGCAAATTCTTCAACACAGGATTAGTGGCATCTCTAGCTTGAACCGCTGCATTCCTCAGAGTCCTAATAGTCCACACATTCGCCTCCCACCACGAAAGACTCCTATACGGAAGATTATGCTTCTTACAAAGCTCCTGAACCACCGGAGATACTCGCCGGAGATGGCAACGCGGTAGCCGAGGGAACAGATGGTGCTCTAACTGAAACTGTAAGCCACCGAAGAACCAATCCATATACGATCTACACGATATATCTAGCGTACCGGCGGTTTGCTTCTCGAACCAATCGTTTCCGTTTGGCGGACCCGTGTAAACGTCGGCCGCGAAATGGTTTAAACAGAATTGCACGTGTTGAATCGCCGTGACGGCGAGGCTTGTGAACACGAAGACGATTCTCTCTGGCCAATTTGGGAGGAATGACACTAAGAGTGGGAACCATGTCCAGAAAACGAGTATTCCGGCGATGTTTAAGGCTCGATCGGGGACGTGACGTTTCGAGAATAGCAAGAGGAATGTCTGTACGAAGAGATTGATTCTCCCGACGCACATCACTGGGTAAAACGTCCAGTGTTGATAGCTGATTAAGAATCGAGCCAGAGGATCGAAGGTTAATTTCCTGCCATAGAAACGTGACGTCATCGAGTTGAAGAATTTGGTGGAGACGGCGAAGATTGGGATGTGCTGTAGATCTGGATCGTGGTCAAGGCTGTTACAAGCGATGTGGTGAGCGTTGTGCGTCCATTTCCACCACGCGATTGAGATTCCGGTGATACAGTTACCGGATAGAAGCTGGACGATTTTGTTACACGGCTTCGTCGACGTCACGTTGTAATGACCGGAATCGTGGCCGACGTAAGCGCTCTGGATCCAGAGAAGTCCGAGGAAAACGGCGGAGACGAGGTGGGCCCAGACGCTGGTGCACGCCAAAACGCCGTAGACAACCGCCGCGAACATTACGGCGACGCACGTGAGGGTGTAGAGGGTCACGTGACCTTTTTTGTCGAAGAGGCCGCGTCTCGAGAACTCGGCGGCTAAACGGCGATAGTCACGTGAGACGTCGGACACGTGGAAGTCTCTGACGTGGTAGCCGTTGTGGAGCTTTTCCAGGTGGTGCCATGCGGTCCCGGGATGGTAAGCGATGAAAGCGTCGGTGACGTCTTGACCGGCGAGATTGAGGATCGCTGCTTCGCCTCCGGGATGAGATTTAACCCAATCGGAGACGTCGTAGACTTTCCCTTGAATGGAGATCCATAGATCTCCAGGTTGGTTATGGTTTTGTAGATCCTCGCTAGAAATGTACCTTTTCTTCGTTTGCTCCGCCATTGTTGAAGCAGAGAAAGAAATTTAACCAAAATCCACAAGTTAACAGAACCCAATTTGAGAAAGGTTTTAAAAACCTTTTCTCTGGATTCGCAATTCACAGATTCTGAATCGAACCCCTTTTCTTCCTTATATTCTGGTTTTACCGTTTATCGAATCTTTAACACTTGTGTTTTATTTTTAGGACAAGCGTGTGAAAAATCCACTGGTTATAATCCCTTACGTTAACTCTATTATTGGAAATATATTGATGTTTTTTTTTTTTTTTTTTATACCTTTCGGCCGCGGGAGTAATCTTAAGCTCAAATGCCCAGACTAATCTCCCGGGTGGGAGTGACACAGCCCACTTATAATGCCTCACTTGGCCAAGTGCTTGTCCTGGTAATTTAGCTTCCGCGGAGAATCGATCCCTAGCCTAGACCAACAAAGCCGACACTCACCGCAGGAAATGAACCACTCCACCACCAACAACTTGGTTAAATATATATTGATGTTGAAAAACGGAAATGTTTGATAAAAGAGAATCCATTGACAGAAATCTAATCTAACATTATTATTTCGTCACTCTGTAATTAGTTGGTTTTGGTCTATCAGTTTCTTTTAATACTTGACTTTGAAAACAGCTTTCGTATCCTCAAAAGCCACGTACAAATGAGAAAGAAATATCAATTTGAATTATTTCTACCCAAAATGAAACAAAAAAAAGCCATATATGGTGAAGGCCTAAATATTTGATAAGCATTTCTCTAGACTCTTTTACCTCTTATTTCAAAGAGGTGATTACAGATCAGACGAGAATGGGATGGCATATCTGAGTCGCGGAGGAGGGTAAACTTAGCATTTTATTTAATTTTCATAATAATTTAGACAAGTTTTTTATGTTTGTCTCTTAAGAAAAAGGTCTTGATTCTCTCTATTCAACCGGATTCCTTTAACATTTGGTGCAGCCATCGACACTAGCTAATAAGATTTGGACTTCATGTCTTAATACTCCCAAGAAAGACCTCACTTAATCGCAGATTGGATTCTAGGAAACGTTGTTGGTGGCGAGATTATGTTGATTCAATTTTGATCCAAACATATTCTTTTGTCTTTGGGGAGAGAAACTCATCATTTAGAAGTAGAGTTTATTGGATTTTAATTTTACCACAACAAAATTCTCATTTAAGTTTTGCGATCAAATTAAATTCTGCAACTTCCACAGTGATATTTGATCAAATTAGTAACCGAAGTTGAAAGAAAGAAATGTGGGGAAGATGATTGTTGAGCTATTTAATTGACAATGAATCACAACTGCCCATCTGCCACGAATATCGATTTTGCAGGGAAATCTTTCGTACAAAGTGCATTTGATCGCACTAAGCCGATACACACAATCCCTGCTAACAAATTGTCAAACTGTACACCAAGAACCCAAGACGATCCGTGGAAAACAACAGGAACATCAAAGGAATTCTTGGAAAATCAATCAGGGGGGGGTATTGGATCCAGAAATTTAATTGAATTTGAAGGAATTAAGGTTTCTATTAAATTCTTGTGTTATTCAATGAAGTATTCCATCAATTCTTTTAAATGTATGTGTTATTGGATTAGGTATTTGTAGTCATTCTTTCAAATTACTTTAAATTCTACTGTTATTCAATCTAGTAGTTTTATAATTCTATTAAATATCTGTGTTATTCAATATTTGGTGGATTTGGTGGTAACATCATTTACAAAGAATTTAATAGAAAATTATTGTAAAAATGTAAGGAGTCAAATCCGTGCTTTTATGGTGTGATTTGGAGGGAATATATACTTATGTCGTATCATTATATACCCTTATATATCCTTGTGCTTTTTATGTTGTGATGATTTTGTTGCAAGATCTTTCAAATTATTGGTCACTATAAATTTTTAATCAACCATATGTCGTAAAATAGTCAACTATATATCCTAATCCCTATAAAATAGTATTTGCATTTCAAATGTTTAAAATTTATATTCAACCATATATCATAAAATCCCTACAAAATAGTATTTGAATTTCTTGTTATAATTTCTATAGTCAACCATATATCATAAAATCCCTACAAAATAGTATTATTTTAAATAGCATTGCATATCATCTCTCCTATATATATAACATTGCATATCTCAGTTCTCAAAGCAACAAACAAAAAAACAATATCACAAGGAGAAAAAGGTATCGTTTTTTGCATTCTTGAAATGAGTAGTTTTGGTATTCCATATCATTTGTTTTGTATTTTTCTTAAACAAGTCTTACGTTTGTTAATTATTGTTTTTCATATGTTATATCATATACATATATTATATATATTGAATTATTTGCGCACATGTATGTAATAAATGTATTCATGAATATTTTTTTCAAATTAGAATGGAAACCGGAGAAACTTCGCAACCAAAAAAGCAAAAGGTGGATATTTTCTGTGGACATCCCAGGAGAGTCAATTGTTGAAATGTTTACTGGTTGATGGTATCAAACGGGGATGGCGTGACTCAAATGGTTCCATAAGCAAATCAACGATTGAGACGAGGATACTGCCGGTTCTAAATAAAAAACTCGGGTGCAGTAAGACTTACAAGAATTATGTGAATCGAATGAAATCTTTGAAAAAGGAATATCAAAGCTATGCAGAACTTCTCCGATGTAGCTCTGGTTTTGGTTGGGATCCCATCACAAAACAATTCACAGCTTCAGATGAAGTGTGGGAAGAATATTTTAAGGTAATTTTTAATCTCTTTAAAATTTCCATTAATTTTCACAAATATTTTCTTTTACTAATGAAATATAACATTTTGCCAGGGACATCCAAATCATGAATACATGCGGGATAACACTTTCGACGACTTTGAGGATTTACAAATCATTTTTGAAAGTGCTATAGCAAGAGGAAACAATGTGTTTGGACTAGGTGGTGATACAAATGCTCCAACTTTTGAAGTTGAAAATGAGGTTCAAGAAAGAGAAGATGTGAATCATATGGAGAATGTCTGCGAGGCTAACGAAACAGCATATGAAACTCCTAAAGAAAAGCTACCTTCTAGGAAGAGAGCTAAAGCCAATGGTAATGGAGATCCAGCAGAGTCGCCTAATCATGGTGATCGTTCTCAAAAGGTACTAACTGAAATGATTGGAGTTAGCACTAAACTCATAAATCTTATTCAACAAAGAGAACAAAGGCATCAAAGAGAAGTTGAGTTAGGAGAAACTGAGAAAAAGAAGAATAATGTTTGGGATGCTATTAAAGAGATTCCTGACTTGGAAGAGCATATCCGCTATGATGCAATAACCAAGATTCACACGTTGAAGATGAAAGACGTATTTGTTAGCATGTCGGTTGAAGAACGCTTGGGTTGGATTTGCCATAACACCTAGGATTAGGCTTTTAGCTAAGCATCTAATAAAATTGAAGATGAATTTGAATAATTGTTTCAGTTTACTATTTTTGTATGTTCTGCTTTTTCGGCAAATAATGTCTTATGTCATTTGAATTTCAAGTTAATAAAAGTTTCATTTCGGAATTTCAAGTTAATAAAAGTTTCATTTTTGAATAAACCATTCTACATCAGACTTTGGCTTGGCTAAGAAATATATAGACAGCTCAACCCACAGACATATCCCATACAGGGAGAATAAAATATTATTGGGACTCACCTAGGGATCGAGCAAAGTCGGATGGATGATATAGAATCACTTGGTTATGTCCTCATCTTCTTGGACTGATTCATACACGAAGCTAAGGTTGGAGAATAACGTTGTCTATGATTCTTATAAAGAAAGGCTTTTTACAGTTAGAGGTTTGATATAAGAGGGAGATACCAACGTGCTTAACTATGGTTCTTTGAAATGCTCATTTGTCTCCTCCATTGTATAGAGGAACACCTTGAAGATCCTTAGTTCTAATTGTGGTTTCATGCTTAATCGAAATAAACGAAAACTAATAAAATCAATGACATTTTTTTAAATATAAAAACTGTTTGATAATTTTGGTCAACAACTATCATACGATCCCTTAAAAATAGTATTGTTTGTAGTCAATCAATATCATAGAATCCCTAAAAGATAGTATATAATTAGATTAAAATATTTGAAATTTGAAAACTTGTTACGTAAAATTGTAAAATTGATCTTATATATAGCCTTGCATAGTGTGTATCTTTTCAGAGCAAAAGAAAATCATTTAAACAAAAGTAGAAGAAAACCACAACATCCATACTTCGTAAATCAATTATTCATCATATAGTTCTTTTCATTCGTTGTTCATTTATTGTTATGTATTATATTGGATTCTAATTGCTAAGTTTTTTAACAGGTTATCTTATGATGGATCAAAATTTTTATGAAGAAGAAGACACGAGAAAAGATAATGAACGAACAGAAAATGATGATTTTGACGCAAACATATCTCTAATGGTGGTGATGGTGGCTATATTAGCTCAATTTCAAAACTCACGACTCATGGGTGATAGTTTTATTGAAAGGCCGATTCGTCGACCAATCACAAGGCTCGGAGGAGAATACATACAAAAGGTATTAAAAGAAGATCCTCAACATTTTCGGGTGTTGTACCGTATGTTTCCAGATGTGTTTTTGAAGTTATCTAAAATACTCAGAGAGAAAGTTGGTTTACAAGACACAAGATTCATATCTGTCGAAGAGATGCTTGCTATTTTTATGCTTACGGTTGGGCAAAATTCGAGATATTGCTATGTTAAGGACACTTTTAAAAGATCCAAGTTTGCAGTAAGCACTAGCTTTAATTGTATTTTAAGAGCTATACTTGTAATAGCTCCAAGTCAAATGGTGAAACCAAATGGTTTAGTGCCAATGAAAATCAGAGAAAGTACACGATTTTATCCATATTTTAAGGTACATTATTTCATCTCTAGTTTTATTTAAATTTTATTATTTTTTCAAAATCTAATTAATCATTTTTTTTTCTTTCAGAATTGTGTTGGGGCTCTAGATGGTACACATATACCAGCAAGAGTTTTTGGACGTGAGGTGGCAAGCTACCGTAATCGAAAAGGAGTAATATCACAAAATGTTTTAGCTGTATGTAACTTTGACTTGGAGTTCATATATGTTCTTAGTGGTTGGGAAGGTTCGGCACACGATTCAAGAGTACTAAGTGATGCTTTAACTAGAAGGACAAACAATTTCCACGTACCAGAAGGTAAAAAAATTACAAATTAATTTATATATCATATCTCTAATTATTATTAATATCTTATCATCTAAACATTCAGGGAAATTTTATCTAGTTGATTGTGGATATGCAAATCGACTTAATTTTTTGGCTCCATTTCGTGGTGTTCGTTATCATCTACAAGAATGGGTTGGCGAAGGACGTGATCCTAACACTGCAGCTGAGTTATTCAATCTTCGCCATGCTAGTTTGAGAAATGTAATCGAAAGGATATTTGAAATTTTTAAATCTCGATTTGCGATTTTTAAATCCGCACCTCCTTTTTTTTACGAGAAACAAGCTGGATTAGTATTAGCATGTGCAGCGTTGCATAACTTTCTTCGTAAAGAATGTCGCTCAGATGTAGGTGAATTTTCCGTTGAAGTCAACACTCAACAAAATACAGAGAATACCAATCAAGCTAATAGAGAGGAGCTTCTCGAGACACAAGAGCAAGACAGAGAAAACGCAAATATCTTGAGAAAAACTATAGCTGAAGATATGTGGAGAAATGCTACTGGTTTAGAAAATCCTTAAAATATTGTTATGCATTAAATAAAATTGCTATAACTCATTTGTAGCTGTTGTTGTTTTTTTTTTTTCAATTTTGTTTCAATTTATGGAAATTTTAATAATATTTTATTTTTCTAATAAAATAATTATATCTTACACAAAAAATAACCAATCAAAGTTTATAGAATTTAGAAGAATTTGTACCTTTCAAAATTCTTTTGCATTCTTTTCAAATCTAGAAACAAATTCTTTTGCATTCTTTTGAAATCTAAAAATAAAAGTTAATAAAACTTCCATCAAATCTTTTAAAACACGTCAGATTCTATTGATATATCTTCAATTGAATTCTTTCAGATTCAATTAAATTTCTGGATCCAATACCCCCCCTCAATCTACGAAGGTTAAATAAATTGTTAGAGAAGCCCCATTTCATGAGCATACTCGCTTCCCTGCTGGGTCCTTCGCTTTTCAATCAACCAGAATTTAATCGAATACCGAATCCATAAGGGATGGAAATCCGGAATTATAAACCAACACAGATCCCGGAAAGATCCACCAATCTTCGATTTCATTTTCCCAAGGTAAACTTGGCTTGAATACGCATTGATTACAGCGTTTCACCCATAGGTCCCTCGTTAGCTAAATTGCAAACAAACAAAAAAAAAACGAATTCGATGCTCAGTGAATACGAACCATAATGTAATCGGATCTCATCTCGCGAGACGATATTCGCCCCACGATCTATTAACTTTCCGATATTAACTCGTCATCGCATCTCTCAGAAAAATTCAGAGTGAAGATTAAAAAAAGCGAATTAGAAAGCTAAACGAAATAACCGAAACGGCGAGGAAGAAGATAAGCCATAAACCCTAAAGGAGCTGTGGAAGGGTGATGAATCTTTAGACGAGTTTATATAGAGCATGTATTAGGGCTAATGCGACGCATCATAGCCGTTGGAACGGATGTGGATTAGGCCCATCTTTCCGATCTGGACTTTTACTAAAAGCCCACCTTCCTCCAAGCCGCAGAATTTTTAATTTTAGGGTTAAACAAAAGACTGTTTTCGGAGCGGGATTTTTTTTTTTAAACGTCTATATTATTACGAAATAATATAGTAATTGTGTAATACATTTGTAATAATACGAGGAATAAGAGGATAGTAGTGAAACATATAGTCATCAGGGATCATTGATTTTGATAATATATATGCTGCTTCATTAGTATTTTTTGGCGTCGAATCTTTTGCTCCATTCACGAATTTCCTGTATCCAGTTGTACACACCGAAGTTCAATGTTTGTCGATGTAAAAGATTTGTCAAGTTTCTGCAATCTCCTTCAAAGATTAATTGTCGATAGCTTTTTGTCCAGCAATTCTGTATAGCCATAATAAGAGCATGAATCTCACTTTCTAAAGCATTATGTGCTGTCGAAATTTTTGCTTCCCCTGCCCCGCTCCTATGTATGCTCCTTCTGTATTACATATTATCCACCCTCTTTGCGATTGATTATTACCATAAGAGCCCTCATAGTTACATTTAATCCATCGGAGCGGGATTTATCACATTAAAGTTGGTCCATAAAACTCATTAAACCAATTAAATCAGAAAATATATTCGGAATTGGACCAAAGATGCAGACGGCCCAAATACAGATTTTAGTCCATTCATACCTCGATGAATCCACAAAGCATCATTTCGATCTCCAGACCTAACGAGCTCCGAACTAACAACTATTTAGTGAACCAAATATTTGGAATCAGTTCAGAATATTCACTAACGGCTCATAGTCGTTTTAAGGACCACAGAGAAGATTCTGAGATATGTGGTGACGGTTTAGACCTCGAAGGAAAATATAAAAGGAAACTGAAGACTTAGTTTAAAGGCATTTGATTTCTTAACCTTAATCACACTCTCTGTAACTCATTTTTTCGAGATAAATGTGTATTCATTCCAATTATTAATACAAATCAAATTTCATCAATACTCGTTTATACCACGTATCATCTCAAAATAAATCTGGTTCATCGTTATGATTTTCTTTCCTAAAAATTATACACAAATTTCGGTGTGCACCCCAGCTGTGGTGTGATTGAGGCCCAGTAACTAATTGGGCCTTGATTATAGATAATAGATCTGAATGACCTTTTAATTACCCGACCCGTCCGATGAAATGATCCGCCAACTTAAATCATGGAAAACATTTGCTAAATCCACACTTGGTTACGCCGATCTACCTTACGCGATAATATTCAATCTTACAGAGAAAGATTCTTGTCTCTTTTGATAAATTTTCGGAGGAGGAATCTGTGACTCTGTCGGCTTTCTGCCCTGTTACAAGAGCTGCTTCCGTGCGTGTGAGAGAGCTATGTGGAGTTCGATTGCGAATTTGAAGGAGAATTTGAACAAGATCGCGCTCGATGTGCACGACGACGACGAAGAAGATGATGAAGATCTCACCATGTATGGTTCCACCAATGTCGACGGGGATTTTCTGGAGTCTGATCGGAGGAATTCTAATGGCTTTAGGTATCCCAGGTCCGTATCGAGGTCTCCGATGGCCAATGGAGTCGAATCGCCTGTTAATAATGAGGTATTGTTCTTGTTCTTGGCCATTTCGGGATCATCTACTTTATCAGTTTATGAATTAGGAATCGGATCGTCACTGGAATGTTGCTTAATCACTCTAAGTTGGGTTTTGTGTGTTCAATTTTTGAGAAATGGTTTGCGGAACGTAGTAGGTCTAATGTTCGATTGTTTATGTTCATTTCTGTAGACTGAGAGATATAAAGCAGAGATAAACAAGCTTCAGGAATCAGAAGCTGAAATCAAAGCTCTGTCTGTAAATTATGCGGCTCTGTTAAAAGAAAAAGAGGTTAAGAATGTGCATGGTTTTATGAAGACTCTTCTTGCCTTTCCCTTTCCAAATACTCAGTTTTTGTTCTTTTATACTTTAGTTTCCTCACACAGAAGCCACTTGGTTACAGGATCAGATTACCAGATTGAACCAGGAGAATGGCTCATTGAAACAAAATTTGACTTCAACTAATGCCGCTCTTAAAGAGGCTAGAACGGATCTTTCCAGGGCATCAAACAATAATGCTATCAAGGTAGATACAGCTTATTGCTTCTTTCTGCTCTATTATTTGCAGCGTGTACATTTACCATTGTTTTTGTAATTGATCGTTTGGTGTTTGCTTTATCTTTGGTAAACTGTTTGTCAATTTTCTCTGCGCTTACTGTTTTTTGTGCTACCTGGTACTGCTGCTAGCCTGCAAATCTTATTTTTCAGGTAGAATGCTACATCGTATGTAGTTGTAATGGGCGAAACATGTTGTTGCGTACTTCATAGTATATTGTATTCAATGCGACTGATGCTTCTCACGATAATGATGTTAAGGTTTAAAACATTAGACTAAAATATAGTCTTCTGCAGGAAAACAGTGATCATTCACCCAGCAGGTCACAAAAATCCCCGACAAATTGGAAAAGTCGAAACCATATGTACAATGGCATTGCCTCGAAACAAAACGGGACTGAGAACGATTCCGATTCACATAAAAAGGAAAAGGTATCTCTGTTGTTTAATTTACCATCTTCTTAAGATAAAAGCTTTGCATTATTTTGTTTGTTAGATACATGTCTGATGATGTATCAGAGTTTCAGAGCGAAGTTTTCACATTTGAATTACACATATCCAATACTACGTAAATGACCTCATTCTGTGATGAAAGTGCCAAAAATTACTCTGGTGTGTTCTTTTGGCTGAACGCAGAACTCTAAGCAACAATCTGAATGCCTTTTAGGAGTTCGCAGATATGCTTGAAGAGAGAACCAGGTCAATGGCATCTGCTCAGGCTAGAGAGCTGGAGAAAGAGCGAGAAAAATCAGCAAATCTGCAGATTTCGCTACAGGGTATATAGCAGCACTAGTAGAATGGCTATTTCTTTATATCTTTCTTATCTAGTATTCTCTCACTCACCTTGCTTTCATCAGAGGAGCGGAAACAAAATGAGTCTTTCAAGGAGGAATTCCAGTCTCTGAGGTTGGATAAGGAAAAAGTAAGTATTTGAATCTCTATGAACTTGTGTTTACTGAGGCATAGCCATTTTTACATTACAGTTTTGTACTATGATTAATGAGTAGATATATACTCCAACTGGATGCAGACGTTCATGGAGCTTAGCAAAGTACGTAGTGAATTGGATGCAAAATTAGCTGAAATCAATCAACTGCAGATGAAGTTGAATGGGCGGGAGCAGCAGGCCGTTGGAATTTCCATAGAAAATGTAAAAGAGGCTAACAAATTTCTGGAGAAGGAAAATAATGAGCTTAAGGTTTATTGTCGTACAAACTCTTTATTTTTTTAGCAAGGTATTTTCCATTTTTAGTTTTCCTCTGAGCATCAGTCTCTGAAACTGATCTACATTTTGTCTCTGTTGTGTAGTTGAAACGAAGTGAACTAGAGGCTGCTTTAGAAGCAAGCCGGAGGTCTACAAGTAGCAAATTCTTCCCAGAGGGCCCAGAGGCTCCTAGTAGACATCCTAGTAGTTTGGACAAGGTTTTTAATGCTAACTTTTGATTCAGTTTGGCCCTTTAACCAAAAGAAACGTTGTTTCTATGCAAAAAAAATTAATGTGGAGCAAGCATTTATTGTTCCTTCTACTTTTCTTCATGTATAATTAGGAGAAGCCTGAAAGCTTCCCTGGAAAAGAAGATATGGAGAAATATTTGCAGAGGCTGGAAAAGGATTTGGAGGAAGCACGACGAGAAAAGGATAAGGCACGGCAAGAACTAAAGCGGCTCAAACAACACCTGTTAGAAAAGGTTATCTATCCTAAAGCTAATTTCCTACTTACTCTATGATAATAAGATCATTCAGCACCAGCTATGTTTATTTTATATTACCTGCAAATAATTTTGCAAAGTTTATCCATTTTCCTATGATTGTAACTCTTAAGATGTGTAAAGAATTATACTTTTGGCTATGTTTTCTGGTATCTGTGAATAAAATTCTATAAACTTTTTTCTTGGTATATTTTTACAGGAGACTGAGGAGTCTGAGAAAATGGATGAAGATAGTAGATTGATTGAAGAACTCCGCCAGACCAATGAATATCAAAGGTCTCGGATACTAGGTTTAGAAAAAGCTCTTAAGCAGGCAATGGCTAATCAGGAGGAAATCAGAGCGAGCAACGACCATGAAATCCGGAAGTCAAAGGGTATAATTGAAGACTTAAATCAAAAGCTTGCAAATTGTTTGAGAACAATAGATTCCAAAAATGTGGAACTTCAAAATCTTCAAACTGCTCTTGGCCAGTACTATGCTGAAATTGAAGCTAAGGTTTGTATTAATTAAGAAATTTGAAGTTTTTCCCTTTTTAGGTGTAACCTTGATTAATTTATGTATTCCTGTTCTTAAATGTTGTAGGAGCATTTTGAACGAGAGCTTACAGAGGCTAAAGAAGAAGCGATGAAACTTTTAGCACGTTTGAAAGTAAAATCTCTAATCCTTTCCTTTGTCAAATATATGATATGTTATATTCATATGGATTTCAATTTATGCGATTTTTCTGTTTCTTAAGGATGTTGATGAGCGGTTAGAGTCATCAAAGAAAGAAAAGGAGGAAGTAACATCGAAGCTGTTACACGCAGAAAAAATTGCAGAAGAATGGAAAAACAGAGTAAGCAAGGTTGAAGAAGACAATGCAAAAGTAAGACGTGTTCTTGAGCAGAGCATGACTAGGCTCAATAGAATGTCAATGGACTCCGATTATCTCGTTGATAGGTGGGCCAATGAATTTTATTTTACATATTGTTCCATGTATCTTCAAACTCTTATCTTATGTCATATTATTTCGTCAGGCGTATTGTAATCAAGTTACTGGTTACATACTTCCAAAGGAATCACAGCAGAGAGGTAAGATTTGTGAAACTAAAATTCAAAAATCAATTTTTTTTCTACTTAGCCTCTCAATCAAGTTCCATCACAACTTTCAAGATGCCGTAGAAGTAGGCTTCGATTGTTTCAAACACAAATTTTGACGTTTACATTTATTTTTACAAAATACTTTCGCACACTGTAAAAGCAAATGGAGTTTTTCTCCTTCTGTTTTGTTTTTAGCTTTTGCATATATATGAATTACAAGCTTATGCAAAATGGCCTTAAGCTTATCTTTGTCGTATCTGAATGTCTCTGAGTAGGTTTTGGACCTAATGGTTCGAATGCTGGGATTCTCGGAGGAAGACAAACAGCGAATAGGATTGGCACAGCAAGGAGCCGCCGGTAAAGGTGTTGTTAGAGGCGTATTGGGCTTACCGGGCCGCTTAGTCGGTGGCATCTTAGGCGGTGGTGGTGGTTCACCGGATTCACATCCTAATATCGCTGTAGATAATCAGGTACCAACTGGCTTAAAAAAAAAACGCTCTGAATATAAGATCATTTAATTGATTTTCTTGCCTCTTTTGTTTGGCTCAGTCTTTTGCAGATATGTGGGTCGAATTTCTTCTTAAAGACGCGGAAGAGCGAGAGAGAAGAGAAGCAGAAGATGCAGCGATCAAAGATCAAGAGAAGACTAGTACGCAGAGACCAACTTATGAGCAATCTGATTAGGAGTTTTCAACGGTGCCTCTTACATCATCGGATAGTAATCACAGGCTCTCGAGATTACTCACTTGACCCTGGTACCGTACTACCATACGGATATATATATACACGTTTTATAGGAATCTTAAATCTCAATCTCTTTCTTTTTGTCTTGTAATTATTTCCCACCTTTATTCCATTAATTCTTTATATATATATACACCATTTGTTTGGTTAAAAAATGTAAAAATACTGCAGTCACGTAAACTTTGTCCCCGTAATTTCACGTAAATTTATGTATCTTCCTAAATGTGATTAAAACAAAATTTCGAAGTTAATTCACAATAGTACTTTTATGTAAATACTTCGTTGTGGGTTTTTTAACCAAAAGATATGGGTTAGTTCCTAAATACCAAAACATTTGGGGCATTTTGGTAATACCAAAAGATCTCGACAGATTGTTAAATAATAAAAGAACGGGGCATATTTATAGATAACAAAAATGTTGGGCCAGTTTAGTAGATACTAAAAGATGTGCTGCAGTTTTGTGAATTCCAAAAGATCTGGGCAGCTTCATAAATACTGAAAAATCTGGGGCATTTTTCAATTCAATAAGATCTGAGGATAGTCAAAGATATTGGGGTTTTGTAATTATCAAAATAAATGGGGCAAGTTTGAATATACCAAAAGACTTGTAACACTATAAGCTATGGGCAGTTTTGTAAATGGCAAAATATTTGGGGCTTTACTAAAAGTACCAAAATCGAGCATATTTGTGAAATAGAAAGAGTTGTGTCAGTTTAGAACCAAAAGATCTGGGCAGTTTTGTTAATACCAAAAAGACATTGAGTTGTTTTGCAAGCATTTTTAAGATTTATACAGAATTTTAGGTTCGGTAAAAATTATGTGACAGATTCCTTTTTCTTTAAGGTTTGATTAACTCAAGTATTCTGCATAAATAGCCGGAAAAAAAACACAGACAAATAGTTTTGAAAAGAAGGGAACTGTAGTCAAAATGTGATAAAGTGACATTTGGGGCATCAGCGGCAAAACTTTGGAAATGACCACCAATTTCACATGATCAAAAAGTTGGACAAAAATTTAAGCAAAGCAAAAAAACAAAAACAAAAACAAAAAAAAACCATTGACGTCTCTCTTTAACCCAACTTAGCCTTGAGAGAACCAATGGGAATCTTAGAAATAACCTTATCATCAAACACCAGATACTGCTTCTGCAACTTCTTTATAGCTTTCTCTGCCAATGGATCAACCTTGTCTTCATGTTTCTCATATATCATTGGCACTGTGTGCAACACCACGAAGCAGATGTACACCAGGGTCAGGAAATTGCACCAATTGCCCACGACCGAGATGATCCATAGACCAACAACAACCTGACGACAATAAACAATGTGGATTACCAACCAAATCACTTCATTTCACAGATTGCATACAACACACTTAAGAAAGGTTCAACTGAAAGCTTGAAATGAAACTAATTTCTCATACATACTTAACCATTTTCTAGATTGTTTAACTAGAATGCAAACAAACGTCAGCAGCAAAGATTCAACATACCATCAGGAATTTTTTCAGGTCCCTTCCTAAAGCAATGCTTCGAAGGATAACAAAAGCTTGGTTTAGTTCGTTTCTCAGAGAAGAAGCAATCATAAGGAAAGCCTCCTCGGGAACATGGATTTCTGGAATTTGAGGTGGAGTCCTGCAAAAAATATATATATAAAAAAGGGGGTTTCAAAACCAAAGAAAGAGCTAACATCCAGATATTAACATGATCAAGGCTCTGAATCTTACTTACTTGTTGATGAATGTGTGAGCATTGGACCACAAAAACAGGCCTCCAAGAGCAAGTATCGAAATGTGACACAAAAGACTCAACAAATGATACTCAACCAGCTCAAACAGAACCCAAATTGCAGTCGCGACGCCAAGAACAGCGGCTGACAGTTTTTTATCCCTCCACAAGAACACATCAGCAGCTGCGCAGTGTCATTGAAAAAAGAAAACAAAAAAGCATACATACGGAGATTAAAATTCCTCATAACTCATAAGTTAATAACATAATATTAACCAATAAAACCAATTTTCACATCAAAAATTCAAAATGGTGTAGCAAGATTTCTTCAATTTCTTAACGTAAATGTCTTAACCTAATCAACCAAGCTTATACCCACTATTCAAAAATATATCCCTAAAATTACTAGTTCTTCTTTTGATGCCTAAATCACTTGAACAAATCTTACAGGACCGATTCAAGAAAATGTAGGCATAACAAAGTATATGTTAAAAATTTGTCACAAAATTATAAAACGCAATTTCCTTCTGAAACTACTTTTACGCATCATCGTATCATCAGAAATTGAATCTTATATGAGTAACTAGACCCTCGTATTGCAGATCAAGCGTCAACGCATGGGGAAGACAAAAAAAAGATCAATCCAGAGAAAAAAATGTACTAGAACAAGAAAAGAGAGATCAAAAATGTAAAACCCGTACGCTTTCCACCACCGAGAACCTTGTGAACAGGCTTCTCTCTGCCAAACAGGCGATAGATCTTCGCCTTCACAGCCGAAGGCGAATCCGGTTTCTCGTACTCGGATTCAGACGATGACGACGAATCGTGATGGTGAATCTTCTCGGAGATTTTCTCCATCAGAGATTCCTCCGCCGGCACAGATTTCTCAATTTCTTCCGCCATTGATTATCTATTGAATTTCTCCGATTCCGAATTCAAAACATCCAACGAGAAGAAAGCGGACGAGAGGAGGAAATGCAAAGGGGAATAATAGGTTTACATGAGGCTTTATAATCACGAGCCTGAGGTTCGGGACCCGACCGTGGTGGTTCGGAGATAGTTTTTAAACAGGGACGTTAACGGCGCTAGTACTTTGACGGAGAAAAGAGGAAAACGGAAGTTAACGTTACGTTGACGGAGAAGTAGAGCCTCGAACGTGTAGGCAACCAAAAGGTGGAAACGCTGGTGGTGCGTTAAGCTTCCGACCTTTTCACTCAGTAACCGACACCACGAGTGGATTCAGGACACGTGTCTGAAATCAGATCGCGAAATCGACGTCAAACCTTTTGTTCACAAAATCATGGGGAAAAATACCAAAAAATACCTCAACTATTTAATTTTTGCCAGAAATCCACACAAACTTTTTGCGTTGTCAGAAACGCACATAAACTATTTTTTCGATCCATAAAAATACCCAAACTTTTTAAAGTTCCATTTTCCCCCTTACGATTTCACGTCCGTTAACGGACATAACAGAATCGATAAACGGCGTTAATTTTCTTTTGGGAAAATGCCAAAAAATACTTCAACTATTTAATTTTTGCCAGAAATCCACACAAACTTTTTGCGTTGCCAGAAACGCACACAAACTATTTTTTCGATGCATAAAAATACCCAAACTTTTTAAAGTTCCATTTTCCCCCCTACGATTTCACCCAAAACGGCTCATCTTCTCCAATTGTGCTCCAAACGTGCTAAAACATGAAAAGACTCTAAAAGACTATGAAAAAACTAGAAAGACTCTATAAAAAAGACTTATATCATTGCTAAAAAGGGGTAAAAACCATGATATATCAACTCCCCCAGACTTAGTCTTTGCTTGCCCTCAAGCAAACAGAAAACCAAACCAGAGAAAGAGGTTTGAAAACACGGAGACTCACCTGTTCTTGAAACATTGCAATGATTTTTTTCTTAGTGCTCCACATATCACCTAACCAGTTCTAAATCTAACCACCATTTACTTCTCCGTAGACATCCACAGCTCCCTAGAGTACACACATTATTTCACAGCATCATTCAAATAAAGCCATCATAACCAGTTTCATCGATGTGATCAATGCGAAGAACTTTCTAGACTCTTTTCCGTAGGGGGGTGAAATCGTAGGAGGGAAAATGGAACTTTAAAAAGTTTGGGTATTTTTATGGATCGAAAAAATAGTTTGTGTGCGTTTCTGGCAACGCAAAAAGTTTGTGTGGATTTCTGGCAAAAATTAAATAGTTGAGGTATTTTTTGGCATTTTTTCCAAAAGAAAATTAACGCCGTTTATCGATTCTGTTATGTCCGTTAACGGACGTGAAATCGTAGGGGGGAAAATGGAACTTTAAAAAGTTTGGGTATTTTTATGGATCGAAAAAATAGTTTGTGTGCGTTTCTGGCAACGCAAAAAGTTTGTGTGGATTTCTGGCAAAAATTAAATAGTTGAGATATTTTTTGGCATTTTTCCCCAAAATCATGTTTAAAAGTTAAAACGACATCCGTCTAAGTTGGGAAAATCGGGATTACGACGTAACTCTCTCTCTCAGTCAGCGGCTTTCGTCTAGGTCGAATGTTAATATGTAGCCCCCAGTAAATAATCTACATGTAATGTAATTCTTAACAAGGTTAGAGTCTAATTACATTAGGTATACTTACATGTGTTTATTGTCCGTATACTAGTCTAAAAAGGTTAAAGCGAGTTCGTGGACTAGTCTAAGTCAATTAACATTTAACACATTCACATAACAGATATTTCAAATATAAAAATTCATATGTTCACACTACTCATCAAGCTCCTCACGATTTATGACTAACGTGCGCCTTACAAAACAATCCTTCGATTATCGGCTATCATCATCGAACCAAGAACTTCAAGTCACGTAGAGAGAATGCAGAATCGTTTTTTTTTAATTACTTGGAGATTATGGGACAAGGTCCGTACATCCTTCCAGACCCGGGACAATAGCATTTTATATGGTTATGTTCCAAGCGTCATTCGATTTTGTGATCTCTAGGATTTGTTTTTAAGATTTTTTTAGTTGAGCTAAGGAGACTTGATAAATACAGAATCGCTTTAAGTCAACGCTTCTACAAAATTAGGCATATTGCAATCGGTGTGTTTTGGAACGCGCTAATTGCAACCATGTTTCCTCTCATACAGTTACCATTACCTTTATATATCCGAAAATCCAACAAACAAAAAAAATGGAAAATGGCTATATGCTATATTGCTAGATTTAAGTTGTATCTTCGGAAATAAAAAAGTGTATGCAAAATATTGCATGTTGTTGTTAGACCAACAAAAAAAAAGTGTATGCAAATATTAATTTAGGAAATTTTATCTTCGATTATTTCATTTATAAAAAAATTAAGATAGTATACATTTGTAATCAACCACTTAACATTGACCTACGACCGTACGACGGTAAGTTCGTCGTCAACTACTTGCTGGGGAAAGAAAAAAACTATACTAATATTTCTTGTTCCTAACTTTAGAAACATCTATTTCCGACATTCAAAATTCTAATAATACTTATTTAACTAGATTAGTTATACACTGTTCAAACTTCAATCCCTTTATTTATGTCACAAAACAGTTAAATCACGACCGTGTATTTGATTTTAAACTGCTCATATGATAGGCAACAAAAATTAATAACGTCACCAACAACAAAAAATGGATAAAATTTGTGAAGTAAATAAATCATTCAAATTGGATTTCATTTCAATGATATTAATTAATGGCAAACTCCACTTTTGACGGAGTTTTTAATTACAAAATCAGTAAAGTTGTAATGAAAGTTGAAACGGAGCAAATGGATCTATGTAAAAAAATCTCATCTTCTTGCTCTCCTCCGATCGGCGGCGTACTGCGAGAGCGGCACAACTTCTGACAAAGGTGTAGACAGAGGCGTAGATGTCGGCGTCGGAAGCGGCGAGTTCCGGCAAACAGGACATGATCCGTTGAGTTTAAGCCACGCGTCAAGACAACATAAATGGAAGTAGTGTTTACACTCGGGCATCATCCTCAGCATCTCTGCTTCTTTATACTCACACAAACAGATCGAACACGTCGTATCTCCTCCACCGCCAAATCCATCGGAGGACGCGGCGGATGTTTCTTTGGAGAAGTGGAACTTAGGGTAGGAGTTTATGACGGCTTGATCGAGACCAACGATGACGTCACCCACTTCGTTGTCTTCTTCGGCGACGAAGATTATGCGGGGGAGGATTACGCTTCCGCCACGTTCTCCGGTGGACTCAACGGCGGTTGTGCGGCGGCGAGAGTCGCGGCAACAGATGTAGGAGGATAAAAGAACGGTGGAGAGGAGGACGAGGAAACCGAGAGCTATGGCTATGTAGTAGCCGAAGCCTAGAGTGGTGAGGTAAGAGTGGTTGGGGGCGTGTGGCGGAAACGGCGGAAGAGGAGGGTGGTAGAGGAAGACGGCGGCGGAGGAGGAATCGGTTGACATTTGATGGTTAAGAAGAAGAAAAATGGGTCCATGTGGGAGAGAGAGAGAGAAGGAGAGAGTGATAGAGATTTTAATTTTTTTAAAAAATTCCTGAATATTGTTTTTAAAAATTTAATTAGTTAGGTGGGAATTGCAGCTTGATGCATTTAATACAATTGTTTGGAAACTGAAATTTGCATTTATTAATAAGGTTCTTGTGTAGGTTTTTTATTAATTAAGTGGCCCAACCCCAAGGAATATTTATTTTTAAAAAACTTTTATAGTTTTTTAAAAATATTTATTTTATGTGTTCGAGCCTTGTAACATTGACTGTTTAACATTATTTGTCACTTTCGTACTTGATGGGTCCAGTTACAAAATATATATCATACTTATTCGCTGTCTTGTTTCGTTGAAATTTGTTTTGGTTCGATTTGTGTGATTCAAGGCTTCCTCAATGCCATTGCTAAACGCTTCATAAATATATATATATATATCTAGGAACTAATAGAAAGTCAAAACATACTTTAGATATATGTATCCATCAAAAAAAATTGTAAGAAAATGATTAAAAACGTTAACACATACCCAAACGAATACCTTTGGAAACCGAAAACTCAAAGATCGATTTTGTTCTTGCACTCGACATCTTGAATAGCCTGTCGCGTGATGTTCACAGCCATCGTGCAATTCATCTTAACCGTAATGTGCTTCTTCGCAATCCCCATTATCTTCACCTTACCACTAACCCTAGTGTAACTCCACACGTTCACAAGACCCGGCCCACTTACTTCTCTAGCCAAACCCGGATCCAACAATACCCGATCTATCATAATATCAACCGTCATGTTCATCCTCGCCGTACGATGCGGTCTAGCTTTCCCCGGGGGCCCACGCGCTTCACCCACCACCGTTCCTTTGTAGTAGATATCGGTCGTGGTGTTCGAATACTTAAACGACGCCGAGTTGGGATTCTTGACAGACACGTCGACGATCAACGAGATGTTTGTTCCCAACAGTTGGATCTGCGTCCCGGTGGTTGAATCTAGACCGTTGACTGTTACGCCGTTCATTTTTACAATGGGGTCTTTGACACGGAAGACCGTGAAGATTAAAGTCAACACGATCGTGATTAGAATTAGAGACGTTGCAGTGACGCAGATTAAGCATTTGATTCGGTTTCCGCGACGACGGAGAGTGTGTTTGTTGGAGGCGGATTCATCGCTCACCAGAAGTACGGTCGCCGGAGCTAGCGGACGAACATGTTCTGGTTCGGTCATGTTTTTTTTTGTTGTTGTTGTTGTTGTGTGTGGGTCTGATTATTAATTACTTCTGGTTATGTGATTTATATAAACCAAACTTAGTGATAGAGAATGTTGACTTTCATATGTGTATTATGTGTTCCATGTGTCACTAATATTTAAGAAAAACGAAAAAAAAAGGGTAAGAGAAAATTAATGTAGTTGGCCTAACCACTAACAAAACTGAGATAAATTATTGCAGTGGAAAATGGGAATGGTCTTAAATTGGGTTTGATTTAACGGTCATGTGTGGGAGAAAGGTAAAAGCTGCGTATCGGTGGGGATGCCGATTGATTGCACCAATGAAAATTCGTCAGCTCATTACAAGTTAGACTTTTTGCATCAACGTCTGAGGATTCTTTCGACAAAGAAAATTTGGATTACAATTAACTCTTTCCAATATGGCCAGTCTCATTAGGATGCAAGTTTCTCCTAACTAATCTTTCTCAATTATGTTTAGCTGGTGACAACCTACATTCATACCCCCATTGTCTATGTGCTCTCTAAACACAACTTTTAGTTTAGTACTTTTTTTTTGGGGTAACTAATAAGAAGTTAATTCTTTGGTCCGGGACCGGGAGGTTAGAGCATCTTCAACGCGGTTTCTTAACACAGGTTCTTAAAGTTTTTTAGCCTAAAATTAAATCAAAAATAAAACAATAATCAAGAGCCGGTTCTTAATTAAGACCCGTAAGAAACGGTTCTTACGGGGCACGTGTCATTGCGTGATCGAACAAAAAAAAATCCCGACTCTCCTTGTTCTCTCCGTCGAGAAACCCTTCTCCGATCAAATCCTTCTCTTCACTGCCGCCTATCTTCTTCTCTGATCAAATCTTTC
Organism: Eutrema japonicum; assembly: GCA_030161315.1. NCBI lineage: Eukaryota > Viridiplantae > Streptophyta > Magnoliopsida > Brassicales > Brassicaceae > Eutrema > Eutrema japonicum. The sequence goes on along the minus strand of BSQW01000003.1, from coordinate 53,504,719 downwards.
TCTTCACCGCCGCCGAGAAAAGTTAGCTAGGGTTGTGCCTCTTCTTTTTTTCCCCGACGAATTTGTAAAAGCAGAATCTGACCAAGATGGCACTCCTGTTCTTTGCCTCAATCGCTCGTTCTCTCCTAACAAGAGGTCTGCTCTTCATGTTCAGGTCATCATTTGCTAATTTCTTCACTCGATTTCTTCTTGACAAGTGGGGAATTCGATTTTGAAGCTTTATTCTAATTGGGAATGATGGTGATTATTGAGGTTTCTTCTGATCGTATCCTATTTTGATAATTGTTATGGAATAAGTTAGAGCAAATTGCTAGTCCTCTTGATCTCCTCCCAATGATTTAGAGTAAGATACGTTGTTGGCGTCATCGGATTATCAAATTGCTAGTCCTGATCCACTAGATAGAATGTTATGGGTTTGGTTTCACAAGCTGTTCATGTCATAGAACATCTGTATATCTCTCTTGCTTCTGATCATAAAACATCTGTTAATATCTCTTGCAAGTTCAGTTCTCCAAACAAGTAATGATTATGTAAGAATGTTATGCAAAACTACTAGTTTCATTTCAGATTAGTTACATCTAGAATACATGTTTATTCAGAACTATACTTTCTCTTTCCAATGGTAGGTTTCAGTAACAAAGAAGATATTGACTTTGCTCTGTCTTTATTCTTTTTCCGGTATAAAACTGCTCTTTACTATGGAGGCAACCATGAAGAGTGTACTTTTGAAGAAGAAGAGAGCAGAAAAGAGCAGCAGTTTTGAAAGGTATGTAATCAATATTACTATCAGTCCACTAACAAGATGACAAGATCATCATAATTAAACTCCAAAATCTATCAAAGAAGAAAAGATATCACTATAACCATTTGTATTTTGTTTGGAATTTAATTAAGGTGATATGTGCATTTGGTAGGCTCGGGACAATGTTTGGCTGCGACAAATACAACATCAAGCCAGATCTTGTTTCCTTAGCTAAGGTGAGATTTTGCAAGATGATTATTAGTAGGTTCACAAGATTACTCTCGGGACATTGTTCTTAAAATATGCAGGTATTGTCTTCTGCATATGTGCCGATGGGAGCCGTTCTTATGAGTCAAGAAGTGGCAGATATGTCATTTATTCCCAAAGCAACAAGATAGGTACATTTTAGTAATGTTCACCACTGAATTATATTATATTCAAATGTTAATTCTGATCTTACAATGCTAATAAAACTTGTTATTTCAGGTATTTTTGCGCATGGGTTTACTTATTTTGGTCATCCAGTTTCATGTGATGTAGCAATTGAAGCGTTAAAGCTATATAAGTAAGTTTAGTCAAGAGCTCAAAATCTGTCACACATTCTTTATGGGTTTACTCTAGAAAATATCGAACCTCGTAGCAGATAATGGCAAAGGAAGACATGATTTTGTGATAAGAGTATCCCAACACATTTTTTTGTGTGTTGTTTTTGGTTGAGTTTTTTGGTTAGGCATTGTAAAATCTAGACTATGTACTTGTGTAATATGTTTTTTTATTGAGTTTTCTTTAGTTTGATTTTTTTTTTTAAAGGATTCTACCATTGGACATTAAAAAAATGAGAGTTTCTTAAGAAGATTTCTTAACCCATTTAATATTAAATAAATGGTTAAGAACCCCAAAAGGGTTCTTGCAATAATCATGCTCTTAAATTACTTTCCATCCCTTCTTCGATATTCGAACTCGTGACCTCCAGAGTCCGGTATTGTTGCATTTGTAGTTTTTACTCTTACCGAAAAAGCTGTCCAATTTTTTTTACTATAGAAGCAATAAACATATTTTTCTAACTAAAGAAAATAATAAATCACTCCACGGAAACATACATAAGCAATAACAATCCTTAATAATTCAATAACAGAACCAACAAAAAATAAACACAAATCCAGAATTGAAATATGCGATCGGTCATGGATCGTCTATACGTTATTGAAAATTAGATATTATAATTAATAAAAAAAGATAGCTGAAATGATCAAAAGAAGTCGCGAAGGGAAGGGAGCTTGATCTCACCCTGAGTAGAGACAGGAATGGTAATGTCACCGACAACAGGAATGTCGAAGGTTAGCCCAATGTCGAGTTGATAGTCAATGTCCCAGTCCGAACACATGTCCTTCATCAGACTAACCGCTATGCTATAAGCCACCTTAACCGGTACGTCTAGAACCGTCGTGCCGTTCCCAACCAGCGAACCCGGGTCCGGTATTGTTCCCGACGCTATCGTCCTACGCAACCATTAACATTATTAATTAGCACATGATGAACATACCTTACACATGACGCGTGCATATAATATTGTTATATAAGCTATTAATTACTAAAATTACAAATCTGAGACGATCTATCGTTTCGATGCCTTGATATAAGTAACATGTGTATTAGCAAGTGCACAATATATAGACCTAACGAAAAGAAAAGTATCATACAGATTCACAAAATTTATACATTAATATGTGACACAAATATTAGGCTAGATCCGGTATACGGATCATATCATGGTTTTGAGTATTAGCAAGTGCACAATCCGTTTTTTTTTTTTTTTTGCTAGATACACGTGAACAAAAATTAAGAATTTCATTCGTTCGATGAAGGGTTGGTGTCAATAAAAAAAGAGAGAAAAATGAGAGGAAAAAAAACCTTGTGGCACTCTTGAGGATATAAGAGATCTGGCAAATAGGGATCGATTGAGAATAAGGATTCTTGACAGAGACCTTGGCGTGATAATCGACTCCTTGACGTGTCACGCCTTTGAAATCGACGTCGTCCACGGTGGCTTCCGGCGTTGGAATATTCGTCAGCTTCTCCGCGAAGAAACCTTTTGCTTTATCCAACAAGCTTGAAATCACCGACCCGTTTTCTTCTACCACCTTTTGCTCCGATGATGCCATTCTCTCTTAATCTTCCAATTTACTTACTTCAAAATGATCAGATCTCTCTCTCTCTAATTTCTATGGCTTTTGTTGACTATATATATTTGTTTCTTTTTAAGGATAATGAATACCTTAATTGCCGGAGCGTGACATTATTCTATAGTTTGTTGTCAAAAGGAACTTTTTTAATTTTTTTATTATAACGAAGGACTAAAATACAATGCATATTCTAAGGAAAGATCCGTTTGTTTTGGTTTGGACTGGAGCATCATGGTCATAACGTGCGTTCCTACTTGTTTGCTTGTCCGAATTTATTTTTAAAATAAAAAGATCCCATTTTAAAAGATATGAAAATAAATTAGCAATTGTTTTGCTATTAGGACTTACGACTGACATATATGGCTTTTATTCGTTGCGTTATACGAATCGTGGAACGTAGAATCGCCGATTTATAATGGTATAAACACACATACAGTATAATTAATCAGGAGGTGAAGTTAGAGAGGAACTTAATCTGGTGAAGAAGAGGAGTTAGGGTTTGCATAATCTGCTCACAAGGATGGTTATGGATTCCTTCATAAGTTGTCTCCACAATGCTCGTTTCCTTGGACAACCTCTGAACTTGCTTCTTCACGTTACACATGTGTTGTGTGCATCTATAATAGCTCCTTTTGATTTATCTCGTTTTTAGATTTCGATTTCATGTGACCATAAGTGTCAGTATCTCGTGTACGTACGAAATAATATTTCTAACAAAATTTCAGATATTTTAATATGTCAAAAATTTACCTGGGATACAAGCTGTTCTTGACAGATTTCTGACCATATTTTCTCCATCTATAACCATCATCGAGTATATCTTCATCACTCTTTGTGCGAAAAGCAAACCGCGGATTTTTCATAGCCTTCTCCTTCCGTGTTAACAGTTCATTTGGGTTGTTCGTGTGATTCATACCATGAGACGAATCGTAGGCGTCCATCGAAGAGATGTGTGATGAACCAATGAATGTGAATGTCTTCTCAAGATCAATCTGTTGTGTGTGAGAGAATCCTTCATGTGACATGTATTGGAGAGAAGAATAAAAAAGGTTGAGAAAGAAGCCAACTACATTCAACTACTTCAGATCAACAACAACAAAAATCATTCACGTCATCTCACACGTGTGTAACTTAAAAAAAAAAAAAAAAACTAGAGAGACATGGTTATTATTACAGTGACTTCCACACGCATGTTTAGATTTACTGTCTAAAACCAGAAAGATCTGTTCAAAGAACTGCGTTGAAGAAGAAGGGATTCAACAAATAAGAGTTTTTGTATTGTGTGGGTGACTCTCAGCTAATGATCATCTTGTTGAAGAACTCAGCTTGCTCAGGGAAGAATTCCAAAAGCTCATCTTTGGTTACCCACACAAAATCCTCGCAGTTACTTATGTTGTATTTCGATGCTGCTACTACACTGCATTTGAAGAAGAACCTCTACACAAAAACAAAATGAAGAAGAATTCAGGAATCCGTCAAACTGAATTATCGATGAGCCATTTTTTTTTGTCTGTTTTCCTCTCGAGCTTTGTTTTTACCTTGTAATATAGCAAATCAGGTGTTTCTTCTGTAGGTTGTATAACCATGTGGGCCATTGGAGCATTTCCAACAAAGTATGTGTGAGTCAAGTCTCCTAAGACTGACTTCAAAGCAGATTCAGCACACTGCAAATATCCATAACAACAATAAGCTTGAGGACGAAATTTGATGGTGTTATGGATTGAAATGGAGGCAATAAACCACCACCTTGCGAAGAGTTGGCTCAGAATCGTAGACTTTTTCCGGGAAATGCCAGACAGGTTTGTCATTAGTAGCTCCAAATGGCTTGCCGAAGATGAGAAGATACAATTTTTTGTCAAGAGCTCTATATAATGACCTGTTTAAGCAGATCATTTTCCAAGAGTAGAATTATCAATCACCAGCGAAGGAGAACACAACAATCCATGATATCGTTTTTAGAGGTGCGAACAACTCACTTCCTATCGTTTTTCTTGTCAGCCTCTGTAATTCTAGGAGCAGGTACATAGTCCATTTGGTATTCCCCCTTGGCTCTGCATTCACACATCAAAAGATCAACCAAAAGTGAAATGGAATTTTCACGGAAGCTTCACTACACTTCGAGCAAATTTAAAGTGAGCAAGAAATGGTCACAGAACCTTCACTACATATCTATGACTATGAGCAAATAACAGTTCTAAATTTTCAGGCTACTCAATAGCTAAACACCTGAAACTCCCGGAGCTACAAGAAAATTCGCCTATCTACAATTCTTTGCTATTGTCATGAACTCTGGAAGAGAACTTCTAAGGCAATCTAATAAAGGTGACACAAAGTTGAATGAAAGGTGAGGACTGAGGAATTACCTTTGGACTGAAAGAAGACTGATAAATGCAGACAACTTTTAAAGTGTAAAAATGAGCAAGGAATTACCTGTTCTTAGCTATGTCCAAGAACTCATCTGGGTATCTACGGCGAAACTGCTGTTGCCAATTGAACCTGCAATGGAGCAACAATCAATACCCAAAAACTAACGTTTTCACATTCCAAAAGATAAAAAAAAAATCCAATCCAACACATGCGAATCCACTCCAAACCCTTTTTTCATTCTATGAGATCAAAAGTTCACTGCTCAATGACTCAAAATCTTATTGATTTCGCCACATAACAATCGATATCGAGCTACATAAAAAGCATTCTTTGAATCAGATAATGATATACTTTTCCCCCATTTGCTCGCGCTTTCTCATCACTCCAAACCCAAAGTAGAACAGAACACAAGCAAGCAACACAGGAGAAGACAGAGAAGGAGAGGGCTTTACTTGAACTCCTGAAAAGTGTAAACAGCAGGATCCGGTTTGGGTATCACAACGCGCAATCTCTCAAAAAGCACCGAAGCTACAATCTTATCGGAGCTCGTGCAAAACCCTCGCCTGCTCTCCAAGAGAGGCCCAACTGGTAACCGCGATCTCAATCTCTGCATTTCTCAATCTCAAATGAAAAAAAAGGAGTAGACTTTGCAACGGAAGTCGATACGAGATCGAACAGAGAGAGAACTCCGGCGATTGAGGGTTTTCTCCCCGGGATGGAAAAATTATTGGTTTACTGAACCAGAATCCGGTTTTCTCACCCGAGAGACCCGGGTTCGAAACCCGGGTTCTAGTAAAATACCAAAAATTCTTGGTATTTTCTCTAGTAAAATACCCAAAAAAAAAAATTGACTCCGTTGCCGGGACTCGAACCCGGGTCTCTCGGGTGAGAGCCGAGTATCCTAACCAGCTAGACTACAACGGATTTTGAAATAATCTGTAAACTAAATATATTGACTCTAAATTACGGAAAGCTATCAAATGTCACCAGTAGTTCACCACTATGCGCGTGATTTGTGTGAGAATTGAATCTAAAACACAAAGGACACAGAGAGTGTATGTTAATTAATCGGCATAAGTAACAATGGCTTCCTCACTCACGAGGAATTGCTCTCGCTTCTCCAAGGCCATCTCCGTCCGTTTCATGAGTAACCTACCGGAAAACACCGTCTACGGAGGACCAAAGCCGCAAAACCCAAACCAGAGGGTGACGCTAACGCATCTCAGACAAAAACACCGGAAAGGAGAGCCGATCACCGTCGTAACCGCCTACGATTACCCATCCGCCGTTCACTTAGACACAGCTGGAATCGATGTTTGTCTTGTCGGTGACTCAGCTTCCATGGTTGTTCATGGTCACGACACAACCCTTCCTATCTCCTTAGACGAGATGCTTGTCCATTGTCGTGCCGTTGCTCGTGGCGCAAAAAGGCCTCTGCTTGTTGGTGACTTGCCATTTGGTACTTACGAATCAAGCACCAGTCAGGTAATGATCAAAAGTTGAATCTCTTAACTCATCCGAAAACCTATATTATCCAACATTTTCTGATTATCCCCTGAAATAGTCACAGTCAGTGGGGTTTGCAATGTTCAATTCATTTCCTGATAATCCCAATTGGATTCTTGATGGAACACTCTCAAAGTATATACATTTTGTGTCATCAACGATTTATGTTTCTCAAATTTTATTCATTAATGGATGGATAATGAGGTTCTAAGTTTTAAATGATGGGTCGGTCCACTCCAGGCGGTTGATACTGCGGTTAGGGTTCTAAAGGAAGGAGGAATGGATGCAATTAAGCTCGAAGGAGGATCAGCTTCTAGGATCACTGCTGCAAAAGCCATTGTTGAAGCAGGAATTGCGGTTATCGGCCATGTGGGTCTAACTCCTCAAGCGATCAGCGTTCTTGGTGGTTTTAGACCACAAGGCAGAAACATAGCTAGCGCTGTTAGGGTTGTTGAGACTGCAATGGCTTTACAAGAAGCTGGATGTTTTTCGGTTGTTTTGGAATGCGTTCCACCTCCCGTAGCTGCTGCTGCGACCTCTGCTCTCAATATTCCAACCATTGGCATTGGAGCTGGACCTTTCTGCAGTGGACAGGTTTTGTCTAAGAATTTTCCATCTTTTTCGGTTTTCCGGTTTTTGCCAAATTTTTACTTCTTATATCGGTTCATTGTTTTCTTGAAAACGCAGGTGTTAGTTTACCATGATCTTCTTGGTATGATGCAACATCCACATCATGCTAAGGTCATCTCATGACCAAACCCAACTATCATTGTTATCATCATCATCATTGTTATCGAAATGAAATTCTCTTGTTGGTTCTTAATTTTTCAACGTTCTCCTTGTTTCATGCTCTGTTGATTTCTCAGGTTACTCCAAAGTTTTGCAAGCAGTATGCTAAAGTAGGAGAAGTGATCAGCAAAGCCTTGATGGATTACAAAGAAGAAGTCTCTAAAAACTTGTTTCCAGGTCCTTCTCACAGTCCTTACAAGATCACGACAAGCGAGCTCGACGGGTTTTTAACCGAGTTGCAGAAGCTTGGTTTTGACAAGGCCGCTTCAGCTGCTGAAGCAGCAGCTGAGAAGATGAAGCCTTCAGAGTCACCGTCTCTTCAGTAGTGACAACAATAATAAGCTCTTGTAGAATTTCAAACAATAATAGATTTTTCTTCAAATGTTATTGGGCCTATTTTCTTTCATTACAAAGGTTCATCATGTTAAAGGGCCATTTTAAAGGCATAATAAGAAGTCAGAGTTGGGTTATTTACCGACAGAGTTCTTCTTCTTCTTCAACCTCGGAGATGAATAGTGTGCTTTCCTCCGTTTACCGGCGCCGGAAGTTCTACTATCTGCTCGATCGTCGTCTACTACTTCGCCGCTTTTCTGCTGAATCTGATCCATCAAAGGTGATTAAACCGGATTGTGAAGAATCAGTGGCAAGTGAATATTTGGAGCATCTTTGGGAAATTCCGCAACATGATTGGGTGTCCTGCGAACCCCTTGATTCTCTCCTTATATCTTCTTCTTCTTCCCCTCGAGTGTTCTCCCAAATCACGAGGCGATTGGGTTCATACTCATTGGCAGTGTCCTTCTTTGATTACCTTAACGATAAATCTCAGTCTCTGAAGCACCGCGATGAATCTCTCTCCGTTGCGTTTCAGTCGGTTATCGAATTCGCTTGTAAGGAAACCGACTCAGGGGTTAAACTTCTACAACTTTACGAGACTGCTAAAGAGAAGAAAGTCCCGCTTACTTTCAATTCCGCCAAATTCCTCATCCGTTGGTTTGGACGTCTTGGAATGCTGAATCAGTCGGTTCTTGTATACGAAGAACTCGATCCGGACGTGAAGAACACGCACGTCCGTAACGTTTTCATCGACGTTCTTCTGCAAGGTGGTCTTGTTGATGATGCGTTGAAGGTGGTCGACGAAATGCTTGAAAAAGAATCCATTTTTCCGCCAAATGAAGCAACTGTTGATATTGTTTTCCATGGCTGGGTTTCGAAGGGTAACCCAAAGAGAAGGCGTGTGACGGACGAGGAGATTATACAGTTGGTTTTGAAATTTGGCGATCGTGGCTTGTCCCCAAACAGTGTTTGGGTGACTCGGTTTATCACTACTATGTGCAAGAATGGTCAAACCATTGTAGCTTGGGAAACTTTGAGCAAGCTGATGAAAAACAAAGCTCCCCTGGAAACGGGTCCATTCAACGCGCTTTTGACATCATTAGGACGGAATATGGATATTGGTAGAATGAATGCTGTCGCTGCAGAGATGGACGAAATGGGCATTCAAGCTAATGCAGTGACTTTGGGGATTCTCATTAACACTTTGTGTAAGTCATTGAGAGTCAATGAGGCCTTGGAAGTATTTGAACAGATGCGTGGAAGACAGAGTGATGATGGAAATGTGATCAAAGCTGATGAGATCCATTTTAATACCCTCATCAACAGCCTCTGCAAGGTAAGTAGATTAAAAGAAGCAGAGGAGTTGTTGCTCAAGATGAAAATGGAAAGCGGCTGTGTGCCTAATACAAGAACTTACAATTGCTTGGTTGATGGGTATTGCAGAGCTGGACAGCTTGACACGGCCAAATTAGTTGTTTCTCGAATGAAGGAGGAAGGGATTAAACCGGATGTGGTTACTCTTAATACAATGATTAAGGGAATCTGCAGGCATCGCGGAGTGAGCAGTGCGGTTTCTTTCTTAATGGATATGGAAAAGGAAGGCTTGAAGAAGAATGTGGTTACTTATATGACATTAATTAATGCTTATTGCAACGCCAATAACATTGAGAAGGCTATGCATTGGTTTGACCAAGTGGTTGAAGCTGGATGCTCTCCTGACGCCAAGATATTTTACGCTTTGATCTCTGGTTTGTGCCAAGCTAGACGAGACCATGATGCCCTTGCAATGGTGGAGAAACTGAAACGAGTAGGATTCTCTCTTGACTTGATGGCTTATAACATGCTCATTGGATTGTTTTGTGATAAGAATAAGGCAGATGAAGTCTATGAGATGTTAACCGATATGGAGGGAGCAGGTATGAAGCCTGATTCAATCACTTACAACACTCTCATTTCATATTTCGGCAAACTCAGGGACTTTGAAAGTGTTCATAGGATGATGGAGAAGATGAAAGAAGATGGGTTTTTTCCAAATGTTGTGACATATGGTGCGATAATCCAAGCTTATTGCTCGTCTGGGAAAATGAATGAAGCATTGAAGCTCTTTAATGACATGGGCTCACACTCGAAGGTCTTCCCAAACACAGTGATATACAACATTCTCATCAACGCATTGTGCAAGCTCGGGAACCTGAAACAAGCGCTCACTCTGAAAGAAGATATGATGAAGAAAAGGGTGAGACCAAACGTGGAAACATACAATGCTTTCTTTAAGATTCTTAAGGACAAGAACCAACTTGAGACAGTGCTTGAGCTGATGGATGAGATGGCTAGACATTCTTGTGAACCAAATCACATAACCATGGAAGTTCTTACGAAGCTGCTCCCAGAAGTTGGTGAATCGAAGATGCTGAAGAAGTTCATGCAGGGTTACTCTGTCGCTTCTTCAACCGAGAAGGATGTACCTTTGTCTTTAAGCCGATGTAGTAATGAGACAGCGATATAAGTATGTTTATGTGTCATCTTTACATTTTAGATGCAAATTCTTAACTTTGTGATCCCATTTTTTAAGCTAATGCATGCCTTCTCAATAGATTCATTGCAGATCTCTAATAAGTACAGTATCCCATATTAGTGTCGGAAGGAAATTTTATATATTTACTGTTTTAAAAGTCTAAGTAAAAATTGACATCATCGGGCTAGTTCTGTGTGCCGCCCATTAATCCACGGCTGGGTCTCAGAAGTTGCTTGAACAGAGCAATCTTAGGGACATTCCAATGCTCCACGTGTCTGCATAAACCCATTCATCGAAATATGTGAAATTTTCTCAAAGTTGACAGATAATGAATGTATTTGATATTTATGAGCTCATAAGTAATATTTTACCTGCAAATTTTCCCGGATTCTGTGTCGAAGTAATACTCCGTGTAACCAGTTGCTGTAAAAATAGTTTTTTCGTCTCATAAGTTTCCATAAAAGTTTAGATTTCTTGTCTTCATTAATCATTGAAGAATGACCGTTAAAAGTAATAAATACCTGAAAGAATGGGTTTCCATGGAAACGACATGACACAGCTAAATTTCCAATGCCCGACTCCTTTATCCTGCAAAACCCCATCACGGAGCTCCGGCGATGAAAAAACAAAAAACAAAACAATCGTTTTCCTCCGACATCGGAAAGAAGAAAAAAATCAATCTTTTATAACTAGACTCGACCGTACCTCGAAATGTTCCCATTTCATGAGCTTCATATTCGATTTCTCGATTAGGGCTCCGAAATTAGTGCAATTCCTTTTGAAACGAGTAAGACCCTTGAAAGAACCAGCCGGATCGGCGAATTCGCACTTGTCCTCGTAAACCTCCGGCGTCAAGTTCCCTGAAAGAATCATCACAAGAAGAAAATCCCAGATTCAGTAACAAAACCCATATCCTGATTTGGATGTTTTTCTTTTCCTCTGACCTGTGACGAAATACGATCGCTTGAAGTCTTGTTTGATCGAATCCACGACGGCTACACGAACGGCTCGTCCCGAACAATCAACAGGAACCTCGAAGTCTGTCACAGTCGGAGGAGGAGAAGCAGACGCCGGAGATCGGAAAACGGAAGCAGCGATTCCGAGTAGCTCGGATCCGTACCAAGCGATTTTGAGTAGAACATTATCCGGCTCGGCTCCTTTACTTGTCTGTGGCTCGTTTGTAGGATTATGTCCTCTGCAACTCACTCCAGTTGCTTCGAATCGGCGATTACGCCCGAAAATTGAACGGCCACGATCGCCGGAGTAGCTGGGGTTGACGGTGGTGATGGAATGAAAGGAAAGAGAAGACGCCATTTTTGGCTACAAGTGTGATTGATCAAGGAAAGGCGAGTTTTACTTTAAAGGTATCCTATTTGTTGTTAAAGGTATCCTATTTGTGGCCAACAGAGACCACACAGAAATAGTGATAGTAACTACACAACACGAGCACAAATCTGATTCGTTAAACAATGAATCAAATTTTAATGGTTTCAGAAGAAGAATCTTTACAGACCAAAAAGAGAGTTGAATTTGAAACAAAATTGAGTTGATGTACGACGAGTCTTCTTCTACAATTTCTTGACAGGCGTGGTTTTGATCAGCTGATCATGTCGATGGCACCGGGTAAAACCCGAAACTTTCTAGGTAGAAATCCAAGATGTTCTCCATCTGACTGAACATAGATACTTCCACTGTCTGAAATCTCCTCAACTTCGATACTTTGTATACTACAAGAAAAACCGCTTAAAGGTGGTGACTTTTCAAGTGCTAAGGACATTTACAGAACAAAGTGTTGAGGAACCAAAGAAAAATCTGACCTTCTTGAGCTCACATTGCTAACCGAGAGATGCGTCCCATTGTATAGCTTATGAAGTTTCAGTATGAAATCGTACCATTTGAAGTCTTGAAGAACCACAACCTGCAAAGAAGTGTATCAAGGTCAAAAGCTACCACATTAACAACATAGGATTTGAGATCTAACAAACGAATTGTTGCACCTCAAGATTTCCATTTCCAGGGACGGCGTTGGGAGTGATTTTCATTCCTCCACCAAAGTATTTAGCGTTTCCAACGCAGAGAGCGGTGACTTGAGGATATATTTCCCATTCACCTCCATTGACCTGAGAATATAACACAATGATTTCAAGTTATTTGCTATGGTGAAGAAGGGATTTCGCAGAAATAATTGCTTTATTACCTTGATTCTCATATCTCGGTTATGATGCCCCATAAAAGCTTGTAGGGCACCAATTACATAGCACAAGTTTCCAAATTTCTTGTACTTTGATGCGTAAAAACCTGCCTTTGCGCTCCTGCAAGTGATGAGCAACAAAAACATAGAGATTTACAACCGCCTCATTACGGATCAATAAGATAATTACATGGAAAACTTTCATGATATCCTTACAAATGAACATCAGCAACGTTAATGAAGTAATGCAAATCCTTTCCTTCCTGGTGGATAACACCGACGTCAACCCGTGACCTTATCCCTGAAAAATTGCAGTTTATGTGATATTATACGAGACATAATTACACATATGTTGCTAAGTCCTAACTCCTCGAAAGGATTCAGTGACAAACCTTTAGCAATGCGCTCCACCGCTTCACAAGGATCATTTTTCCTAACAAAACGCAGAATATACTCAAGATTGGCTCAACATAACTTCCAAAAACAAATCACATCAAACCGAAGTTGCAGAAACTAACCAACCAAATGTTCTAGCAAAATCCGAGCCAGTACCTAAAGGAATCAGCTGTAAAAAGGAAAGATGGACTGAGATTGTAAGCTGTAGATATACACAAGTCAATTCAAGCTACTCACACCAAGTGCAGCCGAATGACTAGCATCGCTGTTGAGATTACCGACAGGTTTCCCCTCCCAAAAGAAACCATTAACAACCTGTGAATCAAAATGATAGGATGAGTGGAGCTAAGATTCTCAAGAGCTCAGTTCTAGCAACCAAAGATTTTCAATTCCTACCTCATGCAGTGTTCCATCACCTCCTACCGCAATTACAGCATCTGCACCACCCCTAATAGCCTGATAGAAGCAACAAATGATCAGAGAATACGGAACCCATCAAAGTGATGTATAAATCTCACTGCCACTTACCTCTCTTGTAATTTCAATGGCATGACAAGGACCCGATGTTAAAGACTCGTATATCTGGAGTAAAAAAAAAAAACCATTCTCATTAGAAATAATAAGAAACCGAAGAAAGCAAAAGGAGATAGCAGCACTAACACAGGCACACAAATAGGTAAGCGAATTAAAAAAAAACTCACATTACAGTCTTTACCAAGACAAGATCGTAGGTGAGGAAGCAACTTCTTCCATTCCTTAGCTGTTCTACCATTAGCACCTAATTTAACAAGATAAACCCTAAAACGAAGTCAAATTCCACCTCGAGATTGATTCTCATATGTAAAATCACCATTTTTAAATCCAATAGATCCAAATCTCAGTAATTTCTTCGTCCAGTGAGTAAGAGGGTAAACACACCTTGAGGGTTTACAACGAAAACAAGATCACGGAGGCGGGAGGAGGAGACGGAGGCACCACCACCACCGCAAAGGGTGATGCCATCAGAGGAGAGATTGGAGGAAATACGATGCTGTGCCCTAGGGTACGAAGGTTGTTTCGCCGTGTAAGGGCAAATTGAGAAGCAGCAATTGTATCGTAGCATTGTATGGCCGCAGTTCGGCTCCGGGAGACATCTTCGCCGTTATCAGTTCATCGCGCGATTCGACACTTTCAGAGACCCTGTGTTTCAGCCAGAGGCTTTCTTATCCTTTTTGGGCCTATTTCTCTCCTCTAAGTTCATATTGGGCTTTAAAATCTTATGGCCCATTAAAGAAATTTTGATAAAGACTAGTCCTTGTCGGGATGTGACTCAATGAAGTGTGTGGGGTCCATACTTTTGCCGACTTGTGTGTTTATTGTGGGGCTCCATCAACCCGACAGCTGTCATATGGACTTTTCGGCCCATTACGCAATAATGAATTCGTTAATTAAATAAATTTTCATGTTTTGATCATAATCCTCGTAAAAAATATTTAATATTTCATTTATTTACCATTTTTTTAAGGATTCTGACAATTTTTAAGCAACCTGTTTAAGAAAAAAAAAAATTTGAATCCTTCAAATTAATTTCGAATAAATCATTCAAAATTTTATTGAATTTTAGTATTTATAATTAATCAAAAACAGGAGTCGGTAGAACGTGGTATTATATATAATTTGTAGCCGTTAGATTTGGTTTTATAATTAAAATAAAGCTAATGACTTTTATAATCCCACGAAATCGTCTCGTTTTGGCCTTTCGATTAACTCCACTTATAAAAAGAGTAGTATTTAATTTCATGCATAGAGCTGTGGAGAAATTAAACGTAACCACCATTCAGAATCGTACACTAGTAAGTCTGTAATTAGTGTTCTATGTGACAGGCCGTGACTTTATCCTTATAAACTGACGTCGGACCTCCGCCATAAATTTCTTCTGAGCCAAACCGACTCCAAACTTTCTATGAAGCATTAGAAGATCATTTCCACGACTTTTCCTTTTGTGATTTCTTCATCAGCAACTTAAAACGGTAAGATTCCAGGAAATTGAGTTTTGTGTCAGCCATATATATTTATTTTGGTGTGTGTTCTTCTGAAAATCGAATTCTGCATATTTAGTTTTAGGGTTAAGAGTTTACTGCTCGATGTAGAGTTTGTGTCGATCTTGTTTATGTGTGTTTTCTTGCTGGTAGTCTTTTGTGTGGATAATTGGTTTCTAGGGTTCTACGAATTTTGAAAGATCAAAACTTTTTTCTCCTAATTGCTAAGCTCTTGACATCCCAAGTGTTAGATTAAGAATTACATCAATTGATTATGGGTTTGTTTCCATGTGGGTTTTGCATGATTACAATAAAATGGAAAATTGTGTGTTTGCTTCAAGATCTCAAAAGTTGTCAGCTTTTTGAGACTCTTAAGTTGGGATTGTTCCTCTATTAGCCCTTTTATGTAGCAAGAACCCGTAAGATGCCTTGAATTGAAATCCAATTGGTTAATACGATTAATTTAGTCAACATGATTCTTACAATATTATCTCTCTCTTTTTTCAGTGTCTAGCAAAATGAGTCGACCACAAGATACGCCACGAGGTTTCTTCCCATTTGGAAATCCCTTTCGGATGTTATCGCCAAAGGGTTCAGATTTATCGCCATGGCTACTTTCTCTATTGAACGGCTTTGAGTCAGTTTTGGCAGAGAGACTAAAGAAACTTATGCCTAAGAACAAAGATGATGTCCTCACTTTATCGTGGATGAAGCTAGCTATGGAGTCACTCTGCGAGACTCATAATAACATAAACACACTCATCACTGATCTCCATCTTCCTGTCTCTGATTGGGAAGGGAAATGGGTTGATGTTTATCTCGACATAAGTGTGAAGTTACTGGATCTCTGCAATGCCTTTAGCTCGGAGCTGATACGCCTCAACCAGGGAGATCTCTACCTTAAGTGTGTTCTGCACAATTTAAAATCGAATTCCGGTGAGAAGTATCTTCAGGCTCGATCTTCGCTTGATTGCTGGAGGCAACATGTTAACGCAAGCAACCCTAGAATCGAAAACTGCCGTGCGGTTCTAGACAGTCTTGTTAAATCTCTGAGCTTGCCTAAAGTCAAGAACTCGCCTAAAGGGAAGGTTCTTATGCGGGCTTTTTATGGTGTCAAGGTTCAAACGGTTTATATTTGCAGTGTTTTTACCGCGGCCTGGTCTGATTCCACCAAGGATCTTTTCGATTTACCTGTCTCTGAAAAACCATTGTGGGCAAAGGTCTTTACCGATATGCAAAGTCTTGTAAATGCTGAGATCAGAGACATGTTGTCTTCCGGTAGAACCACTATTCTCAAAGAGCTGGAGAGCGTTGATGCTAGTGTCGAGAAGCTATACCCGATGATCCAAGATGGTGTTGATCCTGTCGAAGTTGAAACCTTTAAGGATTATGTTATGGAATTGGGGACACAGGCTGAGAAATTGTCTCGAGGGTTAGATCAATTACTGGAGGAAGTTGACACTTTCTTTAAAATGACTTTAAGCGGACGCGATGTGTTGCTGTGTAATCTTAGGTCAAGTGATTCAATCTCTGGCAATGCAGTTGGAGTAGATTTAGATTAAGACAGTGAGGTAAACAAACAAGTATAGCCCTTACAAAAGGCAGCTTTAGGTCTCTGAAAGTGTTTCCCTTTTTGTTTGCTTGAGTCCATCTGTTGAGCTTGTCTTTTCGGTTTAATGTGTGTTGTTGGTCTTGTCTGTATTGAAATCGATTCTGCAATATAATATAAATTCATAATGCAACTGTTTGGCTTGAAAAAATCACAGCTTTCTTAGTAAAGATCTAATCTTTCTGAACCAGTTTCAACCAAAGGATCAAATCAGATCAGAAAGGATACGTGCTTTGATTCATAGATAGGTGCAATTAGTAGTAACAAATGAAAACTGCAATATTGAGCTAATAACGAGTGACTCTGCTTTTTGTGACCATACACGTATGTAATCTTTCATGCTCTTTAGATTCACGGATCACTTGAGAGATCTTTAACAGTTGAAAAAGCTTCTTTCTTTTCACATGAATTAAGTGTCTTCAAGAGACACTTTAGAGAGAACCTTCAACTTCAACAAAAGCCCTTCTTCTTGGCATCTCTCTGGTTCTTGGTCTGATCATTGCATCATGTCTGGAGAATCAAGCTCTGGTTCTACCGATCATTGCATCAAAGTTGTACCGACACACGGAGGCCGCTATATTCAATACAACGTTTACGGACAGCTCTTTGAAGTTTCCAGAAAGTATGTCCCTCCTATCCGTCCCATTGGTAGAGGCGCTTGCGGTATTGTCTGGTAAGTTCTTTTGATTCTTATTCTGGTAAATTATCAAAGCCTTCTTCTTTTGAATGTTCATAGGCTCTTGATTCTTGAGTTTCAGTGCTGCGGTGAACTCAGTGACTAGAGAGAAGGTGGCAATTAAGAAGATCGGTAATGCTTTCGATAACATTATCGATGCTAAGAGAGCGCTACGCGAAATTAAGCTTCTCAGGCATATGGATCATGAGAATGTAAAGTTTAATCAGCATTTCTCATATTAAGTTTCTCTATTTATAGTTTTGCTAGATCTATCAAGTGTTCCTGATCTTCAAGGACGAGGCAAACAGAAGATTCCTCTGTTTTCTTTGTTTTAATCTCTAATTAATCTGATCTTCAAGCCCTTGTTTGATTCTTCAGGTCATAACCATCAAAGATATTGTAAGACCTCCGCAACGAGATATCTTCAACGATGTTTACATTGTCTATGAGTTAATGGACACTGATCTTCAGAGAATCCTCCGTTCTAACCAAAGCTTAAGCCATGATCAATGCCGCGTAAGTCTGATCTGATCTTCTGGAACTATGGAACTCTCTGATCTGATCTTGATTCAATTTACTTATCGTCCTTTTACAGTTCTTTGTGTACCAGCTCTTACGAGGGCTCAAGTACGTGCACTCGGCCAACATATTACATCGTGATCTAAGGCCAAGCAACGTGCTACTTAACTCGAAACACGAGCTAAAGATTGGTGATTTTGGGCTTGCGAGAACAACTTCAGACACAGACTTCATGACTGAATATGTCGTTACCCGTTGGTACAGAGCTCCTGAGTTGCTTCTTAACTGCTCAGAATACACCGCAGCTATCGATATCTGGTCTGTCGGTTGCATACTCGGCGAAATCATGACGGGACAACCGTTGTTTCCTGGCAAAGATTATGTTCATCAGCTTAGGCTTATCACAGAGGTAAAAAAACGTAAACTAAAATATTTAGTTTTCCACTTGTCTGAAAATCGTAGTTACCTTGTGATTCCACTTAAAATCCATTTCTTGAAATCAGCTTGTAGGCTCTCCAGACAATTCCAGTCTCGGTTTCCTTCGCAGTGACAACGCAAGAAGATACGTTAGGCAACTTCCGCGATACCCGAAACAACAGTTTGCTGCAAGATTCCCGAAAATGCCCCCAACCGCTATCGACTTGCTGGAGAGAATGCTCATCTTTGATCCAAACCGGCGCATCTCAGGTAACAAACACAACGATCCTTAAAACATTCTTGCGTTGTTTATGCATTTTGCTTTGGCTTATGAACTGGGTTTCGTTTGTTTGCATTTGCTGCTTCTGTGGGGTGTGTGTGTAGTCGATGAAGCTCTTGGCCACGCTTACCTATCACCGCACCACGATGTGACCAAAGAACCGGTCTGTTCGACTCCTTTCAGCTTCGATTTCGAGCATCCTTCTTGCACGGAAGAACACATAAAGGAGCTTATCTACAAGGAGTCTTGTAAATTCAATCCTGACCATTGAGTCAAGAAAGAAAAAAAAACATGTTTAAGGATTCCTTTGAAGTCTCTCTGTGTTTTATCTCAGGTTCCTTTGTTTTGAATCTAAGCTCATTTTATTTTAGATGAATAAATTGGTATGATGATGATACACACATATTTATATCTATATCTAAGCTACTACTGCAGAGCTTGAGTTTTTTTTTATATCACTTTCTTCAATTATGGACGATATATATAATAAGAGAGCACCAGATCACAAGGAGACTAGAGTCTTCTTGTCTTTAGTTCGTTTGGTAAAATATTTAGTTCGAAAAATCACACCGACCGTTTCACGGAAAATCTTGTCTGGTTTTTGTGTAGCAAATCGCAGAAATCGTTGTTATAAATTTCAGTTCTTGGAACGCCGAAAGATACCAAGATCATCGCTTCCCAAGTATCTGTCTAATTAGGTCATCTCCAACCACAACACCAAATCTCACACCAAAAAAATAACTTTTATTATTATATTATTAAATTTAAAATTCTCTTTATTTTTCAATAATTATGATAAATACCAATTGTTCATAAAATAAATTAACTTCAAATTCGATATAACATTACATTCGATAAAAATAAAAATTACAATCGATAAAATAAAAATAGCGGAAAATAAATTATATTGTACTAATTCTTAGAATTAACATATTCGGACCACAAGTGTTCAATTAATGCATTTCGAAGTTCAATATGAGCTTCCCGGTCTTTGATTTTTTTGTGTCAAGCTAAGAATTCTTGAAATCGGACATCTTCATTATTTACCAATATTTTGTCTTTAAAATTATCTTGTTGCATTTTTTTTATGTTTTTGTTTTAATTTAGTAATTTTATGTTGGAATGTTTTATTAAATTTTATTATGTATTTTTAATCTTAATCAATTTGCATATCAATAACAATATTTTGTGCAATTCTAAATTAGCAGAATTGATCCTACATCTCTAATACTGAAATATCAAAATCCGAAAACTGATTTGAATCAGAATCCGAACGGTACCCAAATGGTCAAACTATAACATTTAATTAACTAGTTAATAACAATTAAATTATATTAGTAAATAAAAATATATATTTTAATGTTTGGTACAGTGAATTTGGTGCAACACTATTTACTAAACACCAAAAAAAAAAAATTTGGTGCAAGATTTGATGCATCATTGAAGAAGAATCAATATCAAATTTGGTGTTTTGGTGCATGGTTGGAGATGGCTTTACTATCATAATCAAAAGATAATTAAACAAGTTTTTTTTAATCTATGATTAAATGAAGTTCAAGGTGATGTGAATATGTACCTATGACTCTTGTCTCTGACCAACACGTAGAAAATTATTCATGAGCAAAGAAGTCTTAAAACCCAAATACAAATATCTTATCTCTGACGATATACCACGCGCCAAGATTCGAGGCTGCACCAAAATCTGGATCCAGTACACAACCGTTCGATTCGCGCGTGATAATACTACAACTTCCGATGGTGCGTGATATAAACCGGCCAAAAGAAAGAAAGAAAAGTAAAGTCACAAAATTAAACAAATAATGTGTTGACAAAAAAAAACAAATTAATGTTTTGTCAAAGACGAACGAAGAAAATTCTGTGGAACGAACGATGCGCTTCTTCTTCTTCCTCTTCTTCTACTCACACTAATAGTCTAAACCCCTTAATTCTCAGCTGAAATTTTATCACCTATCATCAATGGCGGATATTTCGATTCTGGGTTTAACAACTCTCTTCGTCTTCTCATGGGCTGTATCAATCTGTAACTCTCTCCAAGATTCTGGAAGCTTTTTCACGGTCTCGAGCTTCAGGTACCCAAAATCCCAAGTCAGGCCCTACGATACTCGTTACATCAGAGGTCTGTCTCAATCTGATCAATAGTTACAATCCGATCATTTCAATAATCTTTTTCTGGGTTCATCTTCACGATTCTGTTTGATTCCGGTACAGTTGATTTGCCTCCATGGTTCTCATCGTTGAATGTAGCTTTGGAATCTGATGTAGACATCGTAAGTATTATAAATTGCAGATATGATTGCCTTGGAATTCAAAGAATTATCGATTGATTTTGTTAGTTTTGTTCGGTAGACTGCAAAGAGCATTTCCAAGATTTCGAAAAGTCTTCTCCCTGTTATATGCTTCAGAGAAGGTAGTCCTCCTCTGCCTGATGCCTCAACCAATGCTCTGAAAGGTTTAGGTACGATTTAGGTAAACAAAAATGCTTCTTTTTCTGGTTTAAGAGATCACATTCCTTACTATTTTAAGAAAGTGTTTTTCTTTTAATGTTCTGTAGACCTAGGACGGCTATTCAATGGATCTTTTGCACAACAGTGTTACCCTATGCAGAAGAATATATCCTTGAGGTTGACCAATGAACAGGTAATCTTTTGAATTTTACCCTAAATTTTGACATTTTACGGATGATGACTTTCTTGCTTGATGTCGTTGCTTACAGATATCTCCTGGAGCTTGGTATGTTGGTCTTTTTAACGGAATTGGTGTTACTAGGACTCAGGGGAAAATGGTATGGGTGTTCAAATTTTGCTTTCAATGACTTTTCATCTTTTCTTTTCTAAATTAGATCTCTGATACATACTCGAATACTGCACAGATTGTTCGCTCCTCAGCGTTTTCATTTAGTGCCAACATTAGTGTCGAAGGTTGTAAAACCGCTACCATGTGGGGGCCTTCCTGCAACCAGACTATTTATCCGCTTTCATGTTCACGGTTCGATAACCAGGCAGGAAGTGTTGTTTCTTGCTCAGATTCTATTCCTAGTTCTTGTCTTACCAGTGTTGAAACAAAGACATATGCTTTAGATGTAGAAGGAATAGCGGAACAATTAGTTATTATGGCATCCAATGTGAAAGTAGATTCCAATGAAACTTATCTCATGTGTTACGCCCGTTTTGGAGCTATTGCCTCAGAGACTCTACATGATTACGCTGGTAATATACACAAAGTTCCTTTGGTTATTAACAAACCGAAAGCTGGTCGATGGTATATCGTTGCTAGTTTTCCCGGACGGGAGAATAGGCTTGTACAGGGCACAAATTCCGGTTCTAAGGTCTGCTTTTCGATGAATGTTAAAGTTCTGGGGTGTCCCATGGGAAAAGCAGGACCAAACTGTGGGCAGCAAATATACATGCTTCAGGTAATTTGCTCTAAAAAGCTTTTGAGTATGTCAAAATCAAGATTGAGATCTATACTTATGAAATTGTTGAACCACTATACATTTTATGCAGGCAGTAATGAGGAGAGGATCGTTGACACCATTTGAATCATATTATTTGCCGGTCAATGACGCTTTACCTTCAGGCTCGAGCACAGATTTCCCCCTTGAACCCATTTCCAGCAACGTTTCCTCTCTTCCAGAATTAGACACAAGCACATGGACTTATTTTCTCATGAACATCCCTCAAGGAGGTGCTGGTGGGCATATCCACTTCAAATTAACATCAGATTCCACCATACAGTATGAAGTATATCTTAGATTTGGTGGATTGCCCACTGTTGATGACCGGGATTATTACTATGCGAATCGAACAAGTGCCAGCCGCTCAATGTTCTTCTCACTGTATAATTCTAGCCAAGAAAAAATTGATTTCTACATCTTGTATGCTCGAGAAGGAACATGGTCATTCGGGTTAAGGCGGCTCACTGACTCTGCTGCTACCACTGCTTCTAAAGGTCCACCTACTCTTGTATCTCTCTCTCTTGAAAGATGCCCGAGAAGGTGTTCGTCTCATGGGAATTGCCGATATGCTTTTGACGCTAGTGGATTGACATCCTACAGGTTTCTTCTACCTCGACTCAATCAAAATTTGTAAACATATGGTGAGTAGATTATTCTGAAAGTTTTAACTCTTGTCTTGTGTTTCAGCTTTTGCGCTTGTGACCGAACACATGGAGGCTTTGACTGTGGGATTGAAATTGTATCACACCAAGGTATCTTAATCTACCAGTGTTTGGAATTTTACAACTTTATCTATGTACTCATGTGCTTAAAATCTGATGCAGGACATATCATTCAGTCTATTGCTCTCATAGCATCAAATGCAGCTGCTCTTTTGCCAGCTTACTGGGCTCTTCGGCAGCGAGTAATTTTGTTGGTTCAGACTTTTAATTCGATACTCTGTTTATTCCTCTTTCCTGTCTGAAAGTTGATGATAATTCATGTTCTAAACAGGATTATCCAGAGTGGGTTCTCTTCACATCTAGCGGAATCTCGAGCGCACTTTATCATGCATGTGATGTAGGCACTTGGTGTGTGTTAACTTACAATGTGTTACAGGTACGGGTAGTTGTTATCTGCACCATTGTCATCATTATCAGATGCTAATTTTTTTTTGCTTCAGTTCATGGATTTCTGGCTCTCTTTCATGGCGGTGATTGGTACCTTTGTGTACTTATCCACGGCTGATGAAGCATTTAAGAGGACAATACACACAGTTGTCGCCATCCTCACAGCTTTATTGGCCTTAACTAAGGCAACAAGGTATCTGAGATGCTCGACTGAATGGTTATGATGATAATTAGCACCTTGAAACTATTTCTAAACCCTTACATTGGCTCGCTATCAATTTGCAGGGCGTCGAATATTATCATTGTATTAGCAATCGGGTCACTTGGTCTCCTCATTGGGTTTTTGGTAGAATTTGTTACAAAGTATAGATCATATTGCGGATCAGCTGGATTTTCATTGAACATGCTCGACAGGTAACATAATGATTCCTGAAAATATCATAATTATCAATATGCGACAAATCATAACATATCCGAGTTCTGTCATATGGATGTCGTAGGCCACGGGCAGTCAAAGAATGGTTTGGTAATTTAATCAAGACACTCAATAAATGGTTTCGTTGGGGCTTTGTGGCGGCTGGTCTTGTAGCCTTTACCATGGCTGCCATAAGTTTCAAAGTGGAAACCAGTTCAACCTACTGGATTTGGCACAGGTGTGTACAGTATTTAAAGTGTTCAAGTATCAGTAAATATCGATTGGTATCACTTTCTGAATATTGACGTGTGAAAATTATATGCAGTATTTGGCATTTCACCATCTACACATCTTCCTTCTTCTTCCTCTGTTCCAAGATTGCAATTGTAAATAACGAGAACCAAACCCACCACGGAGCTGACAACTACGAGTTAACAAGACAAGACTCGCTATCAAGAAACTAATAAAAGCATAAAGATAGAGACTTTTTTACTAATTTCTTGATGTACCTTCTCATGTATCTATACCTAGTACCAACCAAAGAAGTGTTAGAACAACATGATGATGGGTAAATATTAAGAGTTTCTCTCTCTCACTTAGATTCTTTCAATATGGCATCCAGACCTCACTGCCAACTCTTGTGTCTGTAATCTTGTATGTTTATACACTTAGTGACAGGAAAATACTATTGGAGTTGTCCTCCAGTTGCCTCATTTACTTTTGGTACGATGAGAGGCTTTGGCATTCTTCAACAATCTTTTACTTGCATGGCTTTTTAAGCTAAACCAAATATCGTTGTGTTCATGAATCATGGTTACAGTTGCTAGACTGACTAGTCACCAAGCCAACTGCAACCTGGAGTTTTGATATGAATGCAATATCTCCTCTCTGTTTTACGCAGTAGAGCTGCTTGGTTCCAATGGCCTTCAGAGACGTAAGCGTTTGACAATAGAGAGTAGTTCACAGGTTTGCTAGGTTCAATTTCAAGGAGCTTCTTTGCACCCCATTTCATAGATTCTCTCTTCTCGTGGATGTTACATGCTCCTGTGAAAGCTGCCAAGGCATCTGTGCGTGGCTCTATAGGCATTGACCTTAAAACATCTAAGGCCTCATCGATGAAACCAGCTCGGCCAAGAAGATCAATCAGACAGGTGTAGTGTTCTTCCTCTGGTTCTATCTTGTAAACCTCAGTCATTAGTTTGAAGCAACGAAGCCCCTCTTGAACTAACCCTCCATGGCTACAAGCAGACAGAACCGCCAAAAAAGCGATCCTGTCTGGGTGAAGCTTCTGCAGCATACGTTCAAACATTCTCAAGCTTTCTTCCGCGAAACCGTGAAAAGCTAAAGCTCTGATTACTGAAGTCCATGAAACAAGATTGGGTACTCTGATCGAATGAAAGCAGAGAAGTGCTTCAGATAAATTTCCAGTCTTGGAGTAAGCATTTACCAGAGAATTAGCCACAGAAAGAAAATCTGCAGAGCCTCGTTTAGTAACAAAGGCTTGCATTTGCTTAATCTCCTGAATTGCTGAGAACTTAGCGCAAGAACTTAAAACACTTGCAAAGGTAAGCTCATCTGGTTGGAGATTCTCACGGAGCATCTGACCAAGAAATCTCATAGCTTCTCTTCCTTCTCCATTTTGTCCATAACCCACAATCATTGCGTTCCAAGACACTACATTTCTCACAACCATCGATTCAAAAGACTCGCGAGCATCTCTCATATGGTTACTCTTAGCATACATATTGACCAATGCAGTCGCCACTGGAATGTCGAATTGAAATGACAGTTTGAAGACGATGGCGTGTATCTGCTTCCCTTGATCGATCCTACACGCACTGAGAAGACTGGAGAAAGTGAAATCATCACCTGTGATGCTGTTTTTCCCGGAACCCATTAGCTTGAGTAAACCAAAGGCCTCATAGATCATACCGTTAAGAACATAGGACGAAACTAAAGCGTTCCATAGCACTAAATCTCTACCCAAAACCGTCTCAAAAACTTGTCTCGCTTCAGAAATGTGACCACATTTCCCATAGAAATCAACGAGACTAGTACTCAGAATGCAATTTGAAACGAGACCTTGTTTGAAAATCAAACAGTGTAATTGGATACCAGCTTCTAGATGGATTGAGTCAGTACACAACCGTATGAGGCCAATGAAGGAGACATGATCCAAACTCACCTCACTGAGAAGAATCCGACTCAAATAACAAAAACCTAGACAAGCTTTGTGCTTGGTCTCACCGTCTCTGTGAATGACCCCGTGAATCAATATGTTCCAAGTAACAATATTTCTAAAAGGCATTTCGTCGATGAGCTTGTCTGCATCATCAAATTCTCTGCTTTTCGAGTAAGCTTGCAAGAGCTTGTTTTGAAGGAAGAGGGAATTGTAAGCCCCTCGTTTTACCATGAACCCATGATCTTGTTTCACCTCAACGAGATGAGCAGAGGAAGTTGTTACTGATGAAGACGAAAGGGTTCGGTTAGCTCGCGAGGAAGATAAGTAGTTTTTGAATTGGACGGTCACGATCGAAGTTGATCGGAACCTTAATAAACGCATCTCTACCGGAGATGGAAAAAGTAGGAAACTTAACTTTATTTACGGTAAATGGAACTAATCAGTAATCACTAATGATAGAAGACAGTAATAACATTCATTCTTATCCTCTTTTGTCCTTAACATTAATGAAGGCATGTTCATTTCACCATTCATATCGTACTATCATTAGATAAATTAATCTAAATGAGTTTTAATAATTATGAACAAATTTTCGAATCCATCCGGATGATCTGAATTAGACCATTCGAATGGAAATAGTTATGTCAAAAAAGAAAAAGACAAAAGTACCCTCCAACAAAATAAACAAATAGAAATTAAAAATAATGGAGTATTTTTTTTATATATAAAATGAATTACTGTAAATTTATTCAATCACATCTTGTTCTTAATTGCTATGAGTTCAAGATAAAATTATACTCATGAACACATTTTGAAACTATAATTATATAAATAGATACATTTGAGTTCATATACTCTTTGACCTACTTTTTTGTGTGTATATTCATTTTTATGTCCGTTTATTAAAAGATAATTACTTTTCTCTTATTTTTTATTTATTTTTAAAATTATTTTTCATCTCAACGTCCACATATTTTGTTTTTTTATATTATTCTCATAAAAATATAATAATTATTTTTACATTATTAATTATATATATATATATATATATATTTAATATAATTTGTCAGCAAC
The DNA here is from genome assembly GCA_030161315.1 of Eutrema japonicum. Lineage (NCBI taxonomy): Eukaryota > Viridiplantae > Streptophyta > Magnoliopsida > Brassicales > Brassicaceae > Eutrema > Eutrema japonicum. The sequence goes on along the minus strand of BSQW01000003.1, from coordinate 53,477,923 downwards.
CTATCAGCCTCACTATATGTTTATATGATGAATTCCGTTAAAAAAAAATCTAGTTCTATTATAGTTTCATAAAACTATATTTAATATATTATTATGATTTAGAAATAAAAATAGCAATAAATGATTTGTATTTGATTTTGAATATATAATTCTAACCAGTCTTTAAAATATAGTATCGTTTTACATCATTGTGTAACTTACATGGTGGTTTTTCTCATGCTTTATTGGTTTGCAAGCAAGTATTTAACACAACCTGTGGGTTAATAATTAACTAGAGTTAATACGTCATATGACAGCTATTTGATGGTATGGGTCTCTCTCATTTCCGAAGCGTCTTCATATATAAACCGTCGTGCTTCATTCGATAAATCATTTCTCTACAAATACCAGTAAAAAAACAAAAATTAAGAAGAAGAAAACACAGGAAATTTAATCTGATTTCTTTAATAGAGAAAGGTTAGTTGATTATAATTTTCTTCTTTCACATTGTTTACACAATTTAGTAACCCTAATTTGGGGGGGGGGAAAAATAGTTTTTGATTTTGAGGAACAAGGGTCTGTATCTGTGAAAAGTTTGATTTGTGACCCTAAACTTCTTCTTCGGTCACCATCCATCAAAACCCAAACCTCGAGATAAAGAGAGAAATGGCGGGTCAAGGGAGGTGGGGTTTTCCCAAATGTCCTAGTTTTTTCGATTTTTTTGTTTCCCGCTAAAAAAACCCTAGTTCCGCCATGGATTCTTAACGATTCTTCAGCTCCTAGATCCCCTTGGGATTTTTCGTTCTCGTTCTTGTCGTCCGTCGTCCAAGTTTCCTAGGGTTTCCTGTTCTATTACCGCTTTTTTTTCTTTGTTTCTTTCTATAGTTCTTGTGCTTGAGGTAACGATAAATGGGATCTATAAATGGCTGTAGGGTTCGTTGTTCGTCGCCGATGGCTGGATGGTCGATGGTAGCAGACGAGGATGACGCCGATTTCTGCAAAACTCCGAAGAATCTCGAACCGAATAAGTCTCCTGAAGGCGTTCACTACCCAGATTCTACAGCGTCGGGGTTTGAAAACAAGATTAAGGAACTCGCCTCCTTGTTCCAACGCTTACTCGAATCTTTCATCGTCGAGTTTTGTTCGGCAAATAGTTTTCGACCTCTTCCTCCGATGACCGGCGACAGGAAACCCGTCGATTTGTTCATCCTTTTCGTGAACGTGAGTCACAGAGGCGGATTTTATGCTGTTTCTGAGAATGCGTCGTGGGATGAAGTTGCTCAAGAGTCTGGATTAGGGTTTAATAACTCAGCATCTGCGAAATTGATCTATGTCAAGTATCTTGACGCACTTGCTCGATGGTTGAACAGAGTTATTGCAGGTGACACCGATGGTACTAGCGTGGAGTTGTCTGGAATCTCGGATGATTTGATGGCTAGTCTTAAAGATTTTCTATCTCAAGTGAAAAGGAAATATGAGCTGAGGAAAGGTAAGGCTGCAATGGAGTCAGGTGCAGAGCTGAAATGGTTTATATCAATAACGAAGAGTAGATATGATAAGTACCTAATTGGTAAAGAGTCTGATTCTAATGATGCTGTGAAAGAGATTCAGGGATCGGAAACGAGTGATAAAAGGCTGGAGAAACTTATGATCCTTGATTCTGGTAACAAGGAATGCTTTTCCCCTGGGAAGAGAAAACGGGAATGTCCTTTAAAGACATTGCAATGGTTAAGCGAGGTTGCCAAGGATCCATGTGACACATCTATTGGTTCTTTGCCAGATAGATCAAAGTGGGAATCTTGTGCAAGTGAAGAGCCATGGAAACAACTTCTTCTCTTTAGGGCCTCAAGAACAAATACTGATTCAGCTTGTGAAAAGATTTGGCAGGTGGGTATAGTTATTCAAGAAATTTGCATTTGCCCTTGTGAAATAAGCCCATAGGATTTAGATGCACCAAATTTCCTGCTTTAGTGATTTGACATTCATTATTGACTATTGATTTTAACCGTCAAGGTGTGATTTTTTGCCTGTAGAATTATGAATTTTATATGTCTTAGAGCATTTAAAGGAAATGCTGGAACAGCTTTTATCATAAGAAATTTGATTCTCTATAATGTCGGCTTCCTATATCCCGCAATGCAAGAATGCTTTAGCACCAGGGATGTATTATTGCTAGAGAACGTTCTCTATGCTGTGACTCTCACTACACAGAGGTTGTGAATCGTGTGATTAAAATAGAATCTAATTTATCTGACGGTGATTGTGAATCTATCCTCTCTGAATTCACCACTGTTCTTCCATGTTTATGCCATTCAAGTCTTGATATTTTGCTCCTGTGTTTCAGAAACTCCAGAAGATGCATCCATCTTTGTATGACGATAGTGCTGGACCTAGTTACAATCTAAGAGAGAGACTCAATCTAGATGGGAGTCAGTTTAATGAGAAGAAACCTGGGAAAGGCAAGATATCTTCTGAGAATGGCTCGGCTTTAAACAGTTCAGATGAGGAAGATAGACCATGTGCTCTAGTTGGTTCAGACTTTCAAGCTGAGGTACCTGAGTGGACTGACATCACCTCTGAAAGCGATGCAAAATGGTTGGGCTCTCGGATTTGGCCACTGAGCACAGAGCAAAACAACAATAATCTTCTTATTGAAAGAGATCCTATTGGAAAAGGAAGACAAGATTCTTGTGGCTGCCAAAATCTAGGTTCTGTTGAATGTGTTAGATTTCATATAACTACAACACAGGAGAAACTGAAGCTTGAACTTGGTTCAGCTTTCTACATGTGGTGTTTTGATACTATGGGTGAAGGTACTCTGCAATATTGGACAGACATAGAACTACAGAAGGTAAAGTCTTTGATGACTTTTCCACCTACGCTTAGCCCATCTTTCTTCGATGAGCTCAAGATTATTATTCCTTCAAAGAGTAGAAGAAAGATTGTGGGCTACTTCTACAATGTGACCCTTTTGCAGTTTAGAGCAAATCAGAGTAGAATAACCCCTGATGAGGTAGACAGTGATACTGATCAGCTCTACAACCTTGCAACAGAGAATGAAGATCCAACCCCGGAAGCAAACACATCTCAGAAACCCGTCCTGCTTACGCCTAAGAAAAAGAGGCGTCGATAGAGAGTTTTATGAATCATCCTGTTGAGATTTTGAAGTTGGAGGAGCAGCTTTTTTTTCTCTTTTTTTTTCTTTCCATCTCTTTTTTGGAGGCATCTATTGCCATTGAAACTGCTTTAAACTCTGGGGAGGAAAAGGTCGCATCGGCTCAGCAAATTCTGGTTTTGGTTTTGAGGTAAATAGTTCCATCTCTCCACTGTTTTGATGATTCTACAGGAGTATTCTTTTTTGGTTGGCATGGCTTAAAAGGCTTTGCCAAAACTGATGTATCAGAGAGAAGGTTTCTACAACAAGTACAGTGAAATTTCGGATTAGTTTGGTGAATACAACAGAGGCTATTTGTTCCTTTATTTTGTTGTTTCCAAGGGAAAATATGAAATGAGTTTAATATCTCAGTTTCATGGTTTCGAATCACTTGAAAACTCGATACCACACACAAACAAAGTTATTCATAATCCCCATCCGTGGCTTATCTGGTAAATATAAAAAAAGTACTGGCCTACATGTGTCGTGTTTTTACTTTTAGAAGCTTAAACTAGATGATATTTTCAATCATGAATTTATAAGAAAGTTAAATATATATATATATATTAAATATTAAATGGTGTCGAATATTCAATATAAGTTAGGGGTGTCAATTAGGGCCAAAGCCCGAGGGCCGGCCCGATCCGACCCTGAAAAACAGCGGGCTCGGACATAGAAATATAAGTCCGAAAAAATTGGGCTTTTCAGGTTAAAGTCCATTCGGGCTAGTGTGTTTTCAGGCTTAGCCCGATCGGGTTCCGGCTAGCCCGAAAAGCCCGGAACTTTATATTTTAATTAGTTCGAGATTTTATTTAAACATTTATCTTTCTAAAAATAATAATTTGACATATTTTCTATACATTTTGTGATCCATGCACCATTATCATTCATCAATATTTACTTCATATTTTTTAAATCATTATATATAGACTTTCAATGATATTTCTATATAATTTATACATGTCAAAACTTAATATTATTTTACTTTTTTTTATCTGTATCTCTTGATGGTGATGAGGATTTAGAAGACGATGAAAGAGATTCTAATCTAAACTCTACTACCTAGATTTGAGGGGTTTTGATTTTATGTTTTATTTTCTAATACAATTTATTTGAATTTTATTTGTTTTTTTTTCAAATTTTTGCTTTTAAATTTAATTGGATTTGATATAATACATTTCAATTTAGATTTATTTTGATAAATATTTTGTTTTAATTATTCATTTGAGAATTGTGAATTTTTGTGTTTGTAAATAAAAGAACAAAAAAGTCCGAAAAGCCCTAGAGCCCTATCCGGACCGAGCCGGACTTTAGAATATAGACCCGATTTTTTTTCGGGCCGAGCCGGGCTGGACTCAAATATATGCGGGCTTTACGGGTTTCGAGCCGGCCGAGCTATCTCGATTTACATCCCTAATATAAGTTGACCCAAAAAAGGGACTAGAAAATTGTCATAAGCCTGGGCTAATTGTTTGCGCGTCGGCCCATAATAGAACCCACAAAAAATCCACACCCTCGTAGCATTAAAATCGGTCGAAATCAAAGTCCAACAATTTGGAGTCCAAGGGGGCGCGTGTGCAATTATTTCAAGAATGACATCTTTAGGTACAATAACAGATTGTCAATGTTTTTTGGTTTTGCTAAACCATACTATATGTTAAGTGATTGGAGTGACAATTAAGTTTTTTGTTTTTGGGGTCGTAAATGGCTAAATGCATGTTGACACGTTAATATTTTTCATTAAAAACAAAAGACACGTAATGTAATGTAATGTCCTCACGTCTTTACAGTCGTAAGTTTATAGCTCACGTTTTCTTTTAGAATGATTCTTTTTTTTTTTTTTAGAATATCATCGATTGTTCAAAAAAAAACAAAAAATCATCGAGAAATGATACTTGTGATGTAAATTTAAGAAAAATGATCCGTTGTATTTGTATCGTAATAAATAATCAACGAAACAGAAAACTAAATTCCAAAAATTGTAAAAGACAGTGAAATTATTATTGTATACCATAATAAGAATAAAACTCCTAAAAGGAGAAATTATTCAAACTTAAGCTAAGAGAATTAATTTATATAAAATAATCAACGAAACAGAAAATACGGAAACAACCTATATTTTTATTGTTGCAATGATTTTTAAAAAATAAAATCTTCACACATTTCTTAAATTCAGGTATATCGAGTAGTGTGTTGGTATTCGAATTTAAAAATGGAAGATTTTATTGATGAGCTTATAAGGGCTTTCTTAAAAAGAATACAAATGTAATATTTGACGATAGAAAAAGTAGATAAAATATAATCTAAGCTGCATAGAATCGGAAATGAGTATGCGGAAGCGGAAACGTTTAGAAGTAGGTAAGCAGATTTTTTAAAAAAATTAGCAAGCGGGTACGTGTTGGAAACATTTATATATATATATATATATATCATGAAACATCAAACATAAAATTATATTAAAAATTATTTTAAAGTTTAAACATTAAATGGACTTGAAAACATATTAAACCCAACTAAAAAGCAACGTGAAAGGAGACGCGTCATCTTCATCTTCTTAAATTTCGATCTAAATTTTCAGTGACGTTTTCAACTATGATGAACTCGATTTCAACTCAGAATCGTACGCTTCCTCAACGATTCCAAACAACAATTTTCCGGAATCACGATTCCCAAGCGATTCGTAGCGATTCCAATTCCAATTCCGAAGCGGGAATCATAGCTTTCCGAACGATTCCGTGCAACGTAGAATATAACATTTGGTTGTTGGCCAATAATATTTTGCGGCATGTTGTGATCTAGATTGTTAATCATATTTATTATTTTGAAAAATATAAAAAGTTAACTTATTTGTCTCATATTCATTTTTCTTTTAAGAATAACCTTTTGGAAAAACTTTGAAGTATTTGCGATGTGGGTAACTTTTTCAAAACTTTCTTTGTAATCTAACACTTTTTTTGTTTTTTGTCTTCTTTTGTGATAAATAACCATTTTGCCTCTATTTTCTATTTGTATTGTACACAATTGATTTTGTATAGTACTATATAGTACATGGTACGATTAGAAAATCAACGTGTGTAATATAATAAATATTAATTTACAAAATAAATTTAAAAAATACTAAAAAGTAACAAAATAGCAAAGTAGCCCCAAAAACTTAAATTAAACAAAAGGTAACCAAACCAAAAGAGGAAAAATGTTGAAAAACAAAGGGATAAAGCATAATAAAGTAATTGGGAAAGGATAAATGATATTTAGGCAAACAACGTCCATTTCATTGATCTTTTCTTTTCATTTCATTTCATTTCATCTCTTCTTCCTTTTCGAATCTTTTCTCTCTCTCTCAAACCAGATTCTAGAAAGAAGAAGAAGAACGGAGAATCGTCATGGCTTCGCCGAGCAAACGCCGAGAGATGGACATGATGAAATTGTCGGTCAATTTTATAGTTGATTGAATTTATCTCTCGATTCGGCTCTTTTTCTTATGAAACTTTCCCCTTTGTTTCTGGGTTTTTGATCTGTTGATGATTTCTTCTTCAAAAATTGTTATCTATAATTGGATTCAGGATGATGAGTGATTACAAGGTGGATACAATCAACGACGATTTGCAGATGTTCTATGTGACATTCCATGGACCCACTGACAGTAATTCTCCAAACTCTCTATAATCAATCTCTATGCCTGAATTGAAAACAAAAGAGTCTTTGTAGATTTGGTCTTCGCACTAGTCTACAACTTCAGATTCATCATCTAAATCGGGATCGTCATAGGAACACAGATGAATCTCAAGTTAAGTGCCTCTTTGTTGTGTTGTGTGTGTTTTTAAGGTCTTTATCAGGGAGGTGTATGGAAGATAAAAGTCGAACTTCCTGAAGCTTATCCATACAAATCTCCATCAGTCGGATTTGTTAACAAGATTTATCACCCCAATGTAGATGAATCGTAAGTGAGACCAAACCATATATATTTCTTCTCATTGCTTCGATTTCGAGATGTGTTTGTGTTTGTGTTTGCGTTTGCGTGCTCTAAAACTCGGTTTCGGTGTTTGTGGCAGTTCGGGCGCAGTTTGCTTAGATGTAATAAACCAGACATGGAGCCCAATGTTTGGTAATATAATGTGTGTGTGTTTTTTGAATGCCTTGGTTGTGTTGCATCCATTAAAGTTGTGCTTTTTTAGCAGATCTTATCAATGTTTTCGAGTCATTCCTTCCGCAACTGCTTCTGTATCCAAACCCATCAGATCCATTTAATGGAGAAGCTGCCTCTCTGTTGATGCGAGACCGCACAGCCTATGAGCAGAAAGTCAAAGGTGAGAATCACTCTTTTCTGATCCCGATTTGCTTTCTCTATTCAACCTCTTATTGACATATAAATCTTTGACACTTGAAGAATATTGTAAGACATATGCTAAACCAGAGGACATAGCACCTCAAGAGAACTCAAGTGATGATGATGATGATGATGATGATAGCATGAGCGAAGATGGTTCGGACTCTGATGACAACGACGAAATTGCTGGAAAAGCCGATCCATGACTGTTACAATTCAGTCTTTCTTTGCACTTTCATTAGTTCATTTCCAAATATAAAACCATTAATGTTCATTTGCAAAGAGGAGAAAACTTTCCTCTGTAAATCTGTAAAGACTTATTATATAATTCTTTAGGAATATTGAAATTTCCCCTTGTTTTAACTGTAAATAAAATGTAACAATTTGCAATCTTACATCAATCATAATAAAACATTAATCCATATCTCATTTTGTTTGTTTTTTATCCTCCAATTTTTATTTATTTTATACATTAACATATCTAAAGATAGATACTGCAGACAAAAGGATTTTCTTCTAAAAATTACTGTAAATTTTCGGTATTACAATCTAAAGAGCAACATACCAAGAAAGGTATCATAAGACCTAGAGAATTATTTGATTACTAAGGCCAAAGACTCGCTGCTAGATTGCTTTCAATTGCCACATTGCCATCACATCTGAGCACTAAGGACAAAAGAGGCTTAGCTAATAATCCTTTCAGAGTCTGTCTATAAATGGCTCGGCCTTCTTTTACCAGAATCCGTCCTTAACCTCTTCACCGGATTAGCCCATCCCACTGAATCACCAGCCGCACCGCTGTTGTTTGGATGAGTGGCTTGGTTTGGCCAGCGTTGCTGTTGAGCTAGCCTTGTTTCCCTTGTAACTGAACCAGACACAGGACTTCTAAGACCACGACCTATCATAGCTGGAGGTGAGACCGGGCTGCTGGAGCCAGCAGTTCGGGTTCTTGGAGCAGACTTTTCTCTCTCTTTCCTCTTCTTCTTGCAGATTACTAATTCCCCTGGATGGGCTAAAATTGGAGAGTCATCGGTGTGGCTTGATGTCCCACCAAGCTTTATTTCTTTCTGAGGTATCTGTACTCTGATCCTTGTGTTCTCGCGTTGTTGAGGTCTCTGAGGAGAGCTTGGCTCGGGTTCCCCCTCATTTACCGGCTTCTGCCTCTTACCCTGACTAATACCTGCTCCTCTTGGGGACGGTGTAGATACCAATGTTGGGGTTGGGCCAGAGAAGGAAAGAGCATTCCTTGCTTCCCGGAAATCTGTGTCTGGAAAAGACATTTTCAATAGATCAAAGAACAGATTGTGAACCTTCCTTGCTTCAGATCTCACCTGCACAAGATTTTGATAACCTTTAAATAAACCCATTTGGCTTATATATCAAAACACGAAAATTGAAAGAAATCACTTTTATTTAAGATGCAAAAATTAAACCTCGTGTGAGAATCCATAGAATTGCATTGCTCCCCTTAGCATAAACTGCACGTCAGATGCGAGTTCCATAACTCCTACATACTCTAGCCTTTCTACCCGGTGATCTATCTCTCGTAGTTCCAAAAGATTATTTACACCTCCAGCTGCATAACCATTCTGAATTCTCTTCCACAAATTTGTCAGCATAGGTACAATCTGCTGACCTTCCTTGTCGATTCTCCTTTGGAGCTTGCTAATGACGTTTTTGCACTGCACAGTCAAGGGTTGGGTAAGTTCAGACAAACCAAACAAAATTGATGTACTGACGCATTGACCATATAAGAGAATGCAATGATATATATTCCACTTAATAGAACATACCCGTTTCTGTATGATGTGGGACATTCTTGCACCTGCATTTGAAGAGCCAATAGGACTAGTTCCATCCCAAATTTCTCTGGCAACTTCAGTGTTGTCCTCCACAGAAAGCTGTGTGGCATTCAATCTACCAGATTTTGGTGATGATACATGCAGCTTGGAAGTATTAGCTACCTTCTTTGCAGGTAAACTCCTAAGTCTCGAGGATGAATCACTCTGATCTTGTCTTGAACCATGTGAGTCAACAACTGTCCTCAACTTTGATCGATAGCTACGATCGACTTGCAATGGCTGAGCTGCAGGCATATCACTACCCTCTATTCTTTCTGCTGTTTGACGGGGTCTTAGACGAATACTCCGTTTCCGTTTTATTGTAGGTTGCAAAACCTGTTCTTCTTCCCCTTCCTCACGGTCATGGGCCCAACTACCTGATCGTTGGAGATCTATGTGAGAATCCCCTGATGCTGCTATTTCCCCCTCTTCTAGGTCATCCACCTGTTTAACATAATTAAAGAAACAAACATTACACAAACGACAAAGAAGAAGAGAGGCCTGCAAGACAAAATCAGGTGCCTACCAGTCTTTTTGAAACAGAACCTGGCCTAGTGTCCAATGCAGACAAAGAGCCAAACTTTTGTGAAGAAACAGGAGAAGCCATCTCTTTCGATCTATGACTTTCTGGCGAAGATCCTGAAGAACCGGCGTCATCCCGTGGAGGAATTTTTTTATAACTACCAGAACCTGGAGGATAATCATAACCACAAACAGGGTTCTCTCCATCAGATTCGCCCTTGTTGGTTTGGTGATCACCAAGAGCACCAGTTAGTTCATCATCATCAAATTGTTGAATGTCTCCCTCTTCTTCATTCCCAGAATCAATGTTCCTCTCCTCAGAGCTTTCCTCAGAGTATCCTCCATTGTCATCTTCAATTTCCTTGTAGTTAATCTTTTTGCTCTTGGGCCGCCCCCTTTTTCTCTCACCTCCAGGCCCACCAGTTTGCACAATCAGATTACTGCTTGACAACATGTTCTTTGACGGTTTCTTAGACAAATCATTAACGGCAGAATTCACCTCCCTGGTACTGGCTCGAAGCCACTTAGGCACCTGCTCATGAGAAGTCATCTCCTTGGTCCAGTCAAATTCTTCATCCATCTGATCAAATAACTCAACTTCCTCCTCGCTTCTGGCAATCATCCTGTTCACCTCATGGAGAGAAGGTACATCATGGACGGTTTCTTGATATCTCTCTTCATCATGCAATAAAGTCTCCAATGTCATTCGTCGCTCTTCATGAGTCGTCCTTTGGTCAAAACGCCCAGCATTAATGACTTCATCAGCCATGTCGATCTTATACTGTTGAATATTATTCCTTATGAGACCCTCTATAGATGCTATATACCGGTCCTTCCCAGCCAAGTCATCCTCTAGGTCTATTGAACCACTACTTCTAAGCTCGTCCTCCTTTTGATGGCTGGAAATTTTTTCAACAACTGCCTCCATATAAATCACTTTAACTTCCCTTGTCTGCCCAATACGATGGGCTCTGGCAACTGCTTGTTCCTCATTCTTGGGGTTTGGATCCGGATCATATATCACAACTGTGTCAGCAGTCTGAAGGTTGAGACCCCTTCCAGCTGCACGTATACTAAGCAGGAAAATAAAGCAATCAGTACCAGGATCATTGAAATCCACAATAGCTGATTCCCGATCTTCTAGACTGGTAGTCCCATCTATTCTTCTGTATACAAGCCTCCTCCATTGCAAATACTCTTCCAAGATATCAAGGAGTTTAGTCATTGTACTGAAGAGTAATACGCGATGGCCTGTCCTCTGTAGCTTTATAAGAATTCTATCTAAAATCCACAATTTTCCACATGACCTTACGAGAAAATCTTTGGAAAGATCGTTGAAATATGGATAATTAAGTAAAGGATGATTGCATGCTTTCCTCAACTCCATGCACCTATTATTTAAAGTTCTATATATCTTGGCTTGGTAGATCGGATTCTTCTGAGCCCTAAGTTTTTCATCGTCTGGATCAACTCTAAGAGTTCCAGTAGCTTTAATCCAATCATAAACGGCACTCTGAATAGCAGACATTCTGCATCTTAAAACTACGGAAACCTGCAACCGAAAGCATTATCAGAAGAATCATCTAGACGAAAAAATAATGGCACAGATATACGACAGATCCTACCTTAGGAGGAAGTGAACCTTCCACATCCTCAACACGGCGTCTGAGCATGAACGGCTCCAAAATTTGATGAAGCCTGTGAATGACTATGACCTTTTTCTCAGTCTCCAGCCAGTCGTCCTCTATATTATGTGCAGGACCTTCTCTTTGAAAGGGTTGCGCGAACCAATCATGAAATGCTTTTCGATTGTCAAAGACATCAGGAAGGAGGAGATTCAGTAGTGACCAAAGCTCTTTCAGATCGTTCTACAAGATTTAATAAAAGCAGAATAAGAATCATCTGTTTCACTCTCACACATACTATGAACAACTCATAAAATCTTGGTTTCCAGTTGTTAGGTGCACTAATTTATGCCCAAGTAGCTATACGGTTACCAACCTGTAAAGGTGTTCCAGTGAGAAGTAATCTCCTCTGGCAGCGGTACCGGTCAAGATCTCGGGCCAAAACAGATTCTCTGTCCTTCATCCGTTGTGCTTCATCAATTATAATATATTTCCAGTCAACTTTTGAAAGTTTCGATCGATCATACATAATGAACTCATAAGTCGTAACGAGGACATTGAACTTCATGGCGCAAACTTCCTGTGTTAAAGAGACGGGGATGTATCAATCAACAATTTCAAAACAATATCTGGAGCAAATGCAACGTTTTTCAAAAAAATTACCTGAGCGAATAATTTCGAACGTTGATCCTTTGTACCAACATAATATATGCATGAAACCGATGGCAGCCAAGTATGGAGTTCACTCTGCAAAATAAAAATCCGTTAACCGTGTAATAAGTTATCACTTATCAGATAGAAGTCTGACAAAAGATACCAAAAACTGATTAGTATTCTAAGGAACACAGAAGAGTTCATCAACTGGAAATGGCCATGTCAGCACAGCTAACAGCTAGCTAGAGTCAACGTTAAGCATAAATAATGGATAAAAAAGACTTGTGGGTTGTGGGGAAATGAGTTGAGTAATTATGACTTGGGAGACTTATGGTCTCGTATAATCCATTGGCGAAAAATTATAATTCTATCAAAAATTCTAACAGAAATCACAAACCTTCCAATTCACCAGAACAGCATTGGGAACGATGATGAGATGCGGCCCATAATTACCCTTAAACTCCATAAGGTAAGCAATCAGTGCCATTACCTGCACAGCGAAGACAAAACAGCCAACATATAATGTCGGGCAGAAGATAATGCTTTAGTGCTCGTTAAAGGCAAAAAGTACAGTAAATCCAGAAATCCCTGAAAATTGAGAACAGATTTAACCTGCACAGTTTTTCCAAGACCCATCTCATCAGCCAAGATCCCATTTAATTTGTTATTGTACAACGAGAGCATCCATTGCAATCCAACCTGAACGGCACCATGCAGAATACCTTAGAAACCATCATGTGGAACAACAGAGAAAAGAAATTCACAATACAACAACACAGAGCCTGGATGATGACAGAGGTACCAGCTGGTAATCACGCAAAGTTCCAGCTTGCAGCATTGAGGGTTGTCTCACGACCACTTCATTTACAGCATGAGCCAGAGTATAATACCTAGGGTTAGACATAACAAAACGGGTAAAGAACACGCTAAAGACAGCATCCAAAGAGCCTATTCCTAACTGTATTTTATTCCTAATTGTAAGTTGTGTACAATCTGAGTGTCGGTATTTTACAGATAAGCACATGCTTTTAAAGCCGTCAGTTGCATTGGCTTATAAATTATGAGTAACAACTAGTACTTTGCTATTTCCCGTCTAAATTATTTTTGGAGTGAATAATGACTTACTTGTTGACAGATGAGTTATCTTTTGGCGCATTCATCTCCATAAATCTATTTCTGATCACAACTTCTTCTCGAGCACAAGCAGCTGCTGCCCTGACCTCTTCTTCTGACAGGCCCTGCATCAAAAACGGAAACAGATAAGCTACTATCCACTATAACTTTGAAAAAGAAGAGTTCTATTTTCTGAGACATGCAAAGTCAACATTTAAGCTGAAATTTGAAGAGTTATCTAGAGAGAGTAATGGAAAATTAGAGGTGGAGTAGATAAAGCAGTAAGAATACCTGCAATCTCGCTGCAACTGCTGCAGCATTCGCTGCCTCCTCCACTTCCTGTTGATTCTTTGTGGCAGTAATCTTACCTCCAAGTTTATGGAGATAATCTTCAGTCTGGGTCAAAAATGAAGAGAGAACAGCATATCTTTCAGCAGCATCACCGGGTATATTTGTTTGCTGTTCCAGCAACATCTCCCTGTACCTTTCTACATCATTATTTTTCAAGGCCTCCATCCTTTTGTTCCGGCCATCATCTTTTCTCTTCGAGAACTCTCTCAACATCTTTTCGTGGTATTTGGCCACTCCCCTGTTACGAGCAGTGCGTGCATCACGTATAGCCCAGTGAGCCTCAAGGAGTTTCTTACGCCACTGAAAAATGGTTTTCAGCTGCTTCTCTCTAACAGCTTTCTGGTTGGCTAGTACTTGTCTATTCATTTCAAGGCGTTGTCGTTCGCACAACCTCACAAATTTACGGTATGGCCTATCAGGCATGGACATTATCTCCTGCTGTTGTCGATCCACTTCATCTCTAACACGAGACTGAAGATCCGATAGCCTAAGCTTTTTCTCCTCAATTTGAAGCCGCAAAACAAGATCAGGCCTAATCCTTTTCCTTTCCAAATTTTTTGTTAGTAGACCATTTATCTTCTTCAAACTGTCTGTTCTTTTCTTATTAAAGAACTCTGCGCCTTCTTCACAAATCAGATCTTTAATATCATATGCTAATGTGAGATTGTTATTGGCATTGGCTGTTGCAGACCCATAAGAGTCATGTTTTCGAGTGAAAAAGGGAAAATCAAACAACGGTCCATGATATTTCCTGGCAGAGGCTGTATCCTTGGGCTGCTGCGGAGAGTTTGCTTGTGGAGGAACATTAGATTGGCCTCCATCAGATGCAACAGCTTTTCCCTTATCAGCATTAGAATCACTTCTAGGAGTCTGTTGAGTACTAGCATCTGCTCCTTGGTCTGACTTAACAGGGAATACATCAGTTTGTTGCTCCTCTTTTGTAACCGGATCAGTAGAAGCAGCTTCTTTTCCCAGGTTTTGAAATAAATGACTGTGGCCCGTCGCCAAAGCTACTTCTGTATCTCCAACATTATCTTCCTCTTTAGAAAAAATCTGTCCATTTGAAGAAGCAGCAGCCTGAGACTCTTTGCCACACTCCAGCGACCTCGCTTGGTCTTCTACAGTTTTGTCTGACGATCTATCCTGAACTTGTGCTCCCACAGGAGAAATGTGCCTCTGCGTCTGCAGTTCAAGCGGTGGTGGAGCAATAGCGTGAAGAAGCTCCTGAGGCAAAGAACTTTCTCCTTTCTGTCAAGTAAAAAACACACAAAGAAAAAAACAATCAACCTGATTTGCAGAAAGGTCATATGAAGGCAGTGATACATCGCCAGCAAACTATACATTAAAAAAATGAAGAAAAGGACAGAGCTGAAAACCTTCAAACGCCTAAATGCCAGTATCTGGGCTTTGAGAACATGGAGTTGTTGTTTAGTGAATCCTGATCGCTGTTGTGCTTGTTGGGTCCCCTGTCCACTCTGAAGGGAAGAGTTACTGAGTGGACCAGCATCAGATGAAGCTGCTAAATTGGGAGTCGGTGCATTCAGTTGCCTAGGCTGCTGCATTTGCAAATGTTCAGCAGAACCTAAAATTTTTTTTGTAGACGCATTCTGATCCAAAACATGTGTCTCATTTGCAGACGTCTGCATGGAATTTCCTGAGGGCATCCCATTTGTAGACTGAAATAAATGTCGAGGATACACTGGACTATCTCTCCCTTGGATGGAGAAGGGATTCGCAGCAGGGTTCACCATTCTGGGACTGGAAGTCGAGGCAAACGAGCTGGTAGATATTGCATGTCTGGCCTTCGCTGATCCCGACTGCCCAGATATATCACTAGCAGAGTTGGTACGAGGTGAATTCTCACCTGGAACAACTGGAGATGAAGCCGGCTGGCTGGAGATTGGAATAGATGGTGACTGTGAAGAAACATTGCCTTCATTAGCTTTCTGTTGGGCAGCCATTCTTGCCTGAAGGATGTGCGCCATTTGGCTGGCGTTGGCAGGATGTGAGAGATCGATATTACGCTCACGCGCCCATGCCTGCATGGCCTGCCACTGTTGTGCAAATGCGAGTTGGTTGGTTCCCATGTTGTTGACACCCTGCGGAGCCTGCATTGGCCTTGTGATATTTCCAGGCATTAGTTGTCCTGTTCCCAACTGCTGAGGAAGAGGTTTTGTTTCGTTCCTTTGTTGAGGACCTGATTCCATCTGCCTCTCAAACTGTTCACCCGATGGCTTAGACGAAGAGGCCTGGGCCTGATTAGATGCCTGCATGGGAATGATGTCTTGCATATTAAACATTCCCATTCTAGATTGCTGCTGTGCTTTTTGTTGCTGTGCCTGTAAAGCAAACTGAATATAGGCTTGCTGCATTGGATTAAAACTTTGCTGGCCCTCTTGGGAAGAACCCTGTTGTTGTTGTTGTTGAGGAGAGTCAAAGAATTTCCTAGACTGCTGAGGCTGCTGCATAGAGCCCGGAGATGAAGAAGCAAAGTTGCCACCTGCCATCATACCCTGAACCCCACCAGCATGATACGCAAACATGCTATCATTTGCCTCGGAGTTTCTCAGCTGCTGCTGCTGCCATAATAAAAAAAGCACAAGGATTAAGATTAGTATGCAATCAAAAGAAGCATACTCCAGGATTCAGAGCAACTATTCGTTTCTGTACATAAACAAATACAGTTACTTATTCCAAGTGGTAACTAGAGGAGACAGAGACCATAACTCAACATAACAAGGCAGCTGAAATTGGTGAGTTTCCTTAACCACAGAATGGAGGAATTGAATAACAGACAAAAAGTGGCGACTGCAAAGAGCAGTTTACTCCTCCAAATTCCCAATTCAGATGAATTTCAGAAGAATCATTTTACCTGCCTAGACGCCAGCTGTTGCTGTTGCACAGATGAAGATGAAGAAGAGGGAGACGCAGCGGATGACGTGGACGCTGTCCGACCAGCCGGACCCATGGCCGGATTCCGGGCGGGCCCTCCGCCACTGCCTCCAGATTGCATGCAAATCGTCGAAGAATCTGAGGGTCACTACACTGGAGACAATCAAACACAATTCAAAGGTAGAAGAAGACAAAAGTTGAAAAACCCTACCAAAAAAATCCCTCCAAAAATGAAAAATTCGGACGCAAAAGAAAACCTCGAATAGCAACGTTCGAAAACGGAAAATTCACAGAGCCCACATCGACACTCAGTCGTTGCCACTCTCTCTCTAGATTTGCATCGATTTTTGGGGGAAGAAACGAGACTCGCGGGCAGGATGCAACGGTATAAACCAGATCCTTGTGGGGGCTTTTCGATAAAATAAAAAAGGGAGGGAAACGAAATCCACGGAATCGATGATCGATTCCTCTTGAGAAATTCACGCGATCAGAAATTTCTCGCAGTCAAACCCTAGCTGGTTACTTCCCTTTTTTTTTTTTTGGGGAAGCCTATTAATCTGATTTTTCTCATTTTATGTTTGGGTGGGGCCCCACGCTCTCGATACAGTTGGAACACGGAAAATGCGTGTCACGAGACCACCTCCATTTTCACTTTTATTACCTAAGTACCCTTCTTCAGTTGCACAAATAACAACGAGACACGTCTGATTTATTTCTGTGAACTCAAAATAGTATAGACTATTTTGTATGGTATGCTCTTTGTGTATCTTCGAATTTATATGCGACACTTTCAAATTTATTGAATAGTTAATCTTAGAGTCTCACATTGAAAGATTGTAAGATTTGTGGACAATATATAAGTGTGTGTGCAATCCTCCACTCTTAAGCTAATTTTTAGGTGTGAGTTAGGCCCATACTTACTAATAATTAACTCTACCTCTTATAACAATTGGTTTGGTTGTTGTTTATTGGGTTTCTAATGGTTAATCGAACCATGAGTCTCAAAAGTCAAGTTTGGAAATTTGAAATAGTGGTACTTTCATAAATGAACTATTGGGAAATCGGCCGAAATTATAGAAATCATGAAAAATCAAAAGAAATTTAGAATATTATGGATATTTATTAATAATTTTTTCTTTTCTTTGACATCAAATATACTAATAAGAATCCAAAGACGCAGCACGCCGGAGTCGAACCCAGATGGTAACACAGAGACCGCCTAAGCACAAACCGCTAGGCTACATGTCCTGGTTATTTATCAATATTTTAGTTTAGGAAATTTACATTTTTTCTAAATATATTATTTATATTTATGTTTATTGTAATATTATTCGGATGAGAGTTATTAAATAGTAATTATCCTTAAACAATTTTTTGTTCGTACAATCATCAATTTATCATGAATATTATCACATTAGTTAACTCACCAAAGCGGATAAATACAAGGAAATTTAGTGAAGAAAAAAAACACAAAAAGAAACTCACCAATTTTTTTTAAAAAAATTCTTTTCGTTGTTGAGATTTGAATCTCTTCGATGAGATTTGAAGTTACTTATCAACGTCGTGTTCTTTGATCGGAGAGAAGATAATAGTAAGTAACAGGTATGATGTATTTTGCTTCGGAGATGACAAACGTGAAAGAAAAGAAAAAAAAGATCCCATTGCATCTACAACTACAACGTTGGTTCTATTTATCCCATCATCGCAGCACGTGTCGTTTTCGTTACACGGCTTTTCCATGCTTGTCATATTTACGTACATTACTCAGCACGTAGTTCTTTTATAAAAGAACAAAACGGCGAGCAGTTTCGAATGTACCGGTTCAGTTTATGTCGTTAAACCCTTATTTTTTCCCCACAAAGAAGGCAAAAACTGCAAGTCTGATTTAGAAATGCCGTTGCCGTCTCACTTTGTCGGTATCTGATTCCTGAAAAAGAAAAGAGTGAAAAAACCATGGAGAAGATCTTTCCTTCTTCTTCTTTGATTCTACTTGTTTGCCTCGTTCTTCTTCTGATCTCGAATCTCTACGGATCCGTCCAGCTCGCCGAAGCAGGGCAGCGACGGATCGAGATCCCCGACGATCTAGACGACGTCGAAGATAATGAAGAAGACGAATCATGGAAGGATTGGGGGAAGAAAGCACCGACGCCGGAATTCGATCCGCCTCCGGATTTCTCCAACATGGGATTCGAACAGATCCAAGCGGAAATGGCTAAACGGACTTTTGGACCAGTCGTCGGATTCGTGAAGCTCCGGTTAGGAGTCCACCGTACAAAGGTAAACAAACACTCAAATCTCACACTCTCTGTCTCTCAAATACTCCAAGTCACTGTTCCAAATGGTTCAGGCGATTGGATCGTGATATGTTTGCTTGATTGATTCAATCAGGATATGCTGTTGGAAATTGCTATGAAATGGACAAAAGTTTTGAGAACAGGAGGAATAGGAGTAAGATTTATGGCAGTAGATCGAAGCACGGTGATGTTCAATATGCAACATGGAAAGGACGTGACTGAGGTAACAAAAAAAAAGTTGTAAAAATCACATAAACACACAGAATCTTAAAGCTTTGTTTACCGAATAGTCACAATACAATCCATCTTCTTCTTTTTCCAATTAGCTTAGGGATTTTGTGCTGAGCCAGGAAGAGGCTTACGAGGTTAAGATAGGGAAACAAGAGTTTCGAAGACCTGGAGATCCTCCACTTGAAGATGTCGTGGACAAACTTCAAGCAGAGAAAAGCAAGGATGATAAAGATGGTGATAGTAACAAGAACGAAGATGGTGATGATGATGGTAACAAGGATGATCTTACCAAGGATGAGTTATAGGTCACAGAGCTACTTTTAAAGACTGAAAGTTTTAACTCTTTCACTGAATCTTAACTACAATTTCTTTGACATGTTTGGTTTTAAAATTCGTTGAACGGCGTATGATATGCTCAATTTAATACCCTAAAGTACTAAAGCAGTTGTAATAGTATAGCTAGGGGTCGAACCACAGAAGACTCACAGAAACGCACAATAGATTCTATAGTGTCGAATTACGCTAAGCCAAACAGTTGTAATTAAAAGCAGTGCAGAAATTAAAGGAGTTGTAAATCAATTGAGAAATATAGGCTCAGGGTTTTTCTCAGGAAATCAATGAATGCAGATAAACTAACTAACATGATTCAGATTTAGCGCAGTTCTTGAACTCAAATCACTAAAATATAGCTAACCAACTCTCGTTGCGAAAACTATCTAAATCTAAATCCCAAGAATTCCAAATCTCTTTGCGAATCCTAAATTCTAAATCAGCTTTAATATCAGGTTTGATATGTTCACAAATCAATTAAACCAAATCTCTTTGCGAATAATCAATTTGCTCACCTAGGTTCTATCAGGTAATTAATCGCACTCTCGTGCCTAATTAATTATCCTAAGATCTAAGTTCCAGATTCGTCAACCTAGAATTAGCTATGAACACAACCTAAGGTGAAGAACTAATTCAGATGGTGAATCCTAAACAGATAATTAACCTAGCATTCAAAGAAATCCTTTATGAGAAAACCCTAAACCTAAAGTGGATCTACTCAGACATGGCAATTGAATCAAAAGACATGTTTGAATAAATCATCAATAGAATAGGAAGAAGGGTTTAGAGATCTGATCTCGGACGAAGGGAGATTCAGACTTGTCTCTCTAAAACCAAAGTAAAATCAAACACAGAAAATAAAAGCATAAAAAGGCATAGCCTAAACAGGTGGCTGAAAACTCCTATTTATAACCTAAAACACGATCTGGGGTCTTCTTGTAATTATTAAAGTCTTCTGGGTGCTTTTGCAATTCTCCAAGACTTCATAATTAGTCGCGGCCCATGAAATCTCGATGAGTGTCGATCGATACCAGGGGGTATCGATCGATGCTCGGTGCTCAGATCGGGCTCTTAGTCATCAGACTTCAGTCTCGCTCCAGAATGCTCCAGAAAAGCTCCAATAATTCCAATTAAGCTTCAGACGTGCTATAACCTGTGAAAGACTCTAAAAGACTCCAAAACACAAGAAAAGACTCTATAAAAGGACTTATATCATGGCCTAAATAGGGTAAAAACCATGATATATCAACTCCCCCAGACTTAGCCTTTTGCTTGCCCTCAAGCAAATAGAAGACTAAACCAGAAAAAGAGGTTTGAAAACGTAGAGACTCACCTGTTCCTGAACCATCGAAAAGACCCTTTTCCCAAGTACCCAAATGTCACCTGATCAGCTTTCGATCTAACCACCATGTACTTCTCCGTAGACATTTGCAGCTTTTCCAGACTCCACACAAAATCCCACAGCATTGTTCAAGTAAAGCCCTCATCGCCAGTTTCATCTCTGCAGCTAATTTTTAAGAACCTTCTAGACTCTTTACCAGACAATATCTTGACAAAGGAACCACCCTTTTTCACACTTTTTTGTATCAATTTCTCTCCTCCAGACTTATTTCTTATTATATCCTTATTATTATTTTTTTTTTTCAGCTTAGCATATACATATCAAGGTAGGAGACGCGAGTATTGATGGTGTTTGCCACCAAATCCCCGGTTCTTCCCTCTCTATGTATCAAAGGATGTAGGCGAATAATGGCATCATAGGAAAATCCTAGCCTCGCTTCCAATCCTTTGTGTGATCATCCCCTCTTAAGTAGAATAATGGGATCGCTGGAAATTTTCCTAACCCTCTACTCAGAAGAAAATCATTTCAATCTTTTATGCTCTTAATCTATCAACTTATTTCAGGGGAGAGAGATACCATAATTCTAAACACACGGGTTCCTTTATCAGATATGAATGATGAATCAAGCTCTATGAACACTAACCACATTGATGAAGTGCAAAAATTTGGCTCAGGCTTCAGAAGAACTCTGCTGGAGAAATGGATGTTTTCTAGTCAACTGGTCAGCCTTTGGATTTTTCATTAGTCGATCTAGAACTGATCCTGTAACACTGTGCACTCAAAAACAAAATCAAATCAATAGGTTCAAGCACAGGATCATCATCTCCAACAAATTTTGACTCAATAAAACAGTTTTGACTCGATAAAACGACTGACTCTAAGAAAAACGAAAACAATGTCAGCAGACACCTCCCCCAGACTTGAACAACACTGTCCTCAGTGTTATCTAGCCTAGAGTCAGTGAAAGAAACAAAGAAAAAGGATAGAACGAAGAGAAACAAGAAATTACCATTCTGGAACAGTCGGTGTCGATCGACACACGGCATGGTATCGATCGATACCATGCTTAGATCGACTTTGTGAATTTTCATCCGCGATTGGTGTCGATCGATACCATAGGGGTATCGATCGATGCTTAGGCGATTTCGAGTTGCTCCTTGTTCATCTTGACACAGACTCAAAACAAACGAAAATAAAAATAAAAACGAATCAAAAACAGACTCACCAGTGGGTTGCCTCCCACCAAGCGCTCGTTTAACGTCAATAGCTTGACTGTAACGCCCTTCAGGCTGGATAAGAGTGAGAGCTTGCACCAAAACAGGCTCCATCACTTGATATTACTAGCTTCAGAGTTCTGCTTAGCATGCTGTCCACAAATTCCTGCCCTTTTTCTTTCAGGTCAGAAGTAAGAAGGACTCTGGCCTTGGAGAATGGCTTCAAGGCTCCCTTGCATTTGACCTTGTAATCAATCGAATTCCCATCACACTTCTGAGGAATCAGAGTGACATGGGGATTCTCGACCTTTTTGTTCTTGGCCTTCTTCTTCTTTGTTGCCTTAGTCTTCTTCTTGGGGATGTTGGGCGGTTCAGCTGGAACGTCTGTGACAGTAGGCTCATCAGGAGGCTCTTCCAGAAGATCAATTGCTAGCGACTCTCCTGTGATAACCTTGATGCTAGAGGCACGTGTGGGAATACTCCTAGGTGGAATGACATCATAGTAGACATCACTGTCAATGTAAGAGAAAGATAGTCTCTTATTAGGTGTGTCTATGATCGCGCCTGCAGTAGCCATGAACGGTCGTCCCAGGAGTATAGGCATACGAGATATCGCACCCATCTCCACAACCTGAAAATCAGTAGGCACCAGACAGTCTCCTACTTGGACTAGCAAACCAGCGATTTCACCATATGGAAGTGAGGTGGAATCGTTTGCAAACGTGATAGATGTCTTAGGAGATAGAATAGTAGCCCCCAACTGCTCTGCAATTGCCTTTGAGATGACATTGACACTAGCCCCTGAGTCGACAAGAGACTCTTTGAAATCAACTCCTGAGATGGAGCTTGGTACTGCGAATTTCCCTGGGTCTTCCCTCTGTGTCAATTTCCGTGGTTGTAGTGAATTGCGAACTCTTTCTCCTATCACCTCACGTGATTTCTTGGCTTCTGGTTCTTTCTGCGAGGGGTATCGATCGATACCAGGTAGGGTATCGATCGACGCCATGCGATTTGAATCGTTTCTGACAGGTACATCTTCATCAAAAAGAAGCTCCACGTTCGGGTTATCCAGCATATACTGTAGTCTAGCAATCTCCCATTCCTCCCTTGTCAGCTTAGGAACCATAGGATAAGGCATCCTGGTTACATACACTCGTTCTGCAACGACCTTAGGCACCACAGTCGAAGTTTCAACTGTTTCCTCAGAAATCGCCCCGGTATCGACCGATACCAATGGGGTATCGATCGATACACGGGTTTTCGAATCCATTCTAGCAGACGTCTGGGCTGGTATCGATCGATACTGGGGAGTATCGATCGATGCTTGTGCGATTTCAGGAATGGCTTCGAGATTTTCTGCACGTAAGCTGATGGCATTGACGTGTGCATTGTGTGATTGAACCGCCTTTCCCTTGGAATTTGCTGCAGTCTGAGCTACTTGCGTCTCCAGCATCCTGTGGCTCGTATTTAGTGCCTCGATCCTTCCACTCAAATCGGTGTACATGGTGTCCATCTTACCATTGAAGGTGGCTGTCATCTTCTCCTGCCCTTGAACCAGGTGTTCAAGCATAGCCTCAATCTTACTCTCAGGAGCTTTGGGTGGTGGGGATTGGTACCCTCCTTGCTGAGCATTGTTGGTGAAGTTTCGATTGGAGTTGTATCCGAATCGCTGACCCTGAAAACCAGAACCACCTATGTAGTTAACATCTTCCACCTCATTCTCAGTAGCAAAGTGGACGGCCTTTGTTGTCCTTCCCAGTAGAAGACTGTGCATAGAATCCAGCTGAGCTTTCACTTCAGCGATCTGTGACCCATCCATGTTACCAGCCAGCCTCTTGCGCTCGAAATCTGCGCTCTTGGTGCTACTGCTAGAGGCAAAGTTCTCAATCAACACAATAGCATCCTCAGGATATCTGGTGTTGAAATTACCATTGCTCGAAGAGTCCAGACCCATCTGATATCTCCAATCTACTCCTCTGAAGAAGATACCCAGCAGCTGCACATCAGAGTATCCATGATGTGGACAATCTCTCTGGTACGATCTGAATCTTGTCCAAGCAGCCTTGAACGCCTCAGTAGGTCCTTGAGAAAAAGTGGAGATCTTATTCCTCAGATCTTCAGATCTTCCGTCATCGTAGAAGTTAATCAGGAAGGCTCTCTTGGTGTCCTCCCAATTAGTTAGCGATCCAGGAGATAGCTGCCTCAGCCAGTAAGTAGCTTCTCCACCCAGAGAGTAGGGGAAGAGCTTGCAGAAGAGGTAGTCGTAGGACACTCCATTGCTCTTGATGCTAGTGACCAAGTCCTCGAACTTCTCTACATGGTCCATTGGATGTTCATGAGGAAGACCATGGAAGAGATGTTGTCCTACTAGAGTGTAGTAAGCAGGTTTCAGCTCGAAGTCATTCCTCTCATAAGCAGGAGGACGAATCGCTGACCGATTGGCGAAAAACTGCTCTGGCCTGTTGTACTCACCAATCGTTCTTCCACGATTAACCACAGCATTCCCTGCGTTGGCGCGCCCAGCTGGCGCGATAATCTCAACAACCGCAGCAGGGACAACGATGTTACCAGCTTCATCAAGTCGCTGCCCTCTCTCATTACACACGTGACCCTCTTGGTCTCTCAGAATTCCAGCTTCATCAGCTCTTAAAACCACTGGGTTGTTCATCCCTGATGTTTGCTTGGTCTTTCTGTTTGTGCGTTCCACAAACGCTAGCTGTTCCAATGACAGTTCAACTAGCTGTGTGCTCTTGTTGCTTCTGGTTTCACGAACAGGCATACACCTGCAAACAAAACACTAGGCAAAGCACGTAAGTAACCAGAAAAAATACGTTGAGTATCGATCGATACCAAGTGGTGTCGATCGATACCAAAAAGAAGTCGCCGGAGTATCGACCGATACTAGTGAGTATCGATCGATACCGACGAACTTAGTCGAAATTCTAAACTAAAATCTAATGGTGAAATTGAGTCCCCGGCAACGGCGCCAAAATTGATATGCTCAATTTAATACCCTAAAGTACTAAAGCAGTTGTAATAGTATAGCTAGGGGTCGAACCACAGAAGACTCACAGAAACGCACAATAGATTCTATAGTGTCGAATTACGCTAAGCCAAACAGTTGTAATTAAAAGCAGTGCAGAAATTAAAGGAGTTGTAAATCAATTGAGAAATATAGGCTCAGGGTTTTTCTCAGGAAATCAATGAATGCAGATAAACTAACTAACATGATTCAGATTTAGCGCAGTTCTTGAACTCAAATCACTAAAATATAGCTAACCAACTCTCGTTGCGAAAACTATCTAAATCTAAATCCCAAGAATTCCAAATCTCTTTGCGAATCCTAAATTCTAAATCAGCTTTAATATCAGGTTTGATATGTTCACAAATCAATTAAACCAAATCTCTTTGCGAATAATCAATTTGCTCACCTAGGTTCTATCAGGTAATTAATCGCACTCTCGTGCCTAATTAATTATCCTAAGATCTAAGTTCCAGATTCGTCAACCTAGAATTAGCTATGAACACAACCTAAGGTGAAGAACTAATTCAGATGGTGAATCCTAAACAGATAATTAACCTAGCATTCAAAGAAATCCTTTATGAGAAAACCCTAAACCTAAAGTGGATCTACTCAGACATGGCAATTGAATCAAAAGACATGTTTGAATAAATCATCAATAGAATAGGAAGAAGGGTTTAGAGATCTGATCTCGGACGAAGGGAGATTCAGACTTGTCTCTCTAAAACCAAAGTAAAATCAAACACAGAAAATAAAAGCATAAAAAGGCATAGCCTAAACAGGTGGCTGAAAACTCCTATTTATAACCTAAAACACGATCTGGGGTCTTCTTGTAATTATTAAAGTCTTCTGGGTGCTTTTGCAATTCTCCAAGACTTCATAATTAGTCGCGGCCCATGAAATCTCGATGAGTGTCGATCGATACCAGGGGGTATCGATCGATGCTCGGTGCTCAGATCGGGCTCTTAGTCATCAGACTTCAGTCTCGCTCCAGAATGCTCCAGAAAAGCTCCAATAATTCCAATTAAGCTCCAGACGTGCTATAACCTGTGAAAGACTCTAAAAGACTCCAAAACACAAGAAAAGACTCTATAAAAGGACTTATATCATGGCCTAAATAGGGTAAAAACCATGATATATCAGCGTAGAATACAATAAAAACGGAAGCTTTTTTTCCTGTTGAGTATAATCATCTAAGCTTATTGCTAAACGTGGAGAGCTCGATAACCTGAATCCTGGGAATGCTTGATGCCTCTGCTCTCTCTTTCTCGGTGTTGTAGCCCCAGTTACCTGTTTTGAGATAAGTTTTATCAGAATAATCAGCAAGAAGAACCAGAGAAGATGATATGGGAGAGCGAAGAGACCACCTAGGTATAAATTCCATTTGTCTAATTCAGGCTCTTTGATGACATTCTTCAGCGTTGCGAGTCTATCTTCCACGAAACTGGCCAAATTAAACAATAACTAATGGTTACTAATGTCATGTAAAGAGAACAATTAGTGATACATATGTTTTAACAAGCATGAATGAGACTTACTGCAGCGTCAAGCCCTGGTGTTCTGGTTTATTTTGAAGTAGCTTAAGCACTTCCACCTTTGGCCTGAATAGATATCAAACAAGAAAAATAAGTTGGTCTAAAAGAAAATTCTGGACAAGAAACAAGATCAAAAACTTATTGGTAGATTACTGACCCTGAACCCAGACCATAAATCCTTTCTGATGGTATGATTACGCCTGCTATTTCTCGCAGCAACGCTTCCGCAAAGCGACCCTGCAAATTTTTCCCCACCCATACTTACAAAGTTCAGCTCATAATAGCGAATGACAGTTTTGAATCGGGACGATACACTAAGATACTACAATGACATTGAGGTTACACAATGAAGAGAAGCGCACCTGTTTCGTGGTAACAATGTAAATCTTTGAGCTGGCAAATTTCAGTGCATCTGAGACTCCTGGATAGAATCTAGAAATATAGTAGACTTTGAAGTGCAAGAAACGATGGAAGTTTGACTAAGTGATTCTAAACTCAATTATCTAAGATTTGATCTTGAAGACATACATACCTATTAGCACCAATCCAAGTTGTCAAGTCCTCTTTAATCCAATCATCTCTAACTTTTCCAAACAAATTGACCAACGCATCTTTATTTTCTTCCCAAGCTTCCATAATAACCGGCTTAATCTTTCCCCAGCTCTCCAAGATCACATCAACAGTCAATCCCTCTGCAACCTTAATAAACAAAGTGACAATACGAAAACGATCTCTATATCCAAGCTAAGTCCAGTGAAGAATGTTCTGATAAGCATTCACACTCACTGAAGATTTTCGAATACACGGTATCTTCGTCTCCAATAACAACCTCACAAGCAGAAGATTTTCATAGCCAGTTTCCACCACAGGTCTCACCTACAAACACCATATTCTTGGATCTCTAAAACGCATTTTATCAAAAGCAGAGCTAGAAAGGACAGAAACCAACAATTGCTTAGCTAAAAACAAGTAAGGAAGAAAACAATTTACGATATGCATCTGATCGACGATCCATTCCTCTAAAGCAGAATCAACTCCTTGGAGCAAACCAGGCCATCTCAATTTCGCAGCCTATAAACACGAAACAATGAACGAATGTTCAAAACGTAACTTCCAATTTTCAAAAGCAGGATCAGAATCAGAGAAACAAAACCCAGGACCAGGAGGAGGTTCTCAAAATCAAAACAGAGAGATTTAGAGTATTCTAGAGAGATTGAAAATTGACCTTAACAGCAGAAAGAGAGCTCTCTCCACAACTATCACAGAGAACTCCATCGAAGTCCAAAGCGTAGAGATCTCCCATTTCTCTCTTCTCCACTAGTTTCAACCATCCGCCACACATTTGTTGAAGACCAAGGTTTTTTTACACTCATTACTCTGAGAAGCCAATAATAACAAGCCACGTGTTACGACGTTTTGATATATAATATATACGTTTTGTTGAAAACTTTAAATCATGCAAACATAAACAAAAGAGTTAAATTTGATCAAAATTCAAAACATAAATAATAATAATTGTTATTTTTGTTTTTGGTGATAATCTCAATATGCCGTAATAAAACAGATATCCTTATATTAGTAATCAAAATTAAATACTTATATTAGTAACAAAAATTTCATTAATAAAATCTTACATTTTAAAAAATCACACATTAGTGACATTCACAATCAATTAAATACTTATATTAGTAATCAAAATTTCATTAATAAATTCTCACATTGTAAAATATAGGGATTTTTTGTTGTTCAAAACGTGATAATATAATATATATATATACGTTTTGTTGTTCAAAAAAAAAAAAAGTAAAATCTAGGGATTGTTTAAAAATCGAAGTTGCTAATCGGAGTGACTTTAGATCACCGGTGAACGTGGCAAGGAGAAGAGAGAAGGAGGAGGAAGGATTTTGTTTTGTTCTTTTTTTCGTTTTTTTTTTATAATTTATTTTTGAGTGTTCCTCAACGCAGGGGACTGCATTTTGCTATTGCACCAGAGCTGCCAATATCCACCCCAACTTGTATCTGATCCTTGATTACATGGCAAAGCCATGAACTTGGTTGTAAGAACTTACACCTATTTAGGCTTCTTCACATGTTATCATCCTCCTCCTACGTATGTTTATGTTCTATGAATCTGTTACTTTTTTGCTCCCAAATGTTGACACATGGCTCTTAATTGTTATTGTTATTATGATTACCTCCTCTACTGTGCCCGAGAATGGTAGTAATTACACGGTTGGTGTTAGACAAGTGTTGGACAACGGAATGTAAATCATCAGCTTCGTAGTTGTAGTTACCGTAATTGAAACTTCCTTGACTCTCTCCACAACCAGAGAAATAAAAACGGAATGTGCTGATGGCTTCTTTCTCTAAAGCAGTAGAGACCTTCTTGAGGATTTGGTTGTCCTTGTTCGAGTTAAATCCATGGCACAAGACCACAATTTCTTTTGAACCAGTTTCATGAAGCAGACCCACCGGCTTCTCGTTGTGGCTGTTCAGAATCACCATCTTCTTCTTCTGTGTGCAAACTGCAAACAAGAAAGAAAGAATTAAAAAGGACTGAAGTTTGGATCCACATGTTCAGACTATATATGTCTCTTGCAGCCTAGATGAGAAGCCAATAATAACAAGCCACGTGTTACGACGTTTTCAAAAATCGCATTTTTTCCGCTATACGTCGCGTTTGCGGTAGTCTTCACGCATACCGACTGCAGCCGGTCGCATCGTCTATTTCAGCCGACCTAGAAACCGGTTATCGCCGGTATCAATAATTGCTCTTCTCTTTCCAGATTCTCAAGCCTCTTCTCAGATAGAATCTCATCATCATCAATCTCTGGATCCAATCCAATACGTATCGTCTCTTCATAGGTATTTATTTTCCGACGAACGATTCTTCCTCTTGTCAAACTTTTGTTTTTCTTTCTCAATTGTTCTTTTTCGCGAGCGTGATTGTGTCCATGTTGGCTTTGTAATAGCTCGATTTTGAATTCGATATGCTAGTTGTGGTAAGAGATTGTATTGTATTTTGATTCTCTCTTCTGCTATTGTATCTGATTTGACTGGACGAAATAGCCCAGAAAGGAATCGGTTTTGTCTGATTCATATAGATGAAGAAGATATTTAGCAATTTTTGCTATGTATTGATCCATCAATGTTGTTTTTGATTCAATTCCTGCATTGCTGATGGTTTGATTACGTTTTGTTGATTTTTTTAGGGTTTTGCATAGAAGATTTGAGTTATGGCTAATAAAGCAGGTTCCTTTTCAGATTTTGGTTTTTTTTTGGGTCATTGGAGATTCTGAGGTAGAAGATGGCTGACAATGAAGTTCATGAGGAGCATCCTCCTCGAGGGAATGAATGGGAAGTCGTCTCTCTTACTTCATCAGCTTATGCTGCTTCTCCTGGTCCATATAATGTTGAGTCGAGAGATACACGAAAGTATGATACTTACTATGGAGCAGAAACTTCTCGTGATTTGTACATGTCTGACCACTTTGTATTCCCACCAAGTGAGCATGAGAATCTACCCATTGATGAGCCTTTATTCGAAGAGGAACAAGGAAAGGATGGCGAAGACTCGATGCTCGAAGGTCAGGGATTGTCTGATAAGTTAAGGAGCACACAGTTTCATGATGAAGCTGGATATAACCAGCAGAGTAGCTATGCTGAATCTGCACTTGGTTCTTCTAGACACATGGACTCGTTCGGAAGTGAATCAGCCATGTATGAGCAAGGGTTAACGGATGCCGAGCCAAATGAGTATGGAGTTGGGGACTTGGATCTCAATTCTGACACCGCAACAAATCCCCTTAGACGCGAGAAGGATGCCAAAAACTCAACACACAACCTTCCTTGTGAAGCTTGGTGGAGAAGGAGAGCTGTTTCTGTGTATTCACGCACAAGAGAAGCTAATGCGATATGGTCCTTATTCTTTGCAGCTGCTGTCACAGGACTCGTAATTCTTGGTCAACGATGGCAACAAGAGAGGTGGCAGGTTTTGCAACTCAAATGGCAATCAAGCATCAGTGGCGAGGTAATAATCTAAAACATCATCGAAAAAACTTGTGTCAAGAATCATTATGTTTCACAAATGGTAACCAACTAGAGCCATTCATTTGACGACTCTTGTTTGTTTGTTTTTTCTCACACAGAAGCTGAGCAGAGTACTTGAACCTCTCTCGCGCTTGAAAGACGTGATTGTGAGAAGTAACCCACAGGCTTCTCTCGTAAGGAGTGGCTCCTCCAGTGAGATCTAGAGACCAATGTAGTCTCACACGAGCACAGGTACATACAGAACTTCGTCTTGAGTTATATATGTGTGCCTTAATGCCAAAAGCTTTTTGCTTTTTTTAATCCTATGTTGCTTCATTATCTTGTACCATTAGAATGGAGATCCAGTTTGCCTTCTTACAAAGCTTTCTTTAGGTGTCAAAGCTTCTGTGTTAGTATGGAAATATATACTCTTGGTTCTTCTTTTTTTCTTTTTTTCTTTTTTGATAATTATCTATTTTTTTCACTTTCATTGGATGATTACTATAAGAGTCCATACGTTTTGATTTGTAATAGAAATGATGGGATCGTACAAAAAGTTAAAAATTGTGATGAAATTGTAGAATCATGAAACAGAACAAAATTTTACTTGAAGTTAGCAAAAGGACGAAAATTCTTTTACTTGTGCTATTAATTGCAATTTTCAAAAAATTGGTAAAATGCAGAAATCGCCTAATCATTTAATGAATACTCAAGGATAATTTAGAGCTGTCAAGTGGGTTCAACCCGTTTCGTGCGGATTATTTGTTTTTTCCGATCCGCATCGATCCTCTCCGCTTGATTCATTAACAAAAATTGTTCGATCCGCATCCGTTTCGTTTGAATCCGTGGATAATCCGTAAATATTTTTTTTTTAAAAATAGTAAAATAAATATATTTAATAAAATAAACAAAATAATTAATTAATTTATATATATTATAAAACAAATCAGTTAACAAAAAAAATATATATATATTACAAAATATTTCAACATTTTAATAGTATTTAGTAATATTTAGTAAATAATTTTTTTTTTTTAATTACGGGTAACCCGCGAGATCCGCGGGAAAAAAATACCGATTCGCATCCGCCCCGCATTTGAAAACACTCAATCCGCATCCGCCTCGCTTTTTGGTATTTTGAAAATTTTCGACTTGCTCTGCGGCGGATCAAAACTCACGAGACCCGCAGGTAAACACTCAAATTGATCGTCCTAAGGAGAATCATTGTTACACCGATACAACACCGTAGTCGAAATCAAACATGTATCCATAATTTTCGGTAATAAAAGAGTAAACTTAAAATATGCATATGATTGATGTGTATATTACTAGCCTCTAGAGTGGTTGAGTGTTGATTACTATTAATTACAATGTGAATAATTGACTATATTAATGATTTCATTCATTATTTTTAGCTAACTTTCCAATGTAATCTTTTATTTCTCTTTTTTATTTATATATATATGGTCTTCAATGCAAAATGAGAAGTAAATGACCAAAAAAAATTCACTTCAATGACTAGTTTTATGTGGGACAACCCACGGAATCTAAAGATTTATACTACTTTTTTTTAATTACTTTACGTGATCGGTTAAGTTTGTTCGTAAATCGTAGTAACCAAAGTCTCATCACCATAAATGTACCAAATTTCGAATAAGTTTTTTAGTCATGTAAAGCCATAGCTATCGAGAATTACTAATCTAACTATTTTATTGCTTTGCCTTTTTATTGAACTTCCCGTACGCAACTGCAAATTTTCAGATCTTAAATGTAAATTAATTTGTAAAAACATTATTATTATTTTGACGCCTAAAAATATTGCTATTATTCAAAATAATAATAATAATATTTATACAGATTCTTTGCCGTTGATGGGAAGGTAACCTATAATTGGATAACTTATATAATCTGTCGATTTGTCTTTTGTCTCAAGTTTTAACATAATATTGTATATTTAATTACACGAACATAGGAACGACATTCACTGTATAATAAGAATCGGATCATAACAAAGATAAACAGATATTCAAGTTTTAAAGTTCGACGTATTATTTTCTAATATTACTTTAATTACTTTAATTTTAAGATTTCGACGTATTAAAGTTCAAACCGGGATATTCAGCAATTCTTGGTTTGAATTTCGAAAAAGTTGACCTTCGTGGGTCAATGCATTCATGCTTTAATGAGAAAGGTAAATCTCTTCACAATTATCCACCATATAGGGTTTTATATCTAGCCTTAATTTATGTGAGATATCGGACTTCAGTCAACTCACGACTTGGGCCAGCAGTTGGGCTTAGTACAAGCCTTAGTGTCAAGTTGGGCCCAAGTAAGTTTATAGGGTTTCCTTGTTATAAATACAAGTGTTTAACAATAGGAATACCTAATCCAGACTCCAGTGATTCCGAGCGCCTTAGAGGCGGTTCGTAGAGCTAGAGAGAGAATAGGGGTTTTCTCTGGGGAATCTAGTTCTGTTCTTTGTTCTTTCTTGTTTGTTGGGTGTGAGAGAGATCTATATTGTGAACCACATCGGAGGTGTTTTCCGATTGATTCTTTATAGTGGATGTTGTGGATCCAGGATCCACCCCAGACGTAGCGGTTAGAGGCCGTGAACTGGGTGAACAATTCTCGTGTTCGTTAATTTGTGTATCGAAGATAGATTGGGACAAAGAGGATTTGAGTTTAAATCCTAACAAGTGGTATCAGAGCGTCAGGTTCTTCAATTCACAGTTTTGACGGGAACATCGATTTCTCACAGGAAGAAAAAAGTTAGAAGAACTACAGAACGGTGTTGAAGCTTGAAAAAAAAAAAAAAACCGAGGGTTTTGAGGTTTTTTCAAGTTGAATTTTCTGGTTACACACAAATCCACGTGTGTGAATCTGATTGGGTAAAATCAGAGGAAAGAGAATCGGAAGAAGGATGGAAACGATAAGGATCGACGGGGAGATGATCGGAGGCTAGGGTCTCGAGTAGGCAAAGGAAACCGATGAAGGAGACGGCTGAGTAATATCCGGGAATCGCAGAGGTGCAGAGGTCGGAGATGCGCAGGTGAAATCGCCGGGAAATTGCAGAAAGCTTCTGGTCGGAGGCAAAGGTAGAAGATCTCGCCGGTAGGATTCGCCGGAGGATGCCGCCGGAAGAAGAAGCTTCGCGGATCTGGCAAGCGGCGATGAGGAGTCACCGGAAGGAGCAGACATGGCGGCGTTGCAAGTTGAGCTCGTCGGAGAAGACACAGAAAGCTCCGTCGGAGCTTCGGTGGTGGTCGGCGAAAAGAAGATCTCGGCGGAAAGAGAGAGATCGCGAGCTCCTGCGGTCACTAGAGAGAGCGCCAGAGAAGAAGTAGGCGAGGGCGACAGGGGCGAGTCGCCGGGAAGGAGCGTCGGCATCGAGTAGGATGGCCGCCGCCTGGTTGTCACCGGGAAGGAGCGCCGCCGCCGGATCGTCGTCGAGGGAGAAGAGACGAAGCCGACGTGCGGCTAGGGTTTTTTTTTTTTTTTCTTCCAGTGGGCCGAGCTGGGCCAGAAAGAAAGAGAAAAGGACTGGGACAGAAAGAGAGGAGATTGGGTCATGTGTTGGACCAGAAGGAAAAGAAGTTGTTCTGGGCCGAAAAAAAAAATAGAACTAAGCCCAGGTGAAGAATTGAAGCTGGGCTAAGATTATGCACAGGGCCCGAATCCGAATTTTTTGAGGATTTTGGAGGAAATTTCGGTTGAGCCAGGGATTAAAACAAGTCCAGTTTTAATCAAGGTGAAATTATCCTATTGTGCAAGGAGAATGGACAGGGGCTCAGGGGACATAAAATATTCAGAGAAGTTGAGACAAAAAAGTGCAACAGAGAGATTGGTTTAAGGTGGAGTTATCTCCAGGGGATTATGGTTATATTCAAGATATTGGATCCATAATTAGATTATTCAATCTCAAGGGTCAAACCGTGTGAATCACAAGGTACATTTGTGATGTTTTGATTGGTTGTTTTCGAGTTGCTCAGGGTCTGCAAAATTCAGGGAATTGAAGTCTTGGGAGAACACAAGAGTTAGTGTTCAGGGTTCAAACTAGCTATTGGAAGAGAATTCATGGGACTGAGGGACGCCTTAGAATTTTGAATTGTCTGTGTGTTATTGGCTATTTGAGGATTAGGAAAATGTTTCTAGATTCAGTTCAAGGAGAGTTGCAGATGAGTATGGA
This sequence comes from Eutrema japonicum, assembly GCA_030161315.1. NCBI lineage: Eukaryota > Viridiplantae > Streptophyta > Magnoliopsida > Brassicales > Brassicaceae > Eutrema > Eutrema japonicum. The sequence goes on along the minus strand of BSQW01000003.1, from coordinate 53,443,282 downwards.
ACAAGATCAAATAATCTGTTGGGGTCAAAGGCAGATTGGTATGGTTAAGGTTTGAGGAGTTTTGGTTAGCAGGGGTAGTCTCAAGTTGGTGGATAGAGGTACAAGAGCAGATGGAGATGTCTACAGGTTCAAGCATAATCAGGTTGCAACCGGGGTTAGAAGGAAAGCTTTAGAACTTTGTTGCTTGATGGTGGTGAAGACATCTGGATATCAGTTGCAGGTTTTAACAATTGAAGAGGGATCCAAGAAAGGATCAGAATGCAGATGGTAAAAGCTGCATTGGGAAAGGAGAACAAGCAGAGTTCTGGTATACCTATTTGCATCTTAGAGAAGTCTGGTGGATGAATTTTTGCAGGTGGACTTGCAGGGAGCTCAAGTGAAGATTCATGTTGATTTCAAAGGGAAAAGATGCTAGTGTCAAGATAGGTGGATTTGCATACAGGTGATGTGATGCAAGGTATGTTTACAGCAAGGAAGCGGCTTCAAGGGTTCTAGAGATGAAGTGCTAAGGGCTGTAACATGGTGTCTCGGGTACTTCACAAGGATGTGGATGTGAGACAGGTTTACCAAACAGTTCGAGTCTGTTGGTTGGATGGTTCTGCTGGTGCAGAAAGGTTCTGAACAAAATGTTGAGCAAAGATATTTGTATCGAGAGTCTTCTTAGCCAGGTTGAGTTAGGAGGAGGGTTCTGCAGGCAATAGCAGCGGTGCAAAGTGATGTTCAAAAAGGTGTTCAGGTTCAGTGGTGTCTTGGTAAGTCAGAGACGGGTTTCAGGGAAATGAAGCATAAATGACTTAGAGGTTTTCTGCAGTTGATTCAAGATGAATTGGTTTGTCAGCAAAGTTCTGTAAAGCATGATGCATGAACATGGTTGTGTCGAAAGTCTGTTCAGCAGTATGGTTGGATGGCGTGTTCTGTTATGAGTAACAGCGGTACAAAAGGAGTTCAAGGCTGATATGTTTTGTCAGAGAAGGTGTTGAATCAGGGATTGTTTCAGGTTTGAAGCATGTATGATTCAGGGTTAGCTGCTCACAGTTCAAAGAGTGTTTGATTAAGCTCAGTGTACAGGAGAAGAATCAAAGAACACCAAAGTGAATCAAGTTGCAGAAGGACAAGTTTACATGAAGATCAAAGTGCCAAGTCTAGAGCCATGAGTCAAAGGTTCAAAGGGCAATTCACAAGGAGATTTCAAGCTGGGATCAAGGTGGAGATTCTAGAAGAAGCAAACAGGAAGAAAGACAAAGGAACAAAGATTTGTGGAGAAGTTGAGGGTTGTCTGAATCCGAAGGTGGAGATTGTGAGATATCGGACTTCAGTCAACTCACGACTTGGGCCAGCAGTTGGGCTTAGTACAAGCCTTAGTGTCAAGTTGGGCCCAAGTAAGTTTATAGGGTTTCCTTGTTATAAATACAAGTGTTTAACAATAGGAATACCTAATCCAGACTCCAGGGATTCCGAGCGCCTTAGAGGCGGCTCGTAGAGCTAGAGAGAGAATAGGGGTTTTCTCTGGGGAATCTAGTTCTGTTCTTTGTTCTTTCTTGTTTGTTGGGTGTGAGAGAGATCTATATTGTGAACCACATCGGAGGTGTTTTCCGATTGATTCTTTATAGTGAATGTTGTGGATCCAGGATCCACCCCAGACGTAGCGGTTAGAGGCCGTGAACTGGGTGAACAATTCTCGTATTCGTTAATTTGTGTATCGAAGATAGATTGGGACAAAGAGGATTTGAGTTTAAATCCTAACAATTTATTTTCTAATATTACTTTAATTTTAAGATTATTCTGATTTTCGAATATTGAACTCGAATGTATTGATGTCGACTAATTTGGTTTTTTTTTATTTTCAAATATTACAACTTATGGTTTGATTGTTATGAATTAAAAAAAAAAAAAAAAAATCAATCCTTTCGAACACACGTGAAATTTTAGAATTATGAGTATTGATCTCTGTCCATGCATCACGGGGTTTCTCGTATAATTATGTATGTTGGTTCTTGCGTTAATTTATCATGATCATGCATTACGCAGGGGACACATTATTATATTGTAAACATTGAATGCTTAAGACTTTCAAAAAAAAAGTATTGACAAAAGTCACCAAACCCATAAAGCAAACCTATAAAAGTTGTGTAGCTGAACAAAAATATCTCTGGTGAGTTTGTTCACCCAAACCCTAACAATCTCAAATCTAAAACCCTAATTACTCATTCCTACACTCAACACCAAACATTTAGAATTCTATATTCATATATACACGCGCATACATTTTGTCAAAGCTTCTCATTAAAAAAAAATCATCCAAATAACGTGATATAGTAGTTAAACGAAAATAATTTAACTTAGACTTGATATAGTGGAAAATGACCAATTTTAATCATAAATGGATGTATGCACATTATCATGAATTCACTCTGTAATTTTGCCGTTATACAGTCTTATATACCGACCATGACTAATAATACATCAACCATTATTTCTGTTGAACCGACACCGAATTATACAAAACCCTAATGACTATCTTCAAAAGTCTTGCAATTAACAGCCACGAGAATACGATAAAATGAAGAGGCAACATCCCATGCTTACTTTGTGACTTCTTTTACATTATTTTTTTCTTTTTCCAAATGTTTCAATATTTTAGTTATCTCTTTTTGGGGGTTTTGTATTAAATTGTATATAAATGGTTCATGTTCGGACATTGAAAAACCGTGGGTCATTTAGTCATGGATCTCTCTGTCTATCTATCGATCTTTCTCCTCTTCTAATTAGGCTCCTCAACTAAACGTCTTCAATGCTCTCTCTCTCTCTATCTTCATCATAGACTTTGAAAATTTACCATTAGATTTTTCAAAACCTTTTTTATATTGTTTCTATTGAGAATATATAAAGTCTCCAACCACCTCGCTACCAGCCTAGAGCAGGAACATTAATGGTGGTGCACACCATCTCATGCGTCTTCACATACCCTAAAACCTCTTCACTCTTAAGTTTATGAGAGATCTAGAGAGAGAGAGAGAGTGAGAGAAAAAGAGAGAAAATCCATTGAAGGAAAAAACAGTCTGTCTTTCATAATTGCACTCTTTCTATAAATCTCCTCTCTTGTGTTCTTACTTCTCTTCAAAACTTTCATCGCTCTTTACGGAAATTTTCTCATTTTCACCACCTGATTTCTCAACTTTTGTGCCATAACATCATTTTTTTTTTTGGTTCTTGAGTAAAAACTAAACACAAACTTCATGGATATATCCACTGCTCTAATGATTCTTTCAGCCATTACGGCATATTTCTTATGGCTTACATTCATATCTCGTTGTCTTAAAGGTCCACGTGTTTGGCCCTTATTGGGTAGTCTTCCTGGTCTAATCGAGAATTGTGAGAGAATGCACGATTGGATCTCCGACAACCTCCGTGCTTGCTCCGGTACTTATCAGACATGCATCTGCGCAATTCCGTTTCTAGCTAAGAAACAAGGTCTCGTGACAGTCACGTGCGATCCAAGAAACCTCGAGCATATTCTCAAGAATCGGTTTGATAATTACCCTAAAGGTCCGACGTGGCAAGCCGTTTTCCATGATCTTCTAGGTCAAGGGATCTTTAATTCCGATGGTGACACGTGGCTTTTCCAGCGTAAAACGGCCGCTTTGGAGTTCACAACGAGGACTCTCCGTCAAGCAATGGCTCGTTGGGTTAATCGGGCGATCAAGCTTCGGTTTTTGCATATTCTTGAAACGGCTCGGCTCGGCTCTGAGCCGATCGATCTTCAAGATTTGCTTCTTCGGCTTACATTTGATAATATCTGCGGCTTGACTTTTGGGAAAGATCCACGGACTTGCGCCCCGGGTCTTCCGGTTAACACGTTCGCGGTGGCATTTGATCGAGCCACCGAGGCTTCACTACAGCGGTTTATATTGCCGGAGATTTTATGGAAGTTCAAGAGATTGGTCGGTCTCGGCTTAGAAGTCAGCTTGAGCCGAAGCTTGGTCCAAGTAGACAATTATTTGTCTGAGATTATTAAGACACGTAAGCAAGATTTGATGACTCAGCATACTAGCGATGGGACCCAGCACGACGATCTCTTATCACGGTTCATCAAGAAGAAGGAATCTTACTCGGACGAGATCCTCCAGCGCGTGGCGCTCAACTTCATCCTCGCTGGACGTGACACGTCATCGGTCGCGTTGAGCTGGTTTTTCTGGTTGATTACGCAGCACCCGATCGTAGAGGATAAAATCCTCCGCGAGATCTGCGCCGTTTTGATTGAGACACGTGGCGATGACATGGCGTCCTGGACGGACGAACCGCTTGCGTGTGAGGAGCTTGATCGATTGGTTTATCTTAAGGCGGCGTTATCGGAGACGCTGAGGCTGTATCCTTCGGTACCGGAGGATTCGAAACGCGCCGTGAAGGACGATGTCTTGCCGGACGGGACTTTTGTGCCGGCGGGATCGTCCGTGACGTATTCGATTTACTCGGCGGGGAGGATGAGATCGACTTGGGGAGATGATTGTTTGGAATTCAAACCGGAGAGATGGATCTCGCAATCGGACGGTGGAAGATTCATCAATCATGATCCGTTTAAATTCGTGGCGTTCAATGCTGGCCCTAGGATCTGCTTGGGTAAGGATCTGGCTTATCTGCAAATGAAGTCGATTGCGGCGGCGGTTTTGCTCCGCCACCGTTTGACGGTGGTGACGGGGCATAAGGTGGAACAGAAGATGTCGTTAACTCTTTTCATGAAGTACGGTCTTCTGGTTAACGTCCATAAACGGGATCTAACGGCGATCGCGGCCGATCTGCGAGAGAAGACAGGATGTAAATCTAACGCCGTCAATTACGGGGTTGGTAACGGCGTTATAAGGTAGGTAGGGTGGGTGAAACCAATCGCATCTGGCATTGAATGTGGAATTGATTGGTGGCACTCGCCTTTTGGAGCGTGTAAGATACGCGGTTCTTTGCACGCCAGATGTGCTTTATTGATTGGCTGCATTATTCGATAGAGGTAATTTTGCAAAGTGCGTTGTCCTCTTTTTTTTTCCATCTGCCTTCGTATTGAGACAGTAAAATTTGATTTCATTATTTTGTAAGCATCTCTCAGTTAATTTAATAAATCTTATATTATTTAATTACAAATAAGGTTTTATTTCAAGGTCAAAGAATGTCACATCGCTTGGAAATCTGATCGCGATGGGCACATTTTATTTTTCTTAACTCTTATTGGTAATCCATAGAATAACCGAATAGCTCTCTGTTTTTTTAACTACTACTGTTTTAAATGATTTTTGTCATTTAATTCGTAGTTTTATCCATAGGAGTCATTTTCTTGAACTTGAGCCCAATTTGTTCGCACTTGTAATGGCATTATTTCTGTAGCAGCTGATTGTAACTAAATGCATTAAATATGTTTGGTATACTTTGTTTCAAGATAAATGTCTGCCCAGAATGTTCCAATTATAGAAATCGCTTGAAAAGTGGAGAAGAGATATAACAAATTTTTCAGGGGAATGTCTTCGTTTTACATATAGAGTCTGAATCAGGCAAAGAAGAGGAACACCAACACATACACACGATGTTTCAAACAGGTAGTAGATTCACAAAAGAAAGCAAACTAAGAGAACAAAAGCCAGATTTTTAAGAGTAATTCAATCAGCTTCTGGACTTGAATGGGATGGCTCTGATGACTATCACGTGGTAAAGAGCAGCAAGTGCAGCACCAATGAATGGTCCAACCCAAAATACCCACTGAAAAAAAGATGAAACAAAGATTTAGTAATCGGATGATCAAAACCGATTGTAAATTTCGGTGAGAAGTGAAAAAAACTCACATGGTCGTCCCAAGCGTTGTCCTTGTTGAAGATGATTGCAGCTCCAAGACTTCTTGCTGGGTTGATTCCAGTTCCAGTGATGGGGATGGTTGCTAAGTGGACCAAGAACACAGCGAATCCGATAGGGAGCGGCGCAAGAATCTGTCAAATTCCAAACACCAATTAAGCATTTTTGATCGGATGTAAAATTCTATTTGTTTGATTGTGATTTTAACTTACGGGAACATGAGAGTCGCGAGCGTTTCTCTTGGCATCAGTGGCGGAGAAGACGGTGTAAACGAGGACAAAGGTTCCAATAATCTCAGCTCCGAGACCACTTCCTTTGGTGTAGCCATGAGCTACGGTGTTGGCTCCACCTCCCAGAGCTTGGTATTGCTTTGGTTGGAACCCTTTGACCACACCGGCTCCACAGATAGCTCCTAAGCACTGCATCACTATGTAGTACACAGCTCGCGTGAGCGAAAGCTTCCGGGCTAAGAACAGACCGAACGTGACGGCTGGGTTGATGTGTCCACCTGAGAGGTCATAACATAACACAAATCGGATTAGAGCACGCAAACAAACTGAAACTAACATTGAATTTCTCATCGATAGCTGCTCCTTTGTTTCATGTCTTGCAAATCGGACCTACTTACATGTTTGTAAACCCTAATATGGTTCCTGATTGAAACAGCTATTTCGTTCAGATAATTCGCTATATAACTCTGTTTCTGTCTCTTTCGGAGGAGAACTTATGATTTGAATCACGCTACCTAGCCAACATAAGATCTATCTAGAAGACGAAGAATCTGAAGCAATTCGAAATCGGTGAGTGAAATCGTTAGATCGGAGAAACTGGAACGTCGTGTGACTTACCGGAGATACCAGCGGTGCAGTAGACGAGAGCGAAGATCATACCACCGAAAGCCCAAGCGATACCTTGGATTCCGACGGAAGCACACATGTTCGGTGACCTCTTCACACCCATAACGGTCAAAACAGTGATGTATAGGAACAGAAACGTAGCGATGAACTCGGCGATTCCGGCTCTCCAGAAAGACCACGAGGCAAGCTCGCCGGGCTCGAACAACGGCGCAGGCGGTGGCTCCTTGTAGTCCTTATCGCTCTGAGCCGATGTTCCGATCGGTTGTCTCTCCGGAAACTTGTTAGCTCCGACTCTAACATCTTCTTCCTTGCCTTCCATCTCCGAAATCTCTTTCTCTAGAGTATTTTGGGTTTCTCTGTGAGTGGGTAATGTCTGTGTTGCAGATAAGCAGAGAGTGGTGGTTTTATAGTGACGAAACTCAATGTTGGAAGATAATGCAAACAAATAAAATTAATTAAAACACGACGATAATTATTATTAATTGCATGACATAATTAACGTTATCATCTTTGTTCCTGATGATAATACTAATTATTGATTGATAGTAATAATTAAGACAGAGTTTCAAATTCAGCTTTGCAGCTAATTTTGTGTTCTCTAATCAAATGGTTAATTATACTCTTAATAAAATAATATGTGGACACCTTTTTTTGGAATTTTATCCATGCCTTTTATGAATGTTTTGTTCTTATGACAAAAAGAAAATACTGGAAACCTCTAATAAAATATGATAAAAAAGGAGGAAAATTGTGGTCGAGATAAACCGCCGGTTTATTTGGACCGTTGTCAGGATAAGCACATGGACTCACCACCTAAAATACATAGGTAGGGACACATCATCTAACAATCGATCTATAATACTCCTCCGTTTCTTTATATAAGATGTTTTAGAGGTTTTTTTATATTTCAAAATATAAGATGTTCTCATATTTCAATGCAATTTTTACAGTTATTAAAAATTATGTGACCAATTATATTCTGCAGATTTTTTTTTAATTGGCTAAATTATTTTTAACTTATATATTAAATGATACTCCATGATGGTTAGAAAAATAATTTTTTTAATCTTTGTGTTTTTAGCCAAAACATCTTATATAAAAAAACGGAAGGAGTAACATTTTTCATTCTTACTTTTAAAGTATATGAGTGATGCTAACCATCCATGATGAGATTAATATCAGACTCTATATCAGTGATGCTAAATAAAATTTATACAAATGATCCGTGTACGCTAAATAATTACAGTGATGCTAAATAATCGCGATAATTACAGTGACACAAATGCTAAATAATTTAGAACTGACACAAATAAAGTATGTGTAATTATTTTTCAGAAATCAATGTATGCTAAATAATTTAGAACTGACACAAATGCTAAATAATTACAGTGATGCTAAATAAATAATTACAGTGATGCTAAATAATTTTTAAAAGGCTAAATAAAAGTTATACAAATGATCCGAAATTAATATCAGACTCTCTATCCATTATTTTTCCGGTTTAACTTAGATTTCTTATATACAAAATATTCAGATATAAATACATCGACAGGTAATTAGGTGTACATAATACGGGTAAATACACACAGCCTTCTAAGTACACATCAAATAGCTCGATACTACTATACATGCAGCACACAGCAAAACGCCATGCACCATGCATACCATCCACCATGAATGTGTAAATGAACAACGAGTGGTGCGTTTTAATGAAAGAAGAAGAATATTGGGTTGTGTAATATTCGGCTGCAATCCACAATTTGCCAAAAAGGAAAGACAACGTTTAAGCAAAAAGCAAAAAAAAAAAGGACTGAACAATCATGGTTGCTTCGTTGCTTTGTTGTCTTTTTGGGTGTGACACTATGTCCTACCCACGTGATGTTTTCTTCTACTCCCATATATACCAAATTTTGCTTTCTTCTACCACCCAAACTCCGTTAACGAACCAAACTTATATATGGACACTATTATATACCAAATTTCCTAGTAATTAAATGCCCTCTTTTGAAGTGTATTATACTTGCAAAGTTATGTTTTCGGTGACAGGTTTTACTGTATGCCGAACCATTGAAATGCTCGATAATGAAGTTAGACTCTACGTGAAGAGATCATACTATTAAAAAAATTTAAACAAAAATCTTCAAACCTCTTTATGTGTAGAAAAACATGAGTCAAACACCATATTTTTGTTTTGTATGAGTTTGAGTCAAACACCATCCTCACAAAATTCTGAAGATTTCGTAATACATATTAATACAACCATTTTTTTTGTTTTTGGTTCAAATAATACAACCATTATATACCATTTTGCTGTCGTTAAAAAAAAAAAAAAAACCATTTTGCCATGTATTCCAAAACGAAAAAATAACCATCTTTCAATTCTATTCAGCGTGTTTATATAATTTATTGTTGTTCCTATCAAAATCAGGATTTACACTTGGCAATTGATTAAAGCCATGGCTTTTAACTTTTAGGAAGAAAAAAATCGGGGAAGGTCGTAATTTGTTTGGACTTTGGTATGAGAATAAAAAATTCCAAGCCGTCCAATCCATGGATGAGAGGACACGTGGCACAACCTTACGTATACAAAACCGACCAAGCCACCCAAACACTTGTCACCTTCAGTCCAAAGATTAATCATTTTCTCTATTTTTCTTCTTCTGGGTGCAATTATTGCATGCCCACTCCCATTATTCCCGTTGCGTTACTGTCCCCACCTGGATTATTTAATTTTAAGATTTTTTGCTTCCACTAAATATAGTAAAACAAATAAAATATATAATCTCCAGACAAAAATTTTAACCGATTATAGGTTTTAATACGAAAACCACACTAGTATAAACAATAAAGTAGGCATTTATGGTTTCAATGAAATAGTTATAATGGTTTTCTTTTCAAAACACCGTGGAACAAAAAAAAAATAGACATCAAATTATGGTTATACATCAATTAAATACTTATTAGTTTTTTTGTGGGTATGAATGTTAAAATCAATTAAATACTTATTTTTTATATAGAAAAAGTTACCCAAGATATAACGTTGCTTTACACCAAAACAACTGTTCCTCTCTTTATATATGTGAAGGAAATTATCTATCGTCATGTAGGATGCGTTGAGTCCCTAAAATTTGAATTCAAAACTCATTTACCAAAAAAATTGAAAACCAAATTTCTTACAAATATCTAAAAAGATTCGAGCCTTTTTAAGTTTGGGCCACACTTGGCTACATAAGGCCCATAAGTATAAACAGGCCACAAGCCCCCTAGTTTCATCATTGGGCCCGGCTTTTAATTGAGAGAAACAATTTCGCATAATACAAAATAATAGTATTAGGCTATTAGCGACAAGTAATAGCCTCTCGAGCTACTACTACACTCGACCAACCTAATTTCAATTTCTGTGTTTCACCTAACGATGCCGTTTTTCGTTTTTACCACCACAAGCCAGCAGCCTACAGGGTTGTGACACCTGGACATGATCAGTCCTCTTATTTTCTTGTTTTTCTCCTTCTTATGTGATTTTAAAAAATTCCTAAATTTAGTCGCATTTCTCTCTCTGCGTTTTTTTTTTTTTTTTTTTTGATTAATATGGGGCGTTTTTCTCTCTCTTATCCGCTACACATCGCCTGACCGCCGCCGCCGCCCGCCGTCGCTGTCCATCGCCAGATTCAAATCTCTCCGCCGCCAGTTTACCTCAATTTCTTACTTTCTGTTATAAGGTACGACGAGCTTATTCGCGTAATATCGACTCTTCTTGGTGTCCGAGCTTATCGGTGGTTGCGTCTTTGTATCTCTATTCTCTACGTGTTTACCTGTTTGATTATGTTATTGGTTCAGACAATAGGTATCTCCAAACGTACACGGCTGTTTCTGCTCTGTCTCCTTCCTTTTTTCGTTTTTGCTGCCTCATTGGATCAATTTTCTTGTTTCACTTTCCTGATTTTGTGCTTATGTTCTTGTTTAGGGTTTTACTTTTGATTTCTATATTTAATTGGATGTTTTAGGTTCCTGTTTGCTCGTCAGAGAAATGCCTTTGTAGCATTAAAGGGAGATGAGATGATTCTTTGCCAAAAAATACCTTTGAATTGAGAAATGCCTTTGTAGCATTTTTTTTGTTGGAGTGGCTAATCTCTATTATGTATGTTTTCCTTTCTTTTACTAGTTTGGTGGATGGATATTGCTTCAGATCGCCATCTAACCTCAATGCTCATAGACCTGGAAACTTTCCTGGGTGGCTAGTTTTTTTTGTCCTGAAGAGCTTCAGGATTACAGAGACTTTATATAGTTGGCTGTGTCCTACTTATTAGAGCTGAAAGTGCAATAATAATTTATTTTGAGGAGTCTAATAGCATCATCAATGTCAGAAGGTGATTTGGCCGTCATGAAACCAGAGGTAAAGTGTCATCCTTTCTCTCTTACTAGACCATCTTAGTTTAGCTACCTTTTTGTTGGCTTTCTCAGTTTTAGCTTGCTCACATGGCTCTAATGGAAAAGGACCAATATTCATATGCTTTAACTAGTATTGTTTAAGATTGTGCTGGTTAGAGGGTTGTTGGAAATTGTGATATTCTTACTAGTAAATTTAGTTTTTGACAAACAAGTTCAGTATCCCAAGGACTTCTTGATACATGGATTCTTACAATTTAGCGTCTGACCTGTGATTCAGCTTATTGAATTTACGTGACCCAGTTGTTAATATTTTCTTTAGTCGTGTGGATTTATATGAATGACTAAATGCATTTTTCACCTTGCTCCGAGCTAAACTGCTTTTTGCCCTGTCGTGGATTCAGACGATGAAGTCCTACATCTGGCTTCAAACTGCTGACGGTTCAATTCAGCAAGTGGAACAAGAGGTTGCAATGTTCTGTCCCATGATATGTCAAGAGGTAATACACAAGGGTGTTGGATCTTCTAAGAATCATGCAATATCGCTTCCACAGCGAGTAAATCCAGCTATGTTCAGCTTGATTCTTGATTACTGCAGATTTCATCAAGTGTCTGGACGTTCAAATAAGGTTTGTATGGCCCCTTTAACATTTGGAATAAATATTTCCATGTCCATACTCCATCTGGCCTCTTTCAATACATCTATTTATCCACTCTTTAGGAACGAAAAACTTATGATGAAAAATTCATCCGAATGGACACAAAGAGGCTCTGTGAGTTGACCTCGGCCGCTGACAGTTTGCAGCTGAAGCCTTTAGTTGATCTTACTAGTCGCGCACTTGCACGAATCATTGAAGGAAAAACCCCTGAGGAGATACGAGAGATATTTCATTTGCCTGATGACCTTACTGAGGTATGTGCCGCTCGAGATCATCTCTTCTTAGGATGTGTCTTCTTCATCTGCTTCTCTTTTTGACCGCTCTTTAATAATTTTGATCCAGGAGGAGAAATTAGAGCCTCTGAAAAACACAATGGATGATCCACGGATTCGACTACTGAATAGATTGTACGCAAAGAAAAGAAAGGAGCTGAAAGAAAGAGAGCGATTGAAGGTCTGTTTAGCAGTTTCTATTTTACTTGTTTAGGATAATGTAATTTGTAGCTTTATGAATGAAGTTGAGCATAAAATTTGGTCTGTAAGATTGAACTATTTCACTAGCTTATGAAGTTGGGGGTTTCCATGTCTTAGAATGTTGAGGTTGAAGAACATGTAGACCAACGTTCCGTGGATGACCTGTTATCATTTATTAACGGCAGAGGTACTTTCTTTTGATCTTACTCTGGTTTTCTAACTTGATAATATCCTTTCGTTTTGTTCTGTTTCTTCTTTGGCTGCTATGAGTTATCTATTTAACATTTTAGTTCATGTTTTGGAATTTTTTTTTGTGTTGATTCGATGATGTTTATTTTTGGTGATAGACTATTTTCATTTTGCTCAGTGCCTGAGATAAAATTCTCATCTCATCTAGTGCTGCTATATCGTTGGGCTACATATCTGCCATTTTCAGGCATATGCATGTATGGATGAACATTTATAGATCTTTGGTGTCCTTGATTGAGATATTTGCTGTGTGAATTTTATGTTTGTGTTGCCTCTTAGTCTTCTCCTTTCTCTATTCTACTTCCTTTTGAAGGCCTCATTGGAAGTAAGGAAAATTCTGTTTCACAGATCCCAAGGTGGTAAAGATGTCAAAGGGAAAAAAGAAGAACAAAAAAAAGAAAGATCAGAAGATTGTTTCTTCAGATGAAAAAGAAGGACCAGAAGACTTTCTTGACAAGGTTCAGACTAGTTTATCTGTGTTTGCTCGTGGTTGGCATTTGTCAAGTTAATGAATGCGTTCCTTGTGCTTAGGAATCACATGATCTTCATTCCAAACAACAAGGTGTTGAAGAGACAGGGTCCAGCAACATACCTAGTAGGGAAGGTGACATTTTTACGCCAAAGGCCGGGTCTGAAGATGGAGATATAGATGATGAAATCGATCCAGCCATGAAGGAAATGCTTGATAGGTAAGACTCTTGTTAACTCAAAACTTCTGGCCACAATTCTTTTTCTTTTCAGAACCAGGAAATTTCTTATAGTGAATATAATGTTATTATAGAGAGGTAGAAGATTTTGCTCGGAGATTGAACTCCAGTTGGGTTCGATCGCTAGGACAAGAAAGAAGACCTGTTCACTTTTCCATCAATGGCAACGGGACTACAAGACGACATATAGGTATGATATCTCTTTGGTGGCATTATCTTTACTTTTATCGTAATGTTGAGTTGAAACTGATGGGGTATGGTTTGGATTTGAAGGTCAATCTTCAGGACATAATTGAAGCTGAAAACGCCGGTCAATGGCTGGGACAATTTTAGTGAAGAATGTGAGCAAATAGAGGGAGAATGGTTCACCCAGTCACTGACGTTTGATGTGTGGCCTCGTGTAACATTTTGTTTTTATTTCTCATCCCCACGTCTTTTATTTCTTTTTCTCATTCAATCTGAGAGGTAGGATGCAATTTTGATAATAAAAATATTTAATGTTCTTCTAGTGGTCGATATGTTTCATTGTAAAACCACGTTCAAGTATTTTAGTTGATGGGTCTAATTTAGAATCTAGTTATACGGTAGTTTTTTTTTTGTTTCACTTTGTTATATAAACTCAAAAGAAAATAATGAAAGCATGTTCCATTTACTGTATTCTTGTTTTTACATTTTGTCTTACAAGCATGTTTCATTGTTCATGTTCCATTGTTTTAACATCAAAACGCAAAACAACCATATCAAACGTGGATGTCCCTCAGCCTTCTCGACAGCACCACTTCTCTCTTACTGGATCCCTCCGATGTCTCTCTAGTTACTTACTATGCTCTGTTTCCTTCACTAAGTAGGAATGTTGAACGATATATGGAAAATCCAGGTTATTATGCGAGAGCAATTCAAGAGCAACATCGGCAAAGTAGGAACTAAGACTTTAACTTGTAAGTGTTGATTTTGCTTTTCGTTATCAGAATATGGAAGATTTTGTTTTGGGAGTGACTCAACATCCCTTGTAACTTGCAACTTCCTCATCAACTCCCCCAAGCTATGGCAGAAGCTCACAATCGCCAATTGTAGAGCTTTTTTCTTCTCCCTGAGTTGAAGAGAGAGGGAATGAAGTGAAAAAGTTGTATATACAACAATGTATGTATCAAAAACCAATTGTGATACTTAAAAAATGGAACCTCCTAATTTTCTATACTATGGTAATTAATGTTATCTCTCCATTTTGATGCAAAATAATATAGTTGAACTCGAAACTTAAATAGCCTCGTTCTCGAATGATTACAACCAACAAACACGCAATCTGATGATGTTTATTTTTGGTGGTAAAGATGTCAAAGCCTAAGAGTTGTTCATAACCTAACAACTAGAGAGGAAATGGAGGAACCCAGTGAGGAAGCCAGTAAGTAACCACGTGACCATTAGGTAAATCAGAGAAACCTGATGTAGACTTGGGTTTGAAGGAACGTGGGGTTCTAGCGGCGATATCGTAAACACCATAGCCTTCACCATAGCCTTCACCGACGAAGTAGATGGAATTAGCGTTTAGGCCCGGGAATGAGCTGGCTTTGACACAAAAAGGCTCGTTATGGCCGAGGAATATGCAGAGATCACCAATGTCTTCTGTGTAACACATGTTCATATCTTCCTCCTCTCTAAACACCATGAACCGCTCTGTTCCGCCACAGTTGAACCTTAACGACTTGATCGCAGGGCTTTTAACATACCTGCCAACCCAAGCCAAATAGAAAGAAACGAACATCCAATTCCTCTGCATTTGACAAGGCATAGGCTACGAAATCACCATCTTCTTCTTACTGTTTATTTCCTTATTTTTTCTCTTCTTTCTCTGTTTCCATTTTCCCCTGTTCCCACTTTTTCCTTTTATTCTTCTATTGGTATTAAAGTGGAGTTATGTTCCAGTGATCATATTTGTACTACAAGATTCTCTATTATGCACCAAGATCCGATATCTGAGAATCAGAGAATATATGGGAATAGGTGAAAGTTTATTTTATTGATTTTTCAGAAATTTCTTAAAGAGCTTACATAAATATTGGAAAATCACAATAATTAAACATGATACCACAACTGATTAAACAGATAACAACTTATTAAACACGATAACAACTAGCACAAATTAAACTTCCACCTTATTCTGTTACTTAGGCAGCCACCTCTGCAATCTTGTGGGAGTCACACCCATTTTCCAAGGTGAGAGTGCATCTCCCATTCCTATCTGAGCTCTTCAAGGTGAGTTCCTCGACTTTTTCTTCTTCAACTAGTTCCCCATTTTCATTTTTCTTAAGAACAGTCTTCTTGTAGGTATAAACCATTGAAGCAAATTTCACCTTGAATTGGTCTTCTCCATAACTCATCTCTCCTTCAATGGCTAGGGCTTGCTTGACCACAACAGCTCCTTCTTGGTACATCATGGACCTTCTCCCTTCACTTTTTGCTTTGTTCACAGCATCTTTATACACACTTTTGAGGCTACCACTCAAAAAGTTTGCAACTCTCTTCATTCTTCTCTTTTTTTTGTTTGTGTGTGTTTTTGTTTGTGTTTGTGTAACATCCCGGAATCTTGTATATGCGGAGAGGCTTATAAGAATTGATTTGGCTACCTATGTCACCAAAGTGCACTTACCTTTTCCGATCACTTGCCCGAAAGAACTCCAGAGTTAAGGGTGCTTGGGCTGGAGTAGTCTAAGGATGGGTGACCTTCCGGGAAGTGATTCGCGGTAGCGTGTGAGTGAGGACAAAACACGGGGAAAGGTCACGTGGTGATTGCAGGGTCAGTAAACAAGTATTACAAGCCTCCCGGACTAACGCACCGGCCGTCGGACGAGGGTGGGGCCCACGGGCCGGGAGATGTCGTTGGGGCCCACAGGTAGGAGCGGTCGGGGCGTTATAAGTGGTATCAGAGCCGAACCCAAACACGTGTGTGAAGTCAGGTGGGCTCACACCGTCTAGGGTGACGATCCTGGTGCGCAACGAGGACGTTGCGCTCTGTGAGTGGGGGTGATTGTAACATCCCGGAATCTTGTATATGCGGAGAGGCTTATAAGAATTGATTTGGCTACCTATGTCACCAAAGTGCACTTACCTTTTCCGATCACTTGCCCGAAAGAACTCCAGAGTTAAGGGTGCTTGGGCTGGAGTAGTCTAAGGATGGGTGACCTTCCGGGAAGTGATTCGCGGTAGCGTGTGAGTGAGGACAAAACACGGGGAAAGGTCACGTGGTGATTGCAGGGTCAGTAAACAAGTATTACAAGCCTCCCGGACTAACGCACCGGCCGTCGGACGAGGGTGGGGCCCACGGGCCGGGAGATGTCGTTGGGGCCCACAGGTAGGGGCGGTCGGGGCGTTATAGTTTGTGTGATAAGTTTTGGTAGAGATGAATGAGCTATTATATAGACTCTTAAGTTGTGAGAAGAATCAATATGTTAAGTTATGAGAAGAATCAATTGTAACTCAATAAAGACAAACTTAGTTCAAAAATAGGAGAATCTTATGGTGTTCTTGAAATTGAATGTTTATGCATATTGAGTAAAAAAGTAAATACTGATAATGTTTCACATGTGAAATCACAGAGAATCAATTACTCTCTTTTTATTTGTTTTTTGTTTTGTTTGTTTTTCTTATGTGAAACTGTTTTCTAAATTTGTATGTGTGTTTTGTACCAAATTGATGGTTTTACTATCTCTCTCTCTATAGTCTTCACTATTAAGTGGGCCTAGTTAGAAATAGCTCCTGGCCTCCCGAAATGAGAACACCGTGAGTATATTTTCCTTGTATTTGAGAGCTTCAGGATTTGATAGCATCATCAATATCAGAAGGTGATTTGGCCGTCATGAAACCAGAGGTAAAGTTTCATTCTTTTTCTCTTACTAGACCATCTTAGTTTAGCTACCTTTTTGTTGGCTTTCTCAGTTAAAACTGGCTCACATGGATACCACCTTCACCTCTAATGGAAAAGGACCAATATTCATATGTGTGCTGGTTAGAGGGTTGTTGGAAATTGTGATATGCTTAGCAGTAAATTTAGTTTTTGACAAACAAGTTCAGTATCCCAAGGACTTCGTCTTGATACATGGATTCTTACAATTTAGCGTCTGAGCTGTGATCCAGCTTATTCTCATACTTTGAATTTACGTGACCCAGTTGTTAATATTTTCTTTGGTCGTGTGGATTTATATGAATGACTAAATGCATTTTTCACCTTGCTTCGAGCTAAACTGCTTTTTGCTCTGTCATGGATTCAGACGATGAAGTCCTATACGTCTGGCTTCAAACTGCTGACGGTTCAATTCAGCAAGTGGAACAAGAGGTTGCAATTTTCTGTCCCATGATATGTCAAGAGGTAATACACAAGGGTGCTGGATCTTCTAAGGACTCGTAATACACAAATCATTGAAGGGAAAACCCCTGAGGAGATACGAGAGATATTTCATTTGCCTGATGACCTTACTGAGGTATGTGCCGCTCGAGATCATCTCTTCTTAGGATGTGTCTTCTTCATCTGCTTCTCTTTTTGACCTCTCTTTAATAATTTTGATCCAGGAGGAGAGATTAGAGCCTCTGAAAAACACAATGGATGATCCACGGATTCGACTACTGAATAGATTGTACGCCAAGAAAAGAAAGGAGCTGAAAGAGAGAGAGAGAGAGATTGAAGGTCTGTTTACCAGTTTCTATTTTGCTTGTTTAGTATAATGTAATTTGTAGCTTTATGAATGTTATTAGACCAGACAACATAAATAAATAACTGCAGAGAATTAGGAGAACTGACTTAATCATTAGAGTATAAAGAATTGTTGATAAAAAAGATTTAAAAAATTACAACCGCTTTTTGTTTTCCTTCAAAAAAATAATATAGAAATGTTTCATGATAAACATTGTGAATATGACATATTGTTAAAAGGGTCTTGAGTGAATATGACATATTGCGTATATAATTTGTAAAACATCAAACCTACAATTCCCCACCAAAAACAAATTGTTATTTCCAAAAAGTTGTCAATCAACCACAAATTTAATAATAATGGTTCAATATGTGGCCTAAGTTACTAATAGTATTATAATCCATATAAATCCATTGAATGCAAAATTCATATGGATTTAATATTTAATATGCGACATGGCAAGCTTACGTAACCGGTTTTGTGAGCCTGATGGTGCAATGCACG
The DNA here is from genome assembly GCA_030161315.1 of Eutrema japonicum. Taxonomy (NCBI): domain Eukaryota; kingdom Viridiplantae; phylum Streptophyta; class Magnoliopsida; order Brassicales; family Brassicaceae; genus Eutrema; species Eutrema japonicum. The sequence continues at coordinate 53,424,933 of BSQW01000003.1, read as the reverse complement.
CCGGCTTGGGTGCTAGAGGTGGATGTGGGAGTGATTAAGAGGCTAAGCAAAAGTCTGAGGCAGTGGAACGAGCAAGACTTGGCTCTGGCTCTACTCTGCGCCGGCGGCCTTGGGACCGAACTCATCGTCGAGACTTGCCACCAACTTTAGACTTACGTCTATCATCAAGATCGGCTTATATCTAAACTGTGTGATCATCACTTTTATTCGTCAAATTAGCTTTTAGCTTTGTCTATAAATTTAATTGATTATCGGGTTGTTCTGGTTCAACTGTATGCCGAGTTTTATATGAAACCCGAACCGGATATGCTACCACAAAACGTTACATTGCAATATTGCATTATCCACGTGGGTCTACTTTGGGAAATTGAAAACAAAGGGGAGCAAATGTGATCATCCACTACGACTACGGGGTTTAAATTGAGAAATTGGAAATAAAGGGGAGCAAATGTGATCATCCACTACGACTACGGGGTTTAAATTGAGAAATTGAAAACAAAGGGGAGCAAATGTGATAGATGCATTAAACCACGGGCCATGGGCACTGGGAAGGGTGGGGTGGAAATAGGAGGAATGATCACGAACAGACGACTCGAAGCTCGGCGACCATGGTGTCGACGTCGTTGGCGCTAACGTGCGCATTTCGTCTGTTGTTGTATTGTGTACGTCTTCACTCACTCTTGTGTTACTTTCAGGACGCCATAAGAAATCTTGATCTCGAGTCGAGGTAGGTGTTTCTGTGGATTCTTGTTTTCTATACACGATCTTGATGCTTTAATATCTCAACATCTTCAAGCTTTGTCATATATGTTGTCAAGGAAGATGTCAAATATGGCCTACTCTTTTATGATCCTTCTTAAGTCATCAAACTTTATCTTAGAATTAGCAAGTAATCCTTATATCTATCTATTTGGCTTATCCAGACAGAGATCTTAAAACGGCAAGCAAGCCCTGCCATGAAACTGCTGAATCATCTTCTAAACATACATGATGGCTTTGGAGACGATGCTTGGATGAAAGACTGCAGAAAACAAATGGCTCCGCGAGAAGACCCCTTCAGCATTCTAATGCCACCGGGATTCCACATTCACATGGTCAAGGACGGCTACGACCGCCCATTGAGACAGATAACACCCTTTTGAGAGTAGACTTTGTAAGAGAAGTGGATGCATTGCTACAGGAAGTGAGAATAATAGAGGAAGACGAGGAGGAAGCTGGTAAGAAAGGACAAGGGCTTGACCCTGAAGCTATAGCACGTAAGTTGAAGCAGCAGGAGAAGAAGCCAACCATCCGTCAAGTTGAAGCCATTCTTAACTTGAAGTGCTAGGTTAGGTAACATCAAGAGGTCTTTTTGAAGGAAAACCAATAATAGGTTTATGGGAACACGAGGTTTATTCAACAACTTTGGTCAAAATTTCCAAATTGAAATACTCCATGAGAAGAATTTGCTGACGGACGAAAGTCTCCACAGCAACCATCTCTTCCTCCGTTTGGCCTTGAGCTTTTGCTTCTCTGATCCCACGGTGCTCTATGCAAGTCTCTGTAGTCTCCCAGATACGGAGAACTGGCATTTTGCGATGATCAAATGACTCTGCAGCTTGAGATCAACCCATTCATTGTTGATACTTACGGGTTTTTATACAATCCGTTCAGAAGACTTTTTGGTCAAACAAAGTCGTGCATCTTAAATGGGCCACGTCGAGACCCATTAGTTATTGGGCCTGAATTGTTTGGGACAGACAGGTCACGAGTGTTTGACCTGCTGTAGAAACGGAATGTGTTAACCTACGCATCGGAGGCGCATGTTATCAGGACCAAACCCATCTCATAATAATATCATCAGTTTTGTTTCTCTTGTTTTGTTTACTTTGTGTGAATCCCCCTTTCTTCCACAATAGCGAAACAATCAATCGTCTAACTCTTTATAAAAGCACTAACCTATTTTTCAAATTTAGTTTTGATATATACACAAATAAAAAAATATAAGAACTTATTATTAACTTTTAAATAAAAATTCATATTATTTAATAAATTGAGTTAATTTTTTAACTAAAAACTATTATTTTAACTTGCGAGATCCGTTTTTGTAGGCACTTGAAAACTAGCATTTTAATCTATCTCGTGGCGGTTAACCTGTCTATTTAATTCATTTTGCAGTGGATTAAAATATTTTTCTGGTTAACCAACAAAGAACTACAAATATATTTCTTCTTTGAATATATATATATATATATATATATATGTATGTGAATTAAATTATTTTTTGGTCAAGAAAATATATATGAATTGATTATTTTTTCAAAAATGAAATAATATTCTTTAATATTGTAATAATTAAAAAAAAAACTAAATACACTCTTGAATGGAAAAGAATACTTTCCATATTTTCTACAATAATTTTTAAAAACAGTTATATTATTTCCTAATTCAATTATATTTTCTTATTTTGTAGTGGCATACTATGTAATAAACTAAAAATTTAATGTTGTTAACTCTAAAATGACTCCTAAAATAATACTATATAAGATTTACTATCTTTCTTTTTTCTTTCAAATAATGAATTTACTAAAGTTATCAAATTTTGAAATCTAAAACATTGATGGGGTTGGTTGCGGGTAGAAATAGTAAATGTGGGGTATTCAATATATATGATAATAATTGAGGGGGGGTGAAAAAGGAAAAGAAAAATACTTGGTGCATAGTAAAGAATCTTGTGTACTAATAAGTTGATCACAAGATTTTTCTTTTCCTTTGTCGCAAGATGATCAAATAAGGAAAAAAGGAAAGTGGAGAAACGTGGTTCCACAGAGAAAAAAGGAGAGAGAGAGAGAGAATCATTGAAAGACTTTGGTCTTAGATCTAGTGAGGAAGGAACTTCCTTGTTGACTTGAATAACTCGAAAACCCTTTTGTTTCTTTTTGATTTTCAGACATCAAAGCAAAGCTATGTCGTCTCTGCTTCTCAGACTCTCTTCCAAGCCATCTCCCCTCCGCAAACTTGCTCTGGTAATTCTCTCTCAGTCCATAGTTTTTGTATACTCTGTTTTCTTCTTCTGATGTCTACTTCTTACGCTCCCCTCCCCCAGAGATGTCGGATGTTCTCCTCCTCTACCACCAACCCTTACTTGTTTTATCGTGTCGTCACCTCTTGTGATGAAGAATCCCTAGAGGCCGGTGCAATGACAGAGCTCCTCATGTTCGACCCGGCCAAGGAAGAGTATTTCACCGTCGGTGATAAGCCAATTCCCAAAGAATTGGTTATGACTAGGCTGGTGGGAAGTTCCCATGGATGGGGTGTTTTTTTGAGCTCCCCTCGTTCCATACTAATCAGCAACTTCTGCTATCCATCTAGCTCCAAATCAAACCCCAAGATGATCCCTCTGCATCCTCGGCCTGATGTTAAAAGTTCTCAAACTGATTTTGTAAGTGGCGTGGCTATGTCCTCTTCTCCTGAAGAGGAAGACTGCGTTACAGCTGTCAAGTTCACTGGACGTCCGGTGAGTATATATACGCCCGGTCGAGACACTAAGGGGCACCTCCTCGTTATGTCTGCTCTAATATTCGATCATTTTGAACAATCCAAGCTGATGTATTCCAAGAGAGATCAAAGGTTCTACATGCCAAGTTCTGGAGGCCACCACTTGTGGTCTTGGGAAGGTCTCCAATCCACCAGTCCCGAGATCCATAAGTTGCGCTTTCACAACCTTCCTCAGTTTTCGCATTCCGAGTTGCAGCTTCTGGATTCTTGCTACAGGACACAGGACCTTGTGGAGTCTCCCTCAGGACAACGTTTCCTAGTCAAATGGTACGAGGTTCGGGTTGTTTGTTTGCTTTTGCGGTTTCATGTTATAATATATTAACATGTTCGTTTCTCTCTATTTCGCTTGGGTTGGCAGGTATGTTAAAAGCCCTGCGATCAAGTCGTTAAGGTTCAACTGTGGCGGAACAAAGCGGTTCATGGTGTTTAGAGAGGAGGAAGATATGAACATGTGTTACACAGAAGACATTGGTGATCTCTGCATATTCCTCGGCCATAACGAGCCTTTTTGTGTCAAAGCCAGCTCATTCCCGGGCCTAAACGCTAATTCCATCTACTTCGTCGGTGAAGGCTATGGTGAAGGCTATGGTGTTTACGATATCGCCTCTAGAACCCCACGTTCCTTCAAACCCAAGTCTACATCAGGTTTCTCTGATTTACCTAATGGTCACGTGGTTACTTACTGGCTTCCTCACTGGGTTCCTCCATTTCCTCTCTAGTTGTTAGGTTATGAAAGGCTTTTTTTTTCCTAGCTAAAAATCGCAATTTGTAATAGACTTCTTCATAATTACCATCTTGGTACTGTTTGCCCCCAAATCAAGCAATTGATCTTGATCAAGGCCTTTTTCTTCTTCTTCTTCTTCTTTTTTTCCCTTTGACATCTTTACCACCAAAAATAAACATCATCGAAGCAACACAGAAAAATTCCAAAACATGAACTAAAAATGTGGTGGTACAATGTTAAATAGATAACTCAGAGCAGCCAAAGAAGAAAACGAAAGGATATTATCAAGTTAAAAAACCAGAGTAAGATCTAAATGATAACCGGTCTTCCACAGAACGTTGGTCCACATGTTCTTCAACCTCAACATTCTAAGACATGGAAACCCCCAACTTCATAAGCTAGTGAAATAGTTCAATCTTACAGACCAAATTTCACGCTCAACTTCATTCATAAAGCTACAAATTACATTATTCTAAACAAGTAAAATAGAAACTGCTAAACAGACCTTCAATCTTTCTCTTTCTTTTCTTGGCGTACAATCTATTCAGTAGTCGAATCCGTGGATCATCCATTGTGTTTTTCAGAGGCTCTAGTCTCTCCTCCTGGATCAAAATTATTAAAGAGAGGTCAAAAAGAGAAGCAGATGAAGAAGACACATCCTAAGAAGAGATGATCTCGAGCGGCACATACCTCAGTAAGGTCATCAGGCAAATGAAATATCTCTCGTATCTCCTCAGGGGTTTTCCCTTCAATGATTTGTGTATTACGAGTCCTTAGAAGATCCAGCACCCTTGTGTATTACCTCTTGACATATCATGGGACAGAAAATTGCAACCTCTTGTTCCACTTGCTGAATTGAACCGTCAGCAGTTTGAAGCCAGACGTAGGACTTCATTGTCTGAATCCATGACAGAGCAAAAAGCAGTTTAGCTCGGAGCAAGGTGAAAATGCATTTAGCCATTCATATAAATCTAGGTCCGTGCAGAGAAGATACACATTGAAATGGACTCGGTAGAGAAGGGGATAATCCGTTTGATCTCAGAGCGCGGTGTCAAGAATCTCGTCATGGAAGCTGCATCAGACAGACACTATTCAATGTATTAAAAGCACACTGACGTAACTATCTTTGGATTTTCATCTTTTCATGGGTGGTTTTTGTTATCTCACATATGGATTTATTATTAATCTCAATTTGCAAGAGGAGGGCAGATCTGTTGTCCACGAAAGCCATCTACATTCGTCAAGAAGCACTTGCTACATGTCGTATTATCAAATCCAGTTTTAGCTCTCTGGGAAGCAATCAAAAGGGTAAAGAGCTAACTACAGAATCTATTGGGAATGTTGTTTTTGGCTGATGAAAACGAAGTTTTATGAACAAATGTAGGCTAATCTATCTATTTAATTCATTTTGCAGTGGATTAAAATATTTTTCTGGTTAACCAACAAAAAACTACAAATATATGTTTTCTTTGAATATATATATATATATATATATGAATTAAATTTTTTTTTTGGTCAAGAAAATGTATATGAATTGATTATTTTTTTTAAAATGAAATAATATTCTTTAATATTGTAATAATTAAAAAAAAAAACTAAATACACTCTTGAATGGAAAATAATACTTTCCATATTTTCTACAATAATTTTCTGTCCCATGATATGTCAAGAGGTAATACACAAGGGTGCTGGATCTTCTAAGGACTCGTAATACACAAATCATTGAAGGGAAAACCCCTGAGGAGATACGAGAGATATTTCATTTGCCTGATGACCTTACTGAGGTATGTGCCGCTCGAGATCATCTCTTCTTAGGATGTGTCTTCTTCATCTGCTTCTCTTTTTGACCTCTCTTTAATAATTTTGATCCAGGAGGAGAGATTAGAGCCTCTGAAAAACACAATGGATGATCCACGGATTCGACTACTGAATAGATTGTACGCCAAGAAAAGAAAGGAGCTGAAAGAGAGAGAGAGAGCAATGATAGAAGTAGAGGAGCTGAAGAGAACCCATCGCTCGATGTGATGATCACCGTGCAGCTCCTAAATACTTTATCTGTTCCATTTCACTGGTAAAGGATAATCAATCTAGAGAGAGGGAAACTGTAAATGAAGTGAAATAGTTGTGATGCATAAAAAATGGAACCTCATATGTAATTTTCTTTTCCATGTCAATTCAGTGTAAAGTAGCATAGTTTAACACGAATGATAAATATAATTGGTCTCGTCCTTGTACACCACTCGAATGAGAAGAACAAAAACGCAACATACTCTTGGCATAACTAAACTAGAGAGACACTGGAGGGATCCAGTAAGGGAGGAGTGATGCTGTCGAGAAGGCTGAGGGACACTTGGGACGGAAGGAACGTGGTTTTCTAGTGGCGATATCGTAAACACCATAGCCATCACCTGCAAAATAGATGGAGTTAGAGTCTAGGCCAGGGAATGAGCTTGCCTTGACACAGAAGGGCTCATTGTTGCCTAGGAATATGCAGAGATCTCCAATGTCCTCTGTATAACACATGATCCTTGTTTCTTCTTCCTCTCTAAACACCATGAAACGCTTTGTTCCGCGACACAAGAATGTCATATACTCGCCCGGTTGGTGGTTCTGAGCATACCACTTGATTAGGAAACGTTGGCCTGAGGGTGACTCCACAAGGTGTACCGTCGTGGAACATGAGTCCAAGAGCTCCCACTCGGACTGGGTCAAGTCAGGAAGGTTGCAAAACTGCAACTCATGCAACTCGGAGCCGGTCATTTCCTCCTCGAAAAAAGAATCCCAGAAAACCAAGAAGTGGCCTCCAAAACTAGAAGTGTAGAACTTTTCATCTCTCTTTGAATACATAACCTTTGATTGATCAAAATACTGGAAAGGGGTTCTAAAGATGACCGAACCCGAGTACTTGTGTTTGCCACCAGGCCTAAAGAAACTGATCAGAGGTCCTAAAGACTTGACGGCCACTGCAAAATCATGGCTTTGATCAGGTGAACAAGTCATTGCGACGTTGGTGATGGCATTGAATTGGACAACAGCATTACGTGGACCCAGGGCCAGGGGATGCAAAGGAATGGTTTTGGGGGTTAATTTGGAGCCACAAGGACTGTAGTAGTCGCTAACATATAAGGCTTTACTTTTATTATCATCACACTGGGCCTTGAAAACTCCCCAACCATGGGACATTCCGACCAGCCACCCTTTACGCAACTCCATGGGAAATACCTTGTCTCGGACAATAACTTCATCTTCCTTGACCGGGTCAAAATAGTGGATATCGGTTGTTGCATTAATATCCTCCCATGAACTTCCATAATTTATGACACGATACAACAAGTAAGGGTTGGTGGTAGAGGAGGAGAACATCCGACATCTCTGGGGGAGGGGAGCGTAAGAAGTAGACATCAGAAGAAGAAAACAGAGTACACAAAAACTATGGACAGAGAGAGAATTACCAGAGCAAGTTTGCGGAGGGGAGATGGCTTGGAAGAGAGTCTGAGAAGCAGAGACGACATAGCTTTGCTTTGATGTCTGAAAATCAAAAAGAAACAAAAGGGTTTTCGAGTTATTCAAGTCAACAAGGAAGTTCCTTCCTCACTAGATCTAAGACCAAAGTCTTTCAATGATTCTCTCTCTCTCTCTCCTTTTTTCTCTGTGGAACCACGTTTCTCCACTTTCCTTTTTTCCTTATTTGATCATCTTGCGACAAAGGAAAAGAAAAATCTTGTGATCAACTTATTAGTACACAAGATTCTTTACTATGCACCAAGTATTTTTCTTTTCCTTTTTCACCCCCCCTCAATTATTATCATATATATTGAATACCCCACATTTACTATTTCTACCCGCAACCAACCCCATCAATGTTTTAGATTTCAAAATTTGATAACTTTAGTAAATTCATTATTTGAAAGAAAAAAGAAAGATAGTAAATCTTATATAGTATTATTTTAGGAGTCATTTTAGAGTTAACAACATTAAATTTTTAGTTTATTACATAGTATGCCACTACAAAATAAGAAAATATAATTGAATTAGGAAATAATATAACTGTTTTTAAAAATTATTGTAGAAAATATGGAAAGTATTCTTTTCCATTCAAGAGTGTATTTAGTTTTTTTTTTAATTATTACAATATTAAAGAATATTATTTCATTTTTGAAAAAATAATCAATTCATATATATTTTCTTGACCAAAAAATAATTTAATTCACATACATATATATATATATATATATATATTCAAAGAAGAAATATATTTGTAGTTCTTTGTTGGTTAACCAGAAAAATATTTTAATCCACTGCAAAATGAATTAAATAGACAGGTTAACCGCCACGAGATAGATTAAAATGCTAGTTTTCAAGTGCCTACAAAAACGGATCTCGCAAGTTAAAATAATAGTTTTTAGTTAAAAAATTAACTCAATTTATTAAATAATATGAATTTTTATTTAAAAGTTAATAATAAGTTCTTATATTTTTTTATTTGTGTATATATCAAAACTAAATTTGAAAAATAGGTTAGTGCTTTTATAAAGAGTTAGACGATTGATTGTTTCGCTATTGTGGAAGAAAGGGGGATTCACACAAAGTAAACAAAACAAGAGAAACAAAACTGATGATATTATTATGAGATGGGTTTGGTCCTGATAACATGCGCCTCCGATGCGTAGGTTAACACATTCCGTTTCTACAGCAGGTCAAACACTCGTGACCTGTCTGTCCCAAACAATTCAGGCCCAATAACTAATGGGTCTCGACGTGGCCCATTTAAGATGCACGACTTTGTTTGACCAAAAAGTCTTCTGAACGGATTGTATAAAAACCCGTAAGTATCAACAATGAATGGGTTGATCTCAAGCTGCAGAGTCATTTGATCATCGCAAAATGCCAGTTCTCCGTATCTGGGAGACTACAGAGACTTGCATAGAGCACCGTGGGATCAGAGAAGCAAAAGCTCAAGGCCAAACGGAGGAAGAGATGGTTGCTGTGGAGACTTTCGTCCGTCAGCAAATTCTTCTCATGGAGTATTTCAATTTGGAAATTTTGACCAAAGTTGTTGAATAAACCTCGTGTTCCCATAAACCTATTATTGGTTTTCCTTCAAAAAGACCTCTTGATGTTACCTAACCTAGCACTTCAAGTTAAGAATGGCTTCAACTTGACGGATGGTTGGCTTCTTCTCCTGCTGCTTCAACTTACGTGCTATAGCTTCAGGGTCAAGCCCTTGTCCTTTCTTACCAGCTTCCTCCTCGTCTTCCTCTATTATTCTCACTTCCTGTAGCAATGCATCCACTTCTCTTACAAAGTCTACTCTCAAAAGGGTGTTATCTGTCTCAATGGGCGGTCGTAGCCGTCCTTGACCATGTGAATGTGGAATCCCGGTGGCATTAGAATGCTGAAGGGGTCTTCTCGCGGAGCCATTTGTTTTCTGCAGTCTTTCATCCAAGCATCGTCTCCAAAGCCATCATGTATGTTTAGAAGATGATTCAGCAGTTTCATGGCAGGGCTTGCTTGCCGTTTTAAGATCTCTGTCTGGATAAGCCAAATAGATAGATATAAGGATTACTTGCTAATTCTAAGATAAAGTTTGATGACTTAAGAAGGATCATAAAAGAGTAGGCCATATTTGACATCTTCCTTGACAACATATATGACAAAGCTTGAAGATGTTGAGATATTAAAGCATCAAGATCGTGTATAGAAAACAAGAATCCACAGAAACACCTACCTCGACTCGAGATCAAGATTTCTTATGGCGTCCTGAAAGTAACACAAGAGTGAGTGAAGACGTACACAATACAACAACAGACGAAATGCGCACGTTAGCGCCAACGACGTCGACACCATGGTCGCCGAGCTTCGAGTCGTCTGTTCGTGATCATTCCTCCTATTTCCACCCCACCCTTCCCAGTGCCCATGGCCCGTGGTTTAATGCATCTATCACATTTGCTCCCCTTTGTTTTCAATTTCTCAATTTAAACCCCGTAGTCGTAGTGGATGATCACATTTGCTCCCCTTTATTTCCAATTTCTCAATTTAAACCCCGTAGTCGTAGTGGATGATCACATTTGCTCCCCTTTGTTTTCAATTTCCCAAAGTAGACCCACGTGGATAATGCAATATTGCAATGTAACGTTTTGTGGTAGCATATCCGGTTCGGGTTTCATATAAAACTCGGCATACAGTTGAACCAGAACAACCCGATAATCAATTAAATTTATAGACAAAGCTAAAAGCTAATTTGACGAATAAAAGTGATGATCACACAGTTTAGATATAAGCCGATCTTGATGATAGACGTAAGTCTAAAGTTGGTGGCAAGTCTCGACGATGAGTTCGGTCCCAAGGCCGCCGGCGCAGAGTAGAGCCAGAGCCAAGTCTTGCTCGTTCCACTGCCTCAGACTTTTGCTTAGCCTCTTAATCACTCCCACATCCACCTCTAGCACCCAAGCCGGCGTGCATTGCACCATCAGGCTCACAAAACCGGTTACGTAAGCTTGCCATGTCGCATATTAAATATTAAATCCATATGAATTTTGCATTCAATGGATTTATATGGATTATAATACTATTAGTAACTTAGGCCACATATTGAACCATTATTATTAAATTTGTGGTTGATTGACAACTTTTTGGAAATAACAATTTGTTTTTGGTGGGGAATTGTAGGTTTGATGTTTTACAAATTATATACGCAATATGTCATATTCACTCAAGACCCTTTTAACAATATGTCATATTCACAATGTTTATCATGAAACATTTCTATATTATTTTTTTGAAGGAAAACAAAAAGCGGTTGTAATTTTTTAAATCTTTTTTATCAACAATTCTTTATACTCTAATGATTAAGTCAGTTCTCCTAATTCTCTGCAGTTATTTATTTATGTTGTCTGGTCTAATAACATTCATAAAGCTACAAATTACATTATACTAAACAAGCAAAATAGAAACTGGTAAACAGACCTTCAATCTCTCTCTCTCTCTCTTTCAGCTCCTTTCTTTTCTTGGCGTACAATCTATTCAGTAGTCGAATCCGTGGATCATCCATTGTGTTTTTCAGAGGCTCTAATCTCTCCTCCTGGATCAAAATTATTAAAGAGAGGTCAAAAAGAGAAGCAGATGAAGAAGACACATCCTAAGAAGAGATGATCTCGAGCGGCACATACCTCAGTAAGGTCATCAGGCAAATGAAATATCTCTCGTATCTCCTCAGGGGTTTTCCCTTCAATGATTTGTGTATTACGAGTCCTTAGAAGATCCAGCACCCTTGTGTATTACCTCTTGACATATCATGGGACAGAAAATTGCAACCTCTTGTTCCACTTGCTGAATTGAACCGTCAGCAGTTTGAAGCCAGACGTATAGGACTTCATCGTCTGAATCCATGACAGAGCAAAAAGCAGTTTAGCTCGAAGCAAGGTGAAAAATGCATTTAGTCATTCATATAAATCCACACGACCAAAGAAAATATTAACAACTGGGTCACGTAAATTCAAAGTATGAGAATAAGCTGGATCACAGCTCAGACGCTAAATTGTAAGAATCCATGTATCAAGACGAAGTCCTTGGGATACTGAACTTGTTTGTCAAAAACTAAATTTACTGCTAAGCATATCACAATTTCCAACAACCCTCTAACCAGCACACATATGAATATTGGTCCTTTTCCATTAGAGGTGAAGGTGGTATCCATGTGAGCCAGTTTTAACTGAGAAAGCCAACAAAAAGGTAGCTAAACTAAGATGGTCTAGTAAGAGAAAAAGAATGAAACTTTACCTCTGGTTTCATGACGGCCAAATCACCTTCTGATATTGATGATGCTATCAAATCCTGAAGCTCTCAAATACAAGGAAAATATACTCACGGTGTTCTCATTTCGGGAGGCCAGGAGCTATTTCTAACTAGGCCCACTTAATAGTGAAGACTATAGAGAGAGAGATAGTAAAACCATCAATTTGGTACAAAACACACATACAAATTTAGAAAACAGTTTCACATAAGAAAAACAAACAAAACAAAAAACAAATAAAAAGAGAGTAATTGATTCTCTGTGATTTCACATGTGAAACATTATCAGTATTTACTTTTTTACTCAATATGCATAAACATTCAATTTCAAGAACACCATAAGATTCTCCTATTTTTGAACTAAGTTTGTCTTTATTGAGTTACAATTGATTCTTCTCATAACTTAACATATTGATTCTTCTCACAACTTAAGAGTCTATATAATAGCTCATTCATCTCTACCAAAACTTATCACACAAACTATAACGCCCCGACCGCCCCTACCTGTGGGCCCCAACGACATCTCCCGGCCCGTGGGCCCCACCCTCGTCCGACGGCCGGTGCGTTAGTCCGGGAGGCTTGTAATACTTGTTTACTGACCCTGCAATCACCACGTGACATTTCCCCGTGTTTTGTCCTCACTCACACGCTACCGCGAATCACTTCCCGGAAGGTCACCCATCCTTAGACTACTCCAGCCCAAGCACCCTTAACTCTGGAGTTCTTTCGGGCAAGTGATCGGAAAAGGTAAGTGCACTTTGGTGACATAGGTAGCCAAATCAATTTTTATAAGCCTCTCCGCATATACAAGATTCCGGGATGTTACAATCACCCCCACTCACAGAGCGCAACGTCCTCGTTGCGCACCAGGATCGTCACCCTAGACGGTGTGAGCCCACCTGACTTCACACACGTGTTTGGGTTCGGCTCTGATACCACTTATAACGCCCCGACCGCCCCTACCTGTGGGCCCCAACGACATCTCCCGGCCCGTGGGCCCCACCCTCGTCCGACGGCCGGTGCGTTAGTCCGGGAGGCTTGTAATACTTGTTTACTGACCCTGCAATCACCACGTGACCTTTCCCCGTGTTTTGTCCTCACTCACACGCTACCGCGAATCACTTCCCGGAAGGTCACCCATCCTTAGACTATTCCAGCCCAAGCACCCTTAACTCTGGAGTTCTTTCGGGCAAGTGATCGGAAAAGGTAAGTGCACTTTGGTGACATAGGTAGCCAAATCAATTCTTATAAGCCTCTCCGCATATACAAGATTCCGGGATGTTACACAAACACAAACAAAAACACACACAAACAAAAAAAAGAGAAGAATGAAGAGAGTTGCAAACTTTTTGAGTGGTAGCCTCAAAAGTGTGTATAAAGATGCTGTGAACAAAGCAAAAAGTGAAGGGAGAAGGTCCATGATGTACCAAGAAGGAGCTGTTGTGGTCAAGCAAGCCCTAGCCATTGAAGGAGAGATGAGTTATGGAGAAGACCAATTCAAGGTGAAATTTGCTTCAATGGTTTATACCTACAAGAAGACTGTTCTTAAGAAAAATGAAAATGGGGAACTAGTTGAAGAAGAAAAAGTCGAGGAACTCACCTTGAAGAGCTCAGATAGGAATGGGAGATGCACTCTCACCTTGGAAAATGGGTGTGACTCCCACAAGATTGCAGAGGTGGCTGCCTAAGTAACAGAAGAAGGTGGAAGTTTAATTTGTGCTAGTTGTTATCGTGTTTAATAAGTTGTTATCTGTTTAATCAGTTGTGGTATCATGTTTAATTATTGTGATTTTCCAATATTTATGTAAGCTCTTTAAGAAATTTCTGAAAAATCAATAAAATAAACTTTCACCTATTCCCATATATTCTCTGATTCTCAGATATCGGATCTTGGTGCATAATAGAGAATCTTGTAGTACAAATATGATCACTGGAACATAACTCCACTTTAATACCAATAGAAGAATAAAAGGAAAAAGTGGGAACAGGGGAAAATGGAAACAGAGAAAGAAGAGAAAAAATAAGGAAATAAACAGTAAGAAGAAGATGGTGATTTCGTAGCCTATGCCTTGTCAAATGCAGAGGAATTGGATGTTCGTTTCTTTCTATTTGGCTTGGGTTGGCAGGTATGTTAAAAGCCCTGCGATCAAGTCGTTAAGGTTCAACTGTGGCGGAACAGAGCGGTTCATGGTGTTTAGAGAGGAGGAAGATATGAACATGTGTTACACAGAAGACATTGGTGATCTCTGCATATTCCTCGGCCATAACGAGCCTTTTTGTGTCAAAGCCAGCTCATTCCCGGGCCTAAACGCTAATTCCATCTACTTCGTCGGTGAAGGCTATGGTGAAGGCTATGGTGTTTACGATATCGCCGCTAGAACCCCACGTTCCTTCAAACCCAAGTCTACATCAGGTTTCTCTGATTTACCTAATGGTCACGTGGTTACTTACTGGCTTCCTCACTGGGTTCCTCCATTTCCTCTCTAGTTGTTAGGTTATGAACAACTCTTAGGCTTTGACATCTTTACCACCAAAAATAAACATCATCAGATTGCGTGTTTGTTGGTTGTAATCATTCGAGAACGAGGCTATTTAAGTTTCGAGTTCAACTATATTATTTTGCATCAAAATGGAGAGATAACATTAATTACCATAGTATAGAAAATTAGGAGGTTCCATTTTTTAAGTATCACAATTGGTTTTTGATACATACATTGTTGTATATACAACTTTTTCACTTCATTCCCTCTCTCTTCAACTCAGGGAGAAGAAAAAAGCTCTACAATTGGCGATTGTGAGCTTCTGCCATAGCTTGGGGGAGTTGATGAGGAAGTTGCAAGTTACAAGGGATGTTGAGTCACTCCCAAAACAAAATCTTCCATATTCTGATAACGAAAAGCAAAATCAACACTTACAAGTTAAAGTCTTAGTTCCTACTTTGCCGATGTTGCTCTTGAATTGCTCTCGCATAATAACCTGGAGGCTAATCTTTGTGCTAAAGCGCGCCGATTCATAATGGAGGAACAAACTACTGGCAGTTCTTCTCAAACAAACGGTATAATCATATAACTTTTTAGCTTTTTTCATACATACAGAATATATATACACATACAAATCTCACCAGCATCTTCTTTTCATATCTAACAAATATGGAGGACTTACACTATGCTTGACAAAGTAGAAAATATATGCTATCCATTGAGAGATGGTATGTATGTGTTTGCGTATAAGGAAGACGAAAAAAACTAATCTTACTCACTCACTTACTCTCTCTCTGTTGCCTCACACAGAAAAGGCGAAAAACTTTTTTCATTAGAGAATACTTGCGCGAGCAGAGGTTGAGGGTTTGAAGGATTACATTTCACCAATGATGTTGAAGCCACTCCTGAATTGCAGAACGAAGAGCATGGTTAGCAATTAGGCTGGTGTGGGAAAGCTTGACATTGGTCATTGGTGAAGTATCGTGTCCACTGTCCAGCCACGCTCTTATAGCCTCTGCTTCGTATGTGAAACCATCTGCAGCTACGTGCGGATCCTGCATCACTTCCTAAAAATTTCGAGAAAAAACAACGGGCAATTTTTCAATGACTTTGAAATAGAAGTCTTCTAAGACTTCTAGTTATTATGGGGATTAATATTCAATCACACAGATTAGTTACCTGGAAAATGGGACAAATGAAGTATGGAGGGGCTATGCGGTGCTCGTTACGGCCGAGATGAAAAGATGAAGATCCTCCGCTAGAAGCCCTCATAGGTTCAAGTACCCTCCATACTTCAGTCGCAAGGTCCGGACGATTCTCACTGACAGTCTCACAGCATCTCAGTGCCAAGCGAGCAAGCTGCTCAGCCTGAACAAAGGGCCAGTCACCTGCTAAAGGGTCCAAAAGGTTGTTCAATGTTCCAGAATCAAGTGCATACTTCACTTCGTTTGCTATCCGTAAGGCAGGTCTCCCGGTCAACAAGCGTAATAATATAATCCCAAACGAGTAAACATCTGATTTCGGAGTTAGCTCTCCACTACTGGAAGCTTCTGGATCCAAGTAAGAAACTGTGCCTGTGACATCGGTTGGCACACTTTTGCTTCCATTAAAATGAAGTAGCGAGTAGGTTCCAAAGTCACTTAACTTGCTAACGAGATTGGTGTCGAGAAGAACATTTGCTGGCTTCAAATCACCATGTACTAAGCTATGAGCTTTATTGGAATGAAGAAAGACTAGTGCTGCACATATTTCAGTGGCAATGCGTACACGATTTTGCCATGACAAGGGTGGGGAGTTGTCCTTGCAATTAAGGCTGTCTTCAAGGCTTCCATCGGGAAGATACTCATAGACAAGACTCCACCCCTCTGGACAAGCTCCAATTAGCGTGATGATATTTGGATGCCTCATTTTGCTTAACACATCAACCTGCAATGCCACACTGAGTACTATAAAGCTAAAACTTCATAAGGACAATGTTTCAGAGTCCCCTTTTAGTAGAGACAGGATTTTGTGCACAACAAAGCAGAGGGGAAAAAATGATGAAATGAAACAAGAAATTGATTTGAAAAAACCTTAGTAATAATATGCAAGAAATTACCTCCTGTTGATATTCTACAGGGCCTTGTGAACTGTTAGGATTCAATATTTTTATAGCCACCTGAGTATGACGCAGTATACCACTGTAGATGCTTCCATATCCACCTTCCCCAATCTTCAGGGTCGAATCAAAGTGATTAGTTGCTTCATCAATCTCGGAGAAAGAGAAATCCGTGAAGTACTGAGGTAACTGTAGGGTTGAGGTCTCTGCGCGACTCCTTAACTCCTCGGCTTCTCTGAGTGCTCTGTCACGTTCAGTCTGCAACTCCTCACGTTCATCCCTCAACTGTTGCAACAACTTCACAGCTATGTCAAGCTTCTGGTTTAGCTTTTCCAGTGTACCATTAGATTCTGCTATTTGGTTCTCAAGCATCTCTTTCTGATCCATTGCACTTTGAAGTTCTTCCATGACTACCTCTTGCTCTTTTTTTATTGTTACAAATCTCTCTTTTTCTTTCGCCACTGCTACCTCAGTATCTTTCCTTCGCTTCAACTCCTCAGAATAAGCACTTTCTGATTGTTTAGCCTATAATCATTAGCAATGATATTATTTTCTAGCCGTCATCGGTGTAACTAGAAGCACCACCACAAGCCTACTAATCTCTTTGAGTGATACGCTAGCAAACATGATGGTACAGTATAATATATATCTCCAACTAGATTGTCTAGCAACCGATTATCTAACAACCACTTCCAAAAACGGTTAATATTGCTAACTAATTTACTTTTGCAAGGAAACTCACCCTTCTGATTGCATCAAGTGCATTGTTTTCAGCTTTCTGACACCTAAGAGTCTCTGCAAAAGCTTCTCGTTTTGAACTGTGAGCCTCTGACGTAGCTTGTCTGATTTTATCGTAAAATGAATCATCCACCCCATCCTGCAATGACGAACACAGTACCTGGACAGCTGAGAATGCAAGGTACACACAATCAAAATGCATTGCTTTTTCCATTAGGAACTACATGACATACCGGGAAATTGGAGGGAGATGACATAACTGTTGCACTTCCTGTTACTCCACTGCCATCAAATTCTATCTCCCCCTCATCAGTATTTAACGACCCATCCGACACCCTCTCGCTGTGTTCGGATGAACTTCCGTTGCTTACTAATTGTTGAACTGAATCGGTGCTATGTACTCGAGATATATGCCGATGCTCAGACTCCGGTGTCGAGAACGTTTGAAGTAGATCGCTTGCACTTATGGAAGGACGCGGAGATGCATATTCTGATTCAGTGTCATACATCGCAGCTTCCCTGTAATAATGAGCCGGAGATCCGTCATTGTCAAAATCCAGTATGAAAAAATAGTGTTAAAAATATCATCAGTTGGCACTGCCGCTCTCTGAAAGCTTAAAAAAAATACTAGAGTAGTAGTTATACATGCCTGACTCGTACAACTCATATTGAAAAATCTAAGGATTTGGTTATGATGAGAAAAAAGAATAGCCGAACCGTGTATGTATTAGGTATCCTTTGCAAGTAAACCATATTTGACAAAGAGCAGGTGCTTCTCGACGTACGAAGATAGCTTTCCTGGACTTGAGTTCCGTCATTCTCCTGTAAGTAGTAATGATAGAGAAAGCCAAAATTTTAAGATAATAATAGTGAGACAGCACACAGCTTTACATTCAATGTGAATCAGCAGAGAGCCCCATACCTTGAATGGTGTCTATCTGCTGCTGCTCCCATGACAAGCTTCCTGATTCCCAGCTCCGAGATCAGCTGCACAATCCCGTTCTCGATGGATTCCATTTCAACAAACATCTTTTCTGCCCTGACCTACAACCATAATTGACTCGGTTATTCTCTAAAAGCAACTAAAACTATCTACCTCGGACACAATATCATAAGGCCACTATGATCCTAATGCTATCCAATGAAATAAAAATACCCTCCTTATAACATCAAAATCATGGCAAAAATGAAGCAATACCCCTCTCTGCTGGCATATACGAAGGTACTCGTCTAGGATCATATGTACTTTCTCCCTTTCTTTTTCCCGGAAAACCCTGACTTCTTCCTCCTTGACAGAACTAACTGGAAATTTGGCGCCCACTAGGATATGGTTCAATGAGGAAAAACATTAAGAAAATGATCGATGATCAGAAACAGAAAATCATGCACAGTCAAGGTTCGGGTACTTACTAACTGGAATCATTTTGGAGGGCTGATGAACATGAATAATGCAAATCTTCTTCCCTCCAGTGTTTTGCAATGCCCAAATGAGTGTAGACTTGCTCTTGGCCACATGTTTATCCACAGCAACGAAGATTTTCTCCTCGATCAGCCGCGAAACCGGTTCGTCCATAACCCCGCTCCTGCTTGACCTTGATCCAGGGCTACCTATTCCGTGGAATCTCATGGATCCAGCCCTTTCACCCATTGCAGGAATTGAAGTCACCAAAGCCATTGCGACAAACCAGATCGTTTGATTCCTGAATCCACAAAACAACGAAGAAATTAAGAACTCACCCCCGAAACGCGAATCAACAAGCAGCGAGTAAAAAAAACAAGTATCGAAAAATCCAAAAGGGAAAGTTCGAACCAGATTGAGAAAATTGACTACAGAGCACACTCGAATCGTAGTAAAACCCCAGAGAAGTTTACGGATAAGGAAGAAGAAGAAGAAGAGTTTAATATCGATTTCTAAACGTATTTGACCAAATTGAGTTACAGAACAACCACTACGCACGGCAAGAAACTGAGAAATTGAGTTTTTCTCTGAAATTTACGAGAAGAGAGACAGAGAAATCTGAGTGAAGAAGATCAATTCAAATTGAGAAGAAAAGTATAATTATTCGATTGCTTTTACATACCAAAACGAAACGAAGCTTCTTTCTTGTGTGCCTCTCTGGTGCTCAAATATGTGACAAGAGAGAGGTATATCTGCTGTGTGCAAGCACACAGTAGTTGTTATATATTTGGAATTTTTGTCTGGTCCACCTTAATCGATTGAAGCCACGTGTACCTTATAATCGGATGCACAGATGAGATTGGTACACCAATTCGTAGACTACTATTACACGCAGTCTTTATTCCGACATGTTCACCTTTTTATTCCCGCCGGTGAAAAACATTGCTAATTTCGGTTCGCACCGTTTTACTTCCCGGTCGGTAAAAAAGAATATTTGTTCAATGACCAACCAGTAACCAGTTGTTTAACTAGAGAAATATGATTTTTTTTTTTTTTGTGTGTTAACCGCGACAGATAACTTTATATGTTCATTCGTTTGTATAACATATACAAATTTGAAAAAACAATAATATTTTAGTTATAACTTATAAGAATGAAATATTTGTCTAATAACCAGTTCCAGTAGTTTAACCGAGCCTTTGAATGTGTATAAATCCATAAAACATCATCACAAAACTTGAATTTGATTTCTATTGTCCACTGTAATTAATATGGTGCACATTATACGTTTTAGACACACTAATCATTCAAGCTTAACTTCCTAATTATATAAAAACTAGATATGAATCATGCACGAGTTTTTAAAAATTTAAAAATATTCTATACAATATACTTTAAGATATGAAAAAAGGAAGTGGTTAAATTCTCTAAAATTGTCATTAACATTTATATCTAAAAAAAGCGTGCAATGTAATTTTACTTGCTTTAAATTTGAAGAGAGTTTTGAATTTGAATCTTGTTATAGAGTTTGATTGTAGTTGAATTTTAATAATTTTGTTTTTTTCAAAATTTTATTTTGGATAAGCACCGTATATTAAGTTTACTTTTCTTTGTTTAGATATATTTAGCAATACAAGTTTCCTTTTTAATTTACTAAACAAAGGATATTAAGTTTTTTTTAAAAAAAAAATTGTATTGCTAATTTTTATAATTTTTCAAAAATATGTTATCGATCTTGTCCTTGAAAAATATTGAGTATTTCTGTCTTGGAATATAGACGATAAAAGATCTTCTAAAAACAATGAATATAGATGAAAACATATTTCAAGATTTTTTTCCGATAAATTAAGAACTAGTTGAATTGTTTAATGTGGCGTGTGTGGTTGTACCATGTTATATAATGTAAAATATTTGGAATATTCCTCATAATGCCTATTCCCTTGTCATTTTCACCTGAATTATATTTATATTCCGGGGGGCGTAATAGAACTTTATTTCTTATTAAAGATTACGTTAATGTGTAATTGACAGTTTTTTAAAAATAAATAAAAGGTTGTCTCGTGATACGAAGACAGACGAAGCACATCCACAATTTTACTAGTTTACAAACCAAATTATTTAGTTGGGGAGAAAGAAAAACATTATCTTTATCGAGGAATATTTCAACTTAGGATATACGATTTGGCAATATAGCATCTCTTTATTCATTCGTCAAAAGCTTAGTCTTAAACTGCAATTTAGATATATTTTTTGTTGTTTGTTTGAGAGAAGGGTTGCAATTCGGAATTGGTTGTGCACGTTTGATCCTGTTAGGAAAAATAATCTTAATTGGATTAATATGACTAGTCTTCACGATAACCAGGATTAACATATAGAATCATATTTCCTCTTTTCTACAAGGATCATCTCTGTAGTCATATTTTTGTTTCATATAATAGGTTTGCATTATGAGTACAAAATTATAGATAAAAGTATGGTATTATTTAAAATTCTAGTATTACGGAAAAGAGAGGAAATGTTCCAACAACAAAAAAAAAGAGGAAATAGTAAATAGTATCGTATGATACATTAGATGAAAAATGACAACAATGTAATATTAAATGGGCCATGTATTATGTACGGGCCTTAATGTATCTATTTTAGCCCGGTTTCAATTCTACGTCCGAATCCAAAGGTTTGCTTTAAAAAACTTGAACTGATATCAACATTTTGAAATTGCAGGCTTGTAGCACACAAAAAATCATAATACTTTACTCCATTGTTCTTCACCCACCCATAACATAAGCATTTTCGGCTTTTAGTTTCTTTCTTTTTTAGGAATGCGTATTATACATATGGTTGATGACAAAAAAACATATGTATTAATTAGTTGTTTATTAAATTATTCCATGCATAACTATCTTAGCTGATATAAACTTTTATAAATTTTGAAGGGACAATATTTGTATACAAAATTTAGATCAACAACATATTAAGATGTTTAAGTTTTAAGAGAGAATCATGCATATCATTGTTTTTTACGCTATCATCGTCTTCTATCGCTATCATTTTTTTTTGTTTTTGATAACCCAAAGTGATCCTAAGCTTTATAAGGCCTAGACTAATCTCTGGCGGCCCAATTCCGGGGTTCACGACAGCAATATGTTGATTAGTTATGATGATTAGTTATGTTACCAACGCCCTTAACTAAATTAATTATGGAATAATCTAGATCAACATCGTCGTCTGTTCATGATGATTAGTTATGTTACCAACGCCTTTAACTAAATTAATTATGGCAACCGCACCCTGCTTAGTTTATAAGATTAATCTATCATATTTTCCTGATGTTATAGGTAGAACATTTAGACAAATATATATATAATTAACACCAAAAACAATTTGTATATATAATCTCAAAAGTCAAAAAAACTATAATGCATTTGATTACGCAAGACGCAACCAAAAACTTTCTAATTTGCAATTTCTATCTTTCTAAATTCCAATTTAAGTAATCAAAACCCTAAATTCGGCGATGGTACCTAAGAACAACGAAAGCCATCACACTGCTGAAAGCGATGCACACAAAAAAAAAACCCATCAAATCTTCACATGCGCTTTAGGACAAGAGAAGCGAAAAGGGCTGTGACCGTGAGAGAAGAATCCTAAGAAACTTTATGCTTCGTAATTCTCCACAACGTCGTCTGTTGTCATATGTTGAGTACATACAAGAAACGTTGTCGTTTTCTTAATTTTGGTTCTATGGTCTTCATTGCACGCACATTTATTAATGTCTTTTATCTTGGTTCTACAGAAGGCTGAGCGTTCAGGTACTCGTTCGGGTTCGGGTCGGGTATTTCAGGTAAAACGCATATCCCTAGTGCTACTCTTACAAATATTTAGCTGTTTTTTTTTTGCTAAAGTAATTAGCTGTTTTTTAATTAGGGGATTTCCTTTACGTCGACTTAAAGGTTTGTAATCTCTTTTTAACAAAATCTATTTAAATTAATCTGATTTAGAAATATATTGGGCAATTCTATAAAATAGCACCAAAAAACTTAAAGTTCAATAATTTAGCACCCAAGGGTGAAAATCCCAAAATTAGCATTCATTAAAAGGGAAAAAGACTTATGTATCCTCTATTATACTCTAAAATCAATCATTGATAACCCAAACAAAACAAAAAAAATCGAAGATGCTGATTCTCCTTGTTCACATTGACCGGTTCAGAGAGAAATCCTTAACCGAATTTTTGGATCGGTGGTTATCTCTATTGAGTGAAGGGAGCTTCACATCGGCGAGCTTGTGACGAGATCCATGGCGGCAATTTCTACGTTCTTCCTTCTCTTCCTCATACCCCTTGTCCCACTCTCGCTTCTCGTTATCTTGGCCTTAATCGTACGTACGCCCTCGTCCCATCCGAATCCCAATAAAGTCACGTCACGTCTTCATCACCGGCGGATCTAGCGGCATAGGTCTTGCTCTCGCCCAACGCGCCGCTTCCGAGGGTCCTCGCGTCTCCATCCTCGCCCGATCCGCCGGAAAGCTCGAGGAGGCCAAACAATCTATCAAGCTCGCCACTGGTGTTGAAGTCGCCACGTTTTCCGCCGACGTTCGCGATTACGACGCCGTGTCGAAGGCGATTGACGAATCGGAGCCGATCGATGTGTTGATTGTAAATCAAGGCGTGTTTGTGGCGAAGGAGCTGGATAAGCATAGTCCAGAGGATCTGGATCTAAATAGCTAAGTTTGTCCCAATGTTGTTATCAAGGACATTTATTGAGTGTTATATAGCTGGTATTGAGATTACGTTTTTTTCCCATGATTTTCTTTTCAGGTTGTGATGGTTTCTGTGTTGTCTTTGTCTTCTTCTTTTATCGGAAGATTTCTTGGTGTTCGAATATATCTATTTATCATTTCAGGTAAATAACAAAGTTGAGTCGATGATCAAGCTTGTTGAAGATATTCTATTTAATGATCCAAAGTCGATTTGCCGACCTTTGTTCCCATCCCAACACCTTACTAAATCAACAAGAAACATAAAAAGTATGATTTCGCTTAAGTCATGAAGAGACGAACTATAAATGATTATATTACCTGTTGATTTTCATGCGTAAATGAAGCATCCGAACATGTGTTGTTGTTTGCCTACACAAAGAAAGAAAGATACAAATGTTGAAATAATTCTTTCTGGAAATTCAACGTATTTAGGAAACATTTAAGAACATATATAACATATTTAGGAAAGCCTTCCTCAATCAACAAGAAAGATAAAAAGTATGATTTCAAAGTCATGCAGAGATAAACTATAAAAGACTATATTACATATTGATTTTCATGCGTAAATGAAGCATCCGAACATATGTTGTTGTTTGCCTACACAAAGAAAGAAATATACAAATGTTGAAATGATCCTTTCTGGAAATGCAACGTATTTAGGAAACATTTAGGAACATATATAACGTATTTAGGAAAGCCTTCCTAAATCAACAAGAAACAGAAAAAGTATGATTTCAAAGTCATGCAGAGACAAACTAAAAAAGACTATATTACATGTTGATTTTCATGCGTAAATGAAGCATCCAAACATGTGTTGTTGTTTGCCTACACAAATAAAGAAAGATACAAATGTTGAAATGATCATTTCTGGAAATGCAACGTATTTAGGAACCATTTAAGAACATATATAACGTATTTCGGAAAGATTTCCTAAATGAACAAATGATGAAAACTGATCATTTCTTGAAAATGAAACGTATTTAGGAACATATATAACGTATTTCAGAAAGTCTTCTGAAATGAACAAATGATGAAAAATGATCCTTTCTTGAAAATGAATCGTATTTAGGAACATATATAACGTGTTTCAGAAAGACTTCCTAAATGAACAAATGATGAAAACTGATCCTTTCTTGAAAATAAAATGTATTTAGTAACATATATAACGTATTTCTGAAAGACTTCCGAAATGAACAAATGATGAAAACTGATCATTTTTTGAAAATGAAACGTATTTAGGAACATATATAACGTATTTCGGAAAGTCTTCCGAAATGAACAAATGATGAAAAATGATCCTTTCTTGAAAATGAATCGTATTTAGGAACATATATAACGTATTTCGGAAAGACTTCCTAAATGAACAAATGATGAAAACTGGTCCTTTCTTGAAAATGAAACGTATTTAGGAACATATATAACGTATTTTGGAAAGTCTTCCGAAATAAATAAATGATGAAAAATTTAGGAACCATTTAGGAACCATTTAGGAACATATATAACGTATTTCGGAAAGACTTCCTAAATGAACAAATGATGAAAACTGATCATTTCTTGAAAATGAAATGTATTTAGGAACATATATAACGTATTTCTGAAAGACTTCCGAAATGAACAAATGATGAAAAATGATCCTTTTTGAAAATGAAACGTATTTAGGAACATATATAACGTATTTCAGAAAGTCTTCCGAAATGAACAAATGATGAAAAATGATCCTTTCTTGAAAATGAATCGTATTTAGGAACATATATAACGTATTTCGGAAAGATTTCCTAAATGAACAAATGATGAAAACTGATCATTTCTTGAAAATGAAATGTATTTAGGAACATATATAACGTATTTCTGAAAGACTTCCGAAATGAACAAATGATGAAAAATGATCCTTTTTTGAAAATGAAACGTATTTAGGAACATATATAACGTATTTCGGAAAGTCTTCCGAAATGAACAAATGATGAAAAAATGATCCTTTCTTGAAAATGAATCGTATTTAGGAACATATATAACGTATTTAGGAAAGTTTTCCTAAATGATGAAAAATGATCCTTTCTGGAAATGAAACGTATTTAGGAACCATTTAGGAACATTTATAACGTATTTAGGAAAGTCTTCCTAAATGATGAAAAATGATCCTTTCTGGAAATGAAACGTATTTAGGAACATATATAACGTATTTAGGAAAGCTTTCCTAAATGATGAAAAATGATCTTTTCTTGAAAATGAATCGTATTTAGGAAGATATATAACGTATTTCGGAAAGACTTCCTAAATGAACAAATGATTAAAACTGATCTTTTTTTGAAAATGAAACGTATTTAGGAACATATATAACGTATTTCGGAAAGACTTCCTAAATGAACAAATGATGAAAAATGATCATTTCTTGAAAATGAAATGTATTTAGGAACATATATAACGTATTTCTGAAAGACTTCCGAAATGAACAAATGATGAAAAATGATCCTTTTTGAAAATGAAACGTATTTAGGAACATATATAACGTATTTCAGAAAGTCTTCCGAAATGAACAAATGATGAAAAATGATCCTTTCTTGAAAATGAATCGTATTTAGGAACATATATAACGTGTTTCAGAAAGACTTCCTAAATGAACAAATGATGAAAACTGATCCTTTCTTGAAAATAAAATGTATTTAGTAACATATATAACGTATTTCTGAAAGACTTCCGAAATGAACAAATGATGAAAACTGATCATTTTTTGAAAATGAAACGTATTTAGGAACATATATAACGTATTTCGGAAAGTCTTCCGAAATTTCCGAAATGAACAAATGATGAAAAATGATCCTTTCTTGAAAATGAATCGTATTTAGGAACATATATAACGTATTTCGGAAAGACTTCCTAAATGAACAAATGATGAAAACTGGTCCTTTCTTGAAAATGAAACGTATTTAGGAACATATATAACGTATTTTGGAAAGTCTTCCGAAATAAATAAATGATGAAAAATTTAGGAACCATTTAGGAACCATTTAGGAACATATATAACGTATTTCGGAAAGACTTCCTAAATGAACAAATGATGAAAACTGATCATTTCTTGAAAATGAAATGTATTTAGGAACATATATAACGTATTTCTGAAAGACTTCCGAAATGAACAAATGATGAAAAATGATCCTTTTTGAAAATGAAACGTATTTAGGAACATATATAACGTATTTCAGAAAGTCTTCCGAAATGAACAAATGATGAAAAATGATCCTTTCTTGAAAATGAATCGTATTTAGGAACATATATAACGTATTTCGGAAAGATTTCCTAAATGAACAAATGATGAAAACTGATCATTTCTTGAAAATGAAATGTATTTAGGAACATATATAACGTATTTCTGAAAGACTTCCGAAATGAACAAATGATGAAAAATGATCCTTTTTTGAAAATGAAACGTATTTAGGAACATATATAACGTATTTCGGAAAGTCTTCCGAAATGAACAAATGATGAAAAAATGATCCTTTCTTGAAAATGAATCGTATTTAGGAACATATATAACGTATTTAGGAAAGCTTTCCTAAATGATGAAAAATGATCCTTTCTGGAAATGAAACGTATTTAGGAACCATTTAGGAACATTTATAACGTATTTAGGAAAGTCTTCCTAAATGATGAAAAATGATCCTTTCTGGAAATGAAACGTATTTAGGAACATATATAACGTATTTAGGAAAGCTTTCCTAAATGATGAAAAATGATCTTTTCTTGAAAATGAATCGTATTTAGGAAGATATATAACGTATTTCGGAAAGACTTCCTAAATGAACAAATGATTAAAACTGATCTTTTTTTGAAAATGAAACGTATTTAGGAACATATATAACGTATTTCGGAAAGACTTCCTAAATGAACAAATGATGAAAAATGATCATTTCTTGAAAATGAAATGTATTTAGGAACATATATAACGTATTTCTGAAAGACTTCCGAAATGAACAAATGATGAAAAATGATCCTTTTTTGAAAATGAAACGTATTTAGGAACATATATAACGTATTTCAGAAAGTCTTCCGAAATGAACAAATGATGAAAAATGATCCTTTCTTGAAAATGAATCGTATTTAGGAACATATATAACGTATTTCGGAAAGACTTCATAAATGAACAAATGATGAAAACTGGTCCTTTCTTGAAAATGAAATGTATTTAGG
Source organism: Eutrema japonicum (assembly GCA_030161315.1). Lineage (NCBI taxonomy): Eukaryota > Viridiplantae > Streptophyta > Magnoliopsida > Brassicales > Brassicaceae > Eutrema > Eutrema japonicum. Next base: position 53,397,223 of record BSQW01000003.1, on the reverse strand, counting down.
AACATATATAACGTATTTCTGAAAGACTTCCGAAATGAACAAATGATGAAAAATGATCCTTTTTTGAAAATGAAACGTATTTAGGAACATATATAACGTATTTCGGAAAGTCTTCCGAAATGAACAAATGATGAAAAATGATCATTTCTTGAAAATGAATCGTATTTAGGAACATATATAACGTATTTAGGAAAGCTTTCCTAAATGATGAAAAATGATCCTTTCTGGAAATGAAACGTATTTAGGAACCATTTAGGAACATTTATAACGTATTTAGGAAAGTCTTCCTAAATGATGAAAAATGATCCTTTCTGGAAATGAAACGTATTTAGGAACATATATAACGTATTTAGGAAAGCTTTCCTAAATGATGAAAAATGATCTTTTCTTGAAAATGAATCGTATTTAGGAAGATATATAACGTATTTCGGAAAGACTTCCTAAATGAACAAATGATTAAAACTGATCTTTTTTTGAAAATGAAACGTATTTAGGAACATATATAACGTATTTCGGAAAGACTTCCTAAATGAACAAATGATGAAAAATGATATTTTCTTGAAAATGAATCGTATTTAGGAACATATATAACGTATTTCGGAAAGACTTTCTAAATGAATTAATGATTAAAATTGATCTTTTCTTGAAAATGAAACGTATTTAGGAATATATATAACGTATTCCGGAAAGACTTCCTAAATAAAAAAATGATTAAAACTGATCCTTTCTTGAAAATGAAACGTATTTAGGAACATATATAACGTATTTCGGAAAGTCTTCTGAAATTAACAAAAAGAGAAAACGATATTTCCTGTAGATTTCCATGCTTAAATGAAGCTTCAGAACAAATGTGTTGTTGGTTTGTCTACACAAAGAAATAAAGAAATATTCAAATGATGAAAGCTGATAGATTGTAACATCAGAACAAATGTGTTGTTGTGTTGTTGTTTTGTCTACACAAAGAAATAAAGAAATATCTTCTTTTTGCCAACACTTTTGTATGTTAATACTACATTTGTTTGCTTATAGATTGTAGCAGCTACATATTCCAGAGTGACTAGGGAAATTGAGATTTAAACTTTTTATTTCTTCTGGTGAATTGATCATCTTAGTCCGGCTGGAGCTGTTAGACTGCCTTCTCATGGTCTTCCCATGGCTCTCTAGGCAAGAGTCCCATCGTAATCCTAAACCCAAACGTAAACCCAAACGTAAGTTCCATTTTAGCATGAATGAAGCCAACACAAAGATTACTTGTTTTTTTTGGGTGAATATAAGTATAATTTGAAAGTTACCCGTTTCTCGAAAGAACTATCCTGCGAGTCAGCTATCTTGTCTGCAATTCCATAGTCAATGGCTGCTTGTGCTTGAAGATATTTAGGTCGCTTGATGTCCTCATTGATCTGCTCTTTGGATTTGCATGTTCCCTTAGCTAGCAGCTCGATGTAGTACTCAGTATTTGCATCAAGTTCGTTGGTCTACCAGAGGATTATTCATTACAGTACATGTGAAGAATTGGAGGGGAAGTACATAAAAGGGGTAAAAGAATGTGAATGCCACCTTTATCCACATATCTATTGCAGCTCCGCTCGATCTGTTTACTTTTGACAGATACAATTTTGCTGCACCATTAACCATCAAAACTTCGAAACTTCCACAAGTGGACAATAGGTAACAATATGCATATCATGATCTAAATGCTAGGTTAAAGTACAAATGTTTGAGAGAAGAGAACCATACTTGATGAAAGTGGCTGTACGACTCTTTCATCAAGTGACTAACCATAAATGATCTCGAGTTTCTTTGTCAAAGCAAATTAGTGAAACCAAAACAAAAACAGCAAAGCCTCACGGATCTTTGAGATATAAGACAAAACCACCCACGCTAGTGTAGACCAATCACAGTACTCTTGTAGTCTTTGGAATTGGCCGTAAAATCTGAGGTAAAGAAAACTCTGAACAAGGCAATAAAAATAGAAAACAATAATGAGGAGCTTAAGCATACGAATCAGAACAAAATTCCCCTCGCAAGTCAAATCAAGGAAACTAAGAAAACGTCCATCACCAAAGACATCAAGGGCAGCCAATTCCACACCAATCGGAACAAATTCTAACAATAAGCATATGAATCATCCAACGATTCATCCGAACAACAGCGAGAAGAATCAATTTCAAACGACAAGAAAGGATTTTCACGCAAGCTGAAAAGAAGGGATCGAAAAACCTGAGAAGCTCGTAGCGAGAGAAACTGAGATGATAAAAGTGACTAACCATTGTTGAAAAGAGCCGAATCACACGTTCTCGTTCTGATAGACACGAATCTGCTTCACGAGAATCTCGTTCGTTTCAGCCATCGGAGAAGAAGATGATGACGACGGCGATGGTGAAGTGATTCTTTGAGTCGTGCCTGAAATAGATGATGATTGATGATGATCGAGAGATGATCGGTGATGATTGATGAGATCGCAAAATAGATGATCAACGATGATTGATGAGATCGCTAAATTCCCAGATCTTAGATCGGGAGAGAAAGAAAAAATTTTGGGTAAATTTCTTTTGTATTTTATTTTAATAATAAATACAAGTAAACTAAGGATAAAATGGTCTTTTGGGTCTTTAATGAATGCTAAAAATGGGGCTTTTTTATTAGGGTGTTAGTTTGGTCAGAAAGTTTTCAAAATGTGCTATTTTGATCAATTTCTCAAATATATTTATGAGTAATTAGGAATTAAACGTAGTGATAAATTAATCATGTAGTGATATAAAATTTTATATAGTTCGAACGAATAAAAATGATATGTTCATTTGATATTCTAGAGTGACGAGGCTGCATTCTTTTTCATTTAATTGGACATCATAACTACTAAATTGGCGCATGCATATATAATAACGACGAAAATATATAAAACCATATATTTCTGCATATATTATGTAAGAAATATCTATATGGGATGCACACACGTATCCTAATTCGCAATTGGAATCAATCAAAATCTGAACGGATTGCATAGCAAATAACCTCCACAACATTTTTGCGAAGGAAGGCCCTTTCTTTATGAGAAATTTTTGGTGATCAACGAAACACTTGTTGTAATAATGGTAACCTTCAATTTACTGTCGCTCAGTATATTCAATAAAACTTTTTTTACAAATTGGACAAAGATTATGTTTGAGTCTGAAAAAAACAAACAAAGAAGTTAATATTATCGTTTTGAACAAATGGGCTTTAATCTTAGAACACCAAAACAAAAAAGGTTTATCGTGCTACTTCCCCCACAATTCTCTCACAGCTCCCATCAATTAATAGCGATCAAATAGCATCTACCATTTCTGTTGATGCTCTTGTAGATCAAAATTGTCCATGTTAAGTGTATAGTCTGACTTCAGTTCATCAGCTATATTGAGACTTTGCTTCAGTTTGAAAGCAGCGATTCGGTGTGCCGTGTAGCCGAAACCATCTAACATTGCTCATGTCCGTCTTAATAATATTGACGACTTAAGGCAAAATATGAAATATGAACATTTTATTCATATCATAAAAATATAACAAAATTTTAAATATTAATGATTATGCGCGAATCGTATTCGTATACGTTTTTACTATCACTATTCATTCGTGCAAGTTTTGGACATATTTTTATTTCAAGAACAATTTCAAGTATGTGATTTACATTTCTACATTTTATTACCCAAGTTAGAAATTTCAAAACTCTCGTAATTAATAACTCCTTACACAAACCGAAAAATTTCAATGACAAACACTTTTTTGTCATGAATATTAACTACAAGTTCATATTAGAGCATCTACAATGTATTTTTCCATTTTCATCTCCAAAATGGAGTAACTCCATTTTGTAGTTGGGTTTATCTCCAATGTATTTCTCCATTTTCTATTCCAAAAGGAATATACTAAGTATATTCTTTTCTTTTAATTTATTGTTAATTGCTAATAATACACAATATTTATAAAAATTATAAATAGATCTGTTAATTTTTTTTTGTTTTAAAATTTCCATCAATTTTGATATTATTTAAATTTAATCATTATAATACAAAGAAAAACACATTACATCACCAAAAAATAACAAAACAAAGTAGATTTTAATTTAAACGTCACCATTTGAATATTTTCCCATAAATGATCAGTCTGAACAAACACAGATTTATCGAAAAAGGGCCGAGCAACAATAATATCAACAAAATCCGCCTCAATCTGGTTCATTTGGACAATACTTTAATGATCTTGGTGGATCCAGAAGTGGTTTACCATATTATTATTAGTCATTGTTGCATCAAATTTATTTTATGATGTTTCTAATTTCAGTACTTTCATGTATTTTAAAATTTATTATGAGTTTATGCTATTTTATTTTCTGTTTTCAATTTTTAAATTTATTTATCCTTTCTTTTAAATTAAATATATATCATCATTTTATATTATATTTGTCAAAACAAAAAATGGAGGTAAAAATCATAAGTATAAAATTTTGAAGGACTATATTATAAATAAAAAAAGTTCAACTCCAAAATGGGGTAGAAAATAGAGTTACTCCATATTTGGAGGAAAAATGGCATTTCTCCATTTTGGAGTTGAAAATGGAGTTGGATTGGAGAAGAAAATGACATTTGGAATAGAAAATGGAGTAGAGTTGGAGATGCTCTTACAAACAAAACATTGATACATGCATTGAACTTTTACATTGGGCGATAGTTCGAATTTGGTCAAATAATTCTCAAACCAAATAACCTAAATCCAACCCAAAACCTAAAAATTCTAACCCAAAACTTGGATTAGACTAGTAATTAGTTACTAGCTAGCTGATTAACTCAGTAATCATACTTGTATATTCCATAATTACGATTTATAACTCTTTTTCTTTAAATTCACAATTTTACTACATTGTATTTAAATTGATCTTGTTGACCAATTAGTTCTGCAGTATTTATTACGATCGTGCTCACGACATTTATTAGGGATTGAAGTATTTATTAAACCATAGTTTTTATTGGAACTTAACACTGACTTCATAAATAACGGTGAGTCAGAACCCCCCAAAAAAAAAAAAAAAGGTGAGGAAATGACGAGTTTACCCTTCCCGATACACTTGTCGCCGTACGGTACTCACTTGGACAGCTTGGCTCTCCGGAGGACCATTACCTACCGACATTTCTCCGTATCATCTTTCATTTCATTTATTACTCTCTCTCTCTCTAACATATAGTTACAGTCACATACATTTATGTATAATGTACTACGATGGCTTGTATCCACATTTTTGGCAAAAAAACAGTTAGTGTATCTACTGCCATTATAATTCAGTTTTATATTAAGAAGATGAACAAGACAACTTTCACAAAAAGATGAACAAGACACAGACTATTTTTATTTTATGACAGTATCATACGTAAACCATGAAAACTTGATCCGATTTCTCTGTTTTATTAATCTGGGCTTTGTCGTTTTCTAATGTAAACTGATGCCAACTGTCAATGTCTTAATCAAAAATCTGTATCTGGTTCTCTGGGTATTTTTTGATTAAATATTTCTGGTGAGAGGTGGGTCTACTAAATGACACATTTTGTTACTCCGTAAACATCAACTCTCGTGCTTCGAGCTTCGTCACCTCTCGTGAGTTTATTATAAGCGGAAAAAGCTGCGAAATCTGGAAAAATCTTATTTTTAAGGTTTCTTAACAATGGAGGCCGAACTCTGAGTGAGTAGGGTAAAGTATTATCAGTAGTTCTTTACATCTGCATTATCGATTTTCCTGTTCTTGCAAGCGTTGGATCGGATTCTAAAGGTAAAATATTTATGCTTTTTCTTTGGTTGTAGTCACAATTTTGGCATCTGTTTTTCATAATTACTCTTCTCTAGATTTCGCTTAAGAGGAGAAAACAGAGAGAAGAAGAAGAAGAGCATTGTGGATTTTGATGGAGAAAGAGATTTGTAGAAGACATCTTTCAAGAGAAGGGATAGGATGTGTTTGGGTGTTTATGAGCATGTTTGATTTCAGGCATGGTGGGTCTAACCAGAAGCTGTTGATGGATAAGAAACGTGGAAGCAAAAGAATCATAGGTTTTCTTCTTTTTTCTCTTTTGGGTCATGAGACATCATTAAGAAAACGTGTCTGAAATAAAGCGATTCTCACTTTGTTGTTTTAATGTAACAATGCAGGTATTGAGACCAAGGTTGAGAAGCAGCTTGCCTGTGACTATGTTGTTAAGGTTTTTGTTGGACTTGACTTTTGAGAGTCAAATTTGCTTTCATTATGTAAAATGGTTGTGAGGAATCAAAAACTGATGTAGATTGCTGTGTTCATTGTCTCAGGAGAGTGAAGATGGAACGCAGAGTGTCAAGAAGCTCATTTATGAGCGAAAGTGTGATTTTGAATGCAGAGGAGGGACAAAGGCTAGAAGCCGGAAGAGGGGAAGTAGAAACTGCAGCAAAGCCAGTGAGGATATCAATGTTTTTATTGCCGGTGATGATGATCATGCAGAGAAATCAGATGATCAGTGTCCGAGGAGCGAAGTTGATTCGATAAATGATGATTCCGAAGAGAAATTCAGCGAGTTGATTAAGCGGTTGATAGCTCAGAAGGAAAGTGAGATAGATGTGCCAGTTTCGGGAGGTTCTCCGAGAATCAAAGAGATTCCTGAATGTATTGTAATTTTGAAGCCTGAACCAAATAGCTTGGATGTTGGCTCATCACCTGGAACACATGCTACAGGAAACAAGGCCAAAAATGGGAGGTTCGGTTCTCGCTTCATTCTCAGTAGAATCAGCAGAAGACTAAAATCAGCTGTTGGAAAGAATCCATGCAACGCTCAACACTACTCTGATCCAGATCCAGATGCATTGTCGTCTAACATGACTCAAAACTGTTGTTTGGGAGAGGATATAGAGACTTATTCCGGGCGGCATGTCTCAGATGGGGAAATGTTGCCTGACATTGCTTCAAAAAGTGAGGCCAATAAAGAGGAAACTATCCATGGAAGTGAAAGTTCGAAGAAGAGTATGTGTGGTATATACATTGCAGCCAAGAAACATCTGTCTGAAATGCTTGCAGAAGGAGATATAGATGTGGATTTGCCTGATAAGGAAGTACCAAGAATCCTCGGGAAGATTCTTGCTCTCCCTGAGTTCTCCACACCAGAAAGCAGTCCAAGAATGACCTTGGCGCATGATTTTGTTGGTCATCAGATGACCGAGAAACCAAAGATTCAACAATGCAGTTCAGAAGATTACTCTGAGACACTTGTATTGGATTCAAACGAACATGAAGAAACAGCGTCTACGAGTGATATCCTAGTTCCCAGAGGTGATTCTACTTCTTTTTTCTTTTGATCTGATTCTTTCTCAGCACTGGAGGGTTTTCGAATTGACAAAATGAAACTAACTGCCTTTAATGAGTAATCAGCAGGCGTTTCAGACACTGGGAAGGAAGAGAAGACTGTCCTGGATTCGTTGTCTGAAGCAGTTAGCTTTTCCATTATCCATCAAGATGCATATGTTGATGAAGATAAGTTTGAAACTCACGATGAAGATGAGCAAAAACAACCCTTGGAAAAGGTTTGAAGCCTTGTGTACATGATACATTTTCAATTGTTTTCTTCAAGGAAGGCTCATATTTCCTTCTTTATCCCCGGCTCAGGAAAATTTTGACGAGAGTCATTCACCAAGTTCTTCAGTAAAAATGTCTGAGTGCCAAGACAATGCCACTGATGTGCCAGGAAAGTCAAGTCCTGTGTCTGTGCTTGAGCCTCTCTTTACAGATGATGACCTTAGTCCAAATAGCTCCAGGTTCTCTTCAGGTATGCCTAAAAAGAATTTGTTACACCAGTTCAGTATTTTGTTGAAAGCTCAGTCTCTGACCTTTTTCATTTTGACTCAATCAGTCGAACTGCGGTTGCAACCACTGTGCATAAGATTCGACGAACCTGATTCTCCAAGACCCGACAAAGAAAATGAAGTCAAAACTAGAATGGATGACAAAGAATTGGCACTTGCATACATTCAAGCCGTGGTGAAATCCTCAGACTTGAACTGGGAAGAGCTTTTGGCGAGATCTTTTTATTCGGAGCAGCTTCTTGAGCAGGCTCTAAGGGATGACATTGATTTCTGCTCTACAAACTTCTGCAACGATAAGAAAATCCTCTTTGACTGTATCAATGAAGTTCTTATGGAGTTCTGTGGGCATGGCCCTTGGATTTCATTCTCCAAACCCGCAGTCCGTTTTTTTCCAGACATGGAAAATGCTGCTGAAGTGGTACAAGAAGAGGTTTACTGGCATCTCTTACCTTTGCCTTCTCCTCACACGTTAGACCAGATAGTGCGCAAAGACCTGGCTAGGACTGGAAGCTGGATGGACATCCGCTTTGATACCGGCTGCATCGGTTCTGAAACAGTCGAAATAATCCTTGACGAACTATTAGAAGAGATAGTCAGCAACTGCAGAGACTTGTTCCAAGCTGAAACAGTCAACAAAACCACAATGCACAAGGTTATTCCTTGAGTTTCAATGCTCCAACCAACACTACGGGAAAGAAAACTTGTGCTTACAAGAACGGCAGTCATGGTCATCAAGAGGCTCTCCTTTGTTTACTCTGTACAGATTCACTTCCACTGCCATGGACAAGCTCTAGTTTCCCTTCTTGTGCAGATACACAACCACAGGTTTTAATACCACAAAGACTGCAAAAAAAAAACCTTTCTTTTGTTTTCTTTGCCATTGGGCTTCTGTAGAGTTTTGAGTGATGTTGTGAATGTTAGCTGGTATGTTGTTATATGAGGATGAATAAGACGAGGCTTGAACTTAAATAAGAGGAACAGATCTTGCTTCATTATGGTTTTTATCAGATAAATAAAAAGTTATAAATAAAAAGTTGTATGTATGTACCATCAGCTTTTGGGACAAACAGCTTTTGGGACAAAAAGCCCATATTAATCATACAAAGTTTGAAAGTATGCATCCACTAATGAATCTTGACCATCTCATTGTGACATATTCCAATCTCTCTACTTCAACAAAAATCAGCAGCAACAGAATTCTATATAGCATAGTGTCCGTAGACAATATTGCTTCTATATTTCCAACTTCACAAAGCTAAGTCCATATCATCTCCACAATGATCATGTTATTGCAACAAAACTAAGAGCATCTCTATTGGGGGTAGGTATCTCATCGAGTATCATCTCCTATCAACAAAACCAAGACATCAAGTAGTGTTGAGGAATTTACTGTTGTCTAAGCTTTGTCTGTTTTATGAATTCTCTAATTTATATATTTTAATAATATTTCATAAAAATACTTTTAAGATTCAGAACACAATTATAACCCCCAAAAAAAAAAACACAGATTTTGTCTTGTATTCTCATTACATCCAAAAAAACGGAACACATGTATTTTTTTTTTGTCGGTGCTCAAAGAAGAAAATACTTATCTAATCATCTCTGTTCCTCACTGTTCTGTCAACGTAAAGAACATCATCAATCCACGACACAACATTATAAGCCAAACCTTCTAAAACCCTCGAGTAGCTCTCCAATACCGCCTTTCCCACATCCTATCCAAAAAAAAAACACAGAATATTCATCATGTATACATAGTTTCGATGTTTCCATCGAGATCTTAAAAAAAATTGTAAAAAAATCTATAGGGATACTCACTCGGTTAAACTGAATCTTGCAGATGTCAAGTGAGGTCTGAGAGAGTTCAGGGTATCTCTGTTTCAGACAAAAGAGTAAGCTTCTGGCTCGAGCCGCGAGAATGTGGTTCTTGTCATTGCCACGTTCAGCATCGCCACCGATATCTTTCATCATGTCCCATGAGGACTTAGAGTGAGTCAACCCTCCAGTCTTACGCCTCCATGTAACCAGTGAAGCCTCGACTTTGTCGGCAAGCTCAAGGGCCTCGTGCTCCGATGTGATCTTCAAGATGTCGAGAAGTTGGTCCGGATAAAACTTCTCGGCCGTGCACAGTTGCTTGTATATCACGTCTCCTACACTTGCTTTCCCACTCTGTTCGAAAAAAGAAACAAAACAAAACACACATTTTTGATTACAACACTTTCACATTACATGATCACTAGATTCATAATTCATTTCACATACACAGAGGTTTAACATATAACAATATACCTTTGGGAGAGTGGTGAGGTAAGAATCAGGAATATCCATGTCATTAAGAGTGGAGTCGTTAATGGCCAATGCTGCCTTATGTATCTGATTGGCGCAATCGCGTTTGTGACGCAAATGCTTTCGTTCCTCTTCTGATAAACCTTCAGCAGGAACACATGGCACCGGAAGCCACCATTTCTCGTCTTTCCGTTGAACCACCACTTTCCGAAATGTTCCTGAATCTCTACCACCACTGCTCGAGTTCATCGATGAGCTTCCTCTCTCAACGTACCAGAACTCGTTCTCTGTAAAACTATCCAATATTTCCTACAAAAGCCAAACCAAACGTGTCGGAAATCTTGGATCTTGATCATCTATCTGTCTAATTCGAATGTTCTACTTACCATTAGCATGTTATCGAGTTTTCTCAACGCAGGAAGATTCATGAGGATATCAGATCTGAGCTTTGTTTCTGTTATCTGAAATTTAATTGACAACGACAAAATCGAGCTTTTTAGATCGTGTGTGTCAAAATCAAGATAGTTGTGAAATCGTGTCTTTGATTAACTTTTTACCTCAACGTTAGTACCAAGAGATCTTGGAATAACTTCGACAATGTAATCACATATAGACATAAAACAATTCATCTCTCGTTTCCATAAATCCTTCTTCTCTGTACTCAATGGTTGTAATCTCAAACTCTGTCCAAACACAGTCGCTGCAAATACCCATTATAAATACTCTGCTTTCTGATATGCTCTGTATCGAAACAGAGCATGGATATCTAACAGGATAAGAAAATTGGACAAGGAGAAGACGAACCATATAGATTGGTTATGGAGTTAGAGACAGTAACAGCTGTACAAACTCCTTTCCCACTTCCTGACATATCTTCACCAAGCAATAGCTTCGCAAATCTTTCCCTCATCATCTCCAACTCTGCACTCCAAAACCTGATTTAATCGAAACGAAAACAGAATAAAGTTACAATGTTTCTAAATCACCTGCGTCTTCTGCAGAATCAATGTCGCTATCTGGATCATTATCTTCTCCGTCTCCATCTCCGTTGACGTCATTGACGAGGCCATCATTTGGTTCCATGGCGTCTTCGGAGAGATCTTCTTCATGGCCACTCAAGACAACGGCGTTAGTTTTTGACGGCCGGTTATAGAAGCTCTGAACATCGAAACGGTGAGATAATCCGGAGATATCGGAATATGTTCTCCGGTACGGCGAAGAAACGGAGCTCGTCGGAGTTCCAGAGACAGATACCTCGTTTTGGTCAGAATTCGATGAACTCTCCATCACGACTCTGTGTAATGGTCGATGCTCAGGCGAGTTTCAAATTCTTCTCTTTCGTTGCTGGCTCTAATGAACGTGACGAAGGTTAATACATGGAGGCTCACGCACCTTCACCTTGAGTTAGATTATTATTGTTTAATATGAAATTAATAAAGAATAATTATCTCCGGCGAATTATGGCCGTTTGATCTGAAATTAATAAAGAGACGTGCCTTCCACATTTGGCTAATCAATCTCATAAATCATAATGAAGGTTGCTCTATATATGCGTTAGGTGTATAATTCAAGGTTGTCCTATCATGTCTAACTGATAATACTATTTAAATGACATTTATACCATAATATCGCCAATTTACACATTTGTACCATGAAGTTTGTCAGTGTATATTCTATATAAAATTTTAATACATTTTGTTACGATCTTTTTAAAATTTGTTTAATTTGTCAAAATTATGTCTACGTCTTTTTACGACAACATCTTTTTAATGACACACTTGTGATGTTATTCTTTGGTCAATCCTAAAAAAAAAAAAAAAAAGTCTTTTGGTCAACTTGGGGACGAAATTCAACGCAAACCCTCGAGACGAGAAAGAGGTTTCAAGCCATGGTCAAAGTCGCTTTCCTTCGCTTTTCAAAACCGGGATGCAGTCCACGTCGAACAGAATAAAACCGCACGCAGTTTGTTGGTACAATTACTAGACATCTCACATCATGCGGTCTGTGACTAGTCAGGCAGGTCACGTGACTAGCAGGGGCCTTGTGCGCCGCAGAGAGCATCGAAATCTCGTGATGGTGGTGCAAGCACGTGCCTCCCTTCACACGTTTAATGAGCCCGTCTCCTCTTCCTTCGTTTACGCACAAACAAACCACACACGCCTAGTTCGTGCCAAGCCTTAGCTTCACACACACCTCTTTCTCCCAGACACGCTCGAGCGCTACACACGCGTGAAGCTCGTCTTCCAATTCACGCCGCACGCTCCTTCACGCGCCTTCTCCATCTCACGGCCGGATCTGCACTTTTCACCCGCCGGAGATCCACCGCCTTCTCCCGTTGACGGCATCAGGCGAGGAAATCGTCGATCGGCGCCGGTTTCGGCTCCTTTTGTTAGGTTTTTTTTGTTTAAGTAGTGCTCGACGATTCGCACACAGAGGACCGAAATTTTCCCCACATTGGGACCATTTTTGGAGAGTAAGCTTGTGATTGTTTGCGCTAGAAACTTACTCACCGAGGTAGATGATATATATGATTAGGTACTTAACACTAACTCTGTCTTGGTTGTCTAAAAGTTTTCCGATTTCTCGTCTGGAAATATGTTTGTAGATAAAAAAAAATGCTTATTACATGAACAGTTTTGTCTTGTAGGATCTCTGATGAATTTAGGAAGTTAGACTGAGAGCTTCTGCACATTGAGAGATAGAAGATCAGCTTCGTTGATACTGGAATTTCTCCCAATTCTCTGGCCAATTGCAAGCAAGAAGGAAGGAAAAAACCATAGAATATTTTTGCTGCATTGTCGTCCAGAAGACGTACACGTGGAGTATTAAAACCACACAAGTAAAAGATGGAACTTTTCACCAAAAGGCAATAATTTTCTGGAGCAGCAAAGTCTATAAGTTATAAAGATAAGTAATGGCAACGGATATGCAGAAACTGCTTGCAACTAGTGAAGAGGATGACGACGAAGAAATGGATACGGATGTGAAGGAAGAAGATGATGGAGACCAGCGGAACAGAGGAACACGCGCAGCTTCTGGCAGTAGTAATGACGAGTTCATGTTTCAGCAGTCAATGCAAGATCAAGTGGGCACTCCTGGAGGAGGAGGAAGTCGCAGAAGTAGACCGATGGAAGAGAAGGAGCGAACAAAGTTGAGAGAGCGCCATCGAAGAGCTATAACTGCAAGGATCCTCGGCGGGTTACGAAGGCATGGGAATTATAATCTGAGGGTCAGAGCTGATATTAACGATGTTATTGCGGCATTGGCCAGGGAAGCTGGGTGGGTTGTTCTTCCTGATGGAACTACTTTTCCATCCAAATCTGAGGTACTTATTTGCCCTCTCCCTCCGCTATTTTGTATCTTGTATGCTCTTGTTCAGTTTCTTTTCTTTTCTATCGTATAGTATTTGTTTTAAGCCAACAACATGTGCTTATACTCTGTCATACTCGTCACACTTTGTGTCATTAGAAATTTTATCATATCTTCTAGTCGTTATAATGTCAATAGAGGCTGTTATTTCAGTCAGATTCGTTCCAGCATTTTTTGAGGCTATGTATCCTGACGTATCCATTCTCAGAAAATGCTAAATTGTTTTCTTTAATGGCTTCCTCGGCTTAACTATTTAGGGGACAAAGCTTCCTGGTGGTTCTTCTGCGGTTGCTGCAGGTTCATCAGCTTCCCACATGGCATCACAGCAATCCGCACCCCCTGCTATTAGAGGAGTATCATCTGGGCATAGAAGCCCAACAGAGCTCAACTCTTGCCGCATGAAAGGTGTTTTCACACCCGCACCATCGCCATATGATTTACCCCCAACTCAATCTCCAGAACTTGTTGGCAATGCAAATAAGGCTGAGGGGCTTCTTGGTTGTTCAGTCGGTGCTATCAACTCTAAACAGGTAGCGACTATGCGCTCTTACATAGAAAATAGAAACTTGTAACAGTCCAGTCCTTTGCATTTACATTGCTTATTTGATATTAATGAAGTTGATAGTCTCCCCATCTTAAGCTAAACATGTTCAAAAACTGAAAACCCCATAAAATTCTCCCATTAGATATTTCCACTGCATGCTTGTCATGTCCATGCGTATCTGTGTTCAAATCTGATGAGACTCTTCCACATTTCGTATTTGGTAGATTCTCGAAATTCCTCCAAGTCTGACAGAGCAAGATTTCTCTGGTACTCCTTATGTTCCGGTTTATGTGATGCTACCAGTAAGCAACTTTAATCTTATCCTTTACCCATGGTTATCTTTAACTTTCTCCTTACTGATTAAATTTCCTTTCCTACGTCAACAGCTTGGGGTTATCAACATGAAGTGTGAATTGGCTGATCGAGATGGACTGCTAAAGCACTTGAGGATATTGAAGTCAATCCATGTAGATGGGGTTAAAGTGGATTGCTGGTGGGGAATAGCTGAGGGTCATTCCCCCCAGGAGTATAATTGGAATGGCTATAGGCAGCTTTTTCAGATAGTCCGTGATCTTAATCTTAAGATACAGGTCTGTCTTTTGCCTGCATGATGCGTTAAGATACAACTTTCTTAATGAGGTTGCGTTAGAATGATTTGTTCCCAAGCTTGATATGCATCTCAGTTTTTTTCCTTCTTGCTAGGTTCTAATGTCCTTTCACGAATGTGGAGGGAATGTTGGTGATGATGTTTGCATTCCACTTCCTCACTGGGTGGCAGAAATCGGGCGAACCAATCCTGACATATATTTCACTGATAGAGAGGGAAGACGAAACCCAGAATGCCTTTCTTGGGGTATTGACAAGGAACGTGTTTTAAGAGGCCGAACTGCACTTGAGGTATACCCATGACTACAAGCAATCAGTAAATCTCTGCATCCATCAATGGATTCTTGAACACCTAATGACTTTCTTCTGCACGCGCATGCCTTTTTCATACAATTTCCTATATAGTAATAAATAGATTAAAAGTCACAATTTAGATCGATAAACTCCAATCTAAGCTAAGCAAAATGTTATTATTCTTGGTAAAAAAGAAAAATTTAGCTGCCTAATTGCTGTGTGTCTTTACCCCTGGATATTTTTGCCTCTTGTTATCACAGATATTTGAAATAACCAACTCATGAAATACTTTATGGTGTTGGTGGATTGAATTTAGGTGTACTTTGATTACATGAGAAGTTTTCGGATAGAGCTTGCGGAATTTCTAGATGACGGTGTAATATCTATGGTTGAAATTGGACTAGGCCCCTGTGGAGAGCTACGGTATCCTTCTTGTCCCATAAAGCATGGGTGGCGTTATCCAGGTGTTGGAGAGTTTCAGGTATCTTTCCTTCCAACAGTTTAATATTCTTGAGATATCTAAGCCTCACAGCTAGCTTACTTCCACTTCCGCATAATGACCCATTTTGTTGCACCGGTACAGTGTTACGACAAGTATCTCTTGAAGAGCCTGAGAAAGGCAGCAGAATCGAAAGGGCGCGTGTTTTGGGCTCGAGGCCCAGATAATGCTGGCTCCTACAATTCCCAACCGCAGGGAACCGGTTTCTTCTGTGATGGAGGTGACTACGATGGTCTCTACGGGAGATTCTTTCTCAAATGGTATTCACAGGTTTTAATAGATCACGCTGACAAAATCCTCTCTCTCGCTAAACTAGTCTTTGACAGTAGCTGCATCGCCGCAAAGGTGATTGATTTTAGTTGTCTAAGCCATTTGAAAACCAATAAACTTGAGAGTTTTGTCATAGTTTTGATCGCAATTGACTTAAAAGAACAGCTCCCAGACGTCCACTGGTGGTACAGAACAGCAAGCCATGCCGCTGAGCTAACCGCTGGATTCTACAACCCGAGCAACCGAGATGGTTATGCTGCAATTGCATCTGCGCTAAAGAAGCATGGTGCCACTTTGAGTTTTATATCCGGAGAAGTGCAAGTTCTAAACCGTCCCGAAGATTTCTCAGGAGCATTAGGAGAACCTGAGGCAGTAGCTTGGCAGGTTAAAAAAAAAAAAAGAAAACAAATCTTGGAATCGCATACCGTTTTTCTTTTTACACCGAAACTTCAGTCTAAAATTTGAATTTTTTTGTGTGTGCAGGTGTTAAACGCTGCGTGGGACACGGATACACCGATTGCTCGAGAGAACTCGCTTCCTTGCCATGATAGAGTTGGGTATAACAAAATGTTAGAAAGCGTCAAGTTTCCGAACGATCCAGATAGAAGGCATTTGTCATCATTTGCCTATAGTAGGCTCATCCCAGCTCTTATGGAAGGACATAACACTGTCGAATTCGAGCGGTTTGTCAAAAAATTGCATGGTAAACAAATAAATCCCATCAATCTTTTGATTTCCGTGTTTCAAATCTCTCAAGTTGTAATCTTCTTCTTTGGTCTCTCTCTCTCTCTCTGCTACAGGGGAAGCTGTAATGGATCATCATCAACAGGTTTAGAGTTTAGTTTGTCCTCCCAAACAAAAAAAAGATCAGCTAAAATGATTCACTGTTAATGTTGTTAATTCTAGTAGTTTAGCATCTTTTTTTTTGTAAATTTTATCATTAAAAAATTAAGAGTGAAAGAAAGAGAGAGAGAGATCACTAAAAGCCTCATGTGGCTTTGGCTAAACCATCTGATCTGGTAGCCATAGTACTTAATACTTATTTATTACTTCCACATTTTGAGATTATCATCATTAATGATGGCGGTAAGCATTTCGTTTTTTGTTTTTATCGAACTAAATTATTCAGTTTGATTTTTTCATAAAGAGCAACGCGCAGTGTAAACAGCACCGCCCTAAAAGTAGAAGTACGAGTACAACACAGACAAGGAAGATATACAAAAGAACAAGAACAAGGTAAAGTTTCTCGACCATAGTCTACTACTTGTACATTAATAATAGCAAATCTAAGTTAAGTTAGGCATCATATATGACCACGCTGAGTAGATTGTCATTCCATTACTTCAAGATTTATGCCAACCATTTGATGAGTGTTTAATTTCATGGATCCTTTTCTTTGCGATGATCCGATTTCGTATGACCTTCTCGGATTCAACAGCTTCGTCAATGTTACTAAGCACCATCGCACATAGCTCGTCTAAAGCTAGCATAGAAAATGGCTCCTCTATAACAACGCCCACCTGTAGATATTTCAAACAAAAGTTAAAGAGTGAGGATGAGGCAAGCAAAACAGTGGATATTGAAGAACAAAAATTGTGAAGGAGAAAGGAGTTAGGTACTTCTTCAATGCAGAAGAGAGATGCAGCGCTGATGAAAGTAGCAGGAACAACATTCCAGTGGCAATCATCCCAGAGAATAATAGGGAGTGTAAGATGCCATAAGACTAAGAACCTTGACGTTAGTCGTGTGTAGGAAAGTGGAATCGGGATACCCATTAGTTGTTCACACACACCGATTCCTTCCTGTAATTGCAGCATCTTTGCTTCCTGTAAAAGAGATATTTAACTTGAGCCCAAGACATTGTGTTCTTCACATCTAAACTCTTTGGAACCAGAATCACATTTAGAGATGACAGTAAAAAAAGAAAGAAAGGAAGATGCTTCCAAGAAAAATACCAACATATCTATCTTTGTATTGTCCAGTTTCAGCAGCTGAAGGCTTTGAGAGATGAATTGGATGACGCAACGTGGACGATGCTTTGATTGAAGGATGAAAGACAGATCATCTGCTTCTATCACATTCCGGAGATCATCAGCGATATCTGAACCATAAATCACATGACACTACACATGACAAAAAAAGTTGCAGTCAATCATCAATCTCCGTCTACCTAACCCAAGCTAAGCATCATGGAGGAATACAACAGACCTTAAGGGCCACAGGGAAAGCAGCAATGTAACGCAAAAGCGTATCTCTGATTATCGATTCATCACCGGAGCCATGAACGGAAGAAATGACTTGCCTTGCTAAATCATTGGTTCCAGTTATGATCTTAACCCATGCTTTCCTTCCTTGTTCAAACCTTGAATAAGAAGCCTCGGTGCGAAACACCAGAAGCAGAGCTAAGGCCGGAGCCGTCAGCTGATACGGAAGAGGAGAAGCTCGCAGCACGGGGAAGAAATTAGGCAACCAGTCCATACCCACGGCGGAGTTGTAGCCGGCGATCAGGATCGCGACGGTGGTGAAGAAGAAAACAGGGGGAATCAGAGACAATATAACGCGTGAAGACGGGCTCGAGGATACGTGACGCAGATGGCGGAGTGAGCTTCTGTGCCTGACCCACTTTTCGTGAGTGTAGAGAGAGCGTTTCTGCTGCATCCGTCTCTCTTTGATGCCGTCCGACCAGTTCGGAACAGCTTTGAGGAGCGAAATGAGCTTCTCGGATAGATTTATCGGAGGCGAATCGTCAGATTTGGGACCGGAGGAGACGCATGAAGGATTGAAATGGAGGGATTTGCGAGCTCTGGCGGAGATCCCGGGGCATAATCGTGGTTTGAGGAGGGATCGGTGGGTAAAGTTTGAAGAAAAAGATAAGTTCATGGATTGATACATTTGGCGGGTAAATCGAGGTTTAGGGTTAGGGCTTTAGGTGGAGACGACGATGACGAAGAAGAAGAAGATCGAGAAAACAAAAAGGCACATGCAAAATTGCAGAGTGAATAGTGAGAGAGAAGCGATTTGGAGGAAGGTCGTTGGAACAGTTGTGCGGAGACTGAAAACGACGGCGTTCTAACTTCTCTCAGCTTTTTGTTTCGGATTAATGGGCTTATACTGTAACTTCTGTGCTTTCATTTGGGCCTATATGGGCTACATCTTATCTCCAAGCCCATAAAAGTTCCGGCAACGACGTCGTTTTTGACACTCGTTCTTGTTGAAATTTAGGGTTTATACAGAAGGCGCATCTGGTTCGACATTACCTTTGGTTGGAAGTGGGAAATAATGTCGAAGAAGAACAATTTAGCCAAGAGAAAGAAGCAACACGAGTACAATCTCCAAAGTAGGTTTCTTTAAATCTCTTAAACGGTCAGTACAATACGCATGTAAATTAAGAATATTTTTGTTTTCGATTTGCAGAAGAGAAAGAAATACAGGATAAGAAGATCAAGAAGCTTCAAACTAACAAGAACAAGATGAAAGTAAGCACCTTTTCTTTCTTGTATCTCGTAATTCTTTGATGGAATGATTTGATAAATTTGAATTTGCTTCAACTCAGTTGATTTATGTTGTTTTTGAGAAGATTGTTGGGGAGAAAAGATAGAAGCGAGTATTGATAGAATATTCTTTAGTAGAATTTTGAGTTTTCTGAAGTTTAGAGTAGCTTATGATATATGTGGTTGGTTGATTTTGTTGTCAAAGGTTGATGGTAGTGGGAAGAAGAAGAAAAGTGGATTTTTTGTTGGGAAGAAGAAATTGAAGACAAAGCTGACTCCAGCTGCTAAAGCTAAAGCGGCTCAGGCAATGGAGCTAGACAAATGAGATTTCTTTTCACTTGTATGTAAACTGTTCTTCATTGATCTTTGTCATTTACTATATCTTCCAATTTTGCGGTTATCTCGCACCATGATTGCTACTTCTTGTAGGTTAGAACTATTATGTACTTTTGAGCTCAAGATTTTTGCTTTCAATACTGATCGGATCATTGAGGAATTAGGCGATTAATCTGTTTTGATCGATTTTCTTTACCAGCTATGTGTCCTACTTTTCTGACATGTATATTGTTCTTCAGCATTGCAATAGATTCTGAGTTTCTCAGGGTATAAGAGAATCATTCATAGTATATAGTCAGAACAAAAATAATATTCTGCTTTATTACATTCCCACTTAACACGGACATTAAAACTTTTTTTTGTTTTTTGAATAAAAAAAATCATATAGTCATAATCAAAGCCTAATATATAAACAGTCTCAAACATTACATGGTACAATAAAGTTGGGATTCTAATAGGAAAGAATCTCTCAAAAGGCTTTGAGAGGTTATATCATCCCATCAAAATGGGTCCTTTAGAGATGTCTTCTTCTCAGCCTCTCGTCAAAATTGCTCTCAAAGTGGAAGCCAGTGGGTAACTCTCTCTGACCAGAAAGCTCAATCCTTTCTTCACTCTCCACTCTCCGGCGCGTCTACTTCAACCTCTCACCAGATTCTTCTGTTTCAAGATCAATTTGGATCTATTGTTATCTAGACTTAGAGAAACAGTGGAGAGTAGTAAGTAACGTCAGCTTGAAAGTGAGGAATCTATGTTATCAACTCTGTAGATTTCGTTTGTTCTGAAGAAAGAACAGTGACATGTTGCTGCGACGCACGCGCCTGCTCAAGAGTGTGAGAGCCGCACACAGTATATGCCTAGTTGCTATATAAAGCTACAGTCAAAGTCAGTTTTATTCATTAGGATTTTGAATTTCCTTGACATTTTTTCAGAAAATAATAAAAAAAGATCCCATTGTTATCCTCACAGTAAATGCTTTTGCTTCAGGGTCTGTTAGAGGTTGTTTGTTTGTTTCTGTTTTCCTCTGTCACCCAGAAAAAGGAAAAAAGAGAGAGAGAGAGAGAGAGAGAGAACCCTAAAACCGAAATCAATCTAAGCCATTGCTGATACAAGAGAAAGCCTTTGCTTATGCTTGCTTATGGTGGAAGAATGAAAGAGAGAAGAGAAGTAAGCTGAGAAATTGTTTAGCTTTGCATGTTCCTTTCTCCTCAAGTTTTTATATCTTCATAAAGTCTCCACCTTTGATTCTGTTTTTCTTCTTATCCATTTATCCTCTCTCTCTCCTCATAATTCTAGCCACAAGGGTTTCACTCTTTCTCTAGAAAGCACTTAAAAGTTAAGAGTCTTTGTCTTCAACTGTAAATGCAAATGGATCGAAGAGATGCAATGGGTTTAACCGGGTCGGGTTCTTACTATATCCAAAGAGGGTTATCCGGATCGGGTCCTCCATCGTTTCACGGATCATCACAGCAACAAGGGATTCGTCACTTACCTATTCCAAACTCTCCATTCGGGTCAGCCTCCACCGGATTCGGTTCTCCTCCTCTACACGGCGATCCTTCTCCGACAGCAATAGCAACCGGAGCCGGAGCTGTTCCTCATCATATCGGCGTTAATATGATTGCTGCTCCTCCTCCGAGTGAAACTCCGATGAAACGTAAGAGAGGTCGACCTAGAAAATACGGACAAGGACAAGACGGTTCTGTTTCTTTAGCATTGTCGTCTTCTTCTGTTTCGACCATTACTCCGAACAACTCTAACAAACGTGGCCGTGGTCGACCTCCGGGCTCCGGCAAGAAACAGAGATTGGCTTCCGTTGGTAAACAAACTATCTCTGAAACTTGTCATCTTGAGAAAAAGCTCCATTTATTTATTCATTCTGTTTAGAAGATCAACCAGGGTTGTTTATTGTTCTCTTGAGTCAAAATCTAATTGTTTTTTCCCGATGTGTGTGAAAAGCTTAAAGCTTTCCTAAAATGGAGCCATTTTGTTGTCTGTCTATTTAATATGTTGCTTAAACTCTATGAGTTAGGCATTCACTTATTAGATCAAGAACATGATTATTTAATGTTTTCTCGAGTCAAACTATCATTGGAATATCAGGGAAAAGCCTAACGTTTTCCTAAAATATAGCCCGTTTTGTATTATGTTGCTTAAATTTATTGATTCCATGAGCTTTTTCTTTTGTTGTTTTGGATTGGTTAGGTGAATTGATGCCTTCATCTTCTGGAATGAGCTTCACGCCACACATTATCGCTGTTTTGATAGGAGAGGTAATGTTGAATCACTATTACAGAGCTTTCATGAAATGTTTTTTTGCTGAAAAGTTTTCAAACATTTTAACAGGATATTGCATCAAAGGTTATATCTTTCTCTCAACAAGGTCCAAGAGCGATTTGCGTTTTATCGGCTAGCGGCGCAGTCTCTACTGCAACTCTTCTTCAACCATCATCATCTCCTGGAGCCATTCAGTACGAGGTTAAATTTGAAATTTTCTCACTAAAGAGAAAACATTGTTGGTTATCACTGTTTTCTTGTAACATATGTTTTGTATAATTTCCAGGGCCGGTTTGAAATCCTAGCCTTATCAATATCTTATATTGTTGCAACTGATGGAAGTTTCCGTAATCGAACTGGAAACTTATCAGTTTCGCTTGCTAGCCCGGATGGGCGTGTGATTGGCGGTGCCATTGGAGGGCCTTTAATAGCAGCAAGTCCTGTTCAGGTTGGTTTAGACATTTTTCTTGAGCTCGGCTTTGTTTGAAGTCAAAATTCTTGGGATTGAATACAGATTCTTGGTCCTATCAGGTTATTGTAGGGAGCTTTATCTGGGCAGCTCCAAAGATCAAGAACAAGAAACGAGAAGAAGAAGCTTCTGAAATTGTTCAAGACACCAATGATCATCAAGCTCTGGACAACAATAACAACATGGTTTCGCCTGTTCCTCAGCACCCGCCAAGCCAAAACCTGATATGGTCAACAGGTTCAAGGCAAATGGATATGCGTCATGCTCATGCTGATATTGATCTAATGCGCAGTTGATGATGATGATAGCGAGAACTCTGTGTATATAAAGCATGAAATCTAGGAAGAAGAAGAAGGAACATCAGCTAACCTCTGAACAAAAGTGTGTGGAATTGTTAGGGAAAAAGAAAGAATATTTAGTGTACCTCTGAAATCTCTCTAGCTTATTTGGTTTTGTGACTCTGAAGATTTGCAGAGTTTCTTGATTTCTTTATCTCGAAATGTTCAGTCTATACGTCTGCTTGGAGATTTTATTCTACAGCTTCGATTCAAATCGTTGACTGAAAGTCTCCGGTAGAAATTTCACCGGACCGGAGGCATCTTATATCAAAAATCTGTTGAAAATATCATATGAAGAATGATATTCATGCATATTTTTTATGTTGTCATTCTAACTTATATATCTATATATAATACACTATACAGAGAATAATTGATTAATTGACATATTTATTATGAAGCATATATAAAGTCATTGTCTCCGAACACACTTCCTTGGCTCCTTGAGGCATAATAGAGAGATAGAGAGTGAGTGTTTGTGGGAGAAAAACAAAAGCGAGATAGAGAGAGATATTTTGAATTTTATTTATAGATAGTCATCATGGATTAATGTTGTTGATACGTTTCTTTTGTTCCTCCCAGTAATCATGAGTCCACTTCTCAACTTCTTTCTCAACACTTTTTTTCTTCTCTAGAAACTTGTTGAGCTCATCTTCTTCAAATGGCGGAGGCATCTCACAAGGGCCCTTAACGCTCGGAAACATAACCAATGAGTCGTCCATACATTGTCTCACTCGACCAGCGTTGATCGGACACGCCATTATCTCCGAACACACTTCCTTGGCTCCTTCAGGCACTTGTACATTCATCTTCATCAACTTCCCATAGCTTTGCAATAGATACAACATGTATTTAGCTTTGCAATAGATACAACATATATTTACCTTTTTGGTATTGTTGTTGCCCCAATGGACGGCAAAGATGATGTCGCTACGAGGTCTTATGGGCCAATAATGTTCCATTGGAACTAAGCTTCTAGTGAAGAAGTCAAAGTAAAATGGCTTTATAAGTAGAGTCATACTGTCACAAGCTAATATATACTTTTCGCTCACCGACCAAGCCCTTCCTTCTACATAAATCTTGTATCTTTCATTATCCAAAGAAACAAAACAAACAAAAATTAAAATTTAATTCATCAAATAACAACAAGAAAGATCGACTGATCAAAACCTGTGGGTGCATTGATCTTCTAGGTTACAAGTCCTAAACCCAATCCTGCCCTCTCTCCAATTCTGCATGTACATTTTCATATCAATTGCATCATCATAAGAGAAATGTTAATTAAAGAGATATATTATAAAAAAAATATATACACCTGACGATGGAGATGAACCATGGGATCATGACATTTCATGAGGTCTCTTCTGATCTTTGGCAACTCCAGGATTCCCTTTCCAAAATGCGTAAGGTTTTCTCTCTTCCCACTTCACTTTCTTAGCCCCTTCACTTATCGCCTCCGATAATTTGTTCCACTCCTTTATGTTAATCTCCGGCCTAACCATAATTAGTGTGTGAGCATAAATATCAAACCAAATTTCTAAATTTCTAGTTTGGAATTTTTTTTTTTTATAACTTGAATGGTTTTTGTAATTTTTACAGAATGAACCAAACCAAGACAATTCCAAGTTTAATTACCGAACCAAACCAAGTAAACCAAAATTAATGGAAAATTCACATTTAAATTTACTTTAACTAAATTTTATCCTTAAACCGGACAAAAAAGCTATGAATGTGAGATGTATGCAACGAGAAATCGATTATTTACCATCCCCAGAAGCTCCAATCGGGGAAGACAATGTCGAAAGCACCAGCATGGCCACAGTAATGGAAGAGTGGAGGAGGTGGCCACGTCACATTGACCCCTGGTCTTGGCCTATAGTCTCTTCTCCATATTTCAGGAAAGTCATGGCACAAGAAGAGAAGCTCGAGATCAGGGACTTTACCAGGATACATCCTTAGAAGCTGCACTATTCCCCATATTGTGAAAACATAGCTTGTCTGAAATGATTTCATATATTGATGCACATACACTCTTCCTCCTTTTATGATTAGCCTGAAGTGAGCTTTATCACTCGCTCTCTCTAGCGTCTCTCGAGTGATTCCTGTCTCACGCCATGGTTCAAGATCCTTGTGGATCCACCTGAAGTAATCTGGACAAGTCTCTGGATCGTCTTTAGGGTCCAATTTCTCCGGGTAGCTTGCAGGACACGTCTGTGCTGTTATGTTCTTGTCTAGAGAGTATTGCAATGTGAATTTGAGTGGCGTAGTGAGTGTGTTCTTTGGAATAGTGACGTTTGTGTTTCTTGTGAAGAATATTGGTGCCACTTTGATCCTACCTCCACTCAATAAAAGCTATAAAGGAAAATAACAAACTTTTTGAGCAAAAGCCATTCGAGATATAATTAAGACTATATATAATGTTTAGATTATGATAACTACCAAATCCATCCAGCGTAGAGAAGCACCAAGGAGGATGACGAAGAAGACGAAAATGAAGATAGTTGTGGTGATCCATGACTTGGTTAGTTTAGAACTTAAACTCGAGATTGAGTTATTATGTTGTCTTTGATGATCAACCACGTGAGGAATCATAGATATTATATGTTTGATTAATCCAAGAAAACAAAGAGCAAGAGAGAGAGGTATATATAGAGAAACAGACCTCACTTGTTGCTATGAGGAAGTGTAGTGAGCAATGATCTCTTTTAATTACTAGAAGGAGATTTCTCTAATATTGATTAATTCGTATCTAAGAATTGTATGTTGGATGTAGAGTGTAGACCCATATTAGCGAATTATGGTATTATTGATGAGATCCGAAGCAACCTCCTGTAATAAGTTAAACTCTCTATGATCCGTGCGAAATTAATTAGCATGATTAAATTAGTAGTATGAAGACAACTATTTAGCATGATCCGTGCGAGATAACTATTTAATATTTGACGTAAAAAAGACAAATCAATATTATTATTTATGGTACAAGTTTTTTTCTTACAAGTAATGGATAATAATAATACTGCTGAGAAGGAACAGGCTTGTGCGTACTTGGATGGGATAATGATGCATGATGGTAATGGAATCGGCGTGACTAATAGTTTTTATAAATTAGCTTAATATCTTATGTCTGTCACGTGACTTACGTATAGGAAACCGTATGGAATCTGAGCTTGAGATGGTCAACCCCTCCCTCGTATATAAAGAGTATTATCTTTTTTTTTGAGATATAATGTGTTCATGGATAAACATTTTTTGTTTTGTTTTGTTAGTAGCTTATCTTAATCAAATCAGTTGAAGATTAATAAATAATACAACTAGTTCTCTCTCAGCAATTGACATACAACTTCACTGTATTAAATTTCTCATCCATAAACTACTCTTTTGGTTTAAATTACTTACCAAACTTATCAATAACTTGTAAGTTTTCATCACTTTATGTTTATATATATACACTAACTAATTTAGGAGCTTTACAGAATTCATTATTACATTACATCAATCACTGGAAGTCTGGAACCATTACAAACTAGGGGTGGGCGTTCGGATTTTCGGATCGAGTTCGGGTCGGGTATTTCGGGTTTCAGATATTTCGGGTTTAGGGATTTAGGTACCGATCGGGTATTTTAAAAATTTGGATCGGGTTCGGATCGGATCATGTATTTTTTTAAGATCCGAAATTTTTCGGATATGTTCGGATCCGGAAATTTTTCGGATATGTTCGGATCCGGATCCGGATCCAAAAATATCCAAAAGTAACCAAAAATATCCACAATACCCGAAAAACCCGAATAACCCAAAATCCGAGACAAAACACAAAAACATGAATATTCATTTCAATAAAACCAATATACTTTCAAACCAAAAATATCCAAAATACCCAAAAATTTCAGAAAAAAAAACAAAATAGGTATATTCGATATACCCATAATATCGAAAATATACCTAAAATATCCGAAATACCCTAAAAATAATTAATATATTCAGGTTTATAGTTGTAATTTTGGGTATTTGGGTTATATCAAGTCTAAATATAATTAATATATTTGAGTATATAATTACATTTCAGGTATTTCGGGTACCCATTCGGTTCTCGGTTCGGTACCGGTTCGGGTTCGGTTCTTCGAGTATAGAAATTTAAGATCCGATCGGGTATTTTAAAACTTCGGATCGGATTCGGTTCGGTACCGGTTCAGATTTTCAGATCCGGATATATCAAACTCTTTTTGCTACAATTTAAAAAAAAAAATAGTTTGTTTTAAGTTAAAATGTTTAACCATTCTTTTTTAGATTTCAAATCATTTTGCATATAATAAATCTTTATAAAATTTCCATACATAAATCAAGAAGATATCAAAATATCTTGTGGTTCAGTTTTTACATCGTGATTCTATGTGTTATAGTGAAATTATCCGCCATTTAAAAGATAAAAACTCTGTTTGTATAATTTGAAATACATTCCAACACATTTTGCTAATTTCAATATGAATCTAAATCAATGGAGTATCTAAAAAACAAGAGCCTCTTTGTCTTTGGTCAAGGCTTCTTGCCAAAACAAGAGGGTCAAGGCTTCTTGCCATTGGTCAAATCACGAAAGTATTGATCTTCCCAAAACTCAACCTGGCGAGTCAAATTATATTTTCTCTCAAGAACCTCTCTTAACTCCAGAGGGTTATAAGGAAGAGGCATCTCACAAGGAGACACTTCACTAGGAAACATCACCATCGACTCCGCCATGAAATCTCTCCACCGTCCCGTCGCCGGACATCCCATAGTATCCGGCGTAATCTCCGTCGCTCCCCAAGGAATCTCCGGCTTAAACTTCAAAAGCTTGGCATACTCATTCATCAAATGGAACATGTAATCGTACACATATTCCATTTTCACCTCCTCTCTTATAAATCTACTCCCTTCTTCCCCTATCTTACGCGCCTGTCAATGAAACCCCAAATCAATGGGTTAATTTGTAACAAAACATAACTTCTAAACGTAATTAAGTATACAAACCTGATCCAAATGGGTATTTCCCCAATGTACGGCGTATTTGAGGGAAGTACACTTAGAGTTGTCTCTGATTGGCCAGTAATGTTGTAATGGCATCATTCCTCGTATGTAAAAATCATAGAACTTAGGTCTCACGTATAATGTCATCGAGTCACATGCCATTATATATTTCTCGCTCACTGACCATGCCCATCCTTCTATATAAATCTTGTACCTATTCCAACATTTGCCAAAATCCAAAATCGAATATTACCATATATGATATATTCCCCCCCAAACCAAAGTAAATAAAATGGCTTATATAACCTGTGGGTGCATTGGTTCTCTAGGTTTGAGTTCTTGAATCCTTCTCTGGATTCTCTATCCCAGTCCTTCAAAATGATTAAAAAGGAAGGAAAAAAAGGGAAGATTCTTAGTAATTTTACCAAATTTAAAATGTATTTAGGGAAGAAGCATACTTGGATGTAGAGACGAGTGTTCCAGTCTTCTTGTGCAGAGAGGTTACATCTAAGAAGATCTCTTCTAGTGGGGGCCACATGAGGGTTACCTCTCCAATAAGCATACGCCACGCGGTCTTTCCATTGCGTCATCTTGCTCCCTTCTTCTATCGCGACCAGCGATTTAGCCCAAGGCCTTATATTAGCCTCAGCCCTAGCCCAATAAGAAAAATGTAAAGCCCACTAAATGGAGATTGATTTGATTATTAATTATAGTGTAGCTGCTTACCAGCCCCAGAAGGACCAATCAGGGAAGACGATATCCAAGCTGGCGTCATCAGAGCAATAACGGAATAACGGAGGTGGGGCCGGGTGTTGTTGACCTTTAAAGTCTTTTGATCGGACGGTCGGTCTATCATTTGCGTCAAACATGAGCTCTAGATCCGGCAATCTCCCTGGGTACCACCGTAGCAACTGTACGATGCCCCACAGAGTAAAAACATCTCGAGTCTGGATAGATTTTCTGTACTTCTTAACGTAGACTTTCCCGTCGAGGATTATTACCCTGAAATGCGCCGTCTTCCTTGCTTTCTCAACCATCCCTCTCGTTATCCCTGTCTCTCTCCACGGCCGTAGATCCTCCTGAATCCAACGGAAATAAGTAGGACACTTGGATGGTCGTGAATGGCTGCTGCTTCTGTGTTTTCGTTGCTGAGTCTGGTTCTCTACGACGTCGCATTGCTGAGGGAATCTATGCTTCGTGATTGTTGGTTTTCTCGTTGTTGTTGTTACCTGCTTCAGACCTGCAAAAGTTGTCTGAAGAAGAAAGACGAAGAGATCTCTATTATATAACACTCTCAAGTTCACAAATTTACTTAATTAGAAGAATATTTTTGAGGTGTTTTAGATTCGAACTCACTAAATCGAAACAACCCAACAAGTCTAAGAGACCAGCGGATACGAAGAGAGAAGATACGAGGAACAGAGTAGCTTTTGCGATGCGTTTTCCTTGATGCGACGCCGTTTTGATACGGACATAATTACCATGATCGTTGTTATTGTTCCTCTTCATGCTTTTCCGTTGAACCATGAATCTATCTACCTTCTTCTGCTCAGCTTTTATATACACATACCAGAAACATTCAACACGAGAGAAGAAAACGAGATTATTAAACGTTACCGAATCGAGGAGAAAGCACCAAAGCTTTGAGTTTGATTTTCGATTTGTGCTTTTCCACGAGGATTTGAATCTTGTTTCACGTTTTCCCCCAAGGTCACATCTTTTGTGTTAATCAAGTTCATATTTTTGTGTGAATATTGTTGTTTTACTTTTTAGTTTTTTCAAGGGTTAATGAATTTTGAATATTATACTAGTAGGAGAAAGAGAATTTGGTCATCCATTTTCCTAGATCCTATCGCACAAAAAGACAATGATATGAATATGTTTTTCCAAATAATCCTTTCTTGTAATCGTTTAATTTCTTGGAAATTTTAACTTCTCTGAGGTTATAAGATATATACAAAATCTTAAATCTGTTTATGAAAACTAAAGTATTTACGGGCTCAATTAGCTAAAACCTTCTTTGAGAAAGTTTATTATAAATGCTTTTAAAATTGAATAAGAATCCCAACTCAGAAGAAAGAAGGTAAAACTTTAGCCACTAAATAAAGTTATCACAGACCATATTCGACCACTGATATACAAGGACAGAATAAATAATCGTTAAATAACTCCATGTTGTATATGCTTTATACTAATTTTTTAAAAATAATAATGATACGTTACAGACTTATATATATATATATATATATATATACATCTTTCCCTGGCTGTTCAGTTCTGTGTTAAATCTTAATCCTGTTCTATATATTTGTTTATTGCTAATTTCAGCCAGACTAGAACACTCTGTTGAATAGTTTTTTTACTCTTAAGTCTAAAAGTTTATAAACTAAAAGGGAGCAAAGTCATTAGATTAATACATATATCACATGCCTAAACCGGTTTAATTTCCTTCTTTCCCACGCGCCAATTAACCGGAACGTTCTGTACACGCGACATGGCAAAATGGTCCAACATTGACATATCCCTTTGTATCTATCTCTACTTAGATATTTTTTAAAACATATACATAGACGTGACGTACTAGTACTCTTTGAATTTTATCATAGGTTTTCACTTTTAAAAATCATTAGTAAGTAAAATAAACCAAATAGAATATAGATCGGTTTAGTGTAATTTTGGAAATTTGATTCAGTCTAATAGCAAAACGATGGGCAATTTTTCTACTGAGTTTAGTAGACCAAAATTGAGTTACGTGGCATCACTGAACCACTTTACTGTCGGCAGTGAGGTGTTTAATCACATGTATCGCATCCAATGCGTGAGCGAGCTTTACAGCCGTAGGATCACATGGTACCATAGTCAACGGTTAAGAGAAACAATGGTCTCACGCATATTAAACGCGGGGAGTACGCTCCACCTGTGTAAGCTAACGGAGGATATAAAAACCTCTTTCTCCTTATATGATTTGGTTCAAATCTCCTAATTTTGTTTTGTTTTATTTTTAGTTTGCCAAGGACAACAACAACAAAAATAACTTCTTTGGCTGAGCGGCAATGGCGGAGGAGCAAAAGACGACTAAGGTTGACGTTGAATCTCCGGCGGTTTTAGCTCCGGCGAAGGAACCAACTCCTGTTCCGGTGGAAGTTTCTAAAGACGCGCCGGAGGAGAAAATTCATACTCCACCACCTCCCGTCGAGTCCAAAGCTCTTGCCGTTGTCGAAAGTAAGCTATCTATTTACACACGTGTGTAATCATCTACTTATTCATGTTTTTTGATGAATTAGATATGGATTTAACAAAATTGAATCTGTCTCCAACATGTCACAAATTAGCCACAAAATTCCATCTCAAAAAAATCCATATTGCTGCTATTACAACTTCATAGCATTTTTTACCCCAAGAGAATTAGGTTTTGAATAAGATATGATTAATTTTTCCTACTAAGGTAACCGATATAATAAAATAATCTGCCTTGTAAATTTAGTGTTGTCAAAAAGTATATGGAATCATGGCAATTAGTTGTGGACAGCAATGAATTAAGAAAGTGGTTTGCTTTCTTAATTTTCATACATGATTAGTTTCCTTTAAAAAACAATTTTAAAATCCAGACGTATTAGGTACTACTATCTTGACAAGAGTTGAGTGGCCCAAAGGTCAAATCCTCTTTGTCACCAAGACCCATGTAATCATGTTAATGGGTTCGAGCCCTTACATTAGTGTGGTGTAATACCACTTGGCTAAGATGACCATAAAAAGAAAATAAAAAAAACTTCTACTATCTTTGTTTCCCTTTTTAACTGAATTTAAATTCTTGAACTCTAATGTTGTGTTCTGCTTTGCTCTTTTAGTAAACTTCTATAACAAAACTAATTTGCAATGAATCGAGTGATAATCCATGACCTTGTATATTAGATTAGCCGTTTAGAGCCTTTGTTATTTGAAGCGCTATTTTTTGCATTTTCAATTTGCGTCTACATTAACAACGTAGTGTTATACTTACAAGTAAGCCTCTTGCAGAACCCATTGAGGAGCCTACGCCCAAGAAAAGTTCATCTGGTTCGGTCGATAGAGGTGAGCTAAACAACAATTTGTTTTTGTTGTCGACTTTCTGGTTACCTAGTTCCATAACTGACATCAAATGTGATGTGTTTGTTTTGGTCAGATGTGATACTTGCGGACTTGGAAAAGGAGAAAAAAATATCATACATCAAAGCATGGGAAGAGAGTGAGAAGTCAAAGGCTGAGAACAAGTAAACTTTGTTAAATTCTTTTGATCTTAAGATTACTACTTGTGCCAGACAATCAATCATCAGCTAATGATCTTGAAATGATAAACATGGACAGGGCACAAAAGAAGATCTCTGATGTGCTTGCTTGGGAGAACACCAAGAAAGCAGCCACTGAAGCCCAGCTCAGGAAGATTGAAGAAAAACTAGAGAAGAAAAAGGCAGTGTATGGTGAGCAAATGAAGAACAAAGTGGCTGCAATTCACAAGCTAGCAGAAGAGAAGAGAGCAACGGTTGAAGCTAAAAGAGGAGAAGAGCTTCTTAAAGCTGAAGAAATGGCTGCTAAGTATAGAGCCACTGGTATCGTACCAAAGGCAACTTGTGGATGTTTCTAAGTCTTTTATTAAATTGTTTCTCAGGTCATTGTTTGTAACAATTCACCTCTCGGTTTTTTTTTGTGTGCTCAACAACTTTTTATAGTTTTTTTGTTTGTTTGTTGTCTTGTTTATATGTTGGTGATTTTGTGTTAGAAACACATCAAGTTAAGAGGTTTTATGGAGCTTTTTCTGTAATCGTATGCACTATGCAGCACCAAATATGTATCATTGCGATTTCACATATAATCCGTAAAATACGACATGTAGATACTTGAGCTAACACACAATGACACAATTTTAGTAAAATTCTTTCCAAGTCTTAAAACAAAAGAGACAAAGCAAAGTCATAAAACACCCAAACCCAAAGACAAAAGGTTTCTTAGAGCATAAAATTGAAAGATGAGAGAAGGTAACTTATAAGGTTCACATCATGCAGCAGAACAAGTCTTCAAAGCAAAAGCAAACCAAACCAGACCTGGTCGAAAGGTTCAGATACAACCAACCGCTATTATCGCCATCAACTGCCCGTACTGCATTCTTCTTGCCTCAGTACAGTAATCTGTGTGTTGCCTT
Source organism: Eutrema japonicum (assembly GCA_030161315.1). NCBI lineage: Eukaryota > Viridiplantae > Streptophyta > Magnoliopsida > Brassicales > Brassicaceae > Eutrema > Eutrema japonicum. The sequence goes on along the minus strand of BSQW01000003.1, from coordinate 53,364,428 downwards.
CATCTCTGGAACGAGCTTGTAACTGCCAAAGCTGAATGATTTGCCTCTTCAAAACACCTAGACAATGGCAACCCAATCATTGGGAATTTGGTCTATGTGCAATGCGGCTTTAGTTACAATGTCAAGATGCCAAGAGAGGGATTATCTCACTGTTTTAATCCATCAATGCCTTAGCCGGGTGGAGAATGTGCACCTGGTAGAAGTTACTGACAGTAGATTGCCTTATCGATAAGTGAAGGAATTGGCTTGATTTCGGTTCCAAGTTCTTGCTCAGTTTGGTACCTGTTGAATACCATCAGAATGAGTAAAAAAGCTTAATATAACAAAACAAAAGGGAGGGTGTATCGGTTGAGAAACAAAAGCAAAAGAAGAAACACAAACATTTTGAAGCGGTCTTCATAAGTTACCAAATTCACAGCCAACCCAAGGTGTCCATATCTTCCTGATCTACCTACCTGGTAATGTAATGAAGCAAAACCCGATTCACAATTTGAAGAAAAAGAATGTGCTCAAGGTGATAGATCAAAAAACGGTTTCCCTTAACATACCCTGTGTAGATAAGACTCAGAAGTCCTCGGGAAATCGAAATTAATGACCACATTCACAGCTTGAATGTCAATACCACGTGTAAACAAATCTGCAACAAACATTCCCCGTTTAGTCAATCATCTATTTTCCTAAACATGAAACTTAAGCACATTATCTTTGTTCACGCACAAGAGTAACACAAAACGTACCAGTGCAAACAAGGTTTCTGCATGCACCATTGCGAAAATCATGGAAAACCCTGTTACGGTGGTCTTGAACCATCTTTGCATGAATATAGAAGCATGAGTAACCGAGCTCTGTGATTTTCTTGGCCAGCAGCTCCACACGATTGACAGAGTTGCAAAAGATAATGGATTGGTTTATTTGCAGCTGCAATTGAAAACCATACTTGCTTTTAAACATCCACGACAATGAGTAGCCAAAAAAATCTTGGGTGTCCAGAAATCTAACCTTAGAGAAAAGTGTGTTAAGGCAGTGCACCTTCTGTCTCTCTTCAACAAAAGCATAATATTGTGTGACACCCATAAGTGTGAGCTGATCCATGAGATTGATAATGTAAGGCTTCCTGAGATATCGATCCTTGAAGGACTTGACAGTGACAGGAAATGTAGCTGAAAACATCAAAATCTGACGGTTTTGCGGCAAGAACTGTATCAACTCCTCTATAGAAGGTTGAAATTCTGCAGACAAAAGCTTGTCGGCCTGGGAAAAGATATTTGTGAGTCAGAACAATCAGCTCATGCGAAAAGAAAGTTAGTCCATCAAATCTGCAAATATCTAGCATAAGATGGAATTAATTTTGTTCGGTGAAAAACTAGAAAATTCCTTTTGGCAGAAATCCAACAATGTTTGTCTTTGTTAGTTTTTAAACACGCAACTAGGGAAAATATAACCCAAGAGGTAGAAAAGAAACAAGGCCAATAAGATATCAGGAACTCACCTCATCCATTACAAGCATCGTGCAATCTTTCAAAACACACACACCCTTTTTGGCAAGATCTAATATTCTTCCAGGAGTTCCAACCAGTAAATGGACAGGTTGGTACAATCGCATGATATCATCCCTCAGACTAGTACCGCCAGTGGTGACCATAACCTCAATTTTCAAGTATTTGGAAAGCTCCTTGCAAACTTGTGATGTCTGAAGGGCCAGTTCTCGGGTTGGGACTAGAATTACGGCTGCATAAGACTAGGGATCAACAAGGTGTACACAGTAAAAAAAATACAGCAAGGAAGTAGGTTTTTCTATATTGGAAACGAACACAGTTATTCGTTTCACTGAGCACTCTGGAAGTTCCACTGATCAACTAACTCACTACGAAGAAAAGGAGGAGAGAGCTTCAAACAGAGAAGACTTCTGAAAGGAAAGTAACAAACCTTGAATGACATTGTTCTCTGGATCAATTTTCTCAAGGGTTGGGATGCAGAAGGCACCAGTCTTTCCTGTCCCATTTTTGGCTCTAGCAAGAATATCACTGCCAGTCAAAGCAATAGGAATACTTTCTTCCTGAATAGGAGATGGCTTCTCAAAACCCTTTTCATATATTCCCCTTAGCAGATCTCTCTTCAAAAAGTAGTCTTCAAATTCATTTCCTTTAGTGGCGGTCACATCCTGCAGACAACATGAAAAAGCATGTAAACTATTATCTTCTCAAAACAAGGTTCATATTTTCACTCAGTCAAGCATATAAATCGGGAAACTTTTTATACCTCTGTCTGGTAACGATTATCTCGAGGTGGCAGCTTTAGCATTGCCTTCCAGTCTTGATTACTGATAAGCATGAGAAACACAAATAGTCAAAGAAATGGACCTTCACTTCAAATCAAACCATATAAAGGAGGAAACTTTAACCATCACACTTCACATCAAGAAAATACTCCAAATCCAAACTCAAAAACCTATTTTATTTTTCCAACGAGCACTTACTTAGAATCGGAGATAGCTTCAGACTGAACAGTCTTCTCGACTTCATCTACATAACTCGGATTACCAGGAAGCTGAGCGCGTGTAGACCATTGTTGTTGTTGCAGCTGTTGAATCTGCTGAGGGTTTTGTGGGTAACCTCGTTGAACGTAGTGGTGAGCATCAGGTTGCTGTGGATTCGGAGCCCGAGACTGTTGAGGCTGCGGAAACGGAGTCCGAGACTGAAGGTATTGCTGAGGCGGATTCGGATTCGGATTCCGTGACTGAAAATTGGGATCCGGAGCCGCCGCTCCAATTCCCGGCGGGAATCTTCCACTGTTATTATTATTATTCATCGCAATATCACTTCTTCGATGTCGAGATTCACACAGAACCCTTAATCTAGGAAAGAAATCTTCACAGCTCAAAAATCGTAATCTAAGGAGTTAAGAGAGAAACAAAAATGTTAGGTCAAACAGAGCGTTTGTAAGAGATGATGGGTTTGATGGAACACGAGGGGCAAGATCGGAAATGTTGAAATCAATCAACCACAAAACCGTTTCCGCCAGAAATAAAATTAAGAAGGAAAATCCATCGATTCTGTGTATCAGATGATAATACGTAAGTGAAGAAGAGAAACAGAGTAATAATTTTGTCGGGAAGATTTGTTGTCTGGTTTACTAAGAAAGTGGAAGATACACTCGCCGGCGTCGTTGGGATTTTTCTTTCCTTACACAGACTCTTCTTATCCACATTCTTTTCTTTAAAATATAACTCCTTTTACTTTTCTATAATTCTGAAACAACCCCATGACTTTTGAATATTCGTCAGTATGCCCCCCTAATTTCAAAAATAGACCTTCCCAAGAGGAGCTGCGGCTGAAAACGTCAAGAAAGCCCAAACCTTTGGTTGGAAACTAAAAATGATGATCGTAAAATAAACAATCCTAGAATTAGATTTAGATGTTCGACATTAATTAAATGTGTACTCCTCTTTCGAATCTCTACCATTGGAACCAAATAAATTACCCCAAATTCTCAATCAAGAAATTTTGATAAATAAGACACACAACTCAGAAGTGAAAACAAAAAAGACAAAGTCTGGTTTTTGTATCATCGTCGTCGTTTGGTCGTGTCTGGAGACTAGAACCGGCGAACGAAGAACAAACTTTGAATCTAATTTCCAAAACAACACAGAAGAAGAAGATAGAGAGATAGAGAGAAAATGGCGTTTACAGGAACATTGGACAAATGCAAGGCCTGTGAAAAAACCGTGTATGTTATGGATTTGTTGAACTTAGAGGGTAATACTTATCACAAATCATGCTTCAGATGCAGCCATTGCAATGGCACTCTCGTGGTATTTCTTTTCTTCTTTCTTCTTTCTTCCTCCATTAATACTCTGTTTCGACGATGCCCAAAATATATCAAATCTTTTCAACAGATAAGCAACTACTCATCAATGGATGGAGTTCTTTACTGTAAGACTCACTTCGAACAGCTTTTCAAAGAATCTGGAAATTTCAGCAAGAACTTTCAGACAGGTCTCTCCCTCTCTCTCTCTCTCTCTCTCTCTCTCTCTCTCTCTCTCTCTCTCTCTCTCTTTTCTGTTTCGAATCGAATGTTTTTCATTGTCTGTGCTAACAATATCCAATTACAAACAGCAGGAAAGACCGAGAAGCCGAATGATCATCTGGTAATGAAATATATAATTCTTAATAGATTGCTCTTTTATTTCCTGACATTTGTCTGTTTCCTTCATCTTTAATCTGATTTCTTAATTGAATCTGCAAGACTCGAGCTCCAAGCAAGCTATCTTCATTCTTCAGTGGAACACAAGACAAATGTGCGACTTGCCACAAAACCGTTTATCCACTTGAGAAAGTAACAATGGAAGGAGAAAGTTACCACAAGAATTGCTTCAGGTGCACACACAGTGGTTGTCCTTTGACTCACTCTTCTTTCGCGTCTCTTAATGGCGTCCTCTACTGTAAAGTCCATTTCAATCAGCTCTTTCTCGAGAAAGGAAGTTACAATAACGTCCATCAAGCCGCCGCTAACCACCGTCGATCCGCCTCTTCTGGTGGCTCTTCTCCGCCTTCTAATGATCACAAACCTAAAGAGAACTCCACAATTCCCGAGGGAGAAGGAGGAGAAGAAGAAGCAGTCCCTGAAGCTGCTGCAGGAGAAGAGCCTGAGCCTGTGGTTGAGTCTTGAATGTAATGGAGGAACGATCTTATCAGTTCTCATGTTTGAAGTTTTATATACTTTTCTGTTTAAATGAATATATGTATACAATTTGTTGCTGTTGCTTTTTGTAAATTCTTGTAAAGTTAAAAGCTTTTTTTGAAGAGAATCTGTTGTAAACAAACCTTTAACATCCTTTTTATTTTTTTTTGAATGAGGATACTTTCTTTGATCTTAGTTTTAAGACTATGCGAACCAGTTCTTGTGCTGAAACAAAGATTATATTATTTTATGAATCAAAATTCAAATCATACGGTATCAGTATCCAAACATACTTCTCTCCATTTCTTGTAATGTAAAATAATCAAAAGTTGTGAAAATTTGCCAAGAAGAGGCAAACTCTGACACTGTGTTCTTGAGATGGATAGTGTTTCAAGACATGAACAGAGCCTTGCATTTTGCCATTGTGTCATCTGGACTCGTAACTGCAACGCAAAAGAAACAATCCAACTTGTCATGAAAATGTCACCAAACACACAGAGATTGACCGATGATATATCCAACTAACTGACCTGAATGGCCAATTGTTTTTGGTGATTCATAGATTTCATAATCGTTTCCACCCTACAGAAGTGAAAGCCGCGTTTTTACCCGTCAAGCTCAATTGAAAACCATACAAGAATTACTCAAGAAATTTGGAAAGTTAAGTTGAGTTTTTTACCTCATAGGTTTTGTCACCGAAGAAATGGATTTCATTGAAGTCCTCAAGGTATTGCAAGCAGTAAGTCTTATCCCAACCTTTAGGGAAGACCTGAGTCATAACAATGGCACTAGACTTAGTAACGCAAAAGTTGGATATAAGAAATTGTTATCCACATCTTCATTCCTACTCACATCGAAGCTAATCTGTCCTCCAATTGAGAAAGTAAGGTTAAGATGCGCAAACCGCTCACGAAGTTCAGCCACCATCTTTGGTCGAATGTTTTGAACCTTTTAAGACAGAATGTTGAATGATATCACTAAACAATGCTCAGAATTGATTTCTACAACAAACTGAAAAAACTAAATGGTCTCCTTTACCTTATCATATCTCTCGAATTCATCTCTTTCTTCTTGGCTGCAGTTGCGACCAATCGGTGACACATTAATCATTCCATTTCGGAATTCTATAAATGTTCCCCTGTGTATACAAATTTCAAGAAGAGAAATCTTTTATAACTTGAAGATCCCCTAAAACAATAAGAACATGAATAGAGACTAGAGGTTGATATGTACCTTTTGATTGGAATATCCAGGTCTGCAATGTAGTGTAGCGTGAAATTTATTAACTCCTGCATCATCAATATTATTACGCTATCACGAACTATCCGTACACATATAGTTGCATACGCTTCCACATCAATTAAACCACTAAAGAAACATAAAAGCAACTGCTGCTACAACACATGAGGGACAATGATATGTGCTTTACCTTGAGATTATCTTCTCCAAGGGACAGCTTCAGGCTCTGAGAAATAGATACAAACTATTGAGGAACAAAATCAAGCAACAATGTGGATAAGTATAAGCCGATGTTTCATATGCACCTGGATTCCGATGGATTTCCCATCTTTATGGGCAACAAGACCATTCTCAGAGAAACAATAATCATAGTCGTTGGTGACTGCAAAAAAAGAAATGAAAACTCGAAAATTTTAGGCAAACAGATGGAGACTCACAATGCAGGAAGGTAGAAAATCAGTTTCTATAGTCTTAACTCGAAAAGTTTGAATATCTACAGACTTAAACTGTTGATGGATCTATAGTCTAACAAATTGAAGCAGAGAAAGTCTCTATAGTCTCCAGTTCTAAAGGATCCCCATATAACAGAGAACAGAACAAAAGAGTGACCATTCTCATCAAAGTACCAAATCGAATTTCTACCACAGAATATAGTTTTTTTCGATCCGATCACAGTCGTCGTACCTGTTTTTCCAAGCTGCTCAGATATCTTGATTAGATCAGATCCACCGACGACTCCAACAGTGACTACCTGCAACATTGCATCGAACACTAACAAGGCATAAACACAACTCATAGAAGAAAATACAAATAGCAACGATGGATCAATCACATACCTTGCGCAATTCTCGGATAAAATCGAGCAATTCTTGAGTAGCTTCCTTCCTTGGAGCTGTGAGAGTACCGTCGACGTCGAACAAAGCGATCACTCCGGGATTTTTGGCAGCCATTGGATGTGGTGGAAAGGATCGTGAAGGATGAAGAGTTTTCAAATTGGAATACGATAATGGAGGAAGATGTGAATATAATAAAATTGGACCGATCTAATCTTAACCAAAGTGTGTCGCTTAAACTATGGTCCTCACTTTTTGTCCTAGAGATTTGTGATTGGTTGATAAAATAATCGTGACGCATAAAATCATTTATTTCCTACTATTACTTTATTTAACGTTAGAGGTGGGTATTTTAACAGAACCAAACTGAATTCAAATTGACCCAAAACCAAACCAGACTTAATATCCAATCATTTGATTTTATTTCTTTTCAATCCGAATGGTTTGATTCGGTTTGATTTAAAACCAAACTGAACCAATAAACTAATATATTTATTATAATATTTAATTAATTATATTAACTAATAATACTCAAATGTGTAGTTCTAAATCTCAAGTTTGATTTTTATTTTATTTTTTATTTTATAATTAAATTTGATTTTGATATAATTGAATATTTAGCTTTTTTCATGGGTTTTAGGTATTTGGTTTAAACTATTGAATTTACATTTTCATAAGTAATTTGTTTTTATATCGAATTACAACCAAATCAAACTAAAACTAAACCGAACAAATCTAATTTCGGTTGAGTTCAATTGGATTTTTATTAATTCTGATTTAACTTAATCGAACCGAATTTAAACCGAAATACCCATCCCTACTTAACTAACGTTAAGGAAGTCTATCAGTATATGGGAAATTGGGAATAGTCAAATATATTTTTTGTGGTAAAATCTATATATTTTTTTCTTGTTAAATCGATAATAATGTTGAAAAATGAAAACTGCATCATTTCTTAAGATTGAAAGAATGAGTTCTTCTTTTCATTTCCTGCTTAGGTAAACATATATTAATATGTTCGATATTTTTTTTATTAAATTGGAATCTTAAAATAAATATTTATAAATATTTTCAAACTAAAAAAATCTCTTACAAACTTTTTTTTTTTGGCCAAGTACATCCATTGTACCAGATTTGAATTTTCAATGGTATTATAACAATGGCACTAGACTATACTTTGGTCTTGGTCTTGGTCTTTTTAGAGTTTTTCTACTGAATTTTCTCTTTTTCCTACTATAGAGATATGAGAAAGTTAAAGATATAAAGTCAAAAAAAATCGCAGTGCTGAATATTCTCGTACGACGATAAAAAAAAAGAAAAGAATATTCTTGTAAAGACTTTCCAATTTTTTTTTGTTCTCTCTAAAACATTTTTTAATCGGGAAGATGTTGACAAAATATATACTTGGAGCTGTTATAGCATTTAGGGGAAGTTTATGGGCTCGAAGAAGAATGTTTCATAGAAAAAATTTGGCGACTAACTCGAAACCCATGATCATATCGGGACTCAAGAAGGTGTCATACGGCGCCGTTCCACGTGCAGTTAATGCCGCCATTCACTTTTGCTCTCTCTCACAATGTTGTTACTAATCTTTGCTGATTCCTTCAATATCAATACAACATTTAACAATATACAGAATAGTACTGTGATACAAGCAACTTCTCTGAATCGCTACGTTCTTGTGCAAGTGATCACTCTCGTGTGCCAACGAGCATTCGTCACATCGTTCCAAAAAAACAAAACTAAGGAACTTGAAGGACCTAAGATCTCCAAGACCTAAGATCTCCAAGAAACTTGAAGGAATGGCTCCATTTTCATCTCCGACAAAAGCACAGGTGTCTCTCGCCTGCGTGAAAGATGATAGCAGTAAAAAAAAAACAGGTTTTATGTCTCAGGAAAATATAGCGTTCACAAAGGCCTCAGCGTCAAATGGTTGGAGATCTTCTACAGCTTCTCCTACACCGATAAACTTTACGGGAATGCCCAATTCCTCAACCACACTGACCTGCAAGAGATGTCGAACCAGTTTCGATGAGCGTAACCAACGAAATATAAGAGCTTGAGGTGAGACTGGAGATCGAAATTTATGGGGTTTTTACCACACAGCCTCCTCTAGCAGACCCATCCAGTTTCGTCAATATCAAACCGGTAATACCAACGACCTGACAAAAAAGTGAGCAAGAAAACTCAAGATTTGGCCAAGAGTTTATAGCATGGTGAGCCAGAAGCACTAGGTTCAGATGGTTCCATATGGTACCTCGTTGAATTCTCTAGCTTGTGGAAGCATGTTCAGACCGGTATTTCCATCAAGGACAAGTAGGATCTCCTGACAATGCCGGTGGAAATTAATTTTAGCTAACACTTGGATGAAAAATGGAGACTAGCAATAGTGTAACATAAGAAAGGCAATACAATATGATAAGTATATAAGCTCACTCACATTGGGTGCACCAGAGACAACCTTGCCTACTGCTTTTTTACAAGCAATCAACTCCTCCATCAAACTGTAGTTAGTATGGAGACCTTAAATAAAGAGATTTAATATACCTTAGATCAGTAAACAATGCATCAGTGTGTTTTAAAAGTCAACTAGCAAACTCTTGTATACTCACGTCCAGATGTATCACACAGTACAACATCGTAACCTTCCTCCTTCCCTCTTTTCACAGCCTTTGAGAGAACTAGTAAGGAAGAAAATGTTGTAATAGTGAGCTTTAAGTTTATGTGCCCTCAACACTGATACTGGCAAGCCAAAGAGCGCATTGGTTTTACCTGTTGCTGCTTTAGCCTTCTCTCCTTCAGCCACAACAATCTCACACCCAGTCCTCTCTGCCCATATCTCTAACTGGTCACTTGCAGCCGCTCTAAATGTATCACCTGCTGCCATTAATACCTATGACAATTCATCGCAGGATTGCTGATGAACAAACTGATACTCAATTCTACCTATCCTGGTAAAATTTCTCATACCTATTTGAGCAACCACTTTATAACAACATCCCATCCAATTCTCAAGAGAAGAACAAAAAAGGTCCACTTCATTATTATCAAACATGAAAGGTGTACCTTAGTCCCTTCATTCTTCAATCTATGAGCCAACTTTCCTGAAAAAAACCAAAAGCCATTCTTACATAGAATATCTTTCTGTGGGTATCCCCAATGCAAGCCAAGCCACTATGTCTATTGCCTTACCAAGAGATGTGGTCTTCCCACCTCCATTTACACCAACGATCATGATAACAGCTGGTTTCCTAATACACCATAGCATATAAGCAGACTTAAACCACAGTCTTCCATAGCTACTCGCGAAAGAGAAGATAACAAAAACAGCAAAAGGAGCAGAACCTAAAACCCATTTGAAGCTCTGTCTTGCTGTTTTTCTTAGCCAGCATCTCCAACACACTTCCCTTGAGTGCATCCTACATCATTTTGAATCAATTAAGCTATAAAACCTTGATCCCTAACATGTATATAATATTTTGTTCATGATTAACCTTAATCTCGCTTCCTGATTTGAGTTTCCCTGACATTATATCATCTCGTAGCCTCTCAACAATTCTAACCGTAATTTTCGGTCCAAAATCAGAAACCAACAGCGCCTACATTGAAAATTTCACAATTAGATTTCAGGAAAACTCCAGAGAATCGACGAGAGTTCATGGTGGTTCAGAAAAACCTCTTCCAATTCATCGAGAACTCGGTCTGTTTCGGCGAGATTCCAGAAGAGCAAGAGCTCGTCGATGACTGCTAGATTTTCCCTAGTCTTAGAGAATCCGGAGAAAACCTTCTCCACGTCGCTTTTGGCCTTCTCCTTGATTAACCGACCAAGCCGCGTGAAGAAGCCGCTATGGCCAGCTGAGCAACGGAAACGGGGCTTTGGTAGACAAAATTCTCCTCTGAACGGCGATGATGGGACGCGTTCGGAGGAGAAAAGCGACATGCGCCGGGCGAGAAACGAGAGGTGAGCTGAAGAAGATGCCATGGCGAGAGAAAAAACAAACCAGTGACTGGCTTCTACTGGATATGATGCTTTTCAAGACGCTGCGTTTTCGTTTTTCTTATTGGGTTCTAATATAGACCCACTAAATCAGCCCATTATTGGGTTCAAACACATAAGTCATTCATTTTCTTGATTTTTCGAGAAAATAAAAAAAGACGGAATAAGGGAAAATCAATTGAGATTACAAAGATTTGCAACATAATTTAGTTGGACCACCAACCCTTACAAATTTACAATAAATACTTGTTATCTGATTTGTGTGTTGATAAATGTCATATTTTTGTATAGTTGACTATAAAAATACTCATACTTGTTAGATATCCAATGAGCAAGAACCATAGCCGACTAAAGATAATTCTGTTAACCTATACTATTATATTATATGAGTATCACTTCTTTGTTCGGTTTTGGGCCAACAATTCATAAGTCTTTACCTACTTTTGACCAAAATACGACCAAACTACGAAAAGTAGCGATAATTAGTCTTTCCTTTAACATTTAAATCTCTCTATATATCTGATCTGTATTTCCTATGCGAACAGCATATTTGTTGATGTCACGTTTATGACATAAGCGTAAATGCGTAATTAATGATCGATACGAGTATACGACAGACAATAATATATAGAACAAGAAGTAAGATACATGTAAGTAAGAACCGTGTCAGAAATTAGGTCAATTAAACCGAAAATTTTCAGAAAACAAAATAGGCAAATTAATCTAACCGGAGTTCAGAAACGAGAGTGGCCTTTGAGTTAGTATGGAAGGAGAATATGTGGTTTGATGCCAAAGAAGACTGGGATATATATGGGAAAGACCCTTTGATCATCTTGCGAAATTAATTTAGTGACTTGGTTTGGTTTTGTCTTAATATTTTTTTCCCTGATTTGGCAGTCGATTTTTTTTTTTAATTGTATTTGCCCCTTTTTCGACTTTAACACTTGACTATTGTGACTTGATATTTGCTACTCGATTAAAATTCTCTTTTAATGAGTACTTCAACTTCAAGTAACATAATGAGTACCACAACTATAAGAATCGTACATGCACGAGTTTCCACAAATAAATATTAATCAAATCACACGATTTTTTCCACATTAGATAAGATGAAGTGACGAAACAACTACAATTCCACTACTGATCATTGCTGTTGATATTAAAAAAAAAAAAAAAACTAAAATTCCACGAGCAAAAAAAGAAGAAGAAAGAGAATCCACTACGTACTGATGATGAAATGTTTGAACATGGGTCTATATAATGTTTCATGAATTTGTAGTCCACGTATTTCAGATTTGATCGAAATCTATACTGTTAAAAGAGATGTTGTTTATTTTGTATTTTGTTAATGGATTTTCTATTGGAAACATAAGAACAAACAACTGCGTATATCAGATAAATATATATATATACACATATATATGTGTATATATATTTACTAAATAGCAAAATCTTTGATCTATTAATTTATTTGTAACTCCGTCAAAAATTTAAGCATCAATTTAACTTATTACGAATTGGCAATGGATATTGTCTTAATTGTATATTCACTATATATATACCAGTGTTCAAAAAAGCGTTAGGCGCTAATCGGGCGGTGATACAACGCATAGCGCCTAGAACGCCTAGTTGAAGTCTAGGCGATTTTTAGGCGGTTTAGGCGGTTACAAGATAAATTAATAAATTAGACATATTTTTATAGACAACAACATATGAAGTACCATATATAACTCATAAATAATAAAATTTAAATATTATAAATCTTAAAATAGATTCAAAATTTAAATTACACACAAAAATAAAAAGAAATCTTATAAATAAGAAAAAAACTAAAACATTAAAAATATCATATATTCGAATTAGACAAAAACATTCATTTGAAAAATCAAAATGTTAAATCACAAATGAGAATTAGACAAACACATTCATTCTATTCATAAAAATACCATATAAACTTTTATAACCATGTATTTATGAAATCAAATTTTATAAATCTAATTATATGTAGTTAAAAATTCAAAAATTACACCGAACACAAATTTTTTTTAACTGATTAACAATTTTGTTGAACCGCCTAGGACCGCCTAGAGCCATCTAGGACGCCTAGGCGGCTGTCTAGATCGCTTAATAATAACATTTAATATTAACGCCTAGGAAGTAATCGTCACAATCTATGGACGCCTAGAGCCTAGACACCGCCTAAACGGCCGCTTAGACCGATTTTTAGAACACTGATATATACTGAACCGTTGAATTGTGGTGGTTGTGTTTCGTCGGCCTCATCTGATGCGGTCTGCTTGACACAACATCTAGTCATCTATGCGTTGTGTTTTGATTGGCAACCAAAAAATCATACCGACATATATATTGACTAATGTTTACAAATGTTTTGGTATGCATACATGTGACGATAAATCTCACATATTTGAATTACTCGCTCATTTTTTGAATATTTGAATTGGCATTTCTAGAAAACACTTACATTCGTAAACCCTACATTGTGATTCGTCTTTTTTCCCGCAACCAACATAAACGGTTTAGAAATAACCTTTTTTAACCTTTTTGTATAAATACTGAAGGCAGCAGGAGGGGCGTAGACCCTAGATCCTTTTTTCTTTTTCTTTTTTGTAAAGGAAAAAAGACTCAAAATAATGAAAAAATTACATATATCTTAGAAAAATGCCCAAAAAAACTCAAAAATTAAGAAAAAATCTATATATATTTAGGAAAAAAGCAAAAAAAAATAATATATATATATATATATCATAAAAAACCTAAATTTGTTTTGGGCCTAAGGCTTAAAAAAAAGTTAGAAACGGGCCTGTTTATTAAGTCAACACAACAACATTGCAGAAAAAGTGGTATGTAATTGATTTGCGTGCCTAATCCATGTGACATGAAATAACGAGGCAAAACCCGTTAAGTTTCCAGAAACAACCTGTAATGATTATATATATGACAAACTCATCAGTGCAAGCTACCCCAACGGTCATATTGGTTCATATAATAATATACATATATATAACCATATCGGAAACTACATAAAAAAGTGGTCGATCGCGTCGTGGTAATTTTAATATTTTCAAATAGGGATGTATATATGCATTTTTGTTCCATAGTTATTGTAGCTACGTCATTGTGCATGCTGACGCATCCATGCAGTACATTGTGTATGTGTTTGTTGGCCAAGGTTTTAAAGACCTGTTTCTACTTTCCCAGATATCACCTACATCGATTGTTTAAATTTGGAATAAGCACGAACGTAATACGATGATAATAACAATTTTTATAACACCTGAGTACTACTAAACTGGTCCGTCGTCAAAATAAAGCATCATTTATATATACGCAATTGTGACAAAGCGGCTCTAGAGTGTTATCGGACGGTAAGTTGTTCTTCCTCCAAATCCAATGGCCATTGCAGCTCTTCGTGATACGAGAGGGTTTCATTCCGCTTTAAATGTTTCAAATCATTATATTATATCAAAGCACAAATATTAATCTCACACACAAAATATAGGAGATTATTTTATACATATATATAGTCTGTTAAATTTTGAATTACTAACTGGCAAATGATTATATGTTCTGATTTAAAGTCGATTAATAACATTAAAACCAAAAAAAAATATCGATTATTTTGGTGCAGAGAACAAAAAAACGTGATTTGGCACCCCAAAAAAAAACGTGTGCCACGACGTTTACAGAATCAACTGAAATTTCGTTCGCAATGTCGTCCAAGTTTCCCTATATATATTTAACCAAAAAAACAAAAAAACAAAAGTTTCCCTATAAAAAAAAAGTCAATATCACTTAGTGCACGACACGTGCCGTATCAATGACTTTCTCAAAGATTACTTACCACGCAACGCTTCCTTTTTTGACGTAAGAAATTAACAACTACTTTCATTATTTATCTTCAAAGTAAGTTTCTAACTTTGTAAATTTTCTGTTAAAATATATATGGCAAGAAGTTTCTTAATTGCACTTGTTGACAAAATAAGTTGTATGCAAAAAGATAGATATTCATGAAAATCCTCACGGCTTGAGCTTTGTATTTTCCGAATTTTTTTTATATAGAATGCGAAACTGTAACGCCCATTATTTGAAAAGATGCTCGGAATTTAAAAAAAAAATAAACCATTAATACCTCGGAATTTTTATAATTTTTTAAAAATAAGTAGTTGTGTAAGCAATTTTATAATTTACATCATTTTAAAAAAAAGACTCATCATGTCATGCCTTGCCTGCCGCACACCACTGTTGATCAGGCCACCGGCCAAGCATCCTCGAACTATCCGATCAACAACGTCATCGATCGTTCTCAACTTCTCATCTCTATCTTAAAACATACTTAATATGTTTCACAAAAAATATCATTTTGACACATTTCATAAAAATTAAAAAACTAATAAAAATTCAATTATACTCTTTATTAATATATTAAACAAAATTTTTCTTTATAATTAATACATTAAAACAGTAGGGTTAAAATTAAATTTTTAATAAAAATTTTGTATTGAAAATACAAAGAATGACACTCTTTATAAATTTCTGTATCCAAAAAGTATGCATTTAAACTCAATACAAAACACTGAATAATATTATTAATATTTTACGTATAATAATCTTTGGAAAACAAAAAAATACAATTTATGAATACAAATATATAACCAAGTTGTTGGTAGTCAGGTGAATCCCTTCATGCGGTGAGTGTCGCTCTTGTTAGTTTAGGTCAGAGATCGAATCTCTGCGGGAGTGGAATTACCAGGACAAACACTTGGCCAAATGGGACATTATAAGTGAGATGTGTTACTCCCACCCGAAAGATTAATCTGGGCCTTTGGGCTTGAAATTACCTCCGGAACCGAAAGACATTAAAAAAAAATATATATATATATACCCATTAAAAAAACGTAATTTTAGAGTTGTCTTGTCTCCAACGGTCGGGTTCTCGGAAATAAAAACATTGAAAACTTCCCAGAAACAATAATAGTAATAAATTCGTAAGCGAGTGGAAACCACATGGAAAAGTCCGCGCGTGTTCGTCAGTCAATTTGCCTCACCTATATAAGACAACAGATCATCGATCTTATCCCCATTCCAAGAAACAAAATCAATAAGGAATCTCCTCTGCACAACAGGATTGGACTTATTCATCATATACACACACTTACATACACATAAACAATCAAACACCATGTCGTATTCAGCAATGAAACGGTCACTGGAGATTGAGTTAATCTCAGCGGAAGGACTCAAGGTAGATCGAAAACCGGTGAAGAGAAAGACATTCTGCGTCGTGGAAATCGATCAGAAATCTAAGACTTCTAAATTGGACGAACTGGGTGGGAGTTATCCGGTTTGGAACGATAAAATCGAGATGGAGATGCCGATAAACGGGAGTGTAAGGTTTATCTCCATTGAGGTATTGTATCGAACAAGTGGTGGGGCTGTGAAGAATGTTGGCCACGCCAAGATTCCGATGACGGATTTCATGGGAGGATTCGCTCCTCAAGGGCATTTGAATTTCTTGAGTTACAGGTTGAGAGACGAGTATGGAGATAAAAGCGGAATCGTCAATGTTTCGATAATCGTGAAACCCGACGGTAGCGATATTAAATATTCATCGCCTTCGATGGTGGCTCCGGCGGATTACCAGGCGTGTTCTTCACAGGCGGCGGCGGAGAATGGTCAAATGTGGAGACCTAGGACATCTTCATCAATGGCTGCGACGGTTGGTTGTGGCGGTCGCGTAGTAACCGGAGTTCCTGTTTGGTGTGCTTATCAACGGTCGTCTTAATTCCCTTTTTTTTTTTTTCCTTCTTTACACGTTTGTCTAAACAGATTTTTCTTCTTATTTTTTTGGCCATATTTATTCCGAAATTGGGATTCAGGGTTAAAAATACGTTTGATTTATCATGATAAATTTAAGTAAAAGGAAATAAATAAAAGCTGCAGTAAAAAAAAAAAAAGGAAATAAATAAAAGCTCCAATATATCTCCGAAGTCTTCTGATAAATAAATTTAAGTAAAACGAAATAACGAAAATGTAAAATTCCATAAAAAATACCTCAATTTTATTCCGATAAATTTTTTAATATCTAAATTATTTTTGTATCCAGTAAAATACACAAATTATTTGTTTTGTCCATTTTAAATATTCAATTACGAACCGTGTGCTCATTTTACAACCTCACGTTAACAGATATATACGAACCTATACACGTTTTAATACAATATTTATATTTAATAATAAAATATTTAAATAAATAAATAATTACATTTAATTTTCAAATAATTTCTAAAAAATCGAAAAAATCCGAAAAATCGAAAAATTTCTAAAAAATATAAAATTAAGAAATAATAATTTTAAATTTTAAATAAAAATAGATCATATTTGTTTTTTGAATTTTTGAACTAAAATTAAAAAAAAACTCAAAATATACAAAAATTCAAACAAATTCTCAAAAAATTATAAAAATTATAAAAATTAAAAAATCCATAAATAACACATCACATTTTAAAAAAAAAACTTAATAAATATTATTGGTGTAGAGTCTAACCCTGATATGAAGTCTAAAACGAAGACCAATAATATTTATCAAATAATCTAAGTGGAGAGTCTAACCTTAATATGGAGTCTTCCGGAAATAAATATTATTGGTTTTCGTTAGTTTTTAAAAACAAATATTATTGGATATTATTATTTTGGGATATTATTTTTGGTTGATCATATGTTTTACATTGTTGTTATATTTGTGTTCAGATTATTATCGATAACAAATTTTATAATCTAACTAATATGATTATTTGATGAAATCTCTTGTGCTAACTAAACACCTAGTATATACTTACTTTGATCCAATTTAGTTGATGTTTAAGGATTCTACACACATATTAAGAAATCACACAAAATCATAAATTTTTGATTTTTTTTTCTAAATTAAAACATCATTTATTGTCTAATTAAAAGACAATTAAACCAATGATAAAAAGACTACATAATATAAATGGTCAAAAATATATATAAAGACTTTAATTTTGTATTGAAAATATAAAACGTCAATTAAAATGAAATATTCATTTTTGTTATATATTATAATTGAAATCTCCATATCAAAGTTAAACTATCCGCCAATAATATTTTTCATGTTTTTTTAAATGTGATGTGATATCAATGAATTTTTATAATTTTTTGAGAATTTGTTTGGATTTTTTATTTTTGAGGTTTTCGAAAATTTTAGTTTAAAAATTCAAAAGTTAAAATAGAATCTATTTTTTAAAAAAATTAAAATTATTGTTTCTTAACTTTATATTTTTTTGGGATTTTTTGGTTTTTTTTTGGGATTTTTTGAAAATTAAATGTAATTATTTATTTATTTATTAATATTTTATTATTAAATATAATCACTGTATCAAACCGTGTATAGATCTGTATACATCTGTTAACGTGGGGTTGTAAAATTAGCACACGGTTCGTAATTGGATATTTAAAATGGACAAAACAAATAATTTGAATATTTTACTAGGTACAAAAATAATTTAGGTAATAAAAAGCTTATCGAAATAATGTTGGAATATTTTTATTGAATTTTCCCTAAATAAAAATTTACTTGGTTAAAAGTATTATTTGACCAAACAGCACAAAATTCGTACTTCTTATTTAATGATATATCATGGTTTTTACCCGGTTTAAACCATGATATAAGTCTTTTTTATAGAGTCTTTCTAGTGTTTTGTAGTCCTTTAGAGTCTTTTACAGGTTATAACACGTTTAGAGCATAATTGGAGATATTGGAGCTTTTTGGAACATTCTGGAGCGAAGCAGAGATCCGTGTAGCTGAGACATCAAAATCACCTGAGTATCGATCGATACCCGCGAGGAAACAGAAGGATCGCGACTTATTGAAGAGTTGAAGAATTGCAGAATTGGCCCAGATGACTTTGATATTTACAAGATGGTCCAGAACGTGTTTTAGCTTATAAATTAGGTTTTCAGCCACATGTTTAGGCTATGCTTTGTTTTCTGTAAGCTTTATTTTACTTTGCTTTTAGAGAGACAAGTCTGAATCTCCCTTCGTCCGAGATCATATCTTAAAACCATCTTGTTATTCTTTCTGATTTATTGATGATTTATTCAAACATGTTTATTGTTTCATTCTCCATGTCTGAGTAGATCCACTTTATGTTTAGGGTTTTCTCATAGGGATTTCTTTGAATGCTAGGTTGATTTATTATTAGGATTCACCATATGAATTAGTTCTTCGCCTTAGGTTGTGTTCAAAGCTAATTCTAGATTGACGAATCTGGAACTTAGATCTTAGGATAATTGATTAGGCACGAGAGTGTGATTAATTACCTGATAGAATCTAGGTGAGCAAATTGATTATTCGCAAAGAGATTTGGTTTAATTTATTTGTGAACATATCAAACCTGATCTTTAAAGCTGATTTAGACTTTAGGATTCGCAAAGAGATTTGGAATTCCGAGGATTTAGATTTAGATAGTTTTCGCAACGAGAGTTGGTTAGCTATATTTTAGTGATTTGAGTTCAAGAACCGTGCGTAATCTGAATTATGTTAGTTAATTTAGCTGCATTCATTGATTTCCTGAGAAAACCCTGGGCCTATATTTTCCTCCATTGATTTACAACACTTTTAATTTCGTACCTGTTTTCGTTTACATCATTTGATTTAGCGTATTTTGGATCTATATAATCTATTGTGTGTCTCTTTAAGTCTTTGTGGTTCGACCTCTAGCTATACTACGATTACCGCTTTAGTATCTGTTAGGGTATTAATTTGAGCGTATCATTTAACCAAATGAAATTTGTTTTTTCTTTTAAAATGTTTTCCGACGCAATAAAAACGTTTCTTCAATCAATATTGATAGAAGTTTGTGGGCGTCTACATTTTCACATGTGCATATGAAGACAACTTCTGTCCTAGCTGTTCCAAACACTAAAAACACACGCCAAAGATTTCAATTATAATATAGAACAGTAATCTCAACATGTAATATCAGTTGTGTAATATATAACTATTTACTTTCTGCATTTACACAACAAAATAGTAGATAGAGCTCTTAACTTTTAACAACGGACTGAGATAAAGATGATCACCGATAAATGAATCTGAATGGAGAAACTTGTGATCATACTGCATCGTTGCCACTTTGTTCACCGGTTTTGAGAATGTTGAATTTGCAGAGAGGGCAAGTGGCGTTAATGCGTAGCCATTTGTCTATGCAATCTTCATGGAAATGGTGTCTACATGAAAGTTCTCTCAGCTCTGTTCCATCTTCATAGTCACAGAGACAAATGCAACACTCCTGAAAAGAGGCAAAGATTTCAATTGTTTGTTGACAACGATCTCTAGTTTTGGAAACTGAGTAGGTTTTGGATTGGGATGGGTTTAACTTACAGCTTCATCGCTTGATAGCACACGCCCTGTTGGAGAATCAACACCAAGCTGAGTCATTATCCCTCCATGAGTTTCACGTATCTCGCCATTCACTTTCTCTGAGTTTCTTACCGTGAGAAACTTGAATTTCGGAAGCCTTTCTATCTCCTCATCTGATGCTCCTTCCTGAAACATCAAAAAAAGCATACAGATGAACAACAACTTATGGTCTGGAAAAAAAACAGAAATTAGTCTTGACTTACCCGATCAGCCAAAGCGTACAAAACCGCAATGATGCAAGGCAAACAGCAGCAAACAGCAATACCAATTAGACAAGCGACGGCGACGCAAAGGACTACAAAGATAACATCAAAGGCGAGAAAAGCGACACAGAGCCTGCAGACCAGAGAAATAAAGTATTTGAAACCAGGATTCATCTAAATTGCATAAACAAAGCAGAAGAAGTTGTTGTGTGTACCAGTAGAGTTGGGGCGAGCTTTGAGCGAGTTCCTCAGAATCAGCAGTGACCCAGTAAAACCCAATGATCCACCACACAAAGGAGAAGATTGCATTTGTTGATTCAAGGTGCTTAGCAAGACTACAATGGAGAGGATATGTAGTATGAGAACATCAAGTTGTTGTGAGAATACAGAAAAGGATCAAAGAGAAAACCTTTACTTACCTAGTTCCAGATTCAATCTCAGGATCAACTGTTATACCATAACCATCAGATTCGTCTTCGCTAGATCCTTGATTGGAGCTTAAACCGGAACCCGAATCTTGGTTCGGATGATCATCACCCTGTCGACGGCGTCGGCGATACTCAAAGATCACACACCCAACATGAAACAAGCACTGTAAATTATACCCAATTATCCAGAATCTGAGAGGAACATGAGGATTTTCTTCCGAACTAAACCCTACAACACCAATTGTGACGAACACGAAAGCTAGATTCCAGAGCACATCTAAGACAATAACCGGTTTCGAGTACGCCCACTCACTCTGTCGCTCCTCAATCTGCTCAGCTGCTGTCTCACGGACTCGAACCGATGACTCACGGAGCATCATCCGGCGACTGCTAGCGCGACGGAGAAGCCGCGACGCTGCGCCACGTAGCGGCTGCGAAGAACGGGAGAGAGCACGCCGGTTTCGATTCAGAAGCGGCGAAGAAACATCCGCCGCCGGAGAAGAAGAGAGGGAGGAAGGGATCGGTGGTGGAAACATTTGACGGTGTCGGATTCAAAATGTTGGATTGGATCTTGACGAATGAATAATTGTGTTGAAAATCGCTTGAATATGAATGGGTCGTGGTTGAATTTTATAACATAATGTTTTAGTTTATGTCGGAGGTTCCTTCCATGGGAATGGGTTAGTGAAAATGACAGAGGTCCATTAACGCCTTGATCAAGGATTGGGGAATATTATATTATTTGTCTGTGCCTCAAATTATCAGTTTTGGAAGATCAAATTGTTTAGATTTTAAAGAGGCATTTTTTACGTTTTTCCGTTTTCTGTCTCCTTAACTGTTTTAACAGTTTACTACTTTAACCCCGACACTGCTCGAATGAAGCTTGATGTTCCAGAACATATTGAGAAAGTTCAGTGATGGGTTTATAGCCGCCATAAAAATATATATATATATATATATATATACACGAAATCCGACAAACAACAAAATTTTCAGCTCCTGGACTAAAGCAGACTACTTGTTTTTCATCTTACAAATCCTGTGTGATCGTGCTAGTCATCACCAGAAGCTAATGTGGCTTCAGAGTATAGAGCCACATAAAGCTAAACCATCCAAAATTTTCGTGTCGCGTCTAAATGTTATTACAACCCTACTCATTTCCTTGTGTGCTCGGGGATCAAGCGATGGCGCAACTCAACAGATGCACCAGAGAGTTCTGCAAGAAACCAAATGACAAAACATCAAGAAAATGGGAACAGAAAAACACACATTTTGATGTGTTGATAAAAGAAAAGTAAGTATTTTTTTTTTTTGGTAACCTTGAGTTGTGAAATCAAATAACCGAGGCAGTGCTCTTCCGTTTGGCAAGCATGCTCTTGGGTCTCTTAGACCATCGAAGAACGGATGTGCACATGCTTCAAGCTGAAACCAGAGCAATTAAATGAGTAAGCAGCTATTAAAATGGTAATAACCCAAACGTATATATAGCTCAAGAGAATCAATTGTTAGGTTCACTCTAACCGCTGTGCATCTTAGATTTGGTGAATACTGGAGGAGTCTTGAGGCAAGATCCATGGCTTCTGCAGTTACCTCTCTACGGAATATCTGAAGACAAGCAGATTTTAGATAAAACAGAGAGAGAGAGAGAGAGAGAGAGAGAGTAAAGAGTGAATAGATGTTTGAAAATTCTATACCTTGTGCCATGGCTGATGTTGATCCCGTGGATCACTAAGGGTGTTTAAAGAATGATTAGGAGATGGGAGGTGAGATTTTCGTTAATAGAGCAATTCAACCACATTTAAGACAGGTCGGGAGAAATATGAGTAGGCCGGGGGCCGTGTTTCGTTTTATTGATGAGAGAGAAGTAAACGCTTTAGAATTACGAACTGGTTCCGAAGGACGTCCAGTTCGGCGTTCTAAAGTGTTGTCTTATTACAAAGAGAGAGAGGTCGGGTAACTTGTGGTAGGTGAGAGAGTCAAAATCCCCAGTCCCCCTCATTAATGACATATGAGGGGTATATATAGTCGGGGTCGGCTTCCTGCTCCCCTGAGATCTCGGGCCACGTGTCGTCGGCGGCCTCTTTCGCGGGTAAGGTGGCCTAGGAGGCGTGTCCCGGCTTTCGAGGAGGGAGGTCATGATGAGCTCGGCGTGGCGTGTTGCAGAGCAGTGCACTGTTTTACCAACTCTGCTCCACCTGCTCCTTCCTGCCCTTGTCAGCTCTGTAGGGTTGGTGGGACGTCGGGTCGAAGGCACATCCCTACGTGGGTAGGGTACTGCCTTACCAACTCCCACTCGCCTATTCTTCTGACACTCCCTGCTCTGGCGGGGCATCAGCGCGGGCCCGGGGTACGTTGCTTTCAGGTCGGCTACCGAGCTGCTGAGGACGTTCTTGCAGGTCGGTGACATTAAGTCCGGTGACATTAAGGTCGGCCTTTCCTAAGATGGGCCTAACTAATTGGGGGTGCTACACCCACCTCCAACAATAGGCCCTCCCCCAGTTCGGTATCGCGGGGCGAAGTGAGCGTGCCGAAGTTGATCTAATGTTAGTTCGGCGCATCTTAGGACGGTCTTTCCGGGCTCAACTGTGTTTGCCTTTTCCGAAAAACCCGTAGGAGGTTGGCGCGTGCTCGCCACGTGGGACGACAAAGGACGCTTCGTTTTTCGCGTGGACTGCCCACGCGCGGCGTGTAAAAGACGCTTTGCGTTTATCGAGGCGTCCTTTGCTTTTTGGCGTGGGGAAACGAAGAGACGTCATCATTAGGTTTTTTGGGCAGCCGTGCTTCTTTTGACACGTGTCCAGGCGTCGCTTCACTGTCCCCCTTCCTCTATTTAAACCCTCTTCCTCCTACTGCTAAAACCTTCTGCGCATACTCTTAAGGTAACCTCCCTTCTCCGATTTCCTCCTTCTCTTCCTACTTTCTTCCTGTCTTTTCGATTTCCTCCTCTCCGTGCAATGGCTCCGACGTTAGACGGTATCAGAGTTGAGTCGAGCGAAGAGTCGGCGTCCCGTGGTGGCGGTAACGATTCTACGAGTTCCTCCTCCGGTGATTCCGAACATGCCTCTTCTCCGCGACGAGGGGCAGACAGTGGGGAACAGTTGGCCCCTTCGACTTCGGGGGCCGCCCCGTTGCTCCCGGGGACCCATCTCCGGCCGAAGACGGTGGTTAGATCCTCTGGCGGTCGCGGTGTTGGCCAAGCTGAGGGTGGAACCGGGCGTCTGGGCGACCGTGGTGGCCGTCAGGGCGGCCGTGGAGGCGGAGCTCGAGTGGCCAGGGTGAGGTCCCCCCTGGTCCTCTACGAGCAGGGAGGATCACCGACCTGGAGCACAGCGGAGTCGGTGACCCTCCTGGGGAATCTGTGTGGTTTTTCCGCCGACGTTGAGCTCAGGGTACCCAGGGCGGAGGAGCGCCCGTGGACTCCTCGGCCGGGCTTCGTCTGCTTGTACGAGTCGTTCTTCCAGAAGTGCGGCTTGCGCCTTCCTCTCCCCGAGCTGTTCGTCCAGTATTGCCGGGCGCGGGGCTTGGCCTTCTCGCAGGTCTGCCCGTCCACGGTTGAAACGGGTATGAGCACGTCTCCTACAAATCAATTTGTATCGGGGAGGTTCGGGGATTTTCTGTTAAGATAGAGCCGGTTGCGTTCCGGTCGGCAAATGAGGGGGAGGAGGTGATTTATAGCTGTGCCCGGAGGGCTGCCTACGTACCCCGTATTGGGGATCAAGCCATTCGTAGTTCGTTGCTGAGGCGGGTAGGAGAGAACTGGAGAGCTGAGAGCTAGTCAGGTCGACTGTCAGGTCGGGTCGTCGGTCGACCGTCAGGTCGGGTCGTCGGTCAACCGTCAGGTCGGGTCGTCGGTCGTCGGTCGACTGTTAGGTCGGGTTGTCGGGAGAGCTGGGAGCTCATCAGAGCTGCGGAGAGCTGCGGAGAGCTGCAGAGAGCGGAGAGCTGGGAGAGCTGCGGAGAGCTGGGAGCGCTGCAGAGAGCTGGGGAGAGCTGCAGAGAGCTGGGAGCGCTGCCGAGAGCTGCCCAGAGCTCCTTTTAGAGAGGGAAAGTTATTTAGAGAGAGAGGATCAGAGTTTTTTGTGTGTGTTGATAATGAATACCAAAGGGGGTATTTATAGTGGGAGTTGAGCAGACAGCTCTCCGGTTTTTAGGGACGACGTGATGGTTCGTGAACAGTACCCGTCACGTCGTGAACAGTACCCGTCACGTCGTGAACAGTACCCGTCACGTCGTGAACAGTGCCGAGCAAGTCGTGAACAGTAACCGGCAGGTCGTGAACAGTACGGGCACGTCGTGAACAGTGCGGAGCAGGTCGGGAACAGTAACTGTCAGGTCGTGAACAGTACGGGCACGTCGTGAACAGTGCGGAGTAGGTCAATTAGACCATTGATGATTTTATCCCGCACAAATGGTTGGAGATTTGGCTCTAGTTTTTGTCTCCATTAGATTTATAAGTAACCATAAGTAAAAACTCATTTTCTTCCGAAGAAATTACATACATCTAAACCGTTATTTCCAGTATTTGCTTAGCAAAATCAACACATCCTAAATTCCTAATTTTGCAAAATGAAAACTTGTGCATCAAGAATCCGAGGCATAAACATAATTATTATATAATCATCATTCCTGCAGATAAGTATTTTATACGAGGACTTATATAACAGCAGCAAATTACTCAAAGGGACCAACATAAACTTTCTCAAACGACTTTCTCCTGAACACCAGCTTCTTCGATAAGTTTCATGGTGTTTTGATCTTGGGGCGTGTCGGAAGCAACTGTGTTTGTTGAGAGAAACGAGAATCACATAAGATCAGAAGAGGAAAGTTATGAACTCGGAAAGTAGGTTTGGCGTGAAGAACGAAGAAGAGAGTGTTCTTTTACCTGGTAACATGAGATGATAGAGGTGATGAATCCAAAAGCTCCGGTGACACGAGGAGTGATCTTCTTTGGAGCTAACTGAAGAAGACCAGCTGCTACAACAATGTCCATGGCTGATTTGATCAAAGCCAGAGTCCTCTCGTTCGATTTTTTAAGCTTAGCACGATACTCCTCATCCTGCATTTTACACAATTGACAAACAGGAATTGAGTTTCTAATAAGATTTCCTAGAAACAGAAGATTGAGAGAGAGCTTTTATTTATTTTTATATTTTTGATAAAGGAGAGAACATTACTTGATACTTGTTGCCATTCTTAAGCCCCTTTTCGATCTTCTTCATCGATGAAGAGAGCCTTCCAATCTCACCAATCTAATAACAGTGGAAACCGATAGTAAGCGGCGAAAAACATAAAGAATCATCGGGAAGCAAATATAAGACGGACCTCAACTAAAGTTGTAAAGACAGATGATCCCATCCAGCAGAAAAGCGATATACGCCCAAGTAACTCAGCTCGCTCTTTGTTCTGTGATGAGATAAAATAACAACATTAGCCCAAACATGAAAACTTCAAATAAGCTAGTGGTGCACAGGTTTGATATCTCTCACCTTATATATTCCTGATCTCCCAAGCCAGACAGTTTGATCTAGGAACAAGAATGTAGATAAAAGTGCGTTCTTCGACTGAAAATAACAAACACTCATTAACAAAGGTTGATCTATGATGAAGCAAGGGGGCCAAGAACTCTTTGGTTCTTGAGATTCTTTTCACTAGTGTAGCGTTTTAAGCCACTAGAAAAACCCTCTTAGACAATTTGTCAAACAGTTAGCGTGCACAGTTCACTTATTATGGGTTTTGTAGGAAAATGAAAAGAACTCTGAAGCACCTTTCCAAGTAAAACAAGAGGAAGTGGAGTCCCTTTAGGCATAGGACTGATAAGACCATGTAAGTCATTAACAAACTGCAACACAACATATATCAGTTAAAAAAAGAAAGCGAATAACTAGTCAAAAGGAAAACAAGGAAATCGAAACAGCTAAAAAGGGTTAACCTTGAAAAGACGGAAGACTTTCCTAGCTAAGCTAGTGGATTTGTCAACATTTTGGGCAGTACCAGGTTGTCCAGCGCTCAAGAACTTGGAACCATACTGTATAGCTCTGCATAACTTATCCCTTGCCTCGGCTTTGTTCAGATACATAACCACGAGAGCAAGCTCGGCTCTTGATACATCTAATGTAGTCGACATGTTCTCTCTGATAAATGGCTCGAATATTAGTTTAAGAGACACAGAGAGACCTTTTTTAAAAAGGGAAGCCTAATAAAATTGCTACCATCAAATTTCCAGCCTTTCAATAATCACAACAATTTCGAAACCCAAAAGCGATTAACACACGAGGACGATCAGATAGTACAATCCCAGAAGACACATAGAAAATTGAAACAAAAAGTTACCTTTGAAGACGATCTCTATCAACACCCCCAAGAGATGTGTGAAGAGAGAAAGGATAAACAAAAAAATTAAGAAAAAAAAGGAAAAAGAAAAGAGATTGAGTGCCTCTGTTTTTGGAACGTCAGCTATTGTTTTGTCGTCATCTTCTTTGCCTTGTTGTGATCGGAGATAGGGCTTGTTTGGTCATCTTCGTTCCCCGATAAACTAACAAAACATCGCCGTTGGTCAACGCACTGATCCCTCATTTTCACCCGTCGATTGTGTTGACTCTTTACCAACCAACGATTCTGTGTGTACACCAATGCGTTCTCCCACACTTGATTATAATCTCTCACTCTGCTTGCTGAAGTTGAGACTTGAGAGGAAATCCCGCGCGTCCGAATCACGTGGCACACATTTCAAGGAATGAAATAGTCCACGTGCCATTCTATTAGGTAGTAATTTTTATATATATATGTTGATAATATTATAAGTAACAACATAATTTGTGTTAGTAATGCAATTACAAATATACGAACTTATTATAAGATTTTATAATCGATTTTAATCTTGTTTTTTATATGAATGCAATTGCATATTTAAGGATGTTAAAATAATAATCTGACCATCAATCAACGAATCAAACGATGTCGACACGCTATTTCAGTTTGGAGAAAAGACAAGAACACTAATTCTGCGAAACTTATTCATACGCTGAAAAAGAGAATAGATGAAGCCCATACGAATACATCCGTTTCGACTGCAGAGCTGTTCATGCTGAGGAAAGAACTTAATAAAGCCTACATCGACGAAGAGAAGTATTGGCAGATTAAGAGCCGAAATAAATGGTTACAATATGGAGATCGCAACACCAAATTCTATCACGCTTCGACAAAGAATAGACTGGCTAGAAACCGTATTGTATCTATCCAAGGGCCTGATAATATCGACATTTATGGGAACAGAGCTATTGGTGTAGAAGCTCAGAGATATTTTTCTGAACTCTTTACTACGACAAATACATCAGATTTCCATTCTATCTTAAGTAATTTAGATAGAGTAGTAACTTCGGATATGAACTCATTATTAACCCGAGAGATCACACCAGATGAGGTTCATTCAGCAATGTTCTCAATTGGAGCAAACAGAGCGCCAGGGCCTGATGGTTTTACAGCTCTTCTCTACCAAAAGTATTGGGATACAGTTGGCCCAGCCATAGTTGATGAAGTGCGTAGATTTTTTAACTCTGGAGAAATGCAACCAGAGCTGAATAATACAAACCTATGCCTCATACCTAAGATTGCGACTCCAAAGTGTATGAAGGATTTCAGACCTATTGCATTATGCAACGTCATATATAAGGTCATTTCCAAGATCCTTGTATTTAGACTGAAATCTATTCTTCCGAATCTGGTTTCAGAAAATCAAGTAGCTTTTATTCCCGGAAGATTCATCACTGATAATGCCATTATTGCACACGAGGCTCTCCATTCACTGAAAGTTAGACAACGATGTGCTAAGTCCTTCATGGCAGTTAAAACAGACATTAGTAAAGCATATGATCGTATAGAATGGAACTTTTTAGAAGCGGTAATGCGAAAGAAAGGATTTTCGGAAATTTGGATCAAGTGGATTATGGCTTGCGTTTCTTCAGTGCCCTTCTCGACATTAATCAATGGAAGCCCTTATGGGAATTTCAAAGTTACAAGAGGATTATGACAAGGTGATCCTTTATCTCCTTACTTATTCATTCTATGTGCTGACGTTCTAAGTTCTTTGATGAGAAAAGCTACGACGAATGGTCATATTCAGGCAATCCGACTAAGTAATGGTGGACCGCCAATATCTCATCTGCTATTCGCAGATGATCCTTTGTTTTTTGTAAAGGCTGATTACAAAAATAGTAGGAACCTATTCAAAGTGTTTGAACAATACGGGAGAGCATCAGGGCAAGTGATAAATCTTGACAAATCTTCTATTACTTTTGGAGATAGAGTTTACCAACATACGCGAGATGGTATTCAGAGCATATTACATATACCAAACATTGGAGGTGGGGGAAAATATTTAGGGCTTCAAGAACAGTTTGGAAGAAAGAAAAAAGAAATGTTCCAATATGTCAAAGAGAATGTGCTTCATAAAATTTCAGGCTGGCAAACGAAATTCCTATCACAAGCAGGGAAGGAAACCCTTATCAAATCGGTGGCTTTTGCTATGCCAGTGTACTCAATGAACTGCTTTCAACTACCCAAAGAACTATGCTCTGAAATAGATGGTATGATAGCCAGATACTGGTGTGGATCAACACCGGAAAAACGAAAAATGTCATGTGTCTCCTGGAAGAAACTGACAACATCAAAGAGAGATGGTGGTTTGGGATTCAGAGAATTACATAAATTTAATCAAGCCTTACTTGCGAACCAGGTCTGGAAAATACAAAGAAGACCTAATTGTCTGCTTTATCGTGTATTGAAAGCACGATACTTTCGCGATAGCTATATTCTTGCAGCAAACAGAGGAACAAAACCTTCATATGGATGGCAATCATTACTCTTTGGATGTGAATTATTAAAACAGGGTACCTGTTTTAGTATCGGGAATGGAGAAAATATCAGAATCGGATGTGACGCATGGATCCCAACAACGCCACCACGAACACCGATACTTCGGGAAAATATAGATCCTAATATCTTGGTAAGAGATCTAATTGATTTGGATACAATGCAATGGAATGAAAGCAAGATAGAAGAGATGATTGATGAACAAGATCATTACCTTATTCATAAAATATTCCTTCCAACAAACCCGAAACCAGACAGCTTATTTTGGCAATACACCAATGATGGAAACTACTCAGTCAAATCCGGATATAGACATATTTTAGATATTGACTCAGAGGAGCAACCGCGAGCACCTCTAGCAGATAATCCGGACATTGCAAAAGACATATGGGATTCAGATCTATCTCCAAAAATAAAACATTTCTTATGGAGATTGGCATCACGAGCCATCGGAGTGAATGCCAATCTAAGACATCGGAGAATTAACGTAGATCGATTCTGTGCTCGTTGTTGTGATTATGTGGAAACAAGTGAACACGCCTTTTTCTCATGTCAGTATTCTAAAGAAGTGTGGCGTCTATCGGGGCTGCCATTGCATATCCTTAGTAATACCCAAATTTCTTTGGAAGATAAAATGCGATTTTTATTCTCCTTACATCGAAATCGCTCTATTTCTGATGTAAATCGGAAAATTCCTTTTTGGATACTATGGCGATTATGGAAAAGTCGATGTGATCTTCTATTTAGTCAGAAAAATATATCTGCAATAGAAACTATGAAGCGAGCAAGTGAGGACGCCAAAGAATGGATTGATAATTGTCCTCCTACAGTTGCTAATCATCAAAGACATCATGGAACAAGACAAGAAGAGAGCCGATGGATCAAACCAAATCGTGGTTGGATTAAATGTAATTACGACGCATCCCATCACATAGGTAATCATATCTCGGGTTTAGGATGGATCATCCGAAACAGCAATGGAACTTTCTTAGATTGTGGAATGGCAAAATTTCAAGGAAGAAACACGCCGGAAGAAGCTGAATGTACATCGCTTATTTGGGCAATGCAATCTACGTGGGCTCTCGGATACCGTATAGTGGAATTTGAAGGGGACAATCTAATCATCAATCAACTTATCCGTGGAAGCGATATAAATCTTAAACTCCAACATTATATCGAGACAATCCAACAGTGGAAAAATATGTTTACACAAGTAAAATTTTCCTTTCGACATAGAGAATCTAATTTGTGTGCTGATAAATTGGCTAGATTAGCCATCATTGATACTAATCCATGGTGTTTGTACCATTGTTGCCCATTCTTTATGATTTCTATTGTAAATAACGACTGCGATTTGCAAAATCAATAAAAGTTATTTGTCGAAAAAAAAAAAAAAAAAAAAAAGGATGTTTAAGCGGAGAGAATCTTTCTGCAATTTTTCTCTAAACATGCTTCTCAAATAATAAATAGAGGATTAGGAATATTTCCTATTTTTAGTCGAGGACCCTAACCATCAAATACTCTCGACTCTCTCTTGCTAAAAAAATTTAGTAAAAATCTCCTAAACTAAATTGGTTTTCCTTACACATCCAATTTTTCTAAACCTCCGTCGGGCGTTCTATACACTGTAAGTCAATTTCTTCTGCAGCGTAATCATGATCCACATGTGTATTTGGCCTTGTACATAATATATATATAAAACTTTTGTTTTCATGTTTGACTATTATATAAATCTTATACAAAGACTTATCTGGATCCAATCACATACATCTCTTCATAGGAATTTGCTGATCAACCATAATTCCCTCTGTAAAACTTGTTTTCTTTCACAATCTTTGTTCTTTAGCGAGCGTGATTGTCCATTTTGTAATAGATTAGATTTCGATAAACTAGTTGTGGAAAGAGACTGTGTTGTATTTAGATTCCGATTGATTGGACGAAGTAGCTATGAAAGGAATCGGTTATCTTCGGTTTTGTCTGGTTCTGAAATTCCCTCACAAATCCAAATCCTCAATGATTGATTAATATTCTTGCAATTTTTGCTATCTATTGGAAACCAGAACGGCCCGTGTATTTTTACGGCTAATCAAAAGCCCAATGGGCTTTGACATTGGCCCGATTTAACATAAAACCCGCTCTTCTTTAACCGACAAAACCTTGTCGTTAGGGTTTTACATACTTAATCGTTGTTCACTTGTCTCTGAACTGAATTAAAACAAAACAAAACAAAAACTGCAGTTTTTTTTTTGTTGTTGTAAAGATGGAGCTCAATAAGGATCAGGCAACCATGTCGGAGAATAATAAGCCTCAAGATCCAGATCCCAGATTTTCTTGCGAAGGTTGCAGCGTTTTGCTCGACGTCAACGATGGCGATCGTCTTGTCTTCGCTCGTCTCTCTGGTGGCGCGTGAGTCTTCAGATTAGTTCTCATCCTCAAACTATACTGATTGGATTTGGTTTTGATTTCTATCTCTCTCTTTTCACAGTATATTAAAAATTGGGAATTCGAATTACTCTTTAAAGCCATTGATCGGAGCTCCGTTTGGATCTCTGTTCCAAGTCGAAAGCGGAGAAGAAGGTTCTTTCCTCTCTCGCATCCTACCCGTTAAACAAGGTTTGTCTTTCTCCCATAAACACACAAAAGATCCTGTTTTTTTTGTTTGTAAATTATAATGTTCAGTTTTTGATGTTTGGTTATATAATAGATAGATTGAATTTGGTCTAATTGATGTTTGCTAATCCCAGAGAATAAAAGTAATAATGTTATCGACGATTCGAGAGATAATCGGGAACTTGTCGACAATAACGAAGCCCAAAACCTTACCGGTGAAGAAATTGAAGCTATGCGGAGGTTAGAAGAAGACTTAATTCTCTCTCTGTGTATATATATTGGAAGCTCTAATTGCCTACTTTTTGGGTTTTAATGTGTAGAGAGGGTGCAAAAGGGGATGAAATTATTGAAGCTCTAATTGCAAACAGCAAAACATTTGAAAAGAAGTTTCAGTTGTCTCAGGTACAGTTGATCCCTCTGCTTCTACTTCAAAATTTTAATAGACATATAATTGATTTTCTTGTTTATTCTTTTTTCTCTTAAGGAAAAATATAAGCTTAAGAAGCAGAAGAAATATGCGCCAAAGCTGCTTCTAAGACGGCCTTTTGCTCGAAGGTATTTTTCTTCGGTTTTTTTTTTTTGGTCTCCTTTTGTTTTCAACTTCTTTCGTTTCTCTTATTTTCGGATCTGTTTATGTTTACCAGTATATGTGAGGCTTATTTCAAGAAATACCCAACAAGAATCGGGTAAGTGTACTTGTTTCTTTCTTGAATTGTATTCTGAAGATAAAAAGTCCTTGTTCCCCTCTGTTGGGATTTGAATTCTCTCACTCTTTTCGGTAACAACCGATAGCAGCTACTGCGAAAGATTTGCAATTGGTTTGGTATTGATTGCTATTGTATTTCTTTTTGTTGTCTTGCAGATTCTTACGAGTAGATGCGTTATCTCTTTTGTTAACAATGGCTAATGTCACCGCATACTCGGATGTGCTTGTGGTGGATATGGTTGGTGGCCTTGTCACTGGTGCAGTGGCTGAACGATTAGGAGGTATAGAGCTTTTCTTTAACAACCTCTCTGATTTACCACACGAGCACATTTAGGATTCGCTGTTGATTATTTCTGTAACAATGTGCCGCTATTGTGTGCCTTGTATGTATATTCCTTTTTAACAGGCACTGGTTATGTTTGCAATACATACAAGGGAAATTCTCCTTATCCTGTGGAGATGGTTAGGATGTTCAACTTTAGTGACAAGGTTATAGAGAGGTATGTTCGATTGTCTCTAACTCTTTTTTTTTTTCTCTGTAGTTTGTAAAACATATCTGTAATCGACCCTTTCTGTGTGCAGGATCGTGCAGTCATCTATAAACGAGCTCTCATCAGCCAAAACTGCATCTCCTGAAGAAAACAATCAACAAGAAAGCGTTTATAACGCTGAGATTAATATCAATGCAAGTTGCCAACCGGTACCGTTTCACCCCTGAGTCTTAATTTGAGAACTCTTTTTGTTATAACAGAAGGTTTTATTTGAACAATGCAGGAACCATCTACATCTGATATGGTAGAAGAAATATCTGTGACAGCTGAGGCTAGAGTAGCAGATATTGTTGCCCCAGAGAGCAAAATCATCAAGGCCCCAAAAGCTGGAGCCAAGGCTTCGAAAGAAGCAATAGAAATGTGGCAAGAAAACGGTTTCTCTAGGTAAGTAAGTTAAAACATAAGTGTTTCTATGAATGAAATTTGGTTTTGGCTCATAAATGTCGACACTTGTCTGTTTGATTTGCAGCCTAATCATGGCTGCACAAGACCAAGACCCATGGAGCTTAGCTAAAGATGTATTGCCACTGCTCTCCTGCTCTGCT
This sequence comes from Eutrema japonicum, assembly GCA_030161315.1. Taxonomy (NCBI): domain Eukaryota; kingdom Viridiplantae; phylum Streptophyta; class Magnoliopsida; order Brassicales; family Brassicaceae; genus Eutrema; species Eutrema japonicum. The sequence continues at coordinate 53,330,305 of BSQW01000003.1, read as the reverse complement.
CCTTTTGCAATATATCATCAGTATTTACAGGTATGTCATAAGAAGAAAGCTTTTTTCATTATGTTTGGCAATAATTTTGCATCAGAACAAAATCTCATATGATGAAAATTCACAGCCGCTGGCGACATGTATGCACAACCTTCAGCAGGGGAAGATGGCGATCAATCTGCAAATAACAGAACCGTGGCTACGCGAATATCAGGTCTGATCAAAATTCTCTTTTCTTTTGTTTCCCGATAATTTATCGATCGATAGGTGCCTGATATATTAAAATGCAGGTGCTTCCTTCAAGATCTCATCCTCACATGCAGATGAGTTCTTTTGGAGGCTATGTTCTGAGCGGCATCAGAATCTCTACCACTTGATTCTTGTTTTCAAACCTCATTATTCTTTTCATTTTCAATAACTGAGGTTTGATATTTGATCTTTCCTTTCAAAAGGTCTTTGTATTTGTTTGTTGTTGAGATATAGGGATGAGATTATAGGAAAACTTTTATGTTGATACGCTTTTTTCTTTCAATCTAATCTATAGTTTATTGATTAAAGATCGTTATGATGTATTGAAAATTTGTAAAAAATCGTAGAAAGAAAAAATCTTTATGAAATGCACAAACCCTAAAAGAAAATATCATCTTCATTCTTCTTATCATTACCTTTGGCTCAGTTTCATATAGATTATGAAACATTAAAAATACACAATATATACCACATTATATATATATATATTTTAATAATATAAGATCTGCATCCAACATTCCCTTTCTACTTCCTACTAAAGAAACTTCTCACTTTCCCTTTCTGAATCCTTTCAAGAAGCTTCTTCGAACCAGGAACCTCCAATTCCGACAACTTCTTCAGATAACCAACAGCTCCATACGAAACCATCAGCTTCTTACACTTCCTGCTCGAACAAAGAGCCGCCAAACCCGAAACCGCATACTTCTTCGCCGAATTGCTCGGACTCGGCTCAAGCAACATTACAAGACTCGTCACGCTCTTCTCATCTCTCTTCACTTTTCTGCAATTCCTTGGAACCGTTACAAGACTCGCTATAGCTTGAGCAGCAACCTCTCTAGCTCCACTCGCTTTCGCCTCCAACATTCTTATCAACAAAGGGATACAACCCGATTCACCGATCATTCTCTTAGTCTCATTCGATGTAGCAATCCTGCAAATCGTCGATGCAGCTGCTTGTTGAACTCCGGTTGATCCTGATTTAAGAACATGGACTAAACTTGGGATTATCTTAAAGTAAGTTTCGACAGAAACAGAGCCAACAAGATTCCGAATCGCTGCAACTCCTGATTCTTGAGGAAGAGGTCCGTCTAAGTAAGCGAGCAAAGTTTGAATCCCGTTCTCTGATATAACCGATCTTCGAAGAGTTTCGTTGCTAGAAGTGAGATTTTGAAGACATTCTGCTGCGTATTCTTTAGATCCCAACAGAATTCCGCAGTTAAGTATGTTAATCATCACTTTAACAATTCCTTCTTCCGCTAGATTCATTCTTACTTCAGGGACAGCGGAAATGTTCTTCAAAGTACAAGCGGAAGCGGCTTGAGAAACAGAGTCCCCTGTTTTACAAATCTCGATCAGCGAACTAACACCTCCGTGACCAACAATCGAACGCGATGTCTCTGAAGAAATCGACATTCTTTGCAACGAAATAACAGCTTTATCTTTCGCAACGGGACTTCCGGATTCTAGCAGCCTTATTAATGGAGGCAATGCGTTCTCTGAGACAAGCCAGTTTTCGCATCCGCCTGTTTCTGCTAACGAGCAGATCACAGTCACCGCGTTTTCCCTAACATTAGGCGAAGTGGCAGTCAAAAGCTGCACCAAAGACGCGACATTGGTCCGACCCAAAGCGGTTATAACCGCTTTTTCGTCATCTTTCATTACCTCGACGAGCTGCTCAAGCGCTTTGCGTTTGGACTCCAAGTGACCTATTTGAAGCCGGGCAAGCAATTCTCTAACGCTAAACGTTTCCAAGTCTTGAATCGACGAAGACAAAGGTTGTGTAACTTCACCGAGAACGCCTGTCTTCATTAGCAATCCACAATCTTTTAAGCTAAGATCGATTTTTGCGGATAGAGAATCAAGATCACTCTGCATCTTCAATTTCCCTTCTTGCTTCTCCTTTGTACATACAATTGCGAGCACGATGGCTTCTTTCAAAGTTCCTAAGACCGCTTGAAGTTGCTCTTTGCAGAGAGTGTGTTTAGAGAAGCAAGGATGGCTAGACAAATCCGATAAACATGTGGGAATCTTTTCTAATCTTGAAATTATCACTCTCCATCTGCTTGAGAAACCTTTTACTGTTCTTGCTTTGTCCAAAGCAATCGGGACAAGCTCTTGTGCCTGTAATAACAAATCTTCAACTGTTGGATCAACCAGAGTTTCGTTTCCGGTTTTCTCCTCCACCATGATCACACACAATCCTTGAGCTCTGTTTCACTGAATTGCACAGAAGAAGGATACAAACAAAATTAGCGAGTTACAGAAAAAGAAAAATCCAGAAACGATCAAATATGCCTTGATGAGATACACTGGCAAAGAATTGATCTTTAATTTTTGTAATAGAAAAATGAAAAAGTGGGGAACGAAATGTAATGAAAGGACACGGATTTAACACAAAGTTGGTAGATTTGTTTTAAATAAGGACACGGATTTAAGAAAACAAAAAGGAAGAAGCCATCAAAAGAGTTTTGAGAATCTTGAAATGATCACAGAAAAGCTTTCAATATTTGCTGCCAGACAAAATTTAACAAGTCATTTTCCCTTTTCCTTTACTTCGTCGGTGTGAACATTAATTGCTATAAAAGCTAATGATAAGATAATAGAAGCATCATCTATTATATTAAATGAAAGGCTTAAACAGTCCTGGAAGATCAAGAGAAAAAAAGACAAGAATACCCTTCTGAAGAACAATGCTTGAGAGAGCTTCAAACACAGATCAAAACCAAAGATTGATGCTTAAGCTGGTTTAGAGGAAAAGCAATAAAAACTTTGTTTCAAAGAGAAGATGTATGAGTCTCTTTCAACAAATCGTGTGCTTTAAAAATGTTATTAGAGTTCGAACCGAACTCCACTAACACTACACATAAGTTTGGTGACAATTCCACAACTTGTCTTTACTGCAAGAAAAGAAAGAAAAACAAAAACTTATTCCTTAAAGCTTGTGTATGCAAGAGAATGAGAATCAAACAGAACAGGAAGGGAACAAAAAAAATTAAAACTCAGAACAATTATCTTTGAGATTAAAAACGATCTATACCAAGAGAAGAAAACAATTACCTTTGAGATTGGAAAGAAAGATCTACGCTTCAGCTTCTGGGTTCGCTGTCCGAACCAAAGAAACTGTGTAACGAATGTGTTGCAGAACTTTGAATTTCGAAACTGAATCAAAACAAAAAGTAGAAACCTTTCCTTCTCGAAATTTTCAAGCTATAGCGAGTCTTCAGAGACTCTCTCTCACATACAGAAGGAGTTGTGTGTCAGAGTCGTTTAGTCAGCTTTAGATTTGTTCCGTCAGAACCGTAACGCACGGTTTTTTTTATCGTATCGAGAGAAATTTCAAAATTCGGTGATCAAACGGCTCTAGTTTCATCTTGGGGAACCTAATCGAACGGTTAGGATACGATTGAAATTTGAAATGGCTTTGTGATTAACTAGCGTGGACAAGTATCTGGTCTTCTCAGGAGCGTCACGTGTGCCCAAGTATAGAAAAGTCGATAACATTGCCCCTTGTGAGTTCGTTAAATTAACGAAAACGCCATCGACTTTTGAGGCCCAGAAAGGAGAAAGTGTCGAGGGGACCGAGGCGCGTGGGGCTTGTGGACCTAATTTACGTGCACGAAACGGCACGCACTTGTCTGCTGCTAATGCTGTTGAGAGCGTCGGCTTTTGTGATTAATTAAATTTATCATTAAGGTCATTCTTTATGAGCTGATTGATGATCATCAGCCAAATTTTAATCAATTTTAAGGTAAAATTAACACGATCGAAATAATTATCTCTAGTCACACATTTCACTATGATAGTTTTCTGATATAAAACTCAAAACATGTTTCAGCAACTCCACATGTTTCAGTCATAAAATTATTATTAGTTTTTAACTACTATTATCACCGGTTTTTTTTTTGTGTGGATACTTGCACACATTATGCAACAGTTGAATTGCCTCACGAATAATTTATATCCTTACAAAAAAACGGTTTGGCTTCAGGGTCGAAGAGGAGAATAAGAAAGTAAAAAATCTTACTTCCACAACTTGTATTAGCAAGCATGAACATTTCATTTTTTTCATTTGTTTTTTAGATGGAAACAACCTGAAACATAATGTTGGTGTATAAGATCTACCATCGTAACTCGTAAGTGAAGCTTAATCCGAGATTTTCTCTAGTTATCGGAGACAAGGGTGGGAAGATGCGTGTCTGGAGCTTAGGTGGGCAGCAAAGTGTAGACATTTTCGTTTGGAGATCAAATCTTTAATTTCTTTTCACATGTGATAATTCCAAAAAAAAATTAGTTTAAACAGCGTTTTTTAACATCCGTTCGACGAAATAACGGGGCTGATGGAACCAGTGTTAAACCTACGAATTTTAAAAGTTGAAATATTAAAATAGGTGCAATAGTTAGTCTATGTAATTTTCTGGGTGTCAAAATAATTTGTGTATTTTTCAAGTGTTTTCCTTGATATATTTGTACATTAATAGTATGTATGTGTATTGATGTTGGACTCTAGACCACAAAGTCATAACCGATTTCATTTATAACAGATCGGCGGGTTACATTTCTTTTGAGTTGCCTCTAGAAAGAGAAGAAGAAAAAAAACTCATTGATAGAGGAACAAACTTAGGCTTAAATTCAAGCCCAAGAACTCAAGACATCAACAAATAAAAGGTTTACTAGCTCAAAAATCGTCCAAATTCATTAAAAATAAATTAAGAAAGAGGAAACACTAAAGGAAAAGATGTGGCTGAGAGAGTGGAGTCATCTTCTTCACTGAATGAGCGTCTTTTTCCTGAAAGAGCATCCTTCATTGAGCCTTGCCTTTCCTCCTGTGGGTTGGCACAACACCGTCTGGCACTTTCCACACAACACAACGGTCTGTGAGTGGCTGAACACCGTCGTGCTGCAAAATTCCACACACCAAAACCCAAACCCTTTCATAAATTATCGAGCAACACATGGATGGTTTCAAGATAAAGAGTTCCAAGGTTAAGGATATTACATGTTACATCAACCATATAACATACAAAAAAATATATATATCGATTAAGCACCCAAAATAAATTTATTACTCGTAATAAACTAAAAAAAAAGAGTGAACAGATTTGGATAGATAATCTATATTCTACAATCGGATGATTTGCAGCAAAAAGTTTTCTACTTTCAACAAAAGAACTAAGATTAATTTTGCCCATTATATAAACTAAAAAAAAAGAAAACATTTCGAACAATCTTTTAAATGCAATATTTGCTCACACAAATCGCAACTTTTCAGTCGAAAGGTCGTCTCTTTCTCTCTTTTGTACTGTGGGTAACGCTCACTCAAACGATACACGCTCTATCTCTTTAGGCCTCGCCGGGAAGTTATGCAGAACATCCACGGAGATGACGATGACGACTTCCAGATCCCTCCTTCCACCACTCAGCTTTCTATTCGAAAACCCCTTCAGCCAACCAACGCTAACATCTCTCACCGCCCTCCCAAGAAGAAGCCCAGACTAAGCCGTAATCCGGGAAAGGAGAATGTGGCTCCGCCTCCTGAATTTAGCTCCGACCCAGATTTTGCGTCTGGGAATTATGCGCTGACGGCGGATCTCCTGTGCTCGTCTTCTTCTCCAGACTGTAGCTTATTAGACTGTATTCCATCGAGTGTTGATTGTTCAGCAGGAGATGTAGGTGAGCCTATTTGTTCTCTCGCGGTGAAAACAGAAGACGAGCATGTTTTGGTTGGTAAAAAGGAGAGGGATGACTGTTTCAAGGCGAATCGTGAGGGTTATTTGTGCAGTTCGATGGAGGCTAGGTTACTGAAGTCGAATATTCGTCTCAGGTTAGATGGTGAGGATGAAGGGTTTGTTGAGTCCGACACTGAGCTCGACGTGTTGATAAAGCTTTGCTCTGAGGGTAACAGTGGAGAGTGTAGTTTAGGCAAGGATGATTTGATTCAATGCCCGCTGTGCTCAATGGATATCTCAGATTTGAGTGAGGAACTGAGGCAAGTTCACAGCAATATGTGTCTTGACAAGTCACATAATCAGGCTCCTGAGAAAGTAAGCTTCTTTGTTATCTGATGACTTTTTTCGGTTCGCTTTCTGTAGGGATTTAGTTCAATATTACTCTTCGTCTTGTTATAGGACACCCCGAAGAAATGCGATAATTCCTCTTCGTTTATTGAAGAATCTGTTGATGATCCAGTTCGGCATCCACAGCTAGATAATGATCTCTCTCCGGTGCTTAAATGGCTTAGGAGTCTTGGTTTAGCTAAATATGAAGATGTTTTCCTCCGCGAAGAGATCGACTGGGATACCCTTCAGTCACTCACTGAGGAGGTAATGGAATACCTTAATTTTCATGGAACAAAAGCTTGATCAGTATCTTCACCAAAACAGTATTTTTATTTATTTATGTGCATAGCTTACTTGTTTACAAAAACAAACGGGAATTAGAATTGACGAGGTTAAAGTTCCACAGGATCTCCTGAGCATAGGTATCACGTCACTTGGTCCCAGAAAGAAGATAGTGAATGCACTTAGCACACTTAGAGAAGAAGCCTGTGCATCTTCAGCTGAAGGACAGGCACAGTCTCTTAGTAGCCATGTTACAGAGAGACAGAGAGAGAAGTCAACCAATCGTAAGGCAAGTGAGCCCAAAAAAACAACTGCCAACAAGTTGATTACAGAATTTTTCCCTGGTCAGGCTACCGATAACATGAAGATCCGGAAGCCCCCTAAAGAACCTGCCACAGAGAAGAGTCCATCAGATTCTGTCTGTAGACGTACTGTGAGAAGAAATGGCAACAATGGAAAATCTAAAGTCATTCCACATTGGAATTGCATTCCGGGGACACCTTTTCGAGTGGTAATTCTCCGTTACAAGCCAGACCATGGTTTCACTTCTTTGTTCAAGTTAGAACTCATAAATGCAACCTTGTTACATATTTCTCCTTCCCATTCAATGTAAATATGCACAGGAACTTATACTCTAAATTTTCTGCGGAGTGCTGAATATTTATGTTTGGTGACTTTTATGTTTAATATATGTATGCAGGACGCATTCAAGTACCTCACACGCGATTGTTGCCATTGGTTTCTTACACACTTTTATCTCGATCGTAAGTAGTCTAGTGTTTACCTAATTATATATTTATACTACACAGAAGAATCCGCACACCATGGAAACAGTGCTTAAAGTCTCTGGATCCTCATTTACAGATTATCAAGGTCTGACAAAGTCATTTAGTCATGGGAAGATATACTGTTCCCTAGTTACTGCAAAGTTGGTAAATATGAAGATTGGAATCCCTTGGGAGAGACTGCAAGTCCTGCACCTTGGCCAGAAAGTTAATATTGCGGGCATTGATGTGACATGCTTTGATGCAAACCACTGCCCGGGATCCATCATGATACTCTTCGAACCAGCCAACGGTAAGGTGCGTTCTTAAATTAGACATTTCCAGGGTGTATTCATCAACATGTGTAGAACTTTCCAGTCACAAAATAATTGTCCCTGGACTCTGTTGATTTGTATAGACTGTTCTACATACGGGTGATTTCCGGTATAGTGAAGAGATGTCAAACTGGCTGATGGGTTCGCATATCAGCTCTCTTATCCTTGATACTACATACTGTAACCCCCAGGTTAGTCATGCATCAATATTATATCGTATTGTATCATTAAGAAAGCAATAAGTTTTTCAATTAACATTCATCCGGTTTATATTAATATTTGAAATCCATTTTTGCCTCAAGTTTCTCTGCATGATTCCTCTCCTTTAACGATTCCTTCATTTTAGATTTACAGTGAACAAAAAAGCAGCTTAGAGTCCTATTACCATTTTTACTCCTCCCGGAGAGGGAAAGAGAACTTCCTATGATTGTATTGATACGAATGCCATCATTTGTTGCAGTATGACTTTCCAAAGCAAGAGGCGGTAATACAGTTTGTTGTTGAGGCTATTCAAGCAGAAGCCTTTAATCCCAAGACCCTTTTCTTAATAGGAAGTTACACCATCGGTAATATGTTCTCTCTTCTTTTCTGAATCGATATATCATGTTGAGACCGGGTTATTCATGTGTTGAAATTCTTTCATTTCTGCTCTTTTGAAAGGAAAGGAGAGGCTGTTCTTGGAAGTTGCACGTGTGCTACGTGAAAAGATCTACATCAACCCTGCAAAACTAAAACTCCTCGAATGCTTGGGATTCTCGAAGGAAGATATGCAGTGGTTTACAGTGAAGGAAGAGGAGAGCCACATTCACGTTGTGCCCTTGTGGACACTTGCCAGTTTCAAACGGCTGAAGCATATAGCTAACCGATACACAGTAAGAAACGCATCCATTCAGTTTGACTGTCAAAGAAAAACCAAAAAAACTGTGTTTCCTTTTTTTTTTTCCCTGCTGATTTCTTTAGAAGATGAGTTCTTATGCAATTTTCTGTCCTGCAGAACCGATACAGCCTTATCGTTGCATTCTCTCCTACTGGCTGGACATCTGGTAAAACCAAAAAGAAGTCTCCAGGAAGAAGGTTACAACAGGGTACAATAATAAGGTAATTGATTCGCTGTCTTCAAGCCCTGTGGTGGATTGAGCTCAAAATCATGAGAATCTTAATATATCTTTCAGGTACGAGGTTCCTTACAGTGAGCATAGCAGCTTCACAGAGCTGAAAGAGTTTGTGCAACAAGTGTCGCCTGAAGTTATCATACCGAGTGTTAACAACGATGGACCTGACTCTGCAGCTGCAATGGTGTCTATGTTGGTTACTTGATCTCTGTTTTACATTTTCGATTAAGCTGATTGGCTGCTCAAGTTTGCAACAAAAGGCAAGCCTTCTTGGCTACCAATTTGTGCAGAGAGTGTCAAAGATCGACGAAGGAAATAGATAGTATTATGTTGTAATCAAATGTAGCAATGTAACCACATAATTATGTATTGTTTAACCTACAAACTCCGAAGAATTGCTGTCATGAAATGTTTTCGTTATAACAACTTCTTTGGTCTGATTTCTTCAGAAGAAGTAATATTAGTAGATCACCAGACTTCGAATTTAACTCTATAAAATTTCCAGAGATTAACAAATATATCAGCTTTCATTCATAAGAAGAACACTCAAAATACCAAGATAGATGCAAGCTAAACTTCGAACAATAGATGTTCCGTAACTCACGACCAGGCTCGTGGAATTGTTGACTTTGTAGCGGTTCAACGAAATGTAAGCAGATATACAGATTTGGATAAATATCTGTTCAGAGAGTATGTGAAGAAAGATTTGGATAAATAAGATAAATCTAGTTAAAGAGTAACCTTAGGTTCAGCAGTTGCCAAACACAAAGGCGAGTCTGTTTCAAATCCTACACAAGATGACAAAGAACATAGACAGTAAAAAGGGCGATGATCATCTCTGATCATCTCCTCACCGATGTGTTCGTTCTTTATCCACCATGCAAGGTCGAAATGAAAACTATAACATCTTTTTCTTCGATAGTTGTATCGAGCTGACCACTTAGCTCCCAATCACAGTCATTCACTAGCACAAGAACTCCAGGTCTCCTGCACAACAATTCATGAACATTTCAGGGCCTCTCTTTGATCAGATTTAACCTTAAATTTATAGCTGATAAAGAAGAAAGGCATACTTACACAGTATCTCCCTTCATGAACATTTCAGGCCTCTCTTTGATCAGATTTGTACGAACCCAAGAAAGCAAATGCTTCATTGTTAACTGATTTAGGTGTAAAAACAGTTGTTCTGAGTATGCTTTAGATAATTATAATGACCCCAAAACCTTAAGAATTGAAGCTTACATCATCTGCTCCATTAGGCAAATCGACGTTTACTTTATGGATCTTTTCAGAATCACAGAGTAGCTCTAAACCACCCCTACAGATCGCATGAAAGTTTAATCAGTGAACAAGAACTAAACACATATATTCATCCTTCATCTTCTTCGATTTCAGCACTAAACTAAATGAAAAGTTAAAGTGAAGCAAAAACGTCGTTGCATCACCCAGAGTTCGGAAAATTCGAAATAGATTCACAGAGAAAGGGATAATCGCACCCGAATTCAAGAGTTAATTGCATCGTCGTTGATGTTGATCACAAACCCCAGCTCTTCTAGGGTTTTCTCTTTCGGCTTCGTCGTCACTGCGCAAGAAAACGTTGAATCACCAACGTTGTTCTGGTTTAGGACATGTTGGGCTCTTTAATTGGGCCTAAAATATAGTACTAGATAAGGCCTATTACTTTTCCCGATGAATAATAATCCACACGTTAAAAATGACTCATCTAATCGCAACCGCTGATTTTACGAACTGTGCATATTGACGGACAAGATTGGGTCCTAGTTTTCACTACAAAATAGATGGACGCTTGCTTAATAACATACATACCCAGCAACCGAAAAATGAAGAACGAAAAATTCTGAGATTTAACGTGAATGGGATATTCTTGTTTCCGAATTTCTTCTGTGAAATAGAAATTCTGTTTCTTTCCAGAGAAAACAAAAAACCCTTCAATTTTCCAGTTTCTGAAGCTCCATGGAAGCTTATAAGCAATGGGTTTGGAGAAATAGAGAGTATGTACATTCCTTAGGATCTCTTGCCAACGTAAGATTGATTCCTCTTCTGCTTAATCCCTGTTTTTGATTCTCTGTCTATTAGGGTTTATTTTCGTTTTTTTGTTGAATTTTTGATTGAGTAGTAGACAGTGCAATTTGAGATCGAATCGTTTGTTTATTGAGTTTAAGAAAAGTTGAAACCCTTTCGAAATCTCAATACTGGAATCAGTTCGTGGATTTGATGCGATTGTGATCTTAACCCGCTTGCCGAAATCTTGGGAGGTTTTGGAATTGTGAATTTCATTCATTCTATATTATAACTCGTCAGGGATCAAAAATTTGTTCTCAGTATATGGAGTGTGATTATTTGGTTGCAGGGATTGACATGGCTGCTTCCTGAGAAGTTTTCTGCTTCAGAGATTGGACCAGAAGCAGGTTTTGTGAAACTTTGGTAACATTTTACTGCTTTCAATCTTTGAAAAAAAACTACTTCTTTTGTCCCTCTTTAGCTCCTAAAGTCTCCTATACTCGTTTTATCGGTTCTCAAATCTCATACTTCCTCACATGTTTACCGTCCTCAGTTTTTGATAAATTCATTAATACCTTTGACTTTGAAAGAATGTTTTTTTTCTTAATCTCTCTCGTGCTTTTGAATCCAGAATTTTGATTAAAGTTTCTGTAATCTACTCTGTAGTAACGGCTTTTCTGGGCATATTCACAACTATCAATGAACACATAATTGAAAATGCTCCAACAACCCGTGGTCATGTTGGATCTCCCGGGACTGATCCATCCCTTTCTTATCCGCTACTCATCGCCATCCTAAAGGACTTGGAAACCGTTGTGGAAGTGGCGGCTGAACACTTCTATGGGGACAAAAAATGGAACTACATTATTGGCACTGAAGCTATGAAGTAAGTTTGCTTTTTTCTGATCACTTGGATCGATACAACATACTTAGTCTGCTTTTTGATATCCGGAAATTGTTAAATTTTCAGGGCTCTCATTAGGTTAGCCTTGTTTCGGAATAGCGGATATAAGATGCTTCTTCAAGGTGGGGAAACACCTAATGATGAGAAAGATTCTAACCAATCGGAGTTGCAAAATAGAGCTGGTAATTCAGATAGGAATCACGGACCTCATAGTTTTGGAAACCAAAATCATCATAATCCATGGAACATGGAAGGACGGGCGATGTCAGCATTAAGTTCATTTGGTCAGAATGCAAGAACAAGAACAAGAACAACATCTTATAACTCGGGTTGGTCTCGAAGGATTCAACATCAGCAAGCAGTTATAGAGCCTGCAATGATCAAGGAGAGGCGAACAACGCTTTCCGAGCTATTATCTGAGAAGGGTGTTAAGGGAGCGTTATTTGTAATGGGTGAGGTCCTGTTCATAACAAGACCGCTCATCTACGTTCTTTTCATCAAAAGATATGGAATCCGGTCTTGGATTCCTTGGGCTATATCGCTTTCCGTGGATACACTGGGAATGGGGATTCTTGCAAATTTAAAGTTGTGGGGAGAGAAGAGCAAGCAAATCCATTTCTCTCAACCTGAAAGGGACGAGGTTAGACATTTCTAGGACATCAATTGCATTAACGTTGAACCAGTTTAACTGAAATTCCTTGTTTTCGATTCAGCTTAGGAGACGGAAGCTGCTATGGGCATTGTACCTAATGAGAGATCCTTTCTTCACCAAGTACACAAGGTGAGTGGGGGTGTCTAATCCGGTTTTCTGTTTAGAAACCCAAGGAAAGTTAATATGCATTTGAGATTTTTCTGTTGCTTCGGTATGTTCTGATATGGAAGAAAAAAAAACGAATTGGACATCCCTAAGTTTAGGTGTATAGCTTATGCTACTATCTCTGTTAATAATACACTGATATGCTTGTATGACGATTGCAGGCAGAAGCTGGAAAGCTCTCAGAAGACGGTGGAACCGGTTCCATTGATCGGTTTCCTAACAGGTTTGCTTTAAGATGTCATTACACTCACAAGATATCTTTGATCATCGATTCCTCGTGTTTTCTTGCATTTACCGACTTCCGTTCGATCTGTCATTATTGCAGAGAAAATTGTGGAGCTTTTGGTGGGAGCTCAGTCACGGTACACTTACATATCGGGGTCGTGAGTTTTAAGCGTTATAGATCTTGGAAGACTCTTGCAGATTCGTAGGGAATGTTTCAGACTTTGTAAGAAATTGCGTTTTACTGCAATTAGGACAAAGTTACAGACATTTGTTAATTTTGATGATGAGCTGTTTATGTCTAAAGAATGGACCCATACAATAAATAAAACAAGCATCAGCGGTTGGAAGTGGAACATCAAAACTTTGAAAGGTTAATATGTTCTTTGTTAATAGAGAGATTTGCAGGATGATGAAATTGTTCAACATATATAGATTTGGTTGTAAAATTGTGTAAATCGGAAACCTCAAAATTGTATTATTTACGTCAGTTCAGGCTGACATAATTTATGCTGACGTGATGATATGCTTTTATTATATATGGTAAGCAAAAGTTGGTGGGCAGCCAAAATGACGATATTATCCTAATGTGGTGGACCCGAATCCGTTTCCGAGAAATGTGAAGCCCGCTGTGTTTAAAGCGCGAAAAATATTACCGGCTAAACCGGTATTATGTCTGTATTCGAGTCGGGTTTAATACTGATCCGATCAGATCCGTTCGTTTATAATCAAAGTGTGCAGAGAGAGAGAGAGAGAGAGAGTGGTGGGGTCCAATAGTTGGGCCTTTCTCTCAACATTGTGTGGTGTGAGCGGCACTGGAGAGTAGGGTCCATTCAGGCCCACTTCAACCCGTTTTCGTTTTGTAGCCTTTTCTTTTCTTGTGGTGGTAGGCCCGCTTTCTGTTCACATGTTTGGTAGTGCCGGTTCCGGGTTTCAATAGTATATTTTTATATTAGATGAATCAAATTGAAAGTGAAACTAGTTAGATATGGTTACTGTTCTAACTCTTGTTTTTCTATCATCATATTACTATTTTTATTTTTCGGTTTTAGTTATTCATATATGCAAAAGGTAAACCAATTAAATTCGTCGAACTGAGAATTAAACTGATTGGTGTTATGATATCCGGATTGGACATTGTCCAAATAACAAGTATGGATTAACCGGTTTAGTCCAAGGACGATAGGATTTTGGAATCCAGGAAAGGATTATTCCCGAGACACTAATTAGCTTTTTGGTGGCGCAGCCTTGTGACCTACATAAATGGGGTCCAACCCCCCTTGGTATGGGCGTTTAGCTTTTTATATAAATAAATCTTTATTTTCCTACCCAATCAAAATTATTCAAATCTTTTCAATGGTTAAAGGAAAAATAAACATGACGGCTTACAAATTAAAATTTGGGATGGAAAAAGTTATGACAAGCGAGGGAATTTATTTATTTTGGGATTGTAGTTTGGTTGTGATGTAGTTTGGCTTCGGTTTCGAATTAAAACTTTCATTCTGTAAGATCGAACTTTCATCAACAAACATAAGGTTTGTTCGTTTGTCGGCCGTATATGGCTGCAGTTGATGTATGTGGCTAGACACTGTGGTTAGATGTTGTCATTGCTGTTCGTTTGTCAGTCATGTGATTGGTTGATGTTCGTTTGGCAGTCACGTGATTAGTTGATGCAACTGATTGCAACGCAACGTTGAATTCACCGTCTAAAAATTTTGAATGCAGATCGCAGCGTTCAGTCGCAGCCACAGAACATTACATCTTATAAACAAACACCGTTTAGCCGCAACCTCCAATAGCACGCAAATGAACATATCCATAATAACCAATTTTAGGGAGAAATCTTGCATTACGTTGCAAATACTCAATAATTGCTTCTCTTCTCTAAAGATAAACCGTAAAAAAGCTTTTTTATAAAAAGGAAATAAAGTTTTCTGGACCCCACTGAACTGATGGTCCAATAGAAGATGGAACCATAGGAGGGGATCGATCCACGTGGTAGAATCCTAATGGCTCTCAAAAGCTCATCCAGTATATCAAGAACCGTTGATTTTTCCGGATCAAAAAGCGTCAGTATTCTCTCATTTCTCACTGTCTTCTTGCTATATATACATATATAGTTGCTATATATACATATATAGACAAGTCACTTAGTATCTCCCTCGACGTGTAACGCCGTTAAAACGATTCTTTTCCAGAGTATCCGCTTCTCTGTTTCGCTTTTACATCTGAATTCGTCGTCATCTCCACCGTCCGTTTTCTTCCAGCTATATTTGAATGACGACGATTAAGAAGCAAGAAGTTAGAGGCAAAGATGAACGCATAAGAGCCGTTGATCTAGCCGTTGATCTAAGCATCATCAACGGCGTCAGAAACGTGGAAACTTCTAAACCTTTTGAAGTGAATCCCACACTGAGTCTCGAGCCTAAGGCGGAACCGTCGTTAGAGGCGGCGACGCAGCAGGTTCCGTCGATTTCAATGTCTTTAGCTCCACCGTCGTCGATGGGACCGCCATTGAAGAGAGCTTCGACTAAAGACCGTCACACCAAGGTTGAAGGAAGAGGGAGGAGGATACGGATGCCTGCCACGTGTGCGGCTAGGATATTTCAGTTGACTCGAGAGCTAGGTCACAAATCCGACGGCGAGACGATTCGGTGGTTGTTGGAGAACGCCGAGCCGGCGATTATCGCCGCCACGGGTACGGGAACGGTTCCCGTCATCGCTATGTCTGTTAACGGAACCCTAAAAATCCCAACCACCACGAACGCTGATTCCGATTTGGGGGAGAACCCGGCGAAGAAGAGACGCAAACGACCTTCTAACAGTGAGTATATAGACATAAACGACGCAGTTTCGGTTTGCTCCGGTTTAGCTCCCATCTCCACGGCAACAATCCAGCCTCTGCAAGCTCCGGCATCCACCGTGGCTCAACAAACTCTGCCGCAAGGGATGATTCCGATGTGGGCGATTCCTTCGAACGCAGTGATTCCGGGGGTAGGAGCTTTCTTCTTGGTTCCACACGTGGGTGGTCCATCGAATCAACCACAGATGCTAGCTTTTCCAGCTGCCGCTTCGCCGTCGTCATACATCGCCGCCGTCCAACAGGCTTCCTCGATGGCTAGGCATCCACCTCTTCAAGTTGTTACGAGCAACGGCGTGATAACCGGTTCGAAGCCATCGAATACGACGTCGGTTATGGCTCCGAGCTCGAGCTCCGATGTAAGAAGCGGAGGTACAAGTGCGACGACGCACATGCTGAGAGACTTCTCGCTGGAGATTTACGAGAAACAGGAGCTTCACCAGTTCATGACCACCACAACACGGTCATCGAACCACTGAACGGCGTATTAGGTTAGTGATCACCGGAGGAGGAAAAGGGCACGTGGGCACGTGAGGAGAGGAGTAAAGGCGCGCACGTGTTAAGTGGGGCTAGAATTTAGGCAGATGTGGGGTCCACTTCGTTGGTGGGTCAACATGCACCAAAAAACGAAAAAGGGCTCTGGCGAGTGGGAGAAAGAGGGAGGGGCCACACAGACACAGCTCCCACCTTACGCATAGCTTCCGAGGCGGCCAGGTTGGGTGAGGTCCCCATTTCGGTAGGGTTACTGTGGTCCGTGCCAGTGGGACCCTTTTAAGCATAATTTCGAAACGTTTCTTTTCTTTTTTCTTTTTGGACTTGGTCTTCACTTTTTGGATTTTGTTTTTCGGTTTGTAAAATACAAAATTTGCCACAAAAAGATTTACTGATAATAATAATCCGAAGTTCATGGTCCACCCAACAACAATTGTGATATTGATGTTTTAATTTTTATCTAACTCTAATGATTTTTTTCCCTAAAATTGTCATAGCAATGATAATTCCTTTTTTTAATATAAGAAGTTGTTAAAAAGCATTTACTTTATTGTTCCTTTTGATTTTGGTAAAGTCTAGTAGTCCGTGTATGATATGCTTTCCTTGGCGGGGCCTAGTAGCTTGCTTGTACTACTAATACGGCTTCGTTTCGTGGGGCCTTTAACACTCATGAACAGGCTGGCGTGGGCTCTACATCTTATCCATCAGATCTCTACCGTTCATTCTATCATCTCCTCCTAACCGTTCATTCTATTTCCTTTTTCTTTCAACTTTCAATGGTAGATATTTTCTTTTGCTCACGTCTCTAAAATATATAATATATTTTTATTAATGTCTGATATGAAGGTAGTATTTTTTTTTTAATGTCCTGATATAGATTTTGACAAAGTATCTGGAATAAAAAAATTGAACCGAATTAGAAGGTATCGACATAAACTAAATATTTATAAATATCCAAATGGTTTCTTTTATAAAATATTCCAAATATCTGAATCGAACCAGAATCGAACTGAAACCCGAACGAGTATCCGAAATATTCGAAATACAATTATGTATTATTCGTTTTGAAATAACCAAAATACTAAAAATTACAATAATAAACCGAATATATTAGTTATGTTTAGACCGAAATAACCAAAATATTCGAAATATTTGAAAATCTTTAGTTATATTTGTCAAAATTATTTAACTTTTGAAAATTTTATTTAAATAAAACAATTTTTTTTTTTGAAAATTAGAATAAATTTTGGATACCCGAAACTCAATTTAAACCCGGACGGAACCGAACCGAATTTGATCCGAAAAAAAAAAAAATATTCGAATAAGTTCTAAAATTCTAAAAATTTAGATACCCGAAATTCAAAAGAATCGACCCAAACCTGAAGGGATACTTGAATGATCAGTCCTAGTCTGATATGAAGGTAGTAATTTTTAACCGTTCATTAGATAAATTTATTAATGTCTGATATGAAGGTAGTAATTAAAATATATATATATATATATATATAACACAGACACGTGGTAAAGGAATTATTGGAGGCCCAAATCAACTTGGTGGATTGGAAAAAAAGTTCCAGAAGAGTTGGCTATAAGAGGCCACGTGGACTTGACATGACATGACATGCCGCTCTCTTCTTTTGTTGTGGACCTCTTCTTTTTTATTTTGTTGGCTTAGCCTATAAATTATAAAATGTTCATGCATAAGATAAAAATATATGAAAGTAAATCGGCGTAAATTATAAAATGTAAATCAAACAATATGAAAACCTATGCTTTATTGCTTGCTTGACATCAAAGAATTAAGCCCAAAGAAAGAAAAGTATGTGCGTACATAACATTTAAGGCCCAAATATTTAAGGCCCACTGAACAACCCAAGCTTAGCGTATTATCTTTTGACACACGTTTCCAGTCAATAGTTATTAAAAATTTCGACACACGCTATTATTTTGGTATGTCGGCCAAATATGTCGAAATCGGATACAAATAGGTGGACACTGGACAAGGATTTACTAATTTTAAAATCCCGGTTATTTTAGCAAAATCGGATACATATAGTTGGACATATGTAAAAATTTTACATAAAGATATTAAGTAATGGAAAGTTCACTTTAATCATATAAATATTGGGATTTAATCCGTGTTAATTATAGCACGGAGTAATTTTTTTTAAAAAAATTACTTTTATCTGAAATTTACAATATTCATAATTAATGATTATAGATAAAACTGTCAATTTGTAATAATTTGTCTATTTAACCCGTTTTGCAGTGAATTAAAATATTATTCAGGCTAACCCGCAAAAAATTATAATTTTGAAAACATAACTCTAATATGCAATGTTAAATAACTTTAGTTTTTGTGGTTAGTATACGAACTCTTTAAAAAAATAGCTTTCTTGTGTCTAACTTTTATAAAATTAGTTAAATATTTTCCAATTTTTATTTTCATATATATTCAAATAAAATTTAATAATTTATGGTAAAAAATATAGCAAGATTTTGAATAGATTTTTTTTTTGAATATATATGACTTGATTATTATTTTAAAATATATAATATTAAAAATAATTAATAAATTAAATAAGAAATAATCTCTTTAATGCAAAATATATATTTTCCATAATTTAATCAATAATTTTAAAAGACTATTATATAATTTCTTATTTCAATTATTTTTTGTTATTTGTAATGGCATTTCATGTAATACTTTACAAAACAAAGTTCATTTTTAAAAATATTTTTTTAAATAATATTATAGAGATAAGAAAAGTTTCACTTTCATGGTATTCAACTTGTCATGCTTAATTAAATTTACAACGATTTTGGACTTTAGATGTTCTTCTGAATAATATGATCAGCATGGAAATGAATCATATTATATTAGAAAGAAAAAAAATACCAAAATTGGATACAAATAGTTTTTAAAAAATACCAAGTCAGAAAAAAAAACAAAATACTTTTTTTCGATGGGGGTAATAAAAGTACTAAATAATATACTTCCCCATTTGAGATTATTTATGAGTTGTTATGACAGTCCATGCCGAATCATATAAATTATCTGCTTGCGTTGACAAAACTTGATCGTGGCCCCTTGTAATTAATTATACTAGATAAGCGGAATTAAAATAATATCAAATTCTAATTTTTATTTTTAAATTTTATTTTTTTACGTTTTTAGTCTCGTTTAATGTTTTGGTTGGTCACTAATTATTTAATTAAATAAATTCATCATTTGTATTTTTATAGATTTTTATATACTTATTTTTGGCATAACCTACATACTATTTTCCTTATATTTATGGTTAAAAATATATTACATTTGCCATTATTTTTTAGACAGTAAACGTATTGTCTTTCTTTGTGTCTGTGATGTCAACATTGTTTGACGATATTTTTTTGTACCACAATTGTTTTTCACTTTTTTTTTTACTTTGTTTATATTGATTACACGTTAATAGTATATGGATAGTAAGAAATTAGAACTAACTCAAGATACTAAATACCAAAATAGCTCGATATAGGTTTTGATTTGATTCTCTTTTGCTAAAAATTATCTTTTTAAAAAATTGCATGATCTTATGTCTTTGTGCGCTTAGATACTTTAAAAAGAAAACAATTGTTGGAGTGTTATTCATCATAATATTTGGGACATACAACAACACCAACGACATGCAATCCATTTTTTTTATTAAAAATGTTTAATTGTGGACATCATCCACAATTTTTTCTTCACAAAACATAGCATGTTTTAAATATTTCTCTTCTTCGAATCCATTAAACTATTATAATTGATACGAAAAAAGAATTCTCAAGCATGTGTTTCTCTTGAAGTATGGTGTAGAATCGCATTTCCACTCGCGATATGGTATAAACTAACTTGTATTACTCTTTACATGTATGTTTTGTTGCGGTAGTGTTTGAACATTCTCAAGCATTTTTTTTACTATTTTAGTTTTGAAATTTATATATTTATATATATATATATATATATTGTTAAAAACACAATATCATAACACTTTAAAATTTCAAGTCATGTAAAAAATATCAGGCCTTTTTAATATGGTTCCAATGAAATTTACTTGTAAATACTCGACTTTCATCTATGGTATATGTAAGCAAAGAAAAAAATTATATATTCTTGACTTAATTTTCTAGAACAAATTTATAGAGAAATTTCCGAAAACCTTAATTATCCTTGATTTTCTTTTGAATTTAATCTCATAACACTCGTTTTTTATTTAGTTATTACTATTTATAATCATTTAATCCATTTTTAAATCCATTTTTTATTTTCTCTTCTATCGTTTATCCATAATTTTATTTATTTGTTCTTATCTTTGTCATATTTTACATATTTTCGCTTTGTAAAATTAATTTTAAAAGCTTATATTTACCACAAATTTATAGTATTTTGTGACTCTCAACTTACGACGATAATTTACAAATTTAAAAACCTTCCAACTTCTATTTAATTTACAAATATATAAAAAACCTTTTCAACTTACTAACAATAATTTTTTGTTAAAGAACTTATTTACAATAATTATGTCTTTAACACAATTCTTGACAAATTCATTGTATTTTAAAGTAAAAATAAATAACTAAAACAAGTATAAATTCATGCTATTCATATATCTAAAATATATCTACGAAAAACGAGAAGACAAAATTAATTTAGAACATTTAATATATATAAAGAAAACAAATATAAATAGCCACTAAATGGTTGATATTCTATTCATATAACAAATTCTATCTAAATTCAAAGTTATGTTAAATTGTTCTTTTAAATAAGTGTCATTTCTTTTAATTATGTTATTTATAGATTTTATCTTATGGTTGCACAAGAAGGAAATTTGGCTACTTTTTGGCATGCAAACAGTCTAACATATACAATATTTTTTTATGATAAAAAAACACGACTAAGAGGAAAGAGCACCGATAAGACATTTAGCATTCATTCATCAGCATGTGAGCTAAATTATCTACGAATGATGATAAATCACATAAGAAATTATATGAGGTATAAAGTTATTCAAATCGTTAGAAGTGTTACGCATAAAATTTTCAAAGAAGTTGTTATGCCATAAGACTCTTTGATGGTGATAAAGAATTATATGAATCAATGGCCGCACCAGAACATGGTGGTAATACATAGTGAATGATTTCGAAGTTTGGGGGAGACGGATACAAACCTTAGAAAAGAAGGCAAATAGATTACAAGAAGATGAAAGTCAAACTGTTTTATTTGTAAACACACATGGGCTCAACACAATATTATAAACTCATTGTTTTATTTTATATTTATTTTAGTTTAATAATAAGAAAATTGGAGAACACAAATTAATTATACAGTAATAAAACAAATTCATCAAATGACATATATCTCAAATTATGTTGTATTCGTTAAACTAAATTTTTTTAATCATATTTTACTAAACACAAATTAGAAAATATATATAACATATAAACAAGGCTCTTCCAACGATGATTCGTTTTAGAATAATAGTAATGATCGCGGATTCAATCTCCTGAATTACAAGGGGCAAGATTAAAGGTTTCAGACGAGTAAAGGAGCAAGAGAGGTGTTTAAGGAGCCGAAGAAGAGAATTTTTAATCGAACGACGACATGCCAGCTTGCTTTAATGGGGGCATGCATCCTCGGGAAATGGGCATTATCAAGCAGGTCCGGTGAAGATGAGTTTAGGTTCGATGGCTAATCAGGGTCAGCCCCAGCAACATCAAGCGCAAGGGCAACATGTATTTACATGTGGTGGAATGGCTGCATAGCCGTTCATGCTAGGGAACCAATACCATCCGATTTATGTAACCGAAATGTTGGGGAATCCAGCTTTAGCAGCAGCAATTGGAGGAGGTTACATGTATCCGATGTTGGCAAGTGCTCTAACCCATGGTGGGTTAAGCCATGATTTGTTGCAGTCGAGCCAGATGGGTGGTATTGGTGAGTCAGGCGTTGATGATGGTCTATCAGTTCTAGGAATGGTAAAGATTCAGATGCTGGCGGCTCGTTTTATGGCTACTCAAACTATTCATGGTACGCTCTCGCTGCAACCTCTTGTGTTTTATTGCAACACATGTGGTCATATTGTGGTTTAAATGTCTTTGGGTAAGCATATGTTGCATGATTTATAGTATGAGCGTATGTATTTATTTTAATGGATATATATAATGGGTTACGACTTTGTAGTAGTAATTGAAATATCAGCTATTCAGCTGGCATGATGTCTCTCTAGATATGCATTTGTTACGAAGAATTTTTTTTTAATAAAGTACCAAAAAATTTTTACATAAAAATACTCCGCGCGGAGACTCACCTAGTATTATATAATAGGAGAGTTTTCTCTCAATCTAAGATGTCCACCTCATCACTATCAAATTTTTTAATATTAACACATATTAAAATATTCATTTAATACATGTATATTTATATTTATCACTACCAAGTTTTGTATTTATAAATATACATGTATTAAATGAATATTTTAATATGTGTTAAAGTTTAAAAAATTTGATAGTGATAAGCTGGACATCTTAGATTGAGAGAAAATTCTCCTATTATATAATAGATTATATAATAGATTGTTTATTCCCTAATCGATTTGCTAAACTCCAACTGCAATATAAACATTTGTTAGGCTTTTAATTGTGTGTTGTAACAGATTCATTTCACATACAAAATAAATTATAATTATCGAAGAATAATGATAATTAGTTATTTTAACCATAGAATAAAAAAAGAGAATGGAAAGAAACAAATGACATTCCACCACAAGCGTGTTACCAATCTCTCCCGCTCTCTCCTCTTTTCTCTGTCTCTTTCTCTCTCTCTGTGTTCTTACAGACACCGAGAATGGCGGATTCTGATTTGGCGTCTCCGTTGATCCAGCATCACACATCCGATCAACAAGAGGTCGTTATCTCAATCGATGACGACGGCGACGACTCAGGGCTTCATCTTCCCGCTCTAGGAAAACCCCTTTGTGAAAATCATGACTCTCGTGCTTTTGAATTTGACCATCTTAATCCTTTCGGGTTTCTCAGCGAGGCCGAGCCTCCGGTTCTCGGTCCCACGACGGTGGATCCATTTCGGAACGATACGCCGGGAGTTTGCGGACTCTACGAGGCGATTAAGATCGTGATTTGCCTCCCGATTGCTTTGGTTAGACTTGTTCTGTTTGGGGCTAGCTTAGCTGTTGGTTACCTGGCTACCAAATTGGCACTTGCTGGGTGGAAAGATAAACACAACCCTATGCCTCAATGGCGATGCAGAATCATGTGGATTACTCGGATCTGTACCAGATGTATCCTCTTCTCTTTTGGGTCAGATTTCATCATTTATATTGATTGATATAATCTGTTTTTAGTCGTAGATTTGAATTTAGTGTTTGCCGATTATTGATTGAACCCAATCAAGGATTGTTTGTAGATGGGATAGATAAAACTGAAGAAAGGAAGGTGTTAGATAGTTTGTTCCCTGATAGATTTTCCAATGTTCATAATCTTCCTTGCTCCTGCAGTTATCAGTGGATACGACGGAAAGGGAAACCTGCTCGGAGGGAGTTTGCTCCCATCGTTGTGTCAAACCATGTCTCTTTTATTGAACCAATCTTCTACTTCTATGAATTATCACCCACCATTGTTGCATCGGAGTCACATGATTCACTTCCATTTGTTGGAACTATTATCAGGGCAATGCAGGTAGGCAGCTACCCCATTTATATAAGCGTTTTCTTTTTGTAGCAAATTTTGTCAGCACATAGTGGTTTAAGATGCTGGTGCGTAGTTTATTATACTAAAGATTCCGTTTTTTTTCAACTTTTGCTTTTTAAAATTTTTTAGGTGATATATGTTAATAGATTCTCACAGACATCAAGGAAGAACGCTGTGCATGAAATAAAGGTATAGAGTTTCTTTGGCATGTTATTGATGTCTAGTAGCCTTTTAAGTTGAGTAACTTTATCAAAGAGATTGGCTCATACACCATTTTCATGATTTGTGAACCATTTGTGGTTGAAAAGGATTCAAATGGTTTTTTTGTATTTGATACGCAATGTGCTTTCAAGGATGTAAATACAGAGAAAAGCTTCCTGCGATAGATTTCCCCGTCTGCTGTTATTCCCGGAAGGAACCACGACTAATGGGAAAGTTCTTATTTCCTTCCAACTAGGCGCCTTCATCCCTGGTTACCCCATTCAACCTGTAGTAGTCCGGTATCCCCATGTACATTTTGATCAATCCTGGTGAGACTCTTTCGTGTCTGTATTTTGTTTTACACACTTTATACTTTCTCCAAAAAAAGAACAATATCCTTTCTGATGTTTCAGGGGAAATATTTCTTTGGTGATGCTCATGTTTAGAATGTTCACCCAGTTTCACAATTTCATGGAGGTAGGCAATGTTCATATTGCTTAAGCTTAGTTGATTGATTATACTCTTGTGTTTTAGAATTTCACTTATTTGGATCATTTTTTTCGGGAATTAAACAGGTTGAATACCTTCCAGTAATCTATCCCAATGACAATCAAAAACAGAATGCTGTGCGTCTATCGCAGAAGGTTTGTGTTTGGTTGAGATGGAGATTTTTTTTCTGCATCTGTTGTTTTCTTAAATTAGTCCTCAAGTTATTCTTTTGAATACAGACCAGTCGTGCAATTGCAACATCTTTGAATGTCGTTCAAACATCCCATTCTTATGGGGACTTGATGCTACTCAACAGAGCATCTGAGTTAAAGCTGGTATGTGCAGCTCATAAATGTTCTTGCTCTCTTGAATAGATGCATATGTTCTTTCTTATCTATGTCTCGAAGTTTCTTCAGAATTACTCTAACCCACTGTTGAGACACAAGTCATGTATTCTTGTGCATGGAAGCTTGAAAATAACTTTCCATGCCAGAAAGCAGTTCATCTTGTTGATCATTTATTTCATCTTATATGTTCTGTTGCAGGAGAACCCCTCAAATTACATGGTTGAAATGGCGAGGGTTGAGTCGGTAAGTTTATCATCTAGCGCTACAAGTTTGATGCTTCTGATTTACACCACGGAGACATTTATCTTTGATTGTGGTATTCGTGGAAAAATCTGTTTGAACCTCATTATTTTGATAATGTCCTGTATATATGCAATACCAACAGAAAAAGTCCATTATGCGTGCCTGTTTTTATCGCCCTAGTGATTGCATTGTTCTGTCTTTGTTCCTTCCAGCTATTTCATGTAAGCAGCTTAGAGGCAGTGCGGTTTTTGGATACATTTTTTTCCATGAATCCGGACTCAAGGTAATGACTTTTGTCCTATAAGTAACTAGAAAAGGGATATACCTCTTTTGGCGTTCCAGTTCTCGAAAGATCAGATTTCCCTGCAACCTCAAGAATGTTATCCTCTTTGCAGTGGACGTGTTATGGTACATGACTTTCTTCGGGTTTTTAAACTGAAGCCTTGCCCTCTTTCAAAAGGGGTCAGTTATGATAATAAATTATTTCCTTGTCTGACTATGGTCTTATCATCTTTTACCGTCGTTTATGGCTCGGGAAAGTTACTTATACAAGCATACTGCTGTAGATATTTGGGTTCATCGATGTGGAGAAGGCGGGATCAATCACTTTCAGACAGGTAATTTCAGGGATCCCCCTTCATAACATTTTAAATGATTCAATCGTCTTCATGGAGAAAAATACCCTTTGTAGAAATTCTTAGCACACAATCCCCCTCGACCTAATATTCTGCTGATTGGTCTGCAGTTCTTGTTTGCCTCGGCTCATGTATCGACACAGCCGCTTTTTCAGCAAACATGCGAGCTATCATTTTCCTACTGTGACGCAGATGGAGATGGCTATATCTCCATTCAAGAAGTAGATTTAATTTTTCACCACTTTCTCATATTTGCTTTTTTGCTTCTTATGACTTACTCTTTTCTTTATCTTTGGCTCAGCTTGGAGACGCGCTCAAACACAGAATCCCAAACTTGAACAAGGACGAGGTTAAGTGTACATAGAAATCCAAATCTCTAAACTTGGGAAAGATGAAGAGCCTAACGGTTGGGTTTATGTCATGTTTCAGATTCAAGGGATGTACATTTTGCTCGACGACGACAAAGATCAAAGAATCAGCAAGAACGACTTCTTGTCCTGCTTAAGAAGAAACCCTCTGCTCATAGCCATCTTTGCGCCTAACCTTGCTCCAACATAACACAGACAGACAGAAGGCTGGCTAAGATTTGCGATCGGTGCGATGAGTTAAACTTGTCTTTGTGGTATTATTATTATACCTTTGTTTTTCTTCTTATATCTTTTCAGATAGTGAATAGAAAGAATGTCAAAAGAAAGGGGCTGCTAAGTTTTTGGCCTATCCCCTCCTCCATGGATCCAGACAATGAGTTTTGGCCTACAACTGCTTGCCGTTTTCTACCCCCAAAAAAAAAAACGCTATGGTGTTTGCTCCTCTAGTTCTGAGCAAACTCTACTGTATCTGCTACCTTTTTTGTTGTTGTCATTTTTGGGGTTATATTATTACATATGTATCATCCGAATTTCGATTGTATCAGTGGTCATTTTTGTTTTTAATTAATTATTTTACCCAAATCCTTCTTACTATAAGTCATTAGTATAATTTGTATTGAAACGTGAAATCCGATTAATTAAATAAAAAGCCCAGGTGGGGGAAGCTGACGCAATCATAGTGTACGGGATTAAAGAAAAGGGCAAACGAGAATCTGAAGATGAAATAAGAACCGTCGGATTGAAAGAGAGCCTAGTGCGGTGCACAGCACGCTCTGTGGTCCCCTCCACAGAGGATGTGAAACTTCCCGACCCCATGTGCCCGACAATGACATGTGTCGGTACCTCAACTGGGAAGTGCGAACTCTCTCCCCAATGGCCAAATCAAATCTATTCCTTCACAGTCTCCAATTAACTTAATTTTTATTAACCCTCTTTATCCGACATTTTAAATCTTAATTACAATCCGTTGATCATGTATCTTTAGTTACTTTCCATTAAATAATTCAATATATAGTTGTATATATATAAAAACCAAAGGTTCTACTTGGCTGATAATTTCTTTATTTTACGTGGTTATTTTTTTATAATACGCTTGAAGAGTGAGGCTATCAGTGGACATAGAGATATCATTGGATTCAAATGAAGTGCTATTTAATACATGTGCAATTGTATTGAGACAAACAATTCCCCAAATCACGCGTTTACAGAAAGTTAAGCAACTAATAATGATTTCTTCATTTTGTAATTTATCTTTTGAACCTAATAATGATTTGGTTAATTCGTAATTTGTTTTTGGTTAGTGAATAAAAAGCTTTTTTATATATACAGTTATTATTGGGGTGGGGGGGGGGGGGGGAATTCGGTATATTTGTATGTCCACTAGAGAGCGAATCTTTTGGTATTATCCTAGATGATTATCCGATGCTTAATACAATATTTGATTATTACGGTGATAAAAAAAACATATGAAAGAAACATGGTGAAGTTACGCCGGATCTAGAAAAAGAGATTCACTGCATATTTCGTTATTTAAAAAAATATATATATATGGTGAAAGGAAAAAAAGACAATAATTTTGTAAAAACGAGATATGAGAGAGTTTTTTTTTTATTTTTTTATCAACAACATAGATACATAGAACGATTCAGAAATCCAAATCGATGGTACCGAATTTACAAAAATAATATTTACTGGGTAGACACGAGCACTTCTTGCTAGTTTGTCTGCCTTTGTGTTGTTTGCGCGTGGGAAGAGCGAGATTGAGAAAAAAAAGTAAAGACCTCCTTACTCTTCATGAATTCCTCTAGGTGTAATGCAAAAGCAGGTCAATCTTCGGGTGTAGATACCATCTTTACCAACTCAGAGCAGTCTGTTTCAAAAGCTATTGCCGTCTTCTGGTTTGCACTCAAGCAATGCATGGCCCAGATGAGTGCTTCCAATTCTGCATGGAGGGGAGAGATACTTCTTCGTAGGTTTCTGGCTTCTTCGTAGGTTTCTGGCTCCCATTATAGTCTATTCGCCGCCTTCTTGGAAGCAATACCAGCCTAATCCGGAAAACCTATCCGTCTCCTTCCAGGCTCCATCAACGTAGCACCGCCAGCCATCGTAAGTCGAAGTCGTCACTATATTAGGGGCACTATTTTTGATTATCGCGTCAGGATCACTAATCTGGGCCAATTCCTAGGTCAGCGCCTCCGTTTTTGCTTGTTGTAGAATTTCTTGTGGACCTATGTCCACATTAAAAAAAACTTTATCATTTTTTGCTTTCCAAATATACCACCTTATCCAAAGAAAGCTGGTATCCGGATTATCCAGAGGTATAGACTCCAGAAAAGATGATCAAAATTATCAAAAACCGATGACAATGGAAACACTCCATGCGGCGTCGGTATCTTAGAGAGTGCCCATATTTGTAAAGCCGGAGGACATTCGAATAGTACATGATTGATAGTCTCAGTTTCCGAACCGCACCTTGCACATTGTGTGTCATAATCAATACCTCTACTTCGCAATTTTGTTGAGACCGCGAGGCAACCCGAAATAGCTTGCAATATAAAATGTCGTAGTTTCGGGGAGCACGCCAGCTTCCAAGTGTGAGCTTGTAGATTCGTCACGTCCAGACCATAATAATTTGTGTGACCGATATTTGTGTATGATTGTTCAATTTGATAACCCGATTTCATTGTATATTTTCCTAATTTTGTGAAGTGCCATCCAGAAGAGTCTAGTTTGTAGGTGTTACTAATGGAAAGGCCCCGTATGATCGTCACATTTTCCGGATCAATGATCGCGTTCAATTACGCCATATTCCACGTTTGAGGTACTGGATCAATCTTACATAGATATAATTCAGAAATTTGATCATTAATTAATTTATCGATGAGAAAGACGGTGTATTATACATAAATAAAAGATGCCTGCCCATAGATAGTTAGATCGCTTTTATAATTTCTTGACATGTGCGAAAGAGATCAAATCAATTCAAAAATATAGAAATTTCACGGGGTGAAATCTTAAAACGTGAGACTAAAGCCGTGTTACGTGATGATCCTTGGCTGATTAGAATAATTTTTTTGGACCTTATGAATATTATCCACGTGTGTTTTTTTGGACCGTAGTTACACTATGTGGTTGTGTAAAAAGGTGAAGAATTGAAATATAGAATTGTTTTACAAAAAATAATAGTAATCAAACATTTCTTCTATAACTAAACAAAAATCACAAATGTTCTATGTCGATATTATAAAAAAATACAATACAATACAAATCTAATAGATTTACATCCCCACGGATTGTCGATTTGAATTTGCCTACAATTTTACTTTAGAGAGACATCATTGTTTTTTTTTTTAACATCTATATTTATTTATATAAAATTTAAAGTTACAACAATAATACAAAAAATATGACAAAACAAATGAAATGAATTTCGACAATGCTTTTCTCCTCCGTTTTATTCACTGACAGAATATCAACTATGTTATTTTTTTCTCATATTCGCATTCGATCTGATAGAATTTTCATATTTGGCTACCACCATATTTTTCTATGTTGTATCACATTAGCCAACTCCCAATTTAAACCTAAATATCGTTTGATTAAAAATACAATTTACTGATTGTTTCGATATAAATAAGATTTGGTATTACCAATTTTCAACGATTATATGTATATCGTTATACAATGAAGTGCATTTTCGGCTCCAAATTGTTGTTTTTTTCATGATAGTTTCCATAATAATGCCAATTTTTCAAGATCTCAAATTCGCTGACCAAAACACTAGCTGGATTTTATACTCAATCCCTTCACTAGATTGATATCAGAGATGTTGGACAGCATGCAAGGTCACATAATCCTTCACGAAAGTAACATGTTCGACTTATATGACGTAAGATAACTGTTGTTCACGAAAATAATCAATCGATGACAAACAATGATTTTCCAATCCTAAAGAAAAAAAGCCATTCGATTACAGCCCAAATAAGAAGATGAAAAAAAAATACTCTCATCCCTTCTAGATCTGATATGTAAAATCTCCTTCTTCTCCATTTTTGAAACACCATTGATTTACACGTTTATTCTATTTTGGATAACTCCACACTTTTTTAGTCTTAAAGATGAAATTAATTCAACAAAAAGGTTGTATATCCATTACTTTGTTTTTGGGATAAAAGTATTCATTCAAATTTTCCACACAAAAAAAAAAACTGAATATTCATTCTCATAAGATCAAGTGATTAATTAAACTTCGTTTGAAAGTTGTATATCCATTCAATATATATTCGAATATCCAGTTAAATTATCCACGGAATCACCAATAATGTTCTTTATTATTATTTTTGGCAATCAGCCAATCACAAACGTTTATATCATCTAATACAAATATCTATTGGACAAAAAAAAAGCATGAGCTTCAGACTTTCACCGAACCAAAGAAACCAAACTGAAATCACAAGATTTATTAGAAACAGTAGAGAACGAAAGGAGTAGGTTTCTGTACAATAAAGGAATCTGTCCTTTTTCTGTGGGCGCTTTAACAAATTACAAATAAATACATATTTTCTTTCTTCTCGATGGTATAAATATCCTAATTTCAACACCAAAATAGGTAAAAATATGTCTATATAGAAAAGTGAATATAAAGGAACGAAAAAATAGATTTAACCTAAAAGAGGAAGTAAGCAAGCTAAAAATAGGTATGAAAAAGTAGCACCATCCATATTTAGGTGCTATATATTGTAGTATATAATTTATATATTATTTGGAGATATGCATTTTTTGTGTGTGTGGGTCCTATCATGACCAAAGTGTGGTGCACGATTTATCTTTGGAGTTAAAAAATAATAATTATATTTGTGTCTCGGGATTTTTCGATTGGAGCATGCGAAAAAGTAGGAGGTGCGTTTTCGAATTATCATTGGCTACGTGTACGGACGATGTTGATGTATTTCTAATATTGTACACTCTTTTTTTTCTTAGGCTTTTTCTTTCTAGTTCTTATCCGTTACCCAAAAACATTTATTTTTACAACCCACATTTTATCATGGCTCCCATTGGTCGATAACAATGCGAATGAATAAATCAAAACAATTAATAAACGTTAAAAAATCATAATAATTAATCAAATATACAAAATAGATTCATAGAAACTTGATTAAATACAATGACGACGATTTTTCTAATTTCTACGATTTTTTCAAATTCAAATCATTCTGAAACATTTTATACACCCATTTTAATGGAAAACTTGTGACTAAACACATTCTTGATTTTAGCGATATTTTAACTTTAGGTCTACACTAGAAAAACGACATATCTAATGGTTTAAAAAACTGGAAGATTCTAAACAGAACTTTATTCTCTTTATTAAATTTATGAGATCGCAATGGAGAAACTTGAACTATATAGTAGTCTCTTCATTTATATGCTGAAACTTTTAATTAGTGTATTTCGGTTAGACCATGTTTTTTACTATCATTTTTTTGTTTATCTGGACCAGTTAGAAGTATTCGTATTTACTAGTCACGATAATGTTTCTATAATCTGAATTGGTTTGAAAAAAATGCATAATTAACCGTGAATTCAAACAGGGTTACACATGAGTAAATTAATGCAAACACAATAATATAGAGATATATAATAGAGACAATTAACTCAAATATACAACTTGGTTAACATATGAAGTCACCAGCGAAAAAGATGTTCATGTTTTCGAAATAAATAGTCTGCGTGGTCCTCCCCTATATACGTATATATAAATCATTAGATCTCGATTATACCATTTTCTCTCCCAAAAAAAAAACATATATATATATATATATATATATTATTTTTGGTGTCACTAGGTAGGTAGACAAAACGTTCAATAAGCTGAATTATTATTAGTATTCGAAGTTACGCTCAGTTTTGGATGCTAGTAACAAAATAATCATAGTCTCTGATAAAAAAGATCGTGATGAGAACAATATAATGAGTTTTAATTCGTTACCACTCTAGTTTTAGAGCTGTAAGAATCTGTATAAAACTAAAACACACATAATTTTCACAAAAAAACTTTGTAAACGTGTTTTGACATTCGAACTATTAGCACAATAGAGCTTTATTTTAATTTTGGGGAGTGAGATAAATGTATTTGTTGGAATGGGAAATAAATACACATTAAACCAAATTAATACTAATATTTTGAGAATTTTATTTTATTTCATGGGTATGATATTCAGTTGCGTTATCAATAAATCCCAAAGTTTTTATTTTGTTAAAAATAAATCCCAAAGTTAAGGATAAAACTTTGGACACGTCGTAAATATATTTAAAAACTGGGTCTGGATTTAAAGATAGCATGGACTAACACATTAATGGATTGTAAAACATCCAATTTTTTTTTTTACCGGTTATATTAGAATTAGATACTATTATTGGATATCCTTATTTTAAGATTAATTACATGTGGGGCATATATATAGGTACGAGAGAGTATTTGTGTCCACACTTAAATAAAAAGAGATTTTTTCTTAATTAAATTATTGACAGCCAATTCCATCCATCTAGATATTTATGAAGGGAAAATGATGTAAATATTTTCATATGTATCAAAATATGCTATTTTTGGTCCTTATTAAGGCTTTTTTCCAAAATAAGTAAAGGATGAGGTTTCAAGCGACCATCATATTTGCGACACATATTACTATTTGGGTATTTGCTCCTCCTTTTTTTGCTATTATATATATCTTTAGAATTCTTTCTCAAAGAAAGAAAAAAATTGTTCCACACACCATTACCATAACTACAACGAGAAGAGGATCTTTTTAAGGAGAAAGCAGAGAGAGAGAGAGAAGAGACGAGAGTGTGTGAGTTGTGTCTTTTGTTTCTTTTATTACACACAAATAGATGAAACGAGGAAAGCTACTCCTCTTGCTACTTCCATAAAAAGGTCCTTCCTTTCGCAGAGAATCAAGTTTGATCATCTTCTTCTCATCGCCCTCCATTAACGATTATATACTCTCTTCTATCTTTATATATACACAATCAATCGTGCTTCTTAGTTTCCTTTTCTGTTTGCCTTCTTCTTCTCCACAAGCTTCCTAATTAGTTTTTTTTTAACCCTTTTGGCCATCGGTAAGATCTCTCTTTGTCATGGTTTTTTTTTTTTTTGCTTTGTAGTCTTGGATTAGTTTGATGGATCTAAAACATTAGATGGGTTTAATTTCCATTTTGTTCGATTTGATGTTTTGTTTCTGGGTTTTTGTTTTGTTTCGCCTAAATCTCATGAAAGGTTTGCATCTTTGAATTAACCCAAAAAAAAAAAAAAAGTTGCATCTTTCATTCATTTCTAAGCAATCCATGTCACAAACTTATAGATCAGAACTCTATACAGATTTGTACTTAAGATTGTTTTCCTTTTTGGGTACTTAATCATCTTCATCTTTCGTTGACTTCATCAGTCTCTCCTCCCACCACCAAAAAAAATTTCGAGGAAAATAAAAAGTCTTATTTCGATCACTCCCATTTTTATTTTATTTTATTTTAAAAAAGCTACTACCTTTGATTCGTATATAAGAATGGGTTGTTTTATGTGTATGACTAATCTTGTGATTGCACCATTGATGATCATGTTCTCTGCAAGTAACAAAATATATATTTTTGTTTGTCTGTGAAAGGAAATTAAACAAGGAGTAAGATATGGTGAGGGGAAAAACTCAGATGAAGCGAATAGAGAATGCAACAAGCAGACAAGTGACCTTCTCAAAGCGAAGGAATGGTTTGTTGAAGAAAGCCTTTGAGCTCTCAGTACTTTGTGATGCTGAAGTTTCTCTCATCATCTTCTCTCCTAAGGGAAAACTTTATGAATTCGCCAGCTCCAAGTAGGTTCCTTTTTTTTTTTTTCCTAATAAATCCTCTACAGAGAGAGAAAGAGATCTCATTAATCTCTCTATTATTATCATCTTAATTTGTATAATCCCTTGGCTTATATATGGATTTGTTGGCT
Organism: Eutrema japonicum; assembly: GCA_030161315.1. Lineage (NCBI taxonomy): Eukaryota > Viridiplantae > Streptophyta > Magnoliopsida > Brassicales > Brassicaceae > Eutrema > Eutrema japonicum. The sequence goes on along the minus strand of BSQW01000003.1, from coordinate 53,296,201 downwards.
GTTTATGGAAACCACTCTTTGACGTTTGCTTAGAGATGGTGGTCTTAAATGAGTTTCTTGGTTTCTACAATTTTAGGGCTATTATTAAAGTAGAATCAAGTACATCATCTTGTTTAAGATGTCTCTCTCTCTCTCTCTCATTTAGTTTCTGAAGTTATGATAAATTTTTTTATCAAAGAACCCTCTGGCAAGCACTTCGCACTTGTTATATATTTTATCATCTTAGATCTTATATTAGAGATCATGATCTCCTTGAGTTTTGTATTAAATTTCCTTTTTCTTGGGTTCATTCATTCAAAGATCACATTTATGTGCATTCTTTTGGTTTGAGATGATACACAATCTGGTTAAATTAATCTTGGTCTTATTACTATTGCTTTAAGAAAAACATGTTGCTCTAAGTGATGATTAGGAAGTTGTTTCATCATTCCTGATAGATAAATCACCCATGCTTCATTTCATGCTCATTCCTAATTTAGTGCAATTGAATTGCATATTTCGTTCCTATCAAATTCTCGACCTGATTTTGCATCGAAACTCAAGCCAGAATCTAAATGTAGCTAGATTGTTTTGAGAATGAGAAAGAAGTTATCTTGTACTGTTGTAGAAGGGAAACCAAACTTACTTTTGATGAATCGTTACTTCTGTAAATAGAAAAAGCCAGCTTTTGATCAGATGTTTCAGACAATTTGTCCATTTGGGATAGTACTTCTTTCTCTCAACCTACTTACATATAAAGAAAATATTTATGGTTTTCCAAAAAGTACTCGACTTTCCAAGTTATATATGTCAGTCTTGTAATTACTTTGATTAAGAAAGATTTTTATGGTCTTAATTATATCGTCTGTTTTTGAGTTGGTTTCTTACATTTATGCTAACTTAATCTCTGATGAATTAGTTTTCAATGTTTTTAACAGTATGCAAGATACCATAGATCGTTATCTGAGGCATACCAAGGATCGAATCAGCAGCAAACCGGTTTCTGAAGAAAATATGCAGGTTAATTATGATCTTGGGTAACAGTTTTCTATATTAACTTTAGTACAAAATTAAAATGGCTTAAGACAAAATAATCATATATAGTCTGTATATAATCTCAATGTCACATATCATCAGTATCTCAATGTCACTTTTATCAAGTCACATATTGGAAATAATCACATGCAATAACATTATGTGATATAACTAACAGCATTTGAAACATGAAGCAGCAAACATGATGAAGAAAATTGAACAACTTGAAGCTTCCAAACGGTTTGTGATCCCATACAAAAACATTGTACGCTTAGTATATAAATCATGTAGTAAGAGATTGATCGTATATATAAAGTGTTGTTGTTGTTGTCTTTCCTTTTTTGTTAAATTAGTAAACTGTTGGGAGAAGGCATAGGATCATGCTCGATTGAGGAGCTGCAGCAAATTGAGCAACAACTTGAGAAAAGTGTCAAATGTATTCGAGCAAGAAAGGTATATATGTATATATCCCCATATTATTAATTATTCTTGGAATCATCTTGTAAAACCACTCATAATTCTAACTTAATTGCTCATCTCTATTAGACTCAAGTATTTAAGGAACAAATTGAGCAGCTCAAGCGAAAGGTAAAGTAGTTTTGATGAGCGTATAAATATATATGGTAGAATATTCCAACTTAATAATTTTCTTGTGCCTAATTGCTTTTTACAATTGGAATAAAAAAAAACTTTGCAGGAGAAAGCTCTAGCTGCGGAAAACGAGAAACTCACTGGAAAGGTACAATATATTCTATAAACCAATTTCTCCTACAGGCCTCAAGTTAGGGTTGCAAATTCGTTTTTTTTTATTCAGTTAAGATAGTAGTAAAAGTTTGGTTCTTTTATTTGTGGGTTATTCGGTTAGGACAGTCCTTGTAGTAGTAGTTCTTCTAATTGGTTCCTCTATGTGGTTGTTCTATCTACTTTGCTTCTATTAATTTTTGTATGTATATATATAATTTATTGCAGTGGGGATCTCATGAAATCGAAGTTTGGTCGAATAAGAATCAAGAAAGTGGAAGAGGTGACGAAGAGAGTAGCCCAAGTTCTGAAGTAGAGACACAGTTGTTCATTGGGTTACCTTGTTCTACAAGAAAGTGAAGAAACTACTTTTCCAACAACAACAAAAAAAAGACCCAAGTAAAAACAGGTTTAGCGGTGAGTGTATAAGGGACATGTAACAAAACTCTAAAGCTGCTTCTCTTGTTGTCTTCTTTCCCTCTCACTCTCTTCTTTAATGATGTTCTGCTAAAAACTGAACTGCATGTGTTATGTATTTATGTTCTTACACTTGCCTCTGTAGAATCTAATTATGTTTATTGTTCATTTTGATCAAGCTTTGTTTTGATGTATCAATTTAGCCTTCCCCCCCCCCCCTCGAAATCAGGAATACCTATATATAACTTATAATTGGTTGAAAATTATAGCAACTACTGTAGCACAATAGAAAGAAGAAGAAAACTATATGATTGAATATATTTTTGTTGGGGTGAAAGAGCTCTTAGCGCTGTAACTAGTTGACAGCAGATTCAGAGCTCCCAAGTAGAGAATATAAGCATCCCAAACTGGTCAAAAATAAAAATAAAGAGATGCTGAGTTCGCTGGCTTTTCGATCTGAAACTTATTTTTCTCTAAGCATTTGACTCTAACAGAGCTTATTTTAAGCATACGATCCCTCCAAGAACCAAACGAACTCTAAAATACACTACCTACTCACTAAATAGGTATAGTAAGTGGTCTCTCGTGCCATATTCGACCAAAACTTTAAGCTTAGCCAACTCTTTTTTGAGACTTTGTTTTTATTTGTTATATTTTCTTCAATAAATTTCGGATCTTGGATCCATAATCCTTTAAAATAAAAAAATCGGAACCAAATCAACTTAATCCAGTCCACTCCCCAACATCAAATTCCAAATTTTTAAAAAAGAAACATTGAAATTCTAATTTGTAATTTTGAGATTTATTTCATTTGGAATGTCCTTTGATATACTATAGTACGTAAAGCTACAAACACTATCTGAAATTTTATTTTATTCTACAATCTTTCCAGTTAATGCTTTCTCTGAAAGTAGACTTATTTCATTTGATATGTTGCCAAAAAAAAATAAAGCTTGGCAATTTATGTGAAAGGTTATGGTTTGTTTCACTTAATTAGTTCTAGATATGGCTAGACTCTGCCCTGATCCTCATGAGAGGCACAAGGAACTCATTAATACCCACAATGCCTGCTTGAGGGGAGGAAATAAGGGGAAAGTTGTGAAGGTTGAAAGTAGCAGTGACTCCAAAAAGAGATAGATTTAATTTGTTGATACAATGAGGAAGTTACAATTCTCTGACAAATCCCTGGATGAAGACAACAACAAAGATGCATACCGTCAGATAAAGGCAAAACAAAAGTGACAATGTTTGGTGGATTCTTCATCAGATGGAGTGGGATTAGGTAACACAGACAAGCAACGTAAGAAAACTTGGAAGTTTCTCAGAGCACGTCTAGGCGAGAAATCAATGGCTGCATTACTAGATCTTAGGAAAACAAAGCATTTTCGGTTAAGCTTTGGGTTTGGTTTGGTTGGTTATTCCTTAGTAGACTTTGAGGCAAAAAGAAGCAGGAAAATTTTAGAGGAAATTGAATTATCTAAAATCATCAAGACCTAAGCAAACGAAGAACCAACTTTTGTTCCTCGTCCCGAGCATTTATTTACACACCTAAAAAAACTGACTTCAACTGGTCAATCTCTTGCAGCTTTCTCTTACCCACATTTTCTATAGATCATTGTTTTTCATTAATAGAATCAAGTTGCTTCCAAAAGCTATTTTCAACTTAATCTTTATAAATACTTTGAAAAATTTCATTACCTCTTGAACTTTAAAATAGGGTTTTTGAAACGTATAATCACATTACCTTTCATAAGGTTTTTGTCTTTGGGGAATCTTGTTTTTGTCGGCGTTTGTCTTTCGGAAAAATCTTGTTTTTCATCGATTTTGTATGTTTCAATAATAAAATAAAATTTTCAGCTTTAAAAAAAAAGAATCGGCCTATTACACTATTATGTAAGAAGGGCCTACTAATAAAAAGGGCTTGCTATTAGCCCATTAAACAGTGATAAATGGAACTTTTATTTGGTCAAAAACTAAAAATCAATAATACGAAGACAGGCTTTTGGAAAAGACATGTCAGTGAGGTTTGCGCCTCAGCAATGTGGGTCCCACTACATCATTGCGGTTTATTTCAAGGATACTACGTGGCATTTTATGATTCGTTCATATTTAGTTACAGCTTATTGTTTTGGAATGTCAGCTAATTTTATTTATTCACCCATTTGTTTCCGAAGCTAATTGCGATTTTTTTTATTCGTTCATAAAGGAAACGTCCGAGATTTTTATTAATGTCCATTAATCTATTTATTTCATTAGTTTTAGAATATCATAGTTCATCATATATAACACAGGGTGTGAATTTTGTTTTTTTACCATGTGATTCATGATCATGCACTATGATATTCTAAAACTAATGAAATAAAATAATAAAGAGATGAATGGGCATGAATAATGGGGAATGTCAAGAGATTTTTAATAATGCCCATTCATCTATTTATTTTTTAGAATATCATCATAATTCATCATGTAAAACATGGTATATATAATGTATATAAGTTGCACACAAAAATAAAGCCAGTTTATAGTTCGTTTGAAAATGAGTGTTAGTAAACCCACGAAAATGTTTTAGACCACGTATATAAGAAAAAAGAGGAGAATTTTTTAAAGAGCCCATATGCAAGCGAATAGGTTCACACAAACTGAAAATAAAATCTATAGAACATAAGTTTTTTTTTGTTTTGATTAAAAAAAAATTACAAAACTAAATTGAAAAATCCAACTTTAGAGCTGAAATTGGCCTGACCGTGGCATCATGGTCTAGTCAACAAAAGGTTAAAGAACCCAACCTTGGACGAAATTGGTCTCACATGACGCATTACTCTTTGATACCGAAGATCCTTCACCTTGCACGTAGTACTGTTGTTGGAACCTAATCCAAAATACCAAACTACTCTTATATTCAAAATAACTTCTATCCATTTTCACAAAACGAAGAGAAGAATTATAAATTGTTTACCCTATTTGTAAAAAAGGTTCAGTATTGCAATCCATTGAATTGGGATGAGAAGACTGAACCGGAAATTCAGAATTGTTAGGATCACCGGCCACCGAGCTTGGCCATAAGTCTTGAAACGTTTTGAAAGCATGGCCTTCGGTCTCAAACTATTGACAAAAAAATAATATATAAACTATATATAGTTCTGTAAGTTATTATATTTTTTGTGATCTAAAGTGAAAACCTTGATCTTGAGTTGTTTGTTTATGTCTCCGAGTTGCCTCTCCTGCCATTTCAACAGCAGATTGATGAATATATATGTGCATCTGTATGTAATATATATATTTAGTATAACTTGCCTTTTTCCGAAGATCTTCCATTTCTTCCATCATAACTTGTGTCTGCATATATATTAATTGAATTATGGTTAGCTATGATTTTTTTGGGTAAACATATGATTAGAAATGAAGCAAGACCGGTCTAGATCATACAACCTTGCGCTGTCGAGTCGCGGTAAGAGCGGCTTCGAGCTGCCTCTCGAGCGCTTGCAGTTCCTTCACACTCATTTCTCCAAGATCTTCTCCAAGCAAATGCCTTGATATTTAGCAATCAACACACATAACTATTTATGAGATTTGCAACTATATATACATAACAGAAGATGATAATTCAGACCTCAAAAAAAAACAAAAACAGAAGATGATAATTACTATATAATTTCAAGGGTTTATAAAACTATTACTAGACCTATTAGTGCGAACAAGAGATTCGTGTTTGGATTTAAGCTTTGTCACCTCCTGGCACCAATTCTGCACCATATAGATTATATAATTAATTGCATACATATAGTAACAAGAGAATTTGAAGGAATATAATTATAAATATAATATAATCAGACTCATTTACTGTATAAACGAATATAGACATGCCTGGGTAGACTCTTCAGGTCTATTATTGCCCACAGAACAGTTGTAGCAACGATGATACCGTTCAATTGTTCTTTCAACACTGCAAATTCAATAGAAAAAGTTTATTACACGAGAGATCATTGGCTCAATTATGTATAAAGATTCTCTTACGAAGAACTATAGCTAGATCTTCTTATACACTGGTTCAAAGAAAGAAACCCTAATTTCGATTTTTTTTTTTATAAATAAACCCCATTTGGATTTTGACATGTGTAAGATTAAAGAATCAAAGGAATCCAAATACACATAACAATCATACAACAAAGTAAAACGTACGGACGGACCCATTAGCTTATAATAATGGCTCCAAGAGAGAGATGATATATATAGCGATGAACCCTATAGTTACCTTAGGATAAAAGGCACAGCCTTTAAGAATACCCACAAGATAAAAACTTGATTCGTACGATATAGCTAGAAATAATTAAAGAGCCAAATTAAACAATTTTAAAAGAAAGATAACTTTATTGAATATAAACGAATTAAGGAGCATAAATATATACCCAACACTACCGAACTCGTAGAGCTTGCCACGGCTAGAGAAGACGATGAGAGCAACTTCAGCATCGCAGAGAACAGAGAGCTCATAAGCTTTCTTTAACAAACCGTTTCTTCTTTTTGAGAAGGTCACTTGTCTATTGATTTTGTTCTCTATCCTCTTCATCTCCACCCTCCCTCTTCCCATATTTCTCTCTCCTTTTTTTGTCTTTCTATTCTGATTTCTTCTTCGTCTCAAGAACTCATAACTTTTTAAAGTATAATAAATCAAAGGAATATATGTATCGTACACGATAAATATCTTTTTATCAATTAATTACCTGTTTTTATTTTACTGTCCTAACTCCCAAGTATGTGAGAAGTATGATTTTTTTCATTTTCATTTTTAATAAAAATAAACAAAAATATATATAGAGGAAAAATAAACAAATAATATAAATGGCGTCTTTTTTGATGGAACAAAATGATTACTCTGTCCTCGTAGTAATAGCTAGATACCTAAGAATGGAAAATCTGCTTGTAACAGTCGGACCATTAGAATTTTCCATTGTTTTCCCTTTTCAATTATTAGATTTCTTATTTTTCTTTGCTTTTCAAAGAGCTCGATATTTCAAATTCAAACGAGTTCATATTTTTTTTTTTTCAATTGTTATGGCTCTTGTCCATGATTCTAATAATTGTATAAATTTTTAAAAACTGATTACTAATTGTAATTATAAATACATATAAAATTGGTTGTCTAATATTCTGGTGAAGCATTGATCTCTATAATTTTATATTTTGCCGTAAAAATGTATTCCTTGATTAAATAACCGTGACTCAGTATATTTAGTTAAAAATTAAAATGTCTATTTGATCTAAAATTGAACGAAGTTGATTACGTGTGAAATTCATATGCTGATTAATTTTTACTAATTTTCGATATTTTAATTGGTCAAAAGGAGGGCAGAAATCTCATCATTGTTCTTGGAGGTCTCACATATTTGGTTAAAAATAGTATGATGTTAGGTAAAAACGTTCTATACGCTATTTCCACTGGAAAGGATTTGAAATATTGTTTCTATATGCATCATTCATGGCGTCAATTTGTAGCAAGATTTAATTTAAACTCTAGTTGCTTATGGCTGAGTGATTATTTTTAATCAAAATATTGATGTTTTTTACCCATATTATAAACATGCATTACCTTACTGTAAAAAGTAACATATACCTGTTTTAAATATCAGGATTTCTTAAAGAAAACGAAAGCGAAAGCTTTTTTTATAACACCATGTGATGACTATAATTTCCCAAGAAAACAAAAATACTGGACTATACATGCGAAAGAAAAATCAATAACTAGACCGGGGACAATGACCAAACCATCCTCGTTGTGTCCAATCCAAGAAAAAGAAAGAAAGGGAAAAAGGTCATACGTTGATGACATAAAACCATTTATGTTCGGACGAGTTGCATATAACATGGTAGCTAGACACAGTTATAGTACTCTACTATTTAGTATTTCCTTTAAAAAAAAAAGACCACATTACTCTACAGAAGATATTTTCAAATAGAAACAATATGTTGAGGGAAGAGGTTGTGGTGGTGGTTAAGGGCATTCCAATTACGGAAAGGGAAGTAAAGAAGATCGGGTAGTCTTTATAATTTCATACTTTTCACTTTATAGTAATCTCTCTACTTCTTTTTTTGAATTTCCTTGCCAATTTTTCTTTGTTAGAAAATAATATCCTCACATTCTCGTGGAAATGGCACTGCAGCTTCATGTGAGGCGTGGGGTCATATTGCGCCTTAACGTCTGAATGCTACGCTCTTGACAAATCAATGTCCCCATTTTCTTCTTTTCCTTTTTCTTTTGCCATTTTGCTATAATAAGAATGAAGCAAAAGGAATTGGTATAATTTTTTTGGGATCCTAGGAGTGCGCTTGAAGCCATTTATGCATTAAATATGGATTTTATTTTGTTTTTCCCATATTGTTAGCTAACTAATTCGATGAGATAATCGAGGAAAACAAAATAAAGAATAAATATTTATATATCTTTTTTATCAAAAAAGAAGAAGACATATTTTGTGTAGTAATAATTCGTACACATACATATCTTTGTTTCTAGTTAAAAACTGAAATTCTGAGCCATAAGTAGATGCTAATCAGTAATCATAATCAATAAATCACCCTTATCACTTTTAAGTTTATGTAAATAAATCTTATAAAAAGGCCCCTTGATAAATAAATCTTATAAATTGGCCCAATATCATGTCCAAGAGGCCCATTAGGGAAATTAACTATGGGCTCAAAGCAATCCGATTACTAACAAGCGACATTACATTCGTCGGAGAGATTTCTTGAAACAGAGAAAGAGAGAGATGGCTGAAGTAGCGAGAAGACAAGGTGGTGGGAGGCCATTGCCGCCTCCTCCGAGAGGCGTTAATCAACCTCCTCGCTCTAAATCCGAACCTGTTGATCGCGAAAAGGTTTGTGTTCGATTCATATACGCATATCGGTGAAAAAATCTTCAACTTTTCTAGGGTTTTATCTCTTTCTATTCGGAAAGCAATCTCTCGATTTCTTAATTAGGAGAATCTTTCTTTCTAGGGTTTTTACCTGCACTCACTGATTTCTTTTTCTTTAACCTTGGAATCGCAGACATGTCCCCTGCTTCTTCGTGTTTTCACCAAGGTACGCTCTTTTTCTTCAATTTTGCTCCCTTTTATTGTCTTAATGTTCGGAGGAGTTTTTTTTTGTATTCTACTAAGCTCTTGAAAAGCCGTCGCTTTCATCTTCCTTTGATTTTACGAATGCCCTAAAGACATAAATGTTTTCTGTCATGGTTATTAGGTCATGAATGCCATTTTTATGCAATTTGTTGAGTCTACCCTTTTTTGTTCTTTGGTGTGTGTGGTTCTTTCTGAATTATACTGCAAATTATGATTAATTGGAGTTTTTTGCAGACTGGTGGTCATCATACCAAGGAAGATTATGCTGTTAGAGGCAAAGAACCAAAGGATGAAGTTCAAATTTACACATGGAAAGATGCCAATCTCCGCGAGTTAACAGATTTGGTATGTATATACAATCAGGATGTGCTCAGGTCAACCATTAAGCAGCTTGCTTTAGAGATTTTATAGTGAATATGTATTGTTTGAAATAAGAATAAAATAGATTTTAGCTAAAAGACTCACTTTGTCTTGCTGCTGATTAAAAATTGACATCTTTTTAGGTTTTCGAATAGCATACAAAGGGAATGATTCGACATAAGCACTGAGTATTATCGCGTTTTCATTTCAGGTCAAAGAAGTTTCTGTAGCAGCTAGGAGAAGGGATGCAAGATTATCTTTTGCGTTTGTTTATCCACTCAAGAACGGCCGCTTTGCCGTGAGACAGGTGAGATTACTGTCCTTGCCAATCTTAATATGATAGCATATAACCATAACCAAAGATGATCATTGATGCTTTCTAGAGTTTCTCTATGATTCCTGCCACACCTCTTAGTCGCACAGTTAGCTACCAATCATCCAGTGTTTTTATCAAGAGTGTGTCTATACTAGCTCGACCGTGTCTTTTGTTATTCTGTGAAACATGTTAAAATCATAAGCATGGCTACACTCATGCTTATGATTTTCGAGACTTAACACTATAGCTACGCATTAGGAAATGTATTAGTTTGATTGAATGGGTGCTTTCAGATTCAATCGTCATCGCTTTACTTGTTCTTTGTGATATTTGCTTATGAATCCAAGAACCCATGAGAAGATACTGATCTTGTGACTATTTTTGCTAATTGATAAAAGGTTGGTCAGACGATGTCTTATCCCAATCGAAAACAACCAGACGACAGTAAAACTCTCGCCGACCTTGATTTCGAGGTAAGACTTAAACACACAGAGAAGATAATGGTAACCTTTTCTTTTGACCAAGTAGTTATAACTGCAATTAATCATCTTTTTTGTAGATTGGAGATTATCTGGATGTGGCAATCTACTAGGAGGAGAGGTTTCTGTTTCTCGTTAAGTGAGATTTAGGTGTGTGTGCACACAAGGGAAGAACACATGGATTTTATGGTGGTTCTCATTTCAAACTTCGTTATGTATCTTTGGATCTGGTCTGCACTAATGGTTTAGTAAAATATGCCTACTTTTTTTTGTTAACCGTTTTTCTGTCATAAAGAACAAAAAAAAAAAACATTTTGTAAACTAGAACTCATCCCGCCAAGTTGTCTATGAACAAACAAAATACAGAAATTTGAAATTTAAATGTTATTTTAGAACCCATTAATGGTTTAGTAAGAAAGAGAGAAGTAAAAGTCATCCAGCAAGAGTGATAAAGCAATAGAAGGCAATAATAAATCTTTGACGCATTTCAAATATTCTGAAGAATAGCAAAATTATTTACTTGAGATTCTTGAGTGCGTTTTACGAGTTCTCGTATTGGTCCAACGTTTTGATTTGACTCGAGAGTAGGAAAATATGAACGTTGTGAAACGGTAACATTTTTCGACCGTTTGAATTTTTTTATTTTAATTTTTTTTTATGGACGTTGTGAAACGGTAACTCTATAAGTAGTCCGTTCTTGGGTCAGGATTCTGAATCATCTTCACTCAGTTTATATTCTTTCCAAATGTCATAATAAAGTTTGTTTTTGTACGGGTAAACGATCTATTTTCTAACGAACTATGACCATATCCCTCTAGATCCCTACCGAACTATGCCATTTGTATATCTCTCCACAAAATGAAAGTTAAAGATCTAAATCCTCCTACAAAAAAAGTTCGAAACTTAAATCTCCACAAAATAAAAGTTCGAAACCCCATACCCCATAAAACTTGGTTTTAGTTGGTTTATTATTTTCCAATCAAACATAAACTACGTAAAACCGATCCTAAACTGGATTAAGATCCGATTACAATTAAATCCAACATGAAAAACGGTCCAACCCGGAAAAACAAATAATTTTTTTTGTTCTTTATTATAATAATAATTAAAAAAAAACAAAAATCAGAATTTTTTTTTTTTCCATCTCCTCTCTTTTGAGATCGTCTTTGGCGAAGAATAATGGGAATAATCATTGCCTTATTCATCTTTTTGGAAACCAAAATCACATTCCTTGATCTTTCCTCCCAGTTTTCTGCCTCTCCGGCGGCTTCTTCGACGAATCCTAGAAATCCGTCTTTGCGAGCCACCCGAATCCACCGATCGGAAGAATCTGAATTACGACTGCGTTCTCCGGCAAGAAAGCCATGTTCGTCAGCCCCGCGCAGTGAGCGCCAAGCATCACGTCGCACGAATTTACGATGTTCGCTTCCGACACCAAGACAATCCGATTTGTCTCGCCGCTCTCGCGAACGCTCGCGATCTGCTCCTCGACAAAATCAGAATCCGTGGACTCCGCCGCCGATTATGTCTTGTAGCCACCCCGGTGTTTGTTGATCCACGATGGATTCTTGTCCGTCACGAGGAACTGAACTTCTCCGCTTAATCTACGCGCGGTCGTGTAAAGAAGAATCACGATGTCGGTGAAATCATGGAAATTATCTATCGAGTAGCCTTCGAGAGGCAAATAAGAAATTAGGAAGTAAAAAGGAGATGAAGAGAGAAGGGAAGAGGAACTTAGGGAGATGAAGCAAGCCATACTGTTGGAGGTGGGCCTAGCACCCCCATTTAGTTAGGTCCATCTTAGCAAGAGTCCTCCTCGATTCGGTTAGCATAGCGTCAACCTTTGACTAGGGATCACCGACCTGGAGTCCCGCCCTCAGCTCCATCCGGAAATCCCGAGCTCCTAAGAGGCGCACCCCGGGTCCGCATTAACACTTCGCCAAAGCAGGGATGTCAAAAGGAAAGAAGACACGTGGGAGTTGGTCGAACAGTACACTATCTGAATAGAGGTACGGTCTGACCTCGACGTCCCACCAACCCTGCAGAGTAAGCGAAGGAGAAAAAGACACGTGGAGGGAGGTTGTTCGAACAGTATGCTATCTTACAAAAGTATGGCGCCGAGCTCATCATTACCTCTGACCTTGAGAACTGGGACACGCTTCCTAGAGCACCTTATCCGTGAAGCCGGCTGAGGGTGACGCGTGGTTCCGGAATCCGTGGAAGTAGGAAGCTACCCCCACTATATATACCCCTCGTTATGCATTAAGGAAGGGACTTTTGGAAAAAACTCATTATTCTCTACAACAAATAGGCCCGGTCTCTCTCTCTCTCTCCTTTGTAACAAGGCATCGCGATTTAGAACCCCGAACTGGATTCCCGTCGGAAGTAGTTCGTAAATCTAAATCGTCCGTCTCTTTTCACCATTAATATAAAAGAATACGGTCCCGACCTGTTCATCATAATACCCGACCTGCTATAAATTGTGGTTGACTCGTTCTATTCAACGGAAATCTCGCCTCCCTCTCCCTAATCAACCTTTAAACAATATTAATAATCCTCTGGATCAACACAGACGATGTGAATCGACATGGAAAACATGTTTAGGGAGATGAAGAGAGAAGGGAAAAGGAAGAAACTTTTTCGTTTTTTTTTTAATTTTCTTTTGATTTCTTTTATTTTTTTAGTTATTAAAAATAATAATTAAATAATAATTAAAATCAATTTTGGTTTAAAAAAAATTGGTTTAGTTTCATGGTTTGATAGTTTACTCACGGGTTTAGAGCACAAACCATAGAAACCGATATCCGTGGGGATTTAAGCTTCGAATTTTTTTTTTTGAGGGATTTAGATCTTTAATTTTCATTTTGTGGAGAGATATACAGAGGGCATAGTTCAATAGGGATCTAGAGGGATATGACCATAGTTCATGGGGAAATAGATAGTTTACCCTTTTTTTACTCTCTTGGTTGTTGTGTTCCTCCACCACTACTCAAACATGTTTCTCATTAAGCGAGAAAACCAAACATTGAGTCATCTTTTTGCAATGTACGACTCTGGTTTTTTTTTTTTTTTTGAACATTAAAAATTCCTCTAGTTTATCTAGCTTTATAAGATTCTTTCTGGTAGTCGCTTTTTATTTCCATCTTTCAAACATTTGTTTTTTTTTTGGGGTAAAATTATAGTTGATTGAAGTATACACAATATTTAGCAGTGTATTTATTTTATGATTATCATAATAGAATTAGACCCACACTCTTCTCTATCTTTCAAACATTTGTTTTATGGAGTTACACAAACATTTCAGATGCTCTGTTTTAAATCCTTTCTGTCTTGGTTTCATTGATGTGTTGATTTAATTAACTGATTTTTAGCCATATATGCTCTCCCATCAAAACGACATCTATAATATGTAGGGATAATACTGGTCTGAGTTGTACTCTCTCTCTCTCTCTCTCTCTCTCTCTCTCTCTCTCTCTCTCTCTCTCTCTCTCTCTCTCTCTCTCTCTCTCTCTCTCTGTACGTTGTTGTTCTTCTGTCTACGAAAACATATATAATGGTTTTTTAATTTTTATGAAAAAAAGAAAAGAAAGAATGGATTTTTTTTCTGAATTTTGTTTGTTTGTTTTTTTTATTAATATGGTACCAAAATTGTTGAGGAACGGAAAAAGGATTGTAACGGAGATTGATTGGAATCTGGACACATCTCTACCCGCTGCAAAATTAATGAAAGAGTTTCCTTCTTCAGCTTGGCCGGCCATTTGACGTTGACCAGATGTATGTAAATAGATCATGAACACATGTATCGATGTATGTATAGGACTATAGCCTATAGGTGTGGCTGAAGATGGTTGATTTTTATCATGTATATAGTAGGGTGACGCATTGATGCGTGTGTATAGATGTATGTATAGGGTGTGAGGGTATATGCATAGATGCATGTATAGGTTGCATAGATGTATGTATAGATTGCATAGATATAAGGTTGCATATATGCATGTATAGGCTGTATAGATGTAAGGTTGCATATATGCATGTATAGGCTGTATAGATGTGTGTACATATAGGGCATGATATAGGCTGCGTAGATACGCATGTTGGTAAAGTAGGGTGTGTAGTTTCCATAGATGTGTGTGTGTATAGGCTACATAGATGTGTGTGTGAGAGCGTAAAGAGAGGACCAAAATGGGTACATGAGGTGTCTGTGAGCGTAAAGAGAGGACCAAAATCGTGACTGAAAAAACGCAAAAGACCAAATGCTAGTCGAAACACGTAAAAAACAGACGCTAACTTTGAAAATATAGAGCCACTTTAACGCCAAAATGCCAGAATACAACGCTAAAACTAAACTCAGAAAGCCAAATGAAAAAAGGAGCAATAATTTCAAGCCAAAAAGAATTTCGTCTTTAATTCAAAATATCTAAAAATTACAAGTTTTCACGATCATCTCGAAGCCTAAAAGCCAATTTTAACGTTTATAATATCCAGATTCTAATAACATTCATGAAAAATGAAAGTATTATAAAATATAGCCCTGAAAGAAACAGAAATAAACCGAGGTTATGGCTCACAAATTATGAAATAATTTTGAAAATTTAATTTATTTTGTTTTAATACATAGTCGCATCCTACATGAATATTGAAACTAGGTCATAGATTTTTTGGAGCCTAATTGTCTCCGAATGTCCAAAAAATCAAGATCTCATAGTGTAGTCAACCGATTTAAAGCGAATAAAACACTTCATTAAATTACTTGTTATAAAATAATTAAAGATGCCAAAAACCTTTAAGCTAGTTTAGTTAACAATAATACATATGTTTAATGTGGTTAGGTATTTTATAAATCGACATAGGATGATTAGTTCATTAGTTACTCAATTTACCGAAAAAATGAATTTTATAACAAGTAACTAGATCATAGATTTTTAAAATAGCTTAGTAAATAGCTTAGTAACTAGTAAGATTTTTAAAAAAATGAATTTTATAACAAGTAACTAGTTTAGTTAACATTAATAGAGAGGTTTAATGCGATTAGGTATTTTAAAAATAGACATAGGATGTTTAGTTTCATTAGTTAGTGCATTTACCGAAACAATGAATTTTCGTAGAGGTTAGCTCACAAATTATGAAATAATTTTGAAAATTTAATTTATTTTGTTTTAATACATATTCACATGCTACATGAATATTGAAACTAGGTCATAGATTTTTTGGAGCCTAATTGTCCCCGAATCTCCAAAAAATCAAGATCTCATAGTGTAGTCAACCAATTTAAATCTAATAAAAAACTTTATTAAATTACTTGTTATAAAATAATTAAAGATGCCAAAAACTTTTAAACTAGTTTAGTTAACATTAATAGAGAGGTTTAATGCGGTTAGGTATTTTAAAAATAGACATAAGATGATTAGTTTTATTAGTTAGTGCATTTAACGAAACAATGAATTTTCGTAGAGGTTAGCACACAAATTATGAAATAATTTTGAAAATTTAATTTATTTTATTTTAATAGATAGTCGCATCCTACATGAATATTGAAACTAGGTCATATATTTTTTGGATCCTAATTGTCCCCAAATTTCCAAAAAATCAAGATCTCATAGTGTAGTCAACCAATTCAAATCGAATAATTTTTTTTATTAAATTACTTGTTATAAAATAATTAAAGATGCCAAAAAGCTTTAAACTAGTTTAGTTAACATTAATAGAGAGGTTTAATGCGGTTAGGTATTTTAAAAATAGACATATGATGATTAGTTTCATTAGTTAGTGCATTTACCGAAAAAATGATTTCTCGAAGGTGTTAGCTCACAAATTATGAAATAATTTTGAAAATTTTAGTTATCTTGTTTTAATACATAGTCGCATCCTACATGAATATTGAAACTAGATCATAGATTTTTGGACCCTAATTGTCCCCGAATCTCCAAAAAATCAAGATCCCATAGTGTAGTCAACCGATTTAAAGCGAATAAAAAACTTTATTAAATTACTTGTTATAAAATAATTAAAGATGCCAAAAACATTTAAACAAGTTTAGTTAACATTAATAGAGAGGTTTTATGCGGTTAGATATTTTAAAAATAGACATACGATGATTAGTTTCATTAGTTAGAGCATTTACCGAAAAAATAAATTCTCGTAAGGGTTAGCTCACAAATTATGAAATAATTTTGAAAATTTTAGTTATCTTGTTTTAATACATAGTCGCATCCTACATTAATATTGAAACTATATCATAGATTTTTGGGACCATAATTGTCTCTGAATCTCCAAAAAATTGAGCTTGATCTCATAGTATAGTCATCAGATTTAAAACGAATAATTTTTTTTATTAAATTACTTGTTATAAAATAATTAAAGATGCCAAAAATTTTTAAACTAGTTTAGTTAACATTAATAGAGTGGTTTAATGCGGTTAGGTATTTTAAAAATAGACATAGGATGATTAATTTCATTAGTTAGTGCATTTACTGAAAAAAATAAATTCTCATAAGGGTTAACTCACAAATTATGAAATAATTTTGAAAATTTAATTTCTTTTGTTTTAATACATAGTTGCATGCTACATGAATATTGAAACTAGGTCATAGATTTTTTGGAGCCTAATTGTCCCCGAATCTCCAAAAAATCAAAATCTCATAGTGTACTCAACCGATTTAAAGCGAATAAAACACTTCATTAAATTACTTATTATAAAATAATTAAAGATGCCAAAAACTATTAAGCTAGTTTAGTTAACATTAATAGAGATGTTTAATGCGGTTAGATATTTTAAAAATAGACATAGGATTTTTAGTTTCATTAGTTAGTGCGTTTACAGAAACAATGAATTTTCGTAGAGGTTCACAAATTGTGAAATAATTTTGAAAATTTAATTTATTTTGCTTTAATACATAGTCGCATCCTACATGAATATTGAAATTAGGTAATAGATTTTTTGGAGCCTAATTGTCCCCAAATCTCCAAAAAATCAAGATCTTATAGTGTAGTCAACCGATTTAAATCGAATAAAAAACTTTATTAAATTACATGTTATAAAATAATCAAAGATGCCAAAAACTTTTAAACTAGTTTAGTTAACATTAATAGATAGGTTTAATGCGGGTAGGTATTTAAAAAATAGACATAGGATGATTAGTTTCATTAGTTAGTGCATTTACCGAAAAAATGAATTCTCGTAAGGGTGTTAGCTCACAAATTATGAAATAATTATGAAAATTTTAGTTATATTGTTTTAATACATAGTCGCATCCTACATGAATATTAAAACTAGAGCATAGATTTTTTGGACAATAATTGTCCCCGAATCTCCAAAAAATCAAGATCTCATAGTGTAGTCAACCGATTTAAAGCGAATAAAAAACTTTATTAAATTACTTGCTATAAAATAATTAAAGATGCCAAAAACCTTTAAGCTAGTTTAGTTAACATTAATAGAGATGTTTAATGTGGTTAGGTATTTTAGAAATAGACATAGGATGATTAGTTCATTAGTTACTGCAATTACCGAAAAAATGAATTCTCGTAGGGGTTAGCTCACAAATTATGAAAGAATTTTGAAAATTTTAGTTATCTTGTTTTAATACATAGTCGCATCCTACATGAATATTGAAACTATATCATAGATTTTTGGGAGAATAATTGTCTCCGAATCTCCAAAAAATCGAGCTTGATCTCATAGTGTAGTCAACCGATTTAAAGCGAATAAAAAACTTTAATAAATTACTTGTTATAAAATAGTTAACGATGCCAAAAACATTTAAACAAGTTTAGTTAACATTTATAGAGAGGTTTTATGCGGTTAGGTATTTTAAAAATAGACATAGGATGATTAGTTTCATTAGTTAGTGCATTTACTGGAAAAAAACAATTCTCGTAAGGGTTAGCTCACAAATTATGAAATAATTTTTAAAATTTTAGTTATCTTGTTTTAATACATAGTCGCATCCTACTTTAATATTGAAACTAGATCATAGATTTTTGGGACCATAATTCTCTGAATCTCCAAAAAATCGAGCTTGATCTCATAGTGTAGTCAACAGATTTAAAGAAAATAAAAAAATTTATTAAATTATTTGTTATAAAATAATTAAAGATGCCAAAAACCTTTAAACTAGTTTAGTTAACATTAATAGAGAGGTTTAATGCGGTTAGGTATTTTAAAATAGACATAGGATGATTAGTTTCATTAGTTAGTGCATTTACCGAAACAATGAATTTTCGTAGAGGTTAGCTCACAAATTATGAAATAATTTTGAAAATTTAATTTATTTTGTTTTAATATATAGTCGCAAGCTACATGAATATTGAAACTAGGTCATAGATTTTTTGAATCCTGATTGTCCCAGAATCTCCAAAAAATCAAGATCTCATAGTGTAGTCAACCAATTTAAATCGAATAAAAAACTTTATTAAATTACTTGTTATAAAATAATTAAAGATGCCAAAAACCTTTAAGCTAGTTTAGTTAACATTAATAGAGATGTTTAATGTGGTTAGGTATTTTAGAAATAGACATAGGATGATTAGTTCATTAGTTACTGCATTTACCGAAAAAATGAATTCTCGTAGGTGTTAGCTCACAAATTATGAAAGAATTTTGAAAATTTTAGTTATCTTATTTTTAATACATAGTCGCATCCTACATAAATATTGAAACTATATCATAGATTTTTTGGAGAATAATTGTCTCCGAATCTCCAAAAAATCGAGCTTGATCTCATAGTGTAGTCAACCGATTTAAAGCGAATAAAAAACTTTAATAAATTACTTGTTATAAAATAGTTAAAGATGCCAAAAAAATTTAAACAAGTTTAGTTAACATTAATAGAGAGGTTTTATGCGGTTAGGTATTTTAAAAATAGACATAGGATGATTAGTTTCATTAGTTAGTGCATTTACTGAAAAACAAAATTCTCGTAAGGGTTAGCTCACAAATTATGAAATAATTTTTAAAATTTTAGTTATCTTGTTTTAATACATAGTCGCATCCTACTTTAATATTGAAACTAGATCATAGATTTTTGGGACCATAATTCTCTGAATCTCCAAAAAATCGAGCTTGATCTCATAGAGTAGTCAACAGATTTAAATAAAATAAAAAACTTTATTAAATTACTTGTTATAAAATAATTAAAGATGCCAAAAACATTTAAACAAGTTTAGTTAACATTAATATAGAGGTTTTATGCGGTTAGATATTTTAAAAATAGAGATAGGATGATTAGTTTCATTAGTTAGTGCATTTACCGAAAAAATAAATTCTCGTAAGGGTTAGCTCACAAATTATGAAATAATTTTGAAAATTTTAGTTATCTTGTTTTAATACATAGTCGCATCCTACATTAATATTGAAACTAGATCATAGATTTTTGGGACCATAATTGTCTCTGAATCTTCAAAAAATCGAGCTTGATCTCATAGTGTAATCAACAGATTTAAAGCGAATAATTTTTTTTATTAAATTACTTGTTATAAAATAATTATAGATGCCAAAAACTTTTAAACTAGTTTAGTTAACATTAATAGAGAGGTTTAATGCGGTTATGTATTTTAAAAATAGACATAGGATGATTACTTCCATTAGTTAGTGCATTTACCCAAACAATGAATTTTCGTAGAGGTTGTTAGCTCACAAATTATGAAATAATTTTGAAATTTTAATTTATTTTGTTTTAATACATAGTCGCATGTTACATGAATGTTGAAACTAGGTCAT
This sequence comes from Eutrema japonicum, assembly GCA_030161315.1. NCBI lineage: Eukaryota > Viridiplantae > Streptophyta > Magnoliopsida > Brassicales > Brassicaceae > Eutrema > Eutrema japonicum. Next base: position 53,276,041 of record BSQW01000003.1, on the reverse strand, counting down.
AGATTTTTTGGAGCCTAATTGTCCCCGAATCTCCAAAACATCAAGATTTCATAGTGTAGTCAACCGATTTAAAGCGAATAAAATACTTCATTAAATTACTTGTTATAAAATAATTAAAAATGCCAAAAACCTTCAATCTAGTTTAGTTAACATTAATAGAGATGTTTAATACGGTTAGGTATTTTAAAAATAGACATAGGATGTTTAGTTTCATTAGTTAGTGCGTTTACCGAAACAATGAATTTTCGTAGAGGGTTAGCTCACAAATTATGAAATAATTTTGAAAATTTAATTTATTTTGTTTTAATACATAGTCGCATCTTACATGAATATTGAAACTAAGTAATTGATTTTTTGGAGCCTAATTATCCCCAAAACTCCAAAAAATCAAGATCTTATAGTGTAGTCAACCGATTTAAATCGAATAAAAAACTTTATTAAATTACATGTTCTAAAATAATCAAAGATCCCAAAAATCTTTAAACTAGTTTAGTTAACATTAATATAGAGGTTTAGTGCGGTTAGGTATTTTAAAAATAGACATAGGATGATTAGTTTCATTAGTTAGTGCATTTACCGAAAAATAAATTCTCGTAGGGGTTAGCTCACAAATTATGAAATTATTTTGAAAATTTTAGTTATCTTGTTTTTATACATAGTCACATCCTACATGAATATTGAAACTAGATCATAGATTTTTTGGACAATAATTGTCCCCGAATCTCCAAAAAATCAAGATCTCATAGTGTAATCAACCAATTTAAAGCGAATAAAAAACTTTATTAAATTACTTGTTGTAAAATAATTAAAGATGCCAAAAACCTTTAAGCTAGTTTAGTTAACATTAATACATATGTTTAATGTGGTTAGCTATTTTATAAATCGACATAGGATGATTAGTTCATTAGTTACTCAATTTACCAAAAAAAATGAATTCTCGTAGGGGTTAACTCACAAATTATGAAATAATTTTGAAAATTTTAGTTATCTTGTTTTAATACATAGTCGCATCCTACATGAATATTGAAACTAGATCATAGATTTTTGGGACCATAATTGTCTCTGAATCTCCAAAAAATCGAGCTTGATCTCATAGTGTAATCAACAAATTTAAAGCGAATAATTTTTTTATTAAAGTACTTGTTATAAAATAATTAAAGATGTCAAAAACTTTTAAACTAGTTTAGTTAAGATTAATAGAGAGGTTTAATGCGGTTATGTATTTTAAAAATAGACATATGATGATTAGTTTGATTAGTTAGTGCATTTACCGAAAAAATGAATTCTCGTAGGGGTTAGCTCACAAATTATGAAATAATTTAGAAAATTTTAGTTATCTTGTTTTAATACATAGTCGCATCCTACATAAATATTGAAACTAGATCATAGATTTTTTGGACCATAATTGTCCCCGAATCTCCAAAAAATCAAAATCTCATAGTGTAGTCAACCTATTTAAAACGAATAAAAACTTTATTAAATTACTTGTTATAAAATAATTTAAGATGCCAAAAACCTTTAAACTAGTTTAGTTAACATTAATAGAGAGGTTTAATGCGGTTATGTATTTTAAAAATAGACATAGGATGATTACTTCCATTAGTTAGTGCATTTACCCAAACAATGAATTTTCGTAGAGGTTGTTAGCTCACAAATTATGAAATAATTTTGAAAATTTAATTTATTTTGTTTTAATACATAGTCGCATGCTACATGAATATTGAAACTAGATCTTAGATTTTTGGAGCCTAATTGTCCCCGAATCTCCAAAAAATCAAGATCTCATAGTGTAGTCAACCGATTTAAATCGAATAAAAAACTTTATTAAATTACTTGTTATAAAATAATTAAAAATGCCAAAAACTTTTAAACTAGTTTAGTTAACATTAATAGAGAGGTTTAATGCGGTTAGGTATTTTAAAAATAGACATAGGATGATTAGTTTCATTAGTTAGTGCAGTTACCGAAAAAATGAATTCTCATAGATGTTAGCTCACAAATTATGAAAAATTTTTTAAAATTTTAGTTATCTTGTTTTAATACATAATCGCATCCTACATGAATATTGAAACTAGATCATAGATTTTTGGGAGCATTATTGTCTCCGAATCTCCAAACAATCGAGCTTGATCTCATAATGTAGTCAACATATTTAAAGCGAATAGAAAACTTTATTAAATTACTTGTTATAAAATAATTAAAGATGCCAAAAACATTTAAACAAGTTTAGTTAACATTAATAGAGTGGTTTTATGCGGTTAGGTATTTTAAAAATTGACATAGGATGATTAGTTTCATTAGTTAGTGCATTTACCGAAAAAATAAATTCTCGTAAGGGTTAGCTCACAAATTATGAAATAATTTTGAAAATTTTAGTTATCTTGTTTTAATACATAGTCGCATCCTACATTAATATTGAAACTAGATCATATATTTTTGGGACCATAATTGTCTCTGAATCTCCAAAAAATCGAGCTTGATCTCATAGTGTAGTCAACAAATTTAAAGCGAATAGAAAACTTTATTAAATTACTTGTTATAAAATAATTAAAGATGCCAAAAACCTTTAAACTAGTTTAGTTAACATTAATAGAGAGGTTTTATGCGGTTAGGTATTTTAAAAATAGACATAGGATGATTAGTTTCATTAGTTAGTGCATTTACTGAAGAAAAAAAAAATTCTCGTAAGGGTTAGCTCACAAATTATGAAATAATTTTGAAAATTTTAGTTATTTTATTTTAATACATAGTCGCATCCTACATGAATATTGAAATTAGATCATAGATTTTTAGAAGCATAATTGTCTACGAATCTCCAAAAAATCGAGCTTGATCTCATAGTGTAGTCAATCGAACTTGATTTAAAAATCGAGCTTTATCTTATTCATTTCATATTCACCAGCTTTTTTTAAAAAAAAAAATGGGATCTATATCGATGATTAAAAGCGATTGGAGAAGAAAAAGCTTCAATGCACAATCATTATCCAATTCAAAAAGCTCCATTGGGAACATTTGGCTCATCTTCAAAAACAACAACAACATTATTAGCCTTGGCAACACACACCTCCTTGATTTCCCAGAGTAGCAAGGACTCCTTGTCTTGAGTTATATGAATTTTGGCAACCTAAAGCCTCTACTATCATCCAACTGGAAATAAATTCATCAGATTTAACATAAAACCGACAAATTAGGGAAACCATTAACGATGTAATTCCTGATTTGAGTGGGAGTGATTGGCCAAGAATTGAAGAAGAGGAAGCGGAGGCTTTCAAGAACTCAAAACTTGGTTTAACGATGAGTAGAATCTCGGAGGAAGATCGCCGTCGTCATCGTTGCTTGGCGCGCGACTATTTCCTCGTCTAACCATTTTTTTACAATTATAATAAATAATATTATGAGATAGGTTTAATCCACCCATTAAGCTTCAACATAAATGTTGGGTCACAAGCAAGAATCCAAAAAAAGAAACGGAGAGCCCGAAAGCTAACCATGAATATATACAAGCCACACGAATCAGATTCAATCTTTTCAAAGTTTAATTGTGGACTTGGCCATTATTATCACCAGGAAGATATGGTTCGAAAAGCTTGGCAGATGGGTTAGGATCTTGATGCATTATCTTTGCAGCTCGTTCGAACTCTTCTCTCAACACTCGGATACTAAACTTATCCACAACCCGACCCAGATCATGGCTCGTCTCAAACGGATCCTCTATGCATATCAGGTGCCTATCGTTCCCCACCCTTCTAGTCCAGTTCTTCTCTCGCTTCCTGCAAGATTTCATTTTTCATCTCTGAGATTGCTTCCACATAAACACTAAGTAGAAAATTAAAGTGTTGATTTTTTTACCCAAGTATGGAACCGGTGCGGACAGATACAACCGTATTCGCATAGTCGTGACCGTATGCCCAGTAACTGAAAAATCCCCACACCAGCTCAGCTATGCTCTCCTTGTTACTCGATCCGAAGCTGCAGAGTCTTTCAACATTATCAAAGTATGCGCACCGGATATTATCTACCCGAACTAAGTATGTCGGCTCCATTTCCTGCACAAAGTCGAAAAGCCTTTTCGATAAAAGAACAACATTCATTACACATACAGATATTTTTTTTTTATTATGCACACCTGTAAGCAAGGAAGAACTGGCGGCCTACGCAGTTGTAAGAAGTGAATGCACATCATAACGTACCTGTATAAGTTTCATATATAAGAAAAGTCTTTTATTATTTAATTTTGTGCAATCGAAAGTTACTACTACATTTAGAAGTCTCGAAGAGAGCTTACGCGTAGCTGGAAAGTGTTCCTTGATAAGTTTCATTAACCCTTCTTGATTTTGCCCAATGTTTCACAATGAAAGCCAACTGCCTTAAACGTACATCTATCTGAGCATAATCTCGCAGGAGCTTTGTGTTCACAACAGCCAACACATTGTTGATGCAGATATCACAAGATATACCAGTAACCGGATCCATGAGTTTTACTATTGGAACCCTAGCTCGTGTCAGTGCCTACACAAAAATATAGCCATAAGATTTATAGCCAAAAAAGAAGTATTAAGTACCTAATTAACATTTTTTGTATAAGCAAAAAAGGCATTTTTAATTTACCTGCACGTTTTGGAGATTATTTGATTCCAAAATATCAGCCAGCTTTAACAACATCTCAGATTTGTTGATACCATCATCTTTGATTGCAAGGCAAACATCAATGTCACTCTTTGGGAAACCAAAAGAGTTAGCACATGACCCGTAGAGATACAACTTTGCCAGAGGCCATTCTTTGCCAACTAGATGCTCTAGCTGCGCCATTAGTTGTTTCTGCTTCTCCAGCTCCTCTTCTGCAGGAATAAGGGACTTGTACACTGCAATGAAAGGAGCATCATACCTATGGATGTCATTTCGACATGCCATATACCATTTATCGATTCTTAACCTTTGGCTAAGCAGCCACTGACCCCGATTGTCCATTCTCGATTCCTGATAACAAAACCCCGACTTAGATCATCTTCCCAACCTAAAAAAGCATCATTTCTAATTTGGAAATAAATTACATAGAGCTGAACCCCATCATGAAATATTTCCAATGAGTTGTTAGTGCTCAAATAAAAACTGGTGATTCAACTATACTAGATTACAAGCTGAAAGTTACCTTTTCGCGAGAAGTCCGGCTATTTTTCTTCCCATCTTTGGCATCCTTATCGTCAGTTTCATCTTCAAGCAATAAAGACTCAACAATATCTTCTCCAAAACCTTCAATATCGTCATCACCAGGGCCACACTCCACATTGCCCTCCCTCTTTCCTTTACTGAACTGCCCCAATTCCTCTTTATATCCACCTCCACCACGAGCTTCCTTATTCAACATCGAAAAGGAATCCTCAGCATCCATAGGTGGTCCAGGATGATCAATCTGTTGACTAAGATTGAACCTGCTCTCATTCTGGATTGATAATCTCCTTAATCTATCAACCTCCGCACTTACATCAACACTCTTATCCCATAAATTAGAATGCTCGCCTTTTGCTTTACCCTGGAAACTACCCATCCCCTTACTTCCCAAATCCATATCCCAACCTCCTTGGTTACTAGAAAATCCAGGTGGAGGAGGAGTAGGAGTAGACTTGGAACCCCTGCCGTTACTCCCAATGGGACCCCAGTTTCCTCTCCCTCCTTTGTGTTCATGGAAATCGTGATTCCTAAGATGAGACAAGTTTGGATCCGTATGAGGATTTGGAACAACGGATTGGGGGTGATGTTTGGCAGAACCAAGATTAGAATCAAGATTCAAGTTCCCGTTGAGTAACCCATCAAGGCTATGAGCAGCATCTCCCGAGAAAGAACCAAAAACAAGCTTTTGCGGCAGCGGCTGTTGCTGTACCATCGACTGAACTGCGTGATTCCCAGTTCCAGTAAACCCTAATCTATAAGCATCTTCTGCTGATACTCTTTGATTACCGTCGAATTGGTTCGCAGGAAAAGGGTTAAGCGGAAATTGAGAAAACCCTAACAAATTGGGCGAGAGATTAGGAGGTGAAAAGGCCCAGGGAGGAGTATGTGTACCGGGTCGATCACGGCCGTTCGAAGGACAATTCGACGGAGGAAAGGCATTCACGGTGGGGCCAACGGCTGCAATGGCCGGATCGAGAGCGAACGACTGATGCTGGGGGGCGGCTGGTCTGGTGAAAGGATTGTTGTTGTTCTGCTGGTAAGGTCTTCTGTGCAAAAGCGACAGTAGAAATTCTCCACCGTTTTCCGATGGTGGAGCTGGAGAGTCAGCCCCACCGTCCGCCATGGAGAGCGAGACAAGTTTTGAGCGAAGTGAAACACTTTTTGGGAAGTCGAAGATCTTTCAATGTTGAATGACCCTCTCTCTCTCTCTCGTGTGTGCGCTTTATTATATAGTCAAGATATGGCCCACGCATAATAATATCTTCACCGTCCGATGTTAGCATTTCTAAATCTGATCACAAGTTGGACTTAAAATTGAACTAGGTTTAACTATGATTAAAAATAATTTGTTAACGACGAAACAATTTTAAATTAGGAAAGCATAAACTTTGATTGATTACCGTCGTAAATACTAAAGAAAGTTTGATTCTACGTTGTAATGATATCCATGTTGATTTTTACACACACAAAAAATGATATCCATGTTGATTTTTACACAAAAAAAAAATGATATCCATGTTGATTATTTGGCGATATAAGATTTTTTTCTTCTATATAAACAATTTGTATCCAGTTCTTTAGTAAAGTAAGCTTGTTAACACCCAATGTTTAATCAAAAGAGTATTTAAATTAAATAAAAAAACAATAGAAAAAGTTAAATGGAGTGGTGAGATTTTATTTAATTGGTAACAATGTCAACCAACCGAATTATGGCATAGTATTAGTGACATTGTATAAGCGAAGAAAAGTCAATAGATTTGTAGAATATTACTAGCTATCACATTATAAATTGTTTTCGTTTTGGTAAAACTTGCCAAACATTGAATGGGTTGACGCAAATACGTTTCCATGCAGAGATATAAAAACAACTCATTAGCTCTTGAGTTCGAATAGTAATGTACTCATTTAGCTAATCGAACTTAAATGAGTTGGTAAACTATACGAGATACAGCTCAAATGATTCGTGCATGAGTTAGCTCGAGAGCAAATATTTTGTTTGGAGACTTGAAATATTATATATTATACATACAAAAAGGTGAACTGTGATTTTTGGATAATCTCAAGACTCTCAAATAGGATGATTTGCAACCATTTAGATGATCATTGCATTATCTTAACATTTTCTTATTTTATTGTAGACGTTAAATTTAATTTGGCATTCAATAACAATTTTATTTGGATATATTATAAACTAGATTAAGATTCACATATACATGAGTTTATAATTTAATATTTATAACTCATTAAAAAGAAACGAAAACAAAAAATATAAAACAAAATCAAATCATCAGTTAAATGAAATAAAGTAAGCTTAAGAACGTCGACTTAGATTATATTTTTATTTGCTTTTATCATATTTGACTTTCCTTTTTAAAAAATTAATATCTTATATTTTCTTATCAAAAACGAACTATAAACATTTCATCACTTATTTTATTATATTTTAATAATTGATATAACGTGAGAAACTTTCGATATAAATTTCTGAACTTCTCAGAAGTTGTTTATATTTAACCAAATAATTGTAATCATTTTTCTTTTAGAACATTTATTTAGTAACTCGGAGTTAAGTACTCATTTAGCTCACTATATGAGTTTAAGCTGATAATATAAGTTCATATAATGAAGGAGCTAAGCTGAATTGAGTCATGAAATACGCTCTAACTCATTATGAGCTAAGCCAAGTTGAGCGAGTTAATTCAAGACATCTTTAATTCCATGTAATTGTGCGATTTATCAGATTTTGTGAAATCGTGAAATACTACATTAATTGGAGTATATTTTTTCTTTTCTTTTTGCATTAATATATTTTCAAGTATGCCAATGTGTTTGATGAGACAATAAGAAGTAACAATGTTCTATGTAATAGTTATACTCCCAACTTTTCACAAAGAATATAGTTTTAAAAATTTTATTTTTGTTTCACAAAAAATGTCATTTTATGTTTTTAATGCATAATTTATGGTTTTAGTGTATTATTTAGAGAGAAAATTTTTTGTATAGTATATTAATAAAAAGTAATATAAATTTTTTAATAATTTTTTTTAATATATGTGAAATTTGTGAAAATGATAAAAGAGATAGATTGAGTATGTATTAAAAAACAAAACAAAAGAAACGAGTCGCGACGATGGAACCCATGGAAAGAAGAATTAATTAATAAAGTCTCTGATCATATTAAGAAGAGCGACGGCTCGGCGTGGATCAACGAGCTCGATTCCATGGAAGCCGGCATCGTCAAACCTTGCTTCAACCCTAACCCCAGACTTAACCAGCAAGTTCACAAATTCTTGTTGCCGATCAACCGCCGTGTCTCCGCCGTAACCGATCACCAAACACCGTCCCAAACGCCCCACTTTCTCCTTCTGCGGCAAATAACCCACCGGATTACAGTACCTGTGATCCCGATCAACGCCTTCCGGCAAAGTTAGTTCCCACATGGCGTCAATCGCTGGAACCGGCATCAGCGGATCGGCGAAATTCCTCAGCTCCGATTTCGTCCTCGTTTTCCCGCCGTAAAACGGTTGGTAAAACACGAATCCGTCTATTTTTAACGGCGTTAAATCGTGGTCTAACGATCTGAGCGCCAATTGGAAAGCGATGTTAGCGCCGTTACTCGAACCGCAGATGTAGCACCTCGAGAAATCGGCGAAGTCTCTAAGCCAAGGCTCACCGTTAGTTGGGTCAACGGCTTGTTGTTTGACCCAAAGCAGAGCGTCTAATGCGTCGTCGTATTGAGCTGGGAGTCTATGCTCAGGAGCTAAACGGTAGTTAACGGAGACGACGATCACCGTTAACTCGCTCGCCATCTGAGAGCAACCACGGCTATTCGCCGGGGAAGTGGCTGGGTAAAGGATCCAACCAGAGCAGTGGAAATGGAGGATTATTGGGAGACGAGCGACGGCGTTATCGTTGGAAGGGAGATTGGTTGGTCGGAAAATCCGTACGGACACGCCGGTTTCGTGGTTGATGGTGACGTCTTTGGAGGCGGTGAGCTTTCCCGGTGACGGGACTGGGTCGGAATTGACCGCCGGCAAGGCGAAGTGGCGCGTGCAAGAGCCATCGGGGTTGATTGAGATGTTGAGGTGTTTGTATGGATCAAATGCGGGATTAGAGACACGTGACATGGTTTTTTTTTTTATTATTACGTGATTAAGAGGAGATTAGTTAGCGTAAACTGAGATTAGGAAGAAATGTTTGGAGTTTTTTTTTTCTTTTCTCTACTTTTTTGTGTATCTTTTTAAGTTTAATGGAACTTTAAGCTGTGATGAGGATGAATGCACGGATTCATTTGTGGTCATGATTTTTCTCAGTTTAACAACATTGACCAATTCAAAAATGTTTTGATATTTTGTCTAAATGAGGAATCATTTTATAGATCTGCTTGTGTACGTATTTATTACATACAAGTAATTGATTCAAATTCCTAAACACGGTAAAAAGTTCCAAGTCTATTACAATCGCTCCTTTATACAATTTTGTAGTTGCACGGTGAAATATTGATTAAAAATTGCATGTCACAATATCCTTAATGCAATATCCGAAACAATTGTGTAAATTGCATGTCTAACAATATCCTTCCTCTTTAATTCTATTGCATGCTTTTTCATTCCTCGTAATGTCAATTGTTTGGCTGATTCGATCTTTAGCAAACCATGCATTTTTAATTGGCCTCAGACATTGATTCGTAAGTAATAAAATATCCGATTCTTGACCCTTTTTTTGTGTGTGGATATTATAGGTGATTTAAAGCGTTAAGCGGCCGCCCTCGAACATCCGATTCATTTTAAACAGCATAAAAATTAGTAGCTAGATATCATCAGATAAGCCCACTATTACTATTACTATTACTATTACTCGGGTATACATATTTGGATACTCACGAAGCAACATGCAATACAATCTCGCCATTACTACTACATGTTGGACGATGGAGCAGTTGATGAACAACTCTTCATAAAAGCCTCAACGGTGTCGTATAAAGCCTTAGCTTTGTTCTCATCAAACAACTCACACGCATGAAAGCCATCTTCATCGAACCTCGTCTCCACGTGCACCCCATGCGCCTTCAGCATTTCCGCCACGTGTCTCTGCCGATCCACTAACGGATCCCCACCGTAACCGTTAATCAGAGTCGACGGAAAGCGTCCCATTTTATCCTTTTCCTGGGGCCCACTGCTCTTAACTGGGTTGCTGTACACGTGGTCGCGATCTACACCGTCGGGTAAACAAAGCGACCATAGCAAGTGAGTCGCTGTTAACGGGCAGATCCGATCGTCTTTAAGACGTGACTCGGAATCCGACGGCTCAACGCCACCGAAGAAAGCTTGGTTCATTATCAACCCTCGGATCTTAACCGGAGAGAGATCCGTGCCCATAACACGCAACGCGACGCTGTAGACTATGTTTCCACCGGAGCTCGAACCCATCACGAAGCATTTAGAGAAATCGACGCCGTCTTTCAACCACGTGTCGCAATAACCGCCGCTGATTGCACCGCGAGCTTGTTCGCAGAGCCATAAGACTGCTTCGACGGCGTCGTCGTACGCCGCCGGGAGACGGTGTTCTGGAGCTAGACGGTAGTCGACAGAGATGATTAGGATTTGAAGACGATCGGCCATCTTGCTGCATGATTCATGGAAAGGAGCGGAGGCGGCGCCGTAGAGGATAAATCCGCCGCCGTGGAAGTAAATAAGGATTGGGAGTTTGGTTTCCCGCGGAATATTCCGGGGCTTGAAGATTCGGATAAATGTTTTGTTGTTTGGGTTTAAAGGGATGTCTTTGGATTGCTCCGTCGGGGGCAGTTTGGGGAAATCACGGTGTCTGGTGAGTGACCCATCTGAATTAAGTGAAATGTTGAGGAATTTGAATGGATCGCTTGAAGGTGGAGGAGCTTCCATGGATGCTTGAGAGAGAGAGAGAGAGAGAGAGAGAGAGAGATGTTTTTGTGGTGAAATGTGTGATTATGAAGAAGAAGAAATGGGAAATTAAGGATCTGAGAGGTTGAAAAGATCAACCTTGTCATTAAAGATTAGTGTGGAAATTGCAGCTAGATTTGCCTAAAGATTAGTGTGGAAATTGCAAATATCTCTCCATTATAAAAGTGGCTCAGATTAGACTGTGTACGATGTACTACTATCGATTAGATTGACACCAATCGTAGAAGCAAACCTGATATAACGGCTAATATCTTTGTGTACCATAATAATCGACCCAGAAATTAATGTGCATTAACAAAATAACAAGCTCCTTTTCCCCATATCCAATAAAAGTGGCTCAAATTAATGTCACTATGAACCTAAACTAATTCATCAGGCCGGCCCATCATAAGCAGTTGACACGGCGAGGCAGACAGCTTTGAAATATCTAAGGTTTAATTGTTTGCTTTAAAACTGTAATCGTTACGAGAATTTTAATGCATTTTTATTTTTGAATTTGAATCATGGGAACACTTGCAGAGAAGTGCATTCTGCCAAAGTCAAAAACCTTTAAATGTGAAGTACCAATTCCATGAAAATTGTCCCATACGCCATATCCTTCTTTTCATACAGCGGGAGACAAAGATGGCAACACATGTTTATATCTGCGTCCATCTAGTTTTGTGCATATATTTCAGCAAGGCAATTAAACTCTAATAATGATCATGTTCCTGATGTCAACTGGGAAAAAATCACAGTATTGTCTAAACTAAAATGTGAAGCAACTGGGACGAATGCAATTTAATTTCTTCATAAATATTTGCTAAAATCTAATCTTATGGAATCAAACAGTTTCTACAACTCGCATTTGGTTTAGGATTTTGAACCGAACAAATTTACACTTGATCGAGCTCAAAACCAAACCCAAACTTCACCGTGCTTTCTTTCTTGACTTAAACGGGAAACCCATAGGCGGCGAAGGCGAGAACTCAAACGGCAAATGTGGTGGCTCAGCCCCACCCGAAAGCATCTGAACAATCTCCTTCATCGTCGGCCTCTTAACCGGAGATCTTTGCAGACACAACAATGCAATAGTAATACAAAGAACCGCTTGCTCTTTCTCCAAAGAATGTATAGATTTATCAACTAACTCCAACAATTTACCATTGCAAGCCAATTGCTTAGCCCATGATATCAAATTAGCCCTCTCAAACTCCGACATGGGCGATGCAGTCACCTGCAATGGCCGTCTCCCCGAGACAAGAACCAAAAGCAGAACCCCAAAACTATAGACATCACATTCCTCAGACAACACACCTCCAACGCCACATTCTGGTGCAATGTAACACACCGTACCTCTCATACTCGGTGTGCTGCTTACTCCACCACTCTTCTGAACATTAACATCACACCATAAACCAGAATCTTGACTGTTTTTTTTACCCATGACTGATTTTAGCTCTCCGCTTAACCCATCTACCCACCAATCTATACTATTCCTCTTCTTCCTCTTGGTAGGGTTATGATTCTGCTCATGAACAGAGGCAGTGGCATCGTCTCTGTGAAACCAAGAGTCAATGCTTGAGATTGAGCTTAACCTTCTTTTCTTCTTCTTTTTCTGTTTCCTCTTCTTTCTAGTTAGCTCTTCACAAAATTCTTCCTTCCACCACTCTCTAGGCTTTCTCTTCTTCTCTTTCTTTTTCTTCTTAGACACTGATGATGACCCATCAACATTTTTGACCCACTCTTTGTTGTTGTTACTCTCTTTCTTAATTTCACTCCCAATCCATTCCATCACGTAATCCTTCACACCCCCTGATTCAATCCCTCCACTGCTTTCACCATTGTTGTCATGTTTCCACCACCAGTCTCTCTTGGAGCCCACTTTTTGCTTACTACTCTCCACACTCATTTGTTCCAAACAGCTCTCTGAAACACTCCCTTTCTCCAAACCCAACTCCGGCGATAATCCCGATGCTGCTCCCGGAGACGCCGTCAAGATGCTAATTGCACAATTCACCGGCGACGGTATCGACGCCGGCCTCGGAGACGCTCCCGCCTCCGCCGTCAAGACGCTAATTCCACAATTCTCCGGCGAAAGTACCGAGGCCGCCCCCGGAGACGCTCTATTCTCCGTCAAGATACTAATTGCACAGCAATTATCCGGCGAGAGATTAACAACATTACCCTCATCAAACACAGTAATCACGCTTTCTGTTTCCTCCAGAATCGACCCATTATCTTCAGCAACATCCTTTCTCTTCTCTTCTTCCTCAATCTGAATCCTAGTATCGTTACCACTAATTAAATCCTCAGACTTTACCCTCGCGAGACCGAAATCTCCAATTTTGGCTTTGAAATCAGAATCGAGAAGGATGTTACTAGGCTTAATATCTCCATGGATGATGGATGGATCACAGCAGCGGTGAAGAAACTCGATCCCCTTTGCGATATCAGTCGCAATCTCAAATCGCTTGTTCCAATCCATAAGCTCCTCACATTTGCGATCCAAAAGCGCGTCCTGTAAACTACGATTAGCCATGAGCTCGTAGACGAGTATAAGCCGCCGGCCACGACGATCGGAGGAGAATCCAAGGAGAGAGACGACATGAGGCGAGCCGATTAGGTGAGAGGAGAGAGAAAGCTCGTTATGAAACTCACGCTCGCCTTGTAGAGACCCAGCGGAGGAGTCCATGACTTTGACGGCGAGTGAGTTGCCATTCGGGAGATCAGCTTTATAGACGGAGCCGAATCCGCCATGGCCGAGCTGAGTGGAGTCGGAGAAAGAGTTTGTAGCGTTGCGGAGCTGAGTGTAAGAGAAGCGGCGACATTGGTAGTGTTGAGGAGACTTGGAGATAAGATCCGAAGGAGCCGTACGGTTTCGGTAGAGTCTCCGGTAGAGAAGTATAGTGAAGAGGATAAGTAGAGCTCCAATTAAGGTCAGAGAGCCGGCAATGATAAGCGGAAGAGTCTGGAAACGGTGATGACCGTCGCTAGCCGTCGTCAGCAGCAGCGTGACATCCGGCGGAGAGAGGCGAGATGGCATTTTCGGAAATACAGAAATAAAGAAGTCTCATTTAAACCGGAAGAAGAAGGTGAAAGGTGATAACTGATACTCCATAGAGAGAGGTGCTTGTGTGACAGGAGGATTGTATTAGTTATGGTGACGTGTCGGAGAATAAATGGGGGATTGTGAGACAGTCATGTGAGCGGATATTAATTGATATTTGACCGGTGAGATTTTAAGGCGCGTGAGGGGAGTGAGACTCACGAGGGATTTCGGGTTTTTGGTTTGAAAGGGTCCCACAATTGTGAAGTCAACCTCACTCGCGCGTGGAGACACGCATCTGCGTCATGTTGTGAGTGTGTGTTGGATTTTGTTATTGATCATGCTAATTAATCGGTTTAGTTAGCTAGACCATTGGTTAAACAACTAGACGTACGTCTGATTAGTCGGCAATTTTTAGTTTTGATGTTCGATTTTGTTATGACTTATCACTATATGCCTCGGTTACATTTGTTGATAATTTAGGCATTGTTCCGGGTGATGGGATTATGTTTGACCTTTTCATTTTCGCCCTTTTATCGCTTCGGTTTGACTCTTTCGCATTTGGTTTTGCTTTTACCTAATTTTAATATTTTGGACCAAAATACACGCCCTATTTTGTTAATCGTAAATCCCCTTGGTATTGAGGTCAGTCGAAGAGAATTAATTTGTTTGTTATAGAGTAAGGTTTATTTTATTAAGCTGGGGTAAAGCTGTAAATTAGGTGTTTGACTTTGGTAACATCTGTAAAGCATCTCCATCCCTAAACCCCTCATAAGGTTCTTAATATTATTTTAATCATAAATTTAGGATGATTTCAAAATTTAGAACCCCATCAATTTTAGAGTGTTCAATGGTGAACCTCAATTAGGGATTCTTAAACAAAAATTAATATTTTAGAATATCATTTATTTGAAATATATAATACTGTTGTTTTCCCGTATGCAAACAAAGAAACTGACCAACAAAGTACATAGATCGTCCATTCAAATATGGTTTAACCTCTTCTGCTTTTCTCTGCAAACCTCATATATCCATTGTCCTCTGAACCTCTTCTGTCAGGTTGCAAATGAGCCAAAGCAAGACCTCTGAACCTTTTCTCGTCTTTAGCTCGCTGAGTATACCGCAACGAACCATGCGGCTTCCCCTCAAAATTTCTACAATCAACCCATGATGGGTACTGAAACCTCTGAGCAATAGCTGCTTCCATATGAAACCACTTAGAAAATCTTCAGGACACAATCTTGAAAGTCCCTGCAAAAGCAATTTTCAACTAGATTCAGCTTTCTTTGCAACTGCCAAAACCATTGTCTAAAAGAAGAGAATTTGGCAATAATTAAGGAAGCCTATTGCTCCATTGACATCAATCTCATAAACCCCTAGCAAGATAGTTGTCTACATCGACGAATCACCCTTATGAACCACATCAACCCATAGAACAACGGAAATCAAAAATCGAGATTTTTCATCAAAGTTCAGACAAAATTCAAAATTGACCCACTTTCTTAACAGGATCAGCAAGGAATCTCAGCCTCGATCAAATGAGGAATTTTTTTTTGAAATGCAGAGTATATAGCCAAAAAAATTAAAAAAACGATAAAGTTGTGAAGAAATCAAAGGAGAAACAAAAAAAGAATGATTACCCAGTGGGAGTGTAATCTTTTTCTACCAGCTTCCAACCAGAAAATTCGAACTTTTCGGAAAAAAACAATGATTATCCAAATCAAATTGAATCGCAAAAGGGGAACACTTTAAAGAAACTCCATTAAAGAACAAATTCTACATAGAATCAAGGAAACATAAAGGTTTTACCTGAAATCGCAAAAGGGGAATACTT
This sequence comes from Eutrema japonicum, assembly GCA_030161315.1. NCBI lineage: Eukaryota > Viridiplantae > Streptophyta > Magnoliopsida > Brassicales > Brassicaceae > Eutrema > Eutrema japonicum. The sequence goes on along the minus strand of BSQW01000003.1, from coordinate 53,260,071 downwards.
TAAAGAAACTCGAAACTCGCCGGAACTCGCCGGAAGAAAAGAAAACCGTCCAGAGAAGGAGAAGACAATATGCTCGCTGATAATTGTCGAGAGAATGAGAAGAAAAGCCGTCAGAAAAAAAATTTGTTTCTTTACCCAAAAGCCAAAGCCAATCCGGTGCAGACATGTGGCTTAAGAGACGGTTTCTAAAAATCCTTATCTAAGAGACGGTATCTTAATAATTTCGTGGTTTTCGATTTTTTTTTTTTTTTATTGCTAAGAACTCCTCTTGAACCCCGCGATGGAGATGGTCTTAGAAACTTGAAAAGGGAATCTATGGAAAATATAAAAAGGCAAAGGGAAAAGCGACAAACACAAAGCCCTTTTTCAGGTTAATGCAGCAGATTCAGATGTGCTTTTAATCTATTTTTTCGAAAATAAAATGGAGATTGGAGAAGAAATAATTCATGAGTGGACTCATATGAATGCTCGAGTTCCACTATAATGGATTATAACTTTTTATAAAAAGAAAAAAATTATAATCCATCATAGATTACTGTTTACTAAAGGGAACGTTAGACTATTTACAATGATAATTGTTATTAACACCCTATTTTATACTCCACATCATTTTTTCTCTCTTTCACTTAATATTTTAATATCCTTTGTTTATAAAAATTCAACACATTACCCCATTATTTTTATTTAAATAATTATATAACAATTATTGATTAAAATTATATTAAAAACCATTAATAACCTTTTTATATCATATTATTAATTTCTTTTTCAAAACAATAAATAAAAATAAAAATAATAAAAATAAATTAAATAGAGTTACATTTTCTTTTTTCCGTGAAAATTACAAAATTAAAATTGCAATACAATACATTAAATAAACACACAATACAACCGATAAAATACACATTTTTTTTTTGACAACGAAAATGCACAAAACTTAACTCACAAACAAGAAACTCAACTCACATAACACAACACAACCGATAAAACACTCAATTTTGGGTGTAAAAGAGGTTATTGTTGGGATCCATCTAACTTAAAAAAATGTTTGAAACTCTGAACAAGATTTTATCAAAGACTAGATGAAAATTTATAGTAGAAAAGATTGATTTTTTTGTGTGTGTCTAAATCCAATAAAACACATTTCTATTTATAGAGAAAAAAACGATGAATTTTGGTATAAAAATAAAAATAAAAAAAAATAATGTGATATGAAATAATTGAGTTTAAATTATTGGGTGAGATAAATATTTTTTCTACCAATTAAATTCACCCACGCTTCTTTATCAACATTCATCGAACTTTAGCGTGTGATTTGTAATTTTTTTTTTTTGATCAATTAAAAGTGAACAAGTAGTATTGAGGACCCTATTTATCTGATTATCTAACCAGTTGAAAATTTTCAACCAAAATTTTGCTAAATCATTATACACACCCTCATTGTAGGTGTTCAACAGTTGATAATTTTTTATGAACAGCCAACACTTGTCGGGGCCCGTCACCAACTTTCCACCACCGTTACATAAATTAAAAAGTTATAATGTTCCACAATCATCCAAAAGTTAGCACTAACAGTTGATAATAGGAACAACCAGTTAATTCAAGGTTATTTACTCGATAACCAATCTTTTTTTTATTTGTCAAAATGTCACGGTTGCAAAAGCGGATATATACTTTGTATTATTTTATTTTTACGTATGATTTAATTAGTAGTATACTACCATATAAAATATATAAAATCCTCTAATTTTTTTGAGAAATATATTTTTTTAAAACATTACTATCACATGTTATTTACAAGCATGCCATTTTGATGTATCATCACCCTAACGGTTTTCAGAATAATATAAAAATAGGTTCATTTTACTAGAGTAATTACAATAAATGCCACTTATATTAATTTGGTTAGAGAATCAAATATAATTAATAAACTAACCATAAAATTAATTTTAAATTAGAAAAAATCTCACTCTCTTTTCTTAATTAGCAGCCACAAAAATTAGTAAATAATTTAAAAAACTATTTATCAGCCAATCAAATAGAATAAACAAGATTTGATATCCAATTATATCATATTACTTGTTTTTAAGTCATTATATTTCTCTTATCATTTTTGTTTATTTTTTTAAAAAAATTTGAATTATCACATCAAACATATAATAATAAAAAATTATACGTATGATATGATTTGAATTTTTTAAAACGAAATAAATCACTAAAATTGTTAAAAGCCCCGCATGTTGTATCGTCACCATATGACTATTTTAAAATATATTAGTTCAATACGGAATTAGTTAAATTGAGTGTATTAGTACGCTTTAACATCTTTAAATATGTAATTACATTCATATAAAAACAAAATTAAAATCAATTATAAAATTTTATAATAAACTTTTATATTTGCAATAGCATTACTAACACAAATCATGTTGTTACTCATATAATATTATTAACATACATATAAAACCAATTAAATTACTTACACTTCAAATAATTTTAAAATCATATTTAGTAAAATAGTTTGAAGGTAAAATATTTTAAAATCATATTTACTACTACCTAGTAAGTAGTAACATATTATTAGGTAAAATAACATCATATAGTTTAGCAAAAAAAAAATAACATCATATTTTTTTAACAACACGCACAAGATTCATCATATTCTTTTTTATAAAAACATGCGCGATAGATAAACCAAATGTTTATAATTTTGCTATCCGTAGTTTTTGCAAATAAAAAGGATAAGATTCGGTTATATAATGCATATACTCAAATGTCTAAACCGAAAACAAAAGTTCATTTTATCAATAGCTTTTAATTTAAACTAGAGTTACTAGTAATTAATCAGAGTTGCGTACGAATCAGAAACAGAATAGACATTTCCAGAACTAAGAATCTGCTGAGCTAAAAGAAATAGAACTAGGTTTGTTGGAAGGTGAAAGTTTTGAACTAATTTATGTTCTCTGGTCAGACTACTTCAGCAAACTCGATCTTCATTTATGTTTTATATTTCAATCACACAAAATGAAGAACAGTAACTTGTTCGAAGGCCGGAAACGACATCAATTGTGCAAACTTATGACAATTTTTTCTTCCAGATCGTCTCTGCTAAGTGAACTTAAGAGTTCCATATAAAACTGCATGTCAGATGAAAAAAGAGATGATTTTCCATTACACAAATTATTGAATGAAACATTTTTGGTCTTCTCATTAATTAGCAAATATCAAGAGATACACATTAAAAGGCAAACAGATTCAGTAGCTTAACCTAACAACGGAACAAATAAACCTAGCACTAGATAAAGAGATCAACGTACACCTAAACACGTGGTTAAGCTGCCAAATAGTAATTAATGTGATAAATGCGGGGATCGAGCAAGCCTAATTAGTATAGTTAGCAGTGAATCCAATAGCAAGCAGCACTAATAATTATATTTTGTGCTGAAAAATCGATTAAGAGAAGCTCAAATACATGTACAAGATAATAATATAAACCTTTTCCATTTTACATTTTGTGATTTGATTTGGCAGACTCGAAATTGTACTTAGATGCACATTTTAAACAACAAAACACAAAGTCTAGAAATTGTTGGAGGTGGGCCTAGCACCCCCAATTAGTTAGGCCCATCTTAGGAAAGGCCGTTCTTCGGTACGGTCACCGGACTTAATATCACCGACCTGCAAGACCACTCTTCAGCTCGGTAGCCGACCTGAAAGCGACGCACCCCGGGCCCGCGCTGATGCCCCGCCAGAGCAGGGAGTGTCAGAAGAATAGGCGCGTGGGAGTTGGTAAGGCAGTACCCTACCCGCGTAGGGACGTGCCTTCGACCCGACGTCCCACCAACCCTACAGAGCTGACAAGGGCAGGAAGGAGCAGGTGGAGCAGAGTTGGTAAAACAGTGCACTGCTCTGCAACACGCCACGCCGAGCTCATCATGACCTCTCTCCTCGAAAGCCGGGACACGCCTCCTAGGCCACCTTACCCGCGAAAGAGGCCGCAGACGACACGTGGCCCGAGATCTCGGGGAGCAGGAAGCCGACCCCGACTATATATACCCCTCATATGTCATTAATGAGAAGGACTTTTGATTTGGGCCATTTCCGACCTATAACGAGCTACCCGACCTCTCTCTTTCTCTTTGTAACAAGACAACACTTTAGAACGCCGAACTGGACGTCCATCGGAACCAGTTCGTAATTCTAAAGCGTTTACTTCTCTCTCATCAATAAAACGAAACACGGCCCCCGGCCTACTCATATTTCTCCCGACCTGTCTTAAATGTGGTTAAATTGCTCTATTAACGAAAATCTCACCTCCCATCTCCTAATCATTCTTTAAACACACTTAGTGATCCACGGGATCAACAATTGGCGCTAGAGGGAGGGGGTTTAGAGATTCTTCTATACGCAAGGAGCAGTTCAACCACCGCCGCAACCGCCGCAACCGCAGCAACGATGGCTATTCCGCCCCCAAGAGTATTATCAGGCCTAGAGACCCCGGCCCAAGCAACGGCCCAGACCCAGACAACGGTCCCGCCACCAACTCAAGCAGCGACGACGACAGCCCGGCCATCAGCCCAGGCAGCCACCGACCGGATGACTCCCCAGGAGTCCTTCAGGGCTACGCCACCGGCCCCAGCGCCCACTCCTCCCGGCGGCCCCGCCGCGCGCAACGCGCCTCACCCCCCGGAGGACCAGCCCACGCTGTCCGCCGTAATGCAGGCCCTACTCACCAGAATAGACGAGCTGACGCGTGCGACCGACCAACGGTTCGCCACGCCAGCAGCCTCCCGGGACCGGTCGGACAACACCGGATCCCCCGACGTCCATTTCAGAGAGCCGGCCTCTCGGGAAGAAACCCCTCGTATCCGAAGGGGCCAGCCCGGCGACTCGCCGTCAGGCTCCGAAGGCCCGGGCGGACGTTTCGCCCCAGCCGTAGGGAGCTCCCCGGGCGACGAAGCAAATCATCTCCGATCCAGCTCCGAACGCGCCAGGGACGCCGAGTTCGAAGCTATGAAGGAGACACTCCGCGTGATGTCCTCTAAGATCCATCAGGCCACCAGTGCGGCCCCGGAAATAGATCGCGTCCTCCGAGAGACGCAAAACACGCCGTTCACCCGCCGGATCTCCTCCGTCCCGCTCCAGCACCTCGGGAAGCTCAAACTCCAGCCCTACGCGGGAACCACCGACCCGGCCCAGTATCTCACGGCGTTCACCATCGCCATGGGCCGCGCCCACTTCTCACCATATGAGCGGGAAGCCGCCCACTGCCAACTCTTCGTAGAGAACCTCACCGGCCCGGCTCTCACGTGGTTCTCTCGGCTGAAGACGCACTCCATAGACAGCTTCAGAGACCTGTCAACCACCTTTCTCGAGCACTACTCCATCTATATCCGGCAGTCCGCATCCAGCGCGGACCTCTGGGCGATGAACCAGGGAGCAAAGGAGTCGCTCAGGTCCTTCATAGAACGCTTCAAGGCCACGGCCTCCCAAAGCAATGTGACGGATGAGTCCGCGCTGCCTGCTCTAAGAAAGGGGCTACGGGCCGATTCGGCCTTCAAGGACGACATGAAGCTCAACAGGCCGCGCTCGCTGGAGGACGCCTTGCACCGCGCTGGACTCTTCGTCGAGCTCGAGGAGGAGAAGGCGGCTGAATCGAGAAACAGCGCCTCTCACAAGGCCCCGGCCGCGAAGGAGCGGCCCCAGGAGAGATACCAGGAGCCTCGTCAACACTATGATGACGAGTACCAGCGCAGCAAGGGAAAGCAGGCCGCTGCGTTCCTTGTTAACGGACCGACCTCAGGACCCCGTATGCGCGATCCCGTACCTCCTCCCGGCCCCGCGCCGGGGTTGCCTTGGAACAAGTACGTACGGGACCCCCACCAGCAGGACCGGCGTCCCGACGACCCGAGCGATAGGGAGTCCCGACCAGACGAGCCGTACGACAGGTCGGCCTACTGCGACTTCCACCGGCGAAAGGGGCACCCGACCTCTTACTGCCGCGCCCTCCAAGAGGTCCTGCTGAACCAGTTTCAACGGGGCGAAATCGACGTACCGGAGCGGCTGCGCCCACATCCCCGGGATGGCGATCGAGTGCAACCCCGTGACAACCGAGGCCGCGAGGATAACCGGGCTAGGCCTTATCACCACGCCCAAAACGACGACCGGCGGCGACGATCTCCCTCGCGAGACCGGGAAACGGGCAGATCGCCTCCCCCGGCCCGGACTCTGATAGGGATGATCATGGGAGGCCTCCTCTCGTGCAACGACTCAGTGCGGTCCATCAAGCGCCATGAGAGGAAGACCGACATCTCCCTGAAGTGGCACTCCGGGCCGGAGATCGACGCTCAGGACACGAGCAAAAGGGGGATATGTTTCACCGAGGCCGATGCGGCCGGGGTCCACCAGCCCCACAACGATCCCCTCGTCGTGCAAGTCCGCGTAGCCGACTGCGACGTTAACCGAGTCCTCGTCGATACGGGCAGCTCGGTCGAACTCATCTTCAAGGACACCCTTGCCAGGATGAATCTAAACGGGGTCGAGATCAAGCCGCACTCCATCCCGCTAACCGGTTTCGCCGGGGATACCGTCAACGGAATCGGCACCATCGAACTGCCGGTCTACGTAGGTCGGGTGACGAAAATCGTCAAGTTCGTGGTCTTCGATACCACCCCGATCTACAATATCATCCTCGGAACTCCTTGGCTGCACTCGATGAAGGCAGTCACGTCAACGTACCACCAGTGCCTCAAGTTCCCCAACCAGGCCGGGACGTACACTCTCAGAAGCAACCAGAGGGTTTCTCGCGCCTGCTTCGCCATTGAGCACAAGATGCGCCGCGCCGCGCCGGCCTGCCTAGCCGTCAGCACGTATCAGCCCGGCGAGACAGTTGCTCGGGACCTCCAGGGGGGAAGACCTCGTCACCCAGGTCAACATCGATCCGAGCAACCCCGCCCGTTGCGTCGGCATCGGAACCGACCTCGACGAGACCATCAAGAAGGAGCTGGTCAATTTTCTGGGGGAGAACGTCTCCACCTTCGCCTGGTCAACCGCCGACATGCCCGGCATAGACCCAGCGACGTGTAGCCACGAGCTCAACGTGGATCCGACCTGCCGACCAGTCAAGCAAAAGCGCCGAAAATTGGGCCCGGAGCGCGCCTAGGCAGTCAACGACGAGGTCGAAAGGCTCACCGCGGCCGGCTCGATCACCGAGGTCAGATACCCGGACTGGTTGGCCAACCCGGTGGTGGTCAAGAAGAAGAGCGGGAAATGGAGGGTCTGTGTGGATTTTACCGACCTCAATAAGGCGTGCCCAAAGGACAGCTTTCCCCTCCCTCGGATCGACCAAGTCGTCGAAGCCACCGCGGGGAATGAGCTGCTCTCCTTCATGGACGCCTTCTCGGGGTATAACCAAATCCCCATGCACCCCGACGACCAGGAGAAGACCGCGTTCATCACAGACCGAGGCATCTACTGCTACAAGGTAATGCCTTTCGGACTCAAGAACGCCGGGGCCACCTACCAGCTGCTCGTCAACCGGATGTTCGCCGACCAAATAGGCCGCACTATGGAGGTGTACATAGACGACATGCTGGTGAAATCTCTAGTCGCCGCCGACCACGTCGCCCATCTCCGCTCTTGCTTCCGGACGCTGAACGAATACAACATGAAGCTGAACCCGGACAAGTGTTCTTTCGGCGTCACCTCGGGCGAATTCCTCGGCAATATCATCACCCAGCGCGGGATCGAAGCCAACCCAAAGCAGATCCGGGAGATCACCGAGCTCAAATCCCCTGAGAGCACGCGCCAAGTACAGCGGCTTACCGGGAGAATCGCCGCACTGAACCGCTTCATCTCCCGCTCTACCGACAAGTGCCTCCCGTTCTACCAGCTGCTCCGGGCTAACAAACGGTTCGAGTGGGACGAGAAGTGCGAGGAAGCCCTCCAGCAGCTGAAGGAATACATATCTACTCCTCCCGTCCTGTCCAAACCAGAGGAAGGGGAAACCCTCTGCCTCTACATCGCCATCTCTACGTCGGCAGTCAGCGGGGTACTAGTGCGGGAAGACCGCGGCGACCAGAGGCCTATCTCCTACATCAGCAAGTCCTTAGACGACGCGGAGAGCAGGTACCCGACTCTGGAGAAGCTCGCCTTGGCAGTGGTCGTCGCAGCTAGGAAGCTCCGGCCTTACTTCCAATCCCATACGATAGCCGTCCTAAGTACGTACCCCCTCAGGACCATCCTCCACAGCCCGAGCCGGTCCGGCCGGATAATGAAGTGGGCTGTCGAGCTGAGCGAGTACGACATCGAGTACCGGGGTCGGACCGCGATCAAATCTCAAGCGCTGGCCGACTTCCTAGTTGAGTTGGCACCCGAGCTGGCAGTCAGCGAGGTGTCCGAAGTGTGGACTCTGCACGTCGACGGATCGGCCTCCAAGCACGGGTCCGGCGTCGGCATACGCCTCGAATCCCCGACCAAGGAGATCCTCGAGCAGTCCTTCCGCCTAGCCTTCCCGGCATCGAACAACGAGGCCGAGTACGAAGCTTTGATTGCCGGCCTGCGCCTGGCCAAAGAGGTCGGCGCAAAGAAAATCCGAGCTTACTGCGACTCCCAGCTCGTTGCCAATCAATTCAGCGGGGAGTACGAGGCCAAGAATGATCGCATGGACGCCTACCTCAAGGTGACTCAAGGCATGGCCGCAGACTTCTCCGAGTTCACCCTGACAAAGATCCCCCGAGGCGATAACACTTCCGCAGACGCCCTCGCAGCACTAGCCTCCACCTCGGCTCCAGAGCAACGACGGGTAATCCCGGTGGAAAGTATCGACCTCCCCAGCATCGAGCTGCCAAAGGGAGCCTATCTGATCGGTCCCCAGGTCGCGGACCCTGACGAAGACGCCCAACCTCCCGAGAACCTACCACCGCCCCCGGCCGAGCCCGAACTGCCGGACTGGCGAATCGACCTGCTGCTATATATCGCAGACGGCGTCCTTCCCGCAGATCGGTGGACCGCCCGACGGCTAAGAAAGAAGTGTGCCCGATACACGATGCTGGACGGCAATCTGTTCCGGTGGAGCGCCTCGGGAATCTTGCTCGGGTGCCTCCACGGGCAGGAAACCTTCGACGTAATGAAAGAAATGCACGAAGGTGCCGACGGAAACCACTCCAGCGGCCGGGCTCTCGCCCTGCGAATCCGGAACCAAGGGCACTACTGGCCAACAATGCTGCAGGATTGTGAAAAATTCGCAGCCCGGTGCGAGAAGTGCCAGCGTCACGGCACACTCATTCACTGCCCTACCGAGCTCCTCACCACTGCGGTAGCACCCTACCCCTTCATGCGATGGGCCATGGACATAGTCGGACCACTACCCCGATCTCGGCAAAAGCGCTTCATTCTGGTCATGACCGACTACTTCACCAAGTGGGTCGAAGCCGAAGCTTACGCCAAGATCACGGCAGAAGACGTCCGGAAATTCGTCTGGAAGTTCGTCATCTGCCGGCACGGACTGCCCTACGAGATCGTGACCGACAACGGTGCCCAGTTCACGTCGGCCCTCTTCGAAGGCTTCTGCGCGAAGTGGAAAATCAGGCTGAGCAAGTCCACCCCGAGATATCCACAAGGGAATGGACAAGCCGAAGCCACCAATAAGACCATCCTCGACGGCCTCAAAAAGCGGCTAGACGACAAGAAGGGGTCCTGGGCCGATGAGCTCGACGGAGTCCTCTGGTCCCATCGCACAACGCCGAGGACGTCGACAGGACGCACACCGTTCAGCCTCTCGCACGGAATGGAGGCAATGGCCCCCTCTGAGGTCGGGCTCCCCACTCCCCGCCGCGCTATGCTCACCCAGCAGCCCGCCCTGAACGACACCATCCTCCTCAGCGAGCTGGACTTCCTTGAGGAACAACGGGACCATTCCCTCCTCCGAATCCAAAACTACCAGCAGCTCGCCTCCAAGTACTACAACAAGAGGGTTCGAGGCAGGTTCTTTGCCGAAGGAGACCTGGTCCTCCGCAAAGTCTTCGAAAACACCGCCGAGTTGAACGCGGGCAAGCTCGGTGCACATTGGGAGGGCCCTTACCTTATCTCCAAGGTCGTCAAGCCCGGCGTATACGAGCTAGTCACGATGGCCGGCGACGCAGTCCCGCGCTCATGGAATTCGATCAACCTCAAACGGTTCTACTATTAAGCCTCCGGGCTCCAATCCGCTCTCCGCCTTTGTAAACAAACGAACTACGATTGGCTTGATCCCTTCTACTAAAGGGTACGTAGGCAACCCCTAACCAGGGCTCAGCTATTAATCTAATAAAACCTTTTAGACAAAGGAAAACGGTCCCCGACCTGCGCACAAGAGCCGAGCTCCAAACGCTCCCGAGCTCCAAACGCTCCCGAGCTCCAAACGCTCCCGGGCTCCAAACGCTCCCGAGCTCCAAACGCACCCGAGCTCCAAACGCTCGCACTACAAAAAAAAAAAAAAAAAAAAAAAAAAAAAAGCCGAGCTCCAAACGCTCGCACTACAAACGCTCCCGAGCTCCAAACGCTCGCACTACAAAAAAAAAAAAAAAAGCCGAGCTCCAAACGCTCGCACTACAAAAAAAAAAAAAAAAAAAAAAAAAAAGCCGAGCTCCAAACGCTCGCACTACAAAAAAAAAAGCCGAGCTCCAAACGCTCGCACTACAAAAAAAAAAAAAAAAAAAAAGCCGAGCTCCAAACGCTCGCACTACAAAAAAAAAAAAGCCGAGCTCCAAACGCTCGCACTACAAAAAAAAAAAAAAAGCCGAGCTCCAAACGCTCGCACTACAAAAAAAAGGGGACCGAGCTCCGGTGCTCGCTCTCCCCGGCACACAAGTTATAAGTGCCAAAGCCGGGCCCCAGGGCTCGCACCTCTACTAGACACACAAGCATTAAGTGTCTCTAAGCCGGGCTCGCTACCCGCACCAAAAAAACAAGGTACACAAGCAATAAGTGCCTTAAGCCGAGATTACCTCGCACCCAATACAAGAGCACGGTCCACGACCTGCTTACTTGACAGAGTACGGTTTACGACCTACTCTACCGATCAAAAAAGCCTCGAAATGGCATTTACACAAAAAAAAAAGGGGGCCAACGGCCTCTTTCATTATACAAAAGGGCCAACGGCCTCGTTTATTACAAAAAGGGCCCACGGCCTAACGATTACAACAGCCTCGAAACGGCACTTACAAAAAAAAAAAAAAAGAGGAGAAGAAAGGGCCAACGGCCTCGATTATCACAAAAGGGCCAACGGCCTCGTCTGTTATAAAAATGGCCCACGGCCTAACGATTACAACAGCCTCGAAACGGCACTTACAAAAAAAAAAAAGAGGAGAAGAAAGGGCCAACGGCCTCGATTATCACAAAAGGGCCAACGGCCTCGTCTGTTATAAAAATGGCCCACGGCCTAGTCGTTACAAAAGCCTCGAAACGGCACTTACAAAAAAGAGAGAGGAGCCAACGGCCTGCTCTTTGCATAAACGGCCTACGGCCCAGTCCTTACAAAAAGAAACGGCCTACGGCCCAGTCTACAAAAAGAAGAAAACAAAAAGGAAAAAAGTTTTTTACAAGGCCGCATCGGCCGGTCGGTCTTCCCTCCCGTCAGCACGGGTACCATCTAAATCAGCCGGGGCCACCATCCTCGCGTTGGTCCCGTACTCACCAAGGAAGGGCTGCCCAGACCCTTCTTCCCCAACCACGACTCCACCGGGTGGCACGTCGGTTCCGGTCTCACCGGACGGCGCGTCCGTACCGGCCTCAACGGCAGACAGGACCGAGGGATCTGCTTGCACAATCCCAGCAGCTTCGGGGACTCCCTCGTCAGCAGACAGGATCGAGGGATCTGCTTGGACAGTCTCAGCGACCGCAAGAACGTCCTCAGCAGCCAGCGGAGCCTCCAAGGTCAGATCCACCACGGGGGTGCTAGAGGGAGCGACAGGTATAATGTGCTCAAGCAGAACGCCGTGAGCACGGTCCAGAGGGATTTCCAGATCCTCCGGGGTCAAATCCGGAAAGTCCATCCCGTCCAGTACGGCACCGAATGCCGCCTCGTCCTCGTCCAGCTTCTGATACCGGTAGAACGGTACCAACACCCCGTCCTCTGCTTCCATCCTCTTGAGGCAGGCCTTTACGCCGGTCACCTGGCTGTACAGAAGGTGAGGCTCTAAGGCCCGGCGGCGCCCGTCCAGGTGGCCGCGGATCTTCTCCATCTTCACGGACCACTTCCGGTTCCGCGCTTCCCACCGGGCTGACACCCGATCGCTCTCCGCAGCCACGGCCACCTTGGCCCGGCCTATGGCGGATTCCAGCCCCTTCACCCTGGAGCGGAGTGTCTCCCGCTCCCCCTTCAGGAGCCCGTTCTCCTCCTCGAGCCCCGACGCCCGATCCCACCCAGCTGCGGCACGGTCCCTCTCGGCCTCTAGTGCAGACTGCAGACTGGCCACCTCGACCGCCCGGGCTCTTAACCGCACCGCCTCCTCTTCCAGCGCCGCAGATCGGGCCTTCTCATCTCTCAGCTCCTTCTCGAGCCCGTGGAGACGGGTAGACTGGATCTGCGAGCTGGACTCCCGGCACTCCCGGAGGAAGTTAATCGAGGCGGCCTGCTCGGCGAGCCTCTTCTCGTAGGCCTCCGCCAGAAAGGCACTAAGGGCCATCGTCTGCATTAAACAAATTGTTAACAAAGACGCGCAACAAGTCTAGCTAAAAGCAGTTAGACCAGAGCAGAAGCTTACCCGAGCTGCGGATCGCGCCACCTGACGGAAGGTGTCGGACTCCGCCATCTCCAGCGGGACGAAGTGCGGGTACCTCCGCCCGAACATCATGGCCTGCGCCAGCTCGGCGCACTCGTCCGGATCGACGATTACCTGGTTGCTTCCATCCTCGTGGGTAAAGGAGAAGCTGTAGTCCCGAGGCCCATCGTCGGAACCTCCCGAGGCGCCGCCCACTTCGGCGCTGCGACCCTCGGCCTCCTGCACAGCAGCAGGATCCTCCGCGACGACGGTCGTCTCGCCGACCCCATCGCCCCCTTGAGCCCGGGTCTCATCGACCCCCCCTGCCGGCACGACGGCCAAGGGCACCTCGGGCTCCGGCCCGGGCAGTGTAGGCCGGATGACCTCCCGACCCCCGGAAGAGGACTCTCCCGTCCTCCTCTTCTTTCTGCCGGTCTCCCCACCGGCAGCCCGGTCTTCCCTCCTCTTCGAGGGAGTCGCCGCGGAGGAATCCACCGCAACCCGTGGTGCCGGGTCTCTCCTGACCAGCACCTCGGGTATCGGCGGCGGCGGTGCAACAAACGAGTCCGCGTACTGCGGATTGGCAAACCTCGCTCTACCTGCGAAGGAAGAACCGTTAATTCGGCAAAAAAAAAAAAAAAAAAAAAAAAAAAAAAAAAAAAAAAAAAAAACCACCTCCGGTCATTGCAGCTTCGATTCTCGCAGCGGTGAAGGACTTCCACTCTCTCTGACGCACTGTCCTGAGCACGGCAAGTAGACCTGCGTAGTCCGGTAGCTTGAATCTGGAGGAGTGAGGACCTGAAGAGCAAGACCAAAAAAAAAAAAAAAATCATCAGTCAGACAACCAAAGAGGAGAAGTCAGCTCGACCTGCAAATCCCTACCCGGGGAAAAATTCCAATCCCGGGTGTATCTCGCCAACGGATCGAGCCCAGCCACGGCGGTAGCCCGGACGTAGAAGTAGCTGCGAGACCAGTCCTCGACCTTCGACAGCTTGCTCGCCCTAGACCCCGAGCTGGGTGCCTCCAGAACGTTCGCCGCGGGCTTGAAAGCGGCATAGAAGGTCCCAGGAATCCCGGGGTTTGCCTTCTGCTGGGTGAACGCCTCGAACATAGGCAACGTCACCTCCACGTCGCATTCGTGCCCTAGGGTCAGCAGCACGATCATCCCCTGGACCGTGGACGGGCAGACCTGCGAGAAGGCCAAGCCCCGCGCCCGGCAATACTGGACGAACAGCTCGGGGAGAGGAAGGCGCAAGCCGCACTTCTGGAAGAACGACTCGTACAAGCAGACGAAGCCCGGCCGAGGAGTCCACGGGCGCTCCTCCGCCCTGGGTACCCTGAGCTCAACGCCGGCGGAAAAACCACACAGATTCCCCAGGAGGGTCACCGACTCCGCTGTGCTCCAGGTCGGTGACCCTCCCTGCTCGTAGAGGACCAGGGGGGACCTCACCCTGGCCACTCGAGCTCCGCCTCCACGGCCGCCCTGACGGCCACCACGGTCGCCCAGACGCCCGGCTCCACCCTCAGCTTGGCCAACACCGCGACCGCCAGAGGATCTAACCACCGTCTTCGGCCGGAGATGGGTCCCCGGGAGCAACGGGGCGGCCCCCGAAGTCGAAGGGGCCAACTGTTCCCCACTGTCTGCCCCTCGTCGCGGAGAAGAGGCATGTTCGGAATCACCGGAGGAGGAACTCGGAGAATCGTTACCGCCACCACGGGACGCCGACTCTTCGCTCGACTCAACTCTGATACCGTCTAACGTTGGAGCCATTGCACGGAGAGGAGGAAATCGAAAAGACAGGAAGAAAGTAGGAAGAGAAGGAGGAAATCGGAGAAAGGAGGTTACCTTAAGAGTATGCGCAGAAGGTTTTAACAGTAGGAGGAAGAAGGTTTAAATAGAGGAAGGGGGACAGTGAAGCGACGCCTGGACACGTGTCAAAAGAAGCACGGCTGCCCAAAAAACCTAATGATGACGTCTCTTCGTTTCCCCACGCCAAAAAGCAAAGGACGCCTCGATAAACGCAAAGCGTCTTTTACACGCCGCGCGTGGGCAGTCCACGCGAAAAACGAAGCGTCCTTTGTCGTCCCACGTGGTGAGCACGCGCCAACCTCCTACGGGTTTTTCGGAAAAGGCAAACACAGTTGAGCCCGGAAAGACCGTCCTAAGATGCGCCGAACTAACATCAGATCAACTTCGGCACGCTCACTTCGCCTCGCGATACCGAACTGGGGGAGGGCCTATTGTTGGAGGTGGGCCTAGCACCCCCAATTAGTTAGGCCCATCTTAGGAAAGGCCGTTCTTCGGTACGGTCACCGGACTTAATATCACCGACCTGCAAGACCACTCTTCAGCTCGGTAGCCGACCTGAAAGCGACGCACCCCGGGCCCGCGCTGATGCCCCGCCAGAGCAGGGAGTGTCAGAAGAATAGGCGCGTGGGAGTTGGTAAGGCAGTACCCTACCCGCGTAGGGACGTGCCTTCGACCCGACGTCCCACCAACCCTACAGAGCTGACAAGGGCAGGAAGGAGCAGGTGGAGCAGAGTTGGTAAAACAGTGCACTGCTCTGCAACACGCCACGCCGAGCTCATCATGACCTCTCTCCTCGAAAGCCGGGACACGCCTCCTAGGCCACCTTACCCGCGAAAGAGGCCGCAGACGACACGTGGTCCGAGATCTCGGGGAGCAGGAAGCCGACCCCGACTATATATACCCCTCATATGTCATTAATGAGAAGGACTTTTGATTTGGGCCATTTCCGACCTATAACGAGCTACCCGACCTCTCTCTTTCTCTTTGTAACAAGACAACACTTTAGAACACCGAACTGGACGTCCATCGGAACCAGTTCGTAATTCTAAAGCGTTTACTTCTCTCTCATCAATAAAACGAAACACGGCCCCCGGCCTACTCATATTTCTCCCGACCTGTCTTAAATGTGGTTAAATTGCTCTATTAACGAAAATCTCACCTCCCATCTCCTAATCATTCTTTAAACACACTTAGTGATCCACGGGATCAACAGAAATGTGTCTTGGGGTTTAAAGGATAATACTGTTAAAACTAAAAACTTTAGAGGTTGGTGTCGTCGATCGGTCCAAACAAATTTGCAGGCTGGTGTCATCTCCCATGTTTCAATATGGTTTCCATAATTGTGCATGACAAGAAACAAACTTTTGCAACTCTTTAGTTCTATGTGTTAATTATAAGCAAAAATAGAAACATTACACACCATCGTGACAGTTTTGCGAACTTTCTTCTCCACATTAGATATATAATATAAGAAATAAATTCATTAAAAAAAATTGAAAATATATGAATATAAAAATGCATGATGGTGTTATATTTTTAGCCATTCTCCAATATATTCAAGTAAGAAGAGGAGAGCAAACAAAAAAAAACGGTCGCGAAATGGATCCCTCACCAATTCCGGCCATGACTCTGGTCCTCTGTTTCCCCTTAACTTTATTCTTTATCTTCCTCTCCACCGCAAAAATGCGGAGGAGAACCGGCTACGGGCGAGACTCACTTCCGGCGGGTCCTCCGGGACTCCCATTGGTCGTAAACATATTCCAACTCGGCCTCAATCCTCACCGTTCACTTGCTGTCTTTTCGAAAACGTACGGACCTATAATGAGTTTGAAGCTTGGAAGGTTAAATGCAGTGGTTATATCTTCACCAGAAGCAGCTAAAGAAGCACTTAAAACACACGACCATGTCTTGTCCGCTCGAAACTTTAACGACCCGATTCGAGCCTTTGAGCACCATAAACATTCCATTGTCTGGATTCCTCCGTCGGCTCGTTGGAGGTTCTAACTCTATCTAAGATCAAGACTTCGTTTTTAAAAAAATCTCTCTTTGTGTTTGAAGTCATTAATTTGTATAAACCAAAATTTAATTCGGTTAAAATGATTTTACATTTTAGTTCCAAGAAATCAAAATTTAAACCTGAAACTAAACCGAATTAAAGAGATGTTTCTATAGAAAACAAAGTCCAAAAAAAAAACCATACCAATCTAGACTTAACCAATTTTAATTTGATTATTATACTTTCTTAACCGAGAAACTGAAGCGAAACTCGGATGTAATTTAAAGTTTTAAATACACACATGAATTAGCCACAACTCTGTTGAAGTTCTGTTTGTATGCATCTTCAGGTTTCTGAGGAAAACAATAGCGAAATATATGTTATCGCCTCAATTTATAAGGATGAGAAAGGTGGAGAAACTTGTGAGCTTAGTAAACAAATTCTGCGAGAGAGGAGAAGCTATTGACATGGCTCGTGCTTCCTTCGTCACAGCTTTCAATATCATCTCAAATACTCTGTTTTCTGTAGATTTGGCCACGTATGACTCTAACTCGTCGTCTTACGAATTCCACGACACGGTGGTTCACCTGATGGAGATCTCCGGACCCAACGCAGGAGACTATTTCCGGTTTCTGAGGTTTCTTGATTTGCAAGGTTGCCGGAAAGAGGCGGCGCTTTGCATAGAGAGGTTATTTAGGGTTTTCCAAGAATTTATCGATGCTCGGGTGGCCAAAAGATTGTCTCAAACAGAGGCTTCGAGTATCGATATGTTAGATTCCCTTCTGGATCTTACACAGAAAAACGAACAAGAATTCACCATGAATGATCTGAAACACTTGCTTCTCGTAAGTTTTGCATAGACACCAATGGCAAAGTTAAGATATAAATAGGATGCAATTAAATCAATTGACCTCGTTTTGCGACAGGACTTGTTTGTTGCGGGCACGGATACAAACTCGAGTACAATGGAGTGGGCGATGACGGAGTTTACTCCGTAACCCGGAGAAGATGGTCAAAGCTCAGAGTGAAATACGGCAAGTGATAGGTGAAAACGGTGCCGTTCAAGAATCTGATATCCCGAGGCTCCCTTACTTGCAAGCAATTGTGAAAGAGACTCTTCGTTTGCATCCTGCAGCTCCTTTGATCCCTCGAAAACCAGAATCCGATGTCCACATCTTAGGTTTCCTCGTTCCTAAAAACACCCAGGTTTATTTCATACATTTTGTTTTTATTACGCCAACATTCATTACCTTAACGTAACTTGGGATGCATGCACGTTAGCGAGGTCATAGTTTTATGGTTGGATATACGGTTTTTTTGTTTGAATTGTTCGGTTCATGATAAGTATTAGCAAATAGAAACCCAAATTTATTTGGTTCTTTTCGGTTTGAATAGAAAAAGTTAATTACTTGGATTATTATTGGTTAGTGGATTATAATTTATTTATAAATCCAAACAAAAATTTATGTTATTGTATCAATGATTCTATTTTTTTGTCGAAATCATGTGTTATTTATTGAATGATTTTTAAAAACTAGTTAAAATCGATATTATTCATTTAATGATTTATTATTATAGATTTCAGAATACACATTGAATTTGTACCGACTTGAGAGTGTTCTCAAATTAAAAAATACAAAACCTTAAATTCAAAAAAAAAAAATATTATTTCAAAATCCACATGTATAATTTTAAAATCATGTAAAGATGTTCGAATTTCATATGGATTTATAAATCAATTAACATTTATGAACCAATAAAATATGTAAAAAAATAAAGTGAAAAAATTATACTAATACTAATTATGTTAATTTTAAAAAAAGTAATCTAGAGTCATATTTGGTTTACTTTCAGAATGAATTTGGGTTGTTTAGTTTAGTTTGAAAAATACGTAGAACCAGTAAGATAAATAGGACTATTTTGGTTCGGTTCGATTAATAACTCATATCCCTAGCTCCTTCTTTGGATATTAGAGCATCATTATTGGGAGAAACCCATTAAAGGTTCTTAGAGAATTTTTTATTAATAAACTTAAGTTAAGAACCTCTCTTAAGAAACTTAAGAAATAAGAAATCTTATGTGTTTTTTTTTGTTTTGTATTGGTTTTATTTTGGGTATTGAATAAGAAGAAGGAGATTATGAAACCGAAACTATAACTGTCCCTGCACAAGTGTATCCATGAGAGATGGAAATTCCTTGCTCATTTCTTGAATCACCAAAGTCACCATATCCACATTGTCCATTTCTTTCAGCTGAAGCGATCCAATTTACCATCGATAGATATACTAGTTATGACGAATCACATTAAATTACATGTACAGAAAAGGAGAAGAAAAATATATACAGTAAGACTTACCATTTTGTTGAGTTCTTCAGGACTCGGCAAGAAGACAGCTTGAAACAGGAAGGAGTATAGAAACTTTACCTTGTGCCTTAAAGGCATCTTGGCCCATGTTCTTTTTAACGTGATCTGCTTCGGAAAAAATATCGAAATCAAATGAATATATATACTGAAACAATGCTAGAGATGCAACTCCATGTTATAATAAGCATAACATGACTAAAAGAATGCTTCGAAACTGTGGACGAACATATCACCTGTACAGGACGATCACCAAGTATCACCTTGCCGCCATATCTGAGGGCCTCTTCATATGCCACACGAAACTCAGCACGAGGAAAAACCTCAAGCTGACTGGCGATCTAACAGAAGGAAAGGATGTAAACTTTTGGTTCAGATCGTTAAGCTTCCATGAAAAATATCTTTATGAAGGAAACTTGTCTTTGCAAGAAACCATAATCTACACTATCAAAGTAGAGGAAATGCACTTGTTGGCAATGCCCCAACCTGTATCCACAATCAATGAACAAAAGTTAAATTTCACGAATTGGATCCTCACTCATTGCAGCCACTGCCAAAGTATCTACAATCAATGAAAACACGAATAAGATGAGTAGCAATCTCCAATAATCTCATCTTCACAGAAACCAGAGTTCTTTCACAATCCATTGATACACCAATTATCCTCCTCAACCATTAATCCAACACTCTAGAATCGAAATCCAGAAAATACCTGAAATAGATATGGAGAGTGAAGCTGGGAGAAGCAGGAATCAGGCGAATTCATAAATCTGGCGATTGGATTGAGTGCAAAGAGAAAATCGACGGAGAAATTGGAAGCTACGACGGTTCGTAAATTCACGACTTTTGCTGTAGAAAACGAAACTCCAAGGTCTTGGATCAGGATGAGGCTGACAAACGAAACTCCAAGGTCTTGGATCACCGGAGACAAAAGCGACCATGCCGCCGGCGGGACAAGAGGGCTGGCAATCGACGGTGGTGAAGACGATGACATAGTCGACGATACATGTTGATCCGTAAATCACACAAAAAGGGGTAAAACAGTACTTTTAATCGGAATCTCGTTTATTGATCTAAGTCGGCGGTTACAACAGAGTTTAAGTAAGAAAGCAAAGACAAAAGACTTGAGATCGGTAATGAGCTCTCTCTTGTATTCTCTGTCTCTGCCGAAGTTGTGGATGTGTTGATGAATGAACCTTCTCCTCTATTTATATTGTCTTGAGGCGGCTCTAAATATGAATATTCCCTTTTCCTTGCTCGATTAGGGAATGGAAATATTCCGGATTCCCCTCCGAGATAAGGATATATTCCTTATTCTTTGACGGTCTATTCGCAAGGAATATTTCCATTTCCGAGATCGGCGGGAAAGAGGAAATATTCCGGTTTCATCTGTTGTAACGGACTGGGCTTGTGATGGGCCTAGATCGGTAGCCGAGGTGGGCTTTCAGCGAGATCCCGAGCTCGGCCCAATGTTTTCGGGCCGACTTATCCTCGATCCGAACCATCGTAAACCGGTCTTGATTGAACCGATCTCGGTTCGAACCGAGTTAAACCAGGGGGTGCTAATCCCCCCTCTAACAATTGGTCCCCCCCTCAGTTCGGCGAGGGAGTTTATGAGTTCGGTGAATTTTTGGGGAGTATTCTTTAGCTCGGTTAAAACTGAGATAGGTACGATCTGATCAGATTCTATTTCGAGTGCGGCGGATTTTTAGGTTCGGCGAATTTTGAGTCCGGCGAACTTCTTTCGAAAGTGAAGATCGGAATTCTCGCGGTATGACTAGTCTATTGAATTTTGAATTCGGCTGATTTTTCTCGGGTTGTTGAGCTCTGATATATTTGAAGTCGTACATAATACGAACCTCTCGAATTTATCGTACACAGTGGTGCCGTAAACTGTACGGTCTTAGCCGGGTGAAGAGGATAAATTCGACTGAACCAGCTCGAGGTCGGCAATCCCTATCGTAGATCGGCTTACTGCTTTTGCGATTGTTGAGAAATCGGCTTACTTGTTTTTGCGACTGTTGAGAAATCGGCTTACTAGTTTTGCGACTGTTGAGAAGTCGGCTTAGATTTGCGAGGAAGGACGTTCGGCTTGACCCTAGAGTTTAGTTTAAGAGTACGTGAACAGCTCATCTTAATATGCTCTAGGTTTCTCACATTGAATCCGAGTGTGCGAGACGGGCTCGGCTTATTTGGCTCGGATAATCTGAGAAGTTGGTGCGAGACTGATCTCGGCTTTGAATGTGGAAAGTGTATTATCCATTGCACCATGAGGATGCGTGCGAGCTAAGCTCGGCTTTATCAGATCGTCTGGCCAGGACGTTGATGTGTAACCGTTGGTGGTTGAAAATGCGAACTGTTGAAGTTCGGCAAACGTAAAGTTTGACTTAGAGAATACGAACAGTTGGAGTTCGGCAAACGAAAAGTTTGACTTAGAAAATACGAACTGTTGGAGTTCGGCAAACTAAAAGTTTGGCTTAGAAGATACGAACTGTTGGAGTTCGGCAAACGAAAAAGTTTGACTTAGAAAATACGAACTGTTGGAGTTCGGCAAACTAAAAGTTTGACTCAGAAAATACGAACTGTTGGAGTTCGGCAAACTAAAAGTTTGACTTAGAGGATACGAACTGTTGGAGTTCGGCAAACTAAAAGTTTGACTTAGAAAATACGAACTGTTGGAGTTCGGCAAACTAAAAGTTTGACTTAGAAAATACGAACTGTTGGAGTTCGGCAAACTAAAAGTTTGACTTAGAGGATACGAACTGTTGGAGTTCGGCAAACTAAAAGTTTGACTTAGAAAATACGAACTGTTGGAGTTCGGCAAACTAAAAGTTTGACTTAGAGGATACGAACTGTTGGAGTTCGGCAAACGAAAAGTTTGACTTTAGAAAATACGAACTGTTGGAGTTCGGCAAACTAAAAGTTTGGCTTAGAAAATACGAGCTGTTGGAGTTCGGCAAACTAAAAGTTTGACTTATAAAATACGAACTGTTGGAGTTCGGCAAACGAAAAGTTTGACTTAAAAGATACGAACTGTTGGAGTTCGGCAAACTAAAAGTTTGACTTAGAAGATACGAACTGTTGGAGTTCGGCAAACTAAAAGTTTGACTTAGAAAATACGAACTGTTGGAGTTCGGCAAACTAAAAGTTTGACTTGGAAAATACGAACTGTTGGAGTTCGGCAAACATAAAGTTTGGCTTAGAAAATACGAACTGTTGGAGTTCGGCAAACATAAAGTTTGGCTTTGAAGGTTCGAACTATTGGAGTTCGGTAGAATGCCTTGGTAAAATTTTATTAATGTTATAGCTGCGCCTTGTGAGGGCTGCCTACGTACCTTCGAAAGAAGGATCAAGCCATTCGTAGTTCATCATAAGATGGCTTTGCGAGCTGTGGAAGCTTCATCTTACTTAGTCGTTTCTTGACTGTTAATTCCGAGGTCGTGTTACACATCCTCTCGAGTTCATTGTGCACACAATTGGTGCCGTACATAATACGGTCTTAGCCGGGGTGTAGAGAATGAACTCGATCTTACGACCTGCTTCTAGGTCGGCGATCGTCGATTGATCGGCTTAGTTCCCATATTGGATCTGAGTGTGCGAGACAGACTCGACTTATTTGGCTCAGACAATCTGGGAATTGCGTCATCCGGCTTATAATTTGCGAATGTTGAGAATTCGGCTTACTATTTTGCAAATCGAATCCGAGTGTGCGAGACGGACCCGGCTTACTTGGCTCGGATGATTTGGGAGTCGTTTTATACTGTAGTGCAGACTCTAGAGTACGGCTTCAATATGAGGTTGACGAGCTGAAATTCTGAATCTGATGAGCTTGAATTATGTACGAAAAACTCATCTGAACTGAAACTACTCTGAAATTCTGAAGTTCTGAATGAAGAACTGAAACTGTGAAGTTCTAAATCTGAAGAACTGAAGCTGTGAAGTTCTGAATCTGAAGAACTGAAGCAGTGAAGTTCTGAATCTGAAGAACTGAAGCTGTGAAAACCAATCTGAACCGAGACGAGTTGAAACTGATAAACCATTCTGAACTGAAACTGATAAACCGTTAATTGGACAAATCATGTCATAATGAGCGTGTTGTAGCTCGGTAGAAGATGTAGCTCTGTTGGAGAGTGTATTGTCACTTGATAGAGGAGAAAGCTTGATAGCGAGAGCGTAGCTAGGTAGAAGAGCGTCTTTTTTTTTTTTTTTTTTTTTTTTTTTTTTTTTTTTTGCGAACTGTGCGCGTTCGGCTTTTTGAGTTCGGCGAACTGCTGGAGTTCGACGAATTTTTAGAATTCGGCGAACTGCTGGGGCTCAGCTCATTTTTTGATTTCGGCGAGCTGCTGGGGCTCGGCTCATTTTTTGATTTCGGCGAGCTGCTGGAGTTCGGCGAATTTTTTGAGTTCGGCGAACTGCTGAAGTCCGTCTTTTCTTTTCTCTGTTTTATTTATTTATTTATTTTTTTTGAAGATGCAAACTTTTTGAGTTCGGCGATCTTTCAAATTCGGTGAACTTTCGAGTTCGGCGAACTGTTGGAGTTCGGCTTTTGAGTTCGACGAACAAGGTCGGCGAACTGTTGGAGTTCGGCTTTTGAGTTCGACGAACAAGGTCGGCGCGATGCCTGACTGCGAACAAGGTCGGCGCGATGCCTGACTGCGAGCAAGGTCGGCGCGATGCCTGACTGCGAGCAAGGTCGGCGTGATGCCTGACTGCGAGCAAGGTCGGCGTGATGCCTGACTGCGAACAAGTTCGGCGCATTGCCTGACTGCGAGCAAGGTCGGCGTGATGCCTGACTGCGAACAAGTTCGGCGCATTGCCTGACTGCGAGCAAGGTCGGCGTGATGCCTGACTGCGAGCAAGGTCGGCGTGATGCCTGACTGCGAACAAGTTCGGCGCATTGCCTGACTGCGAGCAAGGTCGGCGTGATGCCTGACTGCGAACAAGTTCGGCGCATTGCCTGACTGCGAGCAAGGTCGGCGTGATGCCTGACTGCGAGCAAGGTCGGCGTGATGCCTGACTGCGAACAAGTTCGGCGCATTGCCTGACTGCGAGCAAGGTCGGCGTGATGCCTGACTGCGAACAAGTTCGGCGCATTGCCTGACTGCGAGCAAGGTCGGCGCGATGCCTGACTGCGAACAAGGTCGGCGCGATGCCTGACTGCGAGCAAGTTCGGCGCGTTGCCTGACTGCGAGCAAGGTCGGCGTGATGCCTGACTGCGAGCAAGGTCGGCGCGATGCCTGACTGCGAACAAGGTCGGCGCGATGCCTGACTGCGAACAAGTTCGGCGCATTGCCTGACTGCGAGCAAGGTCGGCGTGATGCCTGACTGCGAACAAGTTCGGCGCATTGCCTGACTGCGAGCAAGGTCGGCGTGATGCCTGACTGCGAGCAAGGTCGGCGCGATGCCTGACTGCGAACAAGTTCGGCGCATTGCCTGACTGCGAGCAAGGTCGGCGTGATGCCTGACTGCGAACAAGTTCGGCGCATTGCCTGACTGCGAGCAAGGTCGGCGTGATGCCTGACTGCGAGCAAGGTCGGCGTGATGCCTGACTGCGAACAAGTTCGGCGCATTGCCTGACTGCGAGCAAGGTCGGCGTGATGCCTGACTGCGAACAAGTTCGGCGCATTGCCTGACTGCGAGCAAGGTCGGCGTGATGCCTGACTGCGAGCAAGGTCGGCGTGATGCCTGACTGCGAACAAGTTCGGCGCATTGCCTGACTGCGAGCAAGGTCGGCGTGATGCCTGACTGCGAGCAAGGTCGGCGCATTGCCTGACTGCGAGCAAGGTCGGCGTGATGCCTGACTGCGAGCAAGGTCGGCGTGATGCCTGACTGCGAACAAGTTCGGCGCATTGCCTGACTGCGAGCAAGGTCGGCGTGATGCCTGACTGCGAGCAAGGTCGGCGCATTGCCTGACTGCGAGCAAGGTCGGCGTGATGCCTGACTGCGAGCAAGGTGGGTGCGATGGCGCTAGAAGGAGGGGGTCCTCCTCCGGTTGTCGGTAACTCAATGTCGGTTGGATTGAGTTCGTCAGCCCGAGGGTTTTGATCATCGTTTTCTGTGCCGTTGATGTCGACTACGGAGGTGTTGGCTCGAAGGGTCATCACCGAACTCAATCGAACGATATCCGAAAGTACTGCTCTAATCTGTCCCCACAGTCGGCGCCAATTGTTGATCCGTAAATCACACAAAAAGGGGTAAAACAGTACTTTTAATCGGAATCTCGTTTATTGATCTAAGTCGGCGGTTACAACAGAGTTTAAGTAAGAAAGCAAAGACAAAAGACTTGAGATCGGTAATGAGCTCTCTCTTGTATTCTCTGTCTCTGCCGAAGTTGTGGATGTGTTGATGAATGAACCTTCTCCTCTATTTATATTGTCTTGAGGCGGCTCTAAATGTGAATATTCCCTTTTCCTTGCTCGATTAGGGAATGGAAATATTCCGGATTCCCCTCCGAGATAAGGATATATTCCTTATTCTTTGGCGGTCTATTCGCAAGGAATATTTCCATTTCCGAGATCGGCGGGAAAGAGGAAATATTCCGGTTTCATCTGTTGTAACGGACTGGGCTTGTGATGGGCCTAGATCGGTAGCCGAGGTGGGCTTTCAGCGAGATCCCGAGCTCGGCCCAATGTTTTCGGGCCGACTTATCCTCGATCCGAACCATCGTAAACCGGTCTTGATTGAACCGATCTCGGTTCGAACCGAGTTAAACCAGGGGGTGCTAATCCCCCCTCTAACAATACATATTGGGGATTTGGCCTGAAATCCCCGATCTGAAAAATTAGAAGAAGAGATGAGAGAAGAGAGAAGAGAATCACAGATAGAAGAGAGGAGAGAATCACCTTTTGAGCCTGAAATCCGTAGGAGAAGATGAAGGAGGAAGATGAGGGATCTTTTGACACGTGCCCCGTAAGAACAGTTTCTTACAGATCTAAATTAAGAAACGGTTCTTAGATATTGTTTTAATTTTCATTTATTATTTTGGCTAAAAACTCTTAAGAACCCCCTTAAGATACCGCGATAATGATGCTCTTAGGTTTTGGTGAACGTGTGGGCGATAGGACGAGACTCGAGCGTGTGGGAGAATCCAATGACGTTCGAGCCAGAGAGGTTCTTGTTACGAGAAATCGATGTAAAAGGCAAAGATTTCGAGCTGTTACCATTTGGATCAGGACGAAGGATGTGTCCGGGAATTTCGATGGCTCTTAAGACAATGTCTATGGTGCTTGCCTCTCTTCTCTATAGCTTTGACTAGAAACTTCTAAACGGCGTCTGTTAGAGGGGGGATTAGCACCCCCTAGTTTAACTCGGTTCGAACCGAGATCGGTTCAATCAATACCGGTTTACGATGGTTCGGATCGAGGATAAGTCGGCCCGAAAACATTGGGCCGAGCCCGAAATCTCGCTGAAAGCCCACCTCGGCTACCGATCTAGGCCCATCACAAGCCCAGTCCGTTACAACAGATAAAAACGGAATATTTCCCTTTCCCCGCCGATCTCGGAAAAGGAAATATTCTCTTCGGTTGATTCATCGAGATATCAGGAATTTATCCTTATCTCGGCGAGAAAACCGGAAGATTTCCTTTTCCTAATCGAACTCGGAAAAGGAGAAGTCCTCCTGTCAACCGCCTCAAAAACACTATAAATAAGGAGGCCATCGCCTCATTCTAGACATCCACAACTTCCGCAGAGACAGAGAATACAAGAGAGAGCTCATTACCGATCTCAAGTCTTTTGTCTTTGCCTACTTACTTAAATTCTGTTGTAACGCCGACCTTGATCAATAAACGAGATTCCGACTAAAAAGTACTGTTTTACCCCTTTTGTGTGATTTACGGATCAACAGCGTCGTCCCTCAAAATATGGACATGAGCGAGGTCTTCGGTCTTACCTTACACAAGACAAAACCTCTGTGTGTCGTACCCATCAAGAAACCTACAATATCGTCTTAATAATTTTATATGTTATTATAATAAGAGTCCTTGTGGGTTAATTAATATTAATAATTAAAGACTTCACGATGGCTTCACTCCACTCCTCTGCAAGTGGTGAAGCTCATTTTCTCAACTTTCAAAAAATCAAGAGCACGGCAATGTAATGTGCTCCTCTTGATTGTTGGTCTATCTCTTCTTAGTGCTACGGCTAAGTTTCTTCCTTCTCTTTTCCCACTGTTGTATCAGTTGATGGTCCCTTCTTTCTCTTCTTTTGTTGTTATGGTTCTTGTTTGTTTCTTGAAATTTAAGAAAATTATATTAATAAAAAAAATTATAAGAAAAATCGAAAAATCCAAATTTTCATTAAAATAAGTTATAATATTCATAATAACTAATGTTTCTTAATTTTTTTTAAAGTTAAAATTATTATAATTAATCAGAGAAATAATAAGAGGCATGGTTCGAGTCATATCCTCAAGATATTGTGATTAGAAAAGGATCGTCTCAGAGATTGAGTTGCTTAGCTTTAAACATTTCGCGATTTGATCACGACAGTTTACAATCACGTATACGTATCTCATGTGATTTGGTCGCCGGCCGTTTGACTTTACGTGACAAGGGGCGCTTTCTATAAAAGAAAATAGTAATAGTAATATATTTAAATGACTTGAAAGATATAGAGCATCCCCATTGGTGAGATACTCCAAAGATATCTCATAAATATAATACTAATATTTTTAACAATTTTTTTGTTGAGAACCCCATCACAAAATTTTCTCTCCATTGGTGAGATATCCACAAAAGTATCTCATCAATATAATAATAATATTATTTTTTAATTTTTTTAAATTTTAATAAAATTAATTTGAAAAATTTATAATACATAAAATTACATCTTAAATATATTCAATTATATTTATTTATATTATCTATAATAGTAAAATTAATATATATATCTATATCTTATGTAAAAGAAAAATAATAACAAAATTTTAATTTTTGTTGTTAAAAAAATAAAATTTTAATTTTTCAAATCTCAGATTTTTTCTGAAATCTAATATTATTGTATTAATTATAACATTACTAATTTATATTATATATTAACCTTAACTAATATTAATTAAAAACAATATTAATATATAAATTAATCTCATGCTTAATGGAACTTGATAGATAGATAATTTTATTTTATGATTTATAAAAAAAAAACTAAAAATAACAATATATAAACTATTTAATTGATATTTTAATGTGTTGGATATTTGTTTAATCACAAAATACATGAAATATTATAAAATTGACATGTGTCTCATGAGAAGGGTTCTCAAAATAACTCAAATGAGAACCGATTCTCACCCATTTTTTTTCTAAATTTTATTTTTATTTTTATTTTTAATATATTTTAATATGAGATACCGATTGAGATACCATTGGGATGCTCTAATTTCAAAGAAAATATCACTTGAGAAAAAATGGACATCATGGTAGGACAAGCTTTGTTTTTGTTCGCTTGCCTTATCTTATCATTTTTCCTTATCATCTCCACCACAAGATCCAGACGGAGATCTCTTCGGGCAGACGCCACGCCTCCAGGACCTCCACGGCTACCCATCATCGGAAACATTCACCTTGTCGGAAAGAACCCACACCGCTCATTCGCCGACCTCTCAAAAATTTATGGACCAGTCATGAGTCTTAAGCTTGGATGTTTGAACACAGTGGTCGTAACTTCACCAGAAGCTGCAAGAGAGGTTTTAAGAACACACGACCAAATCTTGTCTGGCCGTAGCTCCAATAACTCGATACGGTACATCAATCACCAAGAGCTTTCCGTTATCTGGCTTTCTTCATCGTCAGCTCGTTGGAGGTATAGTTAATATCGCTATCCCATCTTTTTTTTGCTTTTTGTTCTTTCTTTTTGGCTCAATCGCCATTTTCATTTTTCTATGGTTTTAGTTGCTCTGATTGGTGCTTGGAAAGATTACATTGTTTAGGAAAAAGTTTCAACATGATTCCTGTGATTTTTCAATCCCTATTAATCTTATATATATATTAACAAATTCAATTTTATTAAGGATTAGGAGTACACAAAAAAACATAAGAGAAAGCACATAAATGTGAATCTGTATATATGTATAAGCTTTATATCTCACTAATAATTCAATTTCAAGCCTTACATATATAGATCAATCACTATGGAATCGTTATTCATTTTTTTTTTTTTTGGGATGATCTTGTTCCACTTTATGCGAGTCCGGAAATTTTGTTGACTAATGGGTGGTTTGTCTTGTCTTGGTTTATGATTTGTTTTTTTTAGACTATTGAGAAAATTGTCAGCGACTCAGCTCTTCTCGCCGCAGCGTATCGAAGCCACCCAAGCTTTGAGGGTGAACAAGGTGAAGGAACTTGTGAGCTTCGTGAGTGAAAGCAGCGAGAGAGAAGAAGCTGTAGATATTTCTCGTGCATCTTTCATCACAACTCTTAATATCATATCGAACATTTTGTTTTCGGTTGATCTCGGTAGCTACGATTCGAAAAAAATCAATGGATTTCAGGACACGGTGTTTGGTGTCATGGAAGCTGTCGGAAATCCAGACGCTGCTAACTACTTTCCATTTCTGCGGTTTCTTGATCTGCAAGGTAATAGAAAGAAGATGAAAGACGGTTGCGAGAGGTTGTTTAGGGTTTTCCGTGGGTACATCGATGCTAAAATAGCGGAAAAGTCAGTGCGGAATAACCCTAAAAATGTCACAGACAGCGATTTATGTTGAACCATAATCAAATCTCGTATAAGGTTTATAAGTCAAAGTCACATTCGTATAAATTAGTTACTTACTTAAGAGTCACGAATTGACATTCGTAGAGTTGTGTCTCTTCATATAGTTGTATCTCTTCATATAGTTGTATCTCTTTATACAGTCATGTTGTTTCAAATACAATGGTTCAGTTTGTATAAGTATAGATCGAGTCTGATCTTTGTAACACAAGCAAGAGTGTAATACAATCAAGTTAATAAAAGCTTTATTACATTCATACTCTGTTTTTTCTTCATAACCGTAAAACACCAAACACCAACATGGTATCAGAGCCCTATTGATCTAAGGGCCAATTGAAGCAATAATTTCTGCAAAAAGCTACATCAAAAACAGAGACGATGGAAGCAACATCGCAACAAATGATTCCTATATTCGATGGGGATAAATACAATTTCTGGCGTATTAAGATGACAACCATCTTGAAGACCAGAAAATTGTGGACGGTGGTGAAAGATGGAGTTCCAAACAGACCGGCACAAACAAAAGAGACTCCGGAAGTGCTCCAATTGAAAGGCCGGTGGGAGAAGCAACAACAAAGGATTTGATGGCACTGCAAATTCTTCAAATGGCAGTTTCAGATCAGATCTTCTCTCGCATAGCACCGACGGTTAATTCGAAAGAAGCGTGGGATGCTTTGAAATCTGAATTTCAAGGATCTCCACAAGTACGATTGATCAACCTGCAATCGTTGAGAAAGGAATATGAAAACTTAAAGATGAACGAAGGAGACAACATCAAAGTTTTCACCGACAAGTTAATTGATTTGGGAAATCAATTAAGAGTTCATGGAGAAGAGAAAATAGATTATCAAATTGTACAAAAAATCCTAATTTCTCTTCCCGCAAGATTTGACAGCATAATGGCTGTGATGGAGCAAACAAAGGATCTGACTTCGTTGCCCGTAACAGAGTTGATAGGAACTCTGAAGGCACATGAGAAGCTTGTGTCGTCTCGCAGTGAAAGCATGACAGAAGGAGCGTTTCATGCTTTATCACGAGAAGGAAAAGCGGTTGTCAGACCAGAAAACAATTGGTGTGACAACAAAGGCAAAAAGTGGTGTGGTGTTTGTAAGAAGAACAATCACACGCAAGCCGACTGTTGGAAGAAACAGAGCACGGCTGATTGGCAAAAAGGTTCAAGGAACAAAAAAGAATGTTACAACTGTGGAGAAGTTGGACATTTATCGAGAGAGTGTCGTTCGAAGAAGTACGAACGAGCGCAGATGAGTCTTGAGGATGAAGATGATGGAGTTTACATGCTTTTTAGTGCAAGTGAAGAATCACCAAAAACCATAAAAGAAGATTGATGGTTGGTGGATAGTGGCTGCACAAATCACATGATGAAGGAAGATAATCACTTCACAAGGCTAGACAGAAACATTAAAGTTCCAATCAAAATTGGAAATGGAGAAATCGTAATGACTGCCGGGAAAGGAGATATCACTATCATGACAATTAGAGGAGGAAGAGTGATGAAGGATGTCTTTCTAGTTCCTTGATTGGCAAAGAATTTGCTAAGTGTTCCGCAAATGATATCTCATGGATATAGGGTTTTGTTTGAGAACAAGCTATGCATAATCTATGATCCTAAGGGGAAGAAGGTTATGGAGATACAAATGGTTCAGAAAATTTTTCCAATCAAGTGGAACTCTTCTCAAGAAAGTGCAAAAATTGCCCATAAGGAAGAAGACGTGAAGAATGTGGATATTTCACAAAACGTAGCGTTGAAGAACTTAGAAGTAAACTTGGAGTGAAGCCGAGATATGATTAAGGGGGAGTGTTGAACCATAATCAAATCTCGTATAAGGTTTATAAGTCAAAGTCACATTCGTATAAATTATTTACTTACTTAAGAGTCACGAATTGACATTTGTAGAGTTGTGTCTCTTCATATAGTTGTATCTCTTTATACAGTCATGTTGTTTCAAATACAATGGTGCAGTTTGTATAAGTATAGATCGAGTCTGATCTTTGTAACACAAACAAGAGTGTAATACAATCAAGTTAATAAAAGCTTTATTATATTCATACTCTGTTTTTTCTTCATAACCGTAAAATACCAAACACCAACAATTTAGTGGATGCGCTTATCGTTCTTACCGAAGGAGATGAAGCAGAGCTCAACACTAATGATATTGAACATTTTCTCTTGGTAAATTTCTCCATATTGCAGAATGCAGATATTAGAATCATATGAATTAAAAAAAAACAGACATAACCAAATTAAGTTTTAAACAATAATGGATCATATGTACTTACGTATCAGGACCTGTTCACGGCGGGCACGGATACAAGCTCTAGTACCCTAGAGTGGGCAATGGCAGAGTTACTTAGTAACCCTAAAACGATGGCGAAAGCTCAGGCGGAGATCGATCGTGTGATAGGCCAAAACGGTATCGTTCAAGAGTGTGATATATCCAAGCAGTTGTGAAGGAAACATTCCGGTTACACCAGGCTCCTCCGCTACTCGTCCCGCAAAATGCGGAATCCGATGTGGAGGTTCTTGGGTTCATGGTGCCTAAAGATACTCAGGTTTTGGGTAACGTGTGGGCTATAGGACGAGACCCAAGCGTGTGGGAGAATACGACCCGGTTCGAGCCAGAGAGGTTTTTCGGGAGAGAGATTGATGTGAAAGGTAGAGATTATGAGTTAACACCGTTTGGGGGCGGACGGAGAATTTGTCCGGGATTGCCTTTAGCCGTGAAGACGGCGTCTCTCATGCTTGCTTCTCTTCTCTATTCCTTTGACTGGAAGCTTCCAAACGGAGTCGTTTCTGAGGATTTGGACATGGACGAGACATTTGGTATCACATTACACAAGACCAAGCCGTTACATGCCGTTCCCTTCAAGAAACGCGCCATTAATTAACCATTGTAGTATATATCTGTTTATCTTTTTTTTATAAGTACGAATATATATAGTTTCACAAACCGTATACTTTTGAACCTTATGATTTAAAATATAAACACAAATCATCTCAAACGCTCTCTGCTCTCGGTTTTTTTTTTTATCGTACGGTGGCAGGGCTTGAAGAAGTCAAAGGAATCCTTATTGATTTTTTATGTTGGCTAAGTAATCCATATATCGACATTGTCCTTGGGTTATACCTTTAGCTCTATCAGTGAATTTTCATAATCAATTAATTTTTTTTCTTTTCTAAACTCTTTTTGTTGTTGTTAATGCACCAAATTGCTCCCATCGATTTAATGATAAGGAAGGGCAACACAACAATGTCTTCTACTTGTTGTTGAAACTAGTCTCTGATTAAATCTTCAAATGAAATAAGAAATATACTTTTGGTTTGAGTTTCTTTAAACGAACCGGTTCCTATCGGAAATGTGTGAAAAACAGTTCGGATCAGAGGAGGAAAATAAAAATGACTTGGACAGTGCAGGAGGATTTCCAAGACAAAGACAAGTTTTTTTATTTTTGTAATTGATTTTCTTCCGCCGTAAATAACTTGATTTCAAATTTTTAACATGTCTTTGTTTATCAATAAAGACGAGTGTACGTATCCAACTTTTCCAAGTAGATGACATATGTCGATCGGTTTAAAATCATATAAGAAAGTTTGGTTGTTCAGCTTACACAGTACAAGAGAAGAAAAGACAAGTTCAAAAGCAGTGAAAACAGATTTTTATGGGATGTCCGTTTGGAGTAAAATGATACGTGGATTCTAAAGCAGCGTAGCCCTGGAAATTTTAATGCCATACCCTTAGTGTTATTATTTTTTTACTATTAACTTTACCGTAAATTATTCTATTATCGTTGTTGTTTAATACTCCTATAAGAAGTTATGTTCTAGCACAATTGAAAGAAAATAGAAAATATATATAATATTTCTTCCGTTTCGAAATATAAATTTTTTTGTCTAAAAACACATACATAATAAATTTCATAAATTATATAAAAACACATACATAATAAATTTCATAAATTATACTATTTGTATGAAATTATTAACTAAAAACAATTCAACAAATAAGAAAACGTACACCAGCATTATAGAAACGATTACAAAACATCAATGTCAATTAAATTTTGTAAAGCTATTGAACGAGATCCGAGTGCGTGGGAGAATCCGTCCCAGTTCGAGCCAGAGAGATTTTTGGGAAAGAAAATCGACGTGAGAGGCAAAGACTATGAACTGACACCGTTTGGAGCCCGACGGAGAATTTGTCCGGGATTACCTTACAGTGCCTCTCATGCTTGCTTCTCTTCTCTATTCTTTTGACTGGAAGCTTCCAAACGGCATCGATCCTGAGGATTTAGACATGGACGAGAGCTTCGGTGTGACATCCCAAGAATGAGTTTTTTGGCCTATTTTTTCGATTAAAACCCTAAGGCGAGAACCTTAAATCTTGCACCCAAAGAAACCCTAACCCTAACTTCCCGAAGAAGAAAACTCTAGTTTGCGAAGGAAGCAATGTTTATGGCTCATAATCTCCGACTGAAATCATTTTGGGCGAGGATCATGCATGCTAATTTGGGCTTGAGGATAGTTGGGCCAAACATCAGGCGAGAGAAAGTGTTGGACCGAAAGGAGCATTAGACGAAGCGTCGGGCCTGTTTCAGGTTGAGGAAAGCCCATAAGTGAAAGGAAGTAGTGCAGCCCATTTCAAAGAGTAATCTAGAGTTTAGTTAAGGTCATTTTCGTGGCCCTAGAGGAAGGAGAAGAGAAGCCCAAAGTCGCAAGTCCAATAAGATCATTAAGGGCAATTTGGACCTTCTCTGTGCAAACCTAGGGTTCCCTCTCCACCTCTATTTAAAGAGGAGCTCGTGGCAGAGAGGAGGAAGAGAGTTCGGAGTGGTGAAGCCCTGCCGGAATCCCGCTGGAGCCACCACCGTTGAGCCACCGCAGCCTCCTAGAAGGCAGATCTGACCCGTTCTGGCCTAGAAGAGAAAAGGATAACCAAATCGAATCGGATCGACATGAAACTTGGTAAGCATATTCTAGACTCCCAGATCTGTCCATAGCCGAATGCGGATCCCCATTTAGAGTTCTGAGCTAAAAGTTATTGATATTTTTCTGACACCGATTTGTGGAGTTAGGATTTTCGGACAGCCATATTGCAAGATGATTATCCGGCGAACCAGAAGGAACCAGAAAACGTTCTATATACCTCTGGAAAGCCCCGAGTCTTAGATTTCTGGAAAGCTCAAGTTCGTCCAATTTGGATACCTGTGATGAAAGTTATTGCTGTATCTTCTCGACTTGTACATCCTGGCCGAATCCTCAACCACCGCAGATCAGACCCGTTTTGGGATAAGGGATAAACGGATGAGAAGATATTCTCCAAATATTATGAAACTCGGTAAGGATATTCAAGACTTCTATATCTAGCTACATCAGAAATCAGATTATCATTTGAAGTTATGGTTTGAAAGATATTTGTGTTTTCCCGAGACTATTATTCGCAGCGCACAGATCCGACCAGGCTGGATAGTTTGGCTGTTTGGTTAGGCAAATCAATCCGGATCATTCTGAAACATTGCATAGACATGTAGGACTCATGGAGGTAGATTCTGATAGAAGGGTGACTGGTTTGGAGTTCCGGAACATGGGGAAACGTGTTGATGAAGTTAAGGCAGTGAATCTGCCCAAAGAAGAAGGAAGGAGAAAATTGTGTTTTACCTTCAACCCAAAGGCAAAGGTGAGGACTAGTTTGTGGATTCCTAAGATACGTTAGTTGGATTAGTAATATGTGTATGCTTAGTGTAGGGATTAGATATGATTGATAATTGATGATTGATGATTGATATTTGATTATTGACGTTTGAATTGTAATGAGTAATTATGGAAAATGATGATATGGTTATGAAGTATATATTTGTTAAAAAGGATAATTGCTGATATGGTTAAGGAAGTGTTATTATTTGTTTGACGGCCTACAACGAGGAACTGAATATTGTGAAGTTGTAGTGATCGAGAAATTGTTTGACAGCCTACAACGAGGGACTGAATATTGTGAAGTTGTAGTGATCGAGAAGGGGCTGACGAGCCATCGTCAAGCCCATATGGGATGGTGGCACCGTTACTATTATTTTTCAAGCCCGGTATGGATCGAGGCATGAGAATGAGTACCTTGGGCGGAGGTTCCTTGGGAATGTGAAGTAGACTTTCTAGGTTGATTGTTGTGAATAAATGAACGATTGTATTTATGAATATTTAAACAATGTTATATAATAATGTTAGTTATGTTGGGTTGGTTGTTACATGTGTTTAATGTCTATATTATTGTATATTCATTATTGCTATATCAAATGATGTATCTAAGAATCTTGTGTGCCCCAAAAGCACACCCTCACTGAGTATTCCCAAAATACTCATCCCTCTTCCCTTTTCAGATTTTGCTTAAAAGATCATTTTGGCGTGGAGTGCAAGTCAAGTTATTTATTAAAGTTTCTCCGGGATAGGGTGTCTCATTCGGTCTCACATTGCACAAAACCAACCCGTTACATGTCTTGCCTGTCAAAAAACGCGCCATGAATTAACTAGCCATTGTAGTAATATATGTTTTTTATAAGTAAGTTTTGACATTATGATTTTTAACAAAACCTCTGTTCTCGGTTGCATAAACATTTTTCTCATGAGGTGGTATGGCTTGAAGAAATCAAAGGAATCCTTGTTAATATTGGCCCTGGGTTATACCTGTAGCTTTATCAGTGAATTTTCATAATCGATTAATGGTTTTCTTTTCTACACCATTTGATTTTTGTTAATGCATATATTATACATAAACACTAATTGCTCCCATCAAATTCAAGATCAGGAAAGCAGACACAATCTCTTCTTGTTGTTATTGAAACTATTTTTGACTAAATCTTCAATTAAAATAAGAATCTTCATCTTCTTTGAAACTAATCATTTGGGTTCCTTTAAACGAACGAGTTGCCATGAGAAATGTGTGGTAGCATAAAGGAGGAAAATAACAATTAAAAAAAAGAAAGGAAAATAACAATAAATTGGATGGTGCAGGGAGGGACATTTTGAAGACAAGGACAAGAAGTTTTCCGAAATTCGTAATTTATTTTCTTCAGCCGTAAGTAACTTGATTTCAACATATATTTGTCTATCAATAATTAAAGACGAGTGTACGTATCCAACATTTCCACGAAGATGACGTCGCCTGATTATGACATATACATATGAATCGATTTGTCGTTTGGTAACATTTAGGTACATTAATAGCAACAACGAAGATAGGAGGATAATTATTACGGCGTGGCCCTAAAAAATGGACCAAGGCTTTGTTTTACGTTGCACTAGACCAAACCAGTATGCCTTGCCATTCAAAAAGCTTGTGTCATAAAGAAATGATATTTGTTTCTACATTTTTGTTAATGTTTAATTAGTTGGATACGAATATTATATATAAAGTATATAAGTAATTGTTTTGTCATTATACAACAAATGTGAATGTACAATAAAATAAGCTTTGGACTTTAGCTCAAACAAACATATACAATCTTTTTTTTGACTAAAAGCTTTCATATTTAAAATGCAAGAAAACTAATTACAAGCTATGACTTTTTTGGGTCATACAGATAAAGTACTAGAAGACATTAAGCAAACATATACAATTTCATAACGATTGTTTACGCCTTTACGTGTACGTTGTCTAGTGTGTTTTTGACTTTTTGTTTGATTGAGGTCGGTAGATTTTGGACATGCAAAATAAATGAATAAATAAATTAATATAAAATTTCCTTCTTCTTTTTTTTGTCAACTTTAATTATTCCTATATATATATATGTTATATTAGTGACTTTTTTTATAACTTGAGAAACACAGATGGACATCATCACAGGACAAGCTCTGTTCTTTTTCTTTTGCTGTATCTTATCATGTTTCCGTATCTTCACCACTTTAAGATCCCGACAAAGTTCTCGGGGGGCCTCCGCGCTGCCTCCGGGACCTCCACGATTACCCATCATCGGAAACATACACCTAGTCGGAAAGAACCCACACCGCTCATTCGCCGACCTCTCAAAAACACATGGACCTGTCATGAGTCTTAAGCTTGGATTTTTGAACGCAGTGGTCATAGCTTCACCAGACGCTTCTAGAGAGGTTCTAAGAACACACGACCAAATCTTGTCTGGCCGCTACTTCAATGAAGCGATACGGTCCATGATAGCGATGATCTTAAAATCAAAGCTTTAGAAACAAGATACTTGTAAGAAATAAACAGGAAGACTATGTTTGGGCAATTGATATTGCCTCTTTTTGGCTTTTCATTGATTTAAATAGATTGTCAAAAACAAGTGCTTGGAGTATTAACTCCTACAAACTAGGAAATGGGAAATGTGGAAGAGAGGGTTCCTTATCAAACGGATGACCCATTCTCCTCTTATTCTGCAACTGAAACAATTAATCAAATAAACAAAACAGAACGTTAAAGCTCACGTGCATACTTTCGGTTCGGAACCTTTGACCGGTTTGATCTCCTTGGGTCTGGTTCAGTTGGTTTGCTGACGGCGATGGTCTTATCATTACACCCCTCCTCAAAACGAACCTTGTCCTCAAGGTTCCAATTAGGAAAGCTTTGTGTTAGCTGGTCCAGTCGTTCCCACGTAGCATCAGCCCGTGGAAGCCCTTCCCATAAAACCAGCGCCTCTCTGAATGTTGTTCCTCCTTCAATAATGTCACGATAGTCCAATAATTGTGCAGGCCTAAGGCGCAGCTGGCCATTGACACGTAGTGGAGGTAGGGATCCCGACGTAGGTATATCAGAACCCATTCTCTTTTTCAGGAGAGAGACGTGAAAAACAGGATGCACACGCGTACCTTCTGGCAACTTCAGGCGATAAGCAACAGGGCCGATGCGAGCTTCGATCTGAAATGGACCGAAGTACCTGGTAGACAGCTTCTGCGATGAGCGCTTGAATATGGTGTGTTGTCGATATGGCTGAAGACGCAAATAAACCCAATCACCAACTAGAAAACAAACATCCCGGCGTGTCGAATCCGCGATCTGCTTCATGCGGTTGTTCGCTGCGTCCAAGTGACTTCGCAGCTCGCGAAGAAGAGCATCCCGAGCCGCCAACTGTTCATCGAGCTCCGTGATTAGTGTCGCCCCTGATTCGTATCCCGGCATTGGAGGTGGATCGCGACCATAGAGAGCTTTGAAAGGTGTCATTCCCGTAGAAGAATGGTGTGTCGTATTATACCAATACTCTGCCCAAGGTAACATAGAGCTCCATTGCTTTGGTCGTGTGTGAACAAAACAACGCAAGTATTGGTCGATGCAACGATGAGTGTAGCGTTCATCGCAGCTAAAACAAAGACCAAGGCTACGTTTGCGCTTCATCTCTTCCCAACTCAGCCGCTTCGGTTGTGGCGTAACCGCAACAGATCGCGCCGGTATCGGATTTTGAAATCCGTGTCGCGAATTTTGGCCCATGGGAGGAGAAAAACGAGGGTTGAAGATCTTCTTCTGCAATTGTAAATTTTCGTCGCTCAGCCGTGCCAGATTAACGACCTCCTTCAACGTTTTTGGGGAGAACATACGAACGTGAGCTGCGATAGCTACGTTCAGGCATCCGAGGAACGTTCCCACCAGCGCTTCCTCCGTCCAATTGGTAACCTTGTTCTGCAGCTGCTCGAATTCTCTTTGATAATCGCGTAAGGATCATGTCTGTCGGATTTTAGAGAGAGCTTTATGGAAGTTTTGGCCTTGCATTGGACCAAACCGTATCCAAAGCTCGTTCTCAAAAACTTCCCATGGTGTGTTTAGAGGGTCTGCGCCAATCGCTTTAGACGTAGCTTGCCACCATTGATTAGCTTCCTCCGTGAGGTGGTAAGACGCGAGACTGACTTGCTGATCCCCCGGAATCTCCTGATAAGCAAAATATTGCTTTGCCTTGCTTATCCACTCTGTCGGGTCACCACCGTTGAATCGTGGTAAATCCAGTTTGACGTGACGATGAAGGATTTGTGCTGGGGCAAACTGATTTGCAGGGCCCTCACGTTGTGTAATTGGTGGTTGATTTCGTGACGCGGTGGATCCTCCTTCGCGGTTGTTGGTCATCATCTCCATTAACCGGTGACTTGATTCCCTGTTCTCCTCCATCAATCGTTGGAATGAATTTTCCATCGTACGAAATTTATCCGTCATCTCGCCCTTGAGTCGCTGGATTTCGTCTTGCATCGTACCGAGGTTCGCCTCCACATCGTCGAGCCTCTCCTTTGTAGTCGTCATTGGCTCGTCCAAGGTAGGAGCCAAGACTGTTTGTTTTTGTGATTTTTTTGAGTTTTTAGGTGGAATGATGTTAATCGGGGGTTAAAACGAAAAAATTTGGGACGAAAGCACGAGTGCTCTGATACCAAATGATAGCGATGATCTTAAAATCAAAGCTTTAGAAACAAGATACTTGTAAGAAATAAACAGGAAGACTATGTTTGGGCAATTGATATTGCCTCTTTTTGGCTTTTCATTGATTTAAATAGATTTTCAAAAACAAGTGCTTGGAGTATTAACTCCTACAAACTAGGAAATGGGAAATGTGGAAGAGAGGGTTCCTTATCAAACTGATGACCCATTCTCCTCTTATTCTGCAACTGAAACAATTAATCAAATAAACAAAACAGAACGTTAAAGCTCACGTGCATACTTTCGGTTCGGAACCTTTGACCGGTTTGATCTCCTTGGGGCTGGTTCAGTTGGTTTGCTGACGGCGATGGTCTTATCAGTCCATCAATCATCATGATTTTTCCGTTGCCTGGCTCCATCCATCGTCTCCTCGTTGGAGGTATAACTGAATTTGATTTTCTTTTTTCTATGATTTCTACAAAGTACCAGACCATGCATGATGATCTTCGGAATCCCGGAACTTGATACTACTAGTGGTAGGGTAGGTCCAAAAATAGTAAAATCATTCGGTCAGGGGCGGCTCAAACTCATCACGGCCCATTAAAACAACGTGAATTAACAACAAAAATGTTAACAAACACAATAAGCCCATTATAATAATGCCTTAATTTTTTTTTTGAACTCACGTGATCCGTTGAAAACTCACATGTTCACCTTCTTCTATCTTTGAAAAACCTAAATATTCTACTTCTCTTGTAGCTGACCCTGCATAAAAACAAAATCTAAGAATTTTTGGCCCTCGATTAGTAAAGAAAAATTTATGGCCTCTGTGCATTTGCTCCTTTTGCGCACCCTTAGAACCGCCCATGTCCCAAACGTAGCACTGGACTTGAACTCAAATCCGGTAGCACTGAAAAAAAAAAAAAATCTCAGTGACTCGGCTGTTCTACGTTTTGAGCTAACCGAGTTTGAGTTTTTTATTTTTTATTTATTTCATCTTTCTATTTATGTTATTTTTGCAGGCTGTTGAGGAAACTATCAGTGACTAAGCTGTTCTCACCACAGCGTATCGAGGCCACCAAAGCTCTGCGGATGAAGAAGGTGCAAGAACTTATCAACTTCATGAGTGAAGCAAGTGAGAGAGAAGAAGCTGTTAACATTTCTCGTGCATCCTTCGTCACAGCCCTCAATATCATTTCAAATCTTCTGTTTTCTGTCGACCTGGGTAACTACGACTCGAGGAACTCCAGTGTCTTTCAGGACATGGTGACTGGTGTCATGGAATCTATCGGAAATCCAGACCTTGCTAACTTCTTCCCATTTTTGAGGTTTCTTGACCTGCAAGGTAATGGCAAGCAGGTGAAGGACTGCTCGGAGAGGTTGTTTAGGGTTTTCCGGGAGTTTTACGATGCTAGGATCGCGGAAAACTCATCGCGAACGGACAATAAGGATGTTTCTAGCAGCGATTTCCTGGATGCGCTTATTGATCTCAACCAAGGAGATGAAGTCGAACTCAACATTCAGAACGAACACCTTCTCCTCGTAAGTCTTAGCTTATATTGCATAATATGATCATATGAATGAACATTACTAAAGATTCGGACGTTTAATCATAATCAAGATTCAAGATAATCAACTAGGTGGCAAATAGTTTTGAGATTAAAAAAAATAAAGAAAAACTTGTATCAACCCAGCTCGTATTCATACGCATCAATATCTTCTGCGAAAATAAATTATTTAACAAATAAATGAAATGCAAATTTTATGTGTTTGAAATAGTCGAAATCAATATCTCTATAATATTATTTAAGAATACATTTTTGAAAATGAACTTTGTTATGTAACTTATATTACATGAAATGTCATTAAAAATAAGAAAAAATAATTGAAATAAAAAATGATATAATTATCTTTTAAAATTATTGATAAAAAAATATAGAAAGTATTTATTTTCCATTAAAGAGATTATTTACTATTTAGTTTCTTAATTATTATGATATTACTAAATAATAATCAATCTATATTCAAAGAAAAAATATATTCGAAATCTTACAATATTTTTCACTATAATTATTATAAATATTTTACTAATTTTATAAAGAGCTAGATACGAGAAAATTAATTTTTTTAAGAGTTTGTGAACTGACCACAAAATCATAGTACTTAAGCGGTGCATATTAGAGTTATGTTTTCAAGATTATAGGGTTTTGCGGATTAATTAGAATAATATTTTAGTTTATTGCAAAACGGGTAAGTAGTCATGTTAGTATGGGTTGATAGTTCTATCTATAATCATTAGTTAAACATATTTTAAAATTAATATAAAAATAATTTTTTTAAATTTCAAAACAATTTTTAAACAAAAATTACCCGCATTATATAGTTAGCGCGTATTGAATCCTAGTTAATTTAGTATACCTGAATTCAACACTGTATAATATGTGCTTATATGTGTCAGGATCTGTTTTCAGCCGGCACAGACACAAACTCTAGTACCGTGGAATGGGCAATGGCAGAGTTACTCCGAAACCCAAAAACGATGAGGAAAGTTCAAGACGATATCGATCGCGTGATAGGCCAAAACGGTGTCGTGCAAGAGTCCGATATCTCACTATTGCCGTATTTACAAGCTGTCGTTAAAGAAACTTTCCGTCTGCATCCAGCTGCTCCCCTTCTCGTGCCGCGAAAAGCGGAATCCGATGTTGAGGTTCTTGGGTACATGGTGGCTAAAGACACTCAGGTTTTGGTGAACGTGTGGGCCATTGGACGAGATCCGAGCGTGTGGGAGAATCCGTCCCAATTCGAGCCAGAGAGGTTTTTGGGGAAAGAGATTGATGTGAGAGGCAGAGACTATGAACTGACACCGTTTGGAGCAGGACAGAGAATTTGTCCAGGATTACCTTTGGCTGTGAAGACAGTGCCTCTCATGCTTGCTTCTCTTCTCTATTCTTTTGACTGGAAGCTTCCAAACGGCATCGATCCTGAGGATTAAGACATGGACGAGAGCTTCGGTCTCACATTGCACAAGACCAACCCGTTACATGCCTTGCCTGTCAAAAAACGCGCCATGAATTAGTCATTGTTACATTACTTTTTGATTATTACGAATATAATCATATCACAAACCAATAAAGCATGTAAT
Organism: Eutrema japonicum; assembly: GCA_030161315.1. Lineage (NCBI taxonomy): Eukaryota > Viridiplantae > Streptophyta > Magnoliopsida > Brassicales > Brassicaceae > Eutrema > Eutrema japonicum. Next base: position 53,216,956 of record BSQW01000003.1, on the reverse strand, counting down.
CCAGGACAATATAATTTAAATAAAAACGCATTTTAAAATAAAAAGGCTGTTTTTTTTTTGTCTTTTCAGGCATTTTTAGAGTCTAGTTTGGCAGTACTAGTTTTAACCAATGTTCGAAAAGGCGCTAGACGCTAGGCGGGCGGTCGGGCACCGATTTGCGCCTAGGCCGAAAAACGGTGATTAATCACCGATTAATTTTGAACATTTTTTTTAAAATTTTAAAGTTTATATCTATATAAGTTATAAGTTATGAATGTATGAATCAAAACAAGTATAAAATAAGTTTTTTTTTATTATCAAAGTAACAAAACATTAGGAAATTAAGTTCAAATTCACATCTAAATTCCAAAAACAAAAAAGAAGTACAAACATATGATGCAAAAAATAGATTTGTCTTGATATTGAGAGACAAAAAAAAGTGCAAGGAGAGAAAAATCTTCATCATCTTCTTCAATGATCAAATTAGCATGTGTGTTGTACTTCTATATGTATTTTTAAAACTTTGTAACAGACCATATGTCCGTCACCAAAAAAAAAAAAAAAAAGTTGACTTTTTGAAGAAAGTCAACAATTTTTTCGAAAAAAAAAATCGTTAAAAAACGTTGACTTTTTGAAAAAAGCGTTGACCGCCTAGCTCCACCGCCTAGACACTAATCTGCAAGGTGTCTGGCCGCCTAGCGCCTAGGCGCCTAAGCGGCTAGACGGCCGCTTTTTAGAACAAGGGTTTTAACTATAAATCATAGAATATGCCGGAAAAAACTATATTTACCTTTTACACTAATATACTAGGTTTTTCAGTTTAATCTTTTTTTTTGGTTAGTAACTTTTAAAATATCTAAAACAATATGGGTTTACATAAATTTTCTTTTTAAAAAAATATATTTAAATATGATATGTCGTTTTCTCGTATTTGTATTTATTTATAAGATTATAGATTTTAATTGTTAAGTAAAATATTAATAAATCAATTGATTTTTTACCTAATTAGAAAACTAATTTATCAAAAATACTAACATGTTTTGGCTATAGGCCATGTGTATAGAAATAAGAATAGAAGAAAAATTGTTTGATATTTTAGAAAACTAAAAAAAACATTCTTTTAATATATGTTTATATAGTATCTTTCAACATCTCCTTTTCCATTTTTTATTAATTTGTTTGCATAGTGTTCAATTTTGTTTTGTATAAAGGAAGAACTCACGATGAATGTATAATTTGTATATATTTACTTTATATATTTTTGTGTCTAGAGGACTGTTTTTTATCTTTTAAAATGTTTATCTGATAGCATAATAATCATATTTTGAATTTGAAAATTTAAAGTAAACATTTGATGAACTTTAACTAATATTATGTAATTTTTTTATATAACAGAAAAATGAGTAGTAAACATTTGATGAATTTTAACTAACGTTAAGTAATTTTTTTATTTATTGAGATAAAAGTAGAAAGAGGCTTGTGTATTAAATGTGGTATTCTACTTTATCTGATTCACTCATGTGTGTAGTAGTGAAATTGGTATGACTTTATATTGCATTGCAATAGATAATATTTTTTACTTTTTACAAAAAACAAATGTATTCAATATTAATTTGTGGTAAGGTAAATAATGTTTGTTTATTTTTTTGTAGTCTTACATGAAAATTTGTAAGTACTTGTGAAACCTAAATCTAGTAAACCGCTAGCATAGCATGGCATAGCATGCTGATTTGAAATCTATAATTTCGTCAAAACTTTGTGATCTTTTTAGTTTGTTTATTAGTATTCTTAAATAATATTTGTGCCATGAACCAATGTTGTTTTTCGAGTGAATTAGATTAGAAACTTATGAGAAGTCACCCTGTAGTTTGTCTTGTTGTTAATGAACAACTTTTTTTATCTAGTAGACTACGTCGGCCTTTAGGTTTGCCTCATAATAGCCTATTCAATTAGCCGCTATTGTTGCTTGGATTTTAGTTGACTTAATTTTTTTGTGCTAAAACAGAATATAATAGTGCTAGTTAAATTTTCGATTGGTGATGAGTAAATAGCTTTCCTAGTATACTTTGATGGCTAAGAAACAGTTTAAAACCCATAATGAAACCATATTTTTGTCATTTCGTGCCTCCCATAAGTGGACGACTCAAATAAACAATTCTTTCTTAATAAAACATTAAGACATAATTTTGTTTTTAATAGTTAAGCTTAGATATCAAGTTAATTTCACTTTTATATATTTTTTTCCTTTGTTGGTTTAGTTTTTTTATATTGTTTTCCATTTTATTTTGACATATAATTTCCTTTTTTTTTTTTTTTTTTTTTGTTTGTTAAGCTTTTTATGTTTATTTTCCATAGAGTTATCATAGATATCAAATTATTATTTTTTAAAATGATTTTTGCTGTTGTTAATTTATCTCTTTTGATATTTCTTTCCATTTTCAAATACATGTTTTTTTAGAATTCTTGTCATTATTTATGATTTAATTAAAATGTTGATTTGGCATATTTTAATTAGTCGTTTAAAATTCTATGTGAACACCCTTAAATGCATATAGCATCAACTTTTATTAGTAATTGATTTTATTTTTACATATAATTTCCTTTTTCTTTTTTGTTTGTTAAATTTTTTTATATTGATTTTTCATAGAGTTAACATATATACCCAATTACTTTAATTTTAAATGATTTTTTATTTTGTTAATTTAGTTATTTTGATATTTATTTCCATTTTTTAAAAGTTTAGCTCTTTTGATATGTATTTCCATTTAAAAAGATATATGGAATTATTGACATTATTTAAGATTTAATTAAAATACTGATATGACATATTTTAATTGGTCGTTTAAAATCATATGTGGATGCCCTGAAAATCCTATAGTAATAATAGATTAATCGTTTTATCATCAAACAATATCAACTTAACAATTTAATGTTCAAATAGATTCGAATTCAATAATTATTAATGGTTGTTTTAAATTCTATGTGAACATTTAATTATTGGTCGAAAACAAATTAATAAGTACAACTCTTGCTATGGGATTCAGATTCATGACCAATTTAATTTATAATCAAGATAATAGATGAATATGGAATGAATTTAATAAAATAAGAAACTAAGACATGGTTTTTTTTTAACTCATTATTTTGAATGATTTCATTATTTGTCGTTTTTGACGTTTTTTTTTATTTGACAAAGATGAATTTATTGTAAACGCTGATGTGAAAACCAATAAAATCAATTGTTTAAAATTTAAATAATATCATTAACTTTTATTAGTATTAACTTTTATTAGTAATAGATTTAAATGAATTGAAGCCTGATATTTAATTTCAAAGAAATTATCACTTGAGAAAAAAATGGACATCGTGGTAGGGGACAAGCTTTGTTTTTGTTCGTTTGCCTTATCTTATCATTTTTACAAAGGACATCAACTTGTATCAATTCAGATCCACATCACCGGTACGATGATTTTGGACCACAAATAGTAATATATTTGCTCTAATATATAATAAATTGGGTTGAAGCATGGTATTTCATTTCAACGAAAATATCACTTGAAAAAAAAAGATGGACATCATCTTAGGATAAGCTCTGTTCCTCCTCGTTGGCTTTATGTTATCATGTTTCTTTATCTTCTCCACCACAATATCCTGACGGAATTCTCTTGGGGCTACGGCGACGCCTCCGGGACCTCCACGGCTACCCATCATTGGAAATATTCACCTAGTCGGAAAGAACCCCCACCGTTCATTCGCCGACCTCTCAAAAACTTATGGACCAATCATGAGTCTTAAGTTTGGAAGTTTAAACACAGTGGTCATATCTTCACCAGAAGCTGCAAGAGAGGTTTTAAGAACACACGACCAAATCTTGTCTTGCCGTAGCTCCACTAACTCTATTCGGTCCATCAATCACCAGGAGGTTTCTGTTGTCTGGCTTAATCCATCGTCGGCTCGTTGGAGGTATAATTAATATCGATTTTATTTTTCTATGATTTTTATTTGCTCACAAATGTGCAGAACAATATAAAGATTCTGCGATTTTGCATGATTATAAGTTTATAACAATCACATAGTCTATGGAATCGCTATTTATGTTTAGTCATTCCGCGATTTAATAAGTTTTAAAACTAAAATAAAATAATAATAGTTATATTATTCTGTAATTTAGTTTTTCTATATATGTGAACTTATTTTGCTGTTTCTAAGTCAAATACACATGATTATAAGTTTTTCTATGTTTTCATTTTAGGCGATTTCGTCTTAAGCCAAAATTTGTTGACTAATGATTGGTTGTCTCTGTTTATGCTTTTTCTTTCTAAGGCTGTTGAGAAAACTGTCGGTGGCTCTATTGTTCTCTCCGCAGCGTATAGAAGCCACGAAAGCCTTGAGGGGGAACAAAGTGAAGGAGCTTGTGAGCTTCATGAATGAAAGCTGTGAGAGAGAAGAAGCTGTTGATATTTCTCGTGCATCCTTCATCACAGCTGTTAATATCATATCAAACATTCTGTTTTCCGTCGATGTCGGTAGCTACGACTTGGAAAAGTCCAATGGTTTTCAGGACACGGTGACTAGTGTCATGGAAGCTGTCGGGAATCCAGACGCCGCTAACTACTTTCCATTTCTGGGATTTCTTGATCTGCAAGGTATTAGGAAGCGTATGAAGATTTGCACAGAAAAGTTGTTTAGGGTTTTCCGTGGGTTCATCGATGCTAAATTAGCGGAAAAGCGGAATAACCCTAAAAATGCTTCGAGCAACGATTTCGTGGATGAGATTCTCGAGCTCGCCGAAGGAGATGGAGCAGAGCTCAACACTAACGATATTGAACACCTTCTCTGGTAAGTCTTGGTGTCTTACCATATTGCAGATACTAGAATCATACGTACGAATCAAGATAAATTGGACATAACCTAGATTTTTAACAAGTTAACAACAATGGATCATCTGTACCTATGTATCAGGACCTGTTTGAAACGGGCACGGACACAAACTCTAGTACCGTGGAATGGGCAATGGCAGAGTTACTTCGAAACCCTAAAACTATGGCGAAAGCTCAGGACGAGATATATCGTGTGATTGGTCAAAAAGGTGTTGTTGAAGAGTCTGATATCTCGGAACTTCCCTATTTACAAGCGGTTGTGAAGGAAACTTTCCGTTTACATCCAGCTGTTCCCCTACTCGTGCCGCGAAAAGCGGAATCCGATGTTGAGGTTCTTGGGTACATGGTGGCTAAAGACACTCAGGTTTTGGTGAACGTGTGGGCCATTAGACGAGATCCGAGCGTGTGGTAGAATCAGTTCCAATTCGAGCCAGAGAGGTTTTTGGGGAAAGAGATTGATGTGAGAGGCAAAGACTATGAACTGACACCGTTTGGAGCAAGACGGAGAATTTGTCCGGGATTACCTTGGCTGTGAAGACAATGCCTCTCATGCTTGCTTCTCTTCTCTATTATTTTGACTGGGAGCTTCCAAACGGCATCGATTCTGAGGACTTGGACATGGACGACAGCTTCGGTCTCACATTGCACAAGACCAACCCGTTACATGCCTTGCCTGTCAAAAAACGCGCCATGAATTAGTCATTGTTACATTACCTTTTGTTTATTACGAATATAATCATTTCACAAACCAATAAAGCATGTAATTCAGGATACTATCATTTAAATTAAAACGCATTTTAAAATAAAAAGGCTCTGTTTTTTTAGTGTGTAGTTTGGCAGTATTATAAGTCAAATATATTTATGTTTTAATAGTATAGATTAGACTTTAGCAACCCCAAAACTATTGACTTTTTTTTTGCTACAAAAAAGTGTACGTTTTGGGTGGTTAGAAAAAGAAAAGAAAAATCATTCTAAGGTAATTGATTTTGTTTATCAATTAAGACGAGTGTACGTATCCAATTTTTCCAAGTAGATGAGATCGCGCGCCTGCTTATTTATGACGTATGTCGATCGGTTCAAAATCATCTAAGAAAGTTTGGTTGTTCAACTTACACAGTACAAGAGAAGAAATGACAAGTTCAAGAGCAGTGAAAACAGATTTTTATGGGATATCCGTTTGGAGTAAAATGATACGTGGATTTCAAAGCAGCGTAGCACTGGAAATTTTAATGCCATACCCTTAGTGTTATTATTTTGTTACTATTTAACTTTACCGTAAATTATTCTATTATCGTTGTTGTTTAATACTCCTATAAGAAGTTATGCAACTTATGTTCTAGCACAATTGAAAGAAAATATATATAATATTTCTTCCGTTTCGAAATATAAAATGTTTTATCTTAAAACACATACATAATAAATTTCATAAATTATACTATTTATATAAAATTATTAACTAAAAACAATTCAACAATAAGGAAACACATGCACCTGCATTATAGAAACGATTACAAAACATCAATGTCAATTAAATTTTGTAAAGCTAAATATATTGGAAAAAAAATTTAACTGAAACATTAATAAAATGGGAGGGAACATGAGAAAGGAAGTAAAAAAAGGAAAGATAGTACGATTAGTAAAGTAGAAAGGAACTAAAATTTATTAGTTTTTGTCATTTTGAAAAAATATAGTAGAAAATAACATTTTTTATTAGTGTTTAATCCATATTTATCCTACTACATCAAAACAGGGTTTTTGCTACTGATTGTTGCTACTGATTGTTGCTACTGATTAGGCAGTCGGTAAATTTACCGACTGTTTCGCTACTGATTTCCGACTGATTTGCGACTATTTTCAAACAGTCGCAAATCAATAGGTATTTAGTGACTAAAAATTTTAGTCGTTAATTAGTAGCCGTTTTACGACTGATTAGTGACTGAATTGTAGTCGGAAACATGCAGTAGCTAATCAGTAGTAATTTTAGCGACTGATTTGCTACTGAATTCGGTGGATCGTAGAACAGTAGCAAATCAGTAGCAAAACAGTAGCAAAAAGTAGTTATAAATCACGTGGATTTCATTTGGTGGTTTGTGTACCTAATTTGGTTTGCAGTCGGGAATTTTCGTGGCTAATCGTATATTTGAATTAAAAAAATGAAATTCTAAGAATATAAAACCTGAATTTGAAAATCCAAATCCGCTGACAAAAGAAATAAAAAAGAAAATCCAGAATCCAATAACATGCATTACTAAAAGTTTTACAAAATATTCAATCATACATTACCAAAAAACTTATAAATCTTACAAAAGAAGCAAATTTCAATCTTCAAAACAATAGTACACAACTTATCTAAGTTGGATTGTTGTTCTTGGGTCATAAGGGGAGTAAAGGCACGAGTTAAGTGTGTGTTTTTGTTTCTAAGTGTTATAAAAACATCAAATGGTTTGGTGCTAAAAACTAAAAATCCTCCGCCAAACTTAAACTTTGGTGGCAAAAACCAAAATTTTTGGTGGCAAAACCAAATGTTTTGGTGGCAATAGGTTTGGTTTAATTTCAAACCCAATCGGTTTGGTTTTAAAATTCCAACTTTATTGATAAACTAATAAACCAAAGAATTGGGTTTAAATTAATATAATTTTTTCCTAATTTTTTTGGTGCTAATGTTCATTTAAACCCAATTGATAATGTTTTATCACAATAAGATTAATCTAAATTTTCATTCTCAAGCCCAATTGACTTGTCATTTGGTTAGATTTAGGCTTAAAAATAATTATAAGTAAATAGTTTGAGATTGGTTTTATGTAAAGTATATATTTAAAGTTTAGGGTATGGGGTTTGAGGTTTAGGTTTAAGAATTAAGGTTTGAAAAAGATTTATAAAACTTGACTTTTTTATAAGTGTTGGATCTTAGTTTATAATTTAGGGTTTGGAGTTTAGGTTTAAAGTTTAGGGTATGTGGCTTGAGGTTTAGGTTTAAGAATTAAGGTTTGAAAAAGATTTATAAAACATTACTTTTTATAAGTCTTGGATCTTAGTTTTGGGTATATTATAGTAATTAATTATAAGTTTAGGTTTAAAGTTTAGGGTATGGGGTTTGAGATTTAAGTTTAAGAATTGAGGTTTGAAAAAGATTTATAAAACTTGACTTTTTTATAAGTGGTGGATATTAGTTTATGATTTAGGGTTTGGAGTTTAGGTAAAAAGTTTAGGGTATGGGGTTTGAGGTTTAGGTTTAAGAATTAAGGTTTGAAATTTTTTTATAAAACATGACTTTTTATAAGTCTTGGACCTTAGTTTTGGGGTATATTATAGTAATTAATTATAAGTTTAGGTTTAAAGTTTTTTTTTTTGGTTTTATTAGGTTTAAGGTTTAGGGTATGGGGTTTGAGGTTTAAGTTTAAGAATTAAGGTTTGAAAAATATTTATTATAAAACTTACAATTTTTTTTAAATATAACCATTTTATAAATCCTAAATTCTAAACCCCAAACACAAACCCTAAACCCTAAACCCTAAACCTCTAACCCTTAATCATAAAATCTAAATCTTTAATTGTAAACTAGATCTTACACATAAATATCTAATAATATACAAAAAAATTAACACTTACAATTTTTTTAAATATAATCATTTTATAAATCCTAAATTCTAAGCCCAAACACAAACCCTAAACCCTAAACCTCTAACCCTTAAAATATTATCAATTGAGTTTAAATAAATATTAGGAACAAACAAACAATTGGATTTGAAATTAAAAATTATATTAATTCAAAATGCAGCACAAAAAGAATGGCTTCTCATTGGTTACCTCATATTGACGAAGATCGCACACATCCACCGTTGATAATACTCAATCCAAAGGTCACAAATCTTTTTCCTTTTTAATTTTAATTTTTTAATTCTTTTTTTTTGCTTCTCTTTCTCGCCTGCAAGGCTCCAACGCCGATGCTAAAAACAATTTGCAGACGTGGACTCATGGTAAGTCTTATCTTCTCCTTCTCCTCTTCTCCTCTTCTCCTCTTCTCCTCTTCTCCTCTTCTCCTCTTCCTCTCCTTCATCCTCCTCTTCTCCCTCCTCATTTTCTTCATACCTAACTCTTTGTTTTTCAGATCTTGCCGCCGCCGTCGAGACAGCCAAAGTAATGGGGAAGGAGACGGCGAGATTAGCGGATGAGAACGAGAGGCTGAGGCGAGAAATCGAGGCGAGCGAGGCTCTGAAGAGAGAGAGCGAGAGGAGAGAGAAGGAAGTGGAGGTGGAGACGGTGGAGCTTTGGAAACTTGTCTCGTCGTCGCTGAGGTGTCGATGCTCTGTCACCGGACGTCAATCGGAATCCATCGCAACTTCTACCTTCAATCCGCTTGATTTTCTTGTTTTTGGTCTGTATTATCTCATACTCCTCAATGTGAAGCTTCTGGTGCTAGTTAGCAATCGAATTACGGTAGTTTAGAGGGTTATCAGCATTTGATTTGATGGAACCACGATTCGGAAACAAGTTTCGGCTCGGACGGAAGATCGGTGGTGGATCATTTGGAGAGATCTATCTTGGTATTGTTGATATGGGCGCTGGTTGAAGAAGGATATATCTGTGTCGTTTTCAAGTTTACATATGTCGTAGATGTGATGCCTTTTCCTTGAGTCTCGAGTCTGAACCCCTGAGTGAGATGTTGTGAGCTTAGGGTCCTTCCTGTTAGCCAACACATTCTTTCTTGTTGGTTCCTTTGCGTCTTTGAGTTCTCAGTATGTGTTTTCCTCTTCTCTGTCTTTCTTCTGCCTTAATGGTCAATCCATTGATGTTCAAAGTAAATAACGGTCAGTCTACCCAGCTGGAGAATCATTGATTTATAGCACTGGAGTATTAATGCTATTTAAAGCTTTCGGAAGTTCTTTACATACATAAAATAAAGAGATCACTTTGCTTTACCGGAAAGACAATGGACAGGTATCTCATATTTCTCTTAACTTTTTTTGAATATCTTTGGCATTTGGCCTCTTGATTTATGGCTTATATTTTTGTACTCAATGCCTTATGAATCTATAGGTATAAGTTAATTAAAGAGGTTGGCGATGGAACTTTTGGTAGTGTTTGGCGAGCTATCAATAAGCAGACGGGTGAAGTCGTAAGTTGATTTCTTTTGAGAGCTATCTTATCTATGCCTGTATAATGTTCTGTGCTTGATTGTTTACTAACTGGAGTTTTCTATGACAGGTTGCAATTAAGAAAATGAAAAAGAAGTACTACTTGTGGGATGAATGTATCAATCTGAGAGAAGTGAAGGTAGTGAACGGACTTCGTTGAGATGCGTTTTTGTGGTCTTCTTTACTGTATGTTTAATTATTTTTTCTTTTTTCTCCTATTAGTCGCTCAGGAGAATAAATCATCCCAACATCGTGAAGCTGAAGGAAGTCATCCGGGAAAATGATACCCTATACTTTGTCTTTGAGTACATGGTATACTTCTTCCTGCCTGTAATTTGATTTTACCTGACACTTTGCTTCATTGCACTGAATCTTCGTATGTCATTCTTACTTGATCAGGAGTGCAATCTTTACCAACTTATGAAGGATCGACAAAAGCTCTTTTCTGAAGCTGATATCCGAAATTGGTGTTTTCAAGTCTTTCAAGGCCTTTCATACATGCATCAGCGTGGTTACTTCCACCGTGATCTTAAGCCAGGTAATTAATAACATTGAGGTGTCAGTTGTTACAAAGCTTCAAGCATCTGCTGTGAAAATTGACTATTCTGATTTTAATCACTGCTTTTTTTTGTTTGGGGGTCAAATAATCACTGTCTTTTTAACAATCATGGTTAAATAACAAATGGTCATTGAATATATATTTATATTGTGTTGGTTGTTGCAGAAAATCTATTGGTCTCTAAGGACATCATTAAGATTGCTGATTTTGGTCTGGCGCGGGAGGTTAATTCACGCCCACCTTTTACCGAGTATGTTTCTACACGCTGGTAAGATTTGCTGCTCCTTTGTGTTGCAGTGCGACATTCAGATATCTAGATGTCTGTACTTCAGTTACCCATTAAATGATTTCTTTTAGGGTCCAAATTTGGTGTATGGATTTCTGTTCTTCATTTGTTTTACTTTACTTTTGTAAACTTGAATGTTTTATATGTAATTAGTCTACATTTATATTAATAAATTGAATTTTTTTTTTAATTTAAACAATATATCAGTCGCTAATCAGTAGCTATATTTTGCTACTGAATAGCTAAAATCAGTCGTAAAAAAATCACAAACCAGTAGCAAATCAGTTGTTAAAAAAATCACAAACAAGTAGCAAATCAGTAGCTAAAGTAGTAGGTAATCAGTCGCAATTCAGTAGCTAAATTTTACGACTGATTATCGACTACGGCTGTAGTAGCAAAATTCAGTCACTATTCAGTCACTAATCAGTCGTAAAATTTTGCTACTGATTAGCGACTGAATAGTGACCGCCTAATATCAGTCGTAAATCAGTAGCAATTTTGCTATTGATTTTTTTAGCGACGAGACCTTTACCTACTGCAGAAATCAGTCGGTAATCAGTCGTAACATGGTGTTTTGCTACTGATTTCCGACTGTTTTTACAGTAGTAAAAAACATGTTTTCTTGTAGTGTCCCTATATAATATGATATGTATAATAATGGACAATACATAAAATAACAATAAGAGATGTATACGATAATAGACAATACATAATTTATTAAAAAATGTTACTTTCTATTACATTTTCAAAAAATTAATGAATCTTAAGTTAAGTTATCGTCCATGCCATTATCTCTTTAAAATATAAGTTTGTCGTCTCCTACAATGAGCCCTTCCCGTATACGTATCTCTTGTCATTGGTCGCCGATCGTTTAATTTTCAAGAAAAGACTGTTTTGACTTTTCGGGGCAAAGGGCGTCCATTTGGACCATAAATAGTTATATATTTGCTCTAATATATAATTAATTGGCTTGAAGCATGGTATTTCATTTCAAGGAAAATATCACTTGAGAAAAAAAGATGGACATCATCTTAGGACAAGCTCTGTTCTTCCTCGTTGGCTTTATGTTATCATGTTTTTTTATCTTCTCCACCACAAGATCCAGACGGAATTCTCTTGGGGCTACGGCGACGCCTCCGGGACCTCCACGGCTACCCATCATCGGAAATATTCACCTAGTCGGAAAGAACCCCCACCGTTCATTCGCCGACCTCTCAAAAACTTATGGACCAATCATGAGTCTTAAGTTTGGAAGTTTAAACACAGTGGTCATATCTTCACCAGAAGCTGCAAGAGAGGTTTTAAGAACACACGACCAAATCTTGTCTTGCCGTAGCTCCACTAACTCTGTTCGGTCCATCAATCACCAGGAGGTTTCTGTTGTCTGGCTTCATCCATCGTCGGCTCGTTGGAGGTATAATTAATATCGATTTTATTTTTCTATGATTTTTATTTGCTCACAAATGTGCATAACAATATGAAGATTCTGCGATTTTGCATGATTATAAGTTTATAACAATCATAATAAGTTAAGTTATCGTACATGCCATTATCTCTTTAAAATATAAGTTTGTCGTCTCCTACAATGAGCCCTTCCCGTATACGTATCTCTTGGTTATCAAAAAAAAAAAAAAAAAAATAATCATATAGTTTATGGAATCGCTATTTATGTTTAGTCATTCCGCGATTTTATAAGTTTTAAAACTAAAATAAAATAATAATAGTTATATTATTCTGTAATTTAGGTTTTCTATATATGTGAATTTATTTTGCTCTTTCTAATTCAAAACACATGATTATAAGTTTTTCTATGTTTTCATTTTAGGCGATTTCGTGTTAAGCCAAATTTTGTTGACTAATGAATTGGTTGTCTCTGTTTATGCTTTTTCTTTCTAAGGCTGTTGAGAAAACTGTCGGTGACTCTATTGTTCTCCCCGCAGCGTATAGAAGCCACGAAAGCCTTGAGGGGGAACAAAGTGAAGGAACTTGTGAGCTTCATGAATGAAAGCTGTGAGAGAGAAGAAGCTGTTGATATTTCTCGTGCATCCTTCATCACAGCTGTTAATATCATATCAAACATTCTGTTTTCCGTCGATCTCGGTAGCTACGACTTGGAAAAGTCCAATGGTTTTCAGGACACGGTGACTGGTGTCATGGAAGCTGTCGGGAATCCAGACGTCGCTAACTACTTTCCATTTCTGGGATTTCTTGATCTGCAAGGTATTAGGAGGCGTTTGAAGATTTGCACAGAAAAGTTGTTTAGGGTTTTCCGTGGGTTCATCGATGCTAAAATAGCAGAAAAGCGGAATAACCCTAAAAATGCTTCGAGCAACGATTTCGTGGATGAGCTTCTCGATCTCGCCGAAGGAGATGAAGCAGAGCTCAACACTAACGATATTGAACACCTTCTCTTGGTAAGTCTTACCATATTGCAGATACTAGAATCATATAAAATCAAGATAAATTGGACATAACCTAGATTTTTAACAACAATGGATCATCTGTACCTATCATAGTATGTTGTAAATCTTGTTTTGAAATACTTTTGACAATAAAAATAGTTTTGGGATTTTCGACTTGTCTCATGCATGCGGGAAACAATACTTAAAAAAACCTATGTATCAACAATGGATCATCTGTACCTATGTATCAGGACCTGTTTGGAGCGGGCACGGACACAAACTCTAGTACCGTGGAATGGGCAATGGCAGAGTTACTTCGAAACCCTAAAACCATGGCGAAAGCTCAGGACGAGATATATCGTGTGATTGGTCAAAAAGGTGTTGTTGAAGAGTCTGATATCTCGGAACTTCCCTATTTACAAGCGGTTGTGAAGGAAACTTTCCGTTTACATCCAGCTGTTCCGCTACTCGTACCGCGAAAAGCGGAATCCGATGTTGAGGTTCTTGGGTACATGGTGGCTAAAGACACTCAGGTTTTGGTGAACGTGTGGGCCATTGGACGAGATCCAAGCGTGTGGGAGAATCCGTCCCAATTCGAGCCAGAGAGGTTTTTGGGGAAAGAGATTGATGTGAGAGGCAGAGACTATGAACTGACACCGTTTGGAGCAGGACGGAGAATTTGTCCGGGATTACCTTTGGCTGTGAAGACAGTGCCTCTCATGCTTGCTTCTCTTCTCTATTCTTTTGACTGGAAGCTTCCAAACGGTATCGATCCTGAGGATTTAGACATGGACGAGAGCTTCGGTCTCACATTGCACAAGACCAACCCGTTACATGCCTTGCCTATCAAAAAACGCGTCATGAATTAGTCATTGTTACATTACTTTTTGATTATTACGAATATAATCATTTCACAAACCAATAAAGCATGTAATTCAGGACACTATAATTTAATTAAAAACGCATTTTAAAATAAAAAGGCTCTGTTTTTTATTTTGCCTTTTCAGACATTTTTAGAGTCTAGTTTGGCAGTACTAATTTTTTAAAAAATTGGGTGCCGCTCAAAATGGCGAATTATTAAGAAAAAAACTAATTTTAACTATAAATCACAGAATGTGCCAAAAAAAAAAAAAAACTATTAGGATTTAGGACTTTAACACTTATAGTCTGATTAGGTAATAACTAATGTTAGACTTTAGCAACCCTAAAACTATTGACCTTATGATATTTTTAATATAAAGCCCATAAATAAGCTCAAAACATTTACGATTTCATAGCCACTGTTTAAACCTTTGAAAAAAAAAGATGCTTTCATTTCTTAATCGTTTTGAGTACAAACTTGGCTCTTATCAGCAAAGCGACTGTTTAAACCTTTTTTTAATTGACTGTTTACACCTATGCGTATCCTTACATATCGTAGTCGAATCTGTTGTGATTGATTATCGGCTTTAAAATGAAAATCGGTTCGTAAGTCAAAAAAATATAATTAGAAAACGATTCGAAGTCCAAAATATATATATACTTAATTTAAAAACAATACGAAGTCAAGAAAGTATAATTGAAAGACTATCGTATGGCCATAAACATTAAAAATATCCCCTAAAAATAATAGATACACAATTCTTTTTGTCAACTACAGTTGTATGTATGATCTATATGATATATGTAGATAGTTTTGTGTAGTTTTCTATCACTTGAGAAACACAGAGATGGAAATCATCTCAGAAAAAGCTCTGTTCTTGCTCTTTTGCTTGATCTCA
The DNA here is from genome assembly GCA_030161315.1 of Eutrema japonicum. Taxonomy (NCBI): domain Eukaryota; kingdom Viridiplantae; phylum Streptophyta; class Magnoliopsida; order Brassicales; family Brassicaceae; genus Eutrema; species Eutrema japonicum. Next base: position 53,201,955 of record BSQW01000003.1, on the reverse strand, counting down.
TCATGTTTTCTTATCTTCGCCACCACAAGATTCCGACGGAGCTCTTGCCGAGCCGCCACGCTGCCTCCTGGACCTCCACGGTTACCGATCATCGGAAACATTCACCAAATCGGTAAAAATCCGCACCGCTCATTCGCCGACCTCTCAAAAACATATGGACCAATCATGAGTCTTAAGCTTGGATGTTTAGACTCGGTGGTCATAACATCACCAGAAGCTGCAAGAGAGGTTCTAAGAACACACGACCAAATCTTGTCTGGCCGTAAGTCCAATGACTCGATACGGTCCATTGGTCACCACGAAGTTTCCGTCATCTGGCTTCCTCCGTCGTCGCCTCGTTGGAGGTACAATTAATACCGATTTTCTTTTAAAGATTTGATACCAGATGATTAATTGTTTCGAATGTTTTGATTAACTGCAAATACTTGCCTTATACTTTAGCAGTTAAAATACTTTATTCACATCTAAAAAGTAAACAATAGTGACTAGTTTATAATTATAAACGCAAACTAAAGATCATATTGTTTGTACGTAGTTGAATTATTTGCGTTTGAGTTTGCTAGGTGAAGTCTTTTATTTACATTTTTTTATAATAAGATACAATGGCAATTCTTCATTTTCCTTTGAATTTCGTGTTTACTTTTACCGTCTGAAATTATATTGAAACTTCAAGAATAGGATTAATATACACATTGTTGTTCCAAAAATTTGATCCCTTTCAATTTATATCTAAACATAAAACCAAACATAACAGGAACCAAAATCAAATTATATATTCAAACCTACTTTTTATTTTCTTTTGCACTTCGTGTTTACTTTTACAATTTTCAAAAGATTGTTTATACTGAAACCTTGTATTTTTGTAAGTATATATAATATAATTAACTTCAAACCTAAAAGGCTAAATTAAAGCAAACGCAACAAAACAGTAATGGATCGTTGTTATGTTATGTTTCAGGATGTTGAGAAAATTGTCGGTGACTCAGGTGTTCTCACCGGAGCGTATCGAAGCCACTAAAACCCTACGGATGAAGAAGGTGCAAGAGCTTGTGAGATTCATGACTGAATGTAGCGAGAGAGAAGAAGCTGTTGATATTTCTCATGCATCTTTCACCACAGTTCTTAATATCATATCAAACATTATGTTTTCGGTCGATCTCGATCGGTAGCTACGACTCGAAAAAATCCAGTAGATTTCAGGACACGGTGATTGGTGCCATGGAAGCTGCCGGGAAACCAGACGTTGCTAATTACTTTCCATTTCTGGGGTTTCTTGATCTGCAAGGTAAGAACATCAACAATGGTAAGAGAGAGAGACAATGTCTCCAAAAAAAAAATTAATAAAGTAAAAAAAAAAAAATCACCCGATCAAAGCTTGTCACGTATGAGACACACTTTGTCTCCGGCGAGACATTGTCTCTCTCTCCTTACTTTTTCAATTTTCTTTATTATTTTATTCTGAGCTATTGTCTCAAAAACTGTCCAATCCTGATGGTCTAATAGGAAGACTATGAAAGCTTGCACGGAGAAGTTATTTAGGGTTTTTCGTGGGTTAATCGATGCTAAAATAGCGGAAAAATCATTGTGGAATCACTCTAAACATGTATCGATTAGAGATTTCCTGGATGCGCTTCTCGTCCTCGCCGAAGGAGATGAAGCAGAGCTTGACAATAACGATATTGAACACCTTCTCTTGGTAAGTCCTACCATCTTGCAGATAATCAAGATTTATAATTGAGATAGTGGAATAGCCAAATTTCTATGTCCATTAATTTTTTAGATGAAGTTTATTTATCCTAATATTCCAATAAATCTTAAGACGGAAATGCCAAAATTATGATTCGATCATATAAAGACGTTTTGAAAACTTATAAAACTTTATGTGTTACATGTTCTATTTATTAATATATTTTTGATATGGAATCGCATGAATTTTGATATATGGATCCGAAATGTCGAGCTCATCATCGATATGTGATTATATGTTAATGTCAGGATATGTTTGCAGCCGGTACGGATACAAGCTCTAGTACCCTAGAATGGGCAATGGCAGAGTTACTTAGAGCATTTTTATTACAGTTTCTTAAGTGGGTATCTTAACTTATTTTGGAATAAAATTAAATCAAAACAAATAAAATAACTAAGAACCGTTTCTTAATTAGGAACTTTAAGAAACGGTTCTTAAGTAACACGTGTTGAGCGCTTCTCCTCTCTCTCTCTCTCTCTATCTGGCTTTTGTTTTGTTTACCGACTCCATGGTCAAACTCTTTGATCCTATAAAAATGGGTCGCCTTCTCTTTTGATCTACAGATTTGATTCCATTTCACTAATTATTTCTTTCTTCTTCTTCGTTTCAGAGATCGAGTTTTTTTTTATATAAAAAATCCCTTTTTAATTATCAAGTTTGGCCCCGAAGAGTGTCATTTCCGTTATGACTAGTGTGGAGAGTAGCAAGCCGAAGATCATCAATGGTTCTTGCGGTTATGTTCTAGAAGACGTTCCTTATCTCACCGATTACCTTCCGGGTCTTCTTGTATGTTCCTCTCCATCTCTGATTCGGCTCTTTTTTTTTCTATTTCGGTTGGAAATTTCTGATTGTAAACATTTGATTTGATATATACAGTTGCAAAAAGACGAGACTTGATCTAGATAGATAGATTGATTTTTGTTCACGTATGTGTGTATCTTAGCTGCTTAGTTTTTTTGTTTTGGAACTTGAGATAGATTAAATGAATTTCTCAGATTCTGAAACAACTAAGATTGCCCCAAGGAATTAAGAGGGATCTTTTGTATTTGGGTCCCAGTGATCATGAATCCGACTCAAATTTGTAAAATGGTTTTAGTCATTTACCCATGTTTACTCGACTCAAATGGGGGTTAAAAGTTGTTTTTTGTTGGTTTTATGTTATTGCAGACTTATCCTGTATGTTCGAATCAAATGGTATGTGGCAAATAAAAAAGACCTAAATTGGATCCCCTTGTTTGCATATTTCTGATAGCACTTTTTGTTTCTTATTTAAGGTATGAGGATGATCCCTTAATTGGTCACCGTTTATATCGGGAAATAAGGAAAGCAGAGGTGGTGAAGGTCAAAACAAAGGGTTCTAAGATTCCTCCTAACGTAACATACCAATGGGAAACTGTCGCCACCAATTTCGATGAATTCCAAGATGTTTCTGTAAGTCTCTGCTACAATCAATAATTTTGAGTTGCATAAATTAATGCTTAGGATACTTCTATATGACTGTCTGTTTAGTGAGTCTGTGATTAGTTCTTGCAATGAAATATGGTAGTTTGGTTGATTGTGATGGTTAGACAGCGTGCAGGCTAGTATTATCCATGCACTCAGAATATTGATCTTCTCTACGGATGGAATTTTACAAATGCCAAACATGGGATTATCGTCTATATGTTGAGAAAAACATATGTGGAGAATCACTTTTTTCAGAAGATGAACGTAACTATCTTCCCATAGATGATTGTAACTCAATAGAATGGTGCATACCTTTTGATTGCTTGTAAATATCATTGATCTCTTTGCTGATTAAAATGATAGCATTGTTAAGAACATGCTGAAAGGGCTCATATGCAAGTTGAGTCTATTGCTTTTGATAAGGAAGAGGTTATTATTCCCAACCCCATCTTTATCTCTCTCATAGTTGAGTTCTCTAACTTGGATTCATCTGCTGCTGTGACTTAAGATTCTCCCCAATATTTGCAGGCTGAAGTTTCTAGACCTTTGTCTGATGTTGATGATCTTGCTTGTACATTTTCAAAGGCCAGCTAGCTTTATTATGCATGTTCAATGCTCTTACTCTCATGTCGTGAATTTTTCTTTCCTCGTGCTCCATCCATGACTGGTTTATTAAAGCTTATCAACTAAATATTTTTATTTTTGCTGTTACAGTTGAATAGGGATCATGATGGATATATGAGCACGGTACCAATATCTGATAATGGATCAAGACATAGTGAGTTCTTATGTGCACTGGATTTTATCCCAAAAATCTGTACGCAAGAAGAATAATTGATCTATGTTTGGTACATTAATTTTGCTTGTCGCATACACTCTGTAGACCTTGTGTTAGAGTTTCTCTATGCTTTACATAATCATATAAAACAAAATTATAATTTTTTTTAGCTTATTACTTAAGATGAATAGCATAATCAAATAAATGTCCATGCTTAACATAATTAACTTACAATAAAACAAAATTATAATTTTTTTTTTAAGAACCCCATTGTAGCATACAAAATTAAAGGGTTCTTAGAAAAGGTTCTTAACTTAAAATTTATGATTAAATATTCATAAGAGCCCCATGAGGGATTCTTGCAATAATCATGCTCTTAGTAACCCTAAAACCATGGCGAAAGCTCAGACGGAGATTGATCGTGTGATAGGCCAAAACGGTATCGTTCAAGAGTGTGATATATCAGAATTGCCATATTTACAAGCAGTTGTGAAGGAAACATTCCGGTTACACCCGGCTGCTCCGCTACTCGTCCCGCAAAATGCGGAATCCGATGTGCAGGTTCTTGGGTTCATGGTGCCTAAAGATACTCAGGTTTTGGTGAACGTGTGGGCTATAGGACGAGACCCAAGCGTGTGGGAGAATCCGACCCGGTTCGAGCCAGAGAGGTTTTTGGGGAGAGAGATTGATGTCAAAGGTAGAGATTATGAGCTAACACCGTTTGGGGGCGGACGGAGAATTTGTCCGGGATTGCCTTTAGCTGTGAAGACGGTGTCTCTCATGCTTGCTTCTCTTCTCTATTCCTTTGAATGGAAGCTTCCAAACGGAGTCGTTTCTGAGGATTTGGACATGGACGAGACATTTGGTATCACATTACACAAGACCAACACGTTACATGCCGTTCCCATCAGGAAACGCGCTATTAATTAATCAACCATTGTTGTAAATACTTTTTTTTTTCAGTTTGTTTAAAATATCGATCAAATTATATACACAAACTTAAAGAAGATCAACACAAAGGCGTGTTGTCCTCGGTTTCTTCTCACAAGGTTGCTAGGGTTGAAGAAGTCAAGGTATATCGATACTAAAATTGGGTCTGGGTTATATCCTTAGCTCAATCAAAAAAACGAAAATAGGTCCCTTGCACAAGACTAACCCGTTACATGGACAAGAAACGCCATATTAATTAACCATTGTAATAGCTTTATCATAGGAATATAAGAATATCACAAACGAATGATGTTTTATGATTAAAACAAAACAAAAGTCATCTTACTTAAACTCTCTGCTATTGGTTGTAAGAATTTTGTTTTGTTGGTCTGAAGAATAATTCTTTATCATTAGGTGGCTAGGGCTTGAAGAAGTCGTTAAGGTATCCAAAATTTCTATGGGCCTGTGTTTATAAAAAGCCCATGAAATTTTAAACCAAATTTCTTTTTGACGAATTTTCAAACCAACTAATGGTTTGATGTGTTAAAAAGGTAAAAGTTGGTATAAGTGCAACCACCAGGTCCACCACACCACACCAATGGCTTACACCAAAACAAATATTACGACTAATGTTTAGGTTAAGATTTTGCTTTTTTCCCTCTAATAATATCTGTTTAAGTCTTAAAAGCAAGATTTAGAAATGAATCACATGTACAAGGGAGATTGTAATTGTAATATTTGATGAGAATATAAGAAAATAAAGTTGTGTAACATGAATAGCGAAATACTTGAATCTTGATTGAAATATATATGTAAATTTAACGTTAATTGACTTTTTATGTGGGCCAAATCCTAAATTCAGTAAAAATCCACAATCTCTCTCTCCTCCGCTTACTCTCTCTCCACCGCGCGCCCAAGTCGCCTCCCTTCGCTACTCTTTCTCCGATCGTCTCCTCTCTCTCTCTTTAGATTCGTCGTCCTCTGAATCTTTCGCATTCTTCGTTTCTACAAGGTTTTCCCTTGCGCCGCCGGAGGATAGAGAATCCGTCCCGATTTGTTGGACTATCTCAGTTGCTTCCGCTTCGCTTTCATTGGTTCGTATCTGAACACCTCTGCGCTCCGATCCGTGCGTATTCTCTTCCGGCATTGATTTCTTTGAGCATTTTATTCCTTTCCAAGCTCTCGATGGGGTTCATGTTTCCGTTGATATACGCAGAATGTATATATATATATATATATTTTATACGAATCTTCCTAATCGATCCTCTTTAAGATCCCGAGGACGGAGATCTCTGATTGAATGTTTTCTGAAGCTTTGCTGTGCCTGAGCATTTAATTATTAACGGGACGGTGGTGCTGCTATTTGCACAGATTTTTGTTTATCATGGTCTCTTGTATATATTAGTTTAGTAGATCCAAGTGAGTATATCATATATGGATCCTTCGGTTTAAAATTTTGACCTCATCTCCATCAGTGTCGATGTATTTGTCTCACTTATACTTGATTGGATGTTGAACAGGTGGCGAATGACTGTGCTCTCTTTAAGTTGATAGAATGGAAGAAGATGACGAAAGAAAGCTCGCAGAAGCTTCTGGTCATCATCCTGATGTACTTAATCCTGTGCAGAATAGGATAGAGGCATTTGATTTAGGGGATTCTGGTTTTATTGCTAAGGATGACACAGCTTTACAAGGGATCAGTTCAGCTGATAGAGTCTTCAAGGATGATGTTTTTGAACAAGTTTCTCTGGGAGATCAGGAAAAGGCTGCAAATGAATCACAGGGTGGCCTTAAGGAGCCTGGAAGTACTTCAAATTCTGATCATGAGAGGTCCTCATTTGGTGGCACCGAAGGAGTTACGTATCACTTGTCCGGCGGGACGCAGGAGATGTATGATTTGATGCCCATGGATAATGTGCAAAGTGACAGACTTTCTAGCCCTGGACCAGAGAGAGAGGCAGCTTATTCCATGAAGCAGTCCCTGTCTGCTACTAGCCTAGATTCTTTCCACCGTCCAGAATCTGGATATTCCCCAGTTCATTCCCCGCAGAAGCCTAAGCCAAAGGCTACAATTCCAAATGTTTCTCCAGAACTACTGCATCTAGTGGATTCAGCCATCATGGGGAAGCCTGAAAGCTTAGAAAAACTAAAGAATGTTGTTAGTGGTATTGAGAATTTTGGCTCTGGAGAGGAGTCCGAGACCACTGCTTTCCTTGTTATTGATTCACTTATTGCCACCATGGGTGGAGTTGAGAGTTTTGAAGAGGATGAAGATAGCAACCCTCCTAGTGTCATGTTAAATTCCCGTGCTGCAATTGTTTCTGGTGAGCTTATTCCTTGGCTACTTGGTTTAGGTGATAGCATTAATTTTATGTCCCCGAGGACTCGCATGGTTCGGGGATTGCTTGTTATTTTACGATCATGCACGAGAAACAGAGCTATGTGTTCGATGGCAGGGTTATTAGGGGTTTTGTTGCGATCAGTGAAAGAGATAATTTCCAAGGACGTTGATATGAAATGGAATGCTGCTGCTGTTTTGCTCCAATGCATTCAACATTTAGCTGGGCACTCCCTTAGTGTCGATGATTTACACAGGTGGCTTGAGGTTATAAAAACAACGCTTACAACATCATGGTCAAGTCCGTTGATGCTTGCTTTGGAGAAGGCAATGAGTGGAAAGGAATCAAGGGGACCTGCTTGTACTTTTGAATTTGATGGTGAAAGCTCTGGCTTACTTGGTCCCGGAGAAAGTCGTTGGCCCTTTACCAATGGCTACGCATTTGCAACATGGATCTATATTGAATCATTTGCTGACACATTAAATGCTGCAACTGCGGCAGCTGCAATTGCTGCTGCCGCAGCAGCCAAGTCAGGGAAAACATCTGCAATGTCAGCTGCAGCGGCTGCGAGTGCGCTCGCTGGTGAGGGTACTGCTCATATGCCACGTTTGTTCAGCTTTTTATCCGCTGATAATCAAGGAATAGAAGCATATTTTCATGCTCAATTTTTGGTGGTTGAGAGTGGTAGTGGGAAAGGAAGAAAGTCTTCCCTGCATTTTACTCATGCATTTAAGCCTCAATGTTGGTATTTTATTGGCCTCGAGCATAGCTGCAAGCAGGGACTACTGGGGAAAGCAGAGAGTGAATTACGGTTGTATATTGATGGATCCTTGTACGAAAGTCGTCCTTTTGATTTTCCTCGTATATCCAAGCCCCTCTCTTTTTGTTGCATTGGTACAAATCCTCCTCCTACTATGGCTGGTCTACAACGTCGCCGTCGTCAGTGTCCTTTGTTTGCGGAGATGGGACCAGTTTATATATTTAAGGAACCGATTGGTCCTGAGAGAATGGCGCGCTTGGCTTCTAGAGGTGGGGATGTTTTGCCTTGTTTTGGCAATGGGGCAGGCCTCCCTTGGTTAGCTACAAATGACCATGTACGTAATATTGCAGAGGAAAGTAGTCTTTTGGACGCAGAGATCGGTGGATATACCCACCTTCTTTACCACCCTTGTCTGCTAAGTGGGCGGTTTTGCCCAGATGCTTCACTTTCTGGAGCAGCAGGTGCCTATATATATAGTCCTTTTCAAAAAGTTTAAGATCAAATGCTCTTTGAAATTGAAAACATGCAATTTCTAGAATGATTTTGATATGCTTTATTATATGTTATCAGATTCTCATGGTTGATTTGTTATCTACTTTGATTTGCTCTTTCTCTCTGTCAATGATTTTCTTTTCCCTTCATAAATTCCTTCCGTCATTTTGCTTCTTCTCCATGATCGTACAAACTTTATTCTTCTTTCTTTCAGCTAGGATACGGAAAATAATCATTTCCATTTTTTCCTGTAGTTTTTTTATTTGCTTTGTATTTTTTTCTTGGTTAAGGTACTCTAAGGCGACCAGCTGAGGTCCTTGGACAAGTACATGTTGCAACGAGAATGAAGCCAGTGGAGTCCTTTTGGGCCCTTGCTTATGGAGGACCCATGTCTCTCCTTCCTCTGACCGTAAGCAATGTGCATAAAGATAGCTTGGAGCCATGTCCAGGAAACCTTCCATTGTCTTTGTACACAGTTACTCTTGCTGCACCTGTATTTAGGATTATCTCAGTTGCTATTCAACATCCTGGGAACAATGAAGAGTTGTGTCGTACTCAGGGACCCGAGATTCTGGCCAGAATTCTAAGTTATCTTCTACACTCGCTTGCATCCCTTGATACGAAGCATGACGGAGTAGGAGAAGAGGAACTAGTTGCTGCCATTGTTTTACTTTGCCAATCTCAGAAGATCAATCATGTTCTTAAAGTGCAGCTCTTTCGTACACTGCTATTAGATTTGAAAATATGGAGCTTGTGCAATTATGGACTCCAAAAGAAGCTACTGTCATCTCTTCAAGATATGGTTTTCACTGAAGCAAAAGCTATGAGGAATGCCGATGCTATTCAGCTGCTTCTGGATGGCTGTCGAAGATGCTATTGGATGATTTCTGAGCAGGATTCTGAGACCACTTTTCCTCTTGATGGGAATACGCGTCAAATGGGGGAAGTCAATGCTCTGATTGATGAACTTCTGGTGATTATTGAACTTTTAATGGGAGCTGCATCTCCTTCTTTAGCTGCTGATGACCTCCGTCGATTACTTGGTTTCATAATTGACAGTCCACAGCCAAATCAGGTAACACGTTGTTTTTCAATTATCACAATTACACAACCAAAATGGGGAAGCAAAATTTTCTTAGTTATGCAGTCCAGACCTATCATCTTAGCGTCGTTTGCAGTTTGCTTGCACTATCATTACTCATGAAAATAGATTCAGCTACAGTAGTCGGAATGTGTATACTTGAATTCTGAAAAACCATCTTATAATGGTTTGCATGGTGAAATGTGGGTCATTTTGAGAGAGAATGTTCTAACAAATTGCACTTTTTGTGCTGGTAGTTAGGAAAAAGTGGCAAGGACCACTTTAATTGACAAATACATGCTGTCTGACACTGTTCGATTTTTTTCTTATTTTTAGGTTGCAAGGGTATTGCACCTTATGTATAGGTTGGTTGTACAACCAAATGCTGCAAGAGCTCAGATGTTTGCGGAGGTATTTATAACATCCGGTGGGATAGAAACACTTCTTGTTCTGCTGCAGAGAGAAGCTAAAACGGGTGAGGGTAATGTTTTAGCTATGGGTAAGAGTGGAACAAGGTCATTGACTGATCAAAGTGAAAAGAGTCACTACACCGGGTCTGGTTCGGTAAAAGAGTTGGAATCTAATCCACGTGACAATGAGAATGGCATTGACCCTCGTGGTCCTGATGGAAATTCTGTCGAGGATGATAATGGAGGCTCTCTGAATGAATCAGAGTCAGTTCGACAAGAAAAGGAGCATGGATCTGCACCTGTGATTTGTGATACTGACTCAGTTTCCATCTCCAATTCCATAAATACTGAGAGAATATCGTCTGAAATTGGTGGTATAAGTCTTTCGATAAGTGCTGATAATGCAAGAAATAATGTGTACAATGTTGACAATAGCGACGCTGTTATGGTTGGGATCGTCAGATTGATTGGTGCGTTAATTTCTAGTGGGCACCTAACAATTGATTTGGGTGCCCGTTCTGATGTGACAAGTAACATCTTGGGTAGTGGGCTCCATGAAAATGGTGGAACAATGTTTGATGACAAAGTTGCATTGCTTCTATTTGCTTTGCTGAAAGCATTTCAAGCTGCTCCAAACAGGCTGCTGACTGACAATGTCTATACAACTTTGCTGGGGGCCTCGGTATGTTCTTGATATCGCATTTTGTTTATTTTTTATATGAACAATCCGATTGAAGAGTATATAAGGTTTCTTTTCTGATTGCAATGGTAGAAAGTGTTGCGGTGTTGCTGCATGGGTTTTTCGCTTAAACCTTGTGCTTGTTTTTTGTATTGCTACAAAGGTGTGAAACTTGATGAAAGTTGGTTTCAAATCCTGCTCTCTGAAACACTCTCTGATTTACCATATATTATCATGATTTACTATGGCTTTTGTGATGTGCGGTTCTCATTCATGTCAACAATATATTTGATCTATATTGATTACTCTTTTAGATTTCGGTGTAAGGGTAAAATTATATTGCGCTCATGGGTGCTTTCTTGCAGATTAATGCTTCATCAACAGAAGATGGCCTTAACTTTTATGATTCAGGTCATCGCTTTGAACATTCCCAACTTTTGTTGGTTCTCCTGCGGTCTCTACCATTTGCGTCTAAGGCTCTTCAAAGCCGAGCACTTCAGGTATAAGTCATAGTTGAAATACTTCTCGACTGTCAAGGAACAAATGTCCTTGTAAAGGTGCTTGAGATATTCTTCACCCTGGGTTTGTATAAATGTCAATCTAATAGGAAACATTATGAGCATTTTTGTTCTCCACACAGATGTCAGGAAAACTAATAAAGCTTCGGATTAGTTGTCTGGAACTTTATCTTGTGGACTGTATTTCTTACAAGTATTCACTTGATCAGTGTCCTCCACATTCAATGTACTTTCTGAACTTGCTCTTTGTTTTGTCAGGATCTTCTTTTTTTGGCTTGCAGTCATCCGGAAAATAGGAGCAGTCTGACAACAATGGAAGAATGGCCTGAGTGGATCTTGGAGATACTGATATCAAATTATGAGGTATAACCTTAGAACCTAGTCCCTTTCCTTCATTATTGTTGTATTGTTAGTTATGCGTACAACTTTTATAGAGTGAACAATTAAAAAATTTAGCTGGTAAGTTGTAGAAGCATGTGCTAACAGCTTTGCCAATTTTGCTGACTATTGTGTATACACAGAAGGATGCGGGGAAGCAGTCTACTTCAGCCGGTTCTTCTGAGGTAGAAGATCTGATTCACAACTTCTTGATCATAATGTTGGAACATTCAATGCGCCAGAAGGACGGTTGGAAGGTAATTTTTTGTTTTAACCGTCTATTGGATTACACCTTCTCTCTCTCAAGCTACATTGTTTTAATTATTATTACTTGCGGCATCTATTTCCTTTTTACAGGATATCGAGGCTACAATTCATTGTGCAGAATGGCTTTCTATTGTTGGTGGTTCTAGCACTGGGGAGCAAAGAATTAGGTATTTCCATGTACCTCTTCATCATTTTTTCACATTTTTGTTTTTATATTGACTTTATTTTTCCTGAGCCACTTGTGAATTTCTCACATTTTCAAGCCTTTTAAACAGTCATCTATTTTGTTTTCTGAAGACTGGTATGGTAGTTTTGAGTCATATCTCTTGCTGATCTTATTGTATCCTAATGTCTGTTCCGTATCAATTTTTTTTTAATTTTTTAATTTTCTACTCTTTGAAGGCGCGAGGAGTCATTACCAATTTTCAAAAGAAGACTTTTTGGTGGATTGCTAGACTTTGCTGCCAGAGAACTGCAGGCTCAGGTAACTCCGTTGTCCTCGCAGATTGTTGTTTTTTCTTAGAATATAGTGGTGACAACAAAATTAAGATTCTTTGCTATACAAGTTCTTGATAAAGGAAATCGTAGGTTTTTTTTTACAAATGCACAATATAGATAACATTCCAGGGAGTTTGCTTGCAAGAAAACAATGCTGTAAAGCTTTTCTGGTGCTCTCATATTTACTCTTTCAAGCATGTGTGCGTGTGCGCCTGTCTTGTTTACTTGAATAGAACTAGATTTTTTATCTACACAATCTCTTTTTCCCCTCAACAGACTCAAGTTATTGCTGCAGCAGCTGCTGGTGTTGCTGCAGAGGGTTTGGCACCAAAAGATGCAAAAGCAGGAGCAGAAAATGCTGCTCAGCTTTCTGTTTTTCTGGTGGAAAATGCAATCGTGATTTTGATGCTTGTCGAAGATCATTTGCGGTTACAAAGCAAACAAACTTGTGCAACAAATGCAGTTGATGCTTCTCCGTCTCCTCTTTCTTTTGTTTCCCCCCTTAAAAATCGTACAAGCACACTGACAGCAATAGGGGAATCATCAGAGGTACCTAGCAGTCGCACTTCACTGTCAAGTGATTCAGGGAAGGTCCCTTTAGATGTAAGTGGAAAACATTCTCAAACACCTAATTTCCCTAATTGGACTTTTCAATATCTTGCTTCTCATGTTCTCTTGTTATGATCAAGTGCATTTAAAAAATCACGCTTATAAATTTCATTATTTTTCACATTTAAAAAATCACGCATATAAATTTCATTATTTGTCTTGCGCTGTTGATCTGTTCACGTTTCTTTTAAGTCCTGATCAATTCGTCACCTTGTTAGCTGGGTTAATACCTCTTTTTAGTTTCATTATCTTTTACGAGCATGCCATTTTCAATATCAAATTTAATATTGTTATTTGGGATTCTTTTACACATCACTTTTTTTTTTAATGTTATGGATACAAGTTATTTTGCGTTTTTTTCCTTTTCTTTCAGATACTTGCTTCAATGGCTGATGCAAGTGGACAGATTTCCGCAGTCGTAATGGAGCGCCTTACTGCTGCCGCTGCAGCTGAGCCCTATGAATCTGTTTCGTGTGCTTTTGTTTCATATGGCAGCTGTGCCATGGATTTGGCTGAAGGTTGGAAGTACAGGAGTAGATTGTGGTATGGTGTTGGTCTTCCCTCTAAAACTAGCTGTTTTAGTGGTGGTGGCAGTGGTTCGGACTCTTGGAAATCTACTTTAGAAAAAGATGCTCATGGAAACTGGATTGAACTTCCTCTGGTTAAAAAATCTGTATCCATGCTTCAAGCTTTGCTGCTAGATGAGTCCGGACTCGGAGGTGGCCTTGGAATAGGTGGAGGATCTGGTACTGGAATGGGAGGGATGACAGCCCTCTACCAGTTGCTGGACAGTGATCAGCCTTTTTTATGCATGCTTCGTATGGTGCTTCTGTCTATGAGGGAAGAAGACTATGGCGAAGATAATATGTTGATGAGAAATTTAAGTTCTGAGCGCTCCTCAGGAAATTCAATTTCATTAGATAGCGGTTCTCAGATGTCTATGCGACAATCACGATCATCATTATTGTGGAGGTAAACTCAATGAAATATTTTGTTTCTCCCTTCATAGCCAATTAGATTCCATCTGCTTAGATTCTTTGTGAGTTTGGAGCCGACACAATATGATGCACTGAATTCAATTGTGTTCCCAAGTCACTTGTCACTTGCGGGTCACTCAAGATGCTGACTACGTGGCGTACATTATTTTTTATTGGATTGTTTGCACAATAAATAAAAACATGGTATTAAATGCTTGATTTTTTTGTTCCACCATGGATATTTGGCCTGGTTCTGCTGTTTATCAGGAGAAGTTTGACTATTTTCTTTTAATCTCACAGTGTGCTCTCTCCTATCCTAAACATGCCAATATCCGATTCAAAGAGGCAGAGAGTACTGGTTACTGCATGTGTTCTCTATTCTGAGGTATGTTCTTCCCTAAATAAGATTGGCATGCTTAATGGATGTTGTCTCAAATTTTCATGTTGCTATAGGGAAAGTTATCATCTTCCCCTATTTTGCTTCTGATGCTATCCTTGTTTTTTTTTGTTTTTCCCGTCTTTCTTCACTTTCTGATTCCACCACAATTCTGTGTAGGTATGGCATGCTATCAGCAGAGACAGACGACCACTTCGTAAGCAGTATATAGAGGCTATTTTACCACCATTTGTTGCAGTCCTTCGGAGATGGCGACCACTTTTGGCTGGCATTCATGAACTTGCCACTGCTGATGGTATGAATCCCCTTGTCGTTGATGATCGTGCCTTGGCTGCTGATGCTCTTCCCGTTGAGGTAGCGGAAAGATGTTTACATTCCCTTAGTTTCTATTAGAGTTATATATTTCTAGAATGGTCACTATTTATTTCCAGTTGCTGAGATGCCGCTTCAGCCCTTAAAAAATTGCTTACTGTTTACCTTAAGGTTTATGTTAAGTTTAGTATTTTTTATTGCTTGAGTTATCAAATTAAGCTATCCAAATCTCTGTTTAGGGTGCTCTTTCCATGATTACTCCGGAGTGGGCTGCTGCATTTGCATCACCGCCTGCTGCAATGGCTCTGGCGATGATAGCTGCAGGGGCAGCTGGTTGGGAAGCGCCACCACCTCCAACACCTTCACATCTTAGGCGAGACTCTTCATTGCTTGAGCGTAAGACTGCCAAACTTCAGACCTTTTCAAGCTTCCAGAAACCGCTGGAGGCTCCAAACAATAATGCACCACCTCGACCAAGAGATAAAGCTGCTGCAAAAGCGGCAGCTTTGGCAGCTGCACGAGATCTTGAACGGAATGCAAAGATTGGTTCAGGAAGAGGTCTAAGTGCTGTTGCAATGGCTACATCTGCGCAGCGGAGGAATATCAGTGACGTGGAGCGTTTACAGAGATGGAATAGTTCTGAAGCTATGGGAGTGGCATGGATGGAATGTCTCCAACCAGTGGATACAAAATCAGTTTATGGAAAAGATTTTAATGCTTTGTCCTACAAATTTATTGCTGTACTTGTTGCAAGCTTTGCTCTAGCACGTAACATGCAAAGATCAGAGGTTTGCTTTCCGCCTATGTCACAGTTTATTGGTTTTTGAAGGGTGCATACTCTGACCCTCACCTTTTCGTTCAACTTCTCACCAGATTGATAGGCGTATGCAAGATGATATCATAGTGGCAAATCGCGTATGCTTGGGAAGCCGTGGTTGGCGCAAACTAATTCGTTACTTGGCAGAGATTAGATGCTTTTTTGGGGCTTTTGGAGATGGGTTATGCACTCCTGAACGTGTAAGCTATTTTTTTTTTTTTTTTTTTTTTTTTTTTTAAAAAAATTTGAAACATGTTGAGAAGTTTCTTAGTGATGTGATATCATTAAACATGCAGGTTTTCTGGAAACTTGATTCTATGGAAAGTTTTTCAAGGATGAGACAGTGTATAAGGAGGAATTATTCTGGGACTGATCATCTCGGGGCAGCAGCAAACTATGATGATCAGACAGACACAAAAAGTGATAATGGTAACAAGGGTTCTCCATCAAATCCTCCTGTTCTTGCTCCTGAAGTAATATCGATGGAAATAGCATATGAAGATGACGAACATGGAGAGGGTCATCATCTTGATGTCAAAGGCAATGCTGAAGAACATAGAAGGGAAAATGAAGAGAGGATATCGGCGTCACGTGAGCAGGCATCCAGAATTTCAGCAGGAACTAATGATCTTCGTTCTTCGAATGACCTTGAAATGACCCGAGATTCTTCAGTAGTAGCAGCTGGCTTTATTCCCAGTGAACTTGATGAAAGGATCCTTCTTGAGTTTCCCACATCTATGGTCCGGCCACTAAGGGTTGTGAAAGGAACCTTTCAAGTATGTTTGACTAACCTGGACGTTTTGGATTTTTAACAAGTAGCAAACACGAATAGAGAGAAAAAATTGGATACTAACCCACTAGAATAGTTAGATTCAGTGAAGTCAAGAATTGTGGCATGTAGACATTATAGAAACCTTAAATTGGCTCATAATTCCCATATATGGCTTTTCTTGTATGGATTTCCGGTTGCTGATCATAACTGCTGTGTCTTCTCAGATTACAACACGGAGAATAAATTTTATTGTTGACAACAGAGAAAGCCAGCATTTGACTGATCATTCAGATGGGTCCCAATCAGGTGACCAAGAAAAGGATCGTAGTTGGCCAATGTCTTCTCTTCATCAGATTTATAGCCGGAGGTAAAGTTTCATCATCAAAATTCTGTCTAGCTCGTATATTCCCTACCTACTAATTTAGTTTATTATCTTTCGGTTAAGTTTTCCTCTTTCTGAATGAGTTGTGTTCCATTTTTATTTTCCCAGGATTAGTGATTTGACTGATGATCTATATCTTTGATTATTTCTCAGATATCTCCTGAGAAGGAGCGCGCTGGAACTCTTTATGGTTGACCGTTCAAATTTCTTCTTTGATTTTGGGGTCTGCATCTAAAACCCTTTCTATGTATGATATATGTATGTTTCCGACCTTGTAAATCCCAGGTCTCCGCATACTGTGACCAATTGCTTGTCCCAATTTTCTTGTTTAACACCATAGAATACCGAGGGAAGAAGAAATGCATATCGAGCTATCGTTCAAGCAAGGCCTCCTCACTTAAACAATATTTACCTAGCAACTCAGGTTTGTGGTTTTTCCTTACTATCTTATTTCGTTTAGCTTTTGAATTACTCTTGGTCCATATTCTTCTTCAATGAGAGATTGATAAAGCATATGACTAGGCTGAGTCACCTTCTGTCGTGTGCTGCAAACTTACATATATAGTTACCTTTTTAGAGGCCGGAACAGCTTTTGAGAAGGACTCAATTAATGGAGCGCTGGGCTAGATGGGAGGTACCAATAAAATGCACATTCACACTTGTCATGCAATTTTTTTAGTCCTTATCCGATAATAACATCTGATACAGAAAGATCCCCATCTGGATAATTTCTGCAGATTAGCAATTTCGAATACTTAATGCAGCTTAACACGTTGGCTGGCCGTAGTTACAATGACATTACTCAGGTAGATCTTGTGCTCTTTAGCATTTTCTGGTGAACTAGTCAATGTCGTTTCTTCCTTGATAAAATATCTTATTCTTTGCAGTATCCTGTTTTCCCGTGGATTATTTCTGACAACAGTTCAGATAGTTTGGACCTTTCAAATCCATCTACCTTCAGAGATCTTTCCAAGGTGGTATCCTTTGCATTTTGCTTCCAATTTTTTGTTCTAAACCTGCATATGATGGTTCATAAATCTAGAGAATCTTGTTGTGATGTGGGTCTGTATATGTTCAGCCAATTGGTGCATTGAACCCGGAGCGGCTCAAAAAATTTCAAGAGCGCTATTCTAGCTTTGAAGATCCAGTCATTCCCAAATTCCACTATGGCTCGCATTACTCAAGTGCTGGAGCAGTAAGTTCACTTCTCTATAATAGTGCCATTCCCAGTTTAAAGTTTGTTTTCCTCTGAATCGATGCTACTGGATGGAGTTTGTTACACTTTTTGATATTTTATCATTATTATCTCATGTGCGCAGGTGTTGTATTATCTTGCCAGAGTTGAACCTTTCACAACCCTGTCAATTCAACTTCAAGGTGGAAAGTTTGACCATGCAGACCGCATGTTTTCAGAAATTCCAGCCACTTGGAATGGAGTTCTAGAAGACATGAGTGATGTGAAGGAGTTGGTACGTATCTGATTATTTATCCGCCTCTTCCTCAGCAACTCAAGAGCCCATCCATATTTTCCCACTAAATTTTGTGTTACAGGTTCCAGAGTTGTTTTACCTCCCTGAGGTGCTGACCAACGAAAATTCTATCGACTTTGGTACAACACAGTTGGGAGAAAAGCTTGGTACTGTGGTTCTCTTCCTTGTCATAGCTAAAATTTATGCCTGGCATGGTGAAACTTTTCTATCATGGCATCTGATGCGTTTTTTATCTATCAGATGCTGTAAAACTTCCTCCTTGGGCCAAAAACCCAGTGGATTTTGTACACAAGCAGCGAAGGGCTCTTGAGAGCGAGCATGTATCTGCACATTTGCATGAATGGATTGATCTCATATTTGGGTTGGTTTTCTCACTTGTCAGCACGTTTTCCCATAACTTAGTTTCCTCCGTTTATTGAGTGTCCAGCAAAATAATCACGACAAAGTTTCTTTGTAAGCCACTAAATTGTTTTTCTTCTTTTAATTAACTTATTCATTTAGGTATAAGCAACGTGGCAAAGAAGCTATAATGGCAAATAACGTTTTCTTCTACATTACCTACGAGGGGACTGTTGATATTGATAAGATCACAGACCCAGTAAGGCAACTTTGTTATACTGTTGGAGTTGTTCAGTTTTAGTATTTACATGTTTACGTGACTTGCCTGTGAATATTTGATGAAGCTACAACAACGTGCTACGCAAGACCAAATAGCTTATTTTGGGCAAACACCGTCCCAGCTATTGACTATTCCTCACATGAAGAGGATGCCGCTGAAAGATGTCCTACATATGCAGGTAACTGCAAGTTTCAATCTGGTTTTGCAATTGCACTCTTAGTAAACACCTCGTTTGAACAGTACCATTCTCTGAGGGTGGACTATTGAAGGTTTACTTAACAGCTTTTATCACAATATATAGAGTTTTATTATAGGGGTCTGTGTCATAAGGTTTAACACATAGTTTTCTTTGTTTACTGTATGCTATGTGAGTATATTTTTTTGTCTACTGTATGCTATGTGAGTATAGGAGATTCTACTATACAGTGTTCTTGGGGGAAAGTAAGACAACAAAACATCTTACGTACTATATTCCTCCGTGCTAAATTTGCTACTTGACCATGACAGTTAATTTGAATTTTTGTCAGACCATATTTCGAAATCCAAAAGAGATAAAACCGTATGCTGTTCAAGCTCCGGAACGCTGCAACTTACCGGCCTCAGCCATTCATGCATCTTCAGATAGTGTTGTGATTGTGGACACGAACGTGCCAGCAGCTCGTGTTGCTCAACACAAGTGGCAACCAAACACCCCTGATGGCCAAGGTACCCCTTTCCTCTTTCATCACGGGAAGGCAACCGCAACATCGACTAGTGGATCATTGATGCGAATGTTCAAGGGTCCAGATAGTACTGGAATTGGTAATTGGCAGTTTCCCCAGGCACAGGCATTTGCCTCATCAGGAATCAGAAGTTCGTCCGTAGTTGCTATTACAAGTGATGGGGAAATAATCACAGGTAATGAGCAAGCAATTGTATGGTCCCAATGTCTCAAGTGTGTTGGTAATATATTTACGGAAGTCATGTGTGTTTCTTATAGGTGGACATGCGGATAATAGTATCAAGCTAGTCTCATCTGATGGAGCAAAAACTCTGGAAACGGCTTTTGGGCACTGTGCCCCTGTTACGTGTCTGGCTCTGTCTCCAGACAACAACTTCCTTGTGACGGGTTCACGTGACAGTACTGTGTTGCTGTGGAGAATCCACAAGGCGTTTACTTCTCGAACAAGTGTGTCTGAGCCATCAACTGGCTCTGGAGCGCCTTCCTCCGCAAACAACACGAATCTGGCCAGCACATTGGCAAATAAAGGCAAAAAATGTCGCCTTGAAGGGCCAATACAAGTGCTCCGTGGCCACCGAAGAGAAATAGTTTGTTGTTGTGTGAGCTCAGATCAAGGAGTCGTTGTTTCGTCTTCTGAGACCTCAGATGTTCTATTGCATTCCATAAGAAAAGGAAGGCTGATCAGACGATTAGTTGGTGTGACGGCTAATTCTCTCTGCATTTCATGTGATGGGGTTATAATGGCATGGAGTAGTTCGGAAGGTTCAATAAGCGTGTTCACCATTAACGGAGTTTTGATCGCCAAAGCAAAGCCTTCTTTCTCTTGTAGCATAAGTTGCATGGAAATATCCATGGATGGCCAAAATGCCTTGATTGGGATGAATTCATGTTCCAGCTTGGATTTTGCGAGCAGTGAAGATGCATCAAAAGTTAGCAAAGAAATTGAGAGACTGGATGTTCCATCTTCTTCAATTTGCTTCCTCAACTTATACACACTACAGGTATTATGAAAACTCCTTGAAGAGGTAAACTAATTCATGGGCGCTTATTATCGGTTCTAAACAACCTGAAATGCTTGTCTTGTAGGTATTCCATGTGCTTAAGCTTGGTCAAGAGCAGGATATAACCGCTCTGGCTCTGAACGTAGACAACACAAACCTCTTAGTTTCCACGGAAGATAAACAGTTGATAATCTTCACAGATCCGGCTGTAAGTTTATTATTATCGATTACCATGTGAGCCTGTTTAGGTTTTAGATTCATCAATTTGCTATCATTTACTAGTAAGTCTGCATAAAATCATCATCCTTGATGGGTTCTACTACATCAGTTCATATGAATAAGTTGGTAAATTCTTGTGTTTTAAATGTGAGTTGCAGTTAAGCTTAAAGGTGGTAGATCAGATGTTGAAGCTTGGGTGGGAATGAGAATAGAATCAAACATCTATGGTAAAAATTACGGCAATTTACTTGCGGAAAATAAACGGAAGCAGATACCAAATCGATGGGCCTGTGTCTGTAACATATGTAAGTATGGTTAGTCAGAGTAAACTGATCCTGTTTGTCTGTCTCGTGTCAATTTTCTTCTTCTTCTGAATTCTTGCTCCATAGTATTTATGGAGATCGTTTAGATCAAAGGCTTGTTGAGATTTGTGGGCTTATAATAATAATACGTCCTTTTGTGGAGATCGTTTGCTTTTTGGTTCTTTCTGTAGATTTGTACTTTTGCGCTTTTTTACGTCTGTAAGAAGAAAATGGCGTTTTGCTGTTGATATTATTTATTATATTCAGAACATTTGTTTGCTTGTAAAATCATAATTTCATCAACCAAATCTTCAATTTATCTGGTAAAAAGGAATAAATTTTAGGTGTATTTCTGGTTTTCGAAACTTATTAGGACACTTTTTTTTTAATGATCAAATAAACAACATAAAGACATATGTGATCTTAACGACTTTTTGGCAAGACACGACTAGGTGGCGAGGATGACATGAACACCTTTTAACAGATTTCGATTCGAATTTTCTCGACTTTTATAATGCACAAAAATTTGAAAATAAAAATCGAATTTTTACATTGGAGAGAGTATTGAATTTAACAGTTAGTTTAAAATGTTAATGGGCTAAAGATATGGGCCTGGGGGCAGGTTTCGACGGCAGCTTAATAAAACAAGTAGGGCTGCCTCTCGAATTGTTAGAGAGAGAAAGAGGGGATGGGAGGGAAAGGAAAGAAGAGGAGAGAGAAAAACTACCTAGCTGCTCACGGCGGACCGGCGAGACTCCCGCCGCCGCCTGATCGTTCCAAGCAAGATGCTCTTCCGTCTAAGCTCCGTGTTCTCATGAACTACACCTCACCGTCTCCTCACGGTACCTTCTATTTTTCTTCGCTAGTAGAGAGAAAGAGAGAAGAAATTTTGTTTTGTGATTTCTCTCTGTATAATCAAGTCGTTTGTTGTATAATGTATTCCTTCAGCTTCGACCAAACAAGCTGTAGAGAAGAAAGAAAAGAATACGAAAGCCGGAGTAGATGCTGCCAAGGTATATTTTTCTTTCACTGTAAATTTGATGGAAATCAAAATTAGAGATATCAATTTGGGGGTTTTCCAATGAATAAAGTGCAATTTGACTCTTGTGCTATATAACAACTCAATAATGTTATCCTGAATAAAACTTTGTAGAAAATGTTGGATTAGGACAAAAATTCTGCAATCTTTCATGTTTGTTTTTTGCCGATAATTAGAATGTCAAGCCTGGGAGTAAGATCAAGTCGGAAGCAAAGGTGGTTGTTGAGGAAATAAAACCTGAGGGTTACACAACCTCTTCTGATCAGGAGAATGATGGAGATGATATAATGTTGAAGAAGGGAGACGAAAAGAAGAAGAAGAAAAAGAGGAAGAGAAATCAAATGAACGACCTTCGTTTCGAAAAGGATCTTGCGGAGTTGGATGGTCGGTCAAAAAGAAAAGAACGCAAGAAGAAGTAAGCTTTGTTCACTTCTTTCATTTCTTAAACTCACAACAATGCTTTTTGTTTCTGAGATGACTCTGTCTAGCTGAAATTATTTCCTACTTTAATGCAGTTACTGGGAGGCCAAGAAGCAGAAAAAGAATCAAGGAAAGACACAAGATACTCTCCGAGAAAACTTCCCAAAGCATGAACAGATCAGATTTGGCGATGTGGTGCTAGCTCCGCCAAAGCTCGCTGTTGTTCCAAAGGTATAGTCTCACTATAGTTCCTAACTGTAAGAAAATCTCAGGTTCAAATGATTATATGTTTATTTGACAGGCACGAAAGTCTACTATGAGTGCTTCCCAGGAAAGGCAGCGATTAGAGGCCATTGAAGCCTACAGATCTCGAAATCGATGGACCTCAAGACCAGGTGTTCAGATTCCTTCCGTGGTCATGCAATAAGATGGGCCATGAACTCAATTTTGTAGTGCGACTCATATGCTTTTTTTGTACTAGCTGGCTGTAAAATTAGTCCCGTTCTTCTTCGGATTCTAATTTGTTACTGGAAAAATTATGAGAGCTGAGTCATCCAAAGATCTCTTTCAATATGTAAAAGCTGATCATTTAGTACAAGGAAAGTTTTTGGTGTCTTCCTTGAGGATCTTTGACCAAAACTCACTCACTCATTCATGCTTGGCTCAACTTTCACACACCTACTATGCTCTATGATAATTTCAGGCAACATAACGTTTTTGGGTAAACCATTGTGGGGTTACATGAAGCAGGGACTATAAAAGTATGACAAGTGTTTTAGTTAAATGAATCAAGTGCTTGTCCTCGGGATTGCATAGAGATGGAGTCCTCCTTTGATATGAAGTGTAAGCATTCTCTTGTAATGCACGTTGATCTTCTCATCAGTCATTTTGAAGCGAAAGAAGTGAAGAAGAGCCATTGATACTATCTTCATTTGCCGGTATGCGAAATCCTTGCCAAGACAGATTCTTGGACCAGCCTACACAGTCAAAGTTAGAAAACATCTCAGGTATTAGAAAAGATTCGTCTTACTCTTAACTACGTAGCTTGTCTGCAAGAGAGTGTACAAACATGAAAGCTTATGAATTTGAATGGTGATTCGGGTTGGAAAACGCCGTCCTTAAGCCATCTCTCTGGCTTGAAATCCTCAGCATCTTGGCCCCAAATGTAAGTCATCCTACCCATCGCATAGGCTGTGTAGTAGAGATTATCTCCTTTATTAACTTTATGTCCATATGGAAGAATGTCATCATTTTCTGCACACCTCACGTCCTTTTGGATGGACCAAGAAAGATTAAAAAAATTTAAATCCCCATTATCTGGTTCCATTAGCTCTTAAAATGTTCAATCACTGGTTATTTTACCACAGGCACAGGAGGGTAAAGCCTCAAGGTCTCAGACAAGGCTGCATGGAGATACTGCATCTGATCAAGAGCCTCTTCGGTTATACTTTCAACGAAACTGTTTACATCGGTTGTTTTCTCATGACTTGATGTCACATCTCTGATTTCTTGTACGATTTTCTCCTGAACAAGTGGGTTTTTGCAGAGCATGTACAAGAACCAAGAGAGAGATGCAGCGGTTGTGTCCTTCCCAGCAATCATGAAGCTCAAAATTATATCCCTCAGGTACTTATCATTCATGTTCTCCGGATCTTTCTCACTTTCCACAAGAAATCTCGATAGTATGTCCTCTCTAACAGCCTAAAGACAAGCCAAAAAATTTTCGAAAGGTTTTAAAAGTGGTAGAAATTCAATCAGAAGAGAGGGTAAAACTACTCACAGTGTTCTGTTCCTTGGAAAGCTCCTTCCTTTTAGTGGTAATGAGTCTATAGACAAACTTGTCTATAGTAGCAATGCTCTTCTTGAGTCTAGATTGTGATCCAATGTTGAGAAACCATTTCAGCTTCCAAAGGGGATCGATGAATCTGGAACTAGTTGAAACGTTACCTTCATCAAAAGCTTCCATGAACTCTTCCCCTTCTTTGCTAAACCCGTCCAAACATTTTAAGTCCACACCAAACCCCACTTTAAAGATCGAGTCCAATGTACATCTCATCAACATATCCTAACCTCAAACCCAAACAAACCAAAAGTACCCTTTTGAGTTTCTAAATTTGTAAATCATGAATTTGTTCCTTCAAAATTGAAACTTACTTGAGCATCAAAGGCTTTTCCAGAGAGAGCAAACTCCGTGACAAAACCAAAAAGCTTAGATGCATTTCTCCTAAAAACAGAGCAGCTAAAATCTCTCAAGACTCTAGCAGAGAACTCAAAGCTCGCGAGCTTCCTCTGTTGTCTCCATTTCTCTCCATCAACAGCAAAGATCCCATGTCCCAAAAGATCCCCAAGATTCTGACGACTGTTGTGTCCTTTGCTATAGTTATCGAATCTTGTCTTGAGAATATGCTCCACGTTACGAGGATCGGCAGTTAATATCTCGCTCTGTCCTGGACTCAAGAACCTGAAAGTTGGCTTTTTCCTTGCGATCTCTGTCTCGTAATCGTATAAATCGTCGCTGTGGAAGAAGAGATCGAAGATTGTCGCGTGTACCGGAGAATATTTATTGTCGTTTATGGATTTTCCGGTGAAGATTCTGACCGTTAGATAGATTGTGAAAGACAGAACGATGAAGATCGTGGTTACTACTACAATAGCTATGGTCGCCAAAACCTCCATTCCTTTTATTTTTTTTGGCTGCTTCTTTGAATCTTTCCGCTGGGTAAGTCAACCACAAGAGGGAGATTTCACGGCTCCACGAAGAAGATGATATAATTGGGCCCACAAATTAGGCCCATAATAAATGTGTCGGCCTTCTGAAGCGAATTCGAACACTCTTTCCCAGATAGAGGGTTCAAGACTTACCGTATGAGGAGGTAGTTCATCGTTTGCGTATTTTCCAAATTTCCAATCATCAATTTTAATTCACTCTCGGGATTTTGATTTTTCCTCTCGGACATGAATTCAGTTTCCGAGCAAAACGTGGTGAGTGAAACCAGTTTTGTCGTCTTGATGTTTTCGTTCATGTATTTTTACTGTTTGTTTTAAATTCGGAAGCGATGATCAATTTTTATTTTTGTTTCTTAGATATGAGTTTCCTCGGAGGTATAATTGATTCGTTTAGTTCGATTTTCACTGAAGAACACAATCGTTGCGAAGAATCTCAGCACGATCCTAGCGTATCAGCTTCTTCTGGTTCCATGGACGGTGTCGATGGAGTTCCGGTTTCCAACGAACGGATTGCGTATAAGCTCAAAGGATACTTCGATTTGGCGAAAGAGGAAATCGCTAAAGGTGTTAGGGCAGAAGAGTGGGGTTTACATGATGACGCGCTCCTTCATTACAGAAATGCTCAGAGGATCATGAGCGAAGCTAGCTCTACTCCTTCTCCTTCGTATATCAGTTCGAGGTATTGATCTCTCAGTTTTAGTTCTTTGTGAAGTTTTCGCCAGAATACGTGTGATTGGTTTGTTGACTTATATGGTAGCGAAAAGGAGAAGGTGAGATCGTACCGAGAGAAGATTTCCAAATGGCAAAATCAAGTATCGGAAAGATTGCAAGCTCTGGGTAAGCGTACAGGTGATCAATTCGATTTTTACTTTTTGCATATTGGATTATGTATTGATTTTTTTCATGTTACGAAGATGTGACTCTTGTTTGTTTTGCTTGTTTCTGGCATCAATGGCCTTCTTATTTTAGGTGTTGGAATGGCTGAGAATAAGGTATATCGTCTTGCTCTTTTTTTTGGTTCCTTATAATGTTGGAAGGAGAATGTGATGTTTTTAGATTTAAGTGATATGTTTCTGTATTGGGATTGATCCAGATAATTCATCAAGGCGTTAATCGTATAGTCAATCCTCTTTCTCATCCTTGATTATGCAGAGAACTGTACCATTACCTTCTTCAGCTTCAGTTTCCTCTACAGCGTCAAATAGAAGAGTTTCATCACAAAAGACTTCACTTCCCAGAGGTGGCATTGGAATGGCAAGGAGCCCTAAAGATGCTACTGCAAACCCAAAACCTCCGAAAGAAGCTGGAAATGGATACGATGATAAATTAGTAGAAATGATAAACACAACAATAGTGGATAGAAGTCCATCTGTGAAGTGGGATGATGTCGGTGAGTGCCATTTTTATGTATTTTCTTCCTGTTTCACCTATTCAAAGCAATATGTGAAAACACACTTATGCTAAATTACTGCAGCTGGACTTGATGGAGCTAAACAAGCTTTATTGGAGATGGTTATTTTACCAGCAAAACGAAGAGACTTGTTCACTGGTCTCCGAAGACCAGCGAGAGGTAAAAAGTTTGCAAGCTTTGTTTCTTCTTGATCTTCTCCAGTGCCGTCCTTGGTAAAAAGTTCTTCTTTGTTAGGTTTGCTTCTCTTTGGGCCACCTGGCAATGGGAAAACAATGCTTGCCAAGGCAGTCGCTTCTGAGTCACAGGCAACATTCTTCAACGTCTCAGCATCGTCTTTGACATCAAAATGGGTGGGTGCTTAGTCTTGTTCTGTGTTACTCTCTTTTGTAATAAGGCCTGTTGAATTTTTTTTCCAATTCAATTCGACAAACTGACTTTACTGTACTGATTCAGGTGGGTGAGGCTGAAAAGCTAGTGAAAACGTTGTTCCAAGTTGCAATATCCAGACAACCGTCTGTGATTTTTATGGATGAAGTATGTACTCTTTTCCCTTTTCTGTCTTATATGTTCTAAGCAGAACACCTGCTATTAAACAAGTTCTAGACAATAGCATATTAGTTGTATTCGATCAAGGGGATCCCTGAGATGATAAAAAAATGGCGCCTTTAGTAAGATACAGCTATTAGAATTAACTGTACTTGTTTGGTTCTATATTCAAGATTGATTTGCGATACATTGAGAAACATATTGTCACTTGGAGATCTGAATATGTTTTCTCTGGTCACCAGATAGATAGTATAATGTCTACAAGGTCGACCAATGAGAATGAAGCAAGCAGAAGGTTGAAATCAGAATTCCTTATACAGTTTGATGGTGTGACTTCTAATCCTGATGATTTGGTGATTGTCATTGGTAAGCTTCCTGCTAATTTAGTCTTCATCAAGCCCAATCCTCACTCTGTTTAGCCATCATTTCTGATATATATGTGCTTGAATTGCAGAGGAAATCTCTGGGTATCAGTTTAGATATGCTCTGTTTTTCCTTGCCCGAATAAATTTACTTGGATGTAATATTTTTCAGGAGCTACTAACAAGCCACAGGAGTTAGATGATGCAGTGCTTAGGAGATTGGTAAGAATATTATCGTTATCCAGATTTTCATGTCCTCCAATTCCTAGGAAAGTATCTGATTATATGCTTTGATTTTATCAATCTGTTAGGTAAAGAGAATATATGTTCCATTGCCGGATCCGAACGTCAGAAAACTACTTTTTAAAACTAAATTGAAATGCCAGCCTCATTCTTTATCCGGTGGCGACATTGATAAAATTGTCGGAGAAACCGAAGGCAAGCTTTACAGATCTTGTATAAGAAACACAGATTATATCTAATACCACCAGACATATTTACTGTCTCAGAGTCTAGTAACTAATAAGCATAAGCTTCCTTATGTTACAGGATACTCAGGAAGCGATCTCCAAGCATTGTGTGAAGAAGCTGCAATGATGCCAATCAGAGAACTCGGTGCAGATATTCTTACCATCCAAGCAAATAAAGTATGAAACCATAATCCATTTGAAAAAAAAAAACTCTTTTAAATCTTAGTCTCTCAAATCAATTTTGAAGTCACTTAAGAGGAAACGGTTTGATGAATAGATGCGTAATGTAACAGGTGAGACCGCTAAGATATGATGATTTCCGGAAATCGATGGGAGTGATCAGACCCAGCTTGAGTAAAAGCAAATGGGAAGAGCTTGAACGTTGGAACTCAGAGTTTGGCTCTAATTGAATTTCTTGTGAGTAAGTGGTAAAGTGTTTCTTTTGTAAATTTGAGATGATTATAATATGGTCTAGTGTTACAAAACAATCAAATGGTTTACTCTTGAAAAGAGGAAGATTCAATATCATATATAGTAAAAGCGAAGTAAATTTTGAAAATGAAGCTCTCTCATTCATCCTAAACCGTAAAACTCGGTTAATACCCTTAAAATCGGTTCAAATTAAGTTTTTTAAAAATTCATAATTTGTCGTACCGATTATCAAAAATTAGGTTTTTAATTGGTTTTGTTTCGTAATAGTGGGCTTCTCAAAATAAGTTTTCCAACTAAATTTTTTTTTTGCAAACCCTAGCTTGTCCTTTGGTTTATAAATACGGTACCTTTAGCCTTCATTCAGGTCATTCGGGTCTCGATTTCTATTAGCTTTGTACGTATTTACTATTTTAGAGAACATGTTTTCGTTTTTAATTTTATTCAGTGTTTATATATGCTGAGATTTGTATATATAAACAAAGTTGTTCTTTTTATCCTTCGTATTCTTTGTGTCGAGAATCTAATTTTCCTGGCGACCGACGCGCATCTGGCGAGCGATTAGATCATCGACGGTCATCTTCCTCCCGAAGGTACCGGCAGGGGTAACGGCGGGACCACCACAAATCGTACGCTCACCTTCGTACGCCAGGTAGACCATAGAGCCGTGGGCGAGATTGAGCGACGAGATTCGGAGGTTAGGGTCGGTCATGTCGCTGAACCCTAGAAAATCAGCGGGAGTCTTTGCAAGGAGAAGGTTCCGATTGGTGGATAAGGTTTGGTTGTGGATTGGGATCTAGAGCTGATCCTGGATTAGGGTTTTGAGTTGGGAGACAATAATATGAGGTCCATCTACGCTCACTCGCTCCAAACCATCTCTGCATCATCATCTTCTTCGTTCAAGCCAAATAAAAACCACAAAACTCTTAATCTTCGCAACAAAAAAAACTAAAGAGATTTGAGAAAATCTCGAAATCTCGAATCTATAAGAAACCAGGGAAGTCGGATAGAACAAATACTTGAAGTGGGAATCAATCCTTCTTCCGATGGGAGTCGAAAAGCTCTGAGATTCCAACAAAGTTAAAGCAATAATCGAAATTGTTCCACAAGCAAAAAGAGACGATTGCTTTAAACGCTGCCGTTTCCCTTTTCCGCTTCTTATCAACTTTAATGGGCTTTACTAATTACCCAACAATACTCAAGAATAAGGGCATGTTCTTTTACATGACGCTGCGATAGCGGCTGCGACGGAGCAAAACGACGTAAGCGGTGATGGAGCAACAAGATAAACGACAACATAACTTAAGAATAATAATTTTAGAATAATCTCGGATAACAGCCGATGAGTCGCCGACGGTATGAGATGAGACGCTGAAAATAACAGCGACACTCCAATCTTCATCGGCGTTCATCTTCTGCGACAGTTTTCCTCTCACCGGCGTGTTATCTTCTCTCCGCCAAAGCTGTTTTACTCTGTCGCTACCGCTGACGCAGCGTCATGTAAAAGAACAGGCCCAGAGTCGAAAGACACAAGAATAAGGGAAGTCGGATATATTACTTTAATAATTCGATAAATCACATATATAGTATCATTCACCCTAAACCGTAAAATCATATATAGTAAAAGTGAAGTAAATTTTGAGAATGGAGCTCTCTCATTCACCCTAAACCGTAAAACTTGGTTAATACTCTTAAAATCGGTTCAAATTAAGTTTTTTAAAAATTCATAATTTGTCGTACCGATTATCGAAAATTGGGCTTTTAATTGGTTTTGTTTCGTAATAGTAGGCTTCTCAAAATAATTTTTCGAACTAATTTTTTATTTTTTTTTTGCAAATCCTAACTTGTCATTTGGTTTATAAATACATCACATTTAGCCCTCATTCAAGTCATTCGGATCTCGATTTCTATTAGCTTTGTATGTGTTTAATGTTTTAGAGATCATGGGCCGGATTGGTAACAGCTGTAGTTTTCGGGTTTTATGCTGTAGGTTTTTTAGTTGTAGGATTTTGGTTGTGGCTTTTTAAAAAGTGAAAGAGAGGAAATATGGGCTGTGGAAATATATGGCTTGATTGGAATGAGCTTTAGAAGCTGCACACAACCATATTTATTTCTACAACTAATTTTTGTTTCCAATCATGATTTCTACAGATTTTTAAACCTACAGCCATTTGTATCTTTTTTTGGCTGTAGAGAGCTATATTTCCACAGCTCATATTTCCTCTTTTTCACTTTTTAAAAAGCAACATCCAAAATCCTACATCCAAAATTCTACAGCTAAAAAGCCTACAGCAAATAAACCACAGCATAAAACCGAAAACTACAGCTATTACCAATCAGGCCCATAGCTCTCTACGGCAAAAAAATGATACAAAGGGTTGTAGGTTTAAAAATCTGTAGAAATCATGATTGGAAACAAAAATTAGTTGTAGAAATAAATATGGTTGTGTGCAGCCTCTAAAGCTCCTTCCAATCAAGCCGGCCGGCCCATGTTTTCGTTTTTAATTCTATTCAGTGTTTATATATGCTGAGATTTGTATATATAAACAAAGTTGTTCTTTATATCCTTCGTATTCTTTGTGTCGAGAATCTATATTCTCCTCGGATTATCGATTGTTTTTATTGCCTTTTTCGATTAAACATATCATCTGTTTGCGTCTATTTTCTTCTTAAAACAGAGCGTCTATTGATCTATTGATTTTTGGCTTATATTGATCCACGGATTTGCTTCTTCTTCACTTCGAAGTCGCTTGTGTGTCACTTTCAAGTTCAGGCGCCTGAAGTGGAACAACCAAAGGAGGCAGAGGAAAGCCGAAAGCTACAAAGTCCTTCTCTAGATCGAGCAAAACTGATCTTCAGTTTCCCGTTGGAAGGATCGCTAGATTCCTTAAGGCCGGAAAATACGCCGAGCGTGTCGGTGTCGGAGCTCCAGTTTATCTGTACGCCGTTCTTGAGTACCGCTGAGGTACGATAATCAATCTTCTGATTTCTCTCGATCATGTCTTGTGTGCGATGTTTCAGTTGTATTTGATTTTGATTTCAAATACAATTATAGTTTTTGGTTTTAGTTAATTCTTTGGTTTCTCGATTTCCATATGATTTTGCGTTATCTTAGTTGCGTTGATTTTGATTTCAAACGCGAATCTGTTTTTCGTCTTGATTTATGTGATAATTGCTCTTTTGATTTCTCGATCTCTGTTCATAAAAGACGCAGAGATTATGTGTATTTTCTAACTTGAATTTTTTTATTCTTTATTTTTTTCCGATCAAAACTCACGCTATGAGATTATCTTAAAGTCTCATCATTCAAGATCCGACACAGACTTTTATGTGGACATTTAAGGATAATTTTCTCTTGTAATTTTCTTAAAATTTTACATTATTTTTTAACAAACCCTCTTGACAAGTTTGATATATATATTGTCAAATGATAACTTTTTCGGGGGACTTGATAATTAAATCTCATGGGAATGTTGAAGTGAAAATAGCGGGAAGAAAACTGTATAGGTGACAAGGAACATAAATTTGTTAAAGATGATGAATACAAAGTAGAAAAAAGTGAAAAAAAACTGAAGATATGAAGAAAGAGAAGTTAGAGAAAAGGAAGTTAGAGAAGAAAAAGAAAACCGGAAGAAGAGGAATAAGAGGAATAAGAAGAAAACCAGAAAATATGAAGAAAGCGAAGTAGAAGAAGAAGAAGATGATATAGAAGAAGAAAACAGAAAGAAGAGGAATTAGAAGTCGGAAAAGTTAAAGAGTATTTTTGTATACTCTCAATGAACAAAGGATCTCAACAAAAAGTAAGAACACTTATATTTTCACTCAATTTCAAAAGTTCAGCAAGATTTCTAATTAATTAGCAAAAAGGCAAATATGATAAATAGGAGTTTGGGCTTTGATCATCACACCCATATGAAAAATTGTTTTAGAACATAATTAAACTAAGAAGCTATTGACTTCTTCCACCAAATTACAGCAGGCAAAAAAATTGTGAAGAGGAACACTTATCGCAGCATCGAAAAACGTTTTGTCGCCAATCTCTTTGATTGCCGCTTCCCAAAGAAACGTGACGAGGAGGAAGACAAAGATGAGACAAAAAAAACATCGGAAGAATAAGAGACCTGGAGAATATGAGGATGATGAAGAATGAGAGTAAACAAGAAGAGGACGAATAAAAACAAGAATAAGAAAATGAAGACATACCTAAAGAAAAAAGAACAAGAAGAAGAAGAAGAAGACGAAGACAATAAAGAAGAAGAAGAAGAAGAAGAAGAAGTAGAAGACGAGACGAAGAAAAACCAAAATAATAATAAGCCAGAGAAGACGAAGATGATAAAGAAGGAAGCCAATAGAGAAAGACGACGAGAAAATGGCAACGACCCACGAAACATATCGATGTATGATCAAAGAAAATTAATAGATATTGAATTCGACAATACTAAACTGGTTCCAAACTCTGCTTGAAATGTTAGAGGAAATGTACGGAAGCTACGATGAAACGATGTAGATTTTTTTACGACGAAGAAATATGTGATTAATATGAAGAAGAAGAAGGAGGACAAAGGTGAAGACGGGATAAGTAAGAATAATAGAAAGAAGAAAAATAAGAAGAAAGAAGACAAGGAAAAACTGAAAGAAAAACAAAAAAGAAGAAGTCGAAGAAGACAAGACGATAAAAAAGAAGAAGTAAAAGTCGAAGACGATAAAGAGGAAGAAGGAAAAGACGAGGAATATGTAAAAAGGATGATGGGGAAGAAGAAGAAGAAGAAGCTGGAGAAGAAGAATTCGGAAAATACGAGGACCCATACGTTAAAGATGTGGGAGGAGACCGGAAGATGAAGATGACAAAGTCTGAGAAGGTGAAGATGCGAAAGGAAGCTAAGAAAAACTAGAAGAATAAGGAACCATAGAAGACAAAGAAGACAAATGCAATGAATTAGGAGAAGTCGAAGAACAAGAAGAAGAAGATCGACGAATAAAAACCGGAAGGAAAAAAAAAGAGGAAGTCGAAGAAGACGAAGATTATGAAAAAGAAGAAGCCCAAGATGATGAAAAAATAAGGAAATTATGAAAAAGAATAAAAATCAAAAGATAAAGAAAAGGAAGAAGAGGAAGAAGAAGATAAAGCATAAGAAGTAAAAGACGACGAAAAACCTGAATAATAGGATGTCGAGAATGCGAAAATGATGAAAAAGGATAAGAACGAAGAAGACGAAGAAAAACTTAAAGAAAGAAAAAAGAAAAAGAAGTCGGAGAAGATGGAGACGATGAAATTAAAACAAGTCAGAGAAGACGAATACGATGAAAAAGAGAACGAAGAATACTAAGAGGTTGAAGAAGAATAAGGAAAAGAGGATGAAAACCATATTTTAGGATATAAGGAAAACCATATAAGGAAAAACGTGATTTTGCAGTTTTTACGGGAAAACGTGATTTTACGGTTTTGACGAGAAAACGTGATTTTGCAGTTTTTGTGGGAAAACGTGATTTTGCGGTTTTGACGGGAAAACGTGATTTTGCGGTTTTGGCGGGAAAACGTAATTTTGCTGTTTTGACGGGAAAACATGATTTCACGGTTTTGGCGGGAAAATGTGATTTTGCGGTTTTGGCGGGAAAACGTGATTTTGCGTTTTTGATGGGAAAACGTGATTTTGCGGTTTTTACGCGAAAACGTAATTTTGCTGTTTTGACAGAAAAATATGATTTCACGGTTTTGGCGGGAAAATGTGATTTTGCGGTTTTGACGGGAAAACATGATTTCACGGTTTTGGCGGAAAAATCTGATTTTGCAGTTTTGGCGGGAAAACGTGATTTTGCGGTTTTGACGGGAAAACGTGATTTTGCGGTTTTTACGGAAAAACTTAATTTTGCGGTTTTGACGGGAAAACATGATTTCACAGTTTTGGCGGGAAAATGTGATTTAGCGGTTTTGACGGGAAAACATGATTTTGCGGTTTTGAGAGGAAAACATGATTTCATGTTTTTGACGGGAAAAAATGATTTCGCGGTTTGGGCGGTAAAACGCGATTTTGCGGTTTAGATGGGAAAACGTGATTTTGTGGTTTAGATGAAAAAATCTGATTTTTCGGTTTTGGCGGAAAAACGTGATTTTGCGATTTTGACGGGAAAAATATTCAAAGAACAAAACACATCTTTTTAATATATATATATAATATATTTATATTGGTTATAAGAATAAAAACGTTCTCGGCACAATGGTAATGCTATTGAGTTAAGTGTGCATAAAGTTGTGGGTTCAAATCTCCATTTTGCAATCTGGTTTTAAAAAAACAATCAAAACGACGTAGTTTTGATGACATATACACAGTCTTATATAGACTATAAAATCAATATACGGCTGAGGGTTATATTGCGGGTTAAATCGGACTTGGTAGGTTTAACCTGTATTTTCTGCAAGTGAAAGGTAGAATTGCAAAAAAAATTCGCTTGGAAGGTTTATTTGCAGAAAACCCAAACATTAACCGTAGTTGTTGTGAATCGTAAATAGGTAAAAAAATTAATGCGCATGATTAATTAGTTTCGAAATTTAAAGAGAGCATGGAGGGTAAAATCGTCATTCGAAATAATAGGCGCACAATTGGATTTGATTGAAGAATACAAAACGCAACGTTTTGAGTTGGTTTCTTTTTTTATTTCAATCAAATTTCAAATTTGTTTCTCCGCTCTCTTTCTCCCTCTCTCTTTCGATTTCGACAGGCTCTTGCTCTCTCGCCGTCTAGTCAACAGTACGGTGATCGGAAAAATGGATAAGATACCAACAGAGGCTGAGGCTCGCGATCCTGAGAAGCCATGGTCCCTAGCAGATTTCGAGATCGGGAGACCGCTAGGTAAAGGCAAATTTGGCAGAGTCTATCTCGCTCGAGAAGCCAAGGTACTCGTTTCCCTTCAATCTTATCGCTCCTTCAATCAAATAGATTAGGTTGGATTTTCATCTTGTATTGTTAGATTAGGGTTGAGATTTCTGTCAATCTGAGATTTACCGTCATGGAAACCTAACTTTTGAATCAACTGTGATAGAGTCATTTCGTGGTGGCGTTGAAAGTGATATTCAAGGAGCAGATTGAGAAGTATAAACTTCATCATCAGCTTAGGAGAGAGATGGAGATCCAAACGAGTCTAAGGCACCCCAATATCCTGCGTCTCTACGGTTGGTTCGACGACGATGAACGGATTTTCTTGATTCTCGAGTATGCTCATGGTGGTGAGCTCTATGGCCTGCTCAAAAAGAATGGTCATCTCACCGAGCAACAAGCCGCCACAGTGAGTCTCTCGCTCTCTCTCCCTTTTTCTCATTTTTGCCTGAATCATCTTTTTGTTGCAATGTTGATTGTTCATGCTTCTCAAACGCTGTGATTCGTCAAGATTATTTGTTTCACGACTCTGGAAATTTTATGGCTTGGTGATAAACTCGCTTCTTGTGGAGAAACTGATGGCTTTTTCTTAACGATTTACTGGATTTCAGTACATTTCAAGTCTCAGTCAGGCACTCGCCTATTGTCATGGAAAATGTGTGATTCACAGAGACATCAAACCTGAAAACTTGTTGCTCGATCATGAGGTTTGTTTGTATGGTTATAATTTTTGCATCGAAAACTCAGGATCTTCATCATTAGTATTGTCATATACATGCAGGGAAGATTGAAAATCGCCGACTTTGGGTGGTCAGTGCAGTCAAGTAACAAGAGGAAAACAATGTGTGGAACGTTAGATTACTTAGCACCTGAGATGGTAGAAAACAGAGATCACGATCACGCAGTTGATAACTGGACTTTAGGCATACTGTGTTATGAGTTTCTCTATGGTAACCCTCCATTCGAAGCCGAGAATCAAAGGGATACATTCAAGAGGTAAGAGAAGACTAAGACTATTATCTCTTGTGGAAATTACAGATGAAACTTAAACCTCAGCTCCTGATGACGTTTTTTATTTAATGGTATGCAGAATTCTTAAGATTGATCTGAGTTTTCCTCCTACACCAAATATTTCATATGAAGCCAAAAATCTTATCTGTCAGGTACACCTAAACGAGAACTCTCTTGCTGAACTAGTTATAGAGCATTAACATATGGTTGTTTATAATCTTATGCAGCTCCTTGTTAAGGATCCCTCGAAACGGCTCTCTATTCAGAAGATCATGCAACATCCTTGGATTGTCAAGAACGCGGATCCTAAAGGTGTGTGCCTCACTTTATGTTATTCTCCCAATCTCAGGAAAAGTAGCTTATATGAAAGCTAATGTTATGGGAAGAAAATCTTAGAAGTCAGAGAACGCACATCTTATATGTAATCTATTGTTATGGGAAGATAATCTTAGAACTTCAGGGAACGCGCATTTCGTGATGTATTATGTCTCATTTCAGCACAATATAATCTAACTAAAATTTGTGTCTTAATATTTTTCTGTTGTCGACCTTCTTCTAACTTCTAACACATTATTAAGAAGTATCCATAGATAGAAACTAAAAACATCAAAACATTAGAACCTCAACAACTTTACTATGCTTTTAAACACCTGAAGAACACAATGACAAGACCTCCTCATTGTCTTCTCCACCCCTTAAAGCTGTATCCGTAATGGTGGTGTCGGTACTGCAACTACTAGTGCTCTTCTCATCAGAAACTCGGGACAGTGGAATTCCCAGGACTGAAACAGACAGCTTCTGGTCATCTTCATCTTTGCAAGACACAGATCTAACAGCTGTTTTCACGGTTAACGGGATAAAACCGGCATTCTCATGTGAGTTAGTAGTATCCACTGGATGCTTCTTCTTGATACCTCTATGCATGTGCTTATCGCAGTACTTCTGACCAGACAGAGCATCTTTGCTGCATCTCCACTTCTTCCCATCTGTTCTTCGGCACCTTCCTGGTTCATTGTCTGTTTCAACTCTGTGTAAACGAAACCCACCACGATCTACAGCAGAGAAGAAACTCCATTAACATCATCGGTAAGCAAGCCATTTCTGAGAAAGCTTAGAATGCTGGTAAGCCGAGGTTAAAGGTATTACCTTGAAGAACAGTGTCTGGAGAAAAGTGGATACCAGAAAACAAGCCACCATTAACATTCATATTCTTCCATTCTCTGCCTCTTGCAATTATATCATTCTTCCTGTTGCTTGAGAATTTTGCAGCTTCTGAGGAAATATTACATGCCTCAGGAAAGAATTTTTGAACAGAAGGTAACCTCTCATCACCTGGTAATGAAACAATGGAATCTGGCCAATTCATGAAACAATGAAGAAAGAAACTTTATAGTTCTGTTATGAGTCTAATCATGATACCTTGAACAGAAACAACTCTAACACACGTACTTGAATCTCTTTGTTTGATGAAGTCATCATAACTCCTCCTAACGCCATGACTCACACTTTTGCTTGTGGATTCATTGATCACTATAGATGGACGAGTGGTGTTATCACAGACTCTGGTACTAGGCAATGAAGCAATGGTAACTGCCTGAGCATTGCTAGAAACCGACATTGTCCCATGAAAAACATTCTGACTCTCATTACTACTATCCAAAGCGTGAGTGTTGTCGTGTTTGGTTGAAGCAGGCGACAAAGCAACATCATAAGAAGAAGATTCCACAAGCTTTCTTGAACGTTTACGGCCTCTATGCATGTGCCGTTCACAGTACTTCTGAAACGGAAGGACCTTGTTGCTACACCGCCATTTCTTCCCATCTGTTCTCCTGCACCTTGTGGGTTCAGGTTCCACCTTAGCACTCAACACTGCAACTCAAACCCCAACAACCAAAAACATGTTTTTCAGGGAACTAATCAAGTTAAGCCCCATAATCGAATGCAGACAAGAATCAATCAACTGTTAAAAACAGAACATAAACTCTAATAGTAGATTCAGAGGTAATTAGAATTGTTTTGTATGTGAATCTTTCTAACCCTTGCAATAGCCCAAGAACCAAAAACATGTTTCGGAAATTAATAAAGGAAACCCAAAATCAAATTGAGTCAAGAATCAACTATTAAAAGCAGAACATATACTCTAATAGATTATGAGATAACTAAAGACTATTGTGTATATATGAGTCTTGTAATTCCTGGAACTCAAAACCTAAGAGCCTAAAAAACTGTTATAGGAGATTAATCAAACACAAACCCATCAAGCTTTTCCACAATGAAACCCCAAAATTACAATTTCAACAGAATTCGAGGTCCAACGCTTGTTATAGTGTATGTAAAATCTTTTAAATGGTTGTTTTTAAATCCCCTTGCGCATAAATTACGCAAATACTCATGAGACATTGAGAATTTCTTGACAAGCACACCGAATTTCAAGATACTTACGAGAAGAAGAGTGATGGTTTTGGTGGATAAGATAATTGGAGGAAGAAGAAGAGAGAGCAAGGCTGTTCCAAATAGGCACCACAAGATGATGAGGCACACGAAGACCAGCTTCTATGTATCTATAAACCAAAGCTTGCATCTGAAACTCTAGTAATTGCGCCGCCTTCATCCACGGCCACTTCTTCTTCCTCATCTCCTCCTCCTCCTTCTCCATTTTAGGGCTCTGCATCTTCAAGTAAGCTATGCTTTTTTATTGAAGTAAACTTTTTTGAGGTCCAAAAAAAAAGAGACAGCTTTTGAAACTAGCGACCCAAAGAAACAAAACCCACCTCCCAAAAAGAAAAGCTTTAACACAAATCAAAAACAACAGATACTAAAATCCCTTGTTCTGTTTCTCACTGTTTTAATAGAGAGGGAGAGAGAGTCAGAGAAAAACAGAGAGGAAAGACGAAGAGGTGAGTGTGAAAGAGATTTAAAGGCAGTTGTCAGGTTTCTGACAAATGCGTCAGCGATATTTCAGCCGTATTTGAATACTTTTCGGACAATAAAAAGTTGAGTTCCCTTCCCTCTTTTAAACAAAGCCAACACAGACTGATAACTCTCTGTCCAGCTGCTCCACTACATCTCCACCTTCTTTTCCTCCACGGGCCCATATTATGATGACAGGCCCATTACTAATCCTTCATTAAGTTGGGCTCAATTTATTTTTATTTTTTGCTTTAATCATTGCATCGTCCAAAATTTTGTTGGTTCTATTTGGCTTTAACTACAATAACATTCTGTTTTTCCTGATGCTTTTTTTTTCCATCTTGTTCACATTGGTAATTATAAAATAAAATATGAAATAAAAGTGGTATGTAAAGTGTAAAAGTTGAGTGGATGTTGAATTATTAGATGAATGAGAAAAAATGATATGGAATGTCAAAAAGTAAAATTAAATTGAGAAACCATAGTGGATAATCTTAGTAGTGTGATTAGATGATAGTACACATAATCACTAGTGATATTTAGTACACATAATCACTAGTGATGTTTTATATTGTCCACAGTCCACAGGTGTAAAGTAATGCTTTAACAGCTCAAACAAAACTTATAATGGGAAGCAGTGTGATTCAATATTTGTCCTCTCACCGACTTGTGGATATTTCTAAAATATGTAGAAGGGTGTACATTTTTCCTACATATTTTTCTATTCTACAATATAAAAATCTACAATATAGGTTTGAATCATAAATGCCTAAAATACACATTCTAATGGTGAAGCCAGCAATCCACAGAACTGTTTTTTTTTTTGCATTTACAACATTCAGATATATCTTTTAACAAAAAAAAATAAAAATAACAACAATGAGAACACGAGAAACGTAAATAAGCAACACTATTAAAACTCAACACAAACGTGAAACGACCAAATACAGAATTAGTTTAGAAAAACAAAAATGAGAATCTAATTATTTTTCTTTCACTACAAAAACAAAGAAAAATAGAAAAAAGTTATTTAAATAAAGTGTTGTATTTTTGCCAAAAATTACGAGGTGTGGAAAAAGAAGCCCAAAGCCCATTTTGGTAATTTAAGCTAAAAAACAATTAAATAGAATGGCCTCTTTCTTCTTCCAGCTATGTCCGAAAAAGCACATGGCCCCAATCCAACCCAGCTTACTTCTAAACAACACACATTCAAAGATAAAGGAAAATTAACTCTAGTCATTTTTTTAACCTAACCATGGTTAATATGTAACCCTCGGTTCACACTCATTATTCTTCTCTTTTAACTTCATCCGTCTCTCTGTCTTCTCACTTCCTCTGCTCCACACTTGCACTGAAACTTAACCGTCTCGTCATGGCGACTCCACAGACTTTCTCATTCATCGCCTTCGTTTTATCTCTCCTCGCCGTCTCTTACACCGTACGCGGCCACAACATCACTCAAATCCTCGCTGAGTCCCCGGAATACTCCTCCTTCAACAGCTACCTTTCTCAGACGAAGCTTGCCGACGAAATCAACAGCCGCACGACGATAACCCTCCTCGTCCTCAACAATGGCGCAATGTCTTCTCTCGCCGGAAAACATCCTCTCTCCGTCATTAAAAACGCTCTAAGTCTCCTCGTCCTCCTCGATTACTACGATCCCCAGAAACTCCACAAGATCTCAAAAGGCACAACTCTCTCCACCACGCTCTATCAAACCACCGGAAACGCCCCCGGAAACCTAGGATTCGTCAATATCACCGATCTCAAAGGAGGCAAGGTCGGTTTTGGCTCCGCCGCTTCGGGTTCCAAGCTCGATTCCTCTTACACAAAATCCGTTAAGCAAATCCCTTACAACATCTCGGTTCTCGAGATCAATGCTCCGATCATAGCTCCGGGAGTCTTAACTGCTCCTTCCGCCTTCGTGTCTAACATCACCGGATTGCTCGAGAAAGCCGGTTGCAAAACCTTTGCTAATTTGCTTGCCTCGAGTGGAGTGCTCAAGACTTACGAATCCGCCATAGAAAAAGGGTTGACGGTTTTTGCACCGTCCGATGAAGCTTTTAAAGCCGAAGGTGTCCCAGATCTGACGAAGCTCACACAAGCGGAGGTGGTCTCGCTTCTAGAGTATCACGCCCTCGCTGAGTACAAGCCTAAAGGCTCATTGAAGACTAACAAAAACAAAATCTCAACATTAGCCACCAACGGAGCCGGAAAATTCGATTTAACAACCTCAACTTCCGGCGACGAAGTTATTCTCCACACAGGCGTTGCTCCCTCGAGACTCGCCGACACGGTGCTCGACGCGACTCCGGTCGTGATATTCACGGTGGACAATGTCCTCCTCCCCACTGAGCTATTCGGAAAAGCTCCTTCTCCGGCACCATCACCGGCGCCAGTCACCGCGCCGACACCATCTCCGGCGGAAGGACCTTCACCCACAGCGGCTTCACCGCCGGCTCCCCCGACGGACGAGTCATCTGAAAGTGCTCCTTCAGACTCGCCGACAGGTTCTGCGAACAGCAAGTCGGCAAACGCGGCGGTTGCCGTGAGCTCACCGTCGTTGTTCACCGCAATGGTCACGCTTGCCGCCATAGCCGTTTCGGTGTCTCTCTGCTTTTGAAATTGAAACCTTTCGAATCCTCGTAATTACGCAGGCTGCCACTCCCTTTGTTCATTTTTATTTATTTTCCTCTACTTTTGTGGTTCTGTTTGTTGAGTTGAAAGCAGGGTTTAGAGAATGAGGTTTATATCTTTTATTTAATCACATTTTCATTATTGCTTTCAGTGTTAATCTGATTGTATCCCGTTGAGATCTTGGCCCTCTTTATATTATAACAATTTTTGAACCCAAAACACACATCAAACTAAAAGTCACCTATACATTTTTAAAAATTCAAAAGAGCCATTAATATTGGAATTGCTTTATGATTATAACAGCCAAATATATATATATATATATAGTTTTCTACTTATTTAACTTTTAAAAGTGATTGTTAATATTTTTTTTTCCTTTTAACATCTTATACAATGTGCCACCAATTTAAACTTTAAAATTGTAGAGAGAAATGTAGTTGTAAGTGTTGGATTTATAGATGCTTTAGAGTTTTTTAATATTAGTTAGCTAACTTTGATGTTAAAAAAATAAATATATATTAGTTAGCTTTTTTCCATTAATCCCATGGGTCCAATTTCTTATTTTAGAACTCAGGCTTTTTTGTTTTTAAACTTCATTTAGAAAGCAAATGATACCTTCCTTATTCCCTTGGCCGACGAAACGCCAAGTTTTACCCTCGAAGCAACGAACAAAGCAAAATTTCCACTTTTAGACTTACTTTATATTCAATGAATGAAGCGTTAAAAAAAAAGAAGACTTGCTTGATTTAATTTTTATATTTGCTAATTTTTGTTGTCCTAACTCATAAATGGATGAGAATATTCCAGATTTGAGGGTTATGTTAAACGGTGCCGTTTCACACGTAAAAATGAATGGGTCTACATTTTCTAGAGTTGGGAGAGGTGGCCCATTAATATTTATTAAGAGAGCGAAAAGCCCGATTTCCTACATCTCTTTGGCACCGACACTTCTTCAGTTCTTTGGACAACGAGACGCTTCTTTATTCTGAGATCACAAACCCTATCGTTCATTACTTTATAAAACGACGCTCATAGTTCGGTTTCATTAAACAAACGGCAGAGCGTTCAAACATATGACGTGGCGGTGAGTGTTGTCTTCACACGCGCACCGCTTCTTTGATCAGTCTTCCTCGAGAAGCTTACAATAATAGTAGAGAGACTCGTGAGTCGTGTGACAACACAAAACCGCTTCACTCACTGAATATCCCCCGCCATTTTTCTCGCCTTTTAGAATCGGAGCGTTAATGGCGTCTACGGCGGCTGAACAGGATGGGAGAAAAATTGCATCGGAAACATCGAAGACGAGTCCTGACATCAAAGCGGCTGCTGCGTCGCGGATCAATAACCAAAATGACGCTTCTCCCTCTCCGTCGATGAACTCTAAGCATTTCATCGTCTCCGTCGCTGCTAACATCGCCTCTCAGCCGTTGCAGAACTACGATTCGAACGTTTGGGGAGTCCTCACCGCAATTTCAAACAATGCTCGCAAACGCCGGCAGGTTCGTCCTGCCTCTTTCCTTCTTTTAACCCTAGTTTCTCAGTGTTTTGGTATTTTGGAGCCCTAGGAGTCTGTAGTGTGATTCTCTTCCAAAGTTTAATTCGATTCCTGTTCAATGAATTTTAGGGCATAAATATACTTTTGACTTCTGATGAGCATTGTCTCGGACGGCTGCCGTGTCACGCCAGTTATCAGATAGAGTCAACTGCAATAAGT
The DNA here is from genome assembly GCA_030161315.1 of Eutrema japonicum. Classification (NCBI taxonomy): domain Eukaryota; kingdom Viridiplantae; phylum Streptophyta; class Magnoliopsida; order Brassicales; family Brassicaceae; genus Eutrema; species Eutrema japonicum. The sequence goes on along the minus strand of BSQW01000003.1, from coordinate 53,158,466 downwards.
GGGAATCATTGTAAGATATATCGTAAGCAGATAACAGGCGGTGATGGGGCTAGTGATGTATCTGTCTTTGTGGAAGACACTAGGTTAGTGAACCTCTCTCCTGTTTTAGTTATGCGATTTATCGTTTTCGCACTTGTTAAATTCATGCTTTGTTTGTGTCTCTCTCTCTCTCTTTGATTCAGCACAAATGGAACGTTTCTCAATTGGGAGAGGTTGAAAAAGAAAGGCCCTGAAGTCCGGGTTCAGCACGGTGACATCATATCGTTGGCTGTTCCTCCAGAGCATGGTAACATATGTTTTCTACCTCTGCATTGTGAAGTCATATCTCAACTATTTTGGCAGATCAATTGATTTGTTAACACTTGACCGCTGCAAATTTTTTCCCAGATAAGTCCTTTGCATTTGTATACCGCGAAGTACTTGGAAATAATCCTGAACTTCCCTGCATGAACAGAAAAAGAAAAGCAGGTATCACATTCTACGTTTCTCATTTTTTCTTTCTGTCCTAACTTGCCATGAATTTATGACTAAGGAATGGTAGGTCTTAGGGCGCTCTTTTCACCATTATATAGCAGTGTTTTCTCATTTCTGAATCTGATATGTTCTTTTTCTATTGTGAAGAGGATATAACTTGTGAAATTAAGAGGCCGAAGGGCATAGGAATTGGTGGTCCTGATGGTCCAATATCTTTGGATGATTTTAAGAGCCTACAGCGATCAAACACAGTATGTTCATCCTCAATCTTGGTGTCCTTTATCTCAGATGTAGTTGACTGTGTTGACCTAGATGTCATTCTAAATCAACTTTTGTGTCAACAAATCAATGTTGTATGCAGGACCTGAGGAAGCAATTAGAAGCACAGGTGCTTACCGTTGACACACTGCGTAATGAGTCTCGCGCTATTGTGGAGCACCATGAAAGTGTATGTTGAGTTTGTCTTTGAATCTTTGTTGTGGTGGGTGGTGGTGTTGTTATGTTAAATGCTGTTGTAGAAGATAAAAACAATGGTAATTATCTTTGAGTGATTGGTGGATTATTTAAGTAGCTTTACTGATATATCTTTGCATTTTGCAGGAAATAAAACTGATTAAAGAATCCATTGCAAACTCATTTCAGAATGAACTGATTGAGATGCGTGATCTAATAGATACTAAGCAGAAGGAACTGGCACAGGTCAACAAAGTATCAGCTGAACAGAAGCATTCCTTAGATGACCTTGGCGAGAGACTAAGCACTTCTTTGCAATCTCTCAGTGAAGCAAATGAAATAATTAAAAGGTAAATGGATTGTTTTTCCCATTGTCGTTCTTAGGATCATATTTTATGCAATTATTGTGACAGCTTGTTAGAAACTCCGTCTAAGCCAATTTTCCTCATTAATCAGTTCCATCCTTGCAACTCAAAAGTTATAGCTAGACATAACAGGGATTGAAAGCTATGACTCGATCCTTTGAAATGTGATAGAGAAGACACTTTGGGCGGTTTCACTTTGGTCTTTTTGGGCAACAACATAACTTATAAATTTGTATACACGACTTCTTTCGGAAGTTATTTGGTCTGTGTATAAAGTATAAACTGCTTCTCATGTTCAGATGGTTTTCTTTATATAAGCCTTTCTGGAATATCTGATGTGGCAACGTGTTCATAAGCCTGAGCACTTCAAATATGTGACCCTAAGAAAATTTTACTTATTGTTTTCAGTCAAAAGACATCTATAGATGAACTAAAAACAGGGTTGGATGAAGAGAGAAATCAAAGAAGAGAGGAAAGAGAAACTGCCGTTGGTGAACTAAAAGCTGCGATACATAGATGCCAAATTGAGGCTCAGGAAGAACTGAAAAGATTTTCTGATGCTGCTATGAGATACGAGAGGGAACAAGAAGAAGTAATCAACAAAATGAAGGTATGAAAAGAGTTAGTTGTGTATGAATTAACTCTTCTCCATTATTATGGCCTTTAAAATGAAACACTTTCCTTGATAAATATTTCAGGAGTCAGAGAAAGAAAGGTCCAAGCAAGTGGAAACTTTGATGTCAAAATTGGTATGTTCTTGTGATTTATTCTATAGAGATAATTAGCTTCTTGATCCCAAAAACCTTGAACTTTTTTTTTTTTTGCTGTCATTTGAGAAGTTTGTTGGTGTTTTATAGGAAGATACGAGGCAAAAGCTGGTCTACTCTGACAATAGAAACCGTCAGCTCGAAGCACAAGTTTCCGAGGAGCAGCTTGCTTCTGCTAATGCACAAAAAGTACCTGACCTGAATGCAATTTCCCTCTTATTTTTCATGGTTCTTTTCTCTCTTTTCTTTATGTACTAACGGGTGCATTTGTTTCAAAAACTTCTATTTGGAGCAGAAAGTGGAAGAACTTGACCTCGAAATAAAAATACTGCAAAAGGATTTGGAGAGCGAAAAGGTAAGATGGAAATAGTTTTGTGTGCCACTATACTTTATTCACAGTTATACAATAATGACAAGCTTCTGTTTCCTACATCTGATTCCTGCTACAGAAATATGATACTTGCTTTGGGAGAGATTGTGTATATGTAGGTAAGAAATCAGGTTGTCTCTATTATAAGTTATATGTTTAAGCTGAGACTTTCTTTGTTATGTTAGCAGGCAGTCCGAGAAGAAGCATGGGCGAAAGTGTCTGCCTTAGAACTAGAGATAAGTGCTGCTGTTCGAGATCTTGACGTTGAAAGACAGAGACACCGTGGTGCAAGAGAAAGAATCATGCTCCGGTAAGACATTTACACGCATGGTGGTACTTACTTTAGGCTGTTATTTCTTATGTATATGATTGGTTGGCTAACCTACTTTGGTAGATCTACAAAAGTCTTTGGTGAAAATTTTAAGACAGGCATGCTTTTCTTTATTCTCGTGTAAGTTTGTGTTTAGTGCTTCTGTACAGTTCTTTTGCTGTCTAGATTTACTGGTTGGAAGATAGTTTCTCGTTGACTGTGTTACTTTAAACTATTAACATGCATTGTCACGCAAGTGTGATTGGTCTAACGTATTGACACACGGAATCTTCATGCAGTGAAACTCAGTTGCGGGCATTTTATTCTACGACTGAGGAGATCTCGTCTCTGTTTGCAAAGCAGCAGGAACAGCTCAAGACCATGCAGAGAACTCTGGAAGATGCGGAAAATTGTGACAATACTTCATTAGACATTGATCTTAATCCAGTAAACAGAAATCCCAACAGAGGTAATACTCAGGAAGATGAAAGAGCAACTTGCCATACGAATTGTGCTGCCAAGGCAAGCTCCTCCACTTCAGGGCAAAGGTCTAATCGGAATGAAGGTTTTGATACGTCCTGTGAAGATGCAGATGCAGATGCTACTCAGAAGCATGATTGTGAAATCATGAGTCAGGAAGGCCAAAACACCCAAGAAGCAGAATATACAAGCTCTGACAAAGTCGCAAAGGGTGGATTTGGCTCAGATATAGAAGGTATTGGTAGAGCACCAACTTTTGGAACAGACCCTGTAGGAACAGAGCAAGTTAATGAAACCCAAAGTCCAGGAAATGATTGTGAGAGAAATGATCATCTGAGGAAGTCAATCTTATTGGCTGGTGATACAATGCAAATAGATTGTGAAACTCAGGCACATGAAAGTGTTCAGAATGATGGAGCTGTTCTTTTGTTAAGGAACCCCTTGAACGATCGAAGGGATACCCAAGACACAGAGGGAGTAGGCACTATAAGAACGTCAGATCTTCTAGCTTCTGAAGTTGCTGGGAGTTGGGCTTATAGCACAGCTCCTTCTGTCCATGGAGAAAACGAAACCGAAAGAGATAGAGAGGATGAAGAGAGTCAGACTCAAAGAATTAAGGAAGTGGCCATAGTACATGACTCTGGCGCTCAAGTAGGCGAAAGTCAAACTAAACCGACAGTTCCTGAGGTCCTGGTCACTAGAAGGAAAGATGATGCTGAGAATGGAGTTGTTAGCGAGACAATGAGGACCATTGATCAGGGAAAAATAAAACATGGTAATGGTTCCAACTCTGAGACAGAGAGTTGTTCGGATACAGATGATGACCGTGGGAAGGAAAAACTCAGTCCTGTGTCAGACTCCGACACAGAGGGTTCTGATATGAATGATGACAACAGATCACACTCTTCAGAACCCGATAGTGAAGGAAGCCATGAAGCTGATGGGGATCAAAAACAGGTGGACACAATGGACGAAGACGATAAAGCTACTTAGCAAGAACTTGCTATCGGTAACATATTGATGAACTTACACTCTTTCAAAATCCATCTTTGTTTTGTTATTCGAGCACGTGGGGCTCATTTTTCGTTTACTTTATACATTAGAAGTAAGGTGTGTAGATAGTGCAGGGAAAATGGTACGGTTGTAACATGGGGAGTTGTGATTTACGTGGAATGCGAACGTAAACGATTTGATCAACAAAAAAAAATTGAAAGTTTTAGATGTCTACTTCAAGGACAAAGTATCTCCATAATGTGATGCAATGATAGCAACGATAGAATCGTAGGGGAAAGTAGAGGGCAAAGCTAGAGATGGGGCTGGAAATAGACAGCGGAAAGAGTAAGTCAGAGGAATCATCATTCATCAATGGATAATCTGAAATTAAAAGGAGAGGTTTTTTGATGGTAAGAAGAGGAGGAGAATCTGCTTTTACAACAATTTCATCATTATGAAAGCAGTAACAACTCCAGAACTTACCCTCCTAACTCTGGTAAATTTCTTGTCAATTTATGATCTCTTGTTTATTTAGCTTTGGTGGTAAATTTCTCTTAGGTTTGATTGAGAAGATGCATATATATATTTTTTTTTGTATATGGGATACTCAAAAGTCAAAAGGATGGCTATAAATAATAGTAGAGATAATAATAGAGTATAACAAAATTATAACAAGTTTTGAACACTTTTTAGAGAAGGCGTGGATGGGGTTTCATTTCGGTGTTGACTATCTCTTCCAATTCCATTGATTCCTCTTGTTACTTAGTTTGTCTTTGCATTTTGGTTTCAGCTGAAATATCAATACAAGAAATGAGTAGATTTTATATAGTGGTCCTAGTCCTTGGCCTCATCAATTTATTCTAAAATTCTTTTCTTTCTTTTTCTCCATATATATCATCAATACATGTAATGAGTAGATTTTTATTTTATTTTTTGGGGGTCTATGAGTAGCTTGATATTTTTATTAAATAGTCATGAACTTTAGCTAATATGTAATAAGTAAGATGTTTCACGTTTTGTTCTACTTGGTGTTTCCTTGTTTTTTTTTTACTGGGTTTTAGAGAAATTTATGACGGTAAGATTGATAGTCTCTTTGGAGAATAAGGAGTATTGATTGGGCTATAGGATGAAGAAAGAGGATTGGGCATATATGCATGTGGAAATTGGGTTTGAGCATTGAAGAGAAAATAGCCCACAAAATTCATTATTAAAATGATGATGAATCTATCGTCGTCGAGTGGGGAATATGGGGTTATTATGGCAAATGGGTATGATGATTGATGATTGTGGGAAGAAGCCAAATCGGTGGTTTCGTTTTCCAAATTAAATGTGCTTTGGCTTTTGCTTCTCTTCCTACTCGAGTACTCCATGACTTTTTCCACTACTACTACTAGTCTACTACACACACACACATATATATATGTATGTATAATTGTTGCTAAAAGTCACTGCACCCGATTCGGTTGTATCCATTTCACATGGTACCTTCGAAGTTTCAGAACCATCCCTTAAACCCAAGCTCGCTACCTCACGTGACCCATCACGAGCCATGATTTCCTCTTTGTTACCTTTTTTCGTTATGTCACAAAATCAGATAATTTTAATTTTAGATATTAAATACAAAGTCATTTGGTTTGGATTTTAATTACAAAAAAAAACTACTCTTCTGATTAACGGGTTGGAGGATGAGACATACTAGAGAGTTGACTTAATATTCGAAATGTGCAATACAACGAACAATAATGAATAGATATCATCAATATGGAGACTAGAGGAGTTAAGGAAGATATGCAATATTGCTTAACACATATTGTAAACAAATTTTATGTTTTATCGTAGAAATTTAATCTGCAGCCGATAAAGAAAAGAAAATTATTCCACACCTAACATCTATAAAACTATTGGACTGGGAACGACGACGACAACACACACAGGTGTATGCAACTAGTTTAAATCAACTTTAAAACTTAAGTTTTGTTGTGTTTATTTAACGGAATGATTTACCATCATTATATATGACTTCAACGAGTTGAAAATTCTGGATTTACATTCTCTACTTTGGAGGCTCGTGTACGTAATCTTTTTCTTTCGTGATAAAGGGGCATAATGGGGATTAGGTTTCATAGAAGTCCATATTAAAACAGAAAACACAAAGAAAAAAAGGCAAAGACTTGATGATTAAACAAGTTAAGTAAGAGAAACACTTGTACTTGTGAGGAACATCGAGGTTTTGACGTACTCTTAACCTTTTTTGACTTCTTTGGCTCCCAAATAATCATGATTTGACCTTTTGCCAGTCAAAAAAATCTGCCAAATCGCGCTTCATAGACAATTGTTTAATAGCAAAATTTAAGGTTAATCACTTAATCTCATAAAAAGTAAAAAAGGGACAGTAACATAAACGGTATGAAACCACGTTAACCATTTTATTGTTATTGTTATTGTACTTGTGTATGAACTCATTTGGTAGAGCAATAGACGAGCCTGATTTCTTCCGAATGTGAGTTGCAACTAAAGATTAATTAATTGTAATCGTTGGGTTAAAGATCCATAAGTTTCCTTTACATCTAAAAACACTTGTAGCAGTAATTTCCTCAGTAGGAAATCGAAATGTAATTATATATAATTATAAAGTGTAGTTTGTTGATGTATCAATATATAGCCAAATGTTACACAGATTTGACTAACTGTCACCTAGATTTAATAAGCTTCGTGACACCATCACCATGTAACTAAGTTGACAAACAAACAAAATTATTAAAAATTGAATAGTTTGTTTTGTCGTGTGCACCTCTTAACGGTGACTTGAGCTTTTTAGGGAAACTTCCTAAATCCTTCTAAATAGTACGTTTAACTAATCAATCAGTAAAAAAAAAAAAGAAGAAGAGATATTATAGAGAGAGATAATATAACACTGTTTTTGTTATACTTGTTCTTCTTCTTTTTTGATAGATACTTGGTTCTTCTTTCTTCTTCAAAAATTCAACTTCATCTTCTCCCTCATAACATTTTTCCCTGTCCCTTTGTAATCATGATTCTTCTTTTGCCATCATTACCTTCTAAAGGAGCCTCTCTCTCCTCTCTCTAAAGAAAACGCAAACACAAATTTACAACAAACTTTCATCTATATAACGCCTCTATATCTCTCCCATTAATCAAACACGTCTCACTTCTTTTTTCTCTCTCTCTCTCCCTTAACCTCTTTCTCTCTTCAACCTCCAAAGATGTGTTTGAGTTCTTCAGAACCATCTTCAGACACACCCACGAGATTAGTTTTGTACCTCAAAACACAAAGCCACCTTCGTATCCCTCGTCTCTCCAGGTTCAGTTTCCATAATCATACACCTCTCTGAAAGCATAATCGAATATATCTAATTACGTTCTGAGTCACTATAACGAGTTAAAACTCTATTTCAGGAGGAGAAGGATGTGGCGGGAAGAAAAGGAGATGGAGATGAAGAATATAAGGCTTTACATGGAGAATCAAAACATCATACGAGAAAACGAGAAACTCAGGAAGAAAGCTCTTCTTCTTCACCAAGAAAACAAAGCTCTCTTCTCTCTGCTTCAGACCAAAAATATATCCTCTGTTCTATAAACAAAGACCTTACTATCACCAATCACCAAGATCATATTCTTCTTCTTCTTCTTCTTCTCTAGTGACGTAATAGTAAGATCCGAGGGATATAGCTAGAAAACACCAAAGTCTTAAGTGGGTCACAATCAAGGGTATACATCTAATTTTTTAGTTTCATCTCTCATGTAATCTCTGTATTCGTGCTCTTTTGTTAATGGGTTAATATACTTTTCAATTAAAGTTTTTATTTTCTTCTAATTTGCTACATGTCAATTTTAACTGAGAACGTACGGCCCAAGTAATTTGTACGAATGGATAGAGGATTTTCCATGCGTGCATAGATCGATTGTACAAAAATTGTGAAAACTAGTTTTTTAACGGATTTCGGAGAGTAGTGTGTTTGGTTTTCAACTTTCGACCCAAAAGATCTAAACCCGTTTTGACAAGAAAAAAAAAGGAGAAATTTAGATAGCTGGCACGAACATCTCACGTGACGTGGGTACCTCAACGACGTAGAATATTAAATTTTTGGTATCCAACAAAATTAATGATTTTCACATGGCGATGCCGTTACTGTTAAAACAGATCATAAAAAATCAAAGACCATCAGAATTTATGGATTCCACCACGAGTTTCTTTCATCCAAATCACTTCTTCATTAAAACCAACCAACGGAACCAAAATTCGACAAAGTATATGCTAATATCGACCGATAAGGATAAAATCATCGTCATCAAGAGCCTGAACATCCTTCTCGCCCACAAAATGCTCACGTCCAATCTCTTTCACCATCTTCACAAACTCAAGCCTCTTAGAAAGAGGCAATGGAACATACGGTAACCTAAAAACCGGCCTCGATACCCCAAGCTGAGCCAAAGCAGTGTTAACTCCAATCGGGTTTGGCTCGTGGAATAGCCAATCCATCAAAGGTACAAGCTTTGAGTTCAGCGACGAGTTCCTGCCTTCAAACATCAATTTCCTCATCAAACCCGGCACTAAATTACTAGTAACCGATATAACTCCGGTTGCTCCATAATCCCATCTCGAATCATGACACTCATCATCATTCCCACTCCACACAACAACCCCATTCTCAGTGTACTCTTCAACCCGCTTGTTACCAACACATTCTTTCACACCGGCTAAATTAGGACTCTGAGAGAGTTTAAAGATGGCCCGAGGCGGTATATCCTGCCCCGTCCGGCCTGGCACATTGTATATAATCGTCGGTCCCATATGAAGAACGGATTGGAAATGAGCGATTAGACCCTCAATCGAAGTTTTGCCATAGTAAGGGTTTATGTGAAGAGCGGCGTGCATTCCAACAGCGAATCCTTGTTCAGTGGCGTGGATTGCTTCTCTTGTTGAATTGCTTCCGGTGTTTCCAATGACTTTGATGCTTCCGCCAAAACAGTTAACAGTATGGCCTATGAGCATAATGTGTTCATCCCAGCTCATCAATTGTCCTTCACCAGTTGTACCACCAACAATGACACCTTCTGCGCCGTTTTGTATCTGAATGTTCACTAAGTAATCGTAGGCTTCAAGATCGAATCTTCCATCAGGTAGATACGGTGTTTTGATAGCTGTGATCACCCGTAGAGCTTTTATGTCGTCTGTGTTTGTCCTGGCAAGCACAAAAAACGAAAGAGTATATGTACGAGATTTTTACATCCATCGACATAAAACTTAAGTCAGTCTAAACTTCAGACCTGTTTTTAACCTCCAAGCTGCGCATTGGGAGATGGAAATTCGGTACAACAGCTGCTTTTGGAGACACCAATTTCGAGCTCCTCCTGTGTTATAAACTAGCTTGACTCAATGGGCAGATCAACAAGTCTTAAGGTCATAATGTCCAATCATTCACCAAGAGACCACACAAGGACAGGAAACACGGATTTAATATCACCAAATTCGTCTGAGGATGTAATAGATCATTCAATTGAAAATTTGCAATTAGACAATGAACATTCAAGTCAATACCAGAAACCATCATGCCTAGCTTGGATTAAGCAAAAATACAAAAGCTAAAGAAAAATGTTACATATCAGCAAATGTATTAAATCTACATACAAGAGGAGAAGAGAAGGAACCTCTTGTAGCCCTCGAATCGCCTTGGACAGGGGAACGGTAGAGCAGAGTCCATAGAACACAAGCCATAACCTTTCAAAGCAGCCATCTTTGAAAACACACAGTAACAATAGAAAATTTACCAAAACCTCAAACTATAAACAGAACCCAATTCTTAAACCAACGACCCTAGTTCGCGATGATGATGGCAATAGTGTGAGTACTTCCGATAATAATCGAAGCGATAGAGCTCTGGTAATGGTGGCTTCTGAGCATAATGACGAAAGATTCCGATAAGAGAAATAGGATTTGTAAGGAGGAGGGAGCGGCGAGAGATGGACGGAGGAAGAAGAGCAAAGACCAAAGAAGGTATAAAAAATACAAAGCCGTCTTAGGGTTTTTGTCTCTCCTGATATATTGCCACGTGGATATTACACGACCAAAGATTATGGTCAAAACTCAAAATTTTGTTTTTTTTTTAGTAAGGTTTTTAGTTTTATAGCGGCCTTCCTTCTCGAATACTTTTTTTTAGCTCAAATTGGATTTTTAATATATTTTCATATTAGAGTAAGAATCGAGCATATCTGGCGGAAATTGCTCATTTAATTCCTGAACTATTTCCGTTGGCTTAATTTATTCCTCAACTATGGCTTGCTCAAAATAATTCATCAAGTTGTAGTTGACTGCGCAAAATCGGGATTAACAAAGTCAAACGCTAATTACTAAATGGATATAAGTTCACTAAATCCGTTGTAACTCCTTCAATACAACCCCGAATGAGTTGAAATCACTTCCATTGGAAATCTAACTCAAGTGCCTATAACTTTTATGAAGAGAGCCATATCTAAATTTAAATAGAAGACTTCCATCCGAGTCGATCTTCTAAACACATATTCTTGATACAAGATTGACTCGGATGGAAGCCTTCCCTTTGGATTTAACTTTGAAGCTCTTCATCAAATGTATAGGAAATTGAGTGAGATTTCTAATAGAAATAGTTTCAACTCATTCAGAGTTGTATTGAAGGAGTTACAACTACTAAATGGATATATGTCAACTAAATCAGCTCTAACTCCTTCAATACAACCCCTAATGAGTTGAAACTACTCCCATTGGAAAGCTCACTCAATTTTATATAACGTTGATGAAGAGCTCCAAAGCTAAATCTAAAGGGAATGCTTCTATCCGAGTTAATCTTGCATCAAGAATATGTGTCTATAAGATCGACTCGGATGGAAGTCTTTCCTTTGAATTTAGATATAGAGCTCTTCATGAAAGTTATAGGCAATTGAGTTAGATTTCTAATGGAATTAGTTTCAACCCATTTGAGGTTGAATTGAAAGAGTTACAGCCGATTTAATGTACTTATATCCATTTAGTAATTAGCGTTTGACTTTGTTAATCCCAATTTTGCGCAGTCAACTACAACTTAAGGAATTATTTTGAACAAACGATAGTTGAGGAATAAATTAAACCAGAAGAAATAGTTAATGAATTAAATGAGCAATTTCTCGCATATCTGGTCATAATATAGTTTTTTTTTTTGGACTAATTATAATTTGGTCAATGCGTGTCTAGTAATGCACTTTAAGATTCTGGAATCAAAATTCTCAAAACTAAACTCCCCTTATAAGCCCATTATAGGGCCAATAGTATTATGACCAACTTGAAGTCCGAAGCCCGAACCATAGTTTACGAGTTCAATCAGGTTTGGGTTGCTTCTGTTTTTTGGGGCATATACTCTGTTTTTCGTCTTCAATAAAAAAAAGATTGCTAGGTTTTGTAAAACTATTACGGATTGCTTTGGTTCATAATCGATCTTGTGTTCTAGATATAAAAGATAAACCTTTAAAACCAAACTATAGCTAAGATATATATATATATATATATATATATATATATATATATATATATATATTTATATACCACTATCTATATGTGGTTCAATTCGCATCACTATCCATATTAAGCACTACTAACTTCGACCAGATTTGTAGATGACAATAGTTGGTATACAATTAAGAATCCGAACTTCATATTGATGCACATAAAGACCTTATATATAAATTTTAGTTATTATATGTATTACTAATCACATGTCGAATTGTTGATAGACCCACTGCAATTATAATGGATTTATTTTTTGTTCTATATAGTGTATAATTGAATTGGAAAGTCAAAGAATCTATACGATGTCCAATGACCAATCACTCAGAATCCGACAAAAGATTGTAATTTAAATTTTCAGATCAAACCATAGTATGCTGCAATACGAGAGAAATAAACATAGGGTTTGTTTGTTGAGATTATAAAAAATAGGTGGTGGTATTTTCATAAATAAAACGTGTAATTTATTTAAAATATTATGTTATTTTATCTGAGGATACGATATTTTATATAATATCGTATTTAAGAAAATACATCACTTATTTACGAAAAAAATATATCGCCCAATTTTTTTTTTTTTTGAGAATTATCCTAAAATAGCACACAATTTATTTTTTGTTTCAAAACTATTCCAAATTTAGCACACCAAATTTAAAATTCCAAAAATAGCATAAATAATTATGTGAAAATACATGTTTACACAATATAAATTCAAAATAAAATTAAAACATTATGTTTGGGTTCAATATTTTCTATTTAGGTTTTATTTTTTCATTAAAAAAATGATTTTTGATACTTTTAATATTAATTTTGTGTTATTATTGTAATTTTAACTAGTTGTGCTAAATTTGGAACAAAAATTTAAATATGTGCTGGACAATTGCTTTTTTTTTTTGCAAATTTTGGCTAAAACGAGACTAACTCATAAAAACCTAAGAAAACATTCTACAATATCAAAATCCTAAACGGCAATCAACAGTCTAACAAATATTTGTGAAGACTATTCATTTTTCAAAAATATTTATCGACTATTTGGATCATCCTTGTGATTGATAATAATCTTTAGGACAACAAAAATGACGGATCGATCATAGGTTATAGAAAAAGGTGGGTGAACTGTGGTGTAAATGAAAAAAAGAGAGAGAAAGAAAGAATGATGGGGAAAGTGGGGGAGAGAGGAGGCTTTGGAAGTAAGGAACTCTCTTTTCTTCTCACTACAAATTCACTCATCGCCTCGTAAAGGAACTTTTCTTCTTCTCACAGACACGCACGTGCGTCGGTGCTTCACCCAATGCTCTTCTTCTCTTCCCCCACACCACCCTTAACTGCTTTCTCTTCTCTCTCTCTCTCTCACTTACAAATTTAAATTAAACCCTACCCACACAATCATTTTCTTCCTTAAAATGTATGTGATCTTTAGGCAATGAAATGGTCTAGTGAGTTAGCCAATGTAATCATCATTTTCTTGTTCCAAGTTTTATATCACAGTCGTACATTTTAAAACAATTTGAATTTCTATATTTGAATACTACTTTTTCGTATCTATATTTATATTTAGAGAGAGAGAGAGAGATGCATACACAATGATTTTCGTGTAAATGTGCAAATACAAGTATCTGCCAAATGCAATCACCTTGTTCCCAAGTCTTGTTCTTGTCATTATGCCTCTTGCCTCACCATTTTCTTACCAACCTCGGAACAATCATCTTCTATCTCCTTTTTTCTTATTTATCTTCTAACTTAAAATTATAATTATTTATTTATATCCGTTAATATTAGATAGAGGAATAACCGTTGTTAAATGTTTAAACAGGAAAACAATATACGAACAATGTGAGTTTCTCAGAAAATGGGTTTAGAGTTTGATAAATTAGTAACGGACTATATTGGGATTAGGTAGAGGCCATGGGCCTTAATATCTAGGGAGTGTGTGAAGATTGTCTCACATCGAAAGTGGGAAGGGACATTGAGTAATATATAAGGGACTTGGACCAATCCACTCATTGCCAATTGGTTTTGAGTTGGAAGCCCATGAAACTTAACATGGTATCAGAGCCCGAACACACACTGCCCGTAATCCGGCCCAGAAGAAGGCCCGACCGTCCCGATCCGAGGATTGATGGTCTGTCGAGATTAATGGCTAGAAGAACCATTATCTCGAGGGGAGGTATTGAGATTAGGTAGAGGCCATGGGCCTTAATCTCTATGGAGTGTGTGAAGATTGTCTCACATCGGAAGTGGGAAGGGACATTGAGTAATACATAAGGGACTTGGGCCAATCCACTCATTGCCAATTGGTTTTGAGTTGGAAGCCCATGAAACTTAACATACTAAAAACAAATATTTGACCTTATACCTTTTTTTTTAGTTTATTTTTTACATTGTGAGTAACCTGTTTTAACTTGAGTACTCGTTGCGCGTTATAACCTTTCAGTGAAATCATAGCTTATGCACTATATATAATTCAACATATACGCAAAGCTAATTATCACCAAACATGGAAATAAAAACTCGAAATCAACCATTTATGAGCTCCTAGTCAACGTAACCACAGAAAACCCCCTCTCAAACCTAAAAGACCGATCGATCAAATTAAATCACATGACCAAAACGGTTCTTTTACGTACCAGGAATCTTCGTCAAAGGCTACAATTATCTTTAGAAAAACAAAGAAAAGAGAAAATTTTAAATTTAAATTTGACAGAAGAGAGATTATAAATTAAAAACAACGATCGTATCTAACTCTCTTTTTTTTGCGCGATTTAGAAAGATGGTCTCGGAGTTCCCCAATAAGCTTCAGCTGGCAATTGAACAGAATTCATAAGATTCGGAGGCAATCCTTGTATAAACGACGTCGTATCTTGCATCAACTGTTGCTGCTGCTGCGTCTGCGACTGAGTCTGCGTTTGCGTCCCACTGCCCATCGTTGCGTTTCCATCGATATTATTAGCAACCGCTCCAGCCGTTTGCTGCGCTTCCTGATCATCTTCCTCTAACGGCAACCTCTCGTACGCAGCGTTCCCAAACGAAGCAGCCATAATCACCACGGGTCCTGAAGCCATGAGTGGGCCCACCACGCTCCCTCCAACGACCTGTCCTTGACCACCGGCTAAGTAAATCGTTAGACCGGACGCAGCCGGTGGAGCCGGAGGAGGGAGAAAAGATCCCGAGAGAGAAAGAATCTCGAAACGTCCGTGTAAATTAACGACCGATGAGCCACCACCAGGAACTGAAGCTGGTTGTCTTATGGTAACGTTCGTAACGGCGCCGTTTCCGCTCAAAACGCAGATGCCACGTTGGCGACGGCGAGCGAAGACGGTGACGCTTTCCATGACGTCACATCCGTTAGCTACCTCCATTACATGGGATTTGAGGGCGTTTGCGCTGTCTCGAGTGATGATGATTGGTGGTTTTGGTTTGTTTTTGGATCCTGCTGGTCTTCCACGTGGTCTTCTCGTGATATGATTATCTCCTCCTCCTCCGCCGCCGCCGCTTTCTCCGCCGGAGCCGGGAGTATTTTGTTCTTTTCCGGCTGAAGAGTGCTCGTTGGGATCGACCTCATCAGCGTCTCGGTCGCGTTTTAGCCCGCCGATTCGGTGCTGGTCGATTTCGTGGCCGTGATTATGTTGCTGTTGCAGCTGCTGCTGCTGATGTTGAAATTGATGATGTGGGTGAAGATGGAGATCTCTTGAGAGAAACGGTGGAGGAAGAGAGCGAGAGACTTGATCCATAATTTCTTGATTAAAGAGTAAAAACAGAAAGCCAACAATTGAAAACCCTAATTAATTGACATATCCTCTTATCATCCGCTCGAATCAAAACCAGTAGCTTAGCTTGAGGATGGATACACAATAGCTCAATTCAATTTATGAAGGGGAAAGGAAAAAAAAAAGACTGAAATATTTTGAAGAGGAGAAAACGGAAAGAGATACAAAGTCATATACATGTAAAATGAAACTGGAGCCGGACTAGCTAGTAGTAATACATGAAGATGAAGCTTGTAAGGAGAAGAGAGAGAGAGAGAAAGGAGAGGAGAGAGATGGGTTTAGGGTTAGGTCTGAGAGGTTAAGGCTAAGAGAGTATTCAGATGGAAGATGGGTTTAGTTTTGGTTTAGACTTTAGATAGACAGCGTGCCGCATGGGCGGTGTGTGGGTCCTACTTAATGTGTCACTTTGTGGGGTCTACTTTTTTTTTATTGTGTAATAATTTTCAGTTGTGTGTTTGTCTCCCTTTAATTGGAAAATAAAGAAAAGGTTTTTTATTTTAAAAAGAAAAAAAATCCGTGAAAATATTGGATGAGGTTTACTAGATAGTCCATGGATGCGTGGGATTATATCAAACATTATAATGGACACACAAATTGAAGCGCACGAGTCTATACTATATTGAATCTGAAATTATTTTGTTTTTCAAAGTAAGCTGATGATGAAACTGATGGTTATACGTATGATTTTGTAGCTGGTACATGCCTTAATGTACGGTCTTTAATTACATTTTATCAATTCACGAGTCTTATTTTTTAACCAATTAACATTCACGAGTCTTTTTCTGTTATATTATATATTCTCGATGTAACAGTAGAACATTAAAAAAAAAACAATTTCTATCTATTATATACACACATTCAAAACTTAAAGAGCAACGGAGAAAATTATGACCATAAGAGCACCCCCATTGGTGAAAAAATGAGGGTGTCTTTACTTTAAAAAAATAAAAAAAAATGAAAAAGCAAGAGAGAGAGAATGAGAGAGTGAGACATCGTGTCTCTAGGAAGACACTTTGGACACAAGTTTAGACACTCAACGCTGATGTGTCAGCGTCTGAGTGGTTCAAATTTTTTTTTTTTTTAATTTCATTATTTAATTAAAAAAAAAATTAAAAAATTATTTTTTTTTTTGTGAGACACTCTCCAGCGATGGAGATGCTCTAAGGTGCGTAGAAATAAGCCAAACACCTTATATATTTCATTTTTAAAGCCATTAGTATAAACTAAACAAAACTATGTACGTGTTGAGAAGAATCGATATATTCATTTGTGTTTACGTGTGATTAAGTAAAAATTATAAATTTGCGTATGATAGAGTAATGTTAAACAAGCATTAAGGAATATTACTATATTTCATATATTTATAGAGGATTTTTGTAAGAAAAACATATAATTGTTTTTTTTGTCCTCACAAATATATAATTGTTCTTTTGTCCTCACGAATATCTTTTTAAAAATATACATGTGTCCGCACATATATGTACGTTAAGATTGATTAAGGTGCATGAAAGTTAGTGACAAATAATTAAGAGTTGGAATGGAAAAAAAATAAGCTGAGAATGTGAAGAAGAGACGTTATTGTGGTTGAATAATGACAGAAATTGTTTTAAATATTTTCACTTAGCATCTAGGAGAAGAGAATCACTTAATAATATATATGCTGAGCGTTATATTATTTTCATGAAATTTGATACTGATATTTTGCTCGATAAAATTTAACTATAGCCTCTATGTAAATATAGATCCCTAAGATTCCACGATTTATCAATCAAATCATTCTCCACGAAATAACGATGTTAGTCAATCAATCATTTTTTCTCAAAATAATATATATATATATATTCAGTAATGTCTATGTAGTTAGGTTTTAATAATCACATTATTCTGTTAGTTCTCACGATTCTACTATGACACGATATTATTAATCAAAGTGAAATATATACAAAATAGATGATTATATTGTATTTTGGTTTTACACAATTCAATTGGTCGCTAATCATTCAACATCAGCTTATATTTTTTCGTTCACTGTCTCGATCCTTGTATCAACTATTATCAAAAATATATAAAAATTCAAATAGGAGAAGAAAAATAAAAAATGGTTTGATCAGTATAACACTGCATAATAGTGAAACACCTAGAAGATGGAAAATCTATAATTTTTGTTTTTTGAACAATAGATAGAATTCGATGAAATGATTAAACGAGAAAAATAAAAATTGCCAAAAAGAATGTGTAAACGTTAAATGATCAACTCCATAAAAAACAATGAAAAATTCCACCATTTTGAAAGTTACCGATTAGACATGAATCTACTTGAATACAGCAGATTTGTTTTGTTTTTGTTTTTGGGCTTTTTAGCATAAAGCAAATTAGTAGTAGTATTATTATATTCAGATGTTGCTGATGGATTAGTTATGTGTTGGCTCGATGAAGCAGATTCAAGCTCGTAATTCGCGAAGCTTGGGAAAGACTAAAGAGACAGGAAGTGGAGGGAAAGAGAAGATGACAGGCGCGTCAGACGCCGTTGGATCTTTGTCCCCGTCGGTTGCGATGCCTTCACGTAAGAAGACCAGCCAGCCAAAAAACCAGCTCACATTCGCACGTGCAGCAGCTGACACGCGTGAATGATTCATTTAATGTAAAAATCACTTAAAAACAAACATTGACTCATTATTTCAGGATGTATGCCTCAAGATCGAAAGGGTGGCTTTCACGTCACGATGGGAATATTTCAGGTCACCACCAACGGGTGATTTTAGCAAAAAATTCACTACTCACAATTATTACCTTTAATATCTCAAAATTGTCCCAAAATATGTAAAGTAACTTCAGTTCTTGTTCACCCCACCAATGTAACATTCTCCGGACATGACATGTCAAAAAGTGTTTGACAGTGCCACTTCTCGTTACTTTCTGTTTTCAATTTTATGTGTCTTAAATATATACATGTTTCTTACAATTATTTAGATTCATGTATATATATTACTTGAAAAAATTGATGTTGTTATTAAGAAAATAAAAGATGGAATCGCTAGTACATATTAAGACAGCTCTGGATTCTGTTATGATTCTACCACGCTTAATAAAGTGGATAAATGTTTTTAACATAATAATCAATTTTAATTTCATTTCCGGACAGTATTAAATTAATGTTGGATACTGAAAGTTTGAAGCTTGTTAAATGTTGGACAGTTAGACCAGCATTATATATTGATCTCTTAATTTTTTTTCTTTCTTGTGTATATCTTGTTTTTGCTATTTTAATGTGATTTATTAATTGTGTTGGATTATTTCGTAATAATTCAGCGTTCACACATTAAATTATGTATACACAAATTAATAATACTACTATACACATCCCTTACAAGTTTCACAATGTCTACCAAAAGGTCATTTGCTTTTTTTTCTTCTTGATTCCGTATTATATACATGATATATATAAAACAATATTCAACCAATATGATGAAAACAAGGAATTATAGATATGATGATTGGGGAACAACATTGAGGAAAATCCTCAATGTCTATACAACTATATATATATATGTGTGTGTGTGTGTGTATGTGTGCGTGTGTGCTATAATTTACACATATATAGTTTGTACCTTGGTCGATAATGTTATACATTTTTAATTACAACGTTCATGATCATGAACATATGTAACCTACGGACAATATCCTCTTAGTATTGCTTTACTGTTTTGGGTTATAATTTGAAAATATATTACCAAAAAGTGATGCTTACAAAGATTTCTGAGACTATACTTGATCGAATGGATGCAAGGAGTTTTTTTTTTTATCGAAAGACATTACAAAGGCAACAGAGAGCTTAAGATAGTCTTTATTTTTTGTAGATCATGTAGTCGAATATGTATGCCAAGACCGAGATAAATTTTTGTTCAAAAAAAAAACGATCGAGATAAACATATATATATACGTCATAAACAGAACTAATTAACCATGATCAACCAGCTCAATTCGAAATGTCAAGATCCGATCCTCTTCATTGTTTTCAACATGGTTCTTTACTCTCCTTTTTCTTTTGATAACGACTCTTAACTTCTTATGATCGATCCTACATAATTTTTCCATTTTACCCAATGATCTATAATTCTATTTTAACTTTCGTGTATGGTTTTGTAAATTTTTCTAACTTAAATTCAAATAATCTATAATCCACATTCTCCCTCCTAATGATAATCCAAATAATCTATAATTCTATTTTAACTTTCGTGTATGGTTTTGTAAAACCACCTTAATTTTTTAAATTTTCCATTTTACCTTTCATAATGATAAGGTGGTTTTAAATCTAAGGCTAAAGACGTGAAATTTGATTGAACTTGTGTGTAAATCTCAATTGAAATTCAAAGTAATCCTTGGGGGATTTCAATTGAGATGCTTGTAGTGGGATTGCATAAAGTTTACTTGCAAGGAATCTACTTATTTCCGGAATTAATCAAATGTTTTGGTGAAATTTGGATATAATCTGGCCATGGTAAATACAAAAGAAAAGATTATCATATAGTATAAAATAAGAATTCGTGTATTAATTGCTCGTGAAATTAGTAATTACGAAGAGAGAGAGCACAATGGTGTGTGTTGACCGCATGGGAAGAAGAGAGAGATGTAGGTTGAATCTGAAACCAGGACGTGTGGGCGTGATTCTCCCCTTTCCCACCCATCCCCCAAGGATCCCGCTGACACCCGACCCGAACCGGGTGGGTGGACATCGGACTAACCACTCGCATCTCGCTTCATTTTGTCTTCACTTGAAATCCAATTAAGAGGAGGCATGTGGCTCTGAAACCCATATGTTACTATATTTAAAACTAATTAATTACTTTTTTCCCTTCCTTTTAATACTACAAAATTTGCAACCATTAATACACTTGGATCATTACTCACTAAAGCCTAATTAACATGTTATGTAACCATTATTTTTTGCAGATATCGAGAAATTTGAGAATAACTAGATATTTGGACTGTTCTGTGTATAATCTCTTAGATCAGTGATTTGCATATGCTAATTAATGTCGTATCTTACTTGGACTTCATCTTCATTTCTATGTTTAGAGATTGTTTTTGTTATATTGAGATAGCTAAGTTTTTTTATTAGAAAAAAAATAACTAGTAATCTTTTTTGCTTAAATCTTTCAAAACTTGAGAGGCGAAATGAATTCACTAAAAAATCAGTTTACTTAAATTCATGAAGTAATAATAAACTCAAATTTAAACTAAGCATTGGTTATTGTTGTAAACTGTAATAATTATAAACGAAGTGTCATAAAATTGAGGCTGAGAGTTTTAGATGCAAGTATTTTTCAATTTTAAATGTAAACAAAACTCTAACATATAGTCTCTGATCGGAGCTTATAAACTATCGATTTGTATTATTATCGTCATATATGAATAATGCCCTCTAGCTTAAGGACATATAACGATCGGATTTGGAATATATATTATATTCGCAAGTCGCAATAGACAATTATATTTCTTTTTTGTTTAGTGTTGAAGAGAGACAAAAGACATTGTCATCTATTTAATTAATTATAAAAAATATTATTAAATGTCATTTTCGAACCTATATTATACACTACCTAATCAATCAAGTTGTCGTTTGTATCACCTTAACACTAGGATTGAACCCGCGCTAATTATAGCGCGGAGTAATTTTTTTTAAAGAAATTGTTTTGAAATTTAAGAAAATTGTTTTTATCTGAATTTTACAATATGGCTAACTAATGATTATAGATAAATATGTCAATTTGTAATAATTTGTCTACTTAACCCGTTTTGTAGTGAACTAAAATATTATTTGGGTTAACCCGCAAAAACTTATAATCTTGAAAACATAACTCTAATATGCACCGGTAAATGACTATATATGGTTTTTGTGGTTAGTCTACGAACTATTAAAAAAAAAATTTTATTGTGTCTAACTTTTTTTAATTTTTTTATAAAATTAGTAAAATATTTTTTAAATTTTGTTTTGATATATATTCAAATAAAATATAATAAATTATAGTGAAAAATATAGCAAGATTTTAAATAGATTTTTTCATTGAATATATATGAATTGATTATTATTTTAAATTATATAGTATTAAAAATAATTAATAAATTAAATATTAAATATCTCTTTAATACAAAATATATACTTTCTATATTCTAATCAATAATTTTAAAAAACTATTATATTCTTACCTATTTCAATTATTCTTTGTTATTTGTAATGACATTTTATGTAATAACTTACAAAACAAAATTCATTTTAAAAATGTCTTCTCAAATAATATTATAGAGATCGTTCGTTTAAATCGCTTGCACACCGTTTCCTATTCTCTCAAGGCTTAACTCTATTGGAAACTTCCCTTTTAATTTATATCTACCTAAAAATGTAACAGCTGGAATCAATATAATTGATCCACTACTACTGTATTATGCGACTCAAAAACCAAAAAGATACATATTGAAAATAGGGGAAAATGAAAAAAAGGGTAAAGGAGTTCAAAAGAATGGACCAAGGCCGAGGTTGTCATGTGATTGACAGCGATTTATTTAGAATTATCAGTTATCTTTTTTCTTCTTTTGAAACGGACATATGCCTTGAGAACTTGGTGCCAAAATGTCAACGATTCTCTTAACATCAACTTAAGCATCAAAGCACGACGTGTTTGGAGTATTTAAATTATACAGTATGTAATTACAATCCTAATCTGTTTATTATGTTTTTAATGTTTTTTTTAAATAATATTTTTATGCTGTGTTGATTATGGCTCTTCATTTCTTATTTAATCAATGGTAGAAACAATAATATGTTTAACGGATTAATTAGTACAACGTTACTTTCAATTTTCAGATTTTAAAACTGAATCTAGAATGTGAAATAGAGAAATAGAGAAAAAGTAACACTTATAAATCTTTGACAACTAGTATTTCAAAGATGTTAAAAAAAAGACAACTAGTATTTCAAAATATAATTAAATGATCAAATTCTGCAAATATTTTTTACTATTATGATTCAAATATAAATTTATGATATTTATAATTTCCTTAAACTGTAAAGTATATACTATATATATATATATATATATATATATAAACGGATGAACGAAAATGTATCTATATAAGATCACATGCTGATTTTTAAATTTTGTTGATAAATCATTATTAAAGTAATTATCACGACTGTTTTTGAAAAATCCTTCTGCGATTATTAACTTTTAATTTTTGTACATGAATTAAAAATAATAAGAACTTGAATAAGTACATGAGACAAAGAAACAGTATGCCCAAAAAATATTATTACGATTATAGCCGTGAGAAATACCTATCATCTTTTAGCAAACTTTTTTGGTTTAATCTTACAATATTACTCTAAAAAGTGTTTTATGCATAAAAACCATTATATTGGCTTATAGAATAGTCTTCTAAGAAGAACTTATTATACTGTTTCGTAAAATTTTATTTCTATATATGACTAAATTTATCATATTATTTTCGTAATTATGAAATATAAACTTTTAATAAAAATAGATGATAAAAGTATTTATCAATTAAATATCACAATAACTATAAGCAACAATATATTTTAAAAAGGGAAGGAACGCAATCCACAATAACAATAAGAACTTATTTTTTTTATAGAGAAAGGGGTGTATTCAATCTAATTTTTAGGAGGATTTGGAAAGATTTGAGTCTTATAGAGTTTTTAGATGATTTGAGTGAATTAGGTAAGTTATTATGATTTGTTTTTAAAATTTTATGAAATCTCACATAAAACCATGAGATTTGGTTTTTTTTTTAACTAAGAAACTCCACCAAAACATTTTCAAATCACTAAAAATCTCCTAAAATTCACTATTAAAATATTTCGAATAACAATTGATTGAATGTTCATTTACAATTTACTAGTTCAATAACATGATATTTTAAAATATTTTTTTAGAAAATCATGTTTGAATAACATAGGATTTGTGACTTTAATACAAATCACTTCAAAATGCTAAATTGAATACACCCTAGTCCAAAGAATCGAAGATATATGATAAAATCTAACCTATGCGAATATGGAGATTAAAAAGTACATTTTATAGTTAGAAAAGTGATCTCAATTTATAGATAAAAAATAGTTTACAGGAGGGAGCTCCGACATGTAAGGAAAGTGCAAACTTTGTTATTCTAATCATGTAAGAATTTGATAATATGCACCAAAATGATTGCGTTCGATGTCGCTTAGAATTAAGTATTGTGCATGAGACGAAATAAGAAATTTAAAAAGTGAGCTCGAAAATGAAATTAACAATAATATATATAGACAAAGTTAAATAAATAGCTTTCCCAATTTCATATATATATTTGTATGTATAAAATACGTTATACCATTTATTAACGAATCTCACGTTCACGAGCGCCTTTATATAGTTACATAAAATTTCCCGTCATATCTAATATATATATATAATATATGTACTTTTTGGTTTTAAACACAAAGATAGCATTAATCTGTTTATCTACGTTCAAAATTTCACTTATATATAACCTGATGACATTCCATTGTCAAAGCAAGACAATATACATCTACGATTAATGAACTATTGATCAACTATAATCGAGTATTTTCTTACTTTTTCTTATGTTTTAATTTCTTCTAATTGTGTGATTGCCTGATTTGCTAATAAATCAACTCTACATATCTATTTTTTTATAAAATAACATTTTGGTCGGTTACACTAAAATTGTAAAAACCGAAATGTTTTCAAACACTTATACAATAACCTAAAACTATACACACCCGGATTTTAGATGACCATCACGATCATCATATGACAATCATTTTTTTTTTTTTTGATAACCGTGGGGATTTCAAAAGCTTTCTAGACCCAAAGACTAATCCCACAAGGTCCGCGGGCGCTCCACATTTTCTAATTATATATATATATATATATATATATATAAAATTAAGAGATAACTAAACCTAACTTCAGTTAAAAAAAAAAAAAAAACTAAATCTAACTTATTAGTTGTCAAAAAAAGAAAAATTAAACCTGTTGACAAAAAATAAATTAATTAAACCTAACTTATTCCCATCATCCCATGTCCAGAATGCTTAAACCATAATAACAACAACTCTTGAAGTTTTACGGCCTATGCTTCATTAAGCTCATCAAGTCCATTAAAAGTGTTCAAATTTTTTAAATAAGCTTAAGCCCAGGCCCAATAATATGTAGGACAACATAGACGAGTAAGAAACTGGTCACAAAGTGATAAAAATGCATGAATCATCAACAAAGAAAGAGCAGAGACACCGCATCTTATTACACTCGAGATCGGACTTGTGTATTTTACATTTGTGGAGTTTTTTGTTTTTGGTCGGAATTTACATTTGTGGTTTAATCTATGACAAGACAACCGAACCGACAAAAAAAAATATTGAAATGAACCATGATAAATGAAAATAATTATATTTTCCTATTTGGAAAAATTAATAGTCCAAAATCCAAACATAATTTTTTAAAAATAAAGCTTTAATTTTAAAAATCATTTAAACTAAACATATGATTCGGAAAATCAATTCTAAGCTAAACTGATACTAAATTTATCCAGATTTACAAATATCAAATATTTAAATTTAAATGGACGGGGTAATAAACATAAATTTATCCAGATTTACACATATCAAATACATAAATTTAAATGGATTGGGTTTCAAATTTGAAGGATAAGGCCCAGGGTAATGAGAGGGCCGTGGGAGAAAATGCCCGAAGCAAAAATATGAAGTTCTATAATACAGACGCGAACTGATTAAATGTATTATGTATGTATGTACTATATATTCGAATATTAAGTGAAAAAGTTACGGCAAAAAAGAAGGGAAAATACAGTATTAATACAAGGTAAATGTTAGAATTTTTTTAATCAATAGTCCTTATAATAATCCAAGAAAATTAAATCTTATTCAGAAGTAATTTAATCTTCCTAATAACAAAGGGGAGATATATCGATCAAAGCCAAACTCATCTAGACATAGACCGAGACGGCGAGTCGTCGGTGGTTGCCGGCGGAGGAGATCCTTGTCTATGTAGGAGCTCATGTGCTAATGCTTGAAGGTCACTGTTTCCACCACCGATCCCCGCGGCGGCGGGAGAAGATGACGATGATCCACCGTATTGGTGACGTGGATCAACAAATCTTCGTTGTTGTGTGGCCCACGACGAAGACGACGTCGTTTGATCAAAGATAGAGGCTAAATCGTATGTTGAGGGTAATGCTGAGACTGATGCAGGTAAATCGGTTATGGAAAGAGGCGGAGGAGTGAAGAATAGTGGTTGTGGCTGCGGTTGCGGTTGCGGTAGTGGCGCTGGTCGCGTTTGCGGATGAGGTAGCTCTAGGGATGCCAAATGGGCTTGTAAGTAAGAAACTTCTGCCTGTAGATTCACCACCTATATATACATTTTACGAGTTAAAAACTGTATGACAAATATGTATATATATATAAAGCCATTTATTGCCAACATAATAGGGTTAATTTGATCAGTGAGATCTTAGTTTTTACTTATAATACGCTTGGCGTGCATAGTCTAAATATCACAAAATAGTTACTACGTGTCATTTCAAAAATTTCCGATTTCATGTAATTGAGTTACCTAAAACTCTGACTAATTACCTTTTTATTCACCTTGATCAGAAATGGAACCAATGCATGTTCGATTGTTAAGGTTGTTTATGTAAAATATTAACATAGAAAGTAAATAATAAATTGACACGCATCATACAAATTCATTTCTTATTTTCTTTGTTGAAGGATTACAATTCACCCCCTTACTACATCGAATATAGGCATGAAGTTAAAGAAACTAACTGTGTGTCACAAATTGTCGAAAAGAAAAAAGAAAAAAAAAGTTAAAGAAACTAATAAAATCGAAATAAACAAAATGATTTGTTTTTTTTTCATAAGAAAGAAAACGATTTATAGTAAAACGATTTATATAAGAAAACGATTTAAACCCCGACCATTTCCCGAAAACCTGCAAAAAACTCCATATACGTATTTGCAATGGGACTTGTCGACGACCGCATCATTTTTATATAATTACCCAGACAACCATTTTTTTCTTCCCTTTATACTCAAAGTAGAAGATTACAAAATCTAAGAAAACTCAAGAAAATGACAAACTCTCGGAAATATCAGACGATCTCATTTAACACAAACAAATTGTTCATACTTAAACGAATTTTCATGAGTTTAAAATTATACTACTACATTATTCCCAAACGAAACTGAAGTTTGCTACTTTGGAAAAGAAAAAAAAACGTAACTGTCATCAAAATATAGGGGTTATTAATTAGTTTAATTCAATTAGTATGTTTCACATAGTGATTTCCAACACATTTTAATAATCCTTAACAAAAAGGTTAGTTAATTACCTGTTGCTGAAGAGCAAAGATGTGAGCGACGCAACCATAGATAGGGTCCCTTATCCGAGCCTGAGCTTCATAGCAAATGGTTACAACGGCATCGGACCGTCGATGCACCGGTATGTGTAAGAGAAGCTTCGAGACGTTGCTGGCTCCGAACACTTTATGCACCGCCGCAAAATAAGCCGAGCCTTGCTCCGAATCGAAGTATGGTGCGAATATGCAACCCGGAACACACTTTCTCCTTAGAAACTTGCAAGCACCACATGGCCCACCACCACCACCGCCACTACTTCCTCCTCCACCACCACTACTCCCTCCACCACAACCACCACCTCCCACGGCGGTGATTGTGTTTCCACCGCCGCTCATGACAACCCCACGATTAACGAGTTGTTATTCTCTCTCTCTCTCTCTTGAGTTTAGGGTTTTGATTTTGTTGAGAAGAATTGAGGAGTTTTTGTTTTTTTTGTTGTTGAAGAAGAGAGGAGGATTTGAGAAAAAGGAATGAAGAGAGGAGAATTAGGGTTTGGTAAATAGGAGACGGAGAGTATACAGAAGAAAGTCTTTAAAGCCACGCGACGACAAAGCTAACCAAAAAAAAAAACGATCTTCCTCTCTCTTCCTCTCTTACTCTTTCCCTCACATTTAGTTGTTTGCGTGAAGCAAACATGCGATAA
This sequence comes from Eutrema japonicum, assembly GCA_030161315.1. Taxonomy (NCBI): domain Eukaryota; kingdom Viridiplantae; phylum Streptophyta; class Magnoliopsida; order Brassicales; family Brassicaceae; genus Eutrema; species Eutrema japonicum. The sequence continues at coordinate 53,130,852 of BSQW01000003.1, read as the reverse complement.
GTCTCTTCAATTATTCTTTCTCACACAACCTTTAATTACCTAATTATATTAAAAAGAAGTAAAAAGAGAAAAATCGTTTAATTGTCTATCTCTCTTGGAACATCTCGTGATAAAATGCTATTTTCCAAGAAAAATAAAGTTCTTGCTGCTCTCTTTATTGATGTGAATTTACATGTGAATTGTATTTTTTTTGGAGATATCTCACGACTTTAGTTTTCCTTTTATCTAAGCTACGTACAAGATGGATGAATAAAATGCATTTTATAAATATGTTTTTAAACTATGACTTGACGGCCAATTAAATTAGGCCATCATATATTAATTTTTGTATAATTTGTAACCATAGTGAAAATAGTGCATTTTCTCCCAATAGTGTTTGAAATTCGCCAAACCACAGTGGTTAATCGATTTGGGTGGGGTTTCATCCCACTTATCCTGGGTTTGACCATGCAAACAAAAATCATAATTATTTGGGAAGTTTGAGTTTGGGTCTTGATCTGACCCAGACAGTTTATCTGTTAGTCTAGTAGTAGATGATCTGGCTACTCTTGTCATTAATCGGAAGACATTTCAAACTCGGAACAAACAGTGTGGTGTCCCGTTTGGATCTCATAAGCCGTTCGACCCGAATTCATGAACTCATGTATCCGTTAAACCGTTAAACCGTTAAACCTGTAAGTAGTTCATAATATAGCACATCGATGCGTTCCTACTAAAAATCTGAGGCTGACCAGATCAGGCGATATGGTTTATAAAAAAAAAAAATAGTGTTCGAAATTAAAGCTGCGAGGTGGTTAAGACGACATCTCTTAAATTGTTCGATTTTCCCAAAATTGTATTATCTGAACAAAAATGCAAAAGCATACGTAACTGATCAAAGACCTTTCTAAGTAAAGGATAAACATATTTTCATTAATTAATTGAATTAGTTACGCTTACTAGAGAATGACTCGATCGCCAACTTATCTTTCCAAAATTATAAAAAGAGCATCAACTATGTTAAATCATTCATTCCCATATATAGTAGTATTTTTCTCTCATGTTTGAATTTTAGTAATTTACGTTTCCCATCGATAATTACCGTAACTGAAGGTAGAAATACAATTGTAATGGATTCGATTTCGGTTTAGAAACGAGATACGAGTGAACCGAATGAACCAGGAGTCACAATGTCGAAGTCTCTCGGTTATAAAGGAAACAATACGTAGTTACGTGTACCAATAGTAGAAGTACACGTGATCATAATGATTGTAACTGCCTAGCGAGTGAAAGATCAAAAGAAATGAATGACGTCATTCTTCACGTGGGTCCTATACGCCGTTCCCTTAGAAAGTTAGTAACGCCCCTTGCTTCCTCATTGTCTCCTCCACGCGTATATATACTTATCGTAGATGTAATCTGTATAATTCGTTTTATAAATTGAAGAAATGAAGTTTGATGTAATATTTTCGTCTCTTTTTGTAACATGTAATATTTTCTTGTAAAGAACAATATAGTTATATGTAGAAAAAATAAGAAACGAAGGTGACGTTGATAATATAGAACCTACGAGTTCGAGATGATATCAACCTACTTAACGTGTGAAACAAACAAAAATTAAAACATAAAAATCAGCATATATATATCATACATGCATGTACATCTAAAAGATATGCATGACCATATATAAATTTTGTTTTGGGCATGAATGCATATGAGTCAAAAGACAATTCTTGCTATCCTAATAAATTATATTCTGTTTTGATGATTAGTCACAAACATCGTCGAGTTATATAATAGCGTAATAAATTAGAAATGAGATAGTGTAGGAGGTGGAAGTGACATGGTACCTCAAATCTTGGGGATGTACAAAAAGAGTCGAACATTTTCGATCAAACATAAATAACTTTAGTTCGCTATGATTTTCCTATTATATTGTTTCTTTATAGCTCACTGTATAGTTATTTCTATATAGTATTACATTATCATTGATCAATTCGCTTTCGTTTATTTTGCTGATGAAACCTTTTCTTCCACTCGTGCAGTCAAACCCTATAGTTCGCTTATCATAATTTTCTCATCGAATCTGGTAAGGAAAATATGGATTATACATCTTAATTATTTTACAATTTAATAGACGTCGTAATAAAAAAAAAAAATATATATATATATATATATATATATACATATATACACATGCGTTATTTAACTCAGATACTTATATTGTTGGTTGATCCTAATACCCTATTATTCCTTTGAACTCTAAGAACCACCAGTCAATATCTGCTACAAAATAATAGTAGAAAATGATATGGTGTCGCCTAAAAACAAGGCAAAGCGATTGATTTAAGAGTTTAAGTGGGAGCTGATGTTACAAGTACACCACTAATTAATCTTCTACTAATGATACTTAATATTTTACCAAATGATCAATAAAATCTAGCGAGGGTATTTTTGAACCGGTTGTTCACTTACTCGCAGCAACTATAAACTATTTTTTAAAATGAAAAGGTGCAGCTTAAGATAACTATTATTATCATCTGTTTATTACTCCCTTTATTCTTGATGTTTAAGATTTTTGCACACATATTAATGATTCATTTAATTTTTTTTTCTATATTAAAAACATCATTTATTGTACCAATAACAAATCAATCTGCAAAATACAAAAAATCAAAAAAAAATATTTAATTTTGCATTAATTTGTGAGAACATCACTTATTTGAAAACAAAAAAAAAACCTTCAAAACATCATTTATTATAGAACGGATGGAGTATCTGGTATTCAACTATTTCAATTGGAAATTTGATGAGGAGAGACAGTTAGCAAATATTTTTGAGAATTTAGCGTACAAAAAATATGTATCGTACTATTCAGTAATTGTAGATTTAGGTTCAACCAAAAATGGGGTACAGGGAATTTATTGCTCAAAAACTTGTGCACGCATAGAATAAGTCAGGAACTGAAAATCTAGCTAGCACTAATTGCAAAACCAAACTAGTACTACTATTATTCGGAATGAATTGTTAGTTTTAAAAGTAAATTAATGCCCAGCGACTTGTCTCTGTATTTCATAAACTGACAAATGATTCCTTAAAACTAGAAATGTGGAGTATACTTTACAAATTTTAAGTATGCTTAAGCTTAACTATATTATAAATTAGTTATACTATAAAACACAATCCCAAAATTCTTCTAACTTGTTTATATAACCACAAACACAAAAACACACGCACACGCATACATATGACTTCATTTTACGTCCAATTGATGAAAAATAATAAATGGCTAACTGGCAAGAATTTATGTATATTCAATTCACTATTTTCTTTTCTTAAAACAAAAACTTCTTTTTTAATATAATTAATAATTGGCCACTGGTCGGATAATTTTCAGACAGTGGTTAGTTAATACGTAAGACAGTTTCGATCCATAGTTCTGGTCACATTGTTCAAATTCGACAATCTTTCGGTCAAATCTGAAAGTTCCTCTATTTTTTCGAAGTACATCATCAAAATTTATGGGCCTTTATAATGATAGTGTAGAAAAACGAAAGTATACAACAGAAATATTTGACTAAGTATGCTAGTTCGAATATATAAAGCTCTTTGGGGGGGTTAAACTAAAACATTTGAGAGTTCAGGGGCTGGAGGCTAATGATCTAAAATAGAGTGGAGAGACTTATGAATTAGCAGACAAGAAAACGTACGGCGCGATTGTCTTCTCCAACGCCCCCGTTTCCTACTTACTCTTAATTAAAATCAAACTTATGAAGTATATATATATAATGGATGCTGAAGAATATTAATTTTAATTACGTTGGGTTCAATATTTTAGAATCTGCAAAACCAATTAGATAAAAACAATCATATGGTTTGAAATGGTCTTGTGTCTAAGCAGAAGAATCCTGAGCTTCGGATCACTTATATATAAGAGAAATACTGATTAATTCAAATTGACCACATTATAATGAGGTATATTCTAGATCAATATTGTAAGGTGGTTCTTAGGCTGGGATTACAAGTTCGACTATCACAATTTATATAACATTTCTTTAATTATCGCCATCTATATCTATGTCTAAAGTTTTATATCAGAACAGAAAATTAGAAAGCTACTTTTCTTATAATGTTGGAGTAAATTCACAAATGGAATCACATCTTGAAAGTTTATATTATTTGGTTTGTATGAATATAATTAAAATGTTGGAACAATCTCAAGCTAAATTTTAAAATATTTTGTATAAAATTAAAATTAAATGGTTAAAAATAATAGGGGTTATTAATATTATTGTGATGAAATGCATTACAAACGTTAGACCATAGACGCAAGAAAAAGGGTTGTTGTTATAGGCTCACTATTAGAGAAGGGATGGTGAGGTAAGTGAATGAGTGCTTAGGTCGGTCTGACAATGAAGTCATGTGAGTCATGCCACGTGTCTAGATCTTACGACGTGGGTTGTTTTGTTTGGTGATATGCATACAAAGCGGTTTCTCCTACGATCGCAACGGGTCGATTCTGTTTTGGCTCTTTTGACTGCAAATACCTCATGCGAGCGCGTGCTTTTCAGTGTTTAATATTCTTTTACAAAGAAGAAAAACCAAATTTAATGGAGAAATTGATTAATTTTATTTGGTAATAATTACGGGGTGATCCGAACTTGTATCATCATCCTTAATTTTTTAAGTTAAATAGTGTACTCACTAAATTTTGTAATAAATCTAAATATCATTTCGTTTGACCAAATAATACTAGTTAAATAATTTCACATTTACGGGGATAAATAGATTATATTGGACATATTTTTGGTTTTCGTATAAAATTTGGTTGTAGTTATCGCATCCTAGAAAGTAAGTATTTAGTTAGAATATAAAGATTTATTTATTTTAGTTTCGTTGCCATTTAATACGTAATAAAATAGCTGTAAGTTAAATTAGTTGCATGCATGATGTTGTGATATTAGGTCCCCCCCCCCCCCCCCCCCCCCCCCAAATGATGTTCTCGAAACCATTTTAGTTCAAAATTATTTTATTTAGGATTTAAAACCCTCATTTTTAGAACTAAATTCAGTTATATATTGAGGGTTGCCAGATTTGTTGAGTTACCATCGTTGGCTAAATCAACATATCACCATTAAAAAAATTAGTAATTTTGAAGAGTTTTCTTTGATAAATTAATAAATGTTCTTAGATAAAAAAAATGAAATTTCATGATATGAATAAAAATGATATGACTGGAACGAGAGTGAGTTAATAATGTCGGGTGAAACAGAAACAAAAAGGAAGAAGAAGCAACAAAGAAGGTCAAGACTCAAGAGATTGGATTTTCAAATCTCTCTGCACGTATACTATCACTTTGACCGTGATCGTGACCGTGATTGTGATAGTGGAGAATGGAAAAGAGAGATATTATTATTAAGCTGTCTTGTCTCACTTACTTGCAAAAGCTATAACTATTGATACTTGCATGGTTTATGTGTTTGTGTGTGTTTCAGTGTCAATTGTGCATCCCTTCCTACATTTGCCGCAGTCCGGTTTATCTTAAAGACTAAACCAACCCTCGTGATGATACGCTCTTATATGTAGTAGGGTTATGGTCTGAATATCAGACATTTTAAGATATCTCCTTCCTACATTTTCAATGTCTATGAGTTCATGTGGGGATATCTATACATACACTCAAATCCGTACATATGGAGATAGAGAGAGAGAGAGAGGTGACAAGAGATGTGAAAGCATGAAAAGAAATGTGCATGGGGAGGGGCCGCTAGGGCTTGAATTTATGTAATTTAAAAGAAAAATGCAAATTGGGGTTTTAGGGGTATGTACATTTGAGTTAAATGAATCGATTTTCATCATTACATATATATATATATATATATATTTTTTTTTCTATAACATATTTCATTTGAGTAAAATATTGTGAGTTGTCTTTGATAGCGTTTGTTTGGTTTAACTTTCACACTAAATATCTTGAACATGTTACAAGAAGATCATTTATAACATTGAATTTTGGAACCCATATTAATTGTTCATACAAAGATATACTATTAGAATTATATACATGAGTAGTATTCACGTAAAGAATAAGAAACAAATAAAATATATAAATAAATGAATAAATAAGCGGCCGATCATTCAATAGTGTTCACAAACTTACATTGCCAGTCAAAACCCAAACACTTTTCATTTATTTATATAAACGACGAAAATAGTTCATCGACTTGGCCTGATCGATGTAAAATAACAACCCATCATCTCTTTCTCTCTCCCTCTCTCTCTCTCAACTCGAAGATGATGACCGGAAACTTGAACCGCGGTGGAAGAGGAGGAGGAGAAGGACCGTGCGGGGCATGCAAGTTCTTGAGGAGGAAGTGTGTGAGAGGATGCGTTTTTGCTCCTTATTTCGATGCAGAGCAAGGGACTGCGAGGTTTGCAGCGGTTCACAAAGTGTTTGGAGCAAGCAATGCCTCTAAGATGTTACTGAGATTGCCTTTGAACAAGCGGCTTGATGCGGTTGTCACGCTCTGTTACGAGGCCTTGGCTAGGCTCCGTGATCCTGTTCATGGCTCTGTTGGCCATCTCTTCTATCTTCAAAACCAGGTCCTTCATTAAAACATTTTTTTTTAACGCGAGTGATTATTATATATATTGAAACTTACAAGCAAGACTCTGTGTGTGTGTGTGTATTTAGGTGATCAATCTACAAGCAGAGCTTGCTCATGTTCAAGCTCGTCTTTCAACGTTTCAGCCTTTTTCTCTACAGCCGCCACAACAAATGCAGCAGACGCCTTTCGATCTGGCGCATAACAATGATTATGCGATGGAACCAACTAACTTGGATGTTGTGTGGGAAGAGGAACAATCACATCAAGCTGGAAATGAAGATGGGGAATTTCAAGAACTGGCGATGCAGTTTGTCTCTAAGTATTTACCGGCAGTCAAACTACCGGCTTGCACTTTCGGTTAGGTCAAACCACATGTCAGGCTTGTGTATTATAGCAATGGAGGAGTGTCAAACCACAAGTCAGACTTAATAGGCCCATCCTAAACGATAGCTAATTATTATTTCCTCTGTTTTATAACATGTTTTAGAATTTAGCTTTTTAATTTAAAATATAAGATATTTTTACATTTCTATGAAAAAAGATTTAACAAACTAAAGATTAAAAGTGATGTATTCTCTTCGTCGAATGAGAATAAATGTGCATGGTCCAATATGATAGAGCTGAAGAAAACTCATAGATCAAATTCCATGAAGACGGTGGTTTCATCACTATGGACTGTGAAAATAGAATCCAAAAGTTCATTGGAAGGCTCTAGTAGTGAGCCCTGAAAAGTTCCATGCGATGACTCAAAATAAGAGAAACCCACATAGAAAGAAAACAAAAGATAGAAAAATTCATGAACAACAAAAGGTTAAATCCCCTGTCTCGAGACTTCCAATGTGATAACTTGCACCATGCACAAGAAATCATTGCCTAATTAAACTAATACACCTTAATCTTTAGCTAATCGCCTACGAGCAGTTTGAACTAGCTAATCGCGTTGCATTCACTCCAACAAAGGGAAAAAGAAACCAGTGCACCGGTTTCGTCGGATGAGAAGAAGAAACCGGCAAGGCGCGTGAATCGGACGATCAACACAGAAGAAGACGAGTGAGGAAGCCGCAAATCTGAAAAGTGGGAAGCCCAAACCTAATTTTTTTCTCTCTTCCCTCTCGTGAGCGCCGCCGCTTCTCAATCTTAGATTTGCTACCTCTTCGGTGACCGGCGCTCCTCGCCACCACCGGGGAGGCCCTCTTTCCCCTTTCTTCTCTTTGCGGCGCTTCTTTTGCCTTGTTCAGTTTTCGGCGGTGAAGTTTTTTGCTTAAAGGAGCTCTTCGGGATGGTGGCGGAGTGAGATTCCGGTGAACCGGCGCGGTGGCTCGTTGTGGGATTCGTTCGTGGCTTCGGCGCCTCCCTCGATTTGGCTCTGTGTTGGCTCGGGCTAGGGTTTCGGAGGTCTTCGTCGTCTCTAGCGGTCGCTCGCGGTGGAGGAGTGATATGCTCAATTTAATACCCTAAGATACTAAAGCAGTTGTTGTAGTAAGTGTAGGGGTCGAACCACAAAGACTCACAGAGATCACACAATAAATTATGAAGTGTCGAATTACGCTAAGCCAGATAGATGTAATTGAAAAACAGGGTTGCAAGTAAAACGTTTGTAAATTCAATTAGGGGAATGTAGGCTTAGGGTTTTTCTCAGAAAATCAGTGAATGCAGACTAACTAACTAACATGATTCAGATTTAGCGCAGTTCTTGAACTCAAATCACTAAAATATAGCTAACCAACTCTCGTTGCGAAAACTATCTAAATCTAAATCCTAGGAATTCCAAATCTCTTTGCGAATCCTAAAGTCTAAATCAGCTTTAACAACAGGTTTGATATGTTCACAAATCAATTAAACCAAATCTCTTTGCGAATAATCAATTTGCTCACCTAGGTTCTATCAGGTAATTAATTGCACTCTCGTACCTAATCAATTATCCTAAGATTTATATTCTAGGTAGCTAATCTAGAACAAGCTATGAACACAACCTAAGCGAAGAACTATAATTCAGATGGTGAATCCTAAAAGATATTTAACCTAGCATTCAAAGAAAACCCTTATGAGAAAACCCTAAACCTAAGGTGGATCTACTCAGACATGGAGAATGAAACAATCAACATGTTTGAATAAATCATCAATAGAATAGAAAGAAGGGTTTAGAGATCTGATCTCGGACGAAGGGAGATTCAGACTTGTCTCTCTAAAACCAAAGTAAAATCAAACACAGAAAATAAAAGCATAGCCTAAACAATGGCTGTAAAATCCTATTTATAACCTAAATCACGATTTGGGGCCTTCTTGTAATTATCAAAGTCTTCTGGGTGCTTTTGCAATTCTCCAAGACTTCATAATTAGTCGCGGCCCATGAAATCTCGATGAGTGTCGATCGATACCAGGGGGTATCGATCGATGCTCGGTGCTCAGATCGGGCTCTTAGTCATCAGACTTCAGTCTCGCTCCAGAATGCTCCAGAAAAGCTCCAATAATCCCAATTAAGCTCCAGACGTGCTATAACCTGTGAAAGACTCTAAAAGACTCCAAAACACAAGAAAAGACTCTATAAAAGGACTTATATCATGGCCTAAATAGGGTAAAAACCATGATATATCAACTCCCCCAGACTTAGCCTTTTGCTTGCCCTCAAGCAAATAGAAGACTAAACCAGAAAAAGAGGTTTGAAAACGTAGAGACTCACCTGTTCCTGAACCATCGAAAAGACCCTTTTCCCAAGTACCCAAATGTCACCTGATCAGCTTTCGATCTAACCACCATGTACTTCTCCGTAGACATTTGCAGCTTTTCCAGACTCCACACAAAATCCCACAGCATTGTTCAAGTAAAACCCTCATCGCCAGTTTCATCTCTGCAGCTAATTTTTAAGAACCTTCTAGACTCTTTACCAGACAATATCTTGACAAAGGAACCACCCTTTTCACACTTCTTTTGTATCAATTTCTCTCCTCCAGACTTATTTCTTATTATATCCTTATTATTATTTTTTATTTTCAGCTTAGCATATACATATCAAGGTAGGAGACGCGAGTATTGATGGTGTTTGCCACCAAATCCCCGGTTCTTCCCTCTCTATGTATCAAAGGATGTAGGCGAATAATGGCATCATAGGAAAATCCTAGCCTCGCTTCCAATCCTTTGTGTGATCATCCCCTCTTAAGTAGAATAATGGGATCGCTGGAAATTTTCCTAACCCTCTACTCAGAAGAAAATCATTTCAATCTTTTATGCTCTTAATCTATCAACTTATTTCAGGGGAGAGAGATACCATAATTCTAAACACACGGGTTCCTTTATCAGATATGAATGATGAATCAAGCTCTATGAACACTAACCACATTGATGAAGTGCAAAAATTTGGCTCAGGCTTCAGAAGAACTCTGCTGGAGACATGGATGTTTTCTAGTCAACTGGTCAGCCTTTGGATTTTTCATTAGTCGATCTAGAACTGATCCTGTAGCACTGTGCACTCAAAAACAAAATCAAATCAATAGGTTCAAGCACAGGATCATCATCTCCAACAAATTTTGACTCAATAAAACAGTTTTGACTCGATAAAACGACTGACTCTAAGAAAAACGAAAACAATGTCAGCAGACACCTCCCCCAGACTTGAACAACACTGTCCTCAGTGTTATCTAGCCTAGAGTCAGTGAAAGAAACAAAGAAAAAGGATAGAACGAAGAGAAACAAGAAATTACCATTCTGGAACAGTCGGTGTCGATCGACACACGGCATGGTATCGATCGATACCATGCTTAGATCGACTTTGTGAATTTTCATCCGCGATTGGTGTCGATCGATACCATAGGGATATCGATCGATGCTTAGGCGATTTCGAGTTGCTCCTTGTTCATCCTGACACAGACTCAAAACAAACGAAAATAAAAATAAAAACGAATCAAAAACAGACTCACCAGTGGGTTGCCTCCCACCAAGCGCTCGTTTAACGTCAATAGCTTGACTGTAACGCCCTTCAGGCTGGATAAGAGTGAGAGCTTGCACCAAAACAGGCTCCATCACTTGATATTACTAGCTTCAGAATTCTGCTTAGCATGCTGTCCACAAATTCCTGCCCTTTCTCTTTCAGCTCAGAAGTAAGAAGGACTCTGGCCTTGGAGAATGGCTTCAAGGCTCCCTTGCATTTGACCTTGTAATCAATCGAATTCCCATCACACTTCTGAGGAATCAGAGTGACATGGGGATTCTCGACCTTTTTGTTCTTGGCCTTCTTCTTCTTTGTTGCCTTAGTCTTCTTCTTGGGGATGTTGGGCGGTTCAGCTGGAACGTCTGTGACAGTAGGCTCATCAGGAGGCTCTTCCAGAAGATCAATTGCTAGCGACTCTCCTGTGATAACCTTGATGCTAGAGGCACGTGTGGGAATACTCCTAGGTGGAATGACATCATAGTAGACATCACCGTCAATGTAAGAGAAAGATAGTCTCTTATTAGGTGTGTTTATGATCGCGCCTGCAGTAGCCATGAACGGTCGTCCCAGGAGTATAGGCATACGAGATATCGCACCCATCTCCACAACCTGAAAATCAGTAGGCACCAGACAGTCTCCTACTTGGACTAGCAAACCAGCGATTTCACCATATGGAAGTGAGGTGGAATCGTTTGCAAACGTGATAGATGTCTTAGGAGATAGAATAGTAGCCCCCAACTGCTCTGCAATTGCCTTTGAGATGACATTGACACTAGCCCCTGAGTCGACAAGAGACTCTTTGAAATCAACTCCTGAGATGGAGCTTGGTACTGCGAATTTCCCTGGGTCTTCCCTCTGTGTCAATTTCCGTGGTTGTAGTGAATTGCGAACTCTTTCTCCTATCACCTCAAGTGATTTCTTGGCTTCTGGTTCTTTCTGCGAGGGGTATCGATCGATACCAGGTAGGGTATCGATCGACGCCATGCGATTTGAATCGTTTCTGACAGGTACATCTTCATCAGAAAGAAGCTCCACGTTCGGGTTATCCAGCATATACTGTAGTCTAGCAATCTCCCATTCCTCCCTTGTCAGCTTAGGAACCATAGGATAAGGCATCCTGGTTACATACACTCGTTCTGCAACGACCTTAGGCACCACAGTCGAAGTTTCAACTGTTTCCTCAGAAATCGCCCCGGTATCGACCGATACCAATGGGGTATCGATCGATACACGGGTTTTCGAATCCATTCGAGCAGATATCTGGGCTGGTATCGATCGATACTGGGGAGTATCGATCGATGCTTGTGCGATTTCAGGATTATCTTCGAGATTTTCTGCACTTGAGGAGATTGCATTGACGTGTGAATGAACCGTCTTTCCCTTAGAATTTGCTGCAGTCTGAGCTACTTGAGTTTCCAGCATCCTGTGACTCGTATTTAGTGCCTCGATCCTTCCACTCAAATCGGTGTACATGGTGTCCATTTTACCATTGAAGGTGGCTGTCATCTTCTCCTGCCCTTGAACCAGGTGTTCAAGCATAGCCTCAATCTTACTCTCAGGAGCTTTGGGTGGTGGGGATTGGTACCCTCCTTGCTGAGCATTGTTGGTGAAGTTTCGATTGGAGTTGTATTCGAATCGCTGACCCTGAAAACCAGAACCACCTATGTAGTTAACATCTTCCACCTCATTCTCAGTAGCAAAGTGGACGGCCTTTGTTGTCCTTCCCAGCAGAAGACTGTGCATAGAATCCAGCTGAGCTTTCACTTCAGCGATCTGTGACCCATCCATGTTACCAGCCAGCTTCTTGCGCTCGAAGTCTGCGCTCTTGGTGCTACTACTAGATGCAAAGTTCTCAATCAACACAATAGCATCCTCAGGATATCTGGTGTTGAAATTACCATTGCTCGAAGAGTCCAGACCCATCTGATATCTCCAATCTACTCCTCTGAAGAAGATACCCAGCAGCTGCACATCAGAGTATCCATGATGTGGACAATCTCTCTGATACGATCTGAATCTTGTCCAAGCAGCCTTGAACGCCTCAGTAGGTCCTTGAGAAAAAGTGGATATCTTATTTCTCAGATCTTCAGATCGCCCGTCATCATAGAAGTTAATCAGGAAGGCTCTCTTGGTGTCCTCCCAATTAGTTAGCGATCCAGGAGATAGCTGCCTCAGCCAGTAAGTAGCTTCTCCACCCAGAGAGTAGGGGAAGAGCTTGCAGAAGAGATAGTCGTAGGACACTCCATTGCTCTTAATGCTAGTGACCAAGTCCTCGAACCTCTCTACATGGTCCATTGGATGTTCATGAGGAAGACCATGAAAGCGATGCTGTCCCACTAGAGTGAAGTAAGCAGGCTTCAGCTCAAAGTCATTCCTCTCAAACGCAGGAGGACGAATTGCTGAACGATTGGCGAAAAACTGGTCAGGCCTGTTGCATTCACCAATCGTCCTTCCACGATTAACCACAGCATTCCCTGCGTTGGCGCGCCCAGCTGGCGCGACAATCTCAACAACCGCAGCAGGGACAACGATGTTACCGGCTTCATCAAGTCGCTGCCCTCTCTCATTACACACGTGACCCTCTTGGTCTCTCAGAATTCCAGCTTCATCAGCTCTTAAAACCACTGGGTTGTTCATCCCTGATGTTTGCTTGGTCTTTCTGTTTGTGCGTTCCACAAACGCTAGCTGTTCCAGTGACAGTTCAACTAGTTGTGTGCTCTTGTTGCTTCTGGTTTCACGAACAGGCATACACCTGCAAACAAAACACTAGGCAAAGCACGTAAGTAACCAGAAAAATACGTTGAGTATCGATCGATACCAAGTGGTGTCGACCGATACCAACAAAAGAAGACGACGCGTATCGACCGATACTACAGAGTATCGATCGATACCGACGAACTTAGTCGAAATTCTAAACTAAAATCTAATGGCGAATTTGAGTCCCCGGCAACGGCGCCAAAATTGATATGCTCAATTTAATACCCTAAGATACTAAAGCAGTTGTTGTAGTAAGTGTAGGGGTCGAACCACAAAGACTCACAGAGATCACACAATAAATTATGAAGTGTCGAATTACGCTAAGCCAGATAGATGTAATTGAAAAACAGGGTTGCAAGTAAAACGTTTGTAAATTCAATTAGGGGAATGTAGGCTTAGGGTTTTTCTCAGAAAATCAGTGAATGCAGACTAACTAACTAACAGGATTCAGATTTAGCGCAGTTCTTGAACTCAAATCACTAAAATATAGCTAACCAACTCTCGTTGCGAAAACTATCTAAATCTAAATCCTAGGAATTCCAAATCTCTTTGCGAATCCTAAAGTCTAAATCAGCTTTAACAACAGGTTTGATATGTTCACAAATCAATTAAACCAAATCTCTTTGCGAATAATCAATTTGCTCACCTAGGTTCTATCAGGTAATTAATTGCACTCTCGTACCTAATCAATTATCCTAAGATTTATATTCTAGGTAGCTAATCTAGAACAAGCTATGAACACAACCTAAGCGAAGAACTATAATTCAGATGGTGAATCCTAAAAGATATTTAACCTAGCATTCAAAGAAAACCCTTATGAGAAAACCCTAAACCTAAGGTGGATCTACTCAGACATGGAGAATGAAACAATCAACATGTTTGAATAAATCATCAATAGAATAGAAAGAAGGGTTTAGAGATCTGATCTCGGACGAAGGGAGATTCAGACTTGTCTCTCTAAAACCAAAGTAAAATCAAACACAGAAAATAAAAGCATAGCCTAAACAATGGCTGTAAAATCCTATTTATAACCTAAATCACGATTTGGGGCCTTCTTGTAATTATCAAAGTCTTCTGGGTGCTTTTGCAATTCTCCAAGACTTCATAATTAGTCGCGGCCCATGAAATCTCGATGAGTGTCGATCGATACCAGGGGGTATCGATCGATGCTCGGTGCTCAGATCGGGCTCTTAGTCATCAGACTTCAGTCTCGCTCCAGAATGCTCCAGAAAAGCTCCAATAATCCCAATTAAGCTCCAGACGTGCTATAACCTGTGAAAGACTCTAAAAGACTCCAAAACACAAGAAAAGACTCTATAAAAGGACTTATATCATGGCCTAAATAGGGTAAAAACCATGATATATCAAGGAGTCTCTTCGAACTAGTGATGGCGTCTCAGTTAGTGTCCTCGTGGACAGGATTCTGGCTCCGGCGCATTTCGAAATCTGAGGTCTTCCTTCTTCTTAGGTGTGCTCGGATCTGTGGCGGTCTTTGGCTTATCTCCCGATGTGGTCCCGACGGTGGTGGTTTGTTAGGCGGTTGGCTCTTTCTGGTGTGCTCTTCGTGGCGGTCTTCTTTAGTGGCTGTGTGTGGTTTCCCGGTCTTGCCGACGGTGAAGCGAAGCTTCAAGGAAGTGGTTCGTGTCGCGATTCGCTTTTCCAGCCAAGGTCTCCGTTGTGGCTCCTTTAACTTCCACCGTTGCGTGTTTTGTTATTTCCGGCATCGTTCGATAGTTCTTGGAGCGGCTCAAAATTTCGGTAGGAGACTGCTCCGTTAAAAGCTCTGGTGGTGACTCGGTGTCGAATAGAGGCGGCGGATCTGTTTCGGTGGCTATCTTCACTTTCTTGGGAGATGATTCTTGTAGTTTTCGTAAACGCGGGAATGGCGGTCGGAGGCGGCTTCTCTGGCTGCCCGAAGAGGCTCCCGTGCCGCCGGTTGTGGAGTGGTTTGTCGAAGCGGTTACGTTTTTGTGTTTGTCCTCGGAGAAGCTGTAGGCGTTTCTTCTAGCGGGGTTTGAGGGTTGACCTCGAGTGGGAACTGCTCGTGGCAACAACGATGAGGACTCGAGTTCTTTAGAATTGCAAATGCAAATTTCTGAGCTTCATGTTCGGAATCGGTGTTTCTTCGTCGAGGATCTTCTTGGTTTGCTAAGACGTGTGTTTATCTTTTCGATTTCTTTGTCTGTCTCTTTGTTTTGTTGTAATTTTGCCATTGTTTGTAGTTTTCGGTATTTCTTTTTTCTTAGTCTTCTCTGTAGCTTCTGTCACAAATCATAAAATTGGTATAAAATTTAACATTTAAACCAAACAAAAAAAAAATCTGAAAAGTGAAAAAACCAAAATCGCTATTAAAAGGTTTTGACTTTTTGAGTCTTTTGACTTGACCTACGAGAACCGGTCGGTTCAATCACGAGACTCGGTTCGCTAATTCGAAACCCAGACTGCTTTGCCAAATTCTGAAGTCGGACGAGCCGGCTTGATAAATAAAAAATTCCGTGCAGGCCATAAAAGCCCAATGAAGTGGTCCACATTTCTTATTTCCCAAAGCAATAAGAAGAACACAATACTTTTCGTAGACAATTTTTTCTGCTTGAAAACGTGAAGAGGTGGGAGATGCAATCCCATTAATTTAGGAGACATAACAAAATCGATTTACTCCTGTTATGTTCTCATCATACAAATACGAACCTAAATAAACAATCTCATTTTTATCCGGTTCGAGACTTTGTAACGATTTTGAAGCTAGTTTATCCGGCACACACAATATTTTGTAACAATTTTTGAACCTTGTTGGTACCAGATCTCGGCCGCAAGAGATCTGGCGCATTAAGGGCCCGGTAAACAACCTCTAAACCTACAAAGATAGCCCACCTATTATTCCGCGAGCAAGCGACGAATAACTCCAACATCCAGTTCGCAAGGAAGTAGTCAACGACGGTTCCATGATTCGCGGGACACTCGACGACGTGATATCCGGGATGGTTCAGTTCGAAGAAGGCTATAAAGGAAGGTCGTGGATTTAGGTTTAGAGGACAATTCTTCCTAGCAAAAAATACCGAATACTTGTAAAATTTCCTCGAGATTTCCCTACTTGTAAACACTCTTTATTGATTCAATATCAAATCCAGTTCGCTGAGTTTATATCCAAATTACATCTTTGATTTATAGATAGAAACTAGTCCATCAAAAGTTCTTCCCTAAAAATCTTTACAAAAACTAGGTGTGCGATTCCGTATCCACAAACCTAACTATGGCATGTGTAATATTTTATAAAATGAAATTGTTGTTTCAGTCTTTTGCTTAGTGAACAAGTATGAGAGAGTGACATCTCAACAAAAAAAATAGATCAGAGATATATTAGATTCAGTTAGAAGTAATCTATTTTAGAACGGAGGAACCAGCAAAGTTTTCATAATTGTTCTTCTTGTAGGTAAATTGTCAAGGTTTTTTCTGCTTAAAACCAAAACTTTAGATATCAATTTCTGATGAACATTATCCGTATTAACAAAAAAATGCATTCAAAAAATTTGTAACACCATTAATTCCCAACATTGATGAAATGAAATATTACGAAAAATAGCAAGAAAACAAGAAAATAGAGCCTTTTTTGTTCTTTAAGAATAATAGAACAAAATAACATCGATAACAAAGTAGTTAATGTACCTATTTAGTCGTCTATTTTGTTAGAATAATATCGATAACAAAGTAGTACAGTATATGTTAAAAAAAAAACCAATATTCATATTGAAAAGTAACGAGTTGACAAAAAAAAGTTTCTAAAATATCATGAAAGCCATTAATAGTCGTCTATACATATTCCTGTAATATTGTTTTGTCAGCTATTGTTTTGTTTCTTATAAATACCATTAAAGGATGAAAAAAAGTATGGACCATAAAAGCGTGATGTAAAGTCCTTGGTTTTCGATTTATATCTAGATAGTGGATTTTTTTTTTGTTTTAAACAACTAGATAGTGGGATTGCCAAAAAAAAAAAAAAAAAACTAGATAGTGGATTTTACTTGGTTTGTAACTTTTTATTTTTATTTGTCCCTGGTTTAACTGTTTCGGTTGTGTAATTTTGTTCTTAGGTGTTTTTTTTTGTTTTTTGGTGTTTTTGGCTCCGGAAATTTATGCGTTATGTATCAGATCTCAATCAATAAATATAAAATTTCAGATGAAAAAGAAAAGAAGAGTGATGTGAACCAAACCAAAAAGAAAATTATTTGGAATTTTAAAACATCATGCGTCACGCGCAATCGCGCATTATAGCTGTAATCGATTTAAATTGAATTATTAATATATTTGTAACTTTTATAGTATAGCCATCTACGATCTATCTTTAGGAACGTAGGGATCATCGTTCCCACCCTATAGTAGGGTATCGTATAGTCATTGATGGAGTTTTAGGATTAAAAAATAATAATATATATATATATATATATATTATATATAGAAAAATGTACTTAAAGAAACTAATTATGCATCTTTTTTCGACTAAAGACATTTTGTTATGTAAATTGAGAGTTATATAGTCCTTGTACAAATGAAAGGTTGCCAAAGTTAAATTCCGGATCCATAACTCGAACAGCTTTCTCATGCCGATATCAAAGTTAGTAAGTCACAATATCAATTTAATAAAAGTTAATCAGATTCTGGGAATACAGAAGAAACATTCAAATACTGTTTGTGATAAGTCTTTAACGGGATCCAACAAAAATTAAAGTCTTCTCCTATACTTCTTTTTTTTTTGCTATACGGGAAAAAACGAAAACTATCAAATCACGTGATTGATTCGAGTTGTAGTTGTTTTTCTTTTTCATTTGTTACTTTTTGTCTTTTGTTGTTGTGGTTGAAAGTTGAACTAGATCTTAACTAATTAGTTATGCAAAATTAATACTTCCTCTCTTTCGTAAAGTTTGATTTTTTAAGTTTTTATTTTGTTTCACAAGGATTGATTTTTTATGATTTTTATCTACTTTAATTGATTAATGTTAATAAATGATTAACTTTAAAAATTATCAATTGAGAACATTATAATTTGATGAATTATTATTGGTTCATAATCATGTGAAAATGTTTAGTGAGAGAAAATAATATATCTATGACTAAACATTGATTATTTTTTTAATTTATATGAAAAAACCCGAAAATCAAACCGAGTTATAAATTAATTTGAACAATTATATCATTTTTAAATGATATGATCTATATACGAAAAAAACGGAAAAAAGAAGGTATGATCTATATATGTCTATTAGATCAAACTCAATTGATTGTTCAATGTTGTTTTCTATATCGCTAAGTTGAAAATTCATAGGGGTAAATGGAAACCAGATTTTGGACTTCGACCAACAACATCTACCGATATAAGAATTTCCTTATTTAGTACTTTAATTACAAATTAACAATGACCGATCCAAGTTAAATTATATATAAAAAAGGAAAGATAGCTCGCAACACCAACAAGGCAACGGCCCGAGAAAAACGGTAGCTTTGTGGAGACACACAAATAAGATAGTTGCACGATCATGTGCCACGCCTACGCTTTCTTTTCCATTCCATCTCATTCACGCGTTTTTTGTTCTCCCATTCTTTTAATTATATATGATCACAATCCAAATAATATCCCTTAATCTATGCCTAGAACATGCATAATACAATAATTAACACCACTAAAAGCCAAAACTATAGTAGTAACAAAAAAAACTTCATTTTGTACATAGAGGATGAAAGAATGAAAAATAACGGAATCCAATAACAATGTTTGTAATAAACGGACATGGAATGTGAATTATTATATAGTATAGTATAAATGATCTGTAAAAATGTAGCATTGATATAACGGATATATAAAAAATACTGTATAATAAAACAAATATGTAATAAAGAGAGAAGAGGGCAAAACGGGGAACATGTCACGCGGATAGGTATGAAAGAGTAAATGACGTAGGTTCCGTTATTTAAGAACCCTTAAGAGGTTCCCACACACCACAAGAGAGAGAGAGAGAGAGAGAGAGAGAAAGAGAAATGGGGAGAGAAGAAGAAGAAGAAGAAGAAGAAGAAGAAGAAGAAGAAGAAGATGACAACAACAGAGGAGGAGAGAGAAAGCTGGGAGATGAAACGGCGACGTCTTTATTCGACGGAACGGGGTTGGTTTGTGTAACGGGAGGGACTGGATTCATTGCTTCTTGGCTCATCATGCGTCTCTTACAACGTGGTTATTCCGTTCGAGCCACTGTTCGAACCAACACAGGTTCGAATCGGTTTTCTTTAGCTTCACTTTCTCTTTTATACACTTGGAATTATCATTATTGTTTTACCAAATGCGAGTAAAGTTGCTGTTTATTTTAGGGTTGATTGGTCCGTTTTAACATAGAGTACAAAAAAAAAAGATGGGTCTATATTTATAGATATATAATAACATTTAAAGTTGATTTTTGGATCGACAATTAAAATATGTATTTTTGTTATGGATGTGAAAAATTTATTGTACTTGGCTGGAATTGTCTGTCAGTTTGTAGGATCTTGAAGCTGCATAGCTATGTCATGTTCCATGCATCTTCTATATAGAATGTCAACCATAAATTATATGATCAATAATTAATAACCATATATGATATAAATGATGTTAATTAATATCTAATAATTTGTTTATTTATTAAATACAGAAGGGGATAAGAAAGATATATGCTACCTAACCGAACTCCCATTTGCATCGGAGAGGCTTAAAATATTCACCGCCGATCTCAACGAACCGGAAAGCTTTAAACCGGCGATCGAAGGATGCAAAGCCGTATTCCACGTGGCACATCCTATGGACCCGAACAGCAACGAAACCGAGGAGACCGTAACGAAACGCACCGTACAAGGTCTAATGGGGATACTAAATTCGTGTTTGGACGCTAAAACCGTCAAACGCTTTTTCTACACGTCCAGCGCCGTAACCGTTTTCTACGGCGGCGGAGGAAACGGAGAAGAGGTAGACGAGAGCGTTTGGAGCGACGTGGAAGTGTTTAGGAATCAGAAGGAGAAGAGAGTGAGTAGCTCTTACGTTGTGTCGAAAATGGCGGCGGAGACGGCGGCGCTTGAGTTTGGCGGGAAGAATGGATTGGAGGTTGTGACGCTCGTGATCCCTCTCGTCGTCGGACCTTTTATATCTCCGTCGTTGCCTTCCTCCGTCTTCATCTCCCTGGCCATGCTCTTTGGTACTTAATTCTTCTATCTAAATTTTTTTATTTTATTTCTCCATAACTAATTTAAAGCTTACCAAAAAAAAAAAACTAATAAATTAAAGCTCGATCAATATAACAACTTTAGTTACATATAGGTATAATTCTTATTAAAACTAATACCTTCAAATTTTATAAATCAAACATGGTAAATTTGACCATGGTGCTCGAATAGTTAAAAGTTTCATCGATCAATGTTCAAATTCTCACGTAACGATTTCAATCATAGTTGACAAATCTAAATGTTCTAAATGACAAAAATACTCAATAATAGGTTTTAAAGATTAGTTTGGATTTTTGTTATGAATTTCCGGTTTAAAAAAAAAGAGTAAAATACAACATGCAAATTTATAATTTTAACCAAAATATGTTTATTTTTTATATGAAAAAAAAACTAAAATTCTAGTTACGACGGATAGAATTTTTTTTTTTCTTGTTAAAATACGTGTAAACATGTGTGTTGAGTAATAATCACTATTCACTATAATAGTACTTCACCTTATTTTTTGTATGAAGGAAATTACAAGGAGAAGTATTTGTTCGATACTTACAATATGGTGCATATTGATGACTTGGCACGGGCGATGATATTTCTATTAGAAAAGCCAATAGCCAAAGGGAGATATATATGTTCGTCGGTGGAGATGAAGATCAATGAGGTCTTTGAGTTTTTGTCTACGAGATTTCCTCAGTTCCAGCTACCTTCAATTGAGTAAGTAAATTAACCTACGTGTACTTATGTTATTAGTTTTTTCATTCATTTGATTTATATATATTTTGTCGGTACGTAAAGTTTGAAGAACTATAAAGTAGAGAAGAGGATGAGTCTCTCGTCGAAGAAGCTGAGGAGTGCAGGGTTCGAGTTTAAATATGGAGCGGATGAAATATTTACTGGAGCTATAAAGAGCTGCCAAGCGAGAGGCTTTCTTTAAATTCTTCTGGGATTTTGGGTTAATTAAAATTTGTATATGAATTGAAAATATCATTTCTTTTATTGGCCATTTCCGTTTTGTAACATGTTGTTGACGCAAGGAAAAAAAAAAGTATCTACTTCGTATTTTTATTTTGAATAATTAACCAAACAAAACAAATAATTGATTAATTGACTATTATGTCTAACTAATCTATATATATAAAGAAAGCTTTTCTCTCTTCTCATGCTGCCACCTCAGCATCCTAAAAATTTAATACACATACTAAATACATATATTAATTATAAATTTGGTTTTAACATTATGAAAAGAATTTGAAAAGGTATTATTCATATTCTAAATAAAACCAGAAAATAATAAACTTATATGAATATAGTTCTTTGAAATAATAACAAGTTTAATAAATTTGGTTATAATAATATATTTCAACTTTTATAAATATTTAATTAGGTTAAGTTGTATCGCAAATATTATAAAAAAACTAAAATATCAAACAAATCCTAACAATTAAACAAATAAGTTAAATATGTAACTAAATTCATAAAACAAAATATAAGTTGGCAAGTTTTACATCTAATAAAGAGACAAATAAATAAAATTAAGGTATACTTCACATAATAATTACAATTATACATAACTATGAAAAAGAGAATTAGAGCCACCAAAATTAAGAAACATTTTAAAAGTAAAATATCAAACAAGTCCTAACAATTAAACAAATAAGTTAAATATGTAACTAAATTCATAAAGCAAAATATAAGTTGGAAAGTTTTACATCTAATAAAGAGACAAATAAATAAAATTAAGGTATACTTAACATAATAATTGCAATTATAAATAAAATATGAAAAAGAGAGTAAGAGCCAAAAAAATTAAGAAACATATTAAAAGTATTTACACGAAAATATAAATTAAGTTTGAAAATTTAAGATCGTTGTGTTTGGTGATATTATTTTTAACAAAAAAAAATGAATATAAGCTTTGTATATGCAAAATATATATCATGTGATGTAAATATATTTCAATTCTCATAATAATTACCATCCATTAATACAATAGTTTTTCCTAGAATTTGAAAAGATATTTACTTAATAGAAGATAGATTATATTAAATTAATCTAAAGAAATTTCAATTTAATAATTTACTTTTATCCGTTTATTTATATAGATTAGAAAAACTATAGAATTTAGTGTTTATAAATTATGGATTATATTTTTTCTAAATAAAATCAAACAAATGTTGTGACTTCAAACAATCAGTTATATATGGAAATATTTTTCAACAAAAATAAAAGAAAAATAGATTTAGGAATCACAAACATATTGCACACATAAATATGGTTAAAATCATACATGAAACACTCGAAAAATAATAACTTCACATGAAACAAAAAAAAAAATTATTATGCAACTTTAAAATGTAAATATCTTCCTTTTAAAAAACTCAACTAATTGCATAAAATTGATCACCAAAGAAAAAAAATAGGTAAAAATATGTACCATCGAATAAATAAACACATAGATGATCATAAAAAAAATAAAAATAAATACACAGATCTTAAGCTGATAGAGATAATTAAATTAACTACGAGACCAAATAAAGTAAAATACCATTAGATTAAAAAAAAAATTTACCACGTCCGCGCGGATCACACCCTTTGTGATTGAAATTGAAACTGAAATCTCACCGGCCATGGGAAAAGATATCGGAGAAGACGAGGGTTTTAGAGCAGTGGGTAATATTTTTTTACATGATAATCCTATTCACAAGAACTCTCTCTCTCTCTAAATGTTTGAATCAACACTTGACCCCATATTTCTTATATTTTTCCAAATCGGCCCATATTATCTCAAATGTTCTCATTAATCTATACATCTACG
This sequence comes from Eutrema japonicum, assembly GCA_030161315.1. Taxonomy (NCBI): domain Eukaryota; kingdom Viridiplantae; phylum Streptophyta; class Magnoliopsida; order Brassicales; family Brassicaceae; genus Eutrema; species Eutrema japonicum. The sequence continues at coordinate 53,107,541 of BSQW01000003.1, read as the reverse complement.
ATGATTTTGATATTAAATTAGTGATAGAAATTAAATCATTTTCAAATAAAGTTAGATTCATTTTGTAGTCACCAACACTGGATCATCGAAGATGAATAATAGTAAATTCTGAACATTTTATTACTATTCGGTTTTAGGTAAACATAGATAAAAATACAGTGACTTATTTCGAAGTATTTTTTTTTTAAAGTTCGGAGAATTCTAAATTCACAAAACTAACTTTCCTTTTATTAGTATTCGAAGTAACTTTCGGAGTATACAAAACTAACCCTATTTCGAAGTATTTATTTTATTAGTATTCAGTTGGGTTAAAAAATATACAATTTTATAAATTTTAAAATGACAAAACTTAACTTTTAAAAACCAACTAATTGAATAAATAGTCAACCAAAAAAAAAAAAATTCAAATTGTGGATCACTCACTAAACAAATACATAAATAAACATAAAATTAAGAAAGAAAAAAAAACTTAATAATAAGCAATCTACATTTTTAAGCTAATAGAGACAAATCCATTAACAATCATACTAATAAAACTAAAATAATATTATACCAAATTTTTTAAAAACAAAATTGTGTTCATGTCCGCGCGTAGCGCTAATCACATACTAGTATAATATATAAAGAGTGAGTAAGTCTCACAAAGGTTTGACACCTAATCAACCCTCCTTATGCCACATCAGCTTTAATAAAATCATACTAATATCAGGTTTTTTAATTTTTTTTTGACACTTGCACTTCTGAAAATTCTTGGTCAACCTAGAACCATTAAAATTCCAAACCTCTTTTAATTGTGTTACTCACCTTCTCTCTGTCCAAGAAGACGTCTTCCGTATTTTTTTTTTCTTTCAAAATCCATACTTTATTTATCTAATATATATCCTCACATACATGAATATCTTTTACAAGCAAATCAATTTAAGCAATTTTACAAAACATTACATATAGCATGTGAGTAACTGAAACCTGTGTGAAACACTGAAACCTGTGTAAAACAAGTAATGTGATTACAGAGAAAGGAAGAATTAAAGGTGAATCGATGATGACATTCTTCTACCTTTGAATGAAGCGGAACCATCTTGATAGAAAAGACTATGAGTTTTGATTGGATCGTGAGTTTGATGAAAGTTTGAGAAGGGCTGCTCTATCCATACACGCCAACTTGCTTCGTAGAATTTGGCAGATTTGCTTAACCAGTCTGATGAGAGTCTTCCACATTTTAATATTCTCATAGGGTTTCATTCCACTATTTATTCATCGCTTCAATCTTGATCTGAATTTTAATTTAATGCTCTATTCTTTACTTTCTAAACTCTTGGAACTAATCAGATGCCTTCTCTTTCTCGCAAGAGCTTAGTCATCTCACATATCATGTCGTTTCATATCACTACCGCAATCGTTGTTACGTTCCAGGTAAGTTCTGTAAATCTAGATTCATGTATTAGTTTCAAGCTTCGAATATTTTATATTCAATATGGGATTTGAAACTTTTATCGTTTGCATACTCATTGGAGATAAATCATGTACTAAGATAACATTAAATTTTCGTTATGAGTATATGCAGAAGATGCATTGGAGACTTGATGTAGAAAAGGATCCGAAGTTTTGATGTAAAATTCAGTTTCCTCGATTACACCTATGATTTTGCACTATGTAAATATTCGAAGCCGTAGTTAGAATTGACTCCAATATTGTTCCCGATCTTTTGTAAAATACGTAAACAGTATCTATTTTTTAAAGTATGTTCAAGGTTTATGTATGAAATAAAGTTTCAATGCATTGATCTCTAAGGTCAAACACAATCTTACATAATGGTTCGAAAGCAATCATTGATATTTAAATGGGGTTTAGAGAATGGCGCAGTCTTTTCAACGATCGGGTCAACACATTAAATCCATATGTCTAGAAGTTTTGTTACTTAAATTAGATATTTAGGCTTATAAGAAACTGTTGCATAGATAAATTTATATTCTCAACTTCCAATACATATAATATTAAACACTAAATATATAATTATTAATATTAAACACTCAATAACACACAAAAATTGTTAACAACAGACGGTTCCAAAATAGATAGAAAAATGAATACGACTGAGGTATAAGGACTCCAATGATATTGATGTTGGCTGCAACTTAATAATTAATAAAAAAATCTTAAATTTTTTTTACCAAATTTTTCAATTCTATTTAATAGGATGATTAATATTTTTTTTGCAAAGTATCAGTAAATTATAAATTTAGAAGAAAATCTTCATCCGCCACCATCATCTCTTGAAAAGGATCCGTCGTTGCAATCTTCTCCAACGCGGATGAATGAAGAGGGAGAAGAAGTGAAAAACCAAAATAAAACACGAGTATGTCCTTTCTCCTTTAGCAAAAAAAAGGCATTTCTGTTTTTCACCCTAGAGTTTCTGTCTAATTTTGTAGTTTGTGTTTGGTTTTTATGTCTATTTTGTATTTCTTACACCTTATTTTAACAGAGATATGTATTGTCGGCTAATATATATGAAAAACTCATGAATCTTGAGTAGTTAATGGGAGTAATATTGGTATCACTATGAAGAATAATCTAATAACTCTTTTACAATATACTAGATACCTCTCGGGAGCAAAAACACATGGTATCAAAGATTTTTCGCCAAGAATGAAAGCATTGCCATTAGAGAGTAATTGATGATCACACAATATTATTTATTTGTTTCTTTGTATTGTTCTTTGAGATCATGATCATGATATTAAATCCCTTCGATCAGTTATATAATTCTCTCGGTCTTATTCACTATGGGATTTGTGCTTGCTTGTGTCACGTTCAATGATCCTCAAGAAGAATTTTTTTTGCTCTTATTAATGCTTTAATTTCATGCAAACGATGGGTTGGGATGGGAAGAATATTCCATTGGTTGTACAAATTTATGGTCATGTACATGTATGTATCATTACTTAATGCAGAATGAGAGAGCTAATGTAAACTTTGATATATACTGGAAAACAAATGAACATAGATAAGTTATTTTAAGAAAAAAAAGTTTTATGTTAACTTTGATATTTGTTTCGTTTGTAGGAGTTTAAATGCAAGATATGTGGGAACAATAGCGCTATTGGGAAAGAAGGCTATTGTTGGACATTTTAAAGAATTGCACCGTTAACATGACATTAGTTGACTCCACATTCTAAATTTCCAATCACCAAAAATTCATAGATATCACTTAAAACCACTAACAACAAATCACGTTTTCGGGCATTAATTTTTCACATTTTTGTAGATAATATATGTGCAAATATATATATATATATATAGTTATTTAGGAATAAAAAAAAGATTGTGGAAAACGGTATAAAAAAGGCAAAGAGTTGTGAAATGATGGGTGGATCTGGAGAAAACTACGAAGATAGTGAAGAAACATATATAACCAAAAATCATACAGTCATCTCAGACACTAAACTCTCATATGATCTGGAAAGTCTCATTTGGTCTCAGAGAGGTTTACTACTTGATTAGTGGTTTTTTTCCATGGTAAACTTTGACATTTGTACTGAAAAATATATCAATAATATTGTTTTTGCATGTCTTTTTTGCATTTTCCCCCCTCTGAGATCATGATCTTGAAATTAAAGCCTCTCGATCAATGACCTTATTTTCTTAACAACCAAATATTGTATTCATCAAGCTTTCAAAAAAAAATTGTATTCACTTAACTTATTTTTTTTTATTCGCACTAAACAAATTTCAATTCCATTCGGATTATTTTATAATTCGTTCGGATACGGTTTCAAAAATTTTGTTTAGAATTTGAAAATATTGGTTCGGTTCGAGAATTTCGCCCAACTCTAATCAACATGAGAACAATCTCGGGCGTATGCACGAGTATTTATCTAGTCTTTAATAATGATATAGCATCCGAAAATTCTAGTTAGCTCCAAAAGGGAAAGGAACAAAAAATCAGATGACCAAAAAATTAATGAAATTTTTTTTATTTAACCTTTGTATATTAATGAAAAATGAGATGACCAAAAAAAAAAAAAAAGCTCGAAAAGGGAAAGGAAAAAAAAATACAATCTCCGAGTACAAACAAATCCAATTTGTCAGGTAGTAGCTTCGTCTTCGTCGATGAGTTCTGCATCTGAAATTTCTCGCTAACATTTGTTCCATAAACCCTTTTGAATCACACGGTTTTTCACTTTTTTCGATTCCAGATTAAACCGTAGAATCTAAGATTCATCGTCGAATTCAATCTCCCAAGAAAAGTCTCTCCCCTATTTTTCTCTGCTCTGCCTCAAACCGATCCAGAAAATCGGAAAGGTTAGATTTTCCCATCGATCGTGATTGATTGAGTATGCATAGATCTGGTACTACAATGGCGTGGAACGTCTTCCAGTTCTGTACGGCTCTACGAGGACTCGGATCGATCATGATCCTTCTGGTCTTGGGGGTTGTTGGTGTGACATATTACGCCGTCGTTTGGACCAATTACGGACCGGCACTATCAGATGGAGGGCTCGATTCTCTTGCCGCTCTTACTATTATAATCCTTTTCCATTTCTTGGTAAACCCTTTGATCAACTTATTGATTTTACCATTTCTCTCCAACAAATGTTTCGTAATTCGATGGATTCTTCATCATAATTTTGTTGGGTTTCAAGTAATTATTGTGTTTGATTGCTGAGAAAGTTATAATGGTGTGTGTGTGTGTGTTATTGGTACAGTTGGCGATGCTTTTGTGGAGCTACTTCTCTGTTGTGTTTACTGATCCTGGTGTTGTGCCTCCTAATTGGAGGTCAGCTTCTGACGAAGAACAACGAGGCGAGTCTGATCCGTTAAACAGTTTGGAGTTTGGCGGGTTACAGCCCGATTCTTCGAACCAAAGAAGTCGGTTTTGTAGAAAATGCAATCAACCTAAGCCTCCTCGTTGTCATCATTGCTCTGTTTGTAAGATCTCTCAGTCACACTTTCTATTTTATGCTCCTTTTCTTTGATGCATTTGTTGAAGGAGAATCAGGAAGCTGATTGTGGTTTACATTAAATCCAGGTGGTCGGTGTGTGTTGAAAATGGACCACCATTGTGTTTGGGTTGTTAACTGTGTCGGGGCGCTTAACTATAAGTATTTTCTTCTTTTCTTGGTAAGTCTACTTTGATCTATTAGTCAATTTCCATTTTCTGTTGTGATCCCTGTCCTGCTTAATTCGAATTTCCGGTTACAGTTCACAGTTTAGTTAGCTCCAGATTTTAAAGTTGAATTGTGCCAAACTAGTTCCCTTTAATGTTTCTTACCAAAATTAGAGTTCTTATTTTGGCTTTAGGATACTTCCATGTTTGTTTCTGCCTAGTGATAGAAATTCTTACTCTTTGTGTTGTGTCGTAACTCTTGTGTGCTAAAATATGTTACAAATGCAGCTTTACACCTTTCTGGAAACAACTCTTGTGACTTTACTTCTCATGCCGCACTTCATAGCGTTCTTTAGTGATGAAGAAATACCTGGAACCCCGGGCACCCTTGCTACTACTTTTCTTGCATTTGGTACGTTCCCAGTTCCTAGTTTTCCTATGTTTAATCGATTTTCTCAGTCCCACTTATCCGTCCATCTGACGATGTTTCATCTTCACTACTGCAGTTTTAAACCTGGCATTTGCTTTAAGCGTTATGGGTTTCTTAATTATGCACATCTCGCTCGTAGCTGCCAATACCACAACTATAGAGGTATGTTATTTTCTTTTTCATCTCTAGCCTGTAACAGTTTGGTGCATCACTTGGTCAAAGAAAACTTTCTTTGGTGTATCACATGGTCAAGCGTTCTTTGGTGTATTGACTTTGTGAGCAGGCATATGAGAAGAAAACAAGTCCAAAATGGCCGTATGACCTCGGTCGAAAGAAGAATTTTGAACAAGTAAGTGTAGACTTTGATAACTTGTTTTGGACTTAGTTAAGTTTCTTTCTTTCTCATGTTGTAATCTGTTTTTGGGAGTTTATGTTTTTTAGGTATTTGGTATGGATAAGAGATACTGGTTGATACCGGCATACTCAGAAGAAGATTTAAGACGAATGCCGGAACTTCAGGGACTCGACTACCCTTCGAAACCTGACTTTGATTCCCAAGATTTCTGAAGAAAAGATGGTTTCTTTACCTTTAAGGCTGTAACAATACCTTAGAGATGACAGAGATAGAGAAAGACCCGGAAATGACTTTGGAAGAGTGAATGTACTAACTTCAAAGAGTTGCTTCTCGGCTTCTCGTTTACACGGTGTCGGATTGAAGAACGCTGAGACTTAGGGCAAATCAAAGGACCAGATGATATTTTGGATCCATATGTTCTTCTTTCTTGAGTAGTTAGCATATGATTGTTAATCTATAAATGTAGAGAAGAATCTTCCTGTTTGGTTAAGTCTTATCCCTTTTGTAGTTTTGTTGATGTTGTCTTTTTTACTTTGCCACTGGATTTTTGTGGTCAAAAAATGAAATTCACGAGGAAGAAGAATGATGAAGAAGGTTCTAGCGTATGGTGTAAATGACACGTGTCTTAATCTAAAATGATATTCCCGTTTAAAGTGCCTGTTATATATTTATCTTTTGAACCTGTGGAATTTCTGGGCTCTTCTCGGATTCTCTCGCAGGTACTCTCTTCTCTTGGGTCTTGATCTCTTCAATTGTCTGTTGTTTGAGTCTCTAATAATATGTTGGATACGATTTTGAATTTTTGATTAGCGAAAGAGTTGGGAAAATGGGCGATCCATTTCCATTTGGTGGTTTTAGAGGTAGCTTGTTCGGAGGGAGAGATCCTTTTGATGACCCCTTCTTCTCTCGACCATTTGAAGATTTGCTCGAACCCAACAGCTTTAGCTCAGGTGCTTCCTTTAGTAACGCACAAGATAACAACAGTGGACGAGGCTTAACAATTGAAGAATTATCATCTGATGAAGGGAAAGATACTGGAAATGATGAACAACATACTACTACTAGTTCAGAGATTCAGCCATCTGTTGAGCACCCTGAAGATGATGCCGATGGTAAATGCTTATACAGTCATTACATATTTTGTTTACGATTATGTCTATTTGTGATTTTTCTTGGTTTGTTGTAGCTGAGAGGAGGATTCGGAATTTGACTCAAAGGAGTAACTTCAACATAAGAGAGGCTACGCAGTCTCAAGCTAAAACTTTCAGACATCACACCTCTAAGGCTACATATGGTGGCATAGATGGTGTGTACTATATGTCCAGTAGAACCAGAAGAAAAGACAGTGATGGAGTATGTTGTCTCTCTTTTCAAATCCTTTCTATTAATGGAAGTTTTGTACAGACTAACCGGATTCTGTTTCTAGATGGTGGTTGAGGAAAGCAAAGAAGCCGATAAGACTACTGGTGAAGCCACTCATATGATCTCCAGAGGAATCAATGATAAGGTGATACATACTGTTGATGTTTTTGTTTTTGCTCCCATTACTTCTTTATTCCAACTAGTTTCAATATTGATTTGTCTTAGTCTGACTCTGTTGGTTTGGTGTATTCAGGGTCATTCGGTCACTAGGAAGCTTAACTCGAGTGGTGGCGTGGAGTCGACACAGACTCTTCACAACCTCGATGAAGGTTGGTCTGCAGAATCTGCACAGCCTAATCAATCATACATTAAACTCTTTGTAGGAAAATGATGAGAATCTAAAAGACTGCTTCTTTGTTTTATTTTTGTTTTTGTTCCAGACGAACTAAGTGGGTTTGAAGAAGCATGGAAAGGCAATTCTTCTCTTGCCAAGCATGCATCCACTGGTTCGCAAACTGTTCATCTCAAAACTATCTTTGATCTCAAATTCAAAATCGAGTTTCAGTCCATTTTAGTATATTGTTTTTATTATATCCGTACAATGTTGCAGGCTCGGATCATAGTTTTGGAGGATGGCTTCTTACATCTCCCGACCAAACTCCTCGGCGACCAGACCAAAGTGAGACCGGTTCGAGCCGATCTGCAACTGGAGCTAAGAAGGTTGTTCGGATCAACATTGAATGAATCATCAGAAAACCTCGTATACAAAAATATGTATCAATCTATATGTGTAATTAAATAATGCTCTTTAATGATGTTTGAAGTTGTAATGTCAAATAATTTTACATTCGTGTGAACACAACAACATGATATGGAGTTTTGGGGAAAATTATTTCAAGTTTTGTAACGTATATACATCATTGGACTCGCAAAAAAAGGAAAAGTGGTTTAGCGTCTGAACAAATGCTCCTCTCCAGATAGATGATCTACGTGTCTAATCCAACGGCTAGTACGCTTCCTCGAGTGATGGCTACCAGAGGCTCCCACGTGTGCGATATCTAACCCACTACCTATCGGTAAAAATACGGATCTCACCACACGTGTCCCTCCTTTCAACACATCGTGCCATTTAAACCCAGAGATCGCTCCCTGCGAGGCGGTTTTACAGACCAAAACGGCACCCTTGTTGCTCAATTTCGCAAACCTCAGCGTTCTAACGAACTCGCGCCGCTTCGAGTCCACCACCATGAAATCTACGCCGGGAAACTCCTCAAGCGCGTTCTCCATAGATTCTCCGACCACCACAACCTCCGTGGCCTCCGTGGTAACCACTCCTCTCATGGCCGACACGTACACTAACTTAGACTGCTCATCAGGAACTATACACACGTGTCTTCCGCACGTGTGAGTTGCAGCAACGGCGAGTCCGACGCTAGTCGCAATTGGATCGCCGCGTGACCATGTCTCAACGATTAGCCTAGCGTTCCACCCAGCCGCCGTAGCTGATAAAAACTCCGCTACTCCGGATTCCTTGTAGCTCTTACACTATACACATCCATACATGCAAATTAACGAAAGATAAATTATAAAAATATAAGCATATGTATGATTATATAAGTTAAATCACATACCGATCTAACGGTGTCGATGTAAGCGTCAGAGGCGGTTTCAGGCGACCAGACAAGCTTCATGGTGAGAGTAAAATGGAGATTTTATGATTTGTGATGAAGGTAGCGGTTAGGTTCTATAAATAGACAGACGCAAGCGTTGACATTGGCTTACACTAATTAACAACGTGTCAATTGGTCTCATTGCTCCCATTTATTACTCCCTCAATCATTTTTTTCCTTGAAAATTGAGCAAATGTGGAAAAAAAAAGAGAGTATATAACTTCATATTTATTATCTAAAATGAGTTATTGTGAGTTTATCTAAATTAAACCTAATATATTTTCACATATAATTTGTGTAAATGTTTGTATGCTTATTCGTTTACTAAATTTTCATTTTATGGCTATTTTCCACACCAAAAAAAAACATATAATACTAACAAAATTATAAGAATTATATTTTACACATAAAATTATTATATTTAATCATTGGTTTTGTTATAATAGTAGCTAGTTGATTGTCTTGTGTTTGGTACTTGTTTCACTTTCGTCAAAAGGGTCGAGTGTAAAAATATACGTAGATCAAAGGATTTGATTGCTGACATTGTGGACTTAATGAGACAACTTGAATAATTTACATGAGATGGTCAGCCTCAATGTTTGATATTTTTTTTCTCTGTTCTAATATTTGATTTAAGCCTTTGTTATCTCAACATAATGACGATTCAAGTTTTGTTTTTTCTTTGACACTCGCTTTCATTTTGCCAACCAACAGTCATTTATATAAGATAACATCAAACATATATAAACGTATATAAACATAATTTCATCGCCGGCCAGTTTGGTTTATTATGTACGTACCATATAAGCTAAACCGATATGCGACAAAGATATCTATCAATTACAAAACATATAAGATCGTTGAATGTATTAATTGGTAGCTCGATCGACTAAAAATGTAATTTTTGTATTTTGAATTAAAATTCAGGTTATATATGAAAATAGTTTGTTTTTTATATTATAAATTTTTTCTTGTTCTTAGGTTCAACAAATATGAACCAAAAGTACAAAATTCCTGGCTTGGTTTAATAAACAATACTTAAATCCGCCGATCAAATATATATATATATATATAGACTTTCTAGTCTAATAACAACTGTATTGATTAAATTATGGTTAAACTAACTAAGCCAATGAAATCTCTCAAAATTTAATCTTAATCTTACACATATATTTGATTCTTTTAACCTTATAATCATTTTATTGATTAAATTATAGTAAGATTTAGTTAGTAAAATCTCTCGGATAAGTGTACTTTTGAATATGCGTGTGTAGCCCCGAATGTACAAGAACTATGAGTAGTTATGAACTTAACTTTGCATTACCGTGATAACTTAAATCGAATATTAAACCCATAATATACAATTATGGTCGAGACATGCCTGTACCATGGCTCCTGAGATAGTAGGAACAGCCAAATATCTAGCTAAGTACTCTGAAGCTGATATTAAATTCTGAAGTTGACATGATTTTAATTTGATTTACTATTGAGTAAACGACAAATTCGCTCTTTCGTTTTATTTTTATATACAAGACGCACGATTTTAAAATTGCAACTTTGCATTAAAATCATATTATAGTTATAAATAACCAATTTGATAAATGTACGATATATCGTACCGCTCCATCCTGATTATGACTTATGAAGAAGTCAATGCTTATCAACTTGCTTATCAATATCTTATCATCACTATCAGTTTTCTATTTTCTATACATATATTATTTCGTAGAGATCCCTTTGGCGGACATATTTTAATCGGACCTAAACGTTAAGATCTATCTAACTTGTGTAGAGAGAATATGCTTTAAAGTCGAATGTTAGTCTAATTCTATTCTTTCTTGTTGGTGTCTTTAATCTCTTCGTTGATACCTTTTAATAATGTTTCACAACTATTTCACAAAAAGAATACACACGGTTCAACCTACATATTACATACTACATAATAAAAGAGTATCCAAATAACATTTTACCCCCAAAAAAACTTTATATTGTAAACTTTATATCACAGAGGTTAAGAAGTTGATGAATTTGTGCTATGAGCTGAAATTATTTTACAGGTCTTAGACTTGGGCCAATAATATTTATTATTGGGCCTTAATTTGAGAGACTGCTTTGTAAGAAATACTAATCGACGTCGTTTAAACTCATTCCCACAGAGACTTACACATAGCCGTTAAACGATCATAAACCCAATCCAGGTTTATCTCCAACAGAATTGTGATGCTTGTCTTGGCGCATTCTCAGCATCCATGGAGTTCGATTTCACCCACCATCCAACTCCTCGGAAGCTGTAAAACTTCAGATGACGTGAACAAAATCCACGCGAGATTGATTACGACGGGATTCATCAAAAACCACAATCTCACTACGAGGATCGTTCTCGCTTTTGCCGCTTCTCGACGCCCGTATCTCGCCGAATTCGCGCGTTGTGTCTTCTGCGAGTATCATGTGTGTTCTTCTTCGCCTGGAGAAGGGGAAGATCCCTTTTTATGGAATGCCGTGATAAAATCTCACTCTCATGGAGTCGATCCGAGACGAGCTCTGCTCTTGTTCTGTTTGATGCTCGAGAATGGTGTTTCCGTGGACAAATTCTCGATGTCCCTTGTGATGAAAGCTTGTTCTAGGTTAGGGTATGTAAGCGGAGGAATGCAGATTCATGGGTTTCTGAGAAAGACTGGAATTTGGTCGGATTTGTTTCTGCAGAATTGTCTTATTGGGGTGTATCTGAAATGTGGTTGTTTAGGGTTTGCCCGCCAGGTATATGATAGAATGACGCAGAGAGACTCAGTTTCTTATAATTCTATGATCGACGGGTACGTCAAATGTGGAGTGATTGAATCCGCGCGTGAATTGTTTGATTTGATGCCAAGGGAGAAGAAGAATTTGATATCTTGGAACTCTATGATAGGTGGGTATGCTCAGACAGCAGCTGGAGTTAACATAGCGTCAAAAATGTTTGATGAAATGCCTGAGAAGGACTTGATTTCGTGGAACTCGTTGATCGATGGATATGTAAAACACGGAAGAATCGAGGATGCTAAAGGTTTATTCGATGTGATGCCGAAAAGGGATGTATTTACTTGGGCTACCATGATTGATGGGTATGCAAAGTTAGGTTTTGTTCATCAGGCTAAGAGTCTGTTCGACCAAATGCCTCATAGAGATGTTGTGGCATATAACTCCATGATGGCTGGTTATGTTCAAAACAGGTATCACATGGAAGCTCTTGAAATATTTAACGACATGGAAAAGGAGAGTCACTTATCACCCGATGAAACGACTTTGGTGATAGTTCTTTCTGCAATTGCTCAACTTGGCCGATTATCCAAAGCGATTGATATGCATTTGTACATTGTGGATAAACAATTCCTTTTAGGTGGAAAACTCGGCGTTACTCTCATTGATATGTATTCGAAATGTGGAAGCATACAACATGCCATGTGGGTTTTCGAGGGAATCGAAATCAAAAGTATTGATCACTGGAATGCCATGATTGGTGGGCTAGCTGTTCATGGTCTTGGAGAATCCGCATTCGATATGCTTTTGCAGATCGAGAGGCGCTCCATAAAACCCGACTATATCACTTTTGTTGGAGTCCTAAATGCCTGCAGCCACTCTGGGTTGGTGAAGGAAGGCCTTCTCTGCTTTGAGCTCATGAGGAGAAAACACAAGATAGAACCAAGATTGCAACACTATGGATGTATGGTCGACATACTATCAAGGTCAGGAAGTATAGAGCTAGCCAAAAACTTATTAGAGGAAATGCCAATTGAACCAAATGATGTCATATGGAGAACGTTTCTCACCGCTTGTAGTCACCACAAGGAGTTTGATACGGGAGAGCTTGTTGCAAAACACCTTATATTTCAGGCTGGCTATAACCCTAGCTCTTATGTGATTCTCTCTAACATGTATGCTAGTCTTGGAATGTGGAAGGATGTTCGTAGAGTTAGAACGATGATGAAGGAAAGAAAGCTAAAGAAAATTCCTGGATGTAGCTGGATTGAGCTCGACGGAAGAGTCCATGAGTTCTTTGTAGATAACATGGAAGTTTCCAATACATTGTAGATAAACGATTGTGCAGCCATATATTTTCAAGCGCTTAAACTTATTCTGCAATTTCTTGCCATACATCAAATGGAGAACGAAACAGAGTCATACATGAAGACAATGTCACAACATATTCACATGTTGGTTGGTTTTGTGCAGCTGAAATATGTCTGAAAAAAAGCTTCCCACAAAATCACCTAAAATGTCTTAAAAACGCTTGTGTTTACAGCCTAAGTACATCAGCTACAGTTACAAGGAAATAAGATTGTTACATCATGAACCGGTTTTTTCGGATCCCCTATACTCAACCTAAACAGATCTAACATCAGGGGAGTCCTTGGTGTGCCTTATATTCTTGGACAACCAAAAGCAAGAATCTTGTTAAACGGAAACTAATAATTCGCTGCGAGTTTATTCAGTTCTTGCATAACTTCTTCCATGGATGGTCTCTGGTTTGAGGATTCATGAGTGCAGAGAAGACCGAGTCTAGCGAGCTGAGCTGCTTCTGCTTCCGGAAAGTTCGTTCGAAGATTTGGATCTATGAAATCTTCATTGAGTCTTCCTGACTCTACAGCTTGTAAGATCATCAAATGGCTGATTTTGCTTTTACCACTGAGTATCTGTAAGAGAATCATACCAAAGGCATAGACGTCGCTCTTGTCAGTAAACCTTCCTGTAGTTATGTACTCAGGAGCTAAGTATCCCATTGCAGCACTAGCTTTGAGCTTGGAGAAAACGATATCATCCGTGAAAAGCTTGTGAAGACCGGAATCCGCAAGAGAAGGATTGTACCAATGATCAATGAGAATCTTCTCTGCAGATAGATTCTGGTGAACTATTGCAGGTTTGTTCCCATTTTGTCCATGTAAGTACACAATGCCTGGAAGAAGGAAAACAAAAAACAAAAAGACATGAGACATGAGACAAAATCCGATTTTAGTTTGCGAAAGAATGAATCCGCAGAATCCAACCTCTGGCGATTCCATTTATGATGGAAACTCGGGTTGTCCATTCAAGAACCTCTCCAGTCTCATCCTTCACATCAAGGTACTGCAAAAGATTGCCATTAGGGACAAACTCGTAGATAAGGAAACATTCTCCTCGGCCTTTCGAGCAGCAAAATCCTCTCAACCTCACTAAATTCTCATGCTTGAGCAATGTCAGCATCTTCAACCCTTTGAGAAACTCGGATTCATCGGATTTACTGCTCGATTTCGCAATACATTTGATGGCTGCAACAGAACCGTCTCTAAGGATACCTTTATAAACCGAAGACACATTACTCTTCCCCAACATATTAACCTCAGAGAAGCTCTGTGTCGCTCTCTCAATCTCCTCAAGATTGAACATAAAGCTCTCAAAGACTTCTTGAGACAATGCACTATTGTTGCTGTTCTGTCCTCGACCTAACGGATCCCAGCCGCTGGCGTACTCCAAGCTTATCAATGGAGAAGAGCTTTTTCTTCTAGAAGCTTCTTTGAAATTGTACTCAGTGCTAATCCTACCGTCCATAGCATCGAGACTGCTTCCTATCTTCTGTTTCCTTCGTCTGTACCATGCGAATGTTGAGCCTCCGAAGATTGCAACTGCGAGGATTGATCCGATTAGACCCATGACGATCCCAAAAGGTGTGGACTTTGAGGTTTTTGATGAACATCCGCCCTTGTTGTTACTGCAGTTGCTTCGTTGTAAATCTGCAGATTCTGGTTTCACATCATCAGTTGATTTGAAATTCTTCGGGTTTGTTGGGTCGGGACGATTTAGGTTCGGATCGTTAGAACCGGTGCAAGCTTTCAAACCCGTGAACCCATCTCCGCATAAACCGTGATTGCTTGAATACTGGAATCCATTGTTTAGTCTCTTCAGAGCTTCAAAATCCAAACAAAAAAAAAAGTCAGAAACAAGTTTAATGTGAATATAAAATCCGGTTTATTTTTTTATACGATTCGGTTCCGGTTTGTTTTCTCTTCGATCCGGTTTTGTATTGGTTTTGGTTCGTTTTAACCGGATTGGTCAATCCTAATCTTTCAGCAATCTGAAGAATTAACGAATCTATAAGTAAATTACCAGAGGGAACGAAGCCGGAGAAAGAGTTGTTGCGAATGTCGAGAACTTCAAGCAAAGGAGCTCCGGCGAGTTTAACCGGAACAGGACCAAAGAGATCGTTAAAGCTCAAATCAAGCCTCGTTAACGTATCAATATCGCCTAAACTGGCCGGAATAGCGCCGGAGAGTTGGTTATACTGTAAAGCCAAGACAGTTATCTTCTTAAGAGAACCTAACTGTGTCGGTATACTCCCACTTAACTTGTTGTAACATAACTGTAGAACTGCAAAAAGCAATAAAAGAAAACAAAAAAATTTATAATTGATGCAATTTTCTTATTGAGTTTCAAGTGTTTAGCTTTTAGATTTTGGTCCAGAGTCCAGACCCCAAAAAATAGTGTTTTTAGATTTTGTTGTAAGATTTAATCTCAGAAGACAAAAACTCAGATAAATTTAGCTTTTGGTTTTAGCATAGGAAAAAAAAAAGAGTTTCCCTAATTTTTAGGAGAATTAAATAACCAAGAACTTGAATGATTAATTAAAACAAAAGAGCTGCTCTTACAATTTTTTACAAAATTTGTTTGCATGATTAAATGAGCTTTCGAAAACTAAAAAAAACTAAAAACTCTTTGAAAAATCAACACCAATTCAAGACCTAAACTCTTTTAATCTAATTTAATAAAACCAAACCTGACCCATTTAAGATCTTTTTGCTGCAATAAATGAAGTCTTATATATGAATGAATGAGATTAATTAAGAACACATGCAGAAAAAGACTGACCTTGAAGATTGTCTAGGTTTCCGATTTGGGGAGGGATTTCGCCGGAGAGATTGTTGACATTGAGGTATAAATCGGCGAGGAGAGGCAAATTTGAGATATCTTTTGGAATATGACCGGTCAAAGAGTTGAAGTGAAGGTATAAACCGGTTAAGCTAGTGAGAAGACCGATTGAAGGAGGGATAGTTCCGGTAAGACCCATTCCTTGCAGAGAGATGTTAGCGACGCGGCGGTTTCCGTCGCAAGCTACGCCATCGAAAGATCCGGAGGAGCAAGGGTCGGCGTCGGGGGTCCATGAAGTGAGGAAGCGTTTTTCTGGGTCGAGAGACGATTTGATATCGAGGAGAATGTCGAGCTCTGATGAGAAAGATAGTGAAGGAGAAAGGAAGAGGAAGAAGAAGGAGAGGATGAGGGAGAGTGATAGTGGAAAGGCCATGTTTGGTTGGAGAGAAAAGAGAGAGATAGAGAGACTGTGATGAGGAAGAAAATGACTCTCTCTTTTGGTTTTAAGCAAAAAAAAAATCGTCTTTCCAAAAGAAAAATGTTTATGTTTTGTTAATTCTGAAAAAAAGTTGTAGGCCACAATATGACACAATTGTGAAAGAAAAGAAAAATGTAGAATTTGTAAAACAAAAAGTATAGTTTGACTACCTGTAAAAAAAAATAAACTTCCATATTTTTGCATTACTACGAAGGAAAAACAAAAATATTTCATTTTTAAAAAACATAAAGTATGGCCGTTATGGACCTTATATAAATGAAAACTTTTTTATTCATTAGTATAAAATGTGATTATATTAGACATCTAACAAAATATTTAATATGTGTATTCAATAAAAACATAATTTATAATGATACAGAGGAAATATAGTTTTGAAATTTTGTGTGAATGGTTTTTGATTGATTAGTAACGATATACTAAAATGAAGAGGAGAAAAAATAGCATTTATCAGAATTTAAATTCTTGATGTCGACGAGTTTTTTTTTTTTTGGGTACTTTATACGGTAAAGATTCTTTTAAAGACTTTTCAGAGAAAACTAATAATAGTTAGGCGAATCTAGCCTTTTTATTCAAAATTGAAAATGATACCACTCTCTCTAAATAATGGTAAGAAAAGTTGTTTCTTTTTCAGTGCACCAGCTATAAAATCGTACTTTGCATATCATTTGTTTCAACTTTTCATATATCCATTGAAGTTATTGCTAACATTAATCTATAATAATAAAACGAATTCATAAATGTTTCATTTCACTATGAAAAAAATCTCATAGAAAACATATATGTTTTAATTCAGATTTCATTTAAGATATCAATCAATTTGGTATAGTTATTTTTTCGTTTCAAAATTAAGTTTTAACCATAAATATAATTCTAAAAAACTACAGTAAGTTTTTTTTCAGATTTTGAATATGAAAAATAGAAAACTAAACTTAACTAAATTAGTGTTGTACTTGATTTTCAGATAATCGTAACTTCGTGAGTAAAAACCCTTAGCTATGATATGTACAATAACCTGGTAACTAGCTTTATATGTTCACATGGGGAATAAGGTACAAAGAAAAATGGGATTTTTTGACATTATTCCATTGCATTACTATATTTGATGCAAATAATTGTTACATGAATAAACAAGAGTAGCTTATATTTTATATATCTATATATATATAATAAAATAAATAATAAAAAGGCATCCAAGAGGCATGGGGCTAGGAGTACATCAAATGGGACAAAGAAAGATGATGGAGGCAAGTCAATAGAAGCAACATGTGAACATTGTATACACTATAAATCAAAAATAAGTAAATTTTTTAAACCACATGTGACCTTCTCTTGAGTGAATGTTTTGCTATTTTCTTGATTTGATCACAGCAAAATGTAAATGGACTAGCACCTCGCTCTCCTCTAAGTGTAACATGTGAATTTACAGAAACAAGAAAGACACAAAGCAAGAGAATAAAGCAAAAGGCAACAAGGCTAGTTTTTATGTTCTCTGTAAGTTGTTACTTCGTGGGTAGTGGTGGATGATATATATGATATATATATATATAGTTATACAGACACTGACAGACACACACACTTATATACGTGTATATATTAGAGGGAATGAGATCAATGTATGAGTGAGAATGAGAATTAGCAAAAGTAACGTGTCCAGTATAACTTAATAAGTGTAGTCAATTCTCTATACGATGACATGATTTACTCTAGTTTTATGACCATGGTTAGTACATACAACTCAACTAAAACAACTCATTTGTGACCAATCAGCTAGCATACATCTAATAAATGTAACAAAGTTTTAAATCGTCATATATAGTTTATTGTATTCGATATGATAAAAAAAAAAACTATAAACGTAAATATAAAATTATATAGAACTCTAAAGGAAATATTATTTTGCACCATATGTAATATTATTACACCATATATATAACACCCTAGTGGTGAATTATATAGAAGTATGTATATGTAGATAGCCTATGACTTATTCCTCTAATTTTATTTGCTGTACAAAACTAGTAATATGTTATCATTCAAAGTCGCTCCTTATACAGTATTTGGATGGTCTCTAAGAGAAATGCCACACACGTTATCAAAACCCCAGCCTGTCCCATTTTGGTTGGATGCATGAGTACGATGTTTCAAACTATATTGTTACAATCTTACAAAATTAAATTCATAAGCATTATAAATGTATATGTTGGTACTTGGTAGGCGGTACTTTGGTTGGCACCCGCATTCAACTGATTATCATCCTTGTTTTGTTGTTTCTGAGTAAATCTGTGTGTTTTGTTTTGTTATATATCGTGTCTAAATGTAAGTGGAACTTTTATAAATTATATTTTATTTCCTTCTCGCAAATTCAGACGTTGAAAACCGAAACTCATGTGTGTTCGATGTTTTCTTTTATTTATTAGATCTAAAATTGGTCCAACGCTATACATACGCGTGCCAATTAATGATCAGATGTTACAAAATGACTTATTTATAGTTAAGTAGCCTCGCCACGTATTTCAAGTTTTCAGTTCACATTTGCATCAACTCGTCAACATGTAACTGTTCAAGGTTCGTAAATATTAATATACCAGCTGGGAATCGAACCCGAATATGGGATAACTTAATGAGAAGACTATTTGGGAGCGGCTACACAACAAACTGGGAGCATAATTTTGCCCTGATCTTTTATCATATTTGGCGCGAGAGAAATATGCGGAAATATGGAGAACCTCCTCTCCTTTATTCACAGCTAATCAAACTCATTGACAAAAATGTACGAAATCAAATTAGTTCAATTTGAATAATTGGTATCAACACCTATGATGATGGTTTGATGTTTTGGTTTTCCATTCGTCCATGACATCTTTCGTAAACGATGAAAGCTCAATTTTCTCTGCTTTTGATCTATCTATTGTGTACATATAAAATTTTGAACTAATGTATGTATTTATTGTAAAAATAATTTTTTGATTAAATAAATTTTACATTCAATATTTTAAAAATATATTTTCATTACAAAAACATTCCACTAGAAAAAGTTCCACAACCTGAAAAAATTACATTTCAAATCCACAAAAAGTAAGATTTGATATATTTCTTCTGTCTCACCTAACACGGGAAGACAAAACGAAGTAGTGTCCATGATCGAACACAAACAGTATGTACATTTTTTTTAATATACTTAATATGCGAAGAAGACAAAAGTTTAATTTCTTACATAAAACACACATAAATTTATGTATGTTATTATATAAAGTTATAGATGCTTACTTTGAAATTAAAATTACAATTCATGTTAGTCATTCGAGAAAAGTTTGAAATAAGTAATAAAAAATAGAAAATTATACAATTGATTATATTGAAGAGGTAGTTGGATTGTATTGCGAAATGAAGTGTGTGAGGTTGAAATGCGGTTTTAAAAAGAGTTACCAATCAAAATTCAAAACAAGTGTGCGGGGTACAAGTCATAATTCACCCTTCAAATATTGATTACAATAAAAAAAATAACTTATAATTATTATATTTGACGAGTCTTAATATAGTTAATTAATAGTACATACAAATAATATTTGTAGCAAACAAAAATCATTTCAAAACATGATCAATATTTAAAATATAAATATGAAATAGATATTTGATTATTGTGGAAATAATTTTAAATTCTCTCGGCTTTGGCAGATATTTATTTTTGTTCACATAGTTGACTGCTGTATGCCATCTCTGTACAGTTCGCAATGATAGATCAAAATTCCAATACCATATAGTTTAAACTTTAAAGTATTATTTATTAAACACACGTAATACCATATAGTCTAAAGTATTATTTATTAAACACACGTCACATCAAAAAATTAACATTTCAATTCTCGTGTGGGGGCAATATGTAAAAGGGTGTTTAAGTGTTTTGTAGTGGACTCGCGAAAAACTATATACCAATGGATTTCCTCGCCACGAAATTAGTCGGACATTTGGACAAATTCCGGATATATCCAATACTAAATCTTAAAAAAACAAGGTAACGTTTTATAAAGTTTATTAGAATAATATTGTCTAAAGCTCTGGTTAAGTAACATAGACATATGTATGTCTAAAAAGACTTATTTACTGCTATAGTGAATAAAATCAAGCTGAAGGCGGCTAGCTGGTCTACCAAACTCCTTTCGGCAGAAGGAAAACTGGTTATGCTCAAGAGTGTCCTGTCCGCAATGCCATCCTATGCTACGACCTGCTTCAAGTTGCCTCAGTGATGCAGCGAGATATTTGGAATATTTCCAAATATCTCCATTATTATATTTTATTTAATTAATTAAGATTATTCTAGATTTTATAGTTTTAGGGTTTTATGATTTATTATAAATAAGCCGTTTAGGCCTTCTATTGTATTCAGTTGATGATTTGATTAATAAAGAGATTTTAAAGAGGTTTTGATAAACCACTGTGAAGAGTATTCACAAACCCTAGTTTCCGGGTATTCTTAGAATCAACGGATCTAGTTCTATCCATAGAAGCTTCCGCTCCATCATTTGGTATCAGAGACGCGTTCCTTTGATTTCTCAATCAAGAACGATTCTGGATGTCATGGTGAGTGATAGTTTCTATCCTTTTGTCGAGAGAGAAGGAAACCAAGAGATCTACAGAGAGATCTATGGCGATCCGATCTACGACATCTATGAAGATGAATTCCTGGTTATGGAGTTTGTTTTCAAAGAAGATGTTTTTGCAAATTTCGTCCGTGCAAAATCCGTTCAGAATCGGGTCTGTACAAAGTTTGTACAAAATCAGATCTGTCCAGAGTTCATGAAGAATCTGATTTGTGCAAATTTAGGGCGAAATAAGTTTCGTGCAAATTTCGGGCGAAATCAGTTTCGTGCAAATTCCGGGCGAAATCAAACGAAGTATGAATTTAAAGATATATTGAAGATTTCAACAAAAAAGAACCGCTTCAAGATTCGAGGACGAATCTTCTTCAACCCGGAGAGACTGATGCAGCGAAGAATTGAAGATTCGAGGACGAATCTTTTTTGGCTGGCGAGACTGATGCAGCGAGATATTTGGAATATTTCCAAATATCTCCATTATTATATTTTATTTAATTAATTAAGATTATTCTAGATTTTATAGTTTTAGGGTTTTATGATTTATTATAAATAAGCCGTTTAGGCCTTCTATTGTATTCAGTTGATGATTTGATTAATAAAGAGATTTTAAAGAGGTTTTGATAAACCACTGTGAAGAGTATTCACAAACCCTAGTTTCCGGGTATTCTTAGAATCAACGGATCTAGTTCTATCCATAGAAGCTTCCGCTCCATCACTCAGTTTCTCTGCAAACGTATACAATCAGCTTTAACTCGTTTCTGGTGGGATTCCTCACCTGAGCAACAAAAGATGAGCTGGGTAGCATGGAAAAAGATGGCAAAACCTAAGTGGCTAGGAGGGCTAGGGTTCAAAGATATCAATATCTTTAATGACGCTCTCCTGGCAAAATTAAGCTGGAGGCTGCTTAACAAACCCACAAGCCTTTTGTCTCGTATCCTAGTAGGAAAATACTGTGGTGAATCTTCGCTTCTAAAGTGCTCGGCCCCAGCCTCAGCCTCACATCGATGGAAAAGTGTAATAATGGGAAGAGACTTACTAGTTAAGCAGCTTGGTTGGGCAGTAGGAGATGGTTCTTCAATCAGCTTATGGAATGAACCTTGGCTGTCGTCCCATGATAGAATGCAGCCGATGGGCCCTACTCCTGAAGCACTACAACATCTCACAGTTAGTGATCTGATTGATCCACAATCGGGCAACTGGAATATTGCAAAAATTGAGCAGATTCTACCACATTACAAGCATGTAATTCTAGCGATAAAGCCAAGTATCATGGGGGCAAAAGATAAGAGAATATGGCTTGGAAATAGTACAGGAGAATATACCACTAAATCAGGGTATAAGTGCTGCAACCGATCAAGCATCTAGACAAATTATCCCTCATACCGTACCTGTGGACTGGAATGCTCAGGTCTGGAAGGTGAATGCAGCTCCAAAGATAAAGCTCTTCATCTGGAAATCCCTGCAAGGAGCACTACCAGTGGGAGATCAATTAATGGTGAGAAAGATCACAACAACTTCTAAGTGTTGCAGGTGTACTGAGCCAGAGTCTGTATGTCATTTACTTTTTATCTATCCAATTCAACTTTATTCCAAGATCGGAAAATGTAAAAGCAGACAGGTTAGCCAAAGAGGCTCTGAGGGGGTTTATTGGGCTTGATTAAGATATATAAAAGAAGGTGTTGAACATAAAAAAAAAAAAAAGACATGTATATCTATTTGTGAGAGTTCGTAGATGTAGTAATAGATAAGCAAGTTTTGAATATAAATTAAATCTAAAATTGATGTATATATATTTCATTATTTTTTGTCAACAAATTAGATCAAATTATACAAACGGAAATAATGTAGTATTTTGTATTTATATTGAATAGGAATAGTATATGTCTATATGATATGATATGATATGTTTGCATCACGGAAACCGAGTTCCATTGGAGACCACAAAAAACCAACCAAGTCGAAGACAGGATTGAAGTATAAAGTTTTTAAAACCTAGACTACTTAATTAATGATATTTGTATATTCATTATATGGCTAATTAAAGCTCGAATACGCTCACGAGAAATCACGTTACCAAGACAAATGTGCACTTTAATTAATTAACAATAATCTCATCGACAATAATGATCTTTTACAAGTTTTCTTTTTTACTTTCACGGTTCTCACTCTTATATTCTTGCGTTTCTCTATAAACTTTTTTATTTATTTTTTCCATTTCTTTTACGTTAACTTTCTTGATATCGTGACTCAAAAATAAAATAATTTTTTTTTCTTGATTTCTGACATTATGATATAATGAAAGACTAATAATACAAGAAAGGTATTGAGAATTGCAACTTAAAAGACTAAATCCAACTTTAAGCATATGCATGATCACACATTTCAGACCAAGCTTGCAAAGAAAAATATCTCATTAACATTAAAACCAAAAAAAAAAATTGATCTCTCATTGCCCCCCAAAACTCGAAACGACGTCGTATATCTGGGCTTTGAATACTTCTATCGAAAATCACCGTAGCGAATTTCTTAGTCTGATGGGCTTTTAGTTAAAAAAGAAAATAGAGATGATGGGCTTTACTTTTTATCCGTGGGCTTGTTATCGTTTCATATGAGCTATTACAAACAAGACCTGAAGCCCAACGGTTGAATACAAAATGACACGTAGCTCAATTGCAAATGGTGAAATTAGGGTTTATATCTTCTCACTCTAGACGCGCAGCAGGAAGGATATCACCGAAACAGTGAAGAAGCACCGTAAACCTTAATTCGTCACCATGGGACGTATGCACAGCAGAGGGTTCGTAAATTTCTTCTCTTCTTCGTATATGTTTTCGGATTCATGGGACATTGTTATTTTTATACGATCTTTCTGGTTTTAGGTTTTGATCTTTTCATTTGTTTTCTGTAGAAAGGGTATCTCGGCATCTGCTTTGCCATACAAGCGTTCACCCCCGACTTGGCTCAAGACCACCGCGCAGGATGTAAGACTTCTCGGAAATCTTAGATTTTGATTTGTGTTTGTGTTCGTGTTGAGATATTAGCTTCATTGGCATCAGTTCTAATTTCGATTGTTGTTGTCTGGTTTCTTAATTGCTCCTCTTATCTTACACATAGTATTAAGACCAGAACTTTGGAATTATAATTTGTTTTATTGGATTTGTTGGAACGTTTGCTTTCTAGCTCTGTAGTCTGCCGTTATCGCATCTTCTAAGGAGTGTTGTTTTCTGAAATCTATAGATTTGAACACTCTTAGCTCGTTTCAGCGAATTTTGTTCCATTGTGGTTCCTTGATGCTTGTTTGAAAAGTATTAATTTATTTTATTTTACTTGGTCTGATTAATCAGGTTGATGAGTCAATCTGCAAGTTTGCAAAGAAGGGTTTGACTCCATCTCAGATTGGTGTGATTCTTCGTGACTCTCACGGTATCCCTCAGGTGAAGAGTGTTACCGGAAACAAGATCTTGCGAATTCTGAAAGCCCACGGTTCGTGTCTAACCCTGGTCATATCTGTTATCTATAATGCTATCGAAACATATATAGGGGGAAACTTGAAGACTTTCTTTGTATTATTTTTGTCGAAAAAGGTCTTGCTCCTGAGATTCCTGAGGATCTATACCACCTGATCAAGAAAGCAGTTGCTATCCGCAAGCACTTGGAGAGGAACAGGAAAGACAAAGATTCCAAGTTTAGGTTGATTCTTGTGGAGAGCAGGATCCACCGTCTTGCTCGTTATTACAAGAAGACCAAGAAGCTTCCTCCAGTATGGAAGTAGTAAGTACACTTACTTGCAAAATGGGGCTCTTTTATCTTTCTTTGGTTGTTGTTTACTTTCTTTTGTTAAGTAAAGATTATGATATATATCTTGATTGCGCGTTTTTGCAGCGAGTCTACTACTGCAAGCACTCTTGTGGCTTAAGAGCATGGAGCTAAGTGAATGGCTACTACCGTTTCTATTTACTGCGTATCACTGGAATTAATTTCTCTGTTTCGCTTAGTGTTTTTTTTTTGTCAAGTTACAATGAATGTTTTGATCATTTCAAGGAACAAACGTGTTTAATATATTTTCAGAATTGCTTAAGTTTTTTTTCCACACTATTATCGTTCAAAGTACCAAAAAGGCTTTTTCATAAGTTGGGTTATTTCTGCAAACATAGGTTTCCAAGACTTCCGACAACTGAAATAACAGAATCTTGAAAGTTCAAATAAACTGTCATGTGCCAATGAAACGAGATGAAGGAATTGACAAGGTTAAGGTTAGAATAATTGTCAGAGAACCCTGAAAATCCGGAACAAACACATCATTGATCTTGTCCACCAAAAAGTTGCGAAAATATAAACGTATACAACAAATCAAAAAGGTATTGGTTGACGATTAGGCCAAGACTCGATCTTTTGGAAGTAATCGACAGGCACTACACCATCAATGCCTTCAGTCAAAATCACCTTGTTGTCTGAAATGTAGAAGGCTATCCCATCTAAATGGAGCAAAAGTAAAAATGAAATATTGAATCTTTGGAGGGCATAGCAATATTGTTAAGACACGGGAATTTGATTTCTCGTACTAAAAGTAATACCTTCAAGAGCTTTCTTGATGTCGAGGAAGATTAAGACATTAACATCCCTTCTCATGCCTTAGCCAAATCATGTCAAAATTTGGAATCAGATAAATGTGTATTATGCAATCATGCGAGAACAACAAAAAGATCAAAATCTTACCACTTATCACTTCACCATCTGTCGGCAAGCCACAAGAGAAGTGAACATGGAGTCTATTCATACGCTTTAAGCCAGATGCTAAGATTGATTCCACATTCTTCCTATAAGTTCCATGTACACATACTGCCATGACAGAAATTCAAAAGAATATGAACAACTACACGATACAGAACAGAAGTCAGAAGTATGTGACCTAATACTGCTTTTACCTGGAGCTTCTTCCGGTGACAATATTGGTTTAAGTAACTTTTCAGATTCAACCGTCTGCACAAAAAGACATAAGCAGAGCCATAACTAGAAAGTATATTGATCAAAACTGGAAGAAACAAATTATACTGTGTTATACATCAAGAAAAATCACTGCAAATAGAAGATCAATGGTTTCAAGAGACATGAGAAGCCATGGCACAAGGCCTCAACTTTCAAGACAACATGAGGATAATTTTTACCGTGATGGAGTGGCCTTGATTTGCGCGAATCAAGAGCTCTCCATTCTCTTCTATGAGGCTAAATCGTTGTTTATTGTCCCTTCTCACTGCCTGCAAGTTAACAGCACCAGAAAGAAATCATACGCAAACCCAGCAGGAATCACTGAAATCGAAATGCTCGTGAAACTGACCTCTCTGATTTCATCAATCGTGTGGGACTTCAATTGAATATTTGCGGATGTTTTCAAGTTCAGCTTAAGTAAATCTTCAACTTTAACAAAACCATCACCTCGCATGTTCAAGCTCAGCTCAGTAGCCATGTGGCGCAAGATTCGCGTCCTGATTATATCCATCCAAAGAGATTCAAAATTAAGCTAAATCCCCCCCCCCCCCCCCCCCCCCCCCCAATATCTCAGAATCAGTAACGATCGCACTTACAAGAGTTTTCCAAGCGCATCGATTCTATCTTTACCGCCTCCTCCGCCGCCGCCACGTCCCTGCGCTCTCCGTCGATCATTCTCTCTCTCATTTCCTCTTCCTCTACCGCCGCTACATCCATATAACACCGATAATAAAATCGAGACCAAACCTCACTAATAATGATGTGAAAACGTTGACTCACCTTCTGCTGGACTGAGCGAAGGAAGAGAAGGCAGGTTTGCTGGAAGAATCGAGATTCGAAGCATCCATGAAAGCGTAAAAAGGAGAAAATTTGGGGAAGATGCCACTGCTGCTCAAGGTTAGAGTTGGAAGACGAAGACGAAGACGCTTAAAACGCAGAAGCCGACCAGTGTTATACATTGAAACCACGACGTGAGAAATCGCTGATAAATCCGCCAATTTCACCCGATTAATCGATAACCGGTTCGAAATTTCAAAATTGCCGAATCATAAAATGGTTTGCCTTAAGTTTGAATTTCACCAAATGGAAGAAATTTGAAATTCGATTTTGAACAGATTAAACTGAATCAGATAAGGTCTCTCGAGAAAAAAGACGAAGAAACGCTTACACTGTAATCAACGACTCTGTTTTCTTCTCCTGTGGTGTGGTTAGCAATCACTGTGCCTGTGGTGGGTTTGGGTTTTAAAAGAATCCCACGAATCAGACCCATTAATTGAACCGGCCGGTTCGTAATTTAAGATCCGAACTACTCACGAAAGTTGAGATCTTTTTTTTCTATCGAGTTTTTGATGGATTCGACTTTGAATCCAAACAAGCATCTCAAAGAACAGTAGAGCTTCTCTCTTTCTCTTTCTCTCGTCTTCTCCATGATCTGTATTTTTTTAAAATTGTTTCATTTGTGATTATTCCTTCGTTTATGGTTTTTTATTCGAATTGACTTGGCAGATTTGTAAGCAATCTGGATGGATCTTCTATTCTGGAAATCGCAGCACTATTGACCATTGTCCCTGTAAGTTTATATTTTTCGCACATTTCTTTGATTTTGCTCAATTTCTGAATGATGACGTCTATTGTTTCAGCTCTTGGTTCTTCTGCGATACTCCATTGGCTTTCACTGTAAAATCGGTTCGCTTATCTGATTTTCTTTCTCTCTTTTCATCTTCCCATTATAGAATTCTCATTCTGGGCATAGAATTGCCAAAACTGTCTGCTTTGCAAGAGCAGTCACCATTAAAGTCATCTCCATAGTGCTTTTTGGATTGAGTGATGCTCTTTGCTCGATTAGTCTAAGTTGTTTCATGTTTGTTATAGATAATAATGCCAAATCCATTTCATCGAAGAAAAACGACGATGAGATTGTTGTTTCCAGAAATTGGAAGGCTTACACTTGTGACATATCCTTGGACTTCATCTTCATTGTCTTCCCCATGCTCTTGTTTTTCACCGTATGTCCCTTCAAACCTCTTCCTTATTTTTTCTTTTATTACTCGCTAATGCTGTCTTATTATTATAGGTTCTATCAGAATGGGTTTATCTTGGGGCAGTTCTGTTATCTTTATTGTTGCTGGTTCTTTCTGTGACTGCCAAAAGGTAGAAACTTTCATGTATTTTCCCTTATCTTCAAAACAATCCTGTGGTAATTTTTTAAAATTAAAAAATATGATTCCAGATCTTCTTCAGGGTTGCAGAGAGGACAGTCTCTCTCGTTTAGAGCCAATGTATCTTCTTATAGAGTTGCTCTGGTATACAACACTACTTTGTTTTAATTTAAAACCCACTCTGCTATTATCTTCCATTTACTCTGAAGTATGTTCTCGTTGTTGCAGATGCTAATTACATGCTTGTGTATCTTGGCTGTTGACTTCACTATCTTTCCGAGGAGGTACGCCAAGACAGAGACTTACGGTACTAGCTTGGTATGTTTTTGGAATGTCGAATTGCACATTTGTTTTCCTTTAGTCCTTTAGTCTCTAAATCAATTTGAGATTTACCTTCCTATTGTGAACAGTAACTGTATATTACAACTTGAAATGAAAACAGATGGATCTTGGGGTTGGCTCTTTTGTGCTGGCTAATGCTATAGTTTCTCGGCAAGCTAGAGATGTCTCATCAGGGTGGGTGATTCTCCTTAGCACTCCATTATCCGCTTTGTTAGTGGTTCAGCATTATGTATACTTGGTTCGATTTTTACTTGCCTTGCTTCAGAAACTGGATTACTGGACTTAAGGCAACTGCTCCTCTGCTATTACTCGGGTTTATTCGTTTGGTTACCACTTCAGGAGTGGATTATCAGGTAAAGAAAATCTCCACAATTTCTCTTTATTATGCATTGATAATTCTCGCTTTACAAAGTCTAACCATTGTTGTTCTTATCTATATGAAGGTCCACGTTACGGAATATGGACAACACTGGAATTTCTTTTTCACACTTGCAGCCATATCAATTCTCACATCATTTGTTAACGTACCAGCTAAGTACTGTGGAATCCTAGGTTTCGCTATTCTTGCAGGTATATTCCAGTTTTACGTTATTTTCTCTCTCAATTTACAAGATAATGAAACCTAACCATCTTCGACCTCCTTTGTGCTCAGGGTACCAAACTTGGTTGGTTAGTGGACTGAACACATATCTACTTTCCGAGGAAAGAGGAGTCAACATTATCAGCAAGAACAAGGAAGGAGTATTTAGCACCCTTGGTAAGGGTTTGATTTGGTTGATTTACTACTCTCTTTTGATATTGTGGCATCTAACTCTCTTCTGATTCAGGTTATTGGGGCATGTACCTTCTCGGCGTTCACTTAGGCTATCGTCTCTTTTATGCAAAACATTCGAATATTCGAAGCACCACGAGCTCAATCGCTAGAGTCTTTCTCGTTTCTCTTCTATTATGGTAAAAACAAGCGGTTATAGAACATACTATCTCATTATGATAGTATCACTCATGAGCATATATGTATGTATGTCTCAGGATTGTGACTATACTTGTTGACAACTATGTCGAGAGGATTTCCCGTCGAACGGTAATGATACTCACTTAAAGCTCAAAAGCATTTTAAGGGACAACATTGGTTGAAAATCGTTTTTATCTTCTGCAGTGCAACATGCCTTATGTTACTTGGGTGCTCGCTCAAGATCTTCAGGTCTTTTAAGTTCATGATTTGATTATAAAGGTGAAGACTTTGTCTTTTAAGATTAGAGGTATGAGATTTGTATTTTTATTTTTTCAGGCGCTGGGTATATTTATGCTTTCTAGTTATATGCCTATGAACAAACTCTCATCCCTTGAAGAAGCAATTGACCAGAATCTTTTAGCTACCTTTCTTCTTGTAAGTCTTATCAATTGATTGCTCCACAATCTTTAAGAATCTAGATTCTCTGTGAACTCATTTCAATGTTACCGTATTTTGTTTTACAGGCAAACGTTTTTACAGGAATGGTGAACCTCGCTGTAGATACCATGTTTGCTTCTCCACTGTCTTCACTTGTGATACTAACCGCTTATGCCTTTGCTTTATGTGCTATTATCGGAACCATTCATTTCTTGAGTTTCCGGTTAAAGTTCTGGTAATTAGTATAACATCTTGTAAGCTCTTTACGGGTCTTTAGTGACATGTAATTGATCCAGATCTGCTTGTGTCGCATATGAACAGAGAAGCTAACTAAACACAGTCTTAATATTTCTTCTATATGAAACTTTTACTGTGACTGATCAACGGCACACTATTGGATAATAAATGTCACGTAGTTTGGACCCGGTCCGGTTTGATCCATACCGGCCTCACTAGTCAAAAGGCGACTCACCTTTAAATTGTGCATGACGAGAGATTTTGCTGGTAATCGCCCCGCCAATCATCACACTGATTAATTGATAACCGGTTCGAAATCGTAAATTCGGTTCAAACCTACATCGCGTACCGGGTATTTCCTTTGCCGGCCCTCGCGTCGTTCTGTTTCTGTCAACGGCACATTGTTCAACAACATTTCAGCCAAACGTCACGTAGTTTTGATTCTTCTGATAAACCCAAGATCGGATAATAGAATTAGAAGAAATAGAAGTAGAGGACGATGAAGAAAGGGGGAGAAGATTCGGTGATGGTATATGATCAATTTGGGCTTCAGACTTAGATACTCCTCCACCGATCTGAAATTATTTTCGTTGATCGGAGATTGCAGAGAACTAAGCACCAAGGACGGCGAGAAATTTGTCTGTATGACCAATGGTTTCCCGGAGAGATTATCGGAGCATGAGATCGTGTAGCGGATGGCGTCGCTTTCTCTTGCTTGTTCCTGTGCTCTTTCTCCTTCCTCATCTCTCGTCAGTTGTTGATTTTTCTTCGACTTCGGCTCGGAACGAAGCGCAAAGCATTCGCAGCAAGAAGTTAGATCACCTTGTGCTCGGTCCTGTGGCTGGACAAGGCTTGCCGGATCGTTTGCATTGCCAAGGTCAGATTTTGCGTATAGTCCCCCTATATTCAGGTTTCCTAGAAGTTCCTAATTAAGCATTTTTGTTTTCCTATCTGAATCTTCACCATCTCGAATTTGTGTTCCCGAAAGTGATCTGAGCGATTCTGTCCTACAATTATGCCAGAACCTCGTCTTTGTGAAAATCGGGACTTTCTCTTATTTGAATGAGATACATCATATACACTTAGATTGTCTTGTTGCCTCGCAAATATTACACCATTGTTTTCGTTTTTCATGCTCGAAATGTAAATTGAAGGCATTTTAGGATCTGCATCATTGGAATGGTATGTTGGTGTGACTGTGTTTTTTAAATTGTCACATTTGTTTAGGCACGAAGGCTCTCAATAGGACTCACACTTCAACTTCTCTTGTATCTGGTGCTGGAAATGGTGTTTCTTTTGTCACGGTGTTTACTGTTTATAATACATCGGTGGATAATGTGAAATCCTCAAATATGGTTTCTGTTGTTGGGAATGTTACCTTCAGCAAGTCAGAGAGGTCAGTGGCAGTTTTAAATGCATTCGCCAACTTCATTCAGGTAACTTGCATAGTTTCCTATAAAGTTTTCGCCTAAAATTTGACTTTTTTTTGTAGCTCATGTGTCTGCTCCATTTATCTTGTAGACTGATATCTTCTGAAAAATCTGTTTTTAGGTGACTATGCCCAAGAGCAACGTTGTCATATTAACTGATCCAGCTTCTGATCTCTCCATCCAAAAAAGCAACGTGATGGTACAGCCTATCCGGGGTGATTATTCACGGGGTAACCTGATGCTTCAAAGAATCAGGTCTTACATTGTAAGAGCAAAATCACACTGATACCTAGGTAGAATACGTTTGTTGACATTGGTTATCTATCTATATCTTTGACATAGATTTCTTTAAGATCCCGCCTAGTTTTCTTTTTTTATTCATCGATGAAAGTGTTTGGTGAAGATTTCGGACTTGTAGAGCGTATAGGAGTGCTCACTGGGTCGTGATTTTTGTTAAAATTTGGCACTGCAGACTTTTCTTGAGATGAAGCTCGAGAAGAATGATGGTGGGATAAACCACTATATCTTCACTGATTCTGATATAGCCGTGGTTGATAACATCGAGAATATATTTGACAAGCATCCAAACTTCCATATGGCTCTCACATTCAGGAATAATAAAGATCAACCGTTGAATTCAGGATTTATAGCAGTGAGAGGCACACGTGAAGGGATTCTAAGGTTTGCATTGATCCCTTTTCTCTCCTCATATAACTCAAGAAAAATCTCTTACAGTAAAAGTAACACTTGTCTCTTTCGAATCAGTATGTGAACCTGGTATGCTAATAAGGATGGATAACAAAAAAAACTGCTTGTTTCTCTACTGAAACTTATATATACACACACTCAGTATTGATGAGTTTTTCTTACATGGGATCCAAAATGCAGGGCTAAAGTTTTTCTTGAGGAAGTCCTAAAAGCTTACAAAACCAAATATATGAAGGCTTCGCGTATGCTTGGTGATCAACTAGCTTTGGTGTGGGTTGTCAAATCTCATCCTTCATTTGAAGCAAAGAGATTTACAAAGCCACAAGCTTTCACACAAGAAATAGCTGGAGCTTCAGTGCTATTCTTACCATGTGCTTTATACAACTGGACACCTCCTGAAGGTGCCGGTCAGTTTCATGGCATGCCATTAGATGTCAAGGTACTCTCAAAACCCTAAAACCATCACAAATCTATTCATCATATTCTCACTAGTCTTAAAAAAAAAAACGCAGATTGTTCACTTCAAAGGATCAAGGAAACGACTAATGCTAGAGGCATGGAACTTGTACAAATCTACTTCCAACATTCCTGATATGTTGTGTCTTGTTCTAGGTAGTGGAAGAACTAAATACGATTTCTAAACTAAGAAAAATGGAAAACTGTGTTTCGAGTAAATTTTTTATTTGACCGTAGGAGATGAATCAAATTCACTACAACAGTTTCTTACTTATTGGAGAAGTCAAATAAATAAATTAAATAAAAATACCGATGGGGCCTGTTCACTACAATCCCCAAAATTTACTCAAAACAAACAAGAAATCAAAAGATGAGCAACCAAAAAAACAATCATCTAGCGGCGGCTTTCTTCTCGCCGGAGTAATAGCTCAGATACCATCTCACGAACTTCTTCAGTCCCGTCTGCAAATCCGTCGTCGGTTTATATCCAAGCTCGCGTTGAGCTAAGCTGATATTAGCGTGAGTGAAGGGAACGTCGCCGTTTCGTGGCATCTTGATCACACGCCTCTTGGCCTTCACTTTCAGTTGCCTCTCCAATATACTCACCAGATCGGAAACCGGCACCGGCGATGTGTTTCCGAGGTTAAACACCCTCAATTGCGCCGGACCTCTCTTCTTTCCTCCGCTTCCTGTACTCTTCTCCGCCGTATCAAGCGCCGCTAAACATCCCTTGACGATATCGTCGATGTAAGTGAAATCCCTAGCCACCGTGCCGTGGTTCGCCGATTCGAAAATCGAAATCGATTTCCCTTTCAGTATATCCTTTGTGAAGAAGAAATACGCCATGTCCGGTCTTCCCCAGGGTCCGTACACCGTGAAAAACCTTAATCCCGTGAGGGATAATCCATAGATGTGGTTATACGTGTGTGCGATTTCTTCGCCGGCTTTTTTAGTCGCGGCGTATAAACTCGCCGGTTGATCTGTTTTGTCTTTCTCGGAAAACGGGACTTTCGTGTTGAGTCCGTAGACGGAGCTAGACGAAGCCCAGACGATGGCAGGTTGTGGATTAGCCGATTTGCAGATCTCGAGCAGATTGACTAATCCGGCGATGTTGCTGTGAACATACGAGCTAGGGTTTTCCATTGCGTACCGTACTCCGGCTTGAGCCGCTAAATGCATAACGTGAGTGAAGGAGACGATCTTGAAAAGCTTACGGAGCAATTCGACGTCGTTTATGTCTCCTTCTACGATGAAGATCCCGCTTCTCTCTAGTAAAGCTTGTCTTGCTCGTTTCAGGGATGGATCGTAGTAATCGTTGAAGTTGTCGAGGCCGATAACGCCGTCTCCGCGTCGTTTCAGAGCGGCGGAGACGTGTGTCCCGACGAAACCGGCTGCTCCGGTGACTAAAACGGTGATTCCGTTATTTGAGGTTCGGATTCGAGCGGAGGCTCGGAGACGTTTCTCCCAAGCGGGTCCTCCGTAGCTGTAGGTTCGGAGTGAGCGGCGAGATGGATCGGATTGTGAGGGGTTACCGGACGGTGGAGATCGGAGGAAGAGTATGGAGATGAGACAGAGGAGGAAGAAGGAGAAGAATACGAATTTTGTGAGAGACGATTGAAATCTGAGGCGATGGAAGTAAGAAGATTTCTCCATCTTGAATTTGCCTGGGCTTGAAGGTATGTCGTCAAGACGCGACATTTTCTCGGGAAAGTTGTAGTTTCTTGGGTTCTTTCAACACCTTTCTTCTTCTTCCTCTTCCTCGCTCTTACTTCTTAGAATCTTGAGGTTTCTTGGAGGGGTAAAATTAAAGAAGCTTAGCTTTCTTTATTATGACTCCACAATGAGAAACACGAATAATATCTTTTACTAATATATATATTCGTTCGAGGATCAAAGTTTGGTTAAAGAGAGTGTGAATTTTTTACATTGGAGATTTATATTAGAGATCCAAATCAAGGAAAATAAGAAGAAAGAGAGTCAAAACAGGTATTTTGATCTGTTTGACTTGAATAAATAATAGAAACCTGTAAATAATTGATAAAGTTTTTTTGGACTCTTCAAGAGAATTGAAATTTTGATTGGTGAATACTATTCCAAGATTTTCGGGAAGCCTCTAATACAAAAGTTTTGAATTTGAACCAAAGTTAACTTCTTTTAATAAATTTGTTTAGTGGATTGGTGCTAAATGACACTGGACCCTCCTAAATTTGAACAAAGGTTGTTGTTGATGACACTAAATCCTATGTTTATACATTTTTTTCTTGAATGGTGTGAGAGATCTTTTGGGCCCTTCAATATTTCCTCTAAATAATAACTATACATTTCCAAGAAATCAATGATAACAATTCTCTAAATATGGCATTCCTTTTACAAGCCTGATATAAAATTCCTATGTATAGCAAGCAGTATAGGGTTGAAATCATGGTTTAGTCTTTCATTGAAACCCACTTTGTAAAATATATAAACAAAAAAAGTTCTTGGAGTCACAAGATGTTTTTTATTTTAAAATTTACAGAAGGGCAAAAAAAAAGGTGCAAGTGAATGGCATTATAATGGCACTCAAAGACCCCATGTGAAGATTTGATTACATAAGACAAGAACATGTCCTCTCGTCTCCCTTTATGAATTGGCATAACATGTCCCCATGCCTTTGTCCCTCCTTCGGATGTATCTACTCTGAGATCCACTCTCTTGTCTCTATATTCAACCCATTGCAGTTAACACATTCAGTAAAAAACCCTTTTGTTCATGATTCTAAATCTTGTAAGGTTGGGATTAATCTTTCAAGACTGGGTTTAAACTACAGATTCAGCTCTGAGTTCGGTTTAAAACGGGCTGGAACAAGAACGGCGGCCTTGGGCAGCCAATCAGTTTCGTTTTTTTTTGTTTTGTTGGTTTTATCGGTACAATTTTTGTAATTCGGTTTTGGTTTGGTTCGAACTGATGCATTTTCGGTTTGGATCCTGTTTGGTTTTAATTAACAAAATAATCTATTTATATAATTGGGAAAATTGCCTAAGAAATCTCCAACTTTCTCGTTTGTCCCATTTTAAACCCAAACTATAGCCTAAACCACTTAAAACCTGAACTTTTTTGTTGAATTCAAAATAAATCACGAACTTTTAGTTGACTACGCCGATTAAGACCCGACGTTAACTCCACCATAAATTAGGCTTAGTAGAAGCTTCGAACTCGTGTACTTGGGAACCAAAATCCAATACTTTACCACTGTGCCACATCACTGTTTTTATTAAATTAGAAACATACTTCTATATTATCACTTCTTCTTCTACTCAAATTGTGACGGGCAAAATTCACGTCTATTTTTATTTAAATCGTTCCAGTGTTGTTGATTCTGTCAAAATCGATACCAATTTTGATGTATTAAAGACGAAAAGGAAGAGAGTGGAGGATTGCAGGTTTAATGGTGAAACTCCTAACGAAGAGAATACGAAGAAGATGAAGCTAGTGAAGGATTTAAATTCGGCTGCGATAAATAGGGAAACTTCTTCACATTCGAACTCACGAGGCAGACGAAGGTAAACTCTTTACTTATATTCACTTTCCATATTTCGATTTCGATTTCATCCGCCGAGGTTTTAAGTATGATTTTCTTGAACAACTTTGGATATTGATCTGAGTTTTTTTTTCGAATTATTGTCCTCTTTAGATCGGAGAATGAGATTTCTCGATCTCGGATTCCTCACACCGAATCTGATGCTATTATCTCTGATCAGTCTTTTGTTCCCTATTGATTTTGATTCTTCTTCTTCTTCTTCAGTGTTTTCGGGATCTGAAGTTTTGTGCTAATGGCGAAGATTAAACCTCAAGCGTTATTGCAACAAAGCAAGAAGAAGAAAGGACGATCTCGTATTAGCATCACTAACATCATCATATATGATTCATCAATTTGTGAAGGATTGTGATTCGGCTACGTTTAATGGGGAAACTATTGTTCTTAACATCGATGTATCAGACCATCAACATAATAAGAAAAGGAAGAGAGTTGGCGGCGTTTCGTAGCTCGACTCCTCCAAAAGAAAAGATAAAGGTCGATAATTATATAGAAGTCTGTTACTATATTACACGAGATGTTAGGGTGGCACAGTGGTTAAGTGGTCGTTTTTGGTTCCAATGATAGAAGTTCGAAGCTTGTCTTTAGTCCAACTTATGATTTTTTTAAACGTCGTTTTGACTTAACGGCCCTAGTTGACGACGTTTAACCGATCTGTTAGTTGAATTAACGTCGGGTATTAATCGGCTTAGTCAACTAAAAGTTCGTGATTTATTTCGAAATCAACAAAAAAATTCAGATTTTAAATGGTCTAGGTGATAGTTTGGGTTTAAAATGGGGCAACCGAGAAAGTTGGAGATTTTTTAGGCAATTTTCCCGTATATAATTCTATGTTTGAAATATGCATATATGTATATTTATTATATAAAAAATAAAATTTTAATAAATTTTGGGGATGTATTGGATTATAGATTTTAGGTGATTTTGGTGGGTTTTACATTTAAGAGAATTTATGTGGATTTTGAGGATATCTCGGTGGTTTTGGTGGTGATTTATATATAAAAAAAAAATCCGTAAGTGATTTGGTAAGATTTTCTTTAAAATTTCAGATAATTTTGTGTGATTTGGTAAGTGATAGAGAAAACAACTAATGCTCTGCAATTAGTCTAATGCCACCGTTATCCTTTCTTCTTCAGCACACAAAAAGTTGAAGAACTGAGAGACGTAACGTTTTTTTTGTGTGCAAATCAACTTGCTTCTCATTACATAAGACGCAACGTTGTTTTTTGTGTGCAGATAATCAAAAAGCTGAGAACTGAGAGACCATCGTTATAGGCTTTATCAACCTGCTTCTCATTACGTAAACCTATAATTGCAACAGGCTTTACACCGTTATAGGCTTTACCTGCTTAGCAGTACGTTAAACTTTAATTGCAGCAAACATGTCACTAGCAGAGTTTATATTAGCAGTACGTTATGAGTTGCAGCAATTCATAGAATTCGTATGATCTCCACTAGTGAATCATGTTGATCTACGAGCTATTGTAGGAGTAAAACCAATCAATTTGGCTTGTCTGAAATTGAAAATACAATATAAATAAAACACAGAAAGTGTTGCTTAAACAAAGAACAAAAACCATAGCAGTTCGTTAAAAGTAATAATAGAAAAAGTTCCAAAATCAAGAACCAACTTCAAGACTTCAATCCATGTTAATGCATCAAACTTCATCAATTTGGTTTACGAAGATTTCGTATAATCCATCCACAACGGTCTGCTATGCACATATTCACGAATCCAGATTTCATACCTAAGCTGTGAACAAGGGTCATCGCCTCGTAACGCAAATCGTCATCCAAATCAGGAATTTCTTTGATAGCATCCCAAACATTGTTTGCTTTGTCCTCAGCTTCTTTTTCTTCAGCTTCTTTTTCCCATCTTTTTTGTATCATGCCAAAGATTTGGCTACTGATTTATGTCACTTCATCACAAGCCTTGTTCGAATTTAATGCATCAGTTCTAGCTTTCTTTTTTTAGGGAAGCTTTTCTCCCATGCTTTTTCCTGATGAAAAAAGAACTTCATGTTCACATACTTGCTGGTGTATCATTCCTTCAGTATCATCCATCATTTGGACAAAATATGTATCGTTTGTCTCCTCGGTGTCTTCAACTTGGTAGCTATATGCATCAGCAGTACCTAATCCCATTGAATTATGCCCAATTGCAGTATGTTGTCCATATATTATTCTTAAGTCCTTGAAATCCTCAAATTGCAAACTCACAATTATATGAACGATATTCAAAGATAACTATCATCCAAACTCTTGGAGAATAAACAAACTATTGAACCAAACGTGGAAGTAAGCAAAATTACATCAAAAGTACTACTTACTTTGACAAAGAAGGAGATGAACCTTGAAGTATCGTCAACAATTTGGTAAGCAAGCCTCTCCCCTTTAAAATCAGATATGTAAAGAATCTCTTTTAAATATCTCAGAGCCTCAGATGTGATCAAATCACATAAGCAAAGTACTCATGAAAGATCCAATCAAGACATCGCTTCTCTAGAAAAACTTGATCAATAATGACTAAATTCCCCAACTTTCTAACCAATCAAGCATGACCAGTAATTTTCACCGCAAGTAAGTCATCAAATTAGCCCTCAAAACAAAACGATCGAACAGAGTGTAATCATTTACCCGAAGCAGAAGAATCGTCGTCACTCTTCTTCGACGTAGCTCTAACAACCAAAGAAGTCTTTGTCACTAGTTAAAACCCCCAATCAATTTCGCAATCAATTTGAAGGTAGAGGAGCAAATGATGAGAAGAAGAAGAAGAAGAAGAAGAAAGGAGAAACCCAAAAACTTTGATTGCTTCCTTTCTTCTTCTTCAGATATGTCTCACCTTTTGCAGATTCCTATGTGGTTCCACCGATTTCATGGCCGAGTTGACTCAGGTCGATGTTGTTTACTCGCCTCGGTCGCTTCAAGTGTGGAAGACTTTGGTGAGAGATGATTTTTTGTTTTTTATTGAGAACATTTCTTCGGTTCAAGTGTGGAAGTCTCTCCAAATTCCACCTATAAGGTGTGAGTTTCGTTATCATTAGTTTCAACTAAGGGGGTGGTATTCAATTAAAGAACTTAATTGAATTATAAGGAATTAGACTTTCTATAAAATTCTATTGTTATTCAATGATGTATTTCATGAATTCTTTTAAATTCATGTGTTATTGGATTAGATATTTGTAATCATTCTTTTATATTACTTTAAATTCTAGTGTTATTCAATTTTTGGATTTCTTAATTCTATTAAATGTTAGTGTTATTCAATTTTACTGCAGTATTGATGATAGTGTCATTTGATAGGAATTTAATAGAATTTCAATAAAAAATTGTAAAGAGTCAATTCCGAACATTTTTAGTGTCATTTTGATAGAATTCATTAAAATTCCAACAAAAACTTTTAAATTACTCAAAATCAATTGATTTTGAATTCATTTGCATTCTTTTAAATTCAATCATCCAATACCCCCACCTAAAAAATGTACGCACAATCTCTCAAAATCCTTTTCACAACTTTTTGAAAAAAAAAATTGTTTAGGTTTAAATAACAATGAATTTGATATAGTTTTTATATATTGTTAATTGAATAACAGTGAATTTGATATAATTTTTAGGGTTTTATATAAATTACATGTTCAATAACATTGGATTTGGAAAGACATTTAAAATTTTTTAGTTCAATAACAGTAAATTTTAATAAAAAACCAAAATCTCCTAAAATTTCTAATTCAATACATCCCCTTTGATTAGTCACTTGGTTTTACTTCGGTTACACTAAAATCGGTCTCAGTTGGAATTAGGTTCCGTGTTTTTTTGTCCAACTCTAATCACAACCCTAATTACAAGTGTATTAAGACGAAAACCGATTCAACGATTGCATCTCACTCAGTTCCGGTACACGCAAACAATCTTAATACTATTTGTTTCTAATAATGTTACAGTGGCAACAGATAGGAAAGAGAGATCACCATTGGATCAAAAGAAAAAGACAAATGGGTTTAGGGGCCTCTCTAGTGCTTTGTGATTCTTTCAAGGACTTGGAAGTAGTCAGGGAAAGTTTTCCTGGTGCAACCAGGATCCTTGATGGTGACCGGAACATCAGCACAAGCTGCAAGAGAGAATGCCATTGCCATTCTGTGATCATCATACGTCTCAATCTCGGCCGGTATCAGTTTATTTGGAGGAGTTATCACACAATAATCTGAACCTTCTTCCACTGTTGCTCCCAGCTGAACACAAAAACCGTTTAGGCAACGATTTACTTAAAACGAGCATTAGAAACCCAAGAGAGAGCGCAGGCGCAAGAGAGAAGAATCTTACCTTTCGGAGCTCTGTGCAAATAGCAATCATCCTTTCTGTCTCCTTTACTCTCCAGCTAGCCACTATATTGACCAAATACAATTAAGTGACCATAAATCTTCAAAAAACACTAATTTAAAGAGAAGGTTTACTTACCATCTCTAATGGTGGTTGGACCATCGGCAAAGAGAGCAACAACGGCAAGAGTCATGGCTACATCAGGCATTTTGTTCATGTTGACATCAACAGCACGCAAGTGTCTCATTCCAAAAGCATCTCTAGAGGGCCCAGTCACAGTCACACTGTTCTCTGTCCAGGACACTTTACATCCCATCTTCTCAAGAACCTCGGCGAATTTCACGTCTCCCTTAAGATTCATCACCAAAAGACAAAAATTTGAGCTAATCGTATTTCACAATAAACTCAACAGCCTTTTTGATGATTCATATTACCTGTAAGCTGGTTGTTCCACAACCTTCAACAGTGACAGTTTGACCGGTAATGGCAGCACCAGCCAAGAAATAACTAGCACTAGAAGCATCACCTTCTACGTAAGCATTACCTGGCGACCTGAATCAATTTTTCCATTTGGTTGGTCATTCTTTGCTAAACTAAGGTATGTGATTTCAGAAAAGGAAGAATTGATAACTCTTACTTGTATTTCTGACCGCCCTTGACAATGAAACGATCCCAGCTATCACTATGCTCGGCACTAACACCGAAACGTTCCATCAACTTCAATGTCATTTCAACATATGGAACAGAGATCAGTTTATCGACAATCTCAATCTCGACGTCTCCAAGAGCTAAAGGAGCTGCCATGAGGAGAGCAGTCAAGTATTGGCTACTGATTGATCCAGAAAGCTTCACCTGCAAATGCAAAACATGTCCGAAGTGTCAATCAAGAAAACCATACAAGGGAAAAGGTAGTCGAGAAAGAAAACTACTCCCTACAAAAAAGGAAATCTTGTCAAGCTAAGACTGTGGTGAACACACACTGCTGCAAGTGTTGATAAAGTAAATGCCTGAGATTTACACATTCACATGCCATTTGCAAGATCTCACCTTTCCACCGGGAAGGCCACCGCTAGCGTTCACACGAACAGGAGGGCAGTTAGTTCCAAGAGTACATTCAACATCTGCACCAAGCTGCTTAAGACCAACAACCAAATCCCCTATAGGTCTTTCTCTCATTCGAGGCACTCCATCGAGCACATAACTGGAAATAAACCGAAACGAAACTACAGGCATCAACACAAACTGAATCTCGAGATAACAAAACTAAGAAGCATTTACTCCTTTAATCTACCTTGCGTTTCCACCCGCAGCAGTAACTGCAGCTGTAAGTGGACGCATGGCTGTTCCTGCATTTCCGAGGTACAATTCGATATCACTCTTGGAATCTATGGAAGCTGGGAATATCCCGCCACATCCTTCAACTACCGCACGGTTATTTTCATTGTCACGTTCCACATTAAGCCCTAATTTCTTCAACGCATCAAGCATGTAATTGATGTCATCACTGTTCAACAAGTTGTCCACAACAGTGGTTCCCTATAAACAAAAAATTGCAGATTTGAGAACGCTAAGCAAACAGAGAAAGAAGAAAACGATGAAATCGAGTGGTACATACCTCAGATAGAGCGGCAAGAAGAAGAATCCGATTGGACAGAGACTTGGATCCCGGTAGCTTAATCAGACCCGAGATTTCTCTAATGGGTTGAAGCACAATCTCCGACGCTTTCTCCGCCGTGGAAACAGAAGCCGTAACCATAACCGGACGAATTCCAGAACCATTCAGCATCATCCCGCTCTCCTTCAATCCCCAGGAAGAAATCGGATAAGCTCGGGGATGCTGCGTCTTCAGCGAGACCGATAAAGGCGATTTGCGCTGGTTGGATTTCGAGAGATTGGAAAGAACACATGGGTTCTGCACGCTATGGCAGATTCTGCTAGCTTGCGCCATTGGAGAATTTTTTGATTGAAGCAAACCGAGAAATGGGTGAAGAGAATTGAAAAGCTGGATGTTGAGAATTTTGATATTTCAACTCACCAACCCACTGGTGCCTTAGTCAAATTACGAAAAATTCCAAATAAAAATGTGTATGATTGATCGAATTTATAATAAAACTTTCATCTCCTTCGTTGTAATGGCGGCTTTACAAATACAACACTTTTGGGTTTGGGGGAGTTGGTGAAGTAGAGAGAGGCATCCATCAAAATCCTTCACCAACCCAACTACACGACTCAGGGATGGTAATGAGCAAGTTTTCTTCATAGCCAATAAGAATGTGACACATCCTAAATATTTGTCCACGTCAGCTATTCCAGAGGTAGTTGTAGAACACGATTTTGAATCAAATGGAAAAAAAAAATCTTTCAATAGTTTCAGATCTGCTTTTTTTCTACCTAGTTACATAATATAAGTAATTCGTGTTAGAGGTACAACCGTAAACTCTTCTCAAATCGAATTTAGGGTATCATCCACGCATTACATATTTGAAAAGTTATTCTTCCGTTGTATGCCTAATGATACTTGATTTTGATATAGTCAACGCAGCCCATTGATTACCTTTTATGTGTATCACCACATATATATCATCAACGTCTTTCCCAACCTGCTTATTTGTACATTCAACAGTAGGCAAGACGCCGTTATAGTAATCGACAACACCATATTTCCATGTATAATTCTTAGGGGTTTTCTCGAATTCCTTGTAGTTATGAGCAATGGTCACTGTGAATCCAATATCCATAAATGCCATTCTCCCACCTTTATACGGACATGGAGTCATCAACGATCTTCTCCGAAATAATGTCATTCCTGCATCAATGTGCCGTAGACCAAAATACATGATTAAGTATCAATGGTTTGTAGTTGAGAATTGTGAGAAACCAAAGTTAGTCCATCTAATCAGTGTTGTGTCGAAAATAACAATATTTGTTCAGGGCTTGAGGATGATTGGGCCACTTAGGATTATGGGGCGAGTTCCTAATCGAATACATAAAGAACTGGAAGCCAAATAGCTATGTCACTTAGCTAAGTAATCCAAACATTAAGGTTCTATTTTTTTGTATTTTTTGACATTTTTTTGTGTGGACAAAGAGGATATATAATGCTTCTGAATGAACGTTTTTTACTTCAAATCCGAACTCTCGCCTGAAGATAATCTTTAGATGAGTGACTTAGCTGATGCAACCACAACTTCAATGGTGATACCAAACTCTTTATAAAGCTTCAGATGCGAGAGCTAAAGGAAGTATTTCTCAAAGAAACCCATATCTTAACACACTACAACTCTATTTAATGTCAAAAGGAATTGAAATTTTTAATTCTACTTGATTTATATAAAGTGATAGATTTTTGGATTACTTAACGGCATAATTCCAAATCAGCCATGAGTACAAAAAAACTTGTTACAAAAACCAAATCTATAGTGATATCTCTGAGAATTACAAGAAAACAATGTTTGTTTTTTGTGTTCTTTACATGTTTTTCCTACTTGACAACGAGGATAATGCTTATGGAACGTCTCTTACTTCAAATCCATACTCTTTAAATAAGTGACTTAGCTGCTGCAACCACAGCTTCAATGGTGATACCAAATTCTTTATAAAGCTTCCCTGCTGGTGCACTTGCCCCAAATGAATCAATTCCAATCGATTTTCCTTTTCCACCAACAATCTTTCCCCATCCAAATGTCGATCCGGCTTCGATACTAACTCTAGCTGATACATCAGATGGCAAAACACTTTCCTTGTATGCATCTGATTGCTCATCAAACAGTTCCCAACATACAAAAGAAACGACTCTTACAGTTTTGCCTTCTTTCCTTAACTCATCTGCAGCTTGAGCAGCAATCTCTAGCTCTGATCCAGTTCCGATCAAGATCACATCGGGTTTGTTACCTGTTGAGTTATCAGAAATGGTGTATCCACCTTTCTCGACGCTTTCGATGGATGTTCCTGGAAGTTGTGGCAGCTTTTGTCTAGATAAGGCTAAAACAGAGGGTGTCTTACGTTTAGTGACAGCGATTTTGTAGGCACCAGCTGTTTCATTGCCATCAGCAGGACGGAACATTAGAATATTGGGCATGGCACGGAAACTGGATAAGTGTTCGACGGGTTGATGGGTTGGTCCATCTTCTCCAAGACCAATGGAGTCATGTGTCATAACGTATATAACACCAGCTTCAGACAGAGCCGAGATTCTCATTGCAGCTCTCATGTAGTCAGTAAACACAAAGAAAGTTGCGCAGTAAGGGATAAAACCGGGGCTGTGAAGGGCAATGCCGTTGCAGATACCTCCCATACCGTGTTCCCTTACACCAAACCGAAGGTTTCTCTCTTTTGGTGTCGCTTTTTGGAAGTCGCCAAATTCTTTAAGCAATGTCATGTTGGAAGATGCAAGGTCAGCACTCCCGCCAAGGAAACCGGGCACAACT
Organism: Eutrema japonicum; assembly: GCA_030161315.1. Taxonomy (NCBI): domain Eukaryota; kingdom Viridiplantae; phylum Streptophyta; class Magnoliopsida; order Brassicales; family Brassicaceae; genus Eutrema; species Eutrema japonicum. The sequence goes on along the minus strand of BSQW01000003.1, from coordinate 53,062,621 downwards.
TTCGCAAGGGCGTTAATACATTGCTGAGACAGGTTTCTGGTGGCATCACCAGGAGATTCTGGCGTATATGTCTGAAAAAATGAAAATTAAGTTGCAGTAAATAAGACATATCTCAAGAATACCTATTATACGTTACAGACTAACAGATGTTCTACTCACAGGAAGTGCCTTCTCCCAACCCGCAGGCAATTCCCCTGACATAATAGATTTCAATTCTCTTGCTTCCTCTGCGTACTTCTTCTCATAAGCTGCAAACTTGGCGTTCCAATCAGCTTCAAGAGCAGCGCCTATGGGAGTATGACGGCTCCAATGGCTAGAAAATTTAAGAGTTATGGTAAATTATCAAAGCTGGTTCCCATAACACAAACATAAACAGAAGTGTAGTTAGGTTCCAGTTACCTTTTGACATCCTCAGGTACGTGGAACGGCTCATATGGCCATCCAAGGTTATTTCTGGTAGCCTCAACTTCCTTCTCTCCAAGCGCAGCTCCGTGGACACTGTATGAGTTTGCCTTGTTGGGAGACCCATAACCAATGGTAGTAGTGATCTGAATCATGTCAAAATAGAGTAAATACCAAGCGCTTTGAGATCAGGTGTTGCATGCTTAGTGACAAACATAATTGTGATGAAACCTTAATCAAAGTGGGCTTGTCTGTTACAGCCTTAGCTTCCTTAATGGCAGCACGGATCTCATCATATCCATTGTTTCCATTCTTAACCCAAATAACATGCCATCCAAGAGCTTCAAAGCGCTTGTCCACGCTCTCTGTCAAGGCAATTTCTGTGTCTCCGTCAATGGAAATGTGATTGTCATCGTAGAAAGCGATGAGCTTTCCAAGTCCCCAGTGGCCAGACAGAGAGCAAACTTCATTTGAAATCCCTTCCATCTGACAACCATCTCCAAGAATCGAATATCTAAAAATCCAAAACAGCAGTTTCCAACATCAGAATCAAAGACAAACCAAGACAGATAACAATAAATCGAGCTCAACATCTTACGTGTAGTGGTCAACGATTTCATTGTCAGGTTTGTTGAATCTAGCAGCCAGATGCTTCTCAGCAAGAGCTAAACCAACAGCATTTGCAATACCTTGTCCAAGAGGACCTGCATGTTGGCAAAACCAAACAATGCTATTATAACAAAGATCGACGGAGAGAGAGAGAGAGAGAAGTTTCTTCCGAACCCAAAAGAAAGCAGAAAGTCTAACCAGTAGTGACTTCAACACCAGGAGTCTCGAAATTCTCAGGGTGACCTGGCGTCTTACTTCCCCATTGACGGAAGCTCTTCAAATCCTCCTCCTGATAAACAAATCGTAAATCTCCTTGTTTCCTTCTACAATCCTTAAAAATCTAAAGCAGAGTAAGGAGAGATAACAAACCCTGACGCTGTCGTAGCCAGCGAGGTGAAGCAAAGCGTATTGCAGCATACATCCATGTCCAGCGGAGAGAACGAAGCGATCACGGTTAAACCAGTAAGGATTCTTCGGGTTATACCTCATGACCTCATCGTACAAAATGTGAGACATCGGAGCACAACCCATGGGAAGACCAGGATGACCCGATTTCGCCTTCTCAACCGCGTCGATCGCCAGAAACCTGATCGTGTTAACCGATTTATCAACCAGGGACGAATCAGTCGTCGTCTCTACGGCGGCTGCACGAACGAGAGGGCGGAGGGAGTGACTGTTCGTGGAGGCGCTGCGTCGACGGGAAAAGGTGCTGCGTGGGGGAGTGGATTTCAGACCAGAGAAAGCTGGCATAGAGACGCACTTGTCAGAGCCATTGTGAGAGATGGCTCGGCCAAGGAGAGCTTGAGAGATCGCTAGAGAAGATGTAGAAGCCATCAGGTTAATTGAGAGAGAGTAAGAAAGACACTAATGAAATGTAAGAGAAAGCAGCAACTTATTTCACGATACTTGCTTTAAATAGAGAAAGAGAGAGAATAGTCAACCAATCAGATCTCTCGCCAACTCCTCGTCTTCGCTAAGAGACAAATCGAGCCTAAAGAAAATCTGACCGTTGGATTCGAAAAGAACACAATCTTGTTCGGTACCAAATCGTTGGATTCGGCGAGTTTGTTTCCGGTTGACCACGGTTGTTGCTTCTTTTGTGAGCTGATTGCCGCGTGTATTTTTCACTTTACACGTGGCATTGTTTTTTTGTTTAGGATGTTTAAACTTCTATCTTTTGTTTATTATATGGATGCGGCAAGAGTTGGTGTGTAAAGCAAAAGTCATGGCCCATGGTCATGATGAGACAACGGTTGGTGAAGAACATAATTGCTTTAGAGTTAAAAGATAAATTAGTCACTAATCCACCAACTCTTGTCCCGGTTTTGATATTGACCGGTCAAACCCGTCTGTTCAATCAAATCAAAACTAAACCGGAGAAAAGCTTACTCAGGTGCTATGTATTTTTTCTTTACATCATCTTGACTCGCTTGCTGCTTGAGGAGGAGTTTCTTAGACCTCTACTAGTTACACTGTATGAGGCTGAAGCTGAAGGAAGTGAAGGGGATTTATCGATATAAGCGTAACGCTCATCACCGTTCCAATACAGAATCACTCTGTTGGTGCAAGAATGAGACCAGCTATCGCCTGAAACAGCACAAGTTGAAACATTAAGAATCATAACAAAGGGATGATGATGATAATAGCAATTAGCAAATAAAGATGGTAGATTTAAGTTTGGTCACCTAAAGCAAGAGCTAATTGAAACGAGCCTTCGGTGTACTTTGTGGTCACCTGGTTTAATAACACAACCTAAGATTGGAGTATAAGAGTTAGTTAATTATGTTATAGAGTTAGTCTGGTTTGAGTGAAGGAGATGCAAGTGATTTTACAGCAAGTGAGAACTTTTTGGCAAGCTTCATGAACTTTAAAGCCATTTCGCTGAGCACTCGTGTCCTCTGGGCTAAGTCATCAAAGTCCTGACGGAAATGAAACGTGATACTATCTACAATTACCACTTTGACCTGCAATTATCAAAGATAATAAAGAGTTTATAAATTAGTGAAAATCGGAATTCTTGTAGAAGCGAGATTATGAAACAATCTCAGATGATCTCAAAGTCTTGTATACCTACATCTTTATTTTCAGAGATGAACTTGTCAAGATGATTGACCAATGCGATTTGCTCGGTGTAACTGCAGACACGGAAGTAGAATACGTTCTCTAAGATATCTTGGGGTTTCATCTGTACTTGATTAGCTTTAAAATGTTTATGCATGTATCCTGTGTATTCCTCCATGTCCTCCACACAAGCTTCTGCGATCTGTAAAGCACGCTCCACCATGAAGCTACCTTCTGTATCTGTAGCATACAAAAAACTTGGGAATTGCAGGCATCAGACAACAACAAAGAATTGAGTCATTTATTAAGGAAACATACCGATATAAATTGCTTTCCCTCCAAGACCACCAAACTCACGAGGAATCTGAACATTCACAGAGAGCTGGATCCTGAAATCAAATGAGAAGTTAACCGAAGAGTAAAGCCCGATAAGGAAGTAGATGAAGCGGATTTTACCCAATCTGAGTCTTGCCAATACCCGGTACCCCACCTGCAGAAAATAAGCAAAGATTAAATCACTTAAAATGGGAGCAGAGAAAGAAAAAGAAAAAATGAATGAATGGAGATGGCTTTACCAATCTCGGTAACATCCCTACAGCTTACTCCACCGCCCAAGATGCTATCAAGATCCGAACAAGATGTAGTAATGCGCGGCAAAGATTCCTCCTCATGAAGCATATCCCAAGCATTCTTTGCTCCTTTTTTTTTAAGTTAGAAAAGAGAATCCTTCAGTGAATCAAATAAGAAGAAGAAATACCCAAGAGAGCTCATCAAGTTACCATTTATAAGCGAACTGCTTCCATTGGATCCAGAAATTTGATTTGCCAGCTTCAAAATCTCAAATGCTTCCTCCTCTGTGATACTTACATCTGTTCACAACACCAAGGATGACTGAAATTAGCTTTCCCCTCAAAAACAATGGAAAAACACAGAGATACAAGAAATAAGCGAGAACAACAGTACGTATTTCGGAGACATTAACCATGAAACGATTCAAACATCTCTTTTCCCCCGATACTATCAACAGATTACAATCTTGTGTGTAGGATTAGGGTAAAGAAGAAAATCACCTCGAGCGAGATCAGTTGAAGAGACGGAAGAAATCGATGAAAGAGAAGTATAACCGGCCGATATCAGCTTTCCTCTGATCGAAGACGATAACGGCAGCCTCGATGTCTCCATGACTCTAGTCGCGACTCGCGAGTCAAGATTCTTCTATCGCCGGCCGCCCAAAGTGATGAGAGTGTTGGCGCCATTATTAAGTAAAATGAAACCGGACACGGTTTAGATTAACCGGATACGAAGATAAACAATTGGTTTAATGAAATTGATTTTAATAATCGACCGGACAATCGTTTGTTGAACATTGAGAGACGAAGGAAGCAAAAAGATTTGTATTGTTTGGTTACAGGAGACAAATCTGTTTTCTACGTTTGCGTTTGTTATTGAAGAGAATCTGCTCGGATGATTGAAGTAAGCGACGGATGAATCCGTGCGGTTCTCAAAGAACGAGCGTCGCTTCTTCCTTCTGCGTACTCCTCTCCCAGAGGCCACCTCGGTCGCAGATCATACTAAATTCATAAACCACAAAACATCAATCACAAATTTTTCCCTCTTTTTCAACAATAGAATTTTTAAAAGTATCGTGCTTTGTTTAAAGAACGCACCACAAAATCATCAGGTTCCCTTGCAGGTGGAGGTGGATCGAATCTTCCTACACGAAAATGCTCGAGACCAGTCCAAGCCACCATTACTCCTGGAGAGATTACTGAATTGTTAATCTCTATTCTCCGTATAGCTAATTTGATCAGCAGGAGAATCTCACACTGTATTTACCATTGTCTGTGCAAAGGCTAGGAGGGGGGCAAACAAGTTTCAAGTTTTTGTTTTCGACAATGCTATTGAGTCGAAAGCGTACATACTGGTTTGAAGCAACACCACCAGAGACTACCTGAAGATTAGTCAACATTAGAACGAGAAGCTTATTGTCAAGCAAAACAGAAGTTTCGGGGTTTTTTTCCTCATTTTAAGTCTCACCATATGTTTAATAGAAGGCTCTATTTTTAGTGCCCAGTCTATTGCTCGCTCGCACTTTTCCTCCAGATGTAAGACAGCTACTCGCTGGTTCATATAAACCGAACATGTTTAGAAATCAGCATTTCACAAGAACATTAAACCATAGATTGATTTCTACCTGGAAAGAAGCGGCGATATCAGCACGGTTTCTTCTGTCTTCGTTTGCTGCAGAAGAGACTGGAGATTTAGCATCGCTGCACATCCAAAAGACCATTATTTTTTTAACACAAAGCTTCCTCATATGTGAAGTAACTCGGACTAACCGAAGCTGATTTTAAAATCTTGGTTATTATAAACATTACATTTCTTTGGCTTCAATGGCTAGCCTCACTTGTGTCTTCAAGCCAGCATAAGAAAAGTTGCAATCTTTATGATGTTTCATTGGAACCTGATAAAACAAGGTAACAGCATAACATAAATGATGCGTACAATGAGTAGAACAAGAAAAGAACAAAACCTAAACAGCGAGCAAACCAGTTTCACTTACATTAAACTTAACAGATTTTGCATCACCCTCCAGAGCAAGTTCTTCAACAGCTGGTCCACCACTTCTTCGCATATCAAGGCCGAGCCATTTTGCTGTCTTGTCAAATGCTTCGCCTATAGCATCATCTATTGTAGTCCCAAGTTGTGTGTACTGACCAAGCTTATGAGCAAGAACTAGAAGATTGTGCCCGCCTACACAGGAAAAAAACAGAATTATTGTTTTTATAGAAACCTAAATCCCCTTACGATATTTTTATTCTGCTACAACCATTCAGGCGATACCTGATATAAGCAATGCCACGAAAGGAAAACTTAATTCCTGTTCCACTAATCTACAAAGACAAATCAAAAGCTGATGAGCAATGCCAAAATCTCTATTTAGAAGTAAACACATAAAGCGAGCACATTAAGCAATACCTTGCTACAAGAGCATGAGCCTCCATGTGATGCACCCCGACAATCGGGAGATTAAAACTACCAGCAACTCTTCGAGCCTTCTGTACACCAACTGTATGACTCGAAAAGAAACACTTCTATTTTAGTTCTCTAACGAGAATTATTATTCCATAACACAAGAGTGAAGACTTTTTTCTCCAACTTACCACGTAGACAGAGGCTCAAACCAGGTCCAATGGTAACAGCAACAGCAGAGAGATCCTTCTCGGTTAAATTGGCACAGTCTAGTGCGTCTTGCACAACCTGAAACCGGTGAATACACATTTTTGGCTGCCATCAGCATACAAATCCAAGGCTAGCTGGACCATGAGAGGTGTATTGAGCCTAGGCTTGCAATGCTTTGTAAAGAGGAAAAAGTCTATAATACCTTATCGATAACCCGAGAGTGTGCTTCTTCAGCCTGTTTAGGAGCGACGCCTCCATATTGAGCAAGCAGTTCTGCCTTAATGTCACCAATTCCGAGATCAGAACAGGTGAGAACTTGACGGATTATATAAAGGAAAGAAAAATTTAAGAGCAATAGTGAATCCAAAATTCCAAAGAGAGTTCCAAAAAAAAGTGAAGGCTCTCAGACAAAAATATGTTTTCGAACATAAGTGGAATCTTGCAAAACATCAAATGCACGCCAGAGAATCTACTTGCCGAAAAAGCAAAGGAACGATCTTTACCTGAGAAGAAATGACTTGACTAAGAATTTCACCATTGCCTCTCACCTGAAAACCACAAATTCTAATATCAGTGAACTAATAAGTTCCCATGAGTAAACAAAAACTGAGGAAAATAGACAAAAATATTGATTAAATGGACTTACGACAGCAGCGGCAGTGTCGTCGCAGCTCGTTTCAATGCCCAGAACAACCAAATTATCATCGAATTTCGAAGTTTCGCTTTTGGGTAAAGAGTAAACTCTTGTTCCGGTAGAATAAGAACGTGTACTATGAAAAATGGATGAAGATGAAGGAGCGATTAGCGAGAAAGTGTGGGCTTTGGTTATAAGCTTATGCTTTTGGTGTTTTTGTAATCTGAGAGAAGGAGACGTCGCGAGAAAAGAAATTCCAGGATAAATATTCAGTCGGAAAATCGCCGGAGAAAACGTAAGAAACAGGCGAACCATTTCACCGACCGATAGAGAGAGAGAGAGAGAGAGAGAGAGAAACTCAGGCAATGCGGAGACGGAGAAGATGAATTACGGGGGTGGGTTTGGTAGAGAAGTGCCCAATCCGGATCTAACCGAAATTGGCAAACCGCCGAATGACATTCGGTTTTCTTTTTTCAGTATACATGCCATAAACCGAAAATTTGAAAAAACATTCGGCGTAATTTTCTTTGTCAACCGGTTTAAATGTTAAAATTATTAGTGTTTTCCGTATCTCTCTATTTCCGATCTTCTCAAAGGGAGAGTGGGAGACAATGAATATATATAAACCGGAAAAGAAATTGAATAGATAAACCGGGAATAAATCTTATAGAATTAATTACATATATGTTTCGGACGAAGCTAGGATGCTGCTGTTTGGAGTAGTAATCAATACTAGAGCTGATGTATTTACACCCGTCGTTTCTGTATGGTTTTCGCAATTCCCTGAACGATCTACTGAATTAGGTGTTGTTGGAGGTGGGCCTAGCACCCCCAATTAGTTAGGCCTATCTTAGGAAAGGCCGTTCTTCGGTGCGGTCACCGGACTTAATATCACCGACCTGCAAGACCACTCTTCAGCTCGGTAGCCGACCTGAAAGCAACGTACCCCGGGCCCGCGCTGATGCCCCGCCAGAGCAGGAAGTGTCAGAAGAGTAGGCGCGTGGGAGTTGGTAAGGCAGTACCCTACCCGCGTAGGGACGTGCCTTCGACCCGACGTCCCACCAACCCTGCAGAGCTGACAAGGGCAGGAGGGAGCAGGTGGAGCAGAGTTGGTGAAACAGTGCATTGCTCTGCAACACGCCACGCCGAGCTCATCATGACCTCTCTCCTCGAAAACCGGGACACGCCTCCTAGGCCACCTTACCCGCAAAAGAGGCCGTAGACGACACGTGGCCCGAGATCCCGGGGAGCAGGAAGCCGACCCCGACTATATATACCCCTCATATGTCATTAATGAGAGGGACTCGGATTTTTACTCTCTCACCTACCACAAGTCACCGACCTCTCTATCTTTGTAACGAGACAACACTTTAGAACGCCGAACTGGACGTCCTTCGGAACCAGTTCGTAATTCAAAAGCGTTTGCTTCTCTTTCATCAATAAAACGAAACACGGCCCCCGGCCTACTCATATTTCTCCCGACCTGTCTTAATTGTGGTTAAATTGCTCTATTAACGAAAATCTCACCTCCCGTCTCCTAATCATTCTTTAAACACACTTAGTGATCCGTGGGATCAACAATTGGCGCTAGAAGGAGGGGGAGAGATTCTTCTATACGCACGGAGCAGTTCAACCACCACCGCCCCCAAGATGGCAATTCCGACCCCAAGAGTGTTGTCAGACCAGGACACTCCGGCCCAAACAACGGCCCAGGCCCCGACAACGGCCCCGCCAACGACTCGAACGACGGCGACCATTCCGTCGTCAGCCCGAGCAGCTGCCAACCAGGCGATTCCTCGAGAGCAATTCTCCAGGGCCCCGCCCCCGGCTTCAGCACCCGCTCATTCCGACGGCTCCGCCGCACACAACGCGCCACGAGCATCGGAAGACCAGCCCACGCCGTCCGTCGTGATGCAGACCCTGCTCGCCCGGATCGATGAGCTAACGCGAGCCACCGACCAACGGTTCGCCACGTTAGGGGCCTCCCGTGACCGGTCGGACAATGTCGGGTACCCCGACGTCCATCCCAGAGAACCGGTCTCTCGGGAAGAAACCCCCCGCTTCCGGACAAGCCGACCGAGCGACTCGCCGTCTGGATCCGAAGGGCCGGACGGACGTTTCGTCCCGGCCGTAGGAAGCCACCCGGGCGACGAAGCCCACCATCTCCGATCCAGCGCGGAGCGCTCAAGAGACGCGGAGTTCGAGGCTATGAAGGAGACCATCCGTGCGATGTCCTCCAAAATCCACCAAGCCACCAGCGCGGCCCCGGAAATCGATCGCGTCCTCAGAGAGACGCAGAACACGCCGTTCACCCGCCGGATCGCCTCCGTCCCACTCCAGCACCTCGGAAAGCTCAAGCTACAGCCCTACGCGGGCACCACCGACCCGGCCCAGTATCTGACGGCGTTCACCATCGCCATGGGCCGCGGCCACTTCTCACCGGACGAGCGCGAAGCCGCTCACAGCCAGCTTTTCGTGGAGAACCTCACCGGCCCGGCCCTCACGTGGTTCTCTCGGCTAAAGACGCACTCCATCGACAGCTTCAGGGACCTGTCGACCACCTTCCTCGAGCATTACTCCATCTACATCCGCCAGTCCGCATCCAGCGCGGACCTCTGGGCAATGAACCAGGGAGCAAAGGAATCGCTCAGGTCCTTCATCGAGCGCTTCAAGGCCACGGCCTCCCAGAGCAACGTGACTGACGAGTCAGCGCTCCCCGCTCTGAGAAAGGGACTGCGGGCCGATTCGGCCTTCAAAGACGACATGAAGCTTAACAGGCCGCGCTCGCTGGAAGACGCCTTGCACCGCGCTGGACTCTTCGTCGAGCTCGAGGAGGAGAAGGCGGCTGAGTCGAGAAACAGCACCCCTCACAAGGCCCCGGTCCCAAAGGAGCGGCCTCAGGAAAGGTACCAGGAGCCTCGTCAACACTACGATGACGAGTACCAGCGCAGCAAGGGAAAGCAGGCCGCCGCATTCCTGGTCAGCGGACCGCCCTCCGGCCCCCGTCTGCGCGGTCCCATATTTCCCACCGGCCCCGCGCCAGGGTTGCCTTGGAACAAATACGTACGGGATCCCCACCAGCAGGATCGGCGTCCCGACGAGCCGAGCGATAGGGAGTTCCGACCAGATGAGCCCTACGACAGGACGGCCTTCTGCGACTTCCACCGGCGAAAGGGGCATCCGACCTCTCACTGCCGCGCCCTCCAAGAGGTCCTGCTGAAACAATTTCAGCGGGGAGAAATCAGCGTCCCTGAGCGGCTGCGACCGCATGCTCGGGACGGCGATCACGATCAACCCCGCGACAACCAAGGTCGCGAGGATAACCGGGCTAGGCCCTACCACCGCGCCCAGAACGACGACCGGCGGCGACGATCTCCCTCGCGAGACCGGGAAACAGGTAGATCGCCTCCCCCGGCCCGCACTCTGATAGGGATGATCATGGGAGGCCTCCTCTCGTGTAACGACTCAGTGCGGTCCATCAAGCGTCACGAGAGGAGGACCGACGCATCCCTGAAGTGGCACTCCGGGCCGGAGATCGACGCCCAGGACACGAGCAAGAGGGGGATATGTTTCACTGAGGCCGATGCGGCCGGGGTCCACCAGCCCCACAACGACCCCCTCGTCGTACAAGTCCGCGTAGCCGACTGCGACGTTAACCGAGTCCTCGTCGATACGGGCAGCTCGGTCGACCTCATCTTCAAGGACACCCTCGCCAGGATGAACCTGAACGGGGTCGAGATCAAGCCGCACTCCATCCCGCTAACCGGCTTCGCCGGGGACACCGTCAACGGAATCGGCACCATCGAATTGCCGGTCTATGTAGGTCGGGTGACGAAAATCGTCAAGTTCGTGGTCTTCGACACCACCCTGATCTACAACATCATCCTTGGAACCCCCTGGCTGCACTCGATGAGGGCGGTCACGTCGACGTACCATCAGTGCCTCAAGTTCCCCAACCAGGCCGGCACATACACTCTTAGGAGTAACCAGAGGGTCTCCCGCGCCTGCTTCGCCATCGAGCACAAGCTGCGCCGCGCCGCGCCGGCCTGCTTGGCCATCAATGCGCGTCAGCCCGGCGAGCTCGGCGCCCAGGACCTCCCCGGGCGGGACCTTGTCACCCAGGTCAACATCGACCCACGCGACCCCGCCCGCTGCGTCGGCATCGGCACCGACCTCGACGAGAGCATCAAGCAAGAGCTGGTCGAGTTCCTAGGGCAGAACGTCTCCACCTTCGCCTGGTCAACTGGCGACATGCCCGGCATTGACCCGAACACGTGCAGCCACGAGCTCAACGTGGATCCAACCTGCAGGCCGGTCAAGCAGAAGCGGCGGAAGCTTGGCCCGGAGCGCGCCCAAGCGGTCAATGATGAGGTAGAGAGGCTCACCGCGGTCGGCTCGATCACCGAGGTGAGATACCCGGACTGGTTAGCCAACCCAGTGGTAGTCAAGAAGAAGAGCGGAAAATGGAGGGTCTGCGTGGATTTCACCGACCTCAATAAGGCATGCCCTAAGGACAGCTTCCCCCTCCCCCGAATCGACCAGGTCGTCGAAGCCACCGCAGGAAACGAGCTACTCTCCTTCATGGATGCCTTCTCGGGGTATAACCAAATCCCCATGCACCCCGATGATCAGGAGAAGACCGCGTTCATCACGGACCGAGGCATTTACTGCTACAAGGTAATGCCCTTCGGACTAAAAAACGCCGGGGCCACCTACCAACGGCTCGTCAACCGGATGTTCGCCGACCAAATAGGCCGCACTATGGAGGTATACATATATGACATGCTGGTGAAGTCTCTGGTGGCAACCGACCACGTGACTCACCTCCGGTCCTGCTTCCGAACGCTGAACGAATACAACATGAAGCTGAACCCGGCCAAGTGTTCCTTCGGCGTCACATCGGGCGAATTCCTCGGGTACATCATCACCCAGCGCGGGATCGAGGCCGACCCCAAGCAGATCCGAGCTATCATCGAGCTCAAATCCCCGGAGAGCACGCGTCAAGTACAACGACTCACCGGGAGAATCGCCGCACTAAATCGATTCATCTCCCGCTCTACCGACAAGTGTCTCCCGTTCTACCAACTGCTCCGGGCTAACAAGCGGTTTGAGTGGGACGACAAATGCGAGGACGCCCTCCGACAGCTGAAGGAGTACATATCCACTCCCCCCGTCCTGTCCAAGCCAGAAGAAGGCGAAATCCTCTACCTCTACGTCGCCATCTCCACGTCAGCAGTCAGCGGCGTGCTAGTGCGGGAAGACCGGGGTGACCAAAAACCCATCTCCTACATCAGCAAATCCCTTGACGACGCGGAGAGCAGGTACCCGACTCTGGAGAAGCTCGCCTTGGCAGTGGTCGTCGCAGCTAGAAAGCTCCGGCCTTACTTTCAATCCCATGCGATTGCCGTCCTAGGCACCTACCCCCTCAGAACCATCCTCCACAGCCCGAGCCGATCGGGCCGGATAATGAAGTGGGCCGTTGAGCTGAGCGAGTATGAAATCGAGTACCGAGGTCGGACCGCGATCAAATCTCAGGCCCTGGCCGATTTCCTAGTCGAGTTGGCACCCGAGCTGGCAGTAAGCGAAGTGCCCGAGGTGTGGACTCTGCATGTCGACGGATCGGCTTCCAAGCACGGGTCCGGCGTTGGCATACGCCTCGAAACCCCAGCCAAGGAGATCCTCGAGCAGTCTTTCCGCCTGGCCTTCCCGGCATCAAACAACGAGGCAGAATACGAAGCTCTGATCGCCGGCCTGCGCCTAGCAAAGGAGGTCGGCGCGAGGAAAATCCGGGCTTACTGCGACTCCCAGCTCGTCGCCAATCAGTTCAGCGGGGAGTACGAGACCAAGAACGATCGCATGGATGCCTACCTCACGGTGACCCAAGGCTTGGCCGCAGACTTTGCCGAGTTCACCCTGACAAAGATCCCCCGAGGCGATAACACTTCCGCAGATGCCCTCGCCGCGCTAGGATCCACCTCGGCCCCGGCCCAACGACGAGTGATCCCGGTCGATATCATCGATTTCCCCAGCATCGAGCTGCCAAAGGGGGCCTACTTGATCAACCCCCAGGCCGCGGACGAAGGAGCACCACCTCCCGAAGTTCTACCACCACCCCCGGTCGAGCCCGAACTGCCAGACTGGCGAGTCGACCTACTGCTATACATCGCAGACGACATTCACCCCCCAGACCGATGGGCCGCCCGGCGGCTAAGAAAGAAGTGTGCCCAATATACGATGCTGGACGGCAATCTGTTCCGATGGAGCGCTTCGGGAACCCTGCTCGCCTGCCTCCACGGGCAGGAAACCATCGACGTGATGAAGGAAATGCACGAAGGCGCCGACGGAAACCATTCCGGTGGCCGGGCTCTCGCCCTGAGAATACGGAACCAAGGCCACTACTGGCCGACAATGCTCCAAGACTGCGAAAAATTCGCAGCCCGGTGCGAGAAGTGTCAGCGCCACGGTCCCCTCATTCACTGTCCAACCGAGCTCCTCGCCACTGCGGTGGCACCCTACCCCTTCATGCGATGGGCCATGGACATAGTCGGGCCCCTTCCCCGATCTCGCCAAAAGCGCTTCCTCTTAGTCATGACCGACTACTTCACCAAATGGGTCGAGGCCGAATCATACGCCAAGATCAAGGCAGAGGACGTCCGAAAGTTCGTCTGGAAGTTCATCATCTGCCGGCACGGGCTCCCGTACGAGATCGTCACCGACAACGGTGCCCAGTTCACATCGGCCCTCTTCGAAGACTTCTGCGCGAAGTGGAAAATCAGACTAAGTAAGTCCACTCCGAGGTACCCCCAGGGGAACGGACAAGCCGAGGCCACCAACAAGACCATCCTCGACGGCCTGAAAAAGCGACTAGATAACAAGAAAGGGTCCTGGGCCGACGAGCTCGATGGAGTCCTCTGGTCCCACCGCACAACACCAAAGACATCGACTGGCCGAACACCGTTCAACCTCTCCCACGGCATGGAAGCAATGGCCCCATCCGAAGTCGGGCTCCCCACTCCTCGCCGCGCTATGCTCACCCAGCAACCCGCACTGAACAACGCCATCCTACTCAGCGAGCTGGATTTCCTTGAAGAGCAGCGGGACCATTCCCTACTCCGAATCCAGAACTACCAGCAGCTCGCCTCCAAATATTACAACAAGAAGGTTCAAGGCCGGTTCTTCGCCGAGGGCGACCTGGTCCTCCGCAAGGTCTTCGAAAACACCGTCGAGCTGAACGCAGGCAAGCTCGGTGCCAATTGGGAGGGCCCCTACCTTATCTCCAAGGTCGTAAAACCCGGCGTCTACGAGCTAGTCACGATGAACGGCGACGCCATCCCGCGCTCATGGAACTCGATCAACCTCAAGCTCTTCTACTATTAAGCCCCCGGCCTCCATTCCGCTCTCCGCTTTTGTAAACAATCGAACTACGACTGGCTTGATCCCTTATACTAAAGGGTACGTAGGCAACCCCTAACCAGGGCTCAGCTATCAACCTAATAAAACCTTTTTTACAAAGGAAGACGCTCCCGAGCTCCAAAAAAAAAAAAAAAAAAAACCGGGCTCCAAACGCTCGCACTACAAAAAAAAAAAAAAGGAAGCCGGCTCCAAATGCTCGCACTACAAAAAAAAGGGGACCGAGCTCCGGTGCTCGCTCTCCCCGGCACACAAGTTATAAGTGCCAAAGCCGGGCCCCAGGGCCCGCACCTCTACTAGACACACAAGCATTAAGTGTCTCTAAAGCCGGGCTCGCTACCCGCACCAAAAAAACAAGGTACACAAGCAATAAGTGCCTTAAGCCGAGATTACCTCGCACCCAATACAAGAGCACGGTCCACGACCTGCTTACTTGACAGAGTACGGTCTACGACCTACTCTACCAATCAAAAAAGCCTCGAAATGGCACTTATACAAAAAAAAAAAAAAGGGACCACGGCCTCGATATTATTAAAAAGGGCCCACGGCCTAGTCATTACAACAGCCTCGAAACGGCACTTACAACGAAGAAAGAAAGGGCCAACGGCCTTGTCATCATTAAAAGGGCCCACGGCCTAGTCATTACATAAACGGCCTACGGCCCAGTCCTTACAAAAAGAAACGGCCTACGGCCCAGTCTCTACAAAAAGAAGAAAACAAAAAGGAAAAAGTTTTTACAAGGCCGCATCGGCCGGTCGGTCTTCACTCCCGTCAGCACGGGTACCATCTAAATCAGCCGGGGCCACCATCCTCGCGTTGGTCCCGTACTCACCAAGGAAGGGCTGCCCAGCCCCCTCTTCCCCAACCACGGCTCCACCGGGTGGCACGTCGGTTCCGGTCTCACCGGACGGCGCGTCCGTACCGGCCTCAACGGCAGACAGGACCGAGGGATCTGCTTGCACAATCCCAGCAGCTTCGGGGACTCCCTCGTCAGCAGACGGGATCGAGGGATCTGCTTGGACGGTCTCAGCGACCGCAAGAACGTCCTCAGCAGCCGGCGGAGCCTCCAGGGTCAGATCCACCACGGGGGTGCTAGAGGGAGCGACGGGTATAATGTGCTCAAGCAGAACGCCGTGAGCACGGTCCAGAGGGATTTCCAGATCCTCCGGGGTCAAATCCGGAAAGTCCATCCCGTCCAGTACGGCACCGAATGCCGCCTCGTCCTCGTCCAGCTTCTGATACCGGTAGAACGGTACTGACACCCCGTCCTCTGCTTCCATCCTCTTGAGGCAGGCCTTTACGCCGGTCACCTGGCTGTACAGAAGGTGAGGCTCTAAGGCCCGGCGGCGCCCGTCCAGGTGGGCGCGGATCTTCTCCATCTTCGCGGACCACTTCCGGTTCCGCGCGTCCCACCGGGCTGACACCCGATCGCTCTCCGCAGCCACGGCCACCTTGGCCCGGCCTATGGCGGATTCCAGCCCCTTCACCCTGGAGCGGAGTGTCTCCCGCTCCCCCTTCAGGAGCCCGTTCTCCTCCTCGAGCCCCGACGCCCGATCCCACCCAGCTGCAGCACGGTCCCTTTCGGCCTCTATTGCAGACTGCAGACTGGCCACCTCAACCGCCCGGGCTCTTAACCCCACCGCCTCCTCTTCCAACACCGCAGATCGGGCCTTCTCATCTCTCAGCTCCTTCTCGAGCCCGTGGAGACGGGTAGACTGGATCTGCGAGCTGGACTCCCGGCACCCCTGGAAGAAGTTAATCGAGGCGGCCTGCTCGGCGAGCCTCTTCTCATAGGCCTCCGCCAGAAAGGCACTAAGGGCCATCGTCTGCATTAAACAAGTCGTTAGCAAAGACGCACAACAAGTCCAGCTAAAAGCAGTTAGATCAGAACAAAGGCTTACCCGCGCTGCGGATCGCGCCACCTGGCGGAAGGTGTCGGCCTCCGCCATCTCCAGCGGGACAAAGTGCGGACTCTTCCCGAACATCATGGCCTGCGCCAGCTCGGCGCACTCGTCCGGATCGACGATGACCTGGCTGCTTCCATCCTCGTGGGTAAAGGAGAAGCTGTAGTCCCGAGGCCCATCGTCGGAACCTCCCGAGGCGCCGCCCACTTCGACGCTGCGACCCTCGGCCTCCTGCACAGCAGCAGGATCCTCCACGACGACGATCGTCTCGCCGACCCCATCGCCCCCTTGGGCCCGGGTCTCATCGACCCCCCCTGCCGGCACGACGGCCACAGGCACCTCGGGCTCCGGCCCGGGCAGTGTAGGCCGGATGACCTCCCGACCTCCGGAAGAGGACTCTCCCGTCCTCCTCTTCTTTCTGCCGGTCTCCCCACCAGCAGCCCGGTCTTCCCTCCTCTTCAAGGGAGTCGCCGCGGAGGAATCCCCCGCAACCCGTGGTGCCGGGTCTCGCCTGACCGGCACCTCGGGTATCAGCGGCGGCGGTGCAAAAAACGAGTCCGCGTACTGCGGATTGGCAAACCTTGCTCTACCTGCGAAGGAAGAACCGTTAGTTCGGCAAAAAAAAAAAAAAAAAAAAACCACCTCCGGTCATTGCAGCTTCGATTCTCGCAGCAGTGAAGGACTTCCACTCACTCCGACGCACTGTCCTGAGCACGGCAAGTAAACCTGTGTAGTCCGGTAGCTTGAATCTGGAGGAGTGAGGGCCTGAAGAGCAAGACAAAAAAAAAAATCATCAGTCAGACAACCAAAGAGGAGAAGTCAGCTCGACCTGCAAATCCCTACCCGGGGAAAAATTCCAATCCCGGGTGTATCTCGCCAACGGATCGAGCCCAGCCACGGCGGTAACCCGGACGTAGAAGTAGCTGCGAGACCAGTCCTCGACCTTCGACAGCTTGCTCGCCCTAGACCCCGAGCTGGGTGCCTCCAGAACGTTCGCCGCGGGCTTGAAAGCGGCATAGAAGGTCCCAGGAATCCCGGGGTTTGCCTTCTGCTGGGTGAACGCCTCGAACATAGGCAACGTCACCTCCATGTCGCATTCGTGCCCCAAGGTCAGCAGCACGATCATCCCCTGGACCGTGGACGGGCAGACCTGCGAGAAGGCCAAGCCCCGCGCCCGGAAATACTGGACGAACAGCTCGGGGAGAGGAAGGCGCAAGCCGCACTTCTGGAAGAACGACTCGTACAAGCAGACGAAGCCCGGCCGAGGAGTCCACGGGCGCTCCTCCGCCCTGGGTACCCTGAGCTCAACGCCGGCGGAAAAACCTCACAGATTCCCCAGGAGGGACACCGACTCCGCTGTGCTCCAGGTCGGTGACCCTCCCTGCTCGTAGGGGACCAGGGGGGACCTCACCCTGGCCACTCGAGCTCCGCCTCCACGGCCGCCCTGACGACCACCACGATCGCCCAGGTGCCCGGTTCTACCCTCAGCTTGGCCAACACCGCGACCGCCAGAGGATCTAACCACCGTCTTCGGCCGGAGATGGGTCCCCGGGAGCAACGGGGCGGCCCCCGAAGTCGAGGGGGCCAACTGTTCCCCACTGTCTGCCCCTCGTCGCGGAGAAGAGGCATGTCCGGAATCACCGGAGGAGGAATTCGGAGAGTCGTTACCGCCACCACGGGACGCCGATTCTTCGCTCGACTCAACTCTGATACCCTCTAACATCGGAGCCATTACACGGAGAGGAGGAAATCGAAAAGACAGGAAGAAAGTAGGAAGAGAAGGAGGAAATCGGAGAAAGGAGGTTACCTTAAGAGTATGCGCAGAAGGTTTTAACAATAGGAGGAAGAATGTTTAAATCGAGGAAGGGGGACAGTGAAGCGACGCCTGGACGCGTGTCAAAAGAAGCACGGCTGCCCAAAAAACCTAATGATGGCGACTCCTCGATCTCCCACGCCAAAAAGCAGGGGGTGCCTCGATGCCCACGAAGCGTCCGTCACACGCCGCGCGTGGGCATCTCGCGCGAAAAACGAGGCAACCTTTCGATCCCCCGCGTGGCGGACACGCGCCAACCTTCTGCGGATTTTTCGAAAAAGGCAAACACAGTTGAGCACGGAAAAACCGTCCTAAGATGCGCTGAACTAACATTAGATCAACTTCGGCACGCTCACTTCGCCTCGCGACACCGAACTGGGGGAGGGCCTATTGTTGGAGGTGGGCCTAGCACCCCCAACTAGTTAGGCCCATCTTAGGAAAGGCCGTTCTTCGGTGCGGTCACCGGACTTAATATCACCGACCTGCAAGACCACTCTTCAGCTCGGTAGCCGACCTGAAAGCAACGTACCCCGGGCCCGCGCTGATGCCCCGCCAGAGCAGGAAGTGTCAGAAGAGTAGGCGCGTGGGAGTTGGTAAGGCAGTACCCTACCCGCGTAGGGACGTGCCTTCGACCCGACGTCCCACCAACCCTGCAGAGCTGACAAGGGCAGGAGGGAGCAGGTGGAGCAGAGTTGGTGAAACAGTGCATTGCTCTGCAACACGCCACGCCGAGCTCATCATGACCTCTCTCCTCGAAAGCCGGGACACGCCTCCTAGGCCACCTTACCCGCAAAAGAGGCCGTAGACGACACGTGGCCCGAGATCCCGGGGAGCAGGAAGCCGACCCCGACTATATATACCCCTCATATGTCATTAATGAGGAGGACTGGGATTTTTACTCTCTCACCTACCACAAGTCACCCGACCTCTCTATCTTTGTAACGAGACAACACTTTAGAACGCCGAACTGGACGTCCTTCGGAACCAGTTCGTAATTCAAAAGCGTTTGCTTCTCTTTCATCAATAAAACGAAACACGGCCCCCGGCCTACTCATATTTCTCCCGACCTGTCTTAATTGTGGTTAAATTGCTCCATTAACGAAAATCTCACCTCCCGTCTCCTAATCATTCTTTAAACACACTTAGTGATCCGTGGGATCAACAATATCGAACACTGATGAGTATATGTCCGCGAGGGAAGGCATTCCTCATGGGATCCACGTGGCCTCCACGGCAAGAGACTCCTTCGTCCCAAATGTGAGTGACCACAGGTTGGGAGTGGGGTGAGAGGCGCCCGCCTAGTGTCGTATGGCAGTATACAAGGTGTGTTGGAAAATAGGAGATCATGATGGTTGCCCGACTGGGGACATATAAGGGCCATGGATGACGCCATATATGACAGGGTGGACGTGATGTTCCTCTCAGTAGGCGGCTCGATCCCTGAGACCAACGATCCGTTATAGTATGGTGCATTCCACGCCATCTCAAAGGGCATTCTGGTGCTCTGTTTGGGCGGAAACGACGGCCCCAAAACTTACAATGTCAGTACCATAGCTCCATGGGTTATAACAGTGGCTTCCCACACCTTTAAATTTGTAATTTCGAAATACATATATCTTTATCAACTCAAAGCTGTGTAAAACCCATCTATTATTATTATAAGGAAGGTTTTAAGATTAACTCTCTTTTTGTCCGCATCAATTTTTATTTTATATTTTAAATTGTTATAATTTATAAAATAAGAAATTTTAAATTTGTATTAATTAATTAGTATACATTTCATATTCTAAGTAAAGTATAGAAATTTTGTATACACCTTTTTAGAACATTTGATATTTATATAGAACTACACCTGGGATTCCTTAAATCCTTAAATATATCGTTAAACAAAAAAAAGCATGCATAGGCTTAGTTAATATTCTTGAATGAACAAATTTAAGTAAAATTATTACAAGATTGCACACGTGTGTTCCTTTTAAAACATTCTTGACAAGACTGAATAGGAGTTTTCCTAATTTCCGGAATAGTAAAATAATCGTCGTCATGTGTACTTTGATCTTCTTTCGGAAAGTCAATTTGAGGACTCTTCGCCAAATTGAATGAACAAAAGCAAGTAAACTTATAACAAGATTGTGTACGTTTATTCGTTCTATAACAATGACGAATACATTCTACACAAAACTGAAAAAGAGTTTGCCTTTCAGGGGTGGTAAAATAATCGTCATCATGTATACTTTGATCTTCGTTCTGAAAGTTAATTTGATGACTCTTGGCCAAATTGGAAGAACGAGACTTCTCTTTTGATGCACCTATTTTTAAATAAAAAAATCAAAGTAATGCAATAAGTATTATAATATAAAATATTATACATATTTACCCTAAGTAACCTAGAATAAACTAAACCTATGTATGAAGGAACCGGGTCGGGTTTCTCCGGGCCGGATTCGCCATGAGAAGGATATCTGGCGAACTAATTTGACGGCTCATTACTTACGTTCCTAACTTCCTACGAATCTGATGGTTAACTCGGTTAGCTGGCTAACTGATCAGCGGATTGATTAGTCGGTTAGTCTTACGGTTGGTAATGTACATTTGGCACTTGACTTGGTTGAAATTGGGGAATCTGTTTTGTGAGTATTTTTAAACTTTGAATTGCTTTCCCTTGCTTTTATTGTTTTTAAGACCCGTAGAGAAATAAAAACCATGACAAGAAACTAAGAAAGGTTGAAAATGAACTGTGGAGAAGTAAAAAAGGAACGTTGAAAAATGACCGTTGGTTTTTGGTCCAAAAATATTTATATAGTTTTTAAACCAAAACTCCAAATATCTCCAAAAAAAAAAAAAAAATCGAAATCAAAAGTAGGGTCCACGCGCAACGAACTTATTGACGTTAGAAGTAATTTGGTCGATATTGCCCCTACTACCAACGTATCTTTCGCAGAGACTCTCACCATTTTCCATTTCATTTTTTTTTGTTTTTGAAACTTGATCTTCTCTCTCTCTTTCTCTCTGAGATTACTGCGACAAGGAATCACGTTCATCGTTTCATACTGTTGGAGGTGGGCCTAGCACCCCCAATTAGTTAGGCCCATCTTAGGAAAGGCCGCTCTTCAGCACGGTAGCCGACCTGAAAGCAACGTACCCCGGGCCCGCGCTGATGCCCCGCCAGAACAGGGAGTGTCAGAAGAATAGGCGAGTGGGAGTTGGTAAGGCAGTACCCTACCCGCGTAGGGATGTGCCTTCGGCCCGACGTCCCACCAACTCTACAGAGCTGACAAGGGCAGGAAGGAGCAGGTGGAGCAGAGTTGGTAAAACAGTGCACTGCTCTGCAACACGCCACACTGAGCTCATCATGACCTCTCTCCTCGAAAGCCGGGACACGCCTCCTAGGCCACCTTACCCGCAAAAGAGGCCGCAGGCGACACGTGGCCCGAGATCCCGGGGAGCAGGAAGCCGACCCCGACTATATATACCCCTCATATGTCATTAATGAAGCTCTCTCGGATTTTGACTCTAGAACAGACTATAAGCTACCCGACCTCTCTCTTTGTAGCAAGACAACACTTTAGAACGCCGAACTGGACGTCCTTCGGAACCAGTTCGTAATTCTAAAGCGTTTACTTCTCTCTCATCAATAAAGCGAAACACGGCCCCGGCCTACTCATATTTCTCCCGACCTGTCTTAAACGTGGTTAAATTACTCTATTAACGAAAATCTCACCTCCCATCTCCTAATCATTCTTTAAACACACTTAGTGGTCCACGGGATCAACAATTGGCGCTAGAAGGAGGGGCGAGATTCTTCTACACGCAAGGAGCAGTTCAACCACCGACACGACCAAAGCAACGATGGCAATCCCGACCCCAAGAGTGTTGTCAGACCAGGACACTCCGGCCCAAACAACGGCCCAGGCCCCGACAACGGCCCCGCCAACGACTCGAACGACGGCGACCATTCCGTCATCAGCCCAAGCAGCTGCCGATCAGGCGATTCCTCGAGAGCAATTCTCCAGGGCCCCGCCCCCGGCGTCAGCACCCGCCCATTCCGACGGCTCCGCCGCCCACAACGCGCCACGAGCACCGGAAGACCAGCCCACGCCGTCCGTCATGATGCAGACCCTGCTCGCCCGGATCGATGAGCTAACGCGAGCCACCGACCAGCGGTTCGCCACGTTAGGGGCCTCCCGTGACCGGTCGGACAATGTCGGGTCCCCCGACGTCCATCCCAGAGAACCGGTCTCTCGGGAAGAAACCCCCCGCTTCCGGACAAGCCGACCGAGCGACTCGCCGTCTGGATCCGAAAGGCCGGACGGACGTTTCGTCCCGGCCATAGGAAGCCACCCGGGCGACGAAGCCCACCATCTCCGATCCAGCGCGGAGCGCTCAAGAGACGCGGAGTTCGAGGCTATGAAGGAGACCATCCGTGCGATGTCCTCCAAAATCCACCAAGCCACCAGCGCGGCCCCAGAAATCGATCGCGTCCTCAGAGAGACGCAGAACACGCCGTTCACCCGCCGGATCGCCTCCGTCCCACTCCAGCACCTCGGAAAGCTCAAGCTACAACCCTACGCGGGCACCACCGACCCGGCCCAGTATCTCACGGCGTTCACCATCGCCATGGGTCGCGCCCACTTCTCACCAGACGAGCGCGAAGCCGCTCACTGCCAGCTTTTCGTGGAAAACCTCACCGGCCCGGCCCTCACGTGGTTCTCTCGGCTAAAGACGCACTCCATCGACAGCTTCAGGGACCTGTCGACCACCTTCCTCGAGCATTACTCCATCTACATCCGCCAGTCCGCATCCAGCGCGGACCTCTGGGCAATGAATCAGGGAGCAAAGGAGTCGCTCAGGTCCTTCATCGAGCGCTTCAAGGCCACGGCCTCCCAGAGCAACGTGACTGACGAGTCAGCGCTCCCCGCTCTGAGAAAAGGACTGCGGGCCGATTCGGCCTTCAAGGACGATATGAAGCTCAACAGGCCGCGCTCTCTGGAAGACGCCTTGCACCGCGCTGGACTCTTCGTTGAGCTCGAAGAAGAGAAGGCGGCTGAATCAAGAAACAGTGCCTCTCACAAGGCCCCGGCCCCAAAGGAGCGGCCCCAGGAAAGGTATCAGGAGCCCCGCCAACATTACGACGACGAGTACCATCGCAGCAAGGGAAAGCAGGCCGCTGCATTCCTTGTCAACGGACCGCCCTCCGGCCTCCGCCTACACGATCCCGTACTTCCCCCCACCCCCGCCCCAGGGTTGCCTTGGAACAAATACGTACGGGATCCCCGCCAGCAGGATCGGCGTCCCGACGAGCCGAGCGATAGGGAGTTCCGACCAGATGAGCCATACGACAGGACGGCCTTCTGCGACTTCCACCGGCGAAAGGGGCATCCGACCTCTCACTGCCGCGCCCTTCAAGAGGTCCTGCTGAAGCAATTTCAGCGGGGAGAAATCAGCGTCCCAGAGCGGCTGCGACCGCATGCTCGGGACGGCGATCACGATCAACCCCGCGACAACCAAGGTCGCGCGGATAACCGGACTAGGCCCTACCACCGCGCCCAGAACGACGACCGGCGGCGACGATCTCCCTCGCGAGACCGGGAAACAGGTAGATCGCCTCCCCCGGCCCGCACTCTGATTGGGATGATCATGGGAGGTCTCCTCTCGTGCAACGACTCAGTGCGGTCCATCAAGCGTCACGAGAGGAGGACCGACGCATCCCTGAAGTGGCACTCCGGGCCGGAGATCGACGCCCAGGACACGAGCAAGAGGGGGGTATGTTTCACTGAGGCCGATGCGGCCGGGGTCCACCAGCCCCACAACGACCCCCTCGTCGTACAAGTCCGCGTAGCCGACTGCGACGTTAACCGAGTCCTCGTCGATACGGGCAGCTCGGTCGACCTCATCTTCAAGGATACCCTCGCCAGGATGAACCTGAACGGGGTCGAGATCAAGCCGCACTCCATCCCGCTAACCGGCTTCGCCGGGGACACCGTCAACGGAATCGGCACCATCGAATTACCGGTCTACGTAGGTCGGGTCACGAAAATCGTCAAGTTCGTGGTCTTCGACACCACCCCGATCTACAACATCATCCTCGGAACCCCCTGGCTGCACTCGATGAAGGCGGTCACGTCGACGTACCATCAGTGCCTCAAGTTCCCCAACCAGGCCGGCACATACACTCTTAGGAGTAACCAGAGGGTCTCCCGCGCCTGCTTCGCCATCGAGCACAAGCTGCGCCGCGCCGCGCCGGCCTGCCTGGCCATCAATGCGCTTCATCCCGGCGAGCTCGGCGCCCAGGATCTTCCCGGGCGGGACCTTGTCACCCAGGTCAACATCGACCCACGCGACCCCGCCCGCTGCGTCGGCATCGGCACCGACCTCGACGAAAGCATCAAGCAAAAGTTGGTCGAGTTCCTAAGGCAGAACGTCTCCACCTTCGCCTGGTCAACTGGCGACCTGCCCGGCATTGACCCGAACACGTGCAGCCACGAGCTCAACGTGGATCCAACCTGCAGGCCGGTCAAGCAGAAGCGGCGGAAGCTTGGCCCGGAGCGCGCCCAAGCGGTCAATGATGAGGTAGAGAGGCTCACCGCGGCCGGCTCGATCACCGAGGTGAAATACCCGGACTGGTTAGCCAACCCAGTGGTAGTCAAGAAGAAGAACGGAAAATGGAGGGTCTGCGTGGATTTCACCGACCTCAATAAGGCATGCCCTAAGGACAGCTTCCCCCTCCCCCGAATCGACCAGGTCGTTGAAGCCACCGCGGGAAACGAGCTCCTCTCCTTCATGGATGCCTTCTCGGGGTATAACCAAATCCCCATGCACCCTGATGATCAGGAGAAGACCGCGTTCATCACGGACCGAGGCATTTACTGCTACAAAGTAATGCCCTTCGGACTAAAAAACGCCGGGGCCACCTACCAACGGCTCGTCAACCGGATGTTCGCCGACCAAATCGGCCGCACTATGGAGGTATACATAGATGACATGCTGGTAAAGTCTCTGGTGGCAACCGACCACGTCACACACCTCCGGTCCTGCTTCCGCACGCTGAACGAATACAACATGAAGCTAAACCCGGCCAAGTGCTCCTTCGGCGTCACATCGGGCGAATTCCTCGGGTACATCATCACCCAGCGCGGGATCGAGGCCGACCCCAAGCAGATCCGAGCTATCGTTGAGCTCAAGTCCCCGGAGAGCACGCGTCAAGTACAACGACTCACCGGGAGAATCGCCGCACTAAATCGATTCATCTCCCGCTCTACCGACAAGTGTCTCCCGTTCTACCAACTACTCCGGGCTAACAAGCGGTTTGAGTGGGACGACAAATGCGAGGACGCCCTCCGACAGCTGAAGGAGTACATATCCACTCCCCCCGTCCTGTCCAAGCCAGAAGAAGGCGAACTCCTCTACCTCTACGTCGCCATCTCCACGTCAGCGGTCAGCGGCATACTAGTGCGGGAAGACCGGGGTGACCAAAAACCCATCTCCTACATCAGCAAGTCCTTAGACGACGCGGAGAGCAGGTACCCGACTCTGGAGAAGCTCGCCCTGGCAGTGGTCGTCGCAGCTAGGAAGCTCCGGCCTTACTTCCAATCCCATACGATAGCCGTCCTAAGTACGTACCCCCTCAGAACCATCCTCCACAGCCCGAGCCGGTCCGGCCGGATAATGAAGTGGGCTGTCGAGCTGAGCGAATACGACATCGAGTACCGGGGTCGGACCGCGATCAAATCTCAAGCGCTGGCCGACTTCCTAGTTGAGTTAGCACCCGAGCTGGCAGTCAGCGAGGTGTCCGAAGTGTGGACTCTGCACGTCGACGTATCGGCCTCCAAGCACGGGTCCGGCGTCGGCATACGCCTCGAATCCCCGACCAAGGAGATCCTCGAACAGTCCTTCCGCCTAGCCTTCCCGGCATCGAACAACGAGGCCGAGTACGAAGCTTTGATTGCCGGCCTGCGCCTGGCCAAAGAGGTCGGCGCAAAGAAAATCCGGGCTTACTGCGACTCCCAGCTCGTCGCCAATCAATTCAGCGGGGAGTACGAGGCCAAGAATGATCGCATGGACGCCTACCTCAAGGTGACTCAAGGCATGGCCGCAGACTTCTCCGAGTTCACCCTGACAAAAATCCCCCGAGGCGATAACACTTCCGCAGACGCCCTCGCAGCACTAGCCTCCACCTCGGCCCCAGAGCAACGACGGGTGATCCCGGTGGAAAGTATCGACCTCCCCAGCATCGAGCTGCCAAAGGGAGCCTATCTGATCGGTCCCCAGGTCGCGGATCCTGACGAAGACGCCCAACCTCCCGAGAACCTACCACCGCCCCCGGCCGAGCCCGAACTGCCGGACTGGCGAATCGATCTGCTGCTATACATCGCAGACGGCATTCGCCCCCCAGACCGATGGGCCGCCCGGCGGCTAAGAAAGAAGTGTGCCCAATATACAATGCTGGACGGCAATCTGTTCCGATGGAGCGCCTCGGGAACCCTGCTCGCCTGCCTCCACGGGCAGGAAACCATCGACGTGATGAAGGAAATGCACGAGGGCGCCGACGGCAACCATTCCGGTGGCCGAGCTCTCGCCCTGAGAATACGAAACCAAGGCCACTACTGGCCGACAATGCTCCAAGACTGCGACAAATTCGCAGCCCGGTGCGAGAAGTGCCAGCGCCACGGTCCCCTCATTCATAGTCCAACCGAGCTCCTCACCACTGCGGTGGCACCCTACCCCTTCATGCGATGGGCCATGGACATAGTCGGGCCCCTTCCCCGATCTCGCCAAAAGCGCTTCCTCTTGGTCATGACCGATTACTTCACCAAGTGGGTCGAGGCCGAATCATACGCCAAGATCGAGGCAGAGGACGTCCGAAAGTTCGTCTGGAAGTTCATCATCTGCCGGCACGGGCTCCCGTACGAGATCGTCACCGACAACGGTCCCCAGTTCACATCGGCCCTCTTCGAAGATTTCTGCGCGAAGTGGAAAATCAGACTAAGTAAGTCCACTCCGAGGTACCCCCAGGGGAACGGACAAGCCGAGGCCACCAACAAGACCATCCTCGACGGCCTCAAAAAGCGACTAGACGACAAGAAAGGGTCCTGGGCCGACGAGCTCGATGGAGTCCTCTGGTCCCACCGCACAACACCAAAGACATCGACTGGCCGAACACCGTTCAACCTCTCCCACGGCATGGAAGCAATGGCCCCATCCGAAGTCGGGCTCCCCACTCCTCGCCGCGCTATGCTCACCCAGCAACCCGCACTGAACAACGCCGTCCTACTCAGCGAGCTGGATTTCCTTGAAGAGCAACGGGACCATTCCCTACTCCGAATCCAGAACTACCAGCAGCTCGCCTCCAAATATTACAACAAGAAGGTTCGAGGCCGGTTCTTCGCCGAGGGCGACCTGGTCCTCCGCAAGGTCTTCGAAAACACCGCCGAGCTAAACGCAGGCAAGCTGGGTGCCAATTGGGAGGGCCCCTACCTCATCTCCAAGGTCGTAAAACCAGGCGTCTACGAGCTAGTCACGATGAACGGCGACGCCATCCCGCGCTCATGGAACTCGATCAACCTCAAACGGTTCTACTATTAAGCCCCCGGGCTCCAATCCGCTCTCCGCTTTTGTAAACAAACGAACTACGATTGGCTTGATCCCTTCTACTAAAGGGTACGTAGGCAACCCCTAACCAGGGCTCAGCTATTAATCTAATAAAACCTTTTAGACAAAGGAAAACGGTCCCCGACCTGCGCACAAGAGCCGAGCTCCAAACGCTCAAACGCTCCCGAGCTCCAAGCGCTCGCACTGCAAAAAAAAAAAAAAAAAAAAAAAAAAAAAAAAAAAAAAAAAAAAAAAAAAAAAAAAGGAAGCCGAGCCCCAAACGCTCGCACTAAAAAAAAAAAAAACCGAGCTCCAAACGCTCGCACTACAAAAAAAAAAAAAATAATAAGCCGAGCTCCAAACGCTCGCACTACAAAAAAAAAGGGGACCGAGCTCCGGTGCTCGCTCTCCCCGGCACACAAGTTATAAGTGCCAAAGCCGGGCCCCAGGGCTCGCACCTCTACTAGACACACAAGCATTAAGTGTCTCTAAGCCGGGCTCGCTACCCGCACCAAAAAAACAAGGTACACAAGCAATAAGTGCCTTAAGCCGAGATTACCTCGCACCCAATACAAGAGCACGGTCCACGACCTGCTTACTTGACAGAGTACGGTTTACGACCTACTCTACCGATCAAAAAAGCCTCGAAATGGCATTTACACAAAAAGAAGAAAGGGCCAACGGCCTCGATTATCACAAAAGGGCCAACGGCCTCGTCTGTTATAAAAATGGCCCACGGCCTAGTCGTTACAAAAGCCTCGAAACGGCACTTACAAAAAGAGAGGGGCCAACGGCCTGCTCTTTGCATAAACGGCCTACGGCCCAGTCCTTACAAAAAGAAACGGCCTACGGCCCAGTCTACAAAAAGAAAACAAAAAGGAAAAAAGTTTTTACAAGGCCGCATCGGCCGGTCGGTCTTCCCTCCCGTCAGCACGGGTACCATCTAAATCAGCCGGGGCCACCATCCTCGCGTTGGTCCCGTACTCGCCAACGAAGGGCTGCCCAGACTCCTCTTCCTCAACCACGCCTCCACCGGGTGGCACGTCGGTTCCGGTCTCACCGGACGGCGCATCCGTGTCGGCCTCAGCGGCGGACAGGACCGAGGGATCTGCTTGCACAATCCCAGCAGCTTCGGGGACTCCCTCGTCAGCAGACGGGATCGAGGGATCTGCTTGGACGGTCTCAGCGACCGCAAGAGCGTCCTCAGCAGCCAGCGGAGCCTCCAAGGTCAGATCCACCACGGGGGTGCTAGAAGGAGCGACAGGTATAACGTGCTCAAGCAGAACGCCGTGAGCACGGTCCAGAGGGATTTCCAGATCCTCCGGGGTCAAATCCGGAAAGTCCATCCCGTCCAGTACGGCACCGAATGCCGCCTCGTCCTCGTCCAGCTTCTGATACCGGTAGAACGGTACCGACACCCCGTCCTCTGCTTCCATCCTCTTGAGGCAGGCCTTTACGCCAGTCACCTCGCTGTACAGAAGGTGAGGCTCTAAGGCCCGGCGGCGCCCGTCCAGGTGGGCGCGGATCTTCTCCATCTTCGCGGACCACTTCCGGTTCCGCGCTTCCCACCGGGCTGACACCCGATCACTCTCCGCAGCCACGGCCACCTTGGCCCGGCCTATGGCGGATTCCAGCCCCTTCACCCTGGAGCGGAGTGTCTCCCGCTCCCCCTTCAGGAGCCCGTTCTCCTCCTCGAGCCCCGACGCCCGATCCCACCCAGCTGCAGCACGGTCCCTCTCGGCCTCTAGTGCAGACTGCAGACTGGCCACCTCGACCGCCCGGGCTCTTAACCGCACCGCCTCCTCTTCCAGCGCCGCAGATCGGGCCCTCTCATCTCTCAGCTCCTTCTCGAACCCGTGGAGACGGGTAGACTGGATCTGCGAGCTGGACTCCCGGCACTCCCGGAGGAAGTTAATCGAGGCGGCCTGCTCGGCGAGCCTCTTCTCGTAGGCCTCCGCCAGAAAGGCACTAAGGGCCATCGTCTGCATTAAACAAATTGTTAACAAAGACGCGCAACGAGTCTAGCTAAAAACAGTTAGACCAGAGCAGGAGCTTACCCGAGCTGCGGATCGCGCCACCTGACGGAAGGTGTCGGACTCCGCCATCTCCAGCGGAACGAAGTGCGGGTACCTCTGCCCGAACATCATGGCCTGCGCCAGCTCGGCGCACTCGTCCGGATCGACGATTACCTGGTTGCTTCCATCCTCGTGGGTAAAGGAGAAGCTGTAGTCCCGAGGCCCATCGTCGGAACCTCCCGAGGCGCCGCCCACTTCGGCGCTGCGACCCGCGGCCTCCTGCACAGCAGCAGGATCCTCCGCGACGACGGTCGTCTCGCCGACACCATCGCCCCCTCGAGCCCGGGTCTCATCGACCCCCCCTGCCGGCACGACGGCCAAAGGCACCTCGGGCTCCGGCCCGGGCAGTGTAGGCCGGATGACCTCCCGACCCCCGGAAGAGGACTCTCCCGTCCTCCTCTTCTTTCTGCCGGTCTCCCCACCGGAAGCCCGGTCTTCCCTCCTCTTCGAGGGAGTCGCCGCGGAGGAATCCCCCGCAACCCGTGGTGCCCGGTCTCGGCTGACCGGCACCTCGGGTATCGGCGGCGGCGGTGCAACAAACGAGTCCGCGTACTGCGGATTGGCAAACCTCGCTCTACCTGCGAAGGAAGAACCGTTAATTCGGCACAAAAAAAAAAAAAAAAAAAAAAAAAAAAAAAAAAAAAAAAAAAAAAAAAAAACCCACCTCCGGTCATTGCAGCTTCGATTCTCGCAGCGGTGAAGGACTTCCACTCTCTCTGACGCACTGTCCTGAGCACGGCAAGTAGACCTGCGTAGTCCGGTAGCTTGAATCTGGAGGAGTGAGGGCCTGAAGAACAAGACAAAAAAAATCATCAGTCAGACAACCAAAGAGGAGAAGTCAGCTCGACCTGCAAATCCCTACCCGGGGAAAAATTCCAATCCCGGGTGTATCTCGCCAACGGATCGAGCCCAGCCACGGCGGTAGCCCGGACGTAGAAGTAGCTGCGAGACCAGTCCTCGACCTTCGACAGCTTGCTCGCCCTAGACCCCGAGCTGGGTGCCTCCAGAACGTTCGCCGCGGGCTTGAAAGCAGCATAGAAGGTCCCAGGAATC
Source organism: Eutrema japonicum (assembly GCA_030161315.1). Taxonomy (NCBI): domain Eukaryota; kingdom Viridiplantae; phylum Streptophyta; class Magnoliopsida; order Brassicales; family Brassicaceae; genus Eutrema; species Eutrema japonicum. The sequence goes on along the minus strand of BSQW01000003.1, from coordinate 53,031,889 downwards.
CCGGGGTTTGCCTTCTGCTGGGTGAACGCCTCGAACATAGGCAACGTCACCTCCACGTCGCATTCGTGCCCTAGGGTCAGCAGCACGATCATCCCCTGGACCGTGGACGGGCAGACCTGCGAGAAGGCCAAGCCCCGCGCCCGGCAATACTGGACGAACAGCTCGGTGAGAGGAAGGCACAGGCCGCACTTCTGGAAGAACGACTCGTACAAGCAGACAAAGCCCGGCCGAGGAGTCCACGGGCGCTCCTCCGCCCTGGGTACCCTGAGCTCAACGCCGGCGGAAAAACCACACAGATTCCCCAGGAGGGTCACCGACTCCGCTGTGCTCCAGGTCGGTGACCCTCCCTGCTCGTAGAGGACCAGGGGGGACCTCACCCTGGCCACTCGAGCTCCGCCTCCACGGCCGCCCTGACGGCCACCACGATCGCCCAGACGCCCGGTTCCACCCTCAGCTTGGCCAACACCGCGACCGCCAGAGGATCTAACCACCGTCTTCGGCCGGAGACGGGTCCCCGGGAGCAACGGGGCGGCCCCCGAAGTCGAGGGGGCCAACTGTTCCCCACTGTCTGCCCCTTGTCGCGGAGAAGAGGCATGTTCGGAGTCACCAGCGGAGGAACTCGGAGAATCGTTACCGCCACCACGGGACGCCGATTCTTCGCTCGACTCAACTCTGATACCGTCTAACATCGGAGCCATTGCACGGAGAGGAGGAGATCGAAAAGACAGGAAGAAAGTAGGAAGAGAAGAAGGAAATCGGAGAAAGGAGGTTACCTTAGGAGTATGCGCAGAAGGTTTTAACAGTAGGAGGAAGAAGGATTAAATAGAGGAAGGGGGACAGTGAAGCGACGCCTGGACACGTGTCAAAAGAAGCACGGCTGCCCAAAAAACCTAATGATGACGTCTCTTCGTTTCCCCACGCCAAAAAGCAAAGGACGCCTCGATAAACGCGAAGCGTCTTTTACACGCCGCGCGTGGGCAGTCCACGCGAAAAACGAAGCGTCCTTTGTCGTCCCACGTGGTGAGCACGCGCCAACCTCCTACGGGTTTTTCGGAAAAGGTAAACACAGTTGAGCCCGGAAGGACCGTCCTAAGATGCGCCGAACTAACATTAGATCAACTTCGGCACCCTCACTTCGCCTCGCGATACCGAACTGGGGGAGGGCCTATTGTTGGAGGTGGGCCTAGCACCCCCAATTAGTTAGGCCCATCTTAGGAAAGGCCGCTCTTCAGCACGGTAGCCGACCTGAAAGCAACGTACCCCGGGCCCGCGCTGATGCCCCGCCAGAACAGGGAGTGTCAGAAGAATAGGCGAGTGGGAGTTGGTAAGGCAGTACCCTACCCGCGTAGGGATGTGCCTTCGGCCCGACGTCCCACCAACTCTACAGAGCTGACAAGGGCAGGAAGGAGCAGGTGGAGCAGAGTTGGTAAAACAGTGCACTGCTCTGCAACACGCCACGCCGAGCTCATCATGACCTCTCTCCTCGAAAGCCGGGACACGCCTCCTAGGCCACCTTACCCGCAAAAGAGGCCGCAGGCGACACGTGGCCCGAGATCCCAGGGAGCAGGAAGCCGACCCCGACTATATATACCCCTCATATGTCATTAATGAAGCTCTCTCGGATTTTGACTCTAGAACAGACTATAAGCTACCCGACCTCTCTCTTTGTAGCAAGACAACACTTTAGAACGCCGAACTGGACGTCCTTCGGAACCAGTTCGTAATTCTAAAGCGTTTACTTCTCTCTCATCAATAAAGCGAAACACGGCCCCGGCCTACTCATATTTCTCCCGACCTGTCTTAAACGTGGTTAAATTGCTCTATTAACGAAAATCTCACCTCCCATCTCCTAATCATTCTTTAAACACACTTACACTTAGTGGTCCACGGGATCAACACATACCTCTGAAAAAATGGTGAGCAGAAGACGCCGATCATCAATTTCTCCTCTCCGCCTGTGAGCTTTTGCTCCGTTCCAGTTCTCGAAATCGGATTTAGTGTCGCTTTTTTTTGTTTTTCTCTTCTCCTTTAGGTAGTCGCACAGAAGCTAAAGGAAGAGCTGAGATTACCGAACAGGACTCGCTCCTTCTGGTAAACAAAACGCCTTCATCGAGCTTTTGTTTTCTAATGGATGAGTGAGATTTCTCGTTCCTTCCTGGTGGTTCGATCTGGGTTTTTTTTTACTTATATCATCTAGAGATGGATTTCATCTCTTGATTCTTCTAGAGATGGATTTCGTCTCTTGATTCTTCTTTCCGTCACTGCGATGCTGTTTTGTTGCTTAATTTTGAAAAATCGTGGTACTGTTTCTTCGTTAATCCGCTTAATCTGGAAGTTTCTAGAGCTCTGGCTCAAATGAGGTATTGGTCATAATTAGAAAACTTCCTGCTCGATTTATCGATTAAGCATCCAAATTTTACTGGAATGTTACTCGAAATCCGAGTCCGTTTTCTGTGAGTACACGCGAAATGTAGTTTGTGTAAGGATAGGTTTCTAGTTTTATGATTCAGCTTTTGTATTTTAGATTGAGCGGTATAAGGTGGAGATTAAAAAGCTTCAGGAATCAAAACGCCAATGGATTACAGGATCAGATTTCTAGATTAAACCATGAGAATGGCTCATTGAAACAAAATCTGACCTCAACTAGTGCCGCTCTGAAAGAGGCCAGAACCTACATTTCCAAGGAATCAAACAACAATGCTATCAAGGTAGACACAGTATATGTTTGTTTGTGATGCTCAGCATGTTACGGGGATTTAGTTGGAGACAAAGCATATCTTTAGGTCAAACATAACACCAAGTTTTAAGGAAGCTGGATATTGGTCTTTTATTTAGAAAGTTTTGCCAACATCATTATCTTGATAAGTATGTAGATTCTTTATTTTCTGATTTTTGTTGAAGTATGTGATCATGCGTGAAGGTCTTAACTCTTGAACTATTATATTGATTTGTTTACAACCTTCTCCAGGGAAAAAATAATCAGTTACCCAACCGGCTACAAAAATCTGTGTAAAAAGTCGAAGCCATTTGTCCAATGGAAAAGGGAAGGATACCGATTTGCAAATAAAGGAAACGGTAAACCATTTTTTATCTACCATTAGTTTAAGATAATAGCTTTGCGGTCTTGAAATCGTTTTGCGTATTTTACAGTTTCTGAGTTAAGTTCCAGACTTTTTGTGCAATGTTCTCTTTGTTAAATACCAAATTCTAAGCGGTAATCTGGATGCTATTTTAGGATCTTGCAGATATGCTAGAAAGTAGAACCAAGTCACTGGCAGCTGTTCAAGAGCTTGCCAAAGAGCGTGAAAAATTAAGAGATGTGCAGCTTTCTCTACAGGGTATATAATGTCACTAGTAGCTTGGTGCTTCTTTTGTATCTCCTTTATAGTATTCTCACTTACCTTAATTTCATCAGAGGAGCGGAAACGGAGTTAATCTTTCAAGGAGGAAATCGAGTCTCTGAGGTTAGATAAGAACAGAGTAAGTCTTTGAGTTATAAAATACTTACATTCTATGTACTCAGATAGCAATCACCATCTTTAAGTTACAAAGTTGTTATTTTCTGTATTCCATCTGTTTGCAAACCTCCTCGGAGATTAGCAAAGTGCGTAGCGAATTGGATGCAAAATTACAAGAAATCAAACATTTACAGATGAAGCTGAATGGTCAGGAGAGACACGCTGTTGGAACTGCCATGGAACATCTAAAAGAAGTTAACAAAGCTCTGGAGAAGGAATATAGCGAGCTTAAGGTTTACTGTGTTCCATACTTCCTCATTGTCATTCTATAGCTGTGTGTATGTCTACTTTGCCATGTGGACACTGAAACCGAATCTGATCTGCTTTTTGTATTTCTATAGGAAATAATAATTGCCGGATGCTTTTGAAACAGATATGAAGATCAAGAAGCTGATGTCTATGGACGCTGAATCACGCCGATTGATTGACTGGATGGAGAAAGGTATTCTACACTAACGATTTCGATATTCCACGATTCCTTCAACTGTATCCAAATTTATCTTTGATGATTGTTTCCTCTGTGTCTACGATGCGCTGAAGAGGAAATACTTGAAGACGCTCATGTTCTGCATATGTGAAAAAGTAGATGGTCCGACGATTGAAGAAAATGCGTGTAAGTTCTGGCGAGATGATGATTGATTAGCTTGATAAAAGTGTTGAACTCTGGTGGATTGTCTGATTAATTGACACCTCACATCTCCATGTTTATATATATGGAAATGGAACCTCCATTATTGGTTTTGATGAAGAGCTTGTTTGTGTTACTGCAGTTTCTTTCAGCTATTCAGATTCTGACAGCCAAGATGTCATGATGAACATCAATCGTACTGGACTTAATTGAGCCGGGAGGAGAGGCCTCATGAAGGTAAAGTTACTCTTGTCTACTCATATTACAATCTTGTTACAATTACTGTTTTAAATTGAAACAATTTAGGGGAATATTTTATATTGTTGGATTAGTCAAAGAATTTTTGTGTTTTAAATGTATAATTGTGAAACCAAGTCAGACTTTATGATGCTTCAGAGAATTGACTATGTGTTTTTTATTTTATGTCCTGAGATTGCTTTTGGACATGCATCTTGTGGCTGAACTGAGCTAGGAGGAGAGATCTCATGAAGGTAAAGTTGCTATTATCTCCTCATATTACTATCTTGTTACAATTAATGTCTTAAATCGAAACCATTTAGGGGAATATTTTATGTTGTTGTATTAGTTAAAGAATTTTTGTGTTTTAACTGTATAATTGTGAAACCAAGTGAGATTTGGACATCCTGTCTTTTAGATCGTTAGGGGTGTCACAAATTTCATTTGTCTTTTCACTTTTCTGCTAGTTTTAACATTCAAATTTTTGATTAATTTGACAATTAGAATATTCCTCTAACTTTGAAGTTTTAGTTTACTAAAAAGCAGAAGTATGATGCTTGAGAGAATTGACAAAGTGTTTTTTATTTTCTGTCTTAAGATTGCTTTTAGACATGCTTCTTGTGGCTAAACTGAGCCAGGAAGAGAGACCTCATGAAGGTAAAGTTGCTATTATCTTCTCATATTACTATCTTGTTACAATTAATGTTTTAAATCGAAACCATTTAGGGGAATATTTTATGTTGTATTAGTTAAAGAATTTTTGTGTTTTAACTGTATAATTGTGAAACTTAGTGAGACTTGGATATCCTGTCTTTTAGATCGTTATCACAAGTTTCATTTATCTTTTCACTTTTCTGCTAGTTTTAACACTCAAATTTTTGATTAATTTGACAGTTAGAATATTCCCCTAACTTTGAAGTTTTAGTTTACTAAAAAGCGGAAGTATGATGCTTGAGAGAATTGACTATGTGTTTTTTTTTGGTCCTGAGATTGCTTTTGGACTTGTTACTGAACTGAGCCAGGAGGAGAGGTTCATGAAGGTAAAGTTGCTCTTGTCTGCTCATATTACTATCTTGTTATATTTAATGTTCTAAATCAAAACCATTTAGGGGAATATTTTATGTTGTTGTATTAGTTAAATAATTTTTATGTTTTAACTGTATAATTGTGAAATCAAGTAATACTTGGACATCATGTCTTTTAGATCGTTAGAGGTGTCACAAGTTTCATTTGTCTTTTCACTTTTCTGCTAGTTTATGACTTGGTGTATTACTTTAATTTTGTTTTGTTATAGTTTATGATCCGATATATTACTTTTGTTTTATGTTAGTTAATTGTTTTTTTAATTATAGACTTATATAATGTTCTATCACAAAAATTATAATGTTCTAATTATAATTAATTAAAAAAAATTATTATGGATGTACAAAATTTAAACTATATTGTTTATCAAAAATATAAATGTACAAAATTCATAAATATTTAATTTGAATTAAGTGAAAAACTATATTTTACCCCCCCCAAAAAAACTATTATTGCGTAAGGCAAACGAACAGATCTAAGACCAGTCGCAGCGTCTAACCGCGCGACTATCAAATGAACAAATATGCGCGCATAGACTAACTGCACGGCTGCCAAAAGAATAACAACTGACGCGTTTGATCGTATCATCTAACCGCAACCACCGACAGCAGGCAAACGAACAGACCCACAGTTCTTAACTCTTAAACATGGAAAATATTTCACCTAACATACAGTTCTTCCTAAAAAGAGACATAAACATCCAACAACAACACATACAAGAATTTTCTTAACTGTTGCCTTGAGTGTTTTTACTTCACACTTGAGCTTCTTTGTCTTCTCCACAAGCTTCTCTAGTTCTCTAGCTTGTCCAACAAATGCTTCTCACAATCATCTAACTGTGTTGTAACTAGAACTTGAACATATGTGACTCATTCCTATACAACAACGTCCCATGTCCGAGAGATTACAAATCAAATTTAAACCCAAACCCGAATCATCAAATCACTTCACATCGACAAATCTATTTATAATTGAAACTGAGAAACAAAAAAAAAAACCACAGTCTGAGGTTAAAAACATATAAAACCATAAATCATAAACAAAACTAAATCTCTACCATAAATCGCGTACCTTGTTTATGGACAGATTCGATTTCGCCCACAAATCCTCAGTGCCCAATCCGGATCTAACCGAAATTGGCAAACCGGCGATTGACATTCGGTTTTCTTTTTTTCAATATACATGCCCATAAAAATTTGAAAGAAAAAGAACGAAAGATTTGATCCGAGCCGAGGTTCGGTTTTGGCTAGACCACGGCGATTCGGAACTCTCAGTCTGGTTTAATGTTGGAGCAAGTTGAAGTAATGAATGAGCTTTTACCATTTCAATTGCTTTCGTTCACTTCCTTCAAAATTATTTCCTTCACCTCCGGCTGAATCTCCGGCGAAGGATCGGGCCGAGAGCTTGATGTTTCGTTTTCCTCTCTACTTATTTGGCGTGAAAGCTGGTTAAAAGTTTAGTTGACGCGAAACTTCTTCTGTCTGAATAGTGAATACACACACGAAAGCAAATCCAGGTGATCTCTTTTGTCTTCCATCTTTTTCTCTAGATCCAGATGAAATCATACCCGTTCCTTGTTTAATCCCTGAGCCTAATTCGAAAAAGTTGTGAAGTTTTGGCCTTTTGGGCAAATTAACACTGTAGAAAGATCTTTTAGGGTTTGATGTTTTCACATTTTCCATAGTTTCTTAGTCTACAACATCCAGATGCCAGAGGTGATGATTCACTTCGAGATCTGTAAACACAAAGGGTTTTAAGAAAATCCTGTAACAGAAAGATACGGGGGTCGAAACAAGAATTTTGCTTATGTGAACAATATCTCTTCTCTGGTTTGTTAAATTGAATCTGCTGCTCGACAATTTTGATTCTGAGACCCCAAAGAAACCATTTTTTTTGTTGGCAGGAGAAATTTGGTGGGTTTTGGGAGAGATTAGGAGGTTCCACATTGTTTGGTGGTTTCAACTATGCTACCAAGTGGGTTGAAAGAAACCCAACTCCGCGAGAGCAACAACAGCCAGAAGGTCCATCCTCAACCAATGGAAGAGTCTATCAATCAGAATCCAGAAGCTATGGAAGCTCTTATTTCCAATCTGTTTGGAAACATCTCGTCTTTGAAATCGGCTTATATCGAGCTTCAATCTGCTCATACGCCTTACGATCCCGAGAAGATTCAGGCAGCGGACAAAGTTGTGATTTCTGAACTCAAGAATCTTTCAGAACTGAAGCATTTTTACAGAGAGAATAACCCCAAGCCTGTATGCGTCTCTCCACAAGACTCTCGTTTAGCTGCAGAGATTCAAGAACAGCAGAGTCTGCTGAAGACTTATGAGGTCATGGTGAAGAAGTTTCAGTCTGAGATTCAGAACAAGGATTCTGAGATCACTCAGATGCTGCAGAAGATCGAGGAAGCAAACCAGAAACGGCTTAAGCTTGAGAAGAATCTTAAGTTAAGGGGAATGTCTACAAACGAATCTTCTGGTGGAGACGGCAATTTGCAGTTTCCTGACTTGACCACTGAACTCTTTATATCAACTTACGAAGCTGCTTCCAAAGCCGTGCATGATTTCTCCAAGCCGCTAATCAATATGATGAAAGCTGCGGGATGGGATCTTGATTCTGCAGCCAATTCAATTGAGCCTGATGTTGTTTACGCCAATAGGCCTCACAAGAAATATGCATTTGAATCATACATATGCCAGAGGATGTTCAGTGGGTTTCAGCAGAAGAATTTCTCAGTAGACTTAGAGAGTGCAACGGCCGATGACACAGAGACCTTCTTCCGCCAGTTTCTTGCTCTCAAGGACATGGATCCACTAGATGCTCTAGGGACAAACCCGGATTCCAATTTTGGTAAATTCTGCAGGAGCAAGTATCTCATCTTGATCCATCCAAAGATGGAAGCTTCTTTCTTTGGAAATCTAGACCAGCGTGACTACGTGACAGGAGGTGGGCATCCGAGGACAGCGTTTTACCAAGCGTTCTTGAAACTTGCAAAGTCGATATGGATCTTGCACAGGCTTGCTTACTCGTTTGATCCAGCCGCAAAGATCTTCCAAGTGAAAAAGGGTAGTGAGTTCTCTGATTCATACATGGAAAGTGTTGTGAAGAACATAGTTGTGGATGAAAAAGAAGAGAACCCAAGAGTTGGTCTTATGGTCATGCCTGGGTTTTGGATTGGTGGAAGTGTGATTCAAAGCCGAGTTTATGTTTCAGGTGTGAAGGTCGTTGAATGAAGGACATTCTGGTGTCCCTGAAATCTCGAGGGAACTGTCTTAAAGCTTCCCACTTTGTTATTTTCCTGCTTGTTATAAATTATATTTTCAGTAAAGCCTACATGTAATTGTCCAGAATTCATAAGCAAACAAGATATCATCTATTAATTATTATTAAGAACAAAAAAAACCGAAATGAAGAAGTTATTGTCTTATCTGATTTCTTCGACTCTCAGCATTTTCGGTCCGAGCAAATGAATGGCCTCTAAATGCCTGAACCCATATTATGGGCCTATCGGCCTATTAGGGCTAATATAGGACTTAATTGGGCTGTAATAGAGTGAGCACGTGGGCCAAACAGGGGTTCAGTGCTATCTAACGCCGTCTACATCGTTTTCAGCTTCACGGCGATCGTAATCCAATGAAGGTGGTTTATTTCGAATTTCTTTTCAGGATCTACATTTTTGGGTTTACCGTTTACAAGAATACTGAAACAAAAAAATAAACCGAATTTCAGGTTGGTTCGCAAAAAAGTTTCTTTAGGTTAAAAATTAGATTATATAGAAAATGAAACAGTACAACCTTAATCTTTTCGATTCAGATTCAGGTAAATAGGTTTCTTACACTTCAATCAAAACAAAAGTATAACCAACACAGTTTTTTTTCTACATAACACAAAGACAACAAGGTAACAAATGGTCCTCAATAGCAAATAGAGGACACTATTATTCCACAACCAAACCCAATGAATCAAAAAGAAAATATAGAGAGAGTAACAAACAGACCAATGCAGTTACACAAAAGAAGAAAAATGCAATTTGGAGTAAAGATCCAAAAGAGTTTGATAAATCACTTCTTAAGCCAAGGGTATACGTCCGGCGATGAAGGAAGCCTCGCCGTTAAAACCTCCACACCTGTCTCCGTTACCTGCAAAAATGCACATTGATTGATACCAAAATTGATCCGTTTTAATGACTTTTCAAGGGTTTTTACAAGTTTTTACCAAGAGCGTATGCTCAAACTGGGCACTGCGTTTCCCATCTGCAGTAACTGCGGTCCATCCATCAGGCCACGTACGATCCCGCCACGACCCTAACATGACAATGTCCTTATGGTATTAACTGGAGAAATTCACTAAGGAGTTGGCGGAAAATATAATAAGCGCATTCAAAAAAACTCACCTGCGTTGATCATTGGCTCGATTGTGAAAGTCTGACCAGCTTTCATCACTCCAACTGCTTTGTTTCCTGATTTCGGGGTTAAGTTACACTGTAATAGACTAACACGACAACAACATACCAGATACTAAAATCTAAAATCTGCGATCTTGAACCAAGTCACAAAGGATACTTGCATAGTGTGGAATGTTTGGGGAGCAATGAAAGAGATTCCCAATACCATGACCACAATAGGATCTCACCTGTTTAACCCACCACAAGTAAGTTATTATCTAGGCAAAGGTTCTACAAACAGATCCTGTGATGGTTGTAGAGACGCAAAAAACTAGATTTTACCACTGATAACCCAGACATTGTAGCATGGCGGTTGACTATTTCTCCAATTTCACGGAATCGAACTCCAGGTTTAACTGAAAGAGAAAAAGTAAGAAAACCATAGAAACTCTCAATAATTTAGTAGTATAACATAACAGTCAAAACATAAAAGCTTAGGACCTACCAATTGCTATGGCTTTTTCCAAGCACTCGTATGTACACTTAACTAGTTGACGTGATGCTTCGTCAACATTTCCAACAAAGTATGTCTCATTAAGGTCGCCTAACCATAAATCATACAGTTAGACAGGAGGTAGACAAAATCACTACAAATAATCAATTTTCTTCAGGAGATAACTTACCATGGCAACCTTTATAACAAACTGTTACATCAACGTTTACTATATCGCCATCTTCTAGTTTTCTGAAGCAATTAAAGCACAAAGAGTAGTTAGCGTAAAATTTCCTGGATCTTTTTAGCTATTTGTCAGGGAGGCTCCAAAATTTCCAGACATAAGCATACCTGGCATCCGGAATTCCATGACAAATCACTTCATTAACAGAACTGCAAGGAAATATCCAAAAGATACAACTTTAGAAAGCAGAGGATAAACATGGTAGAGGTAATAATGTACATGCAAAAGAAGTGCCTACGTGCAGCAAGATTTGGGAAAGAAATAGTAGTTGAGGGGTGATGGATATCCTCCTGGCAGAGCATAAGATTATATAATAATAGTTATAATGCTGTGATGGATGGACTTGAATGATTGAATTCCCAAAAGGATATGAAAAACTTAAAGGTACAAACCTGCTGCGATAGTTGCTTCGTGAACCACTCGATCAATCTCATCAGTTGTCACACCAGGGCGAATCACCCTAGCCGCTGCATCCAATACCTCCCTGGCAATCTGATAACAGAATCTATTCAAGTGAGAACCTTGACAAAAGATCAGATAATGGAAATGCAGACCATTGGCATTAAAGCAAAGAAAGAAAATAACACTAACTTTACAGGTCTCACGCATTCTCCGAATTTGTTCGGGCGTTTTTATCTACAATGCAAGTATAAAACCTTGTCAGTTCTAAATGATAAAGATGAGTATCAAATGAAGCCAAAAAAAAAACTACCAAAGCATCGCTAACCTCAACAACATGTTGTAGCTCACTGTTTGGTTCAATTTTGGGAGTCCCCTGGATGTGAAAAATGGAAGACAGTTTGTTAGCAGCATATAACAGGGAAATAATTAGAAACTATCAACTCATTGCAAGACAATAACAGACATAGCACACAAAAAATGGTTATATAACAGCTCATGTGCAAGTGTTGAGACAAAGCCATTCTCAGATAGATGATTATTCCATTATTGAATCTGGTTCGACTTTTCCAGTAATAAAGTACTTAGCGCAAGAGAAAAATAAATCAAGATCACAAAGTGATAAGGACTTACGTCAATTGCCCAGTCAGGTTTATCAATCTCAGCAGGCACAACACGCTTGGTGGATATGGGATATTGCTTCAGGGGCCTACACAACGCAAGAAGAAATGAAAGCTCCAAAATGGGGAAGAACTAATCAACAATTCAACATATGATTTGATTTGAATCCCTCAGTCCTCTGTTGAGGGAAACAAGAAAACAGAGAAACTCTTGGTTACGAACCCTGTCCAATCAAAGTGTGGAAGCTTAGGTGTTCTAGCCTGCCCTTTCTTCACACAATACAGCCAACCTTGAGAAATTAAATCAGAATTCTGGTCTTTCGCAATTGAAGACAGCTGAGCTTTCACGTGTACTGATTTATGCGAGCTCCAAGCTGCTTTGAAACAGTCTTGAGTGCTGTTCGCATAAAACAGAAAGAAACAAAAAAAAATTAAAACTTTGAAAACGAAGTCGTCATTAAGAAAGTTGAAGATTCGGCAATCGAAAAAGGGTGGAGAGACAACATACCAGAAAGAAGCTCCTTCACGAGGAAGCTTCAGCTCCATGCATTTCGGACACCTGTGAGCATAAGGAAGCAGTTTAAGACATGCTTGCCTAGGGCCAAAGAAGATTTCAATTGGAACCAAGAAACCGACGAATCAATCAATAAGACTTGAATCGAAGTGAATATCAGCATCCCATACCCTAATCTAATTGAAAAGCAACGGTTATCGATATCATCAAGAAACATCGAGTTTTGGAGCTAGATTGATACCAACTTTGCAAGTCAAATCCAAAGAAGAAGAGGATAATGATGGGTAATTACGTACTGAAGATGCGCTGGCTTCTCGCACCGAGCACACGATAGAGTAGCAAGGTTCGATGCATCTGATTCACCGGCCATTTGATTTTCTTGAGTCCCGTCTCGTTTCGTCTCTTTAGCTCGAAGCAGCGTCGGCGATTGAATACAGTAAGGGGTAAGCCCTCCACAGTTCGTTCAATCAGAGAGGAAGAGTGGAGAGACTCTAGGGTTTATCGACTGCTGTAGAGAAATTAACAACCTCAAAACGGCGTCGTTCGTTAAATCTTTTCTTTTCTTTTCTTTTTTGGTTTTAAGTGATCTCTATACAAAACCAGAAAATTTGATTTTTTAAGTGGTTTGAAACGAAACTATAGTTTGTTCCTAACTAATAAAAATTCGTCCTTTGTTGACAAAAAAAAAAAATCGTCCTTTTTAAAAAATCTAACTAATAAAAATTCGTCCTTTTTAAAAATCTAAAATCTTAAGATAAAATACCATTTTTTCAATCACCGAAATTAATTCAAATTTTGTACAATCAAAATACAAAACTATTTCTCGATTTATACTATTAAAACATAAACATTTTTAAAATACGTTTTCAAACACTCCTCTCATATGCATGCGGCTTGTCTCTGCCTTCGTTCATGTTAACTAGTGTGATTTTTTTTGACAAAACTAATGTGATTTTTGCTAACAAAATTTATGATATCTCGGACTCGGATTACATAAAGTATCATAAATGTTACAGCCACTGGTAAATGCGAAGCGAATGTGTTAGATAACATGTCTTTTTAATTACTATATCTTTTAAAATTTTAAAACTATATCGAGAAAATAGATTATCTTGATTTTATTTGATTTTTTGGATGTTTTCTGAAAATTGAAACAGTTTTCATTTTCGTAAACTAGGTGTGTAGCCCGCGCATTGCGCGGGCAAAGAAGTATCTAAATAAAAATCATAAACTTATTGAAAATTCAAATGAACAACAGTTATAAGTTATGTAAGAAACACAAAGTTTTGGAACCATCATTTACAAATCCCCTCTTTATGACGTAGTTATGGAATCACCATCCACAAGACCTCGCTTCTATTTTTAAAATGACTAGCAAATTATTGATTGTGAAAGAAGCAACCACGCGGTATAGCAATGGTAATCTGTATAGACAGTAAGAAACTCAGATTCTAAACCAATCAGAACCACTAAGAAACTCAGATTCTAAAAAGACAGTATAACTTTTGCAAGTGATCGTATAGTGAAATAAACAAAAAACCCACCTTCTCATCAATAAGAAGCAAATTCATCACTTCCGACCAAGCCTCATCGAACTGAGTTTGTGACTGCCACTTTCGAACAACACGAACGATGATTCCTCGACATGAACGACTCTTACTAAGTTGTTTAAGCGTAAGGTAATCCATTCTTAAATATCTAAGTCAAAGCAAAATAATCACGGTGATGATCACAGAAATTTTTTTATATGATATCACGGTTATGATATCATAATAGTTCATATCATATATATATATATATATACGAAAACCTAACCTTATATTTGCTCTTTTATTAAAACAATAGATAATCATTGGAATGTTATACCTTTTACGATAAACACTTCAAAGTTTAACCGACGTAGTACTTTTTTTTTATAATATAGATAAGGTCTAGATATTTTTAATTAAATCAGCCAATAAAAATTACAGCTTTTTACTTTTCTAGAAGATTACAACGGAACCGAGATTATAATTTTATTATAATTTATATAAGGTACTGAGATACGAACTGCCATTCCTCTAATTTGCATATAGCCAAACCTGATTTTAATTTCCATTACGAATTTACAACTAAACGTATTTTCTGTTTCTTGGTCAAGGCATATATTTCTAACCAAATCAGTTAATAAAAAATAGAACCTTTTACTTTTCTAGAAGATTACAACATAGCGAAACAGAGATTCTAATTCTTTTATTATAATCTGTATAAGTTCCAGTTATACGAAACAGCATTTAGCAGATCAAGGTAATGCTGTAAAAACCCCTTATTTAAGACATACGCCTCTGTCTACTCAACCTATATTTAATCGCATTTATGCAGTGTCCTCTCAATAGAGTTAGTTCGTTACGAACCCCATTATCCTAAAACATGGATACACATAAATAAACGCACAATTTAGATAAAAAGCTCCATTAAATAGCAAACTAAATAGTCTTAGAATTAACCGTAATCGGCACAATTATAAGTTATGTAAGAAACACAAAGTTCTGGAACCATCATTTACAAATCCCCTCTTTATGACGTAGTTATGGAATCATCATCCACAAGACGGAAATATCTTTTGAAAGATATCTTTGTAAACAACATTCATTGTCTTCCGTTGTGGCTCACCCTTTTTATCCGTTATCAATATCCGTAATCCCTTCCTCGACGTAACCCTAGATACAGCAACATAAAGTTGACCATGCGAAAAGACCGGTCTAGGTAAGAACAAACCAACCTTCTGCAAAGTTTGACCCTGACTTTTATTTATCGTCATAGCAAATGCGATACCAACGGGAAATTGCCTACGACGCATTCTGAAAGGAAACCTTGCTTCTGGTGGGGAAACAAACATCCTAGGGATCAAAACCCTTTTGCCTACTTTATCACCGCTTATAAGGCTAGCCTCGATCACATGTTTAGCTAATTGAGTTACAAGCAACCTCGTACCATTGCACAAACCGCCTCTAGGATCAATATTTCTAAGCAACATGATAGGAGCACCAATCTTCAACTTTAGACAGTGGTTAGGCAACCCAGATACTTTAATACTGTTTAGGTACTCTTGAGTATAAACCATATCATCCATCTTACTTGTGTCTGAAGTATCAATACTATCCGAACTAAAATACTCATGTTCATCACCTGTCAAAAACAAAACAGTTTAAAAATAAATAAATAATAGAACGAAACTAAGCATTAACGAAGCCATATTAACAATTACCTGCGAGTTTGGACAACATAAACTCATTAATAATATCTACGTCCTGGTTACGGGGACTCAATATAGCTCTCTCCTGGAAAAATTTTGGGTCGCGGGTTACTGCATATGATCGACCATAGACTTCTGTAACAATACTTTCGATAGGATCACCTTCATTAGTAATCAATAAATCTGATGGGATATCAATCTCAACTTCCCCCGTATTGGGCTCACTTATTTTCCCATTGCCAATATCCAATATCCATTTGGCGAAATCTACCATTTCTTGATCGTCAACATCACCAGATCCACGAAGAAGTCTCATGTTTGTTTTTAGCTCCATTACCTTGCATTGAAACCATAAAGGAGACGAATTCAAACTCGCCATCACAGTCTCCACTTTAGTACCACCGACAATGACCGGTAAAATTTGTCTGAAATCTCCACCCAAAACAACCACTTTACCACCAAAAACCTTATTACACTTAAGTATATCACGCATTGTCCGATCGAGTGTTTCGAAACAATACCTACTCATCATAGGAGCTTCGTCCCATATAATAAGGCTAGCATGTTCAAGTAACTCGGCTTGGTGTGATCCCGCACTTATCGTACACAATGTATAATCATTCACAACCATTGGTATCCCAAACCTAGAATGAGCAGTCCGACCACCTTGTAATAATAATGCAGCTATTCCACTCGATGCAACATTCAAAACAATCTGACCTTTAGATCGAATAGCCGCACCTAAAACATTCCACAAGAATGTTTTACCTGTCCCCCCATAACCGTAAACAAAAAACATACCACCAGCATCAGCATTAACGGCATCCATTATCGTATCATAAACATGCTTCTGTTCAACAGTTATTGTTGATAACATCCTCTCATGATCGGCAGCCAGCTTATAACAATCATAATTCAGCTCATCACGTATAAGATGATTAGTATTTTTATACTGAGCAATATCGTCTGGAAGAGGCATTGATCCTTTAATAGTAGCCAAAGAATGCCCATTTCTACGCAAATATTTTTCTATTTCCGACAAACCAAGTTTTTTCAGCTTGGCATCGCTGATAACCAAACCTGTGCAAAAAAGCAGACATATTAAACATGTATTCAGACACGAAAAACAAACGAAAATAAATAAACCTAAAACTAAAGACAATACGCTCAGACATGTATATTTCCATAAAACACTGTTCAAATATAAATCAATATGTTCTACAAATATATGAAAGATTTTCATAAAATAGAAAACCATCATCGAAAGGCATAGTGTATCCACCATATTAACGAAAAAAAATTCTTGTCCAGAACAAAAAAAATAATTGCTACAGAAGAATATACAATCAAAACGAACAAAAAGATCTCTTAAATAATAAACAACGATCAGCAAAAACTACTAACATTCATAACCTGACCGATGACATCTAAAAAAAGACACTATATGTGAGATTGATTATACGTGTGGAGTGGTCGTTTTAAAGAGTTAAAAACAAATCCGACGAAAAGAGATAAGCACTGTACCGATACAGACCGAATGGTCAACCAAACCAGTTTTAACTGATTCCAAATCGGCAAATACAAAATATCCCTCCGACCGCCTGAATGAAAGCTTTCTTAAAGTGGTCGAAGTCTTCCAAACAATTTCGAAAGAATGTCGAGTGAATCTAAAATCACCAACGACATGAATTTGATGACCAAAACCAAAAATTTGATGTTTTTTTTTATCAGAACCAAAAATCACGACCAAAACCAATAATCATGACTAAAATCAAAATCTCCAACATCATCAAAAGGGACTAATCCAAGATCAAATAAGGCAGCAAATAATAACAAACATAAAAAGTTTAAAGATATCTTACTTGGATTATTTTCCTCGCGTCTTTGCTTGTATAGAAAATCTTCTGTTAAAATTTGCCACGTAGCATTCCAAACGTTAAGAGGTACAGAAACACTGTTGGATTGTAGCATTATGGCAAATAGCTTACGTAGAAATTTTCCTGAACCCCAAAAACTTGCTTCCTTAATACCCTCGATATATTCTTTATCGTCGTCTAACAATCCAAGTGCATAGCAAGCATCTCGAAACTCAGCGTAGAGAACACCCTTAACCGTTTTGATTTCATCAAAACTAATCGGCCCCTTGACAACGTTAAGCAAAACTCTCAGATAATACGCGTCAGGCACTGTAGGTGGTACATAAGGGAGTCTACCAATCGCGAATCCTCGATCACGAACTTTCCATATTCTGAGTTTAGTAACCCAAACAAACTTAGTTGGGAAATCTGCATAAGTGAGCGTTCTAGCCAGGACAAATTTTTTATTTGTTTCCATCCAAGCGATGAATTTAGACTGGCCAGCCGACGGCTTATTCAACACATCATCGATATTATCATCTTCGTGATACACAATCAACTGCTGTCCAGGAAGATGAAATGAAAGTTTAATAACCGGTGTAGTTCGATAATGCGTAGGAAAAGCAAGAATTCTCCATGTGGCTTCACACGCTGAAATATACCTACAAAACCAACATTTTTTTTAGCAACCTCATGTGTATGACAAACGATGTGAGGCTTACACAATTAACAAAGTTTAATGATCTTAACCCATAATTAATAAAGAAAACACGAACCTGCAGTTATAATATCTTTCCACTTCGTCCTCAGAAATATTTTGTTTATCATCATCATTCTCAATCGCTGCTCGAACATAATCTGGCCCCTTGTTTATATATTTGAAAAGGTACTTGATAGACCTTGTCTGATTGCACCACTCAACGTTAATATGAGCACGATACCGCTTCAGGAGATCCCCATTATACGGTACAACATATCCATTGTTACACTCGAAAGCTTTCTTCATCACAGTTCGTTCATCTTCACGCCGCATGTAAATAGGAAAACCAGCATCATCAATTTTTGTAATTGGACTAAAAGACTTTGGAAAAAATTTAGTGCACCTCCCATCATGCATACAAACGTTTTTTTTGTTAGCCTCACCACACGGACCGTGAATCATCAAATCACCAACAATTTCATACAAATGTGGATCTAAATCTTTGTCGGGAATTTCAGCTGAAACGAATTTATCAATATCATCACCAGTAGGCAACTTAGAGTCTGGATGCAAGAAAACCACCATATGAGCATGTGGCAACCCCCGTTTCTGAAATTCAATAGTATACATTGCTGAAAAAAAAAAAGTTAGAGCAAAAGAAGCGAATGTACCATCGGGTTAATTAGAATGTGTGTAACGACCAATTAAATATGCACCTGAATTCACACGACCCAATACTTCGTCGTTGATTAGATACTGCACAAGATTATCGAGCTTCATCTTGAAAACTCTGCAACAAACATCGGGTCTATCCTCCGTCTTTAGATCATGTTTCTGTAAATACCTGGTGATCTCAGGCCACTTAGGGTTGCAAGTAATGGTGATAAAAAAATCTGGGTAACCAAAGTACTTGCATGTCGCCATTGCATCAAGATAATGCTGCATCATATACCTCTTACTACCCGTAAACGACGCAGGTATCATAACCTTCCTTCCTTGGCCTGCAAGATTTTCATCACCACGCTCAACAGCCCGTTCAATTTTATCAAAGTTATCGCACCTGAGCTTGCTTTGATTATGCCAAATATAACGAAGCCTATTAGACTCGATCATTGTATATGCATCTACAAGGAACTGTTGGTATAATCTCCCAGACATCAAAATGAGTGGAGATTCACCGTATCTCTCCTGAATTCGGAACGCGAAAAACTCCCGCATCGTCACAGTTTTCCGTTTCCTACCAGCAGTATCAATGAATCCAATATCAATACCGAGTCTGAACCCATCTTCACCATATGGAAACAATAGCGGGTATTGCAAGGCCAAATAAGCAGGATGCAATTCGCTTATTCTCTGCAACTTTCCGGTCCTACTCTCAATAACAATATCTCGTTTATCAACAGCCAAACTAAAATCACCAGGCACTAAAGCCGCAACATCATTCTCAGTTGGTAAGTTATGAGTTCGGCCATCAGTGTTTCTTCCACCAGCAAGAACCAATTTTAAACCTTGCACTTTATCATTTCCGACGAATCTCTCTCGAGTTGATCGGAAGGCTTGAACATGAGGATTGTGATCGTCTAGCATCTTTGTCAAAACTTTAACAATATCGGGCCTTAGCTTATCTGAACACCCGGTTTGTCTAAAAATGCGAACAAAACAATAATATATTAAAAAATACAAAACGAAAGGAAATATAAAAAGAAATAAGCAAGAGTAAAAAAAAAAAAATTACCCATAAGCTTTCATCCTATTGGTCGTCTCATTGATTGTATCATGTATATAGAGTTGGAAAAAAGACGGATTTTTGTCAGGTCCCGGCAAGATATCACCAATTAAATGATAATTCTCACCACATAGTTGAAACACGTACGGACCAACACCATTGTTGATAGCATTATTAATCTTGCCACCCAGAGACGTAAAGGAAAACATCATGTTATAGGCTCTGATAAAGTCACGAAAATGTGTCCTCGTATCATCCCGATTATACACCAATTTCAATAATGTTTTTGGAGGAGCTGCCAGAAGAGGTAAATCAACCTTTCCTTTGTGACAACACATTGTGAAAACTGGTTTCGGATTTATATATCTTTTGTTTATCCTCTCACCGAACCACATATAAGCATGGCAATAATTGCACATAAACGATGCATCACCATCATCATAATAACCTGTAAAAAAAAAATAAAAGGATATCAATTTAGGAAGAGTGTAACTATAAGCCAAGATATTATAAAGCCAATAACTAAACCCAAGAACGTAAAATACGAATAAAATGTATATAATAATAACCAAGTAAAAAAAAAAACAGAACAAATAAACTTTGAGAAAAGATAATTAATGCAGAGCCTCGTTATAGAGATAAGCGTTCATCGTTATTACCAGTATTAGTCAAGCCTGGAGGTGCCAAAGTATTTCCAGTGACTAAATTCACTGGTCCTCGTCTCTTTCGTGCAGACGGAAGCACTTGCTCTCTAAGGTTACACAAATCATCGTCAACCCTCTCCTCATCGCTATCAGAATCAGTCGCCACAAAACATAAAAAATCGTCAACGTCTACAGACGTTGGCAACAAATCTATGACCATGAAAGACGAAAAAAAACATCAGAATAATTATTTTTATCGCACAACCAACAAAACTATAAAAAATCAAATTTTCTTACTTTCTTTTTTAGCACGTTTTGAACGAAGAATCGCCATCCTCTGTTGTCTTGCAAGTCTTGCGCGACCAGCCCTTCCTATAGAGTCGATATCTACATATTGATGATATATCGAGCGATGCACCAATTTAACAGGTGCATAAGCTTCAGCCCTAGTAGTAAAGGCTGAATTTATCGAACAGAAAAAAAATAATTTAGATATTAGAGAATGAACATGCTGAGGAAACTCGAGTAAATAAAAGAAGGGTAAAGCCTAACGTCGATTTGCAACAGGAATTTTGGGGGATTTAGAACTTTTGGAACCATCCTTTTTTGACTTCATAACCTGATTGAAGTACAAACACTTCAGTCCAGTGATATACTCGCTTCTCAAATCCCTCTCAATACTGAATTCAAGAAAAATCAACAAAGATATCGTATTCTTCCCTGTAAACCACTATCAGAAAAAAACAAAAAGAACTTGGATTATCAGTCTTGTCTAGTATCATAATCGAACACATTATAAAACAAATCCAAACAATGAAAAAACTAAACCCAACCGGAAACAACAAAAATAAAATCAAAAAGCCTAAGATTCAAGAACACAACAACATAAGAGCGAAAATAGTTCTGCTTAATCAAACACAAATCATAGCTACGAACGAAAAAAGAAAATTTGAAAACCGAAAAACACAATCACGAAAGTAAAAACGCTCGAACCAAATAAAAAATTATATTAAAAGAGAGTCCTGAATAGAAAATCAAAATTACGAACCTAATATTATGCGAATAAACACGAAGTGATTTTCAGAAACAACAACACGAACGCACAAGACACAAACACACACATGTAATACACTGTCCGAATATCTAAAGAGATAGAGCCACCTACATGGACAAAGCAACAAAATTATCTGATCAATCAATAACGAAGACCAACGAAATACACTAAACAACAACAAAGAATCAAGTAAGACTACTACCTAAACCGAAAAACGCAAAAACCAGGCAACAACAGAGCTCGAGATGCCTATTAGGATAATCCAGATTATTATTAAACCTATGGATAATCCAGACCTATGGTCGATCTGGTAACAATCGTGGCAGAGGTCCTAATTTCTCTACTCAAGGCAGAGGTATAGATTATATATTAAACTAATCTATTCACAAACCACGAAATATAGATTATTAACCAAAATAATTAAATTAAGATAATCACTAAATCGTAAGACAAATATTTTTGTAACACACCATCCCAATAATATATATCTACATTATCAAATAAACATTATTGTGTAAAATATCAACCTTATCTCAAATAAGAAATACATTATTGTGTACCAAATTTTACCACGTCTTTATATACAAACAGAATCCGAAACGTTAAAATACTATTTTTTAATAAAGAGTTAATATCATATTTTATAAAGGTACAAACCCATGTTTAAAATATTTTATATCTGATGAAACATTAAATAAATAAAAAAAACAAAACTCAACAAATTATTTAGAAAAAAAGAAAAGAAAGACAAGCAAATATTATTGTTCAACCATTGTTGATGTTTTATAAATAACGATGGAAGTCTCATTATCTTAAACATTCAAAACACCAAATAAAACATTGGAAAAATAGAACACCAAATAAAACACCGAAAAAAACACAAAGTCGGAATAAACCAATCAATGGTCTCGCATCGACAAATTATCAAACCCCTCAATTGTAAGAACACTACGAAGCGAGCCAACACCAACATGTGAACCCAATAGCTTCCTCTTGCGAGATTTATGCACCGACAGTCAGGAAGAAGTACAGGAACACCTAGAAGACACCGGCAAATCAATCAAACCATAACACCCGATATCATTACCCGAAGATTCTTCAACCTCGCTTCCCAGCTCAACGTCACACTCTCCATTGAACATGAGTCTTCAAAAAAAAAAAAGTATATTTGTAAAAACCAACTTCGTATATAAACTTAAATACAAATAAAGACAGCAATAGACACCTCTTCTTAAAAGCATCGACAGGCACAAAAGCACGATTAAAGTAAAACTTCGTCGCAGGAGAAGACAACAACGAACGTCCATCACCAGACTTAGTGACCAAAAGACTCGTCATGACAATGACAATGTTATCTTTAATAACACCACGAAACTTATCCTCAAATTGTTCCGCTTGCTCTCCAAGGAGCTGAACTTGTATTTCAAACCCATTATTAACCCCAGCATCAAAACTGCACGTTAAACCAAAACCATACATGTACATTAAATATATGTAAATATGTTAAAACACAAAACTCAAAGCTGTTTCATCAAAAAAAAAAAAAAAAATACGGAGTCAATTAACATACCTCTCGAACAGCACAGTTAAAATAACTTTTCTAACAACCAACCGCTGCTGGATACGCACATCATTTTTTCGTACATGTCTAATGTACCCAATTATATCTGTTTAAAAAAAACGAAAACAATTAATACGTTTTAAAAAATACAAACCAAACATATATATAAAACATCAGACATATACCGTATAATCCAGCTCCAAAGTCGGCAGCACTCATAAAGAACGCATAATCCCTAAGATAGAATTTCTCCATTGGAATTTTGCAAAATTCTTCCACAAAAAAAAGACACCCTAGTTCTCTCAGTAAATATCACAACAAAGCCATGATCCGAGATCCGATAACTACAACCGTAAGACCGCACACCGAAATTTAAGACCTCTATAAGGCTTCCTTCATATAGATGACACCCAAAAAGTGGGACAAGACAGTGACGAACTATGCCTTGAATAGTATTTCCCTGTGGATAGAATCGATTAGACCATTATCAACACACCCATTAAATTGAAATATTAAAAATAAAAGAGTAAAAGCTTGAAATATATCGTATGGAGGCAGTTGAACAAAATCCACCTTCTCATCAATTAAAAGCAAATTCATCCCACTCGAACAACTTCCATCGATCTGGCTTGTCGATTCCCACTTCCGAATAACACGAACGATGATACGGCGACATGAACGATTCGAACTAACTCGATCAAGCGTAAGATAACACATATCGATATCAAGAGGTAAAGACAAATCGTGAAGCTAAAGATGGACGATGTTGTTATGGTATCTTGATATATATATATATATATATATAGCCACTAAGAAGAATGAATAAATATATTGTTATTTTTATTAATAAGTAGATAATTATTACGTGACTTACAATTTCTAAGAAGATTAGAGCAAAACAATTCCGATATTTCAATTTTATATAATCCAGATAATAAAATCGAGATTTCTAATATCTAGACAAATACGACCCTATACACGGACAAAATATGAGAGAAATAATCAGAAAACCGAGCTTGTTAAAGGAATTGCATTTCCTTAATACAAAATACTTACAAAGCCAAACAAAAATCGATTATATAATATAAGATAACGATGATATTTCCTCAAGAAATCTAAGTTTATAACATTCCGATTCTCCCACGGATATTCATACGGCTTAAACAAATATGAGCTTATCAATTTTCCAATATAACTTATGCTATTTAATACATCGAGTTTATAGCAAGAGCCAAATCTATCATATCTCATCTCGACTTAGTGCGGGTATATTATATTTTTCCGACAAGATAACAATTTTTTGTCCGTGCATCATTAAGCTAGTAAGTCGATAGACAAAAAATAACAACATGATAATATCATAAAAAAAAAACAATTATAATTTGCACAGATTTTAAACAAAGAAGAATCATAGAATCACTTGTGAAAATCAAAATCTCATTTAGTCGACGGGACTTCGTAACGCATACAAGAAAATTAAAAAAATCATCGACTTAACAATAAACCAACGAAAAACAAAAACCCAAATCACTAAATACCCCACAAAACACTCCAAACCCAAAAAACATAAAAATCATAAGACATCTAAAAAGATTAAAAAAATCCCGCAAAAACTCAGTCCTCGGAATCAGCTGTCCTTCCTCGCTTCCTACCGATAACTCCCTCTTTACCATCCGGTGTTTGAATAGCCAGATCAGCAACTCGCTTAGCACCAACATCAGGTGGCGTCAACAATACACCGTCACTCGAGACACCAACATCGTTCACAACCTCCACAGACTACAAACAATATATATATATTTTAAAAAACAGCGAAACATCAAAAAGTAGCCAATACCAAAATGCATAATAAAAATTCAACATTACAACAAACACACTACTTATAACTTACCGTTTCATTAGAAGAGTTCGAAAACTTTTCAAGCATTGCAGCATCACCAACCGCTAATTCAACCTTGTACGACGCTCTCCGACTTTTCAGATTATCAGAAGATATCCCAATTTTAAAGAGCAACTGCTTTCCTATCAGATCGGCCAGAACAACAGGCAAAACGGACGGACTCTCCTAGAAAAAAAAAAAAAAAAAAAAAACTACAATGAGAAGAAGAAATTGGTTTACCAAGCAAGTTTAAGAAAGAACATAAATAATTTAAAACTACCCCGGCGACTTCCTCGGCCAAAGCATCGGCAGAGACTCGTAAAAAAGCACTGGCGATACTATCAAAGAGTATAAATCTGAGACGTTCCCCCGACTCATCAGTGACAAGAAGCACAAGCTTATACCTACACAAACCCAAACGCGTATAACACAACAAAAAAGACAAACCAGTCAAAAAAGGCTGTTTAGAAACCAAGCATTCGGTTAGAATTACCTAGCTATAACTCGAGAAACACTCTTACACTCCACACAATCAAAAAGCGGAGGACCCTCAGCAGCGAGATCATCCTCAATTGGATAAACCATTTTATCACAAACTTTGCAAGCAATATAGTACCATAGAGGACTATACTCAACACTAACAACCCTTGCCATCGTTACACACTTCATCACCTGTTTACAAAAGAACAGATGTAAATAAAACAAATATATATATCACAACATAATAAACACTCGGAGAAAACAAAACATGTGTTCAAAACGAAACAACCAAAACGAAAGAGCAAACAATACCTCAGAAGCATAGACAATCGCCTGGATGGTCATCCTCTGATTCTTGCCAAAAAAACTCATCATTCCAAGAAATAGTTCCCTTGGACGACGGAGACAAACCATCATCGCTTAAAATCTTCAGATTATCTTTCGGCAGCCTTAAATCAATAAAAAAGAAACAAAACAAACGATTAAAATTAAAACCAAACACACACAGAAAGACTATAAATTAAAATAAAAAACAAAACTTGACAAAACATACAAGGATCTGAATTCATCAACTTGCGTAGACGATGGATCAAACAGGACTTGGGTGGCATTAAAGGCATTAGAGATACTATAATCACCTACAGAAGAAATTGTATCTCGCATTAGAAAAGAAAAATCACAATGGATAACTTATCCGAATTCAATGGGTAACTTATCCGAACACCAAAAAAAGGCGAAACAAAATAAACACAATACTAAAAAGATACCTTTCCATTCGGAAACAGATGCTAAGGTGACAACGCAAACAATCATCGATGCACTGTTATTGGCAACATACTCTTTCACCGGTTCACCAAAATCTCCCCATAAAGTACATGTCAAACGAAGATCATTGCATAATATAAATCAGAAAATAGACAATAAAAACCAGAACAAAATATCGAAAAATACAAAACTTACGCTTCATCACGCAACACCACATCCAGCTTCTTAGTCGACTTCCCCCTAGCCATAACATCAGACGAAGAAAGACTAACAATCTGCCCAATTACGTCTACAAATAAAAGAAGAAGAAAAAATTCATTAACAGGAAACAACGATACCAATAAAAAAGAAAAAGATATTACGAACCTATCAAGACACTGTTATCGAATTCACCATCTTTAATACTTGAGAATTCTTTCAAATATTTAAAAGGCAAATTCTTAGGAAAGTTATCACAAGATTTGACGACGGTGGTCCGATAGAAACAAATTTTGAAAGAAAGAGGGCTTGTTCTGTAGACAGTGTTGTAATCCTTAAACGCAAAATTACTAAGCATAATTGCACGTCCTTCTTTAAGTTCCTCTCCAAATTTTTTGATCAAATCATCATCAACAGTTGCATGAATCCTAGAACCCTGAAAAAAAATACAATCATATGTAAATACCAATGAGTACGATACCATAATATATGTACAATGAAGCATTAAAAAAGCGGGTTGAATTAATATTTACTCACCACTTCATCAACCAAAACCATTTCAATGGAGACAACTTTATTACCCCGTAGCTCATTTCGGAGATGCCATTAATTGCTTTTTTACTATTGCTGAATCATTTATAGTTTACGCTTAAATAATGAGATCGAGATTTTATTTGATAAAAACAGAAAAATATTATATCAAAGTATCAAAGAAATGGAATATCTAGGAAGAACAAAAAAACTCAAAACTAACAAACTACCATCCAATCAGGCAACAAATGAAGGAAAGAGGAGATGACGAACGGAGAACCAAACCACCACGGGCCTCAACATAGAACCAGATTGCAAGAGACCAATAAACATCTTCCGCAAACAACCAGGAGTAGCCCATCCACTTGCTTCCACAAAAGCTTCGACATACTCATCATCTTGAACGGGACAAATTTCTATGACGCACGGCCCCGACGAACCTATGATACGGGGTTTCCACCGAACTTCCTTACAATCCCAAACCCATGTAGACAGAAACTCGGAATATAGCAACACACGCGCCTCATCATACTCCCGATTACACGTCATCCAAGACAAAAACTTACTTTCTCCACAGAGATTCCCCGAGACCATATCGTGATGTAACATAAATATCATCTACGAAAGATGAGTAAAAGGCTTAGAGAAGTTGATATTTATAGAGGATACAGAGGCGAGGGTTTTCATATTTTATAAGATAAACACAAATATTAGATATGATTTTTTACAACTAATTTAATATACGCGGGATCATATATAAAACGGGATCATATATAATAATATCTGTACGATTTGTTTTGCTAGTATATATTTTGGAACGATTTTTTTTTGCTAGTATATATTTCGGTTACGGTTATTTAAAGATATATTTTGGAACGATTTTTTTTGCTAGTATATATTTCGGTTACGGTTATTTAAAGATATGTGAGATTATATAAACCGGAAACAGAATTGACAATTTAATCGAACTTAATTTAAACCAAATAAAAGGGTATTTATGACTTTTTGAGAAGGGACAAGAGAATAATTAGCCACGCTGAGAATGAATGAGAGAGCTCCATCCCTAAATCTCACTTTGCTTATATTATATATGTTTTAAAAAGATTGATTATACGTGTGGACTGGTCGTTTTAAAAAGTTAAAAACAAATCCGACGAAAAGAGATAAGCAGTGTACCGATACAGACCGAATTAATGGTCAACCAAACCAGTTTTAACCGATTCCAAATCGGCAAATACAAAAAATTCCTCCGATCGCCTGAATGAAAGCTTTCTTAAAGTGGTCGAAGTCTTCCAAATTATTTTGAAAGAATGTGGAGTGAATCTAAAATCACCAACGACAGGAATAAGATCAAAATCAACCAAGATCAAATAGTCACCCTCGGAAATCTGTACTGAAAACACGTCGATGAAATCCTCGGCCAAAGTAGCTTGTATCTTGTCACCCTGGACAATACGATTTATATAGACAACGATAAAGAACAAAATAATCAGTAAAAACTCATAATAAACTCTAATAGAAAACGGCAATCATATATATAACCCGGAATTAAAATAAGATATACATCACCTTCTCATCAGCGAGTATTAGATCCAGCGTCTTACTAACTCCGTCCATATGAAAAAACTTCCGTATCACCCTAAAACGTACCACCCACCTTTGCTTAGCAGGATCAAGATCAGACACCGCAAGCAAAAACAAATTGTATGATCTATGAATAGCCGTAGAAAGTAGAAAAGACATGACTACGTGAAAGTGAAACCGATGAGAAGTTATTTTCCAATGAAATCTTGTCTCACGAACACATATATATATATATATATATATATATATATATATATATATATATATATATATATAAATATATATATATAAAGATAAAGAGGTAATTTTACAAATTATTTTTTCTTCCAAAAAGCGATAAGAGCAAATAGCTAGAGCTTATCCACCCCGCCCCCAAAAAAAAACAAAATTTACAATTACGAAACCATTAAACAATAAATCAGTGCATAGGAAACAAAATTCGGCACACACATGGAACATTACCTAACCTAAACACCATTCATATACCCCGACAAATATCATAAGTACAAATTAAACTTCTTCCTTTTAATACCATAAATGAAACGAAAACATTTTTTCAACAACAATACCTTTTTCGTTAACATCACAGCCAAAACACAAGTATTTTAATAAGCTAAATTAGTCATAATAGCCGGTCATTTTCTAAGCATTTTAATATCATAAATGAATCATAAACCAATTTCTTTGTTCTACTAATAAAGCAATTAACTTTGTAGGGTTTTTACATCGTGTATATCCATTATAAAATGATCAAATTATACTCCTTGACACAACGATAAATCTATCGGGAATATTTAATTTTCATGTTTCTATAATATAACGCATGTATAGAAATCGTTCAAATCACTATAAAATTGAAAGCCATCCTCCCACACTTCTTTAAATCATCAACCTCTGCGATAGATGGACGTTGCAAGCGCTGCTATATATATAAACTAAAACTGAAGGCATATAGCCAACTCACATTGTGAATACCATATTGATCCAAAAACAGTTATTTAATCTACACCATAAAAATCGTAAATGTGTGGTACATGTATATATCTCCAAACTTTATATATTCATTTTCAAAATGAAACAGTTTCATCTTGTTTAAACCCAAGAAGAAAATCTGAAAATAAATCAAATATAAATATCCATTAATTAAAAATATAAACTAAAACCAACCAAAACGTACGAAATATAAGAAAAGACATAAAAATCACGAAAATCCTAAAAATCCTAAACACAATAAGTACTAAATTCTCTGGAGATTTTATAGAAGTATGATTTTATTTTTCTAGTATTTAATTTTCTCGATAATCATGACTTAGATATATTTACATTTTATTTAGTTACATAACAAACGGATATACATATCATAAATAATATAAAGCATAGAAATTTAATTTTCTCGATACTCACGATTTAGATATATCTATATTTTATTTAGTTACATAACAACCGGATTTACATATCATATATATGATATAAAGCATGGAATTAAACAAAGATTCGAAAACAATCATATATTATACGGAACAGATTCGATACAATCATATATTATACGGTTAGATGAGCTGATATTTTTTTGTGATTTTTTCTTCACAAATGATACGGAAGGTGCCTCTTTTCTTATACAATCCCTATATTTGCTCTGTTTTGTGATTTTTTGGTGGTTAGAGGACTTGATATTTTTTGGTAAAATAAATATTTTCCAGCTAGTTTCTAGATTGACATTTTTAAAAATTTTCTTTAATTACACATTTTTAAAAACGTAAATTTCTTTCAAAATTTATACAGGGACTGGTGAATGAATCGAAGGTGAAGTCTTTCAAAATGCCTTTTTATGATCCGACTAAAAAAGTGTGGTGTATTAATAAAAATCTCGGTTTACGAAATTAATTACGGTCGAGATTTGTGCTTCGCTTTGATCTTGTCATTGGTTTACGATCGCGGTTTGTTGTTTAGTAACGGGTCTGTAATCTTGGTTATTTGATGGTTATCTAATTCAATTTGTTATACATTGTTTCGTATAAACGGGTCTGAAATTTTGGATATCTGCTTTGGTTTATTATACATCGTTATTGATTACGATTACGTAATATTTTTTTCCAAGATTAAAAAAGAAGTGAAAGATATGATAAGTGAAAGATATTTTTGCGCATAAACGACTTGGAGACACATGAATTTGAGCTCCATCCCTAAATCTCACTATAGCTTACAACCACACAGAGTAAAACCAGGGCAAAAAGAAATCGCAGTGAATGAAACGATGCTCGTAGCTCATTTCGGAGATGCCATTAATTGCTTTTTTACTATTGCTGAATCATTTATAGTTTACGCTTAAATAATGAGATCGAGATTTTATTTGATAAAAACAGAAAAATATTATATCAAAGTATCAAAGAAATGGAATATCTAGGAAGAACAAAAAAACTCAAAACTAACAAACTACCATCCAATCAGGCAACAAATGAAGGAAAGAGGAGATGACGAACGGAGAACCAAACCACCACGGGCCTCAACATAGAACCAGATTGCAAGAGACCAATAAACATCTTCCGCAAACAACCAGGAGTAGCCCATCCACTTGCTTCCACAAAAGCTTCGACATACTCATCATCTTGAACGGGACAAATTTCTATGACGCACGGCCCCGACGAACCTATGATACGGGGTTTCCACCGAACTTCCTTACAATCCCAAACCCATGTAGACAGAAACTCGGAATATAGCAACACACGCGCCTCATCATACTCCCGATTACACGTCATCCAAGACAAAAACTTACTTTCTCCACAGAGATTCCCCGAGACCATATCGTGATGTAACATAAATATCATCTACGAAAGATGAGTAAAAGGCTTAGAGAAGTTGATATTTATAGAGGATACAGAGGCGAGGGTTTTCATATTTTATAAGATAAACACAAATATTAGATATGATTTTTTACAACTAATTTAATATACGCGGGATCATATATAAAACGGGATCATATATAATAATATCTGTACGATTTGTTTTGCTAGTATATATTTTGGAACGATTTTTTTTTGCTAGTATATATTTCGGTTACGGTTATTTAAAGATATATTTTGGAACGATTTTTTTTGCTAGTATATATTTCGGTTACGGTTATTTAAAGATATGTGAGATTATATAAACCGGAAACAGAATTAACAATTTAATCGAACTTAATTTAAACCAAATAAAAGGGTATTTATGACTTTTTGAGAAGGGACAAGTGAGATTATATAAACCGGAAACAGAATTAACAATTTAATCGAACTTAATTTAAACCAAATAAAAGGGTATTTATGACTTTTTGAGAAGGGACAAGAGAATAATTAGCCACGCTGAGAATGAATGAGAGAGCTCCATCCCTAAATCTGACTTTGCTTATATTATATATGATTAGAATTAAAGTAGAATCAGCTGAAAAGTACAATGATTACTTGAAAATTACGATAAGCTATCAAATTTGAAAAGGTCGATCCATGCTTTTTCTCTTTTTCTATATAATTTTAAAAAAAAATAAAAAATATTAGTCTCTTCATGTCAATGTCTGTTTTATGTTTGGACCGGAGAATTTCTACCCAAAAAAGTAAAGACATAAGAAAAAATTATCTAGAATCTACTTATACATATATTGGAATTTTTTTTTATAACCGCGAAAATTTAGACCAAAAACTTGTAGAAATTCATATTTTTTGTCATATCAAATGTTTATAGCGCCGCCAATAACGAACTAACCATAGAAATTGTATATGTATATTCTATCATTGGACCTATTTATCACTGACAACAAAAGCAACAAAAATTAAAACTAGTTTAAAACCAATTTTACCAACAAAAAAAAAAGTTACAATTTTTTTATGAACTCATATACAAAAATAAAATAAAAAACCGATTGTTGCTATCAAACTACGTAGCAACATTTTCATATCATCTTACATCAAAAGTTTTCATATGTTTATAAACACTTATCATCACTAATATATCTACGAAAAAGTCAATTTGTTATTAACCTTTTTCTTAATGATTTGTTATTAACTTATTAACAAACAAAATGTAATTAAGAGGAACAACGACACAATCTGAAATGATTACGATCGAGGACAAAACGAAGACAGCCAAAAAAGTATTTGCGGGCCTCAAACGGAAACTTGAATTATAAGAAATCAGTACCTTATAGTACTGTACTAATAAACTTATTATGGAAAACCGAATATTCCTTTAATAGTTAAAATGATAAATTTCAATTTAATATTCGTGATTCGTCCTTTCGATAACGAGGTTTTAACGATCTTAAGTCTATCATTGCTACAGCTTCTTGTACTTTTTTTCTTTTGCGTGAGAATTTTAAAAACTAATGTGTTCATATACAATTAGATATAATTAATACATGTGATGAGAATAGATGTATGGAACATATATGTGCACTGCAGCATATGCATATATATATATATATATATGAAAAATAGGTGTATATATTGCTTAAATTAACATGAGTGGTAATGCACAAATTAGATCAAAATCAGCTTAGATCGTTTTTGAGATTTCAAAAATTCAGTTCATTCAGGTATAATTGCTTCAATATTACATACTATTATTACTTTTCATTGTATCAATATGATTTTCTGTCCACCCTATATGTTTTATATATAGGTAACAATTTGTCATTGCGAAGGTGAGACTTGAGAGTATATTAATGCTTCCCTGTGTATGTAAAAAAAAGTGTCATGTTGAGGTGAGAAAAATCGTCAAAACGATTGTTGTTTTAAAATATTTGTTAAGTATATTCATGATGTAATTTTGTCAAAAGACTAGATTAATTGTGATAGTACTCAATTTGGTGATCACCACTTCATCCATTGATTTTATTTTATATTTATTCAAAAAAAAGAAAGATCTCTATGGATAATCCATGAGAAGACTAATTAACGTCCAGAGGTCAAATCATATCGTTACTTCGTCGTCAAATGAAAAAAAAACATGTAAATAAACTTCGTTACCAATAAAATAAGGAACGTTTTATTTTTTTGGGTCGTGCTTAAAAAGTCAACCTAGACCAGATGATAATGTTGGTAATCTACCCATAGATTGAGACATGTCTACGTTTTCTGCTAGTTTTTGTAACCTTGTGTTGAACGGCGACGTTTCAAGAATCCAGAGCTTGAATGATATATATTACCAATTAAGTAAACCTTTCAACAAAAGACTAATTTTGCAGACGTCAAAAAAAAAAGTCTAATTTTGCACAAAACAACTCTTTTTGGATTCTAATATTAATCAGAAACCAAAAAAAAAGTCTAATTAAGTGAGCATAAAGGAATGGGAAAAATTATATGTTATTGTCATGTTGCGGCTTAATTCTTGACAAGGCTCTAACGGACCACGATCTATGATGTAGAAACTTTAAGGCAACTCCAACGGGAGGCTCTTAATCAAAAAAAATTATGTGAGGTTATTAATCAAAAAAAAAATTATGAACAGTGTAAAAATCGATTCTTAAACAAGAGTTTTATGAACCAGTTCTTAAGGGGGTTTTTACACTGTTTTTAACCACGTGTTAACCTCTAATTCACCGGAGTTTTTTTTTACTTTTTATTTTTATTTTTTCTTAACTTTAACTTAAAAAAAAAATTCTTAACTTTTTAAATTTTTTTTTTATAATTGCAACTTTAAAATTCTAAACTTTTTTTACATATTAATGAATTAGAATCTTTACATATTAATTTTTTTAAAGATTCTAAAATTCTAAACTTTTTCTTCCTGAACCTTCGACAATATTTTGTATGTTTTAAAATTCATGAAATGTAATATAATTTTAGTTTTATAAAATATAGTATGTTTATAATTTTTTACAAAATAAATTAAACTTAAGAAAATGAATTATAAAAAATGATTTTTTTTTAAGAACCCATAATGAAGTTCACCATTGAAAACTTAAGGGGTTCTAATTTTTTAAATAATCAAAATTTATGATTAAAAAATTGGTAAAAACCCCATGATGGGGTTCACCATTGGAGATGGTCGCCTTAGAGTTTGCATAATCTCGACCACTGTTCAAAAAATCGGCCTAGGCACACGGCTAGGCGCCGGTTCGGACCTTACCGACTCGATTTTAGTAAAATCGCTGAGAAAAATCAGTATCCCGGTTTAGTTGGTTATAGTCGGACCAAATCGAGCAAAATCAGTCAAATCGGTTTAATCGTTCAAATCGGTTTAGTATTTGGTTTTTTTTTTTGTTTTTCAATATGATGTCGTTTAAATAAGTGAAAACCACACAAAACAAAAAACAAAAAAAAACTGAAAATTTATCAACGTAATTTTCAAATAAAACACTAAAACTTTTAAAAATATATATTATATAAATATAAAATATAAAATATATTAATATATTAATATATTAATAAAAATTCGTTAACGCCTAGGCCCCGGTTAATCGGCCTTACATGTTAAGTAAATATTAAATAAATAATCATTTTTCAAAAATTATAATTTTGTAAAGATTAAGAAAAGTTGGTTTCGAATCATAATATAATGATGAGAAAACTTAAATATCATACATTTTTATATACTAGAAAAAATAATTATATATTTTAAAGTAAATAAAATTACATAATATATTCATTTTTATTATAGATCTACATTCTAATCTATGAATCGACCTATAAATTAAATGATATAATTTTAATGATCAGAAACATAATCTGTAATGGATATGACCTGCAAATTATGTTTTTTAATAGAGATTTCTTAGAAAAAATATTCGTTGGTTTCTTCACAAATTCTTAACACTGACGGTCGACTAACATCTAATCGCCATGGTATTTGGATATTAATATATATAATTAGATTAAATAAATAAAAATATTATTTTTTTAACAGACAAATTGTAAGAAATAAAAGATTAACGTATGACTCCGACGACAATTGTATATGGTTGGTGTCTTTCTCATTATTATTATTATTTGTTTTTTTATAAAAAGTTATCCAATCGACTGATCAAATGAGAGTGGTTAGATAATTTCGCGTTTTTGAAAAACCGATCTCTAACCTAGATTAACATGACGTCTCTTCCACAAATGAAAACCACTAGTTCAACACGACTTAGTTGCCTTTCTCATTCAGGGGCGAATGTAGCTTATGTCAAGAGAGTGCACTTGCACCCATTAGTTTTTGAAAATTAATGCTAATTTATATGAAAAACAATTAATGCCCACATTGATTTTTTTTTGGCCCCCACTCATTTTTTTTCTTTTTCTTTTACAACGACCAAATCATTTAATTATAAAACCCAAAACATAAATTTACAAATAAATATGTTTTCAATATATTGTATATACTTTTCTTTTAGTAAGATATATATTTATTTCTTTCCAATTGATTTACATTTTCATGACAAAGTAACTACAGTCTTAATTTAGATGTTTTTTTTAATCGTCACCTATTTTCTCATTGTTATTTATGTTACAGTTTTATATTTTAAATCCTTTCAATATTTACAAAATTGATTTTTAACATATCTAATAAATAAATTTCATCAAAAAAACATATCTAATAAAAATGTATGTAATTAATATTCGGTAAAATGAAAAAAAAATTCTTTCTATTATTGTTTATTTTTTAATATACTGATATTAATTAATTAAAAATAAATAATTAAAATATATTAATATTAAATAATGTTGCCCCCAGAAAAAATTTGGTCTAGATTCGCCCCTGTTCTCATTATTGGTTTTTAAGTTTTAGTCTTCGCATTTTTTAAACCCACTAAACCTAATTTTAAAAACGCAAGTTGTATTACGTTAGATAGTCTCCATTTCTCATTCATTTTGATGTTGACGGACAACCTTTTTTTTTTGGTTTTAATTTGACGGACAACTTTCTAGTAGTAGAAACATACATAGCTGTGCATTTCATGTAATCAATTCTTCAACCGCTTAATAGTCAGTTTTTTTATGGATAAGATAATTAATATCTATTGCTTTTTGATATGAATAACCTACCATTGATATAGTCTTACGTCCTCTCAGTTTGTTTATTTTAAAAAATAAACAAATTGAACATACTAATTATAGAGTTAAACCTATATGTATCCCATTACCAACTTAATTAGATTAAGCGCAGTTCACAAAAGTCATATATAAATTATGTTCCACTAGTCCGGAAATTTTATAAATTCTACCCACCAAAGATTCATTTCAATCACTCTGAACATGACCGTTAGGTTGTGTACCAATCGTTATTTAGGTTGGGAAAGCTTTAGGGGATAATCTTGTTTGATTATGTACACACAAAAAAGTTTGCCATTTTCAAAATACTTATATATATCACTCGTGAAGACGCATGAAAGATTACACAGAATCTATAGGGAAGATGTATCCCTTTATACATTTTATTTTTTGCCGTTATAGTCTATAATTTACTTTAACCTAAAAACTTTAATAGTGAAAACGAATTTTGCAAATGGCTGGTAGTCGTATGTATACGTACAGTGCGCTACAATAAACGAGCCGTATATATCGATGAAACAAACCAGTGAAAAATTCGGAGTTGACGAGACGTCGACGGTTGATTAGTCTTTGTGGATAGCGATTACACTGTCTCTGCCTTGCATGCATATAATAATTTTTATTATTGTTGTTACAACCACATGAATAAATCAATCTAATTATATAGAGGCATGACTTTTAATTTTTATCTTTCTTCTTTCATTTAAGAGACTTTTGGACATCCGAGTAAGTAGTACTTTATTGAGTTTTTTTTAAAAAAAAATGTTGTTGAGTTTTATAACTAAAACTTTATAAATCTGTGGCTGAAAAAAAACTATAAAGTACTTACTACTAATTACGACTTCTGCTAATTAATAAACCTATTATTTTCATGCTATCATAATTAAGTCGTTTCTGAGATTTCGTATATAAATTCGATTGTGGCATTTTTTTACCTGATTGAAAATAATTTTACATTAATTTGTCGCCTACTCAAATTTTAGCTTTATATTGCACACGTCAAAAAGAGAGAGGCCAAACATTAAAATTATTTCAACATATTGGCATGATGGTCACCAATTCATTGGTTGGTATAGACATAATTGATTTTTTTTTTCAACTATTATGAAATGACATATTAATATATTTACATTATTTAATTATAAAAGCATAAGTCACCCATACATCTATATAAACACATCGATTCAAGACATCAATCTCATCATCCAATACCTTTAAACACAAACTTCTTTCTCAGAACATTTGGTCTTATAATGGCTTTTCGAGTTTATATTATTACCTTTGTGTTCTTATGCATTTTCGTGGCATCGACGGTTTCGGGTTACAACTCGAAAGACGTGAAAGCGTGGTGTAGCCAAACTCCAAACCCTAAACCATGCGAGTATTTCTTAACCCATAACTCAAACCAACAACCCATAAAATCTGAATCCGA
Organism: Eutrema japonicum; assembly: GCA_030161315.1. Taxonomy (NCBI): domain Eukaryota; kingdom Viridiplantae; phylum Streptophyta; class Magnoliopsida; order Brassicales; family Brassicaceae; genus Eutrema; species Eutrema japonicum. The sequence continues at coordinate 52,994,121 of BSQW01000003.1, read as the reverse complement.
GTTCCTCAAAATCTCAATGAAACTCGCTTTGGACAGAGCCATCCTCGCCAAAACCCACGCGTCTACACTAGGACCAAAGTGCCGCGACACACGCGAAAAAGCTGCTTGGGAAGATTGTCTTAAGCTCTACGACTTCACCGTCTCTAAAATCAACGAGACGATGGACCCAAACGTGAAGTGCTCGAAAACAGATGCGCAAACATGGCTCAGCACGGCTCTAACTAATCTCGACACTTGTCGAGCCGGGTTCTTAGAGCTTGGTGTTTCCGATATCGTTCTTCCTTTAATGTCAAACAACGTCTCAAATCTTATATGCAATACACTCGCCATTAACAAAGTTCCTTTCAACTATACCCCACCCGAGAAAGATGGGTTCCCTTCATGGGTCAAACCCGGTGACCGGAAGCTTTTGCAAAGCTCGTCGCCAGGAGATAACGCGGTGGTGGCTAAAGACGGGTCTGGTAATTTCAGAACGATTAAAGAAGCGATTGACGCTGCTTCAGGGAGTGGTAGGTTCGTAATATATGTGAAGCAAGGCGTTTACAGTGAGAATCTTGAGATTCGAAAAAAGAATGTTATGTTGAGAGGAGATGGTATAGGAAAAACAGTTATCACCGGAAGCAGAAGTGTTGGAGGAGGAACGACCACGTTTAATTCAGCTACTGTCGGTACGTATGGTTACAAAACTACAAATAAAAATTTATTTTTATTTATTTAGTATATGTTTTAGTTTGCGATTTTTTACGTGCATGAATGAACACACCAAAGTAGATAGCGAATTCGAAAGTGATGTATAAGAACCACGCTCCTCGTCTTATAGGTTTTATAGATTCATTAGTTTAGATTTGGGTTTTAGTTATCGTTGATATCTTTTTCTTGCAAAGTAAATTTATTTATTTTTGTTAAAAAAGTATATTTATTTCCATACAGTTTTATGGAAAGTATTATTAGTCAACTCAGTTTTTTCTATGCTTCGTTTGATATTTAGAAGTATACGCAAACCTCTATTTATTACACAATCATTAGCGTGATATTAAAAAACTATATGGATTTATTAAATTACGTGATAATTCAACGGATGACATAATAAAAAAAGTAGCTAATCGTTTTTATAACTCTTTTTTTCAAATCATTACAGCGGCGGTCGGAGACGGGTTTATAGCGCGTGGAATAACGTTTAGAAACACGGCGGGTGCAAACAACGCGCAAGCGGTAGCTCTAAGATCCGGGTCGGATCTATCCGTTTTCTATCAATGCAGTTTTGAAGGTTACCAAGACACACTCTATGTTCACTCCAACCGCCAATTTTATCGTGACTGCGACGTTTACGGAACCGTTGATTTCATCTTCGGAAACGCAGCCGCCGTTCTCCAGAACTGTAACATCTTCGCACGCCGTCCACGTAGTCGCACCAACACAATCACAGCACAAGGAAGATCCGACCCGAATCAAAACACGGGTATTATTATCCACAACTCTAGGGTCACCGCAGCTTCGGATCTCCGTCCCGTTTTGGGATCCACCAAAACTTATTTGGGTCGACCCTGGAGACAATATTCCAGAACAGTATTTATGAAGACTTCTCTCGATAGTCTGATTGATCCACGTGGATGGCTTGAGTGGGATGGTAATTTCGCTTTGAATACTCTGTTTTATGCTGAGTTTCAGAACACGGGTCCAGGGGCTTCGACTTCAGGTCGAGTCACATGGCCTGGGTTTCGGGTCCTTGGTTCTGCTTCAGAGGCTTCGAGATTTACTGTTGGTAGTTTTATTGCCGGTAGCTCTTGGATTCCATCGAGCGTGCCGTTTACTTCTGGTCTGTGAACAAATATATCTGATTAATTCAAATATTACATGATATATATGACGCAAAGTTGTATATACGACGCAATTGATTGGTCTTATGTAAAATTGGACATTCCGTGTAATTTCGTTTTTTCTTTAAATGTATTGTATTATGTGTTTCTGAAATAAATTTATCATATGATTGAAAATTATGAAATCTTCATTTTGTTCTTTTCGTGTTTCGCAAACCCCAACTAGACGACGACGTTCTTGTTGAGTGAATGGGGTTGAAGGTCGAATATAATGGGCGTTATGGGCCGTACGTTAAGCTTGTCCATGACCCAATGTTACATTATGATAATAAAAAAAGTTTATAATATATAACAAAAAGTTTAAGTTATATATGTTTTTGTTTTAAAAGTTTACTAGGTTTAACCCGCGCTATAATTAGCGCGGAGTCATTTTTTTTAAAGAAATTATTTTGAAATTTAAGAAAATTGTTTTTATCTGAAATTTACAATATAGCTAACTAATGATTATAGATAAAGCTGTCAATTTGTAATAATTTGTTTATTTAACCCGTTTTACATTGAACTAAAATATTATTCGGGCTAATCCGCAAAAAAACTTATAATCTTGAAAACATAACTCTAGTATGCACTATTAAATGATTCTAGTTTTTGTGGTTAATCTACGAACTCTTAAAAAAATAGTTTTTTGTGTCAATTTTTTTATAAAATTTGTAAACTATTTTTCAAATTTTGTTTTAATATATATTCAAATAAAACATAATAATTTATAGTGAAAAATATAGCAAAATTTTGAATATATAATTTTTTGTGAATATATATGAATTGATTATTATTTTATAATATATAGAATTAAAAATAATTAAGAAATTAAATAATAACTAACATCTTTAATGCAAAATATATATTTTCCATATTTTAATCAATAATTTTAAAAGACTATTATATCCTTTCTTATTTCAATTATTCTTTGTATTATATATACTATATACTGTATTTGTCTTACATGACCCATTCACTATTATTATCTTTTGAAAGGTAATAATAGTCTTTGAAGGAAGGATCACTATTTTGGACTACGTTTAATCATTCCTCATTTTTTAAGTGTTGCAATCCATTCTTATGAGTAGACATGATATTTTCAAGTGTTGTTAATCCCAGCATTTTTTATTTTTTAAAGCTTAATAGATGATACTAAAATCTATTTTATTTTTTTGAACATTTAAAATTAAAAATTATATAAGCCATAACTTCAAAAATAGTTTACGTTGGTAGTACTACTAAGATATTATTGGACATTTAAGATGTCTCCATAAACATAAGATGCATTGACTTCTTGCAACTGTGTAGAATACCATTTTTTAGCACTGTGTTATTTCAAGCATATACATTGATAAAGATTTGCAGAGAATGATTCAGTAAGCTCTCTTATGATTAGAATCATATTCAAAGAAAATAAAGAGTTTTGTTAATTGCATACCCAAGTTAAAGGAAGGTAGCGTATACACAAAACAACAAAACATTTGCCAGAAGCTTTTCTTCTGCAAGTTTTGAGAAAATCGCCATTTCAATAATCATCTCCTTTGGAAATAATCTCTTTGCAAGTTGGTCGCAACAAGATCGTATGCTCAAACTGAGATATACGGCTTCCTTTCACATCACACAGTGGAGGGCATGGCTACAAATAACCCAAAGAAACCAACTTCCCATCAAAAATGTTCATAAGCAGAGTAAATATGTTCACATCATTTACAAGTTTACCTCAATTATGCCAGAATCACACAGATTCTTTAAAGCCATTAAGTATTTGGTTTCACCAAGACGGTCCAAATAGCGTCTGCAGAAGGCCAGAGTGGAGAAGTTCTTGTTAATGGTGGCCAAGGAGTTGTTTCGCTCTTGGTAACCTCAGAGGAACGTGACCCACATCGAAGTTTTTCATGTAATGGCTACATTCTAAGTCATCTCTCACAAATCCTTTCCCTGCAAAATGGACACGAGAAACAATCCCACTTAGATTTTAATTCTGCATTTTTCTCAAAATCCACTTGGTGCAGTGCCATTTCTTACCGGTTGTTCCAAAAGTTTCTATGGCATATAATTCACCCTCTTCCATCTTTGTCTGCTCGCCTCCTCTAACGTTAGGAACAGACTTTTCAGCATGTATCTGATAGCGTCCGATGCTGTGCCCATTCAGGTTTCTGATACTTTTGACTGCCGGCAAAAGACACAACATTGGTACACTTTTTTCTAAAAATCCAAATAGAAACTACCAAAAAAAGTTGCCATTGAAGTAATTAACACAATAGTTACCTTGGTACACTTTTCCATTGATCTCTACCTCATAAGACTCTATGACCTCCTGAATTGCAGCACCGACATCACCAAGCCGGACATCGATCCCGGCTTCCTGAACCAACAAAGAAAACAGCTATATTACTTGTCACAAATCAAAAGCCTATACTAACTAACTTCTTTTGAGTGTTTGCTCAATGAGCTTATATGACCTTAGAAAACTCAAAATTCAGTTGGACTTGACCGATAAAGATCAAAAGGAAGAACTTAACACGGTTATAGAAACAAACTTCAAAAAAAAAAAATCACTACAGAATTCTGCATCCATCATATCCGAGAACAGAAGAGTCCTACACGAATTCTTAGAGGCAGAAGCACAAATTATTAGCAACAGAAACAATATGAGCACCTTGATACCGGTATATGTTGCTTCACGGGAGGCTGCTAAAAGAGGATCAAACATAGGATTGAATGCAACAGTAAAAGCAGAATCAACAATGTGCCCTGCCAAAACAATATAATTATTGTTTTTATGCGGCATTTACATTGAGAATACAAAAAAAAAGATGATAAGTTTCTTTTTTTTCTTAGCATACCATCAATATGTGTTCCAAAATCCAACTTCATCACATCATCATACTGAAGGACAGTCTTATCTCCAGAGTTTGGTGTCCAATGAGCAGCGACGCTGAAGGTTCAAGTAAATTTGAGACACACTGAAAGAACGAAAAAACAAAAGAAATACAGAGAGAATGACAAAGTAGAACTAACTTATTCAGAGAACATCCTGTAGGGAAGGCGATACCAGCTTGAAGACCATTCTCTGACATCAACTTACGAACAGTGTTCTCTAAGGTCTCACAGATATCGATCATCAACATTCCAGGCTTCACTATGCTTCTCATATACTTCCTAACTTGACGATGAACTTCTGCTGCTAAATCGGCTTTTGCAGCCGCTCCATCTCTCTCTTCTCTTCAGATGTTGTTCTCCACAAATTACTACATTACAAAATAGACTCAGCTACACAGAATCTAGTGTAGACGATTTTAAGATATTGCAGATTTCCCTTTATAAGGGTTTTCGAAATAAAGCAAAAGTATGAGAACTCACTCCTCCTTGTACTGTTGGATTTCACCTTCAGGAAATTCTCCAGAAGGGAAGAGCTCAATAACAGGAATTGAAGGTGGATCAGTCTGTTGAAGAGAATTCTTCTTCTTCTTCTTCTTCCTATTAACAGTCACCAGCTTTTGGAGTTAAGATCATCAAAGCAAACACTCAAGATTAAAAAGACAAACAAACACAAAATAACTTCTCACTTGCTTTTATTTTTCTTCCTTTTCTTCTTTGTTGAAGCATCAGCTAAAAAGGAAAAGACAGCAAAAACTTAATTAACCAAAAAAGGAAGAAACTCAAGAACCAACTTCACATAGACTACACTAAGACTAATCCCTAAAAAGTTAACTTCTTTGATGACATAACAAGGTTAATTCATCTAAATAATAAAAACACAAATGTCCATCTAATCATAACAATCAAGAACAAACTAAAGAGAACAAACTCCATTTTTCCCCCCTCATGGATGCACACTTAAACCACAAGATCAATCAGAAACACGAAATGATTTACCTTTGATTCCCTCTTCTTCTTGGTTATCCTCTTTTTCATCTTCATTCACATCAGAAAGGACAAGATTCGTGGATAGGTCAGTAACTAATTGAGCCTCTTTTCCATTAGAGGACTCGGCTCCAGTATTCTCCTCCATAGGAGCTGCCACCTCTGAGTTTTCTATCGCCATTAAAACTTGAATCTAACAAGGCAATTCGCAGAGACTATACAGACGATGAAGAAGAAGTCTTCTCTTTTATTTGAATAGTCGACTCTTTATTCTTTTACATTTCGTATTCAACTTTTGTTCCTTCTTTGTCTATCCAGCAAAAATGAAGAAAGTTTAGGAAATTGCAAATTGCAAATTGCACCAATACAATTTTCATTTACATTTTAAGACCCCCTCACGTAAAAGAACACAGAACTCGACGCTCCTTTATTGGGCCCATTATTTCAAGGTCCACCAACATTAATCAGACTTATCTAACTATCTTATTATATTTTAAAGAATTTTAAATATTTGAAATTAATAAATATTTATATTATATGGTAATATGAACGGGCCGGTTATAATTATGTTTTTATAATCGCAGTCATTCTCGGATCAATATGAACGAATGGATTAGAATTATGTTTTTATAATCACTGTTATATTTCATACTAGAAACAATTAAATCTACAAAAAACTATATCTAGACACAAAAATAAATTTTTGTCACTTATTAAAAAAAATATATTTATAAAATATATTATATCTAAATATAAAAAAAATTATTACAAAATTTAATAAAAATAGAAAACAAAAATTCTGGTGCGGACGCGGACGGGGGTAGAATCTAGTTAGTTATATGACAAAGCAAGAGACATTTAAAAAAGCAAGAGAACCGTTGCGTTTGTGAGCATCACTCAACGGCTAGTTTCCTTATTGTCTTTTCTCTTATTCTTCTCCCCTTTCTCTTCCTGTTTTAGGGTTTCGAAGATTTTGCAATCCGATTTGAGTAATTTCTGATCAGACGAATTTCAGGTTTCTGATCGCTACTGGAGTCTCCAGTGATCTTTTGTGGGATACGATTCGATTGTAATGGAGGCGAGAACCGTCCGATCTATGCCAGAGCACCCATCGACATCGGCAGTAACTGCGCCGGAGCCGGTTCCTCCGCCATCAACACCAGAATCAGCGGTCTATTTCTGCTCAGAAGGCGAGACGGCATTTAAAATTAGCCAACGGCGACGAGAATCGCCCTTCGGAGATGGTGCGTAGCCTAGACTCGCCATTTCCTCTTCAACAAGACAAAATAAAAAACCAGCAACATAATTGATCGAAGCCGTTGAAAGAGAACGAACACCATCTCGATACTCCGACGCCGATGTTGCCGCCGCCGTCCAGATCGCGGCTGAACCAACATCGTTTGCTTACCACAGACGGTGAAGATTACAACGATAGAGAGATATCCAACGGCTCAGATCTGTTGCCAACAACGGTTTCAATCAGGAACCACGCAAAGCTCTTCAACAATCCGACCGCCTCACCTCTTCGTCGATACCTGAGTTCTTCTTGCGACGATCCTTCGTCGTTTCGATATGTAAGAGCTTCATTATCGCTTAAAAATGGTGATGGTTTGTCATTGCCTCCGGTGGCACCTAATTCGAAGATTCAAGCCGATACAAAGAAGCAGAAGAAAGTTTCCGGGCAGCAAGCGGATGCACACTCTCTGGGACTGCTCCATAACCGCTACTTGCAATGCAAATGCTGAGGTCAAAACGCAATCTCAGACAACACAAACCGAGGTCAGTTTCTCATCTTCAACACCAAGAATCAGATATTTGATTATTTAGCTCATTACATCATGATGATGATTATTCGTTTGCCACGACAAATCTATTGAATATATTTGGAATGTATAAGTACATATTTATTACTCTTGAAACAATATTGTGTTTCGTAGATAGATCAATATGGCTCTGACATTAGCATCAGTGAATGGTTTAGGTCACATTCTTATGATGGTGGTTATCTTATGGATTATGCTGAACTAGCAATAGTGAATTTTGTTTCTTGCAGCGAATATTTTATTCACTTGGTTTGAAAATGTCAGAGCTCTCCGACTCTGTACAGAAGAAACACATAGAACTGCAAAGATTATTGAGACTTAAAGCTGTTACGGAGATTGTAGAGTCACATGTAAGTAAAACTGGAAATATCTTATATTTCAGAGTATTCGTACATCCATGAATGTTTGAGAAAATATGTAACTTATAATAATTGGTGGTGGCTAAACTATTTTAACTCTATGCAGATTCCTTCTTTGGAACAATGGACTGATCTTGAAGAAGATTACTCAAGTTCTCTGTCGGAAACTACTGAAGCTTTATTGAATGCTTCATTGCGGCTCCCTCTCGATGTTAATATCAAGGTATTCATTTACATTCTTTAAGATCTCATATTCATTGCGGCTCCCTCTCGATGTTGATATCAACGTATTCATTGACATTCTTTAAGATATCATATTCATTGCGGTTCCCTCTCGATGTTGATATCAAGTTCTCAGACACGTTTTTGCTTATTTCAGGTCCACCTTAGATGGAACTCTAAAAATGGCTGAGAGACAACCTCTAGAGTGTCGTTTTATTGTTTCTGAAGTTTTTTCATTCGTGTGTTCTGAGACTGAGTTTGGCAGGAACAGTTGTCGATAAAACAACAAGGACCAAGATCAATTGGCTTCTTTGGAACAAGGAATATGGGTAAGTCATTTCCCCATCTCTCTCGTCAATCCAAGTAAAATTTAGATTTTCACATCAACTTAAGAAATTTAAATGATAAATTGAAACCATCTAAGGGATTAATTAAGAATTTGAGTGTTTAATTGCATAATTGTGAAACCAAATAGGCCATGGTATCCTGTCTTTGATTGTTAGAGGTGTCATACCAATTTGTGTGCTCATTATGTCAATTTTAGCACTCAAATTTTTGATTAATTTGACAATTAAAATATGGATTTTTTTTTTATTAACTAAAAAAACTTGCTAAACTCAAAAACCTAAGATTTTATATATTGATGGATTATTAATTGCATAATTTTTGGGTTTGTTTTCCCGTTATTATGTCAATGGCTGTTGAGGATGAAACTTCGGTTGAAAATGAAGAAGACAAGGCAAAGGGAAGTCATCTTTCTTGCAGAGAATGTTTTATTCACTTGGTTTGAAAATGTCAGAGCTCTTCGACTCTGTACAGAAGAAACGCATAGAACTGCAAAGATTATTGAGACTTAAAGCTGTTACGGAGATTGTAGAGTCTCAGGTAAGTAAAACTGGAAATATCTTATATTTCAGAGTATTCGTACATCCATGAATGTTTGAGAAAATATGTAATTTGTAATAATTGGTGGTGACTAAACTATTTTAACTCTATGCAGATTTCTTCTTTGGAACAATGGACTGATCTTGAAGAAGATTACTCAAGTTCTCTGTCGGAAATTGCTGAAGCCTTATTGAATGCTTCATTGCGGCTCCCTCTCGATGTTGATATCAAGGTATTCATTGATATTCTTCAAGATCTCATATTCATTGCGGTTCCCTCTCGATGCTGATATCAAGTTCTCAGACACGTTTTTGCTTATTTCAGGTCCACCTCAGATGGATCTCTAAAAATGGCTGAGAGGCAACCTCTAGAGTAATCTTCTTCCATTTTTTTTATTATGCTTAGTTGTTCGAAATTACGTTATCATTTTTTCTTCTGCAAAAGTTTTGGTTGTCTATATGTGAACCTATCTCAGAAACAGAAAAGGTCTTTTATGTCATTCGCTTGATTTTCAGAGTTCTTTTTCTTCCTCTTCATAATTTGGAGTAGCTTGCTGACTGCAGAGGAAAAGCAAGATCCAAGATGAGACTATGTTCCACTTGTAGCAGCAGTTGTGAGAACTGAGCAAACACCATTTCGCTTATTTTTGTTATTGACAGGTCCTAACAGTTGCCTTTCTTTTTATTATGTCCGCTTTCTTTCTGTTGCAGTCAATTCTCGAGTCTCATGTTAGAATATAGTTCATAGAAATTGCGAAAGTGAGAATTCACTTGAAATGTTTGTGTTTTTTTTTCCGTTGTGAAAGTTCATTTTCCAAGGCATGGTGTTCTTTTTAATCTATGCGTGTTCTTTTTCATCTTAGGTGATGGTGAGGTCATTTCCAAAAAAGTCCATAAGAAAGATGTATGCTTATTAAGAAAAAGTATCAGAGGGATTTAGCGCAGGTAAAATCGTTTATGTTATGAGCTTATGGCATCATCCGATTTGTTTATTTAGCTAATAGACACCAATCTTGACGATTCTGACTCTAAGGATATTTGTATGTATATTTTGTTGTTGAAGGTGTCCAAGAAATTCAAAGGGATTGCATGAACCTTTGGGTTAATTAGTAACTTTGATGCTATATTTGGGTGTAGTTGGTAAGGGAATTTAGTTGTTTATATCAGAAATTCGACAACTGCTTGTTCTACTTAAGTGGTAGTAGTCCTCATAACTCATCATGTATGTATCTTTTGATTATGAAAACAGTTGAAAGAGACATTGAATTGCTGATACTCCACCCGGTGATGTGTTGGTCCTGGCAAGAAAGGTGCACCAAAACTGATTAAAAAGATACATGTACCAAATCGAATAAGGTACATGTATTTAATCTGTATATTTATAGTGAGGGCAATCGAACTAAACCAACAGAGGATTATGACTCTGTACACGTCTTCTTATCATTCATTTTCTGGCCTATAGACAGTGCTGGAGAGTAGGAATTGCAAGAAGAACTTGCATCTTTAAGTAACACAAGCTCCACCCTCCTCAGGTATGATACATTCTTTTATTCACTCTTCGATTTTGCTCTTATAGTTTGAAGTTATCGTCTTTTTTTCTTTTTTCTTTGATAGCAGATTTCATAGCCAATGTGTTCCTCATAAAGTATTTACATACATACATATACATATATGCATGCATACATACATTTTTTTTTGTCTTTTTTTATAAAAAAATGCATCAGCCGAAAAAGGAATACGTACATACACATTCATGCATTTTTATTTTTTGGTATCACATTCATGCATATTTGCTTCTTTGCTTACATGCTTACCTTGTTTACTTTCTTGCTTTTCTGCTTATTTGATCGATTTGTTTGCTTGCTTTCTTCTTTGCCTTTTTGCTTCCTTGTTTGTTTCCTTGATTCCAAATTTCCTATGCTTAGTTCATCGCTTGTTTCTCTGCTTCTTTTTTATTTCTCTGCTTAGTGCATTGTGCTTCTTTGATTTCTCTATTATTTTTTTTACTTTTTTTGTTAAAAGTTTTTCTATTTAGTTCATTGCTTGTTTATTTCCTTTCTTGCTTCTTTGCCTGATTTGTTTGTTTACTTATTTCTTTGCTTCCTGAACTAATTTAATCATAATTTATATATAGCTCTACAAAGTACGATTATTATTAATACGCTTTAATTTATTATACCTATGAAAATTATGTTTTTAGTTTGTGGAGATGATAAAACAAATTATTAACAAATACTGAGAGCATATTCAATTAGTCAATTTTCATAAATTATTAGCAAACTATAAATTATTATGCTAAAAACAAAAGTATATAAAAACTTAACCAAAAAAAAATTGATTTAAAAAAAATTTATGTTATAAAAATTCACCCTCCCTCATAAACCTCATAAAATTTTATTATTTTATAAAAATTATTTTAATACATTAAATCTATAGAAAAAATTACCATGTACGTATCTTTATAGAAATTCAGAAAATCTTTATAGGATTTTTATTCAAAATTACCATGTATGTATCTTCATTTAAAAAATTGTTAAACAAAATATTATCCTAGAAACTCAGAAAATCTTTATAGGATTTTTTCCCCAAATTATAACTTCATATCATCTTTTTAATGTATGTAACAAAAGTCATTTATTTTACGTGTATAATATGATATTAGTCGATAAATGTAAAAGTTTATGATATTTAGTTTAAAAGGGATTATGAAAACATACAGTTCTTCTTCGTTCGAAACTTTCCAAGTGTTATGAATCCTAAAATCATTAAACATTAAACTAACTTAATTATATAAAATTAAACTAGTTGTAAAAAAAAATGTGGTTCTTAAATTTAAAACATTTTTGGTGTCCTAAGGCAATTACCTTTTTTGCACAAGGTAACAAAAAAGAAATGTAACCAAAAGTCAATATAAACGAGAAAACAAGTTATTTGTCTGATTATATCAATCTCATCTCATTTAACAAAAAAAAAAAACAACCAATCTCATCTCGTTCTAACTTATACACTCGATTTAGATTTGAACATCTTTCACATCAGAGTGTTTCGTATCCAAATCAGACAAGGCAACCACAAAAACCAAAAAAAAATATTGTCGTCTAAATAGTATTTGAAGTATATAATTAACTAGTGGGAATTAAGCAAGCAACAAACAAATCCTTGCGATTGATAGCTAAAATCTTGAGTAGACCCATAGAGAGAGGATAGAATCGTGTTAGCTTTTTCCTTTGGGGTTTCATCTAGGGGTGGATAAAAAAACCGTAACCGAAGAAACCGAACCAAATCGAAATAAATCATATGATTTGGGTATGGTGTAACCTAAAAATCCCTTATCATTTTTGTTAAGAATTCGGTTTCGGTTTGGTTTGGTTTAAAATCGTAAAACCGAATGGTTTTTTCGGTTTTTACATTTTAGATTAATTTTATATAGTTTTATATTTGAAGCGTTGATTTTAGACCCAAAATTGGCTGAAAACAACACTTCATTCAGAGAGAAGCATTGATGATATTCACAAAATGCTAAAAGAAACAGAGTTTATGGATTCTTTACAAGAAGGTACGTATTCATTATTCTTTCATAGTTTTAAAATACATTATAATATATTTAGATCGTATGTAAATATAGATAATTCTCAATTTTTATTTGTTGTTAATTTTGTTGATCAGAGATTCATAAGCAACATGAGGAGACGAACAATCGTGGCTGATGACGATGATAAAAATATGAATTTTCTTATTTTTCATCTATTTTCTAGGTTTTTTTTAATCTTGATTTTTTATTGATGATTTGGATTTACGAACAATTTGATTTGGATTCTAATCTTTAAATTTTTTTTGTTTTTGCACTTATTAGTATGCCTACTTATTAGCTTAATATATTATTTATACATTTATTTTATTTTTGCTTATTTTATTTTTGCTTATTGTATGAGCCTTATCAAAAGTTATGAATCAAACTAAAAACCGTAACCGAACCGAGCCAAAATTGCATATGGATTTTAAATGGTTTCATTTTTTATAAAACCGATAAACTGAAAACCATTAAAAACCGAACCGTACCAAACCAAAATATATATGGTTTTTATATGGTTTGAATTTTTATAAAACCAAAAAAACCGAACCAAAACTAAACCACAAACCGAAGTGTCCACCCCTAGTTTCATCATCAATTCCATTATATCACTATACCAATGTCCAAAGACAACTTAATTACCACTAGATGTCCCGATACTAATCACATCATTATCAATAATTATACTCATAACAATTATTTACATTATCACCTTACAGTATAATTCACTATCACAAAAAAGAGTAAAGTGACAAAAAGTAACAAGATAGTAAAATGGTAAATAAAGGGAACAATACTACTAACAAAAGTTTTAGGATCTAAAACGTTTTTCTCATAGTTGTCTTCAATTGCGGCAATGACGGCTCCATGGAAATATACGAGAACCCGATCCGGATGCGATTCGGATTTTGACCCGTTCGAAATCCGAAAAAGGACAAGGGATAGTGATTCCTCCTTCGTGGCAGAATCCGTACTCTTTTTCCGATTCCCTGAGCAGCTCACCGAACAGAGGATGGTTAAAGTAAACAATGGGTACCAAAACTCTGTGAAAGTCGCCGTCTTTTTGACCCACGTAAACCGCTAAGTGTCCCTTTGGAACCGGATCGGGTTGTTTATGACCAACGGGCGTGTATCCGGTTCCTCTTGCAGACCCGAATAATCTGAAACTTCGCGTGAGACGTTGTCCCCAACTTTTGAGTTTGGCGATTGGTAGTCTCAACTTGCAAGCGGGTCGGGTCGACTGTACCCGGATGTACCCGGAACGACGGATTCGGTTTTTTCGGAAGATCCATCTAGAGACTTGTAGAACCCGTCTTCCCATTCTAAACCCTTTGAGCTTCCTCATCTTCGCTTCTTCTTAAAAATAGCTAATTTGAAAAACAGAATTGTCACAAAGCTATAATCTTTGAGAGATCTGAGACAAATCTTATGTTAAGACTTAAGAGAGTGAGACGAGTCAAATAAAGACTAGTTCATTTGAACGAGAAGATATAAAAAAAATCACCCTCTTTTACATTTTTCCTGATTTCCTCCTTAATATAGAAAACAATTTTCGGAAAGAAAAAAGAAATCAAACTTTCAGAATCTCGACGGTCGAGAATCACCGACGGGAAACAAATTGCTGACGATGAAGACGATGTGAACGGATAAAGAGAGAAACAAATTGCTGACTGTGTAAAACGTTCAAGAAGAAGTGATCAAAGAGAGGAAGTGAGTGAAAGGGCAGAGGATTTAAAAAGAGAAACAAAGGAGTTTCTGGAGACTAAATTAAATGAACGGTTAGATGAAGATAAAGATTATTGACCGTTGGATTAGATTAAAACTGCCACATTTTTGGTTGCTTCTCCAAAAGTCAAAAGCCGAAGAACCGTTAAGAGCCTACACTTATCGTCTAAGCAAATTAATTTCGAGCTCAAGTATCTCTCCATTTCGTAGATCAAAGCCATGGAAAATGCGATTGAGAATATGCTGTCTTATTTTTGTCAAAATTGTTAATCAAAGCCATGGGAAAATGCGATTGAGAATATTACTGAATCTGAAAACAAACTATCGGACAAAAGCCTGAAATTTTCTTTTATTATCTGAAAATGTTTTTTGTCGGAGCTTCATGCTTATTATGTTTGAAGACGAAGACAATTACGCCACCACACGTGTGCTGGCCACGTGGGACAAAAGTTTGAACCTATTCGGTAGCACACATACGAGATCAAAACCCCACCATTTCAATTTAAAATGTTATTTTTATTTTCTATGTTTAGTGATCATCTACTGTGTTTTTCTTTTAATCAGGTTAGTGATCATCTACCTATGATTTTGTTAAAAATATACATATAAATCTATATTATAATACGAGACGAAATGTGTACGGTGTGTCCTCTAACTGTGTTACTTGCGTACGTTAATAATGGCTTATATGTTATTCATATCAGGACAAGAAACTTTAAAAAATAGATCTAGTTTTGAGTTATTTATTAAAACCAAATCGTGTGTTTAACCCGACAAGTTTTTTTTTTTAATGTTTTATCATCTTTTTAAAATCCGCATCTTTGCTATTAAAAAAGATGTTTAAACGTTTATAATGGGATATGACCTGGAAAAATATTCGTTTTCCGCGATCAGATTTTTTTTGTCCATTGTTTTTTATTTGTCTTTTTACTAACTTGGTTAACTCTATTCTTGTAATATATAATTATAGTTAACCAAGTAAAAAGACAAATACAACTACAAAAAAATATGGGTGGCCCATGTTTAGCCAAAGAACGTTATAATTGGTTATGAGTTAGAATCTACTATAAAAACTATGATTTGATCAAAAAAAAAAATGATAATGGGAATGAAATAAGTTTGTTCTAAATACTTCTCTGGTATGGAATCTTTCCCCTATAAGTCCCAACTCAACAAATTTGTGTTTACGGTTCCTACGTACACGAACGTGTCCCTCACCTAACGCGCGCTTAATAAAGCCCATTATGTTAAAGTCCATGGCATAACTGGCCCATAATTTGTAGAGCGATTATCACTCCGATGATTGGTCTTTTCTTTTGTACTGTTGGTTTCGGCCCGAAGAAGCGGAGGAGGGAAGAGCGATCCCCTCGTCGTCGCTGCTTAATTGGTTCCATCAGTTTGAGTTTTATATTCACATCGTTCGCTGTGAGAGTTACCTGTGAACGGAGAAGGTTACTGATCTGGATTTTAGTGAAGATCGGAAATGACAGAATCGAGTCTGGATCTGCAGGAATCGGGTTGGGAGGAACTTCGGAGGGATGCTCGTAAGATCGAAGGCGATCTAGACGTTAAGCTCTCTTCTTACGCTAAGCTCGGCGCCAGGTTCACCCAAGGAGGTTCGTTCTTCTTCGTTTCCGCTTGATCATTCTCTCTGTGTGTTTCTCCATTTTCTTTGTATGCTGCTGTTATGTCTTCTCTTTGAATGTGTGGGGTTAGTAGTTTGTAATGTGATACAGATCTAGGAATTAAATTCGATATGATTCCTACTCGGGATTGAACTTTGATCGCTATTGTCTCTCGCAGTCTCTGTTCTGGTTCCCCAGTGTGGTGGTTCTCTAAAATTTCTAGCTCTATGTTGTCGTTTCCGTGCGATGCAATCATTAGATCTCTGCTGATAGTAGATAAATTCTTTGTTGCTGCTATTTCAAGTGTCTGTGCTGTGCTGTAGAACGGATAAATCCAAATGTTTCTGTGTAGTGTTCCCAGCAAATTTGTCAATTTTTTCCATGTATAATAGACTCTGTAGAATGAATTTTGTGTTTCAAGCTTACTGTTTTATATTAGCTTTTAGCTTTCAAGAATCGCATTGTATCACATATTGTTCTAGTTTGTAATGAACCACTAGAAAGTCTTGAATTTGAAAGTTCAGTTCAGGTTCCTTTCTTTACCAGCTTTATATGTTTTGGTTCTCAGGGTATGTTGACGCTGGGTCTCCAACCGTTGGATCTGAAAGATCATGGAAGTCCATGGAGATGGAAATCCAATCGTTGCTTGAGAAGTTGTTGGACATTAATGATTCCATGAGTAGATGTGCTGCATCTGATGCACCCACAACATCGGTTACTCAAAAGCTTGCAAGGCACAGGGATATACTTCATGAATATACCCAGGTTTTCTTTCACCATATTTTACTTTTCCCTATTCTGATATCTTGAGTGAAAGTTCGGAGTAATTGCAATATACTGAGGACTTTAAACTTTCTAAATTTGACTATTCTGATCTCAATGCGATTGGTCCAGTTATTTTTCATCTCAATTCCCTTGGAGTATAATGCAAAATTGATACATAAAACAGCACATGGGAAACACGATACTCTAATCCATTGTTTTCTTATCATGCATCCGTGATTCAGTGATGTTAGATGAGTAATTGCAGTCCCATTTTTTTGGTGAAAGGAAATACCCTTTGCATTTGTGTGGCTTTTGTTTAGTGATACTTATGTTTCTGTAGTAATATGAAGTTTATTATAGGACTTATCTTCTCGCCTATAATGTATTTCCATGTAAAATATATAGGAGTTTCGAAGAATAAAAGGAAATATAAACTCGTTGAGAGAACATGCTGAGCTTTTGAGTTCTGTCAGGGATGAAATAAGTGAATATAAGGTAAGACTCCTATAGCCTCCTAGTTTAGAAAATGAGTCTTCTTAAGATAGGAAAATTAATACACATTCTTCTATGGTCACCTTTTCATGGGAACTTGGGTTCTGTTTTCGCTTCTGCAGGCTTCTGGTAGTATGTCACCAGGTGTGCAAGTCTTAAGGGAGAGAGCTTCAATCCATGGAAGTATATCCCATGTAAGATACTTTCTGCAGTCATGGCTTTTTTAACATCCCTCTTTATAATGTAAATTATCTAATGATGATGCTGCGGAGAATTTACTAGAATCATTTGGCTGCAGATTGATGAAGTCATTGGTCAAGCTCAAGCGACAAGAGCAGTTCTTGGCTCTCAACGATCTCTGTTTTCAGATGTTCAAGGGAAAGTAAAAAATCTCTTAGACAAATTCCCAGTGATTCGTGGCTTACTTGGTATCCCAATTCAACCTCTATACGATATTCTCAACTAATCTCATTAGCCTTTAATTATCCTTAAGCAACTTCTCTTCTCCATTTATAGGCTCAATTAGAAGGAAACGTTCTCGGGACAATATCATCCTCTCCGCTGTCATTGCTGCTTGTACGTTGTTTTTAATCATCTACTGGCTCTCGAAATAAACAGTTTGTTCATACACCTAAACTATAAAAACGAGCTTGCCTCAGCATCCTTAGATCGATTTTCCCAAGTTTTTTTCTTGCTTTTGTATTTTGCCATTTTGTTGGGTTATGTGTGTTGCAAGATATAATACACCATGATCATAAAACAGCGTAAAATTCAAAAACACAATTTTCACAACATCAAAGATCAGTCCATGTGACATCAGCCAGGTACTGGTTTTTTTTTATTTTTTACCACACTCAAATTCTTTAATGGTCCTACATACAATGTGGTCCAAACTCTGCTCTGAGTTAGATATTTCTTAGTCCCTATCCCTTTGTTTTGGTCCTCTCGACCACAACACTACTGGTACGAAAAAGCAACCCAACTCATAAATTGATCTTTCAGCTTACATTTACATCCGCTCAGGTTATAAAATCTAAAGGTCTCTCTCTTAATTTTTGGGTGGGGACAAGCTTCACCTATGATGATCCAGTCCTTATATTTTATTTCACTACCCATGTCCTATATATATAGTTTCAAGAAGTGTTAATCAATACCGGTTTAGACATATTGTGGTGGGCCAATCTCGTAGAAATGTAACATCTCTAATCCAATCTAAATATAAATGGATAATCGATATATGGTTATAGCATATAGTCTCGTAGAAAATGTAGGTTAAACGAGGAAAGTAACTAGATTTGCTCCTACATATGATTCGTTTGCGAGATTATAATTTAGCTTTTGGCTTTTAGTTATACATTGGCTGGACACAGAACTAGGAATCAGAGGCTTTTTAAAAATAAAAGCTTGTTAGATTCTACCCTTCCCCATGGGAGACCGTTTCTTACGAATTTTAAGATAATAAAACACTCAAAAAGATCAGAAGAGGTTCAGTTTCTCTTTTTGGTTAAAAGTGAAAGAAAAAAATAATAATCATTAAAGACAGATGATAAACATTGAACCATCACCTATATTCGATAACTCACGGATCGGGGATACAGACGAACAAATCAAACTCATACAACTACAACTCTTCTTATATGTTTTTTTTATCCTTCTTATATGTTAATTTTTAAGACTCGTTAATTTGGAGTTTTTTAACGATTGATGTCAAGTATGCTTGCAGTTGTATGTTATATATATATACATATATGTGTTTCTATGTAATTAAAAGATTTGATTTGCTTTTTTACTTTCCTCGTTTAAACTATATCTTCGTTTGCTAATACATATGTTTACCCAATGTTTGTTTTTTTTTTTTTTGGTGGGTTATTTCTAATGGGTTTGTAGGTTTGACATGGTGATAGATTTGTAGGTTTAACATTAATAGATTTGAGTATATAAATTTCAACCCACTAAATAAATAGTATCTCAAATCCGCATTTTTAAATCTCGAACCCAAATGGGTTTGGGTCAGATAGGATCGGGTTGCTTATTTTGACACTCCTAAACATAATATTTAAACATGTAAACATATGCATAAAAGACAAAAATAATATTAGTTATAATGTCGTCAATGCAATATGGTTGAAATAGTACGGTCAAAATATTGAATGGTAAGTTAAAATGGTAAAATTTAATAGGATTTTCTAATAGTGCATTCATCAATTATCATTTATCCATTTTTTTAAAAAGTGCCGTATCAGTTTGTTTAGGTCAATGTTCACCGCCTGAATCTTATGAGAGATGAATATTCAGATAAAATCGTTGAAGCATCATAAAATCGTTAAGGTCCTTTAGTAAAATTTATGCTTCAATGATTAAGCAATAATTAGAGTGTTAATAGTATAGTTATATCTATCAAATAGTGATATATTAAAAGAAATAAAAGATATATATATATATATATATATATATGGAGAGAGAGCTTTAAATTTGTCCAGTTTGGCATGTTGTTGTGCCCTAAAGAAAGAAACGTGAGGAGAGAAAAGAGTGCACGTGGAAGAGAGAAGCCTGCGACATAAAGACAAAGAGACGGACCATAGGTCGGAGCCGAGGAGCCTGGACGGTCCATAAACATGCTATGCCTATTCCCCTACATGACTCTACCCTATGAGGCTATGACCTACCTACTCTCTCTCTAGCTCTCCACTCCGTACTCTTTCTTTAATTTAACTTTTCTACTCGATGCAGTAAAATTACTGTATACAATTAAAATACATTTTATATCATCCATACATACGCATAGACTATGCATGTATTAAAGGGCACGCACAAGATTAACCTTCTTTTTCATTTAAATAAAAAATAAAAATAAATCTAACGAAATCTAAATATTGCATATATAAATAAAATTTATCTGAAAAAATGCTTCATTTAGCTGAAATCTAATCGTTTTCATGAATGTTGTTAAGATATCAATTTAAGTTCGATCAATAATTTTGTTTGTAGTTGATAATGAATATTATTTTGTAGAATGGATGGAAACAAAATTAAGAAAAAAATATTTTGATTGCATACGGATCAAGACCATCAAATCATCAATTGTGCTAGCCATACATCTTTCTTAGTTTACAGGATCTGAAAATATATGAAATACATGAGGCATTCACATATAAACATCGTTATCTTTTACTCATAATTTTTGTTTTACCTACACTGTCGCTCTCCTTGATATCCGAGATTTCATTACTTTTTAATTTTCTCAGGCCAATTATATAAAAATTAAATAGAAAGTGGAATCTTACAAAAGCCCATTTATTTTTCGAAATAATAATTAAACTAGAATTTCAGAATCGTAGTTTTGTATATAAAGAAGATAAAAAATAGAACTGGATAAACCCTATAGTCTTCATATCTGATACCTTTTTGAAGCACAGAATAAGTAAATGCTTTATTCACACACATTTATGTATGAATATAGGAATGTGTGTATATAGGAATATTTATAACTAATTTAAATACTATAATTTGAAAAGCTATTATTCTCCCTTCTGCGCAACAGCCCATTTTTAACTCATCCCTGGCAAGTGTAGTATGCATAGGCACATTTTTTTTGTTTTTGTTTTATAATTAGTCATCCGAGTTTTTGATCTTAGAGGCATCCTTAACTAGAATGGATCACAATACTATTTATTTAACTGATGCAAGCAGTCTTTCTCAAATTCTTTAGTAGATAAAATAAGCTTAAAACGAAACTGAAATGGTATACTCAACATCAAACCTATTATATTATTGGGAAAACTCTATAGTCAAAACTGTGCTTTTATAGAACCGGTCAACGAATATTGAATTGTAATAAATTGATGAGAGTATGAACATAAAATTGTTTAGAACAAATTATTATTAAACTCATAAAAATAATATTACAAGATACATAAATTTTTATAGAGATAAAAACAATCTAATTTTCTAAACTAATATGTAAATAAAATATTTAAGATATAGATACATTTCATAATCTAAGATATTGATGTATATCAATAATCTTCTAGATTTTTTCGTAATTTTATCTCGATGATCGGTTCGTGATCTCGTTGATTTAAATCTGGTTTCGGTCGATTTCATAAATTCCCGATATACTATTTTATAGAAAGTTTAAATATGGTAACATCATCTTCATGTGATTATAGTGGGTATAAGTGGATGTACGAAAATAACGAAGATAGAATAACGAAAATAGTTTCGAAGATTATTGTATTGGCTTTAGCCCAAAAAGAATAAAAAAAGAATTGAAGATCGTTGTATTGTTTGTGTAGACAAAATTATATATGACTAATAAATCCAACTTAATGAATTGGATCCATGTATCTATATACTCGTAATGTTAATGAAGTGTTCTGTCAAGTAACAAGTTTTTTTTTTAATTATTCAAAAAAAAAAGTAACAAGTTTTTAGTAGGTGACGATAATAGACACCAATGTTTACTTTCAAACATGTGGGGTTCAATTTATAACTTTACAATTGGGATGTTTGTGATAATATATTAATTTAATAAGTAACGATACATATATTCTAGAAAGGATAAAAGTCCCCGAGACAACCTATTGTAGTATGTACACTGTACACACCACTCGAACAATTAGATTCATTTTAATTAACTGATACCAATTAGCTATTAATAGCTTCTAGGCAAGACTAGTTATTTTTGTCGAAAAGAAACCTTACAGAATTATTTCATAAACATGCATTTGTATATGTATATCGTATGTATATACATGAGAAGTGGAGAGTTTGAATTATTGCTTCAATTAAATTATAAGTACTTTCTCATTAGATGAACAAATAGATTGGGAGTTTATGGCAATAGCTTTTATAAAACAATCAGAAGAGAAAAGAATAGGGATATGTCAATGTCACCTATGATCTCAGTACACACATGCATGCATACACATATTACATATATGAAGTCCAATATATCTGTACTATCTCTGCACTCCCATCGCCCAAATTGCGACAAAAGTGTGGGCTAACCCTAACATTATATACGTTTCTAGTAAAGTATGATCAGACCAAGACCAACATTTTCAACTTTTCCTTCATTACAACCAAAAATTATACACGCCTTAATTACTCAAAAAACTTCCGTCTTAGGTCGACCTTACCTATATAACCACCTATACACGTTCTTTATAGGCAATCATATATTATTTGCAATATTTTTGGGTTTGACTCTTATATGTATAGTGTTTAAGCTATGCTGACTTTACGTAATAATTTGATTTTTGGGTAACCGAGAGTGTATGGGTTGAAAACCAAATTAATTTGAGATATTGATCCATTATATGAAAACTGTATTGGTCAAATGTATACATTTAATCAGTACAAAAGAATAGCTGGTCTCAAACCAATATGAACCTTTTTGGGGTTAAACTACAATCATCTAAGTATATCAATTGTTCATATTGTTTAATTCCCTAATCAATGAAAAAATCTTACTTGATGTAGTTAAATGTAAAAATCTTTCTTGATGTAGTTAAATATAAACTTTTGTTTTTTCCGTATGTTTATACATACAATTACAATTGTGAGTAATGTAATACAATTTTATGATCATGCATGCATGATTGGTAAACATTTTGTTAGTTACTTACGCGATCTAATACGATTGATTAACGCGTACAATCTAATTCCATAATTTTTGGGACTACTAGCTAGTATATAAGATCTAATTTCATTGACATTCAAGTAATTACTTTTAATTAGTTGGACAACAACAAAAAACATAAATAGCATCATTTCGCAAGTAGATGCATAGATATTTTCGTAGACATAGATACTTGAAATAAGAATGAAATATACGGGAAAAAAACATATGTAGGTTTGAAATTAATTACGTGTGGAGTTTTGCTCGTGGCTTTCACCAATATGGTGCTTCTATAAATACGTACATATACTTGCCGCTTTTAAAACTTTCGTTAGAAACAATACAATATATTAATTGTTTCTCCTTGTATAATATCTTGATTAAGTTGCTCGGAATGGTAACCTCCTAATTATTTGTACTAGTATTGTTGTTATGTCATAATTTGGATTTGATAGTGTGTGTATAGGTGGTAAACGACATATGAAAAAAATGATTATCTTATAGTTATATATTGGTAATCGGCCGATTTACTAGAAAGTTTTTACTACATATATAGAAGTAATTTAGTCTCGCTTTCACAGAAAGTCTAGACTTGGATGATTCCCAATATTCAAATGAGGGAAGAAAACAATCATATAATTGACTAAAAAGCTAATGATAACCAATCAATAAAAATGATGCATCATGTTTCTCTCTACATATACATATACATATACATACTATAAGATTGTTTAGGGATAGGACAAAGATTGAAATTAGTATTTTAATAAAATGGAATTAAAAATAGAAAAAGGAATTGTATAGAGAAACGAGAAAAGAAGAAAAAAGTAATGGCAGTGGTAATTAAGGAATGACAACAACGGGTGAATGAGGCGACGCTTAATCACTCCCATGCACACGTCCCTTTCTTCCCCCCACCTCTGCCGCCCTCTCTCTCTCTTCATCCATCGGGAAGTGCGAATTCCATAGCGAAGTATTAACTTTACTCTTAAATATTTTCTAAGTATTCATCGTCGTTTCTTCACTTACTTACAAACACACCACATTACATGTGTACATATGTTCACGTGCAAACCCTAAGCCCTAAGCTCGTGAATCTTCTATGATGCCTGAATCGTCCCTTTGTTCGTACTATATATACACCTTACTCGTTGGATTTAAATTGTGAAGTCTAATGAAGTGGTTTGTAGTTTAGCGATCATCATCGCCATATATATTGATCAAAGTCAAAGCAGTTTTAGAAAAAGGTGCTCACATATTCCAGAGGTTCGTCCTTTTGTACAAGAACGAATCTCCTCAACATAAAATTTATTCAGTTATTCGCTTTGTCAATAAATTAAGACGTCGTGAGTTATAAGAATACTCGAATTCTTATAGATATTGGAATTAGCATGCGCTTTTACACAAAATCCACCCCGGTTATAAAGATAAAGTGCCCACTTATACATTTGTACTAATAGACTTAACACTTTTTTTTAACAGAGTTAGTTTTGTTTTTGTTCAAAATATTTATATGTAAATAAAGTTTAAAATAAAAACTTTGAACGGCGACTACAAGAAAACAATCAATTCCAGACACTTAAATCCGTCAGAAACATCTCTTGTACGTCGGTTTTAGATCGTCAGAAATTAACATCCGTTGGAAATCCTTCACAAATTTCCGACAGATTTTCAACGGATTTCTGACTGAATTTTCCGACAGATATTAATTTTTGACGGACAATTTCCAACGGATTTTCGACGGATATTTTTCTACGGGTTTTAAATAATAATAAAAAAATTAAAATTGATATTAAATTATTATTTTTTGGTCAAGAAAAATTGATATTAAAGTTAAATTCCATATATTAAATAAAAATCTTAATTATCAAACAAAAAACAACAAATTATGTTTAAAAATAAATACAACATATCAATTAAAAATGATATGGCATATAAATTCCAAATATATCTATTATCGTTTATTGAATTTCTTTATTGGGATCAAGTTCTCCATCTTCATAGTAAAAAGTCTTGTTTAGATTGAATCTATGTTGATTTTTTCCAACTTTCTTCCTTTCTTTAACATTTTGAACTTCTTCCATTTTTTGAATTTTTTTCATTTGATCTGTTTCTTATTTCATTTTTCCTATAAACTTGAAATGAAGAAGAAACAAATTCAATATATAATATGTATATAAAATACCAAAATACAATTTTATTACATAAATCTATATAACATAAATTATAAACCTAACTAACCACATAAATATAATTCCATTACATTCCTAAATCTAATAAACATTTAAAACTACAAAAGATTGAAAAGCTAACCTTATTTTACTATTAGAAAGAGAAAAACTCGATTTTAGAGATAGTTTGAAACTTTGAGTTGTGAGAAATTGAGAAGAAAATGTTATATTTATATAACAATTGTGACGGAAATTTCAGTCGGAAACTTTAATTTAGTGGGAGTTCAAAAAAATTTGTTGGCAGCTATTTGTTTTTCCATCGGAAACAAATTTATTTTTTAAAAAAAAATTGCCGACAAAATTTGGCGGTCAAAATTTGTTGGTTTTGCGTTTAAAATTTTGAAATTTCTGATAGATGATTAAATTTTTTAAAAAAAATAAAAATTTAAAAATAAATTAAAAATAATATTTGTCAGAAATTTGTTGGAAATTTTTGCCGGATTTTCAACGGACAATTAATTAAAACAAAATTACAAATACTGTCAAAAATTCCGACGAATTTCCAACAAATCATAAAACCACCAAAATTCCATCGGAAATCCATTGAAAATTTCGTCAAAAATACCCTTGTTTTTTTTTGTAATGGGTCCACATGGTAGCTATAAATTTACAATTTTAGTTAGAATAGACTTTTGTCATGAGTTTTTTTTGTCACTACCAAACAAAAATGTAATGTAGCGTAATGTTCTTTTAATTGTGTTTTTTATAGGGGTCAATGAATAATCTTTTAATTGTAAAACCCAAAAATTCATTGTAAAATTAAGTTTGAAACTGATTCAGATAAAGGAATAAAGTCCGTCTTTAGGCGATCACATCCTTAAACGGTTTTGTCATCAATCTTGTCTTCTTATGACCACAAGGCCATCACATGATATTAAAGGTACAAGAAATTAGTGTGATTAATAGATACGTTTTAACAAAGGTTGAGACCGTATGGTCAACCAAATTTCTACTATAGGATGTTGACAACTTTGATTTAATAATAACTCTCATCACATTATTAAGTGCTTTTACAAATTAAAGTTGTCCAATAATTTATGATGTCTAGCTAGATCCACTGGTCAAAGATTACACTTCGATTAAGGTACGCGATTTTTTTTTACCTTGTTCATAAAAGGTATATATGAATGGTATAAAACCAAAAAAAAAGAAGTATGAATGGTAACAAAGAAAAATATTATTACACTTTATCATACCATTACACTTTTTTGAGCTTGTTTTTATTTTTTTTATTTTATTTTTTTTACTTACAATATTCCTTCTTTATTTAGCTTCCTCAAACATCGTTTGCTTACTACTGATCCAATAGTTCTATTGTGCTCATTGATATATTTATATAACTCTGTATAGGTTATCTAAACATAATGTTCTAAAAAAAAGGTTATCTAAACACTAATTAATAGGGACCCAAAAATATAAATATATATATATATATATATACATTAAACAACAGGAAGCCGGACATTAAAACTGTGTATTTTTAATTCAAGGCATTATATACATTAAAAAAATTAATATCGTATACCCTTAGCTTAAAAATTTATATTGATATTGTCTAGCTTTAATATTTAATGTATTTAGAATATTTAACCAAAACATTATTAGAAGACGAGCTAGATCAGGCTAGTCTTTGTTGTTTTTTACCCTCTTACCATTAATATCTTCTTTTCCCTTCTCCCTCCTCTAACCCTTTCTCTCTCTATATCTTCCTGTGTGGTATATAATACACAGCAACCCAACAATCAAGAAGATCAGATCATGGTGGGGTTTTTTATTTTCTCCTTATCAAGAATCCTCTGATCAGTCAAATACCCATCAATCAATCAAATCCCCAAACACTCCCAAAAAAAGATCAGCTTCCAACTTCAAAGCCTTTTTTTCTTCTTCTTACAAAAAAAATGTCTATGTCGTCTATGTCTTCTCCTTCCTCAGCTGTTTTTTCACCAGAGCACCTCTCTCCTTCCGAGCATCTCTGCTATGTCCAATGCAACTTTTGCGAAACCATTCTTGCGGTAAATATTAACCACTATACCTTTTCTTCTCTTCTTGCTCTCCTCCTTTTCATGACCTATATATAATTGGGGGGTTTTGTTTTTCACTGTTTCTTTTGTGTTTTATAGGTTAGCGTTCCTTACACAAGCTTGTTTAAGACCGTAACCGTCCGATGTGGTTGCTGTACCAATCTTCTTTCTGTGAACATGAGATCGCTTGTCCTCCCAGCTTCTAACCAGCTCCAGCTCCAGCTTGGTCCTCACTCTTACTTGAGTCCCCAGAATATTCTGGTAATTAAAAATGTTTAAATACATACATAATCTTATATATAGGGTCTCTAGTATATATCTCAAGCCTCAAGGATATTAAATGTTATTGAAGGAGGAGCTGAGAGATGCACCGTCAAACATGAATATGATGATGATGAATCAACATCCTAATATGAATGACATACCATCTTTCATGGATCTTCATCAACAACATGAGATGCCTAAAGCACCACCCGTTAACCGCCGTAAGATACTATTTTAGTTCTCATTTCTCTTTGTTTTTTATTTTTCTTAACTTCTTTGCATATTTATAATTTGGTAATGATTATGAATCGCCATTGAGACATGCATAGCTTTTCTTATTTAACCGTCACTGGATCTTGTTTCAAACCGTAGCAACATTGAACTAGGCATAGAAAAGAGATTTAAGAGATAGTTTTTGTATATGTTAACATATTCATCGACCAATGACCTTTTGTATGTGTTGATTGTCTATATAAATGGATGGCTTCTAGCGCTTGTAAACATTTAAAGAGTAAAGATAAAAAGAAAAGGGGAGATAGATTCATGGATCCCCCGGAAATCTAGAGAGAACGAATCTATGTAAGAAGATGGGCTTGTCTTTAAAAAAATGATGAAGTGATGATGGGTTAGAGAGAGGTTGTGTTTGTGAGAGAGAGAAAAAAGACAATGAAAGTAGTTTTAATGAGTGTTTGTCTCTTTCTGTCTGAGTTTTTGTTTTTTCGCTTTGTCTTTGCCGTTGAATTTTGCCATTGCCAGCTCCAGAGAAAAGACAGAGAGTCCCATCCGCATATAACCGATTTATTAAGTGAGTTTTATTTAACTATTATTAGTATATATTCCTCATTCATATTCTCTAATCGTATTATAACATTAATATAATTCCTTGTCACGTCTTTCTTGTAGGGAGGAGATCCAACGTATCAAAGCTGGTAATCCTGATATAAGCCACAGAGAAGCCTTTAGTGCTGCTGCCAAGAATGTAAGAACCTTAATTTTCTCATCCCTAAAATACATATTTAGTCGTTATATCCATTGGTTAAATTAGATAATAACCAAAAGAGTCCAATATCCGTTGGTAAATTCATACACATACACGATTTAGATCTTTTTTCTTGTGTGAAAATATATGTATACATATACCCAATATATTATTCAATTGGTGTTATCGATTTTTTTGTTGTTTCCTTTACTAGAGAAATTAAGTCATTGATATTAACATCAAACCTTTGGTTTAGATAGCAGGCGGAACGGAAACTAGGGTTTAATTTCTCAATGTCAATATATACACTCGGATGCGTACATATATGAATCTGTATAGATGTCAGGTTTTAGAAAAAAACATATATAGCTGTGATTAGGAGTAAATAGTTTTGTCCGATTATAACACAAGTTGATATGTGTCTTGTACGTATGTTGTTTATGTGTAATGTAGTGGGCCCATTTCCCCCACATACACTTCGGGCTCGTGCCAGACAATCAACCCGTGAAGAAAACCAACATGCCCCAACAGGTAAACCCTAATCTGTCGACATACCTTACATCTTTACAATAATGTTACAAATATCTTTTAAGAAATTCGTGTTTTTTTTGTTTTTATTAATGGATAAATTTCTTGTTTTGGTCACAAGAATGTACATAAAGAATTTCAACTGATTTTAATCATATCGTAAAAATTGGCTCATATCGTAAAAATTGGTGTACAGGAGGGAGAGGATAACATGGTGATGAAAGAAGGGTTCTACGCTCCTGCGGCTAACGTTGGTGTGACTCCTTATTGAAGATGACTATAATCGACAAGTACTTGAGAAATTGAAATCCAAATTTCTAGGGTTTATGTTGTCCAAAAGTTGGGTTTCTTTTTCTTTCTTGAACTCATATATTATATATGCATGCGTCTTCTTCTGTTTTGTAATCAAAATATTGCTAATTAATGAGGTTTATTATGTTAGTTTTCATTTGTACTAGTATAATTCAATAATCTAAAAGAATGCTTTATGTTATATATTGGTCTTTTGTTGATTTCTCTAGACCATCGCTACATTATAAAAGTATCTCAAAATAAAATTTAGTTTGAGTGTAAAGTTCATTTATAACGCACGATAACAGAAAATTTAACAATTTTTTTTTTGAAAAAGAAATAAAAATGTAGACTAATATATATGGTTAGTTTTCTTTGTCCAATGGTTTTACAATGATCCTAAAAACAATGAGTCCAAATGGTTTTACAATGATTCTAGAGTAGGGGACTATTGATTTATGTAAATCATAATATGCTAACAACAACAACAAAATCGTCTAAACTTCAACTTGAATCTTCAGCCGTTCTAAGAAGAGCATTTTTAATCTCAACATCTATAAATTATTTAAAATATAATCTATTGGCAGAGCAGAAATATTACTTAGAATAAACCTAGTCATTAATAATAAACAAAACATATATGTTACATAGTTTTGTTCTATAAAAATCAAAATTCACTTTTATCAAAACACTAGTCTAACACTAACATCAGAGGTAAATTAAACTCGGATTACCTATGAACTAATCCGTTGATGAAATATTTATAATTTTAAGTAGCAAACTATATTCTAAATCTACGCGTCTGTGCGAGATAAATTTTTTCGTAATATATATTGAACCTCGTTATAATATATTACGAAAAATTAATTTAAGTGTTCCATATTTACTGCACCTTTAAGTCATTTTTCGAGATAATGTGAAATAAAGAATGAGAACTAATTTAAATGTTATTGATTCAACTATGTTTAATTTGTAATTTTAAATTTATAATGGATTTAATAAATATTTGGTAATATATTTTTTTACAAAAAATAAAATGTTTGGAAATATATTCTAAAAGTGCAGTAAATATGGAACAAAAATGACTTTACAGTAACCCTAAACTAAAATCATAACGAGGTTCACCTAGACCTAGGCATTCGGGTCCACGGGTCGGGTTCTCGATTCTCGGGTATCCGAAGTCGGAGAAGATAGGAACCGAATAGGACCCGACAAAAATTCGGTTCGGTTTGGGTCTTGTCGGGTTCGGGTCGGTTCGGGTCGATTGTGAACCCGAATTACCCAAAATAAATGTACCTAAATAACCCAAAAACCCGAATTAAATGTACCCGAATAACCCCAATATATATATAAATTATATTTTTTAGTGTGATTTTTCGGGTATCCGATCGGGCCTCGGGTAAAACCTGAACCGATCCGAGAACCGAAAATAATTTAGGATAGAACCGTTCGGATTTTAGAAAAAAACCAAAACCGACCCAAATCCGATTTTTCGGATCGGTTCGGTTCGGGTTCGGGTTATATGCCCAGGCCGTTCACCCAATCACCGTAGTAGTAGTACGTTAATCTTCTGATACTTGGGTCAAGTGACTATATACGTTATCAGGCCTACTAGAAATCGGCCCATTAAAACTAATGACCAGTTTCCGGGTCACAACTTAGGTGGGTAGGTGAAACGGTGTCGTTTTAATGTCAGGTCTAAGTTATTAATTTCCATAGCAATAGGTGGGGAATTGAAGTCAAGAACCGATGATGGTAAAAATTTTACCATTCTCTCCTATGCACGGAATTTCAAAATCTGATAGCGAAAATTGCTTGGCAGAACTTTTTTGTTAAGTCTCCGGCGATCCGCATTTCATTTTTCCGATCACCGTACTGTACATTACTCGACGACATTTTAGAAAGCAAGAGCTTGGTCGTAGAGAAACAAATTCGAATTCCGAGTGCCAAGAGAAGAATACAACAAACATGCAGCGTTTCGTAACTTATATATATCGGACCATACGATTTCTTCTACGTATTATGTGGAATAAATGGTTTTGCCCTCCGATTTCTACGCATTATCTAATGTGGTCCATATCGATCTCGATAAGGCCATATGGGCCCATGTTGGGTTGGATAATAAATAAACAAAGGGAGACCACGTAGAGACCCACGAAAGCAAAGAGAAGCACTGAGGCAAGAGGAAGAAAGAAAATAAAGAGCGTATGTGATTTTTTGCTTTCTTTTTGCAATGTGGATATGTTTATGTCTTCAATCTTTGTTATAACTGAACGTCACTTTATGGTCGATTTCTTGTGTGTTATGGGGGTTTCCCAAAATCTAGTAAGGTAATATCCTTGAATTGATTAAAAATTTAGAATAAAAATAACTCCATGAAGAGTCGAAATCTTGGAGTAACATTCAGAAAGTACATATTAAAAGTTTTCATTAACAAATTTAAGCCATATATAATAAACACATCAAAACTCAATATGAAAAGAACGAAGGTTGGAGTTTTACCCCTTTTTTCTCACAAAAACAATAGATAGACAATAGTAGAAACTAACAGAACAAAGCAAACCAAAGAGATTTCACTTTTTAAAATCTCAAATCTTCAAGCGCATTGGAAGCCATAAGGAAGTTTCTTGCCGCAGTAGTTCAATAGCAAGCTTAGATCAACAGGAACATTGAGATTGATCCCCAAGACATTGGCTTTAAGAGCGGTGCAGAGACAAACCGCAGCTTCAAGGTTAGCAAGACCCTTAAGAAGTGCACAACAAGGAGTCTTTGGTGGAGAGCCAGCAACAACGTTAACTAAGCCCAAAAGGTCTGAGCAAACACCGAGCTTAAGTGTGTCGGTAGGACAAGTGGGTTTAACCGCTGGGTCCTTCTTTGGGGTTGGGGTTTTTGGGTGTTTAGGAGTAGTTGGTGCACATTTTGTGGAAGTTACAAAAGTGAAGAAAAGAAGATTAAGTGTGAGAAGAAGAGCTGTAACTGCAAGAGCCTTAGGAGCCATAGAAACTTTTAGGAATATGTTTTGGGATGAATGTGAAGGAAAGAAAGTACATGGTTTATATAGAAGAAGTTAGTGACTTAGTTATATAAATATTCAAAAAGATGAGGTAAAAAGAAACATGTGTTGTGAATGGTTGTAAAGAAAATCTCGAGTAAGAAACAAAACTATCCAGCTAGTTAGTTGGCTTTTGCAACTTGAGAGCATGGCATTGATTAGACTAATTTTGGGAAACTTTTTTATATTCTTAGTAAGGGAAAAGACAAGATTTTTGTCTTGTTTGTTTGTTAATATAATTATGTAAGGGTTCCACAAACTTTGTTGAGCCAGAGTGTCTCTCTGGGTGGTATGTATCAGTTTCAGCATCAAGATGGCATCCATTATACGTTGTTGATAAGATATTTATTTTACATTGCATCGGTCCCTATTCCGTTAGATTCTATTATTAAATGATCTTTCAGTATCAGTACAGTTTTTATTATTATTATTACATATCTCAATAACATATTCACACACACTTATCAAAACATTTGTAGCTCATCAGTCTTTTCCCAAAGAGAAACCGGTTTGGTTTGGATTGATTTGGTCAAGTCCAGACTTTTGTTGATTAGCTTCGTGATAATTAAAATTTTATAAGATAAATAATGCCAAGGAAGAGAATAATTCGATATTAGTCTATATACATTCTAACAAAGTGCGAGAACATAGAAATCACAATTTTTTTAGACGATTCTGCTCAGCAGAACTATATATACAGAAATTGAAAGATGAGAAACGTCAAAAACGCAGGCGTTTCTCAGGTCAGAGATTCAGATTGAAGAAGCACCAAATGTGTTCTCGCCACTGTAAGTGATGTAAAGGAAGCCATCTTCGTCTTTCTTGTCCTCGTAGACGCTTGACATAATCTCTCCTGTTGGAGGAAGAACATTGTCTACGAATATGAAGATAGCTTTCTCCGCACTTAGTTTGATTCTCTTCCGAATCACGTACACAAACTGCCCAACTGTTAGGTCCGATGGTACAAGGTATCTGCATTTATCCAAATTCAAACCAATCAGAAATTCCATTTAAGACTACAAATCTTGAACATTTGAGAGGACATAAGAGGTAAACATTTGAAAAGGTCATTACTTTTTCTTGTCAATGTTTGGGATTTCACTTTTCTCAGCCTTTTCCACAATCACCTGCAACAATAATACATATAGATCTCAATTTTTTTGTGTAGTCAACAGTGATCATAATTTGGAAAAAGAAAAAAACCAGAGATTTCAAATTCTCAAACAAAGATTCTTTGGCTAATTATGATTTCAATCCAAAAGTGAAAGAAGAGGAACATCTGATCAGCAACACAGACAATCCCCTAATTGGTCCAATGAGATCAACAACATACAAACATAGACATTCCCATGATTGGTCCAAATGAGACAAGACTAAACTGCGAATTTGACCAAAGATCCATGTTCTTGTTGGTGGAATTGAGAAGAAAACATACCGGGATTCTGTCAGGGTATTTCTCCCTGATCCTTCCAGCTTCAGCTTTCCTCTTTTCTGCACATAGATTATCTTGAAATACATACACATGTGTTTGTACTGATTTTAGCCTAAGATCACAAAATCGAATCAGTAAAGAAAAACTAACCGAAATCGTTGTCCAGCTTAAAGCTGCTGCCTTTATTCATCTCTACACCTGAGAATTTCGTGGGAAATAAACGAAATTGAGACGCAAAACCCTAGTTTTGGAGAACTTGTCCTTCTGAGTCTGGAGAAATCGAACAACAGAACAAATCAATTGAAAAACTTACAGAGCGAGAGAGAGAGAATTGACGGAATGGATAAGGATAAAACTCTGGAAGAAGAAGAAGAAGATGTCGACAAAACGTAACCTTTTCTTTTCTTCTTCTATTATTGGATAACGTTAACTGCGATGGTCGCACAACTATATGTATATATCCGCTGACGTGTCGAGTAATTAGACACGTCAGCTTAGCTTGTTCTCCAAACAAAATCATTCGCTTATTCAATTTTTCCTTCTTTAATTTAATTTCAAGCCTATAATAGCGATTTTTTTTGTTTGATTAAATTAATTAATACCAACGTTTATAAAATAAAAAAATACAAAAATTTGTATTAATTGTTGTTCTTCCTCAGACTTTTCTTTCTAGTGGATGGCACGTCTCAATTGGCCTTTTCCAGGCCCCTGCGTCACTATTTATGACCTCGAATAATTCGGATTGTTGTTTTTAGAATAAGATCGGATTATTGAGCTTTAACGGACCAAATTATATAATAATAATAAGTGGGCCTATCGTTGGTTTACAAGGTTTGATAAGACACAATCTAAAAGGCCCATGCCCAATATGCTATGTTTAACTCCCTCATGCATGCACCAACCTTTCGAAAAATGTCAACGTTTGACTTACGCATTTCGATGTATATTGATACAAATCATACAAATCCTTTTGCGACATCGCTATTCACTCACTTGGATGATTCAAAATCTCTATATTATTATGCAAGGAGTCATTTAAGAAATTACATTTTATTTTGTAAATTATTACATATTATACTATTACAAATAACAAAAGATAATTAAAATAAAAAGAATAAATTGTTATTTAAAATTATTGAAAAATATTTATTTTCCATCAAAAAAGTTATTCATTATTTAATTTTTAATTTTTACTATATTAAAATATTCTATATTTTTAATAATAATCAATTTATATACATTTAAAAATATATTTATTAGATATATTGTAATATTTTTCACTATAATATATTTGAATATATATATTAAAAAGTTGATAAATATTTTATTACTTTTATAAAAAGTTATACACGAGAAAATTGGTTTTGTTAAGAGTGTGTGGACTGACCACAAAAATTATAGTCATTAAACGGTGCTTATTAGAGTTATGTTTTTAAAATTATAAGTTTTTGCGGGTTAACTCAAAAAATATTTTAGTCAATTACAAAACGGATTAAGTAGACAAGTTAGTTCCATTTGACAGCTGTATCTATAATCATTACTTAAACATATTATAAAATTTAGGTAAAAATAATTTTTCTTAAATGTTAAAACATTTTTTCTAAAAAAATTACTTCATGTATAACTAGCACTAGCTAAGAGCAACTTCAATGTACAATATTATTTTTTTTTTTTTAAATTTAATCAAAAATTTATATAAAAAAAAAGAATTGGACCAATGAAAAATGATCACATATACATTGAGAATGAGATACTCATGTTTCTCTCTATTCTCTTTTGAATTTTTTTTCTTTTTTTTAATGGAAGGTATCTCATTTAAATACTCGGTTGACATTGCTCTAAATCCTAGTATATATATATATATATATATATTTAGCTGTTTTTTTAAATATATATACCCCCAAACAGATTTAGCTGTTTTTTTAAAAAAGGTAGACCTTCTTAACTTATCGAGTTATTCGTTCAAAGAAATTCTTTAATTTCGGCTGCTGCGACCAACAAAATGCTCGGAGATATTCAACTTTTTGGTATATATGATTTTTTCTAAAATATTTTCTTAACCTCCCAAATCTTAAGTAATAGAGATGTTACATAATTAAATATATTTGACAAATGACAACTATATAATAGGAACACTTCTTCATTACCAAATGATTAATGGAGAATGTGTGTAATAGTGCATCGTATATTTTTATATATTTTTATATTTCAACTATCCCTAGATTTTAGCAATAATAATTAAGTTTTGCTTACGTATTGATCGATGATTACCTTGTGTTGTTGTACGTAGCCCTGGGCGTTCTGTCCATAACCGAAGTCCATACCCGAACCCGAACCGAATAAACCGAACCATATACTACTTCGGTTGTAGTGATATAACCGATCGGGTTTTGATCTCAAGTTACTTTGGATATGGTTCGGTTCGGTTAAAACCATATAACCGAACAATAACCGAACCATCGATTATAACCAATAGGGCATAATACACTTTGTCGATTGAGTTTCTTCATCGTTTTCCTTACCCAACTACTAAAACCCAAAAAAATAATAACAAAGCACTTTAGATCCTTCATCTTCTTCGAGCTTTCCTTCTCCTCCTTCTGAGATTTCTAGAAATCGATCTCAGGTATGACTTCGAGCTTTCCTTCTCCTCCTTCATCTCTCTTTACCTCTTGATTTGTTCGAGCTAATTTTAGGGATTTTGATTTTCTCGATTAAGATATATTTCATGATTGACTTGTTCGATCTGTGTTTTTATGTGGCTGTTTTACCGTATATTCATAATAACTTCATGGATTTGCTTTTGATTTTGAGTTTTTTTTTAAATCTCTATCTCCCCTGCGTCAAATTGGTTTCCCCCTACAACTTTGGAGAATAACTCTGATTCTCGTGTCTCGGATATTGCGATGGCCGAACTGAACTAGATTAACTATGATTCTCTGAATTTTTCGTATTGTATATGTTCTTTTTTGTTATCTTCTTTGTTCTTTTCATGTTCTAACTTTCAATATGCCTCTGTTGTGTATTGTTTTCAGATGGATTCATCAACTCATTCGTTTTTCTTCCTTGTCACTTGCATTGCATAGCTTATAAGCTTCGTTTTTCTTCCTTGTCATTCGTTTTTACATTGTTTCAATTGTCTTATTTCTGTCTTGCTTTCAATATGCTTTGTTGTAAACCTTGTTTGATGTCACAGGTCTGATTCTGAAGGTTCTTGCCTCTTGGTTCTCTCTTATTCTGAAGATAAATCGTTCTTTGATGTCACAGACTCTCTTTTTATTACCAGATCTGATGAACTTGCTATGTTTAACTTCGGATTTTTGGTTATTTTAGTTGCAAACATGTACTTCGGTTGGAAATAACCGAACCGAAACCGAATCCATTGATATTTCGGTTACAATTGGATTTTACATACACTTAGGAAACCGAACCGAACCCGAACACATCCGAACCGAACCCGAACCGAACATCAATAATATCCAAATGGACCCTAGACCTCTACACCCGAATAACCGAACAACCAAATAAACCGAACCGAACCCGAATGGACATCCGAACGCCCAGGACTAGTTGTACGTGTTGGTCGCTAGCTTAACAAAATAGACCGTTATTGTATTTCTGTATTTGTTATTTTCTGCCATAAACATATAAATCCGAACATAACATCGATATAAAAATATGTATGCCATGTTCATCTCAATTTACTAATCCTATTCCATTACGAATATCAAAACTACGACGAAATATGTACAATTAGATTTCCATTATCGATGTACCCATAAAAAGGTGATGTACAATAGTAACTCAGCGCAAATGCCCCTACGGTAAGCCTTGGTCTAAAATTTTTTGTTAACAATTTATATTTTAATTTATTTGAATATCTAAATATTTTTTTAACTTATATGAATATCTACACAAGTGGCACGTTAGTGGTGTCCCTTCTTTAGCTAGTCATCACCCCTAAAGATTGAATAAGCAAGTTGGTAATTTGTATTCAAAAATAACAAAAAAGGAACGAAAAAATAATTTAATACGATACACATTTTGTTTTAAGACAGAGTTACAATAGTGGTGGGAAACTCACATGGAGGTTTGTGGTTTGTCTTGGGAAATAAACCATGTCTCTCATAATGACAATGCTCAGCAATAATTTGTTTTTTAACTATCTGATTTTTTTCTGGCTCAATATATAAATTTATGGTTAGATTAATGCAATACTAAAACATGATAATAACATAACAAGCATGTCTACTTTACATTCATACACAAGCAACCAAAATTTTCATTTTTGTATTGGAAATCCAGCTGCACTCCTTATTTGATTTTCATTTACTCCACTTATATTATTTTTAATCACGTATAAATATGACCACTTGATTAGTAGTAATGTTATCATATTTTGTTGTGTGCTATGGTTGTTTAGTGTTTTTTTATAAAATAAACAATATGCTAGCGTGATCCATGTTATATCATCGAGGTGTCTTATTACCACGAATTTTCTTAGAAATTGAACAACATATTGGGACCGTGAGATTAAATTGATTTATGTTGGCAACAAAAACATATTTTATGATGAAAAATAAGTGTGGTTCCCAACACAGTTGTTTGGTGTCTTATCTTATACCAAATGTAAATAGTTTACTATGTTTTTGTTTTGTACTTTCGTCGATTATATAATTTGTTTAGCTGTATTATTAACGCTCGACAATATTGACATAATAACTAACGACTTAATATTTAAATGTATTTGTTTTTTAAACAGTAGATTGAAGTTTTTGAGCATAGCATTGTCATTTTCATTGACCAGAACTAATATATTAAATTATCATTCTCTTTTTTTTTTTATAACTTAAAGTAAATTCTAAGCCTATGAAAGGATCCAGATTAATCTTTGAGGAAAGGCAATCTACGGATAGGTCCCATTCCTGGGTTTTTAAATAGGCCGTAAGCAATAGGCCCCATATCCATGTAGGTGTCCAAGAGAATTGTGATTTAATTTCGCGCAGCAGGAAAATCGAACCCAGGGTGTAGTGGCAACTTGGTCCCATCCCCAACCACTCGACCATAAAGCCTTAGACATCATTCTCTTTTTAAATCATATAAATTGATATTAAAAAAAAAGCAGCCAAACGCTAAACCTTTGGTCGATTTATTTCAACGCTAAACGTCGATCGTAACATGTTTTCACGTAATATGGATAATTTCTTAAAATTTTGAGCATTTCCAATATATTACTTCATTTTTAATTTTAAAATAGAGTAATTCCAAAATAGCTTTGATTTTTTTTTCAATGTATTTCTCTAATTTCTATTCTAAAATGAATTATTCTAAATATATTATTCAATTTTTATTTTATTGTTAATGGCTAATAATACACTTAACCTATAAAATTTATAAATTAACCATTAATGTTTCTTCTTTTAGAGTGTTCAATTATATATTGTGATCAATATTTAAATAAAATTTAGCGTATGTTTTTTTCAAAAGCGACACATTAAACAATTCTTAAGTGGATAAATATAGTGGATTTATAAATTCAATATGTTAATATGAAATTACTTAAATTTCAAATGACTATTTTATAAATTAAAAAGTTCAACTATAAAGTGAAGTGGAAAATGAGATTATTTCATATTTAGAGGAAAAATGGCATTTCTTCATTTTGGAGTTGAAAATAAAGTTGGTTTGGATGAGATTTTATTTCAAATTGGAATTTAGAGTCAGATTTGGAATATGGTTGGAGATGCCATTAGAAACTTAAATAACCAACTCATTCTGGTCTAGTGGTTATTGTTTTGGGAATGCGTTGATTCGCTCCTATAAATTCAATTTCCACTGGAAACAAAAATCATATGTGAGTTGGTTGTCGAAGATGGTATCACGTTTTAGGTCTATTTGAAAACATAATGAATGGGCTAGTCACGGTATAGCTAATCTAAAGAGATTAGCCGGGTTTATGCCCGAATTACCCCTTGTTATATATAAAAAAACATAGAAACATAAATGAGACAAAACAAAAACATATAAATCGATGATTAAAATACAATTGTGAATAATTTCCAAAATATGCATCCGCCATAAGAAAATGAATGGACATAAAGTCATAATAAACTATCTCTATAATATTATTTAAGAAGATATTTTTTTAAAATGAACTTTATTTTGTAAGTTATTACATAAAATGTCATTACAAGTAACAAATAATAATTAATTTAGGAAAAAATATAATAGTCTTATAAAATTATTGATTAGAATATGGAAAGTATATATTTTGCATTAAAGATGTTATTTATTATTTAATTTCTTAATTATTTTTAATACTATATATTTTAAAATAATAATCAATTCATATATATTTAAAGAAAAATATATATTCAAAATTTTGCTATATTTTTCACTATAATTTATTATATTTTATTTGAATATATATCAAAACAAAAGTTGAAAAATATTTTACTAATTTTATAAAAATTTAGATACAAGAAAACTATTTTTTAAGAGTTCGTAGACTAATCACAAAAACTAGAGTCATTTAACGGTGCATATTAATGTTATGTTTTCAAGATTATTAGTTTTTGCAGGTTAGTCTGAATAATATTTTAGTTCATTGCAAAACGGGTTAAATAGACAAATTATTACAAATTGACAACTTTATCTATAATTATTAGTTATTTATATTGTAAAATTCAGATATAATCAATTTTCTTAAATTTTAAAATAATTTCTTTAAAAAAAGATTACTCTGTGCTATAATTAGTGCGGATTAAATGTTAGTGTTAGTTATTTAAGTAACACATGTTATCATTAACAAATTTGAGTTCTATTAAAAAAAAAAAGATTTGAGTTTTTAAATCACGAGTTAAAGTATTCGACACCACCACAATCTTTAGATTTTGTAGTTAGAAATTATTATTATTTTAAAAAAAAGCATGAAGAATACTTCCAAAATAATTTAGAGCCCCAGGATATATAGCTAGAAAAAGAATCTCAGCCGTTGAAAGTTTTTTGTCTCGATGTTTTCAAAAAATCTTCAAAAAGCCACACAGAGAGTGAGACACTCAAATAGAGCACCGGTCCGTCAGATTCAGTTTCGAAAACAAGGCCCAAAGTCACCTGCCATAGTTGTTTCTCTTTAAATTACCATAACATCCCTCACTCATTTGCATTGTTTTTCTGTAATCTAAAAGGGTATAATTGGAAATTCCGGTAAATAAATAGTAATGAACCATCTGCGTCAGTTTCGTCTTTTTGCTCTGCCTCCTCGGCATATGTAAGATTTTTTTTATTTTTTTTTAATATAAAAACACTGTTTCAGTCTTTCAAATCAATGATTTTTTCTTACGCGCCTCTTTTTCATTATTTTTGAAAAAGTATTAGAATATAAAAATACGCGAAATGGGAAAACATTTTATTATTTTTTCTTCACATTATTGTAATATTTTCGTATAATTTTGTCGAATTGTTTTTCCGATTATTATATTTTGTTTTTTCATTTGTATGTCGGCAAAAATCATGTGGCATTTTGTTTTACATTCTCAAAAGAAAAATCAATCGATTCAAAAACAAATGGTAAAACACGATAAAAATTAGCAAAAACAAGTTTTCTCATAGAGATGTTATAAACGATATGAAAATTTTTGGTCGTTTTAGGTATAATATATTTTGGAATGAAACAACATCAAGTAAACATAATATTATATATCTTGGTCTATAAAGATTAACTAATTATAGATCTAAAAAATCATGAAATCGTAGTTAAATTGAATTGGGTTGAGCCGGTTATGTACATCATATAGTATTTCTATTGTTTTTTGTAAAAATGTTTTAGTTATTAACTTTAGAACCCTACAAAATGCTTTGTTGTTATACAAGTAGATAGAAAAAGAGCCTATATAATCCTTATAGTAATAAATACTACTCTTCTTATTTTTCGTCGAGCCCACACCATTTAACCCACTTGAAAGTTGGAGGACTGATTTATACAAGTACTATAGAAGGCAACATTCTAAAACAAAAATAAAAATGTAAAAGATTATGGCCAAAAATCAAAGAGTAAGACAAATGTGGTGACAAAAAAAGAGAGAGAGAGAGAGGCAAATGAATTAGGCAGAGTAGAGTCACGCGCTGCATATGCGAAGAGACTCGACAATGATGGCACAAGAACACGGTACATATGTAGATAAGTACATCTACAGACACAAGCCACACATAGAGGACGAGAAGCCAACAAAAAAAAAAAAAGTTCCTTATTAAATGGGAAAAGAGAAGATTTAGAGAGAGAGAGAGAGAGAAAAAGCTTGGTATTGATGAAGACCACTTTTTATATATTGCACGCATCCATATAACAGCATCAGAGAGAAAAAGAAAAGAAAAGAAAAGGAAAGAAAAGAAAAGAAAAGTGATTTTAGGAAGAAAGAAAATAAAAGAAAGTTGGGGCGCCAATTACAATTTTTGAGCTTTGCATGTGTTTCTTTCTTCCGTACATTTAACCTATGAACACAACCTCTCTCTCTCTCTCTCTCTCTCTCTCTCTCTCTCTCTCTTCTTCTTTTGTTGTCTTTCTGTTCTGAGATCTCTCTCTAGGGTATTTTTTTTAAACTGTGTTTGAGGCCATGCCCTTATCCTTTGAAAGATTTCAAGGGGAGGGGGTGTTTGGTGTTCCTTCTATCTATTCAGACTCTCAGAAAATCTGGTTTAATCAAGACAAAATCGGAATCGGAAGAGCAGAAGAAGAAGATCTTGGTTATGTTGTCGGTGGTGGTTTACCGGAGCCGACGTCTGTTCTCGACGCTTTAAGGAGTCCTAGTCCTCTCGCTTCTCACTCTTCAACCACCACCACGACGCTGTCTTCCTGTTACGGCGGTGCTTCCGTCACCGCCACCGCAACCGCCGGTGATGATAAATGTAGTCAAATGGGTTTGGATGATCTGGACGGAGTTCTCTCTGCTTCCTCTCCTGGTCAAGAACAGAGCATCTTGAGGCTAATCATGGACCCGGGTTCAGGATTCGGTGTTTTTGACCCGGGTTTCGGATTCGGATCCGGGTCCGTCCCGGTGAGTGAAAATTCGAATCCTTTGTTATCTTGTAGCTTCCCGTTTCAAGACCAAACTCATCCAGAAGCGTTGATCAATCCAAATCAACACCCATGTTTGTTCTCTAATCATCCGTCAACTCCACCGGCTAAACGGTTTAATTCCGGATCTCATCAACCGGTTTATCCCTTTTCGGATCCGGATCCGGGTCACGACCCGTTTCTCGTTCGGCGCCAGCAACAGTTTCAGTTTCCGTTTCACTTTCACCAGCAACAAATCCCGTCTTCATCTTCGTCCGCGGCGGCTCTGTTTCCGATTCCGATTCCGCCACCGGGAATAGCCGGCGATGACCAGTCAGTCATCATCGAGCAGCTGTTCAACGCGGCCGAGCTAATCGGAACCACCGGAAACAACGGCGACCACACCGTTCTCGCGCAAGGGATATTGGCGCGGCTCAATCACCATCTCAGCAGTAACTACAACAGCAACAAACCTCCGTTTCAAAGAGCGGCTTCTCACATCGCTGAAGCTCTCCTTTCGCTCATCCACGACTCTTCACCACCGTTAATCACGCCGGAGAATCTGATTCTCCGAATCGCCGCTTACAGATCCTTCTCAGAAACCTCTCCGTTTCTCCAATTCGTCAATTTCACAGCGAATCAATCGATTCTCGAGTCCTGCAACGACGAATTAGGGTTTGATCGGATCCACATTATCGATTTCGATGTCGGATACGGAGGACAATGGTCGTCTCTAATGCAAGAACTCGCTTCCGGAGGAGGAAGAAGAAGAAACAGAGCATCTCTTAAAATTACCGTCTTTGCTCCACCTCCTTCAACAGTCTCCGACGAATTCGAGCTCCGATTCACAGAGGAGAATCTCAGAAGTTTCGCCGGAGATGTCAAGATTCCGTTCGAAATCGAGCTGTTAAGCCTCGAGCTTCTTCTAAACCCAGATTATTGGCCTCTCTCTCTCCGTTCATCGGAGAAAGAATCGATCGCAGTGAATCTCCCAATCAACTCCGTCGTCTCCGGTTACCTTCCGTTAATCCTCCGTTTCCTCAAACAAATCTCTCCAAACATCGTCGTATGCTCGGACAGAGGATGTGACCGTAACGACGCGCCGTTTCCAAACGCCGTGATCCACGCGCTTCAGTACCACACCACTCTGCTCGAGTCTCTCGATGCCAATCAAAACCAAGACGATTCGAGTGTCGAGAGGTTTTGGGTGCAACCTTCGATTGAGAAGCTGTTGATGAAACGACACCGTTGGATTGAAAGATCTCCGCCGTGGAGAAGCTTGTTTACACAATGTGGGTTTTCTCCGGCGAGTTTGAGTCAGACGGCGGAGGCTCAGGCGGAGTGTTTGTTGCAGAGGAATACGGTGAGAGGGTTTCACGTCGAGAAAAGACAGTCTTCACTTGTCATGTGTTGGCAAAGGAAAGAACTTGCTACTGTCTCTGCTTGGAAATGTTAGAAGAAACCAAATCTTGCATGTTAATTTCTCTGTGTTTTCTTTTTATGGTTTCAATCTTCTTTTTTTAATTGTTGTTCAATGGTGTTCTTAGTTTCGACTGTGGTGTTAACATTTTAAGGAAGTAAGGATATATAATCAAAATCTCCTTTTGTTATATTTTATTTTGCCCTTTCTGAGTTTATGCATATATCTCTCATCCAAAAACAGAAATTGCAAAGGAGATGTTTTTAGGATCCACACAATATGAGTTTATGTGTATAAACAGTCTAATTTGGACTATCTAATCTTGGTTTCATTCTAATTATATACTTGAAATAGACTTGTGGAAAACTGTGTTTAAGAGTTCTACTGTTAAAGGAGGCCATACTTTATTACTATTACATATAATTAATTTCAAAAAAGTTTATGTATATACACAATTACACATATTATATCAATCAAAAGCATTTATACTGCATTTAGAATGTAACAAGGAATTAGTGAGATACTCACGGTACATGCAAGGTACTGTTGTAACACATTTATATGGAGTATTAAATTTTATAACCAAAAGGTGGAGGTAACTGGTTTTATCATTTGGTTTTTGGAGCTTCCAAGGTTGAATGTTTGTTTAATCGTCTCGGGTCCCTAACAGATTTCTTTTAGTTTTTGGCCATGAAAAAGTTTCTTTTTTTTCTATCATAAAAATGGTTAGGACTTTAATTTGCGTACAATTTGTTTATATTAATGTAAAGGATTAAATGTAGAGCCCCTTAAATGTAGTCCTAAGCTTTTAGCTTTATAAAATATACATGTTCATTATTGTAATACGACTTTTGT
The DNA here is from genome assembly GCA_030161315.1 of Eutrema japonicum. Lineage (NCBI taxonomy): Eukaryota > Viridiplantae > Streptophyta > Magnoliopsida > Brassicales > Brassicaceae > Eutrema > Eutrema japonicum. Next base: position 52,949,184 of record BSQW01000003.1, on the reverse strand, counting down.
TCGTATAATCACATGGTCCTAAAGTCATTGGTGCTTGATAGTATTGTATAATCTCAGTTTTGGTTATAGAACTTTTTTTATATATTAACTAAATTAGACGGTCTTGATTTGCGACCAACCGCTTCATTAAACTAATATGATACAGTTTTATGACGTCGGTGTAGAGAATTAATAATTTCTTAATCATGGCCGTAGCACATAGTAGCTAAAAACGTGTAATTTTACCTATAATGTATACTAGGATTTAATCCGCGCTAATTATACCGCGGAGTAATTTTTTTTAAATAAATTATTTTGAAATTTAAGAAATGTGCTTTTATCTGAATTTTATAATAAAACTATGTAATGATTATTGATTATAGATAAATCTGTTAATTTGTAATAATTTGTCTATTTAATCCATTTTACATTGAACTAAAATATTATTCGGGTTAACCCGCAAAAACTTATAATCTTAAAATTATAATATGCATCGTTAAACTACTCTAGTTTTTGTGGTTAGTCTACAAGCTTAAAAAATATAGTTTTCTTGTGTCTAACTTTTTATAAAATTAGTAAAATATTTTTCAACTTTTGTTTTGATATATATTCAAATAAAATACAATAAATTATAATGAAAAATATAGCAAGATTTTAAATAATTTTTTTTATTTGAATATATATGAATTGATTATTATTTTAAAATATATAGTATTAAAAATAATTAAAAATGAAAAAATAAATAACTTTTTTAATACAAAATATATACTTTCCATATTCTAATCAATAATTTTAAAAGACTATTATATCCTTTCCTATTTCAATTATTATTTGTTATTTGTAATGGCATTTCATGTAATAACTTACAAAACAAAATTTATTTTTAAAAATATCTTCTTAAATAATATTATAGAGATATTAACTCTACATATATCTATTTATATCAATTATTGTCGTCTTTATTTACTAAGATTAGGCATGACCAAAATGGAACCGTAACCGTATTTCGGACCGTAACCGTACCGTTTTCAAACCGTAACCAGACCGTAACCGTGTTAGACGGTTAAAAACTGTAACCGTTAACCGTAAAAATATATTAGTTATGGTTAAAAAAATTATTAACCGTAACCGTTAATTAACCGTAACCGTATCAAAACCGTTGGTTAACTGCAAGGTTAAACCGTAAAAATTTAACCGTAACCGTTTTAAAAATAAAATTATATATACTAATAATTATAATTAGTTCTGTAAAATTAAAAATTCAAAGAAAATTATATATAATCAATTTACCAATAGCAAATGCAAATCTAACAAATAGAAATATTAATTAAAACTTAAACGTGCTAGACTAATTAATATTTTTTTAACAAATATAAAAAATATTTTAACAAAACAGTTTTATGAAGAAATATACTTCATATGTTTCACAATGTCTGATTTTCTGAATATTTGGGAAGCAAACAAAAAATTTCAAATTTAAAGTTCACATATACAAAAAAAAAAGACAAATAGAGCTAAATCTCATAATGGAACTAAATAAAAAAACTGTAAACATAGTGGTTATCGTCATTCGTCAAAATAGATCATTTTTATTTATTATTATTCTAATTTATAAAATTTATAATTATCTAATTATAAATCATGACATTAACCATTTATTGTCATCAGGTAACCGTATCTAACCGTAACCGTATTAACCGGACTTGAATTTAACCGTAACCATTTTAACCGTATATTAAACGGTTAAGGTTAAAGTTAAAAAAAAATCTAACCTTAACCGCATTAACCGTAACCGTGGTCATACTTAACTAAGATCTATATCTAATCCACTAGCATCTTACCTAACTATTAAAACAGTCGATAAAGGTTTGTTTTAGGTGCGGTTAATTTGATAACAAAAAAACAATGTTAATATTCTTCTACTTTCAGTTTTATTGCGAACAAAAATTGAAAACCTGAAAGACCTTTCCAAAGTCATGTTTAAATAATTTGTAATAGAAAAGCAAACAGAAATGAAGGAAAAAAAGAAAAGAAAGAGAGGATATTTAGTTATTTAATAAATTGAAAAGTTTGGTTGTGACACCTCTAGTAGCGGATCGAGGTTTGCATGTTACTTTGTGTGAAATGTTTTTGTTTTGGTTGCCTAATTTCGAAATTATCATCAGCTTTTGACAATATAAAAAGCATTGGCTTTACTTACAGCTTTAAAACTAAAAAGACATATACGTCATCAATAAGATATGAGGATTTAAATTATAAATATAATAACGTAAATTAACATGAAGCCAAACCGACAACAGACACTTTTGTCTCCATGACTGCCAAAGAAAGCTTCATAATTTTACTTTGCAAAATAATTATGAAACACCGGTTCATGCACACCTACGTGCTTAATGTTAACAGATTTTAAGATTGTTATTACTATTAACTTAATAAATTTCAGAAAGGTTTTTTTTTTTCCTAATAGAAGTTATTTAAGAAAAAAAAATCTTAAATTCGAAATTGCGAAAAAAAATTTACGGAAGCTCTAATGGGTTAGTGTTTGATTTTAAAGTGCTATGCTTATAAAGTGTTTCTGATTTTTGTTGTATTACCAAGAAATGATTTCGAATCAAATGAGACTAATTAAGAATGAAAAAACTATAATTTTCTAATGAAAAGGAAAATTTACAAAAGCAAGCTCTTTTTTTTTTTGCAAGCTATTACAAAACCTGGTTACAACATATAAATATGAGACCTTACCAAGATTACAACATTAGGAACTGCCAAATTCATCGATTATTTATTTTATCTAGTGGCAGGTTAACTTTCACATTATCCACGATCTCGTTTGCTTTCATTTTGATGTGGTTCGGTTTAACTTTTACTCCGGTTTAGTTTTTGTAACCAGCTCTTATACCCGGTTTGGGTTGATTTCAATTTAATAATATTATATTATTTTTTTGAAAATGGTTAACTGCGGATTAATTCACTTGTCCGTAAGTGAATCTAAAAAATCAAAACATATTGTGAATCACTCTTATAAAACTTCTTGGCATAAATAAGAGTCTCATCCTCAACTAAACTAAAGTCATAAAAGACTTTATTTATTTAATACTTATTTTCCATAGTTTTACAATTCCCAATATTTAAATATATGTGGTTAAAGTTTACCATTTTTTTTGTGACAATTCATAAGAAAGGAATAGACTTTGATAGATACAAAATCTTAAGCTGATGCTCGCTCCACCAATGTCTTCGTCTTCCCAATCATTTTTTTTTTCCCTCTTTATTATTGTTTTCTTTTGGTTCTTTAAAAATAAATTAATTTACCTTTTTTCACTCGATTTATAAAAAAGTCTGCTTGGGAACAACGCATTCTCTATCAACCCCACATACTTTTTAGTCTTCTTTTTTAGTTTTCTTTTCTCAAAACCTCTTCTTAGTTCTTAACTTTTTAATCCATTTGATAAGAAGGGAGACAAATTAATTAAAAGAAAATCATTCGTCTTGTAAAACAAAAAAAAAAGATATAAATTGTGCAATAGAGCAGCGTCAATATACATAAACCAAACGCAAACCGGTTGTTACATCGAACCAAGAAGCAACCTACCGGTTTCAATGATCCAGGCTCTGCTTTCACCTCCTACAAGTCTTCTGCATCTCTCAAATGCAACGACACTGAGCACTGCACCACTCTTTTCACAGCTATATTGCGAGTTTTTTTTTACCGCAAAATGCTTACCATGGAACCGCTTGTAAGTTTTTTGAAGCTATGGTGTTTTTGGTAGATCATCAAACTCCATAAAGTCTTAGGGATGTTTTAATGAATGAGTAAGCTAATGCGCCCGTGAAAATGTAACTATCGACTCTATCCAATATTCCACCTGCAGCATGGAAAAGAGATTAAAGGTGGCACGAGCGAGAAGAAGGGACGCTGATCTATGTATCGGTTAAGGGCGATTTTACCATGTCCCGGGATAAGTGAACCAGAGTCTTTGACGCCGGCATCACGTTTGATCATTGATTCAGTAAGATCACCAAATACCGACCCAAAGAAGTTAAGAAACCCAAAAGCTATGGAGCTGAGGAAACAAAAGAAAGAAAAAAACCCATTCACAAACAGAAAGATGATAAGAAACCGAGTTTCAATAATAAATCTGAGTACCTGAACAGAGATTGAGGCCAACACAGAGATTTAGAGAGTAGAATGGTAATGGCTATACAACCAACAAATCCTGCAAAAGTCCCTTCCCATGTCTTTTTGGGACTAATACTAGTAAGAGGTGTCCTACCAAAAGCCTGCACTTTTTCTATAGTTAAATCAACTTCAAAGCGGTTTTAGCTAAAAAAAGCTTATCCGTTAGGTGTTTACCTTGCCGCCGAGAAAAGCAAATGTGTCTGTCGCAATTACACCGCTGAATGAAATCAATGTTGCCACAAGTCCAACTGTCCAGTGAGCTTGACCACCAAGAAGAATTGGCCATGTTCTTCCAATTCCTATAGTTAGAAAGAAGAAAAACTGGTCAAAAGGACATATATAGGAGGAGAAAGCCAACAGCTTTTTGTTTGAGATAGATTTAAAGGAGGAGAAAAGGCGAGAGCTTGCCAGTGTTGAGCGCAGGAGCAGCTAAACCACAACGAAGCTTAACCCAGAAACAAGGGAGATAACCACAGTAAAATAACCCAAACATTGTACTACTCAGCTGAGCAAAACGCGGGTTTCCTCTCTGTACTAATAATGCCATTGCGACAACAAATGCTGCGCACGTCACCGAAATATCAATGTTACCAAAGTACCTAAAAAAGAATTTCCACAAAATCTGTTTTAAGGAGCAGTCAAAATGGATAACAACAAAAGCTTTGACGTATGTTTTAATGGAACTCACAATGTAAGTATGGGCATAAGGGAGCATATAACCGAGCAAACTCGAGATACATATCGTGGAGGAGGTGTCATTCCTTTAGCTATGCCTCTGCTTCTAACGAGCTCAAAATATTCACGTGAACCGATAAAAACAGAAACTGCTAAGGCTAGTGTGAAAACCCATCCTCCAGCTAACACAACACCTACAACAGGTAATCCAATGCCAATACCAAAGGTCACTCTTTTCTTAAGCTGGCTTGCTTTCTTCTGCTTATCTTCCACAATTTGCAAGTCATCGATTCTTCCATCAACTCCCTAAAAGAGATGGCCAATCAGCGAGAGCTCACTGAATTAGATAATGATCAATAAAACAAAGTGGCTACCTCTATATCGAAATTCCCATCCCTAAACACTATCAGTTAAGCTGAAAATTGACTCTCTCTATCTCTCTCATTCAATGCCGACTTGCTTCATTTAAAGCTGAAAGATTCGAGGAGAAAGAAGCATAAAGTTACTACCTTTGAGTTGTCATCACCAAGCTGGTCTGTTTCAGATCGAGCAACGGCCGTGAGGAAGCACCGTTTCACAGGAATCCGACCAAGGCGGGAACGAAACAATGGTTTGGTATCACCGGCGAAACGTAGGCTCGAATATTGGGAGAAAGGGGGCAGAATTAGGGTTTTCCTGGTGGAGATACGGCATGGGCATATACAGGGGAGACAAGTCGATAGAACGGGCACAGGCTTATTATACCTACAGACATCAACAAAAGACGCCATTGCTTTCTCAAAGACACACGAAAATTAGCCCCGAACAAGGGAAAAAGGAAATATATTATTTCTGAAACTCGCAATCTCTGAATCATGATGTCGGAGAGTGTGTGTATGTATGTGTGTGATTAGCTGAAATTGTCGTATTGTAGTAATAGGAACAAGCACGAGGTAGAATTAGCTCTCCAATTATTATTCGATGAAAATGTTTTTATTGCTATTATTAAAGAAAACAAAGACAAGTTTAGTGGAGGGGGAACACAATGAAACAAATGTCTTTTGAATTACAAAAGTGGCAAAAAGGTTTTTTTTTTTTTGGGGTTGAAAATTCTAAGTCTTGTGAAAACCATAATACAATCCTCTAACGCACTAAAGTTCAAGATTCAACAAAAGGTGAATGACGACGATAAGACAGAAGAAAAGATGTCCTCCTTCTGACACAACTTGATTTCTTTTCTTTTCATGTCTTTTGGGTTTTGCCGAAGCCACTTTTGAGACTTGGGTTGTGGAATATTTATTCAACGCGATCATGTTCTCTTCATAATGTATCCCAAGATTATACCGATTAGTCCCAACAGAAGAACGTACATGAACGGGATTCCACCACCACTCTGACTTCTCTTGCTTTCACGCTTCAACTGCTCCTGCAATTTCACATGTTTTTAATATCAGAGAGTTTCGTGTTTGGGAAAAAGGGAACATGTAATCGAAGATTGTGGAATTTACAGACTTGATTGCGGTTTTTGGTACTCGTTTCTTCTACTAGTGGAGATATCCTAGGAGCAATTCTTAAGCGATCTCATATCTCAAATTACGGAATAAGTAAAGCTTCTTACCAATTCTTGTTGAAGTTTCTTGTTCAGTTGAACGGCACAGTTCTTTTCCTCGGTGAGCCTTGTGATGAGAGCTCTGGCCTGAAATCACAAAAGCCGATAGGCGTAAAAAAATCAGATGTAACAGAATGACCAATCCTGTCACCTAACTTCCATGGTAAGTTGCTCCATTAAGTATAGCCAGTAGGTCAGTTGCAGCTCAAGACCAATTCATAAACTAATTAGTAAAGAGCTTAAACCACAGCAGATGAAACTGATTAGTAAAGAGCCTAATAAGTTCATGAAATTCCCGTGGAGCAGCAGGCTGACAGCTATTACAAGCTTGTACAATAAGCGAGCAATTGAATTGCTAATAACTGGAATGATCTGAATAAAATAAAAGGAATAAAAGCTCCAGAAAAACCTTATAGATCCATAGGTTTGGATGGTAAACCAATGTAGGTCGCGTAATGGTATAATATAATAATACTAATGCAATTGCACTCTTTCTGATGCCAAGGTAACTCAGCATCATGAAAACAGCAGATAAAAGATCAGAAGGGTTACTAAGGTACCTCAGATGAGTTATCCTGAGGTTCAAGCCTGTCAACGCTAAATCTTGGAACCTAAAATTAAACAAGAAAACGAAGGAAATCAACACAATTACCAAAGGAAACGCCTACCATAGCCCCCACTTCTACTTATATAGGTTCTATTTTCTGTACTTACAGCCGTATAATCAGAAGCATTCCCATTGTCCGAGACGGAAGCTCTTGGTGAAGAGCCCTCTTCCGATCCTTCACGAACGGGTGATGGTGGTCGGGGTGGATCAACATAGACAACTCTCAATTTAGTCTCCTCAACTCGATGCCCCGCCTCTTTGCTAAACTGTAGTGTTCATCAGAAAAGAAAACAATGGGTTAAGTAACCAGAACCAATTAGCCAAAATATAAAAAGCTCAGAAATGATCAGAACCAATATCAATACCATCTCAGGAGTAACTTCCCTGGCCGTGGCTCCGGGACTAGCGACTACACACTGAAGTAAGAACTTGTCCTTGCACTGCATATCAGACGGAGCTTCCTTTTGCGCTTGCATGGTCACTAATTCCAAGACAGAAACCGACAACAGTCAAACTCATAATCCCAAAAACTGGTGAATTCTCCATCTGGCAATTTTGCGATAACAGAGAAAACGATCTGCTACGAAGGGAAGAGCAGGAGACAGACCTAGAACTTCAGAAGATGATCTGGGAAGAACAACCCCAGTATTAGGCCTGACGCAATACTTCTTTGGATTCGTCGTTTTAACCTAAGAATCGACCATCCGTAAACCTAAGATACACAAAAACTCCAAGATATAGAGAAAATCAAAACAAGTAATTCACCTTGAAGGCCACATAATTGTCGGTCTTGTTAGCCACATACAGAGAACAAGAGATCTGTTTCTTCAATTCAACTACATCAAAAATCACAAATCAACCAATAAAACAGAGTAAACTAATCGGAAAAGGTAGATCTAGAAGAAGGAAGATATGCGATAAATCATTCAAAATTCGGATACATAAGCTTACAAGGGAATTGAAGGTCGATAGGATCGATGTCGAGAAGCTCGTTACTCATTCTGATGAGATCGGCGGAGAAATAACCGATTCTTATCGAAAACCGAGTTTCGTTCACCGGTAGAGAGAGAGAGAGTGGTGGTGGTGGTGGTGGTGGTCGTCGATCGAGAACGGAGATTCAAAGGAGAGAGACTTTTCCGTCTCTTTTTAGACTGGAGACGATATATGCACTTCCTCTGACTCAAGGTGCCACAGCGTCTAACGAGGGGTATAATTGTCATTCAACAGTAATGACCAAACTCGTTTTGTCCAGCGAAAACGAGGTTGGCGTTCTCAAATCTCTTTTGATCATCATGTCAAACAAAAACAAAATCTCGTTTGATTGAAAACTTGGGTTTTAATTTGCACCTTTTCTTTTGTTGGGCTTTTTTTCCGTGGAAAAAATAATCCCTGGAGTTCTTTTTTGGACCTATTTTGCGGGACTAAAAGCATTTCCAACCCAATCCGTAAAAAAAATAGGGAAAAATGCAGTTGTTACTCGGTTAAATTTGGATGATGAAGACGATTGAAACGCACGACAAGAGAAATCGTTAGTAATCGCCAGTTTTACCCGATTGATAGATAATCGGTTCAAAATTGTAAAACCCGGTTCAAACCAACAAAATAGACTTCTAAAGTTGAGGTAGTGAAGTCAACCCATCATTTTAAGGTCACATTCCCTAAAATTGTGCTGTTTTAGTAAACATGATTTTTGGGTGAATTGTTTTAGTACAATTAACTGTCTATTTTAGTAAGGGATATATAGTTCATATGATAGACAGTTAATTTTAGGAAATATCGAGAAGCTACGAAGGGAAATGTCGATAATCTTAGTTCATTTAATTTTAGGATAGACAGTTAATTTTAGGAAATGTCGATAATCTTAGTTAATATGATATAATATATATCCCTTAGTTCATATGAGTGAAATTACCTGAAATGATACATAAAATAGACAATTAATTTTAGGATATATATATATATATATATATATGTATCCCTTAGTTCATATGAGTGAAATTACCTGAAATGATACATAAAATAGACAGTTATGTATATATATATATATATATATATATATATATATACATATATGTATAGAGAAGTTAAGCATATCAAATTCGTCATATATGGGAGAAGAAATATAGAAAAAACGTCCCAAAAATTCGACAATTAATTTGATTCTCTTGTTGGTCATTCAAACAATAGGTGAAGATACAAGTCAAGAAAATAGTAGACAATCTAAAAAAATTGAAACCCGAGATTATGATAAGTTCATATCTACAATCTGAATTTTCCCCTTCTTCTACCATACATGACCATGAAACTCTAGGCACCACCTAGGCGCTAATTATCTAGCTCAGACGAATCATTATTCTCCACTTTGCTTACAATTTCTTCTATAACTCGCAGTGTTCTAAAAAGCTGTCTAGGCACCGCCTAGGCGCTAGGCGTCTATAGACCGTGGCGATTACTTTCTAGGCGTTGATATTAAGAGTTATTATTATTAGGCGGTTTAGGTGGCCGCCTAGGCGTCCTAGACTGCTCTAGGCGGTCCAAGGCGGCTCTAGGCGGTTTAAAAACATTTTTAATCAGTTAACAATTTTTTTGCTTGATGTAATTTTTTAATTTTTAACTACATATAATTAGATTTATAAATTTTGATTTCATAAATGCATGCTTATATAAGTTTTTATGGTATTTTTATGAATAGAATGAAAGTGTTTGTCTAATTCTCATTTATGATTTAACATTTTGATTTTTAAAATGAATGTTTTTGTCTAATTCGAATATATGATATTTTTAAAATATTTTAGTTTTTTCTTATTTATAAGATTTCTTTTTATTTTTGGGTGTAATTTGAATTTTGAATCTATTTTAAAATTTATAATATTTAAATATTATTATTTATGAGTTAAATATGGTACTTCATATATTGTTGTCTATATAAATATCTCTAATATATTGATTTACCTTGTAAACGCCTACACCGCCTAAGAATCGCTTAGGCTCCGACTAGGCGATCTAGACGCTAGGCGTTGTATCACCGCCCAATTAGCGCATAGCGCTTTCTTGAACACTGATAACTGGAAATAAAAATATATCGAAACTTATACCATCAAACTGAGCATACGGATTGCGAATTCGCACATCTTATCCCAAAAACACACGGAAATCATAGAGAAATATATAGTAAAATCGCTTTCTGGTTTTGCAAAATCCTTTGGGAAAATAATTCCATCATAAATCTTGGCTTATCTCCCAAATTCCACGATCAAGGAGAAACGCGAAAGTCAGTGTAATCATAATTTTAGTGAATCTTAGATGAAAAATTAAAAGAAACCGAAATCGATGAGACTGAGATAGGAACGAGATGATCAAGTCGAAAAAACAAACTGGCCGACAAGGTGGTTGCCGCGAGAAAGCAACAGAGAGACGCCAAAATCAAGAACCTAATTCTCCTTCGTTCTAAAATCGACGCCGTTGGAAACTTTAAACCCTAATCGTATGTGCGAGACGAACGCCAAGAATGATGAAGAAGTTTTTTCACTTTCTTTCTCTCTGATATTTAGTCTTTACCTCCAACGAGCAATATTTCAAATCAGCAACACTAGGATTTAACCATTAGCGTGGAGTAATTTTTTTTAAAGAAATTGTTTTGAAATTTAAGAAAATTGATTTTATCTTAATTTTATAATATAGCTAACTAATTATTATTGATTATAGATAAAGTTGTCAATTTGTAATAATTTATCTATTTAACCCGTTCTGCAGTGAACTAAAATATTATTCGGGCTAACCCGTAAAAACTTATAATCTTAAAAACATAACTCTAATATGCATCGTTAAATGACTCTAGTTTTTGTGGTTAGTCTACGAACTCTTAAAAAAATATAGTTTTATTGTGTTTAACTTTTTATAAAATTAGTAAAATATTTTTTCAACTTTTATTTTGATATATATTAATTTTTTTGTATTATATTACTATGCTGAAAAATATGTTGTACGTTAGAGTTTCTCAATCTTTTGTAATCTATATCTTAACATACCTACAAATAGAGGTGGTGTATAAAACAAAATAATTCGGGTACGTTACTGGTGTATAAAAAAAAAGAATTGCTCTGTACGTTAATGCAACTTTTTATTTTTTTACAGAAATATCAAGAGAGAAACAATGAATGCTGAAATTCTAAATAGCAATAGAGACTATTTAACATTAGATAGTTTAAACAGGAAGCGCTCTTATTGTCGTACCGTAGTTCGTCTAAACAGAAAGTGGAAGGCAAGAAATTTGAAAAAAAAACAATGAGCTCATAAGAATGAATTTACTCTTACTTGATGAGAAGGTCAGTATATTTGTAATTTTTTTTAACAAATATATTATACTAATTTTATAAACTTATTATCTAACTTTAATCTAAATTATTTTTGAATACAGGAAAATACTATTATAATTTAATATAATTAACTCTTTTTGTTTGTCGGCATCTTCTGAAACTAAATTCTATATGAATCGTGATTTTGATTATGTTACTGCGTTCCGAGAAAGGTATTTTCTTAGCTTTTATTGGTTTCAAATTTACTAATTCTCTAAAAAAAATTAAAATCGATTAATAAAAAAACTTAAAAATTCTGAGAAGTCAAAGTTGAAAATTTTATCTTAAAAGATATAGTTACTAAAAAAAATAAAATTTAAAAGTTAAAAATTAAATTTATCTTAAAAGGTAAAATTAATAAAAAAGAAAAAGAAAAAACATTTCTTAGTTTTTCCATTTAGATTAAGAAAATTAATTTTAAAAGGAAAATAATTATAATTTCTCAACTTTATATAAACCACAATTTGTTAGTGTGTCAATTAATTTGAAAAGGAAAATAATTATAATTTCACGGGTGATCTAATTTTGATTTCCATTTTTTCGTCTTTAATTTTTTTAACGGGTTATAAAATATTAAATTACAAACCTACTTATCTAGTATATATATATATATATATATATATATATATATATATATATATATAATTCGTTTGAATTTATTCTTAAATGATTTTGGGCCTTATAGATCTTTTCAGCTGATTGTTGTGTTTTATGGGCTTTTGGTCCTTGGTTTTTATTTCATAGGGAAGCCCAATGACTCCACATTCATTATTGGAGTTGTTTTAGCCAATATAATTTGATTTGGTTTCAATTCGGCTTAACACATTTCGATTTCGGTTTGATTTTATTTTATTTCAATTCTGTTTTTCTAAAAAAAACATTAAAAACATAATTATTTATTGAATATCATATCATATTTATTTAATATAATATATCTATTTTGATTCATATATACAATTTAAGTATAGATTAAAAAGAAAACCACTTACCGCAGAAGTTGTGATCACAGTTTTGTTGACTCCCCCATGAATCTCATCTTGGCAAATGATGCAAAGATTTTGATTTTCTTCCGCCATGATCAATGGGATCAAAAACTCGTCTTCAGTTTTCGTCCCTTGATATTCTCAACATGCCGATCGGTGTTGGCTAGCCTAATGTCTAGCCCCGAAATCCTAAGAACTTTTTCGACTTGGTAAATCATCAAGGCTGCCTTCGCTCTCGTTATACGGCTGAAGTGATCCAGTTTTGGTAGTGATTCATGTCGGATGATTAAAAGATGGGTGGAGACATTGAACCAACGCCATGAAAGATACATGAGTATAATATAAGACAGCTCAAATACATATACACTAATGCAGCCTAAATTTTATGGATTTAGTACATGGGAATTAAAAAAAATGCACAGAAAATGTACCCGACATTGGTATCAATTTTAAAAGAGACCAATTTAAATTTGTGGGTACAATATAAAATTGCTCAAATACATATACACTAAGACCATCTCCAATGTATTACTCTATTTTTTACTCTAAAATAAAGTTGGGTTTTGCTCCAATGTATTACTCTATTTTTCACTCTAAAAATGAATATTCTATGGTATATTCTATTTCTATTTTATTATAAATATCATTTATTTGTAAAAAATTACAATTTAACCCCACTTATTTTTTTCTTTCAAAAACTTCCATAAATTATGATTTTATTTAAATTAAACATTTATTACATAAGAAAATTTACATTACATCATATAAAAATAATAAAACATATAGGACTTTGGTTTAAACATCACCATTACAAAGATATTATAATAAAGTAATTTAAATGTAAAATTGATTTAACTTTCAAAAACTTCCATAAATTATGATTTAACTTTAAAAAATATTATAATAAAGTAATTTAAATGTAAAATTGATTTTTTGTATTTAAATATTATAATTATTATTTGTTTCACTTATAATTACAAAGATATAAAAATTAAAGGACCATTCTATAAATAAAAAAGTTCAACTCTAAAATAGAGTGAGAAATAAAGTTACTCTAAAAATAGAGTAAAAAATAGAGTTACCCTATTTTAGAGTGGGAAATAGAGTGGGGTTGGAGAGGATTTTACTCTAAAATAGAGTTTAGAATGGGAAATATAGTAGGGTTGGAGATGTCCTAATACAGTCTAATTTTTTTGGATTTAGTACATTGGAATTAAGAAAAAATTAATGCCCAATAAATTCTTGTTAGTGATAGCTTTGATGGATGCTAACGTCGTCGTTTTAACATATGCCAGGCTGGCAAATTCCCGACTATGAAAAAATGAGACTATCTGAGTAAATTATAATCCGATCTAAGCCACATCGACTAACATGACATGGTGGCCGATGCACCCTCGATCCTGGTTTTGCGATATTAGAGTAAAAATCTTCTCATAAAAATACGAAAATGAAAGGAAAAATAAGAGTTACAAATATTACGATAATGCCATTTTTAGTACAAAACTAAAAGGTTTGTCAGTAAGGAATAGGTATCGGAGAAGGGCTATGAATGGACCGTATAACCAAATCGGAATCGGATAGATTAAGCGGCGGAAGTGAGAAAGCACTGTAAGTCGAACTCCCTCTTCTCATCTCTCTCATCGTCAACAACGCCGCGACCGTATTCCTAAATATCCCTTCTCCCACCGCCGCCGAACTCAACGCCGCAGATCTCTCGTATCCCCCATCCGTCTCTGCCGAATCAGATGCCGTAAACACTGCATCCACCGTTGTCTCCCACTCTTTTACTAGCCTTGACACCAGATCCGTCTTAAAAAAAGGTTGACGAAGAACAATCTGGATAAACGGCGATCTTAATCCCCCTCGTGTTCTCTTGTCGTACTTCTTCAAAATCTTCGCTAATCCTGTAGGAATTTTGTCTTTCTTCGATCACACACATTCGACTATCTCACTCAAATTTGATTTGAAATATCGATTAATTAAGAAACTCAAACTCACCGGTGTAATTGATGTTGCTGTAATTGACTAGAAGAACCATCTCGCCATGGAAATTGACAATATCTTTTCTGATATCACTAATCTCCTCTCTAAACATTTCTTCATTGCCTCCACATTTTTCAACCAATCTCTGAATCCGATATTGCAATTCCTGTAGACACACACACACACAAAAAAAAACAAAAAAAACCAGATAGATATAATCTTCTTCTTTTTTTGAACAACTATATATAATCAAAACTAAATTCCACTCTATATCAAATTTCTCCAAATGACCAGATCCATTTCACATTTATAGTCAAAATATTTAGCAAACATTCACATATACATATATTTTTAAGATTTTCCATAAGGTTTCTAAAAATATGCACAAACTATTTGTCATGTACGTATCATCAATACACAAAATCACTCTCGTACGATGTCCTTCTATATTAAACCAACGAGCTACTAGATAGACACTTAACAAAGAATATTTATTTAAGTCACACTCTATTGAAAATTTCCACAGATCGATATATCAATTATAGTTATAATCTTTAACAACCAATAAAAATGATTTATTTCTCTCCTACATTTTTAATAGGGGGGAAAGTTATACCAGTGACTGGCTAAAAACTTAACACATTGTAGCGTGTCAACTTATCCGAGTTGACTCGGTAAACTCGACAAGAATGATATCTCTGTTTATTATACCTTGTGGTGGATGATGAAATCTTCTTCTTGCTCGACGAAGAAAGCATTGAACTTGTCGATCTCGGCGTTCAACAAACCAACGAAAATAGATTCCGCCGGAGCCGGAGAAGAAATCAGATTCTTGAGTTCTTTGTAACGAAGAAACTTGTCACGCCACTCTGGCAACGATTCTTGTTTCTGTTCTTTAATCCTCTTCCCGAACTTCATCAAAATATTAATTCAGAAATGATTTATATGTATATATCCTTTTTTTTAATTGAGAAAAAAGAAGAAGGAAAGAAATGTATTACAATGAGATCTGGAGGAAGAAGAAGAGGAGGTTAATATAGAGATATCTAAATAGTGGTTATGTAATAGAATATGAAAAAGGATATGCTTAGCTTTGGCGTGACGAATTGTTGTGAATGTGGCATGTAATAAAGAGATGAAGAAAAAATAAAAAAAGGTTAGATTATTGTTGCTGTTGATGTAAGAAAAAAAGATAAAATCCTCAGCATATTCGGTCTCTAAGTTCTCTTTGAGTCTTATGTTTGTATTTTTTTATGTATATAATTTTGGGTTTCTTGTTTTTTGACCGGACCTTTTTTATAGTATGTTTGGTATATTACATGTTTTTTGCTGATTTCATGTTATCTTTTTTCAAGGTATAAACTCTAGAATTTCAGGTTGATTCCTCGATCTACAATATTTCACTTATTTTTTACGATTTAATTTTTTTATTTTATTTAGAAATGCATGGTATTGATGTGACCGTGAATCGCGTCCTCGAGAGGCTGTCGTGCATAAGGAAAGGAAGAAATTGCCGGGACGTTTGTGAGATTAGTAATGAAAGTGACCAAAATGACCCGGACCAGTGACCAGAATTCAGGGGTAAAAATGGTAATGACCTAGATCCTCATAGAGTCATTAGACAAAGAGAATTCAAAGATTCCAAGAGAATCAAGCATCTGTTGTTTCTTTCTTAGCAAAGAAACAAAAAAAAGAGGCTTGAGGAAAAAACGAAAATGGAGGTTTAGCATGCATACCCAATTAAAATAGAGAGTCGTTAGTTTGAGGCCCAATACAAACTCCTCATAGGTAAGTCCATAAAACAAAACCTCATGAATACAGTCGATGAAGTACCAAAAAGTCGATATAGGTAACGTCTAAGTTTTAGGCGCTTTATACCCGCCGTACTTCTTATAAGTATTTAGGTTAAAAACGGGTGAATCATTTACGCAGTTGATTAGACATTGATTACATTATACAAACCTATCAGTTGCAATATATTGTAGATGCACGAGTTTGTAGAAAAAAGACAACTGCAGTTACAGTTATTATTATACGGTTTATACGTATAGTATAGCTGTTCGAAATGTGTACGTATTTGTACAACAAATTTTACTGATTGACAACATCTTATATTTAACCACAGATGCTTGTAGTGGGGTAGTTCCCATTCGGAGTGAGGTTCGACTTTGTGGATCTAGGTCAGGGATCGAATTTCTCCGGGTGTGGAATTATCACACTAACTCTTAACCAAGTGGACATCATAAGTGGGTTGTGTCACTCCCGCTCGGGAGATTAGTCTGGGCCCTTAACGGGCCTGAGATTACTTCCGAATTTAATAAAAAAAAAAACATCTTTGAGAGAAGATGAATAAATTTTTATTGAAGACAAATTAAATATTTGAAAATTATGTTAACATTGAAGATAATTTAACTGGTAGACAAATTATTACAGCAACCGTCCACCATTTATTTAAAACGATTTTTGAAAGTTAAAAAACTATAAAACAGTTTTCATGATTAGTGAGTGATTGACAACATCTCAACACAGTATTTGGAGGAGAATCAATTAAACATTTTTTCTAGTGGTAAAATTTTTGATCCGGAAAACCCTTGCATGTGAGCCATTTGATAATCTGAACTTTTATGACTGTGTTGCGGGAAACTATGTATCAAATAGTCTGTTCACTACCGAGATTAGTCGCCCGCTTTGACGAAACTCGAACCATTATTCAGTGCTAAATCTTGGAAAAACGAGATTATATATGACTCGGTGATTAATTGACTCGTTATAGTTGCTTACGTGTTACATTCAATAGGGTATACTCTTTCTAACAATATTATATAACATAATACTTATGTAATATATATACTTTCCAGAAATACATGAAAGCTTTAACCGTAATTACCATACATGAGTTGATGCTCTGGTGGTCAATCCTCCAATGTCACGATTTCTAACATGTTTAAGATCGAACTTCCATTAGGACTTAGGAGATGATATTAATAGACTACCAGGAAAAGAAAAGAACTGTATTTAGTAAATACTATTTACCATTTTCCACTTTTACAAATTATTATTTTTTAAGTTTGTTGTTGTTGTCGTTGTTGTTTGATATTGTTTCTTAAAGTCTATGGTATGTTTCGTTCTAATGGTGATGACGCAGAGCATGCACCGAATTTTCCGATCCGTTGACTATATAATCCGCCTTCTCGAAAGAACAACCTTTCGTTCTCTTTTGTTAAGTAATTTGTGTTTTAGTTAAGTGGTTAATTTTAGGACCGGGCAAATCATTCGTTAGATTCGCTTCGATCCGGTATTTGTCTGGATTTGATTCGAAAAATCTGGATATTCGTAAATATTCGAAGCAAAGCAAATACTAAAATATAATATCCGTCTAAAACAAAGCAAATCACAAATACTAATTTTTAAAAAGTTGGATATCCGCTCCAATCCGTAGATCATATATATATATATACATAATATATTATAAATTTATAATGTTTATTTACATTTTCTGTATCTCTTTAGGAAAAAAAATGTCAAAAGAAAATATGTATGATAAAAATATATAAACTATATACTAATTAATAAAATATTAATAAAAATATTTATATTGGAGTTTAAGTGAATATATTAATTTTTTGTATTTTATTTTGTCCATCATTATTTATATACGGGAAAAAACTAGATGATTTCATTTTTTCTCTTCTTGTTAGTTCATATTAAATAAAAAATGCACTAAAAACTTTTTTTTTGTTTAGTTTTTATTTGTATTGAATGGAGCGTAATAGATATTCGCGGATATCCGCAAATATCCATAAATTTTTCGGATATCCGTATTTTTTCGGAGCAAACCAAATCACAAAATTAGATATTCAGTAAAAACGAAAAAAATCACAAATAGTAAAAATTTCCGACATATCCGCTCTGTGACCACCCTTAGTTAATTTAGTAGTTTCTTCTTTAAGCTGAAGGGGTAAAACATTAGATGAGATGCAGAGAGCTGCTTTTTTGTTTTTATTCTTTAAAAGTCAACTCCTTTTCTTTAGTTGAATGTTTAGAATTGGCCTACAACAATATCATCGTATACATTGATTAATCCATTCTTTTATTTTTTTTATATAAAAGCTGCATGCCACTTTGTACCATAAACTTTACAGACTTTAATTAGAATAGTTAAGACCATCTCCAATGGTAGAACCCCTCATGGGGTTCTTACCAATATTTTAATTATAAATTTTAAGAACCTCTTTCTAAGAACCCAAAAAAGTTCTTAAATAAGAATTTTAAGAACCTTTTTTTTCAAAGTTAAGAATCTCTCTAATATTTATCATTATTTGTCATTATAAAATTTTAAGAACCTCTCCTCTAAGAACCCCCATTGGAGATGCTCTAAGACCATCTCCAATGGTAGAACCCCTCATGGGGTTCTTACCAATATTTTAATTATAAATTTTAAGAACCTCTTTCTAAGAACCCCAAAAAAAGTTCTTAAATAAGAACTTTAAGAACATTTTTTTTCAAAGTTAAGAACCTCTCTAATATTTATCATTATTTGTCATTATAAAATTTTAAGAACCTCTCCTCTAAGAACCCCCATTGGAGATGCTCTAACAAAGTTTGAAGTTAAAAGGTTTGGTTTGCCTTGAAGGAGGACATCCGATCCACGTTTGAAAACTCATTCCATCCCACATAAAGAGCTGATAGCTAACCAAGATGCAGCCACAAAACCTTGGAGATAACCCATCCCAATTCCTCCTGATTAAACGCTATTAACTGTATAAGAAGTCCAATTAATTATGACACAATTTAACATTTTTGTGGATTAAATAATTGTTGAATGATACTCCCTCTGTTTCACAAAAAATATAATTTTAGAGTAAATTTTTTGTTTCAAAAAAATTGTCATTTTACATTTTCAATGCAACTTTTCAAACTAATTCTCATTATTATATTTTACCTAAAGCTAAAACCTTGTGTATTTATATCATTTTGAATTAATTATGGATATATTAAATATGAGTATATTAATATAATTTCAAAATTTCTTAATATGTGTGAAAAGTGTCAAAATGACAATCTTTATGAAACAGAAGGACTGAAGGAGTAGTAGTTTTTTTTTGTTGTTGCTAAGTTATAGTTATTATTGTATTTAAAAGTTGAAACGCAATTCAGGTTATTACATGCAATTACTTTACCAACTACTAAGTATCGAGTGTACGTTTCAGATTAACAAGTCGAGAAAGAATAGTTATAATTTCTAAGCATAATGGAAGAAGTCAAACAAAAAGTTATTTACTCCCCAGTTTTTTTGTAAGTTGCAGACGAAAGAACAGAGAAGAAAGAATCAGTGTTCTGATTAATTTGTTGCATGCACAACATAAATTTATGGCTAAATCATGTAAAAACAGCTAAAAAGAAATTAACTAACCCTTAGCAAACTAATGGCTTAAGCTTAACCGATTCTGAACCAAATATATTTATAAGTTAAATACCAATTGTTGGGGTTTGTCTCGTTTGTTTTATAACTTCTTGTCAACTTATTAACAAGAAGGAGAGGAATATAAACTCACAAAATAAAAATTCAGAAAACACACTTGTAAAGTTGTAATCATATCTGCTTCTTTTTGTTACCAGATGTCAAACATTTGATGCCGTTTTTTTTTTTATACTGCTTCCGTTTTTTTATATATCATTTTATAATTGAGCACACAAATTAAAAAATTATTAATTTATCTATTATACTTTCACCAATCAAATGTATTTACAGTATTTATATATTATTTAAAACATTTTGTTATTTTAATTTAAGGTTATAATAGGTATTTTCTGTAAAAATTACATTAAAAACTGAAAATAATACTTAATTTTTTTTATAAAAAAATAATTCTAAAACGACATATAAAAAACAAAGAAAGTATATAGAGAAGGCTAAAACTTAAAAGGAGGCATTCAAGGATATTTAATATGAAGGATCATATTCTACGTTTAAATTGTATGTACCAATCAATCTTGTTAATTTAATATGCATTATGTCAAAATCGGATATAAATTCAAAATACCAATATCATACGGAAAAAACCAGATGTGTGCGTATAAAAAATCAAATTAGTAATGTTCAAAATGGGAAAGTTAAAATTTCGCCATTTACACCAATTTAATACTCTATAAAAACGTTGTATTTAAATTTAATTTATCCATTCGCACAAGTTAGAAGAAAACTTATACTGGTATATAGTTTCTCCATTTTTTGTGTGTGCGCGCGTGTCAGCCCTTTTGATAGACGAATTTTAGAGAGGATGTTCGTGTCAGTCAGTAGACAGGATCTACTAGCAAATCAAATGCCAAAATGGGCTCACAGTTTGAGACAAACAAGAAACAGTCAGTGATGAAAAGAATAATAAAAGAAGGGAAAACTATATTTTTTTTGTTCTAAACAAATATAAACTTCAAATGGTTACGTCGTACTAATTCCTTCTTATTCGTTCCTACACCATAGCCTAGAGCTGAGCATAAAAGCCGGATCCACCGGATCCAAAATATTGAGTTCGGTTCGGTTTTGATTTATGTGTAAAAACCGAACAGTTCTTGTATAAATATAATTCGGTTCTTGGGTCGGTTTTGGTTCGAATTTATGTTCGGTTTTATATTGGGTTTAATTTAAAACAGACCCAAACCCGATAAAATCCGAATCGAATCGAACCGAAATTTTCTCGGGTTATATTCACTCCAATTTTGAATACCCGAAAATCGAGAAACCGACCCGAACCCGACCCGTAAACCCGAATGCCCAAGACTACCGTAACCATTCAAAACTAATATTACTCTTGAGAATTTTCCAAGCAAACCCTTGAATCACAACCTTTTTGTTTAACATGGATTAATGATACTATGAAAACACTAATTCCAAGTGATTAGCCACCAAACAAAATATATATGGAATAATGATTTTAAATTGTAAGAACTAAATCCTAGCGAGTAGCCACCAAACTTTGTAATAAGACTGGTTGAACTATCACAACCACTTTAAATAACAACTTCTTTTTTTTTATTTGTAACTGAAATCACAACTTTGTTGATATCTATTGGGTGGTGATTATGAACATTGGTCATTGGGTTTGATTCTAATCATAAGTAAAGAATAAAGTATACGTGAAGAATAATTCTAAGTTGGTGGTAGCTCAAAACCCAGGGGCCAAATTTGATTCTACAGTGAAATTGATATAGAAACTAAGAGCAAAAATAAAGTTGATTTTTTTTTCTTTTTAGATTTGACTTTTTTTGTTCTTCCTCTTCTAATAGTAGGCGAAAGAGAAAGATATAGCGATGAAGTGGGCACTCTTTAGTTCTCTAGGTTCTAAAAAATGTACATCAATACCTAAATTGCCAGAAAAACCAAGAATGGAATAATTCGATTATCTACAAAAAAGTGAAAAAAACTTAGAAAAAAACCCCTCACAATTCTTATATTCACTGATGAAAATTCAATGCTCTCTGATTTAGGCCAACACGACGTGAGGATAGTAGTGAAAGACTTGGCGTTAGAACATGTAAAAGTAGCCTCCTTTGCATTTAAAATAATAAAACAAAAACGTAAAATTGATTTAGAATTTGATCAACCAAAACAAAAAAAAAGAATAATAATAACCGAAATGATTTAATATTTTTGACAACCCGAATCACGCAAAGTCTGTTACCTTTCGTTTTCACCATTCATCGAACACTACAGAGGTATCATCGTCTTCGTTGGGTGCAGGAAGATTAAGATCTATCATCCCCTGTTTCACTGATAATTCTTTGTCGATTCGAACAATTTGATTTACAGACAATCCTTTTCCTGATCCGATGTTGCTGCTTCCGTGAGATCTCTTATGACCACCAAGTGCTTGTCCTGAAGTGAAAACCCTAAAGCAGATAGGACATTGGTGAATTTTCTTCTCTGTGACTCCATTCTCGTACTCTGTTTTCTCCTGCTCTGTTTTCGTCGACGTCATTGTTGTGCAAGTCTTGTTCTTCTTGTGGCTTGCCCTGTGTCCCCCTAATGCTTGATACGATTTAAACACTTTGCCACAAGTCTCGCACTTGAATCTCCCTATTCCTCCTCTGTTCTTGCTCGATTTGTAATCTTCACATTCGTGATCTGTCTCATATTCCTCTTTCAAAGTTTGCTTTGTCATCGTCTTATTCTTCTTTTGTTGCTTCCATTTGTCTCTGGAGAGCATAATGAGACAAAAGGCGAGATCTTCCTCCGTCGTTGTGTCAGAAGCTGAGCTGTGATGCTCTGGCTCGGTCACTGACTCACCGGGTTGGCTCGTTTTCAGCTTCTTAAAGTCGAAATCGAACGATCCGAGTTTCCGAGTTCGCTTGGATCGTCTCCGAGTTGGGTTAATCCTCGATGACTCGGTTTCGCTTTCAACGTCGTCTTCAGCGAAATCAAACTCTGCTTCATCATCAACCATCTGAAGAAGATTACTCTTTGGATTATCAAACTCACCGCGATTTCCATGACCTTCTTCTTCCTCATCAGACGAAGAAGAAGCGTCTGACTCGGTATCGTCGTCACTGAGTTGACTCGGCCTTTCCTCTTCTTCTCCTTCTTCTTCACCAGTTAATTCATAAAGCTCACGTTTGGCAGAAAGACTAAGCATGTGAGATCTCATGTGGCCACCTAAAGCTCTTCCATTGATGAAGCTCTTGAAGCAAAATCTACACTTGTATCTCTCCATCTCAATACCAAATTACAGAAGAGAGAGAGAGAAAGAGCTTTTTGGGTTTATCTCTCTCTCAAAGAAGAGAGAGAAGAAGAAGTAGAGAAACTACAAAAGGAGAGTAGGTGACAAAAAGCATTCTTCTTCTGCAACCAACGAACTAAAGAAGAAGACGAAGAAAAAGAAGAAAACAAAAATTAAGCTTTCTCTTAAATTTATTAACTTTTTAATTTTTTTAACTTCCGCTTCTTCTCTCACCCTATATTTATAAATTTCTTCAATTAATTCGATCTTGAAACGGAAAAAAGGAAGAGTAAATTTTGTTATTCTGACTAATCTAATTAAAGCGTTTGCCATGAAAGGGTGAAGAAAAGACAATGTAACATGCGAGCTTTGCCCGTTTCTGCGAAAAAAAAAAAAAACTTCTTCTTGAAATTTCCCAAAATACCCTTCTCATCAATCGGATTAAAAATAGGATATTTACTATTTTAACACCCCGAAATCTCAGACGCAACGCGGCTTAGTTGTCTATTTTCGGCGCAACTTTAACTTCAATACGCCAAAAATAATTAACTAAGTTACTCTTTACTAAGGGTATTTTCGGTATTTCAGGACAGGAGAGTTTTATTTTGGTTTTTTTGTTGTTGTTGTTGTTTTTGTAACGAGTCGGACCAGAACAAAGCGTTGTCCAAAAATGAGGGGAAGAATGTTAACATTTTATGGCTGTCAAGTTTGTGACAACCACGTAGTATTTCAAAACGACGGTTTCACAAGTTATCCTCACCCACCAGTAACTTTATCTCTCTAATGTAACAAAAATTATAATTATTAATAAAATCAGATTCTGCTTGCCCTCTCCTTTTTACGAGTTTCGCCAACTGTCACTGACGATATCTCTTTAGCAAGTTAAAGCCAGCATGACTCTTATAAGTAATACCTACTTAATTTACTATAATCCTTAATTTATTTCCACTAATCACTCGAATTATAGTAGATTGTGAATGCAACAAAAAAAAGTGAAAAGATAGGATTTCTCCCTTGGTTTTGGATCTTCCAAGTTAGAAAACAATGAGAAAAAGTCAAGAGTCCATAATTTTCGTTTTATCAATAACACTGCCACACGTTCTTGTTCAACAATAACGAATACCAACTAACACGTCTGTTTAGATAAACTTTAAACATAAATTGAAGGTTAGTAAGACTGGATTAGACAATAGATGTGTCGTGCCAAAAAGACAATAGATGTGAGCTTACTTGTTTTTGTAGAATCATATATATACGTAATACGAGTAATAACCAAAAAGGATAATTTGGTAGGCTACAAACGCATTTAACTTTGGACCCACTAAAATTGATGCCTTTGGTTTAATACAAACCTAACCAACTCACTTTTATTTTTTTCTCGTAACACTGTATTAAACGTGATCAACGACACACACACAACGATCATGTGATCTTTTTCAATTCGAAGATCAAATGATCCATATATAAGTGCAAAAACTTGTACAAATAGGGAGTTGGAGTCTCACTTGTTACAACAAACAATTAATGTGCATGATAGATCACAAATCTTTAAGCAAATTAAAAGTTCAACGTTCCACAACTTGTCGGTTACAAAAAAATAACAATAAACGCACTCAAAGAACTTACTTAGCAAGGTAATTCAACACACAAGGACTTTTAAAATGTTATTAATTCAATTTTGTGGAAGCAATTCTTCTACGCAAAGTGTAAAGTTGCGATTATTCTTCAATGGCATGACTTAATGGTGGTGCCAAACCACTTACGCCACTCTCTCTCTCTCTTTAAGGAAAAACGCATCACTCCTTTTAATTTCCCGTTGACTTAACTGTCTCGTTAGACCTTCAAATTAATATTTGTTTTTTGTTAACAAATTAATATTTATCAGCATGTAGCATTGGGTTCTTAGATGGGGTAATGGCTTATTTTAAAACATGGATTAATCAAATTGGTTGATGAATGTGAATTGAAGTATATATAGCAATACTCTTGATGAAGTCAACTGGCATGAGGCGTAAAATTTATAGTATAGATCAATTGAACTCATATATAGTATCATAAAGATAAAACAAAGTATTTTGTTATTCATTATTCAATATATTATGATATATAGAGCGAAGAAACGAGCAAACTACAATCGAAAAAAATTAGAAAGAACAGACTTTAGAAGTTACCAGTGGAGTGATAAGTATCACCGGCTCTCCAACTCTCGCCGTAAAAACGGAAAATGATTTCAACTCAAGAGAGTAGGAGTGTTTCAGTAAAGCTGGGTTAGGTTAAACATATCTTTCAATAATAATAATAAAACACGTATAATACTTGAATTTACCATTTTTCCAATTTAAAGCTCATAAATATATGTACAATTCCTCCGTTTTGGTAGCACTAGAATAGCTAAATATATACGATGTACGTAATTGGATTTTTATCTTATTATTTATTTACGTGTAAAACTGATGTTAGATGAATCTTAGACTATATATGTCGGATATTTATATGGCATAACTATAATAATAAAAAAACGGATTATTTTAACAGATAGTATACAGTATTTAAACTAATTGATAGAATGAATTAAAACAACGCGATGAGATTGTATTTTGTTTGACAAAAATGAGTTTTATATCAAAAAAAAAAAAAAAAATCGCTCTTCTTGGCGCTGCTTGTTCTCTCTCAAACTTGCAGAAGAAAAGCCCATTAATATATATAGGCCCATAAGAGTTAGGGAGCATTACGACTTTCGCGTAAAACCCTAAATCTTATTTTTCTTCTTCCGCCGAGATTTTTCTTAGTCCAAACCTCGCCTCCGATAGCACCAGCGATGACGAAGAGCGAAGCAGCTAACAAAGATAAAATGAGAGAAACAAAGAGCAAGAGCGTCTCTGTAAAATCTCAGAAACAAAAACCAGTCGTTAAGGAAGTGAAAAGCTTGAAAGAGGAAGACCTGCTCTTAGATTCCGGAACTGATTCCGATTACGACGGAGATGTATTCTCCCCCCCTTCCTTGCGCCTTCTCTTTTGTTTCATAGCTTGAAAACTTTTTTTTTAAATTGTGCATTTGGTTTATTCGTTTTTCTTTCTGGGTTTTGTGTTTCTTAGAGTTTGTCCGGGTCTTTGAATTCCGATGATTTCGACTCCGATATTTTCGATTCCGAAGATGATGGTTCACAGGGATATACAGAAGACGGAGACATAGAATCATCCAAAGACGAGGTCCATGGTAATTGCTTGCTTGTGCTTTTCCTCATCTTCAATTTGAGATTTTAGGGTTCGTGCTCTTTATGAGCCGGGGTTAAACCTTAATTAATAATTAGAAATGGAATAGGCTGATCTCCTTAGTTTTATTATAGTTTGATCGAAAATACTTTTTGGAGTTTGTAACGAGCAGTTGTGGGGGAATAGGGTTTCTAGCTTTCTTATGGGAAAGGAAATTTCAAGTAAGAGAGAGTAACTATGCTGCTAGGATCTGTTGGTGCAGGTCATGAGGGTTCAGATGATGATGAAGGTGAACAAGTAGATAGTGAAAATGGTGAGGAAGATGGGAGTGATGAAGGGTCTGAGCAAGATGAAGTCGCCGAAGAGAGCGATTCCTCAGAAGATGAGGTCGTTGCTTTATCTATTCATTTTAGAATTGAAACTATCTCTCCATTTCCAAACGAAATTATACATAATATTTATTTTTAATCTGTAGGTTGCTCCAAGGAATACAGTTGGGGATGTTCCCTTGGAATGGTATAAGGATGAGAAACATATTGGTTATGACATCACTGGAAAGAAGATTACCAAGAAAGAAAAACAAGACAAACTCGACTCTTTTCTTGCAACTATGGACGACTCCAAAAATTGGTCTGTTTGAAAACTTTTCTGTTTATTGGTAGATTAGCTAGTTGGTACCAATATGCTGATGCAATTCCTGGGGCTTTAGGCGCAAAATATATGATGAATATAATGACGAGGAAGTGGAGCTGACTAAAGAGGAGAGCAAGCTCATTCGTAGAATGCTCAAAGGGGAAGCGCCACATGCTGACTTTGATCCATATGCGGTACGTATGTTGTTTATGAGTAGCCGTTTTCTACTAATATTATACCAATCACTTCAAAATGTGACCTTTCGATTGATTCTATTGGTGCCAGCCTTATGTCGATTGGTTTAAATGGGATGATGCAATACATCCACTCTCAAGTGCACCAGAACCCAAGCGAAGGTTCATCCCTTCAAAATGGGAGGCTAAAAAGGTTGTCAAGTATGTTAGAGCAATCCGGAAGGGGTTGATCAAGTTTGATAAGCCTGAAGAAGAGCCCAATGTATACCTTTTATGGGGTGATGATTCAAATTCAGATCAAAAGAACAAGCACTTAACATATATTCCTCCACCGAAACTAAAATTGCCAGGTGCAAACTTTTTACTGACCAATCTGTTTATCTGTTTCTGTCTGGGAATTGCATTTTTGAAGGTCTTTAATCTGTACAATTTGGCTTTCCAGGACATGAGGAATCATACAATCCTTCTTTGGAATACATTCCAACAGAGGAAGAGAAAGCCTCTTATGAATTGATGTATGAAGAAGATCGTCCAAAATTCATTCCTAAAAGGTATGTAAAAATATAGCTGAATATACTCTGAAATAGTTTTCTTTTTGGAATTTGTAAGCTTAAGCCAATTGGTAAATATATTTGTGCATAGGTTTACATCTCTGAGAAGCATCCCAGCATATGAGAATGCACTAAAAGAGTCCTTTGACCGTTGTTTGGATCTATACCTATGTCCGAGAGTTCGAAAGAAGAGAGTGAGGACTAATTTGATCATCTCATTTTCTGGTTTATTTTGTTTTCTGTATTTAATCTCACAGTGTGTTTCCTTTCTCCAGATAAACATCGATCCTGAATCTTTGAAGCCTAAGCTACCTAGTAGGAAGGATCTTAGACCTTATCCAAACTCCTGTTATCTTGAATATAAAGGCCATACAGGAGCTGTTACTTCCATATCCACTGAATGTTCTGGCCAGTGGATAGCCTCAGGTACTTCATTTAATGTTTATTATTCAACTTTATTGAGCTCTTTTTTTTTCTCAAGACACCAATTTTGTATTCTTTTTTTTCAAAGGTTCAACTGATGGTTCTGCTCGTCTATGGGAAGTGGAAACTGGTAGATGTCTTAAGATCTGGCAGTTTGATGAAGCTGTTAAGTGTGTGGCTTGGAATCCACTTTCCGACTTTCCAATTTTAGCCGTTGCCATGTGAGTTAGGATCTTGGGAGTTTGTTTTCTGATTTATTATAACTTTCGATTCTGAAACCATCACATCTCATATTTGCAGGGGACGAGATTTGGTTATCCTGAACACTGAACTTGGCACAGATGAGGAACAGAAAAATATTAAAGAGCTGCTTCAATTAGGAGACCTTCCAGAACCAACAGCATCTGGTAAGTGTTTCAGAATAGCCACCAAAACTTTGTAAGAAATTGGGATGGAAATCCGAATGATTAAATCTCTTTTGTATATTTTGCACGATATTTTTATAGTTGCAGCAATTGTAAGCTGGCTTCCAGATGAGATATATGGAGGGGTCAAGATAAGACATTTTAAGGTACACTTGGAAAATATCCTCTGTAACAGATATCACAGGTAAAAAAAATGTTTAACTGGTTTGGTTTACATATATTTTTCAGAACATATCGAATATTGACTGGCATCGTAAGGGAGACTACCTCTCGACAGTCATGGCATCCGGGGAAACGCGAGGTGTTGTAATTCATCAAATCTCAAAAAAGCTTACACAAAAGACATTCAAGATCCGCGGACTTCCAGTCTCTGCTGTTTTTCATCCCAGCCGTTCATACTATTTCATTGCGACAAAAAAGAACGTGCGTGTTTACAATCTGTTAACGACAGATGAGCCCGTCAAAAAGCTTGAGACAGGAATGAAAGAAATCTCATCAATGGCGATTCATCCTGGTGGTGATAATCTGATAGTAGGAAGCAAAGAAGGGAAGATGTGTTGGTTTGACATGGACCTGTCTTCGAAACCGTACAAGACTCTCAAGAATCATCCTAAAGACATCACGAATGTGGCATTCCACCGTTCGTATCCGTTGTTTGCTTCGTGCTCGGAGGATTCAACAGCTTATGTGTTCCATGGAAAGGTGTATAATGATCTGAACGAGAATCCTCTGATCGTGCCATTGGAGATTCTAAGAGGCCATTCTACTTCTTCAAATGGAGGTCAGTTTTTATGGTGTATTTGATTCTTTAAGAATGTATCCCATTATGCGGTCATTAATATGTTTTTAAATTATTTTATTGATGACAGGAGTCTTGGATTGCAAGTTTCATCCGAGACAACCATGGCTATTCACTGCAGGCGCTGACTCAATTATCAAACTCTATTGCCACTAAATTGATCCCAAGCCCTATTATTGACAATTTTCATCTCCTTTTTTTTGGTTGTATTCACCTCTACTTTTTGTAATTTGAAAATTTTCCTCAAATTGATGTTGTATTTCTTCTGATGGTGATAAGTTAAGTTATTAAATTTTTAGAAGATAACTGTTTTTTGTTGGTCCTGCGAGAGGAGAGAAATAACATATTTCCCCAAAAACAAAGCGCAATATAGATCACACACTGTAAAAAAAACGAATAAAAGAAAAACCCCAACTTGCAAAATTACACACAAGACAAGACACCCCTATATACAAAATGAACAATTATTAACCCCAAGATAGAAGAGAGAACCAATGAACCATCATCGTCATCTACTTGGTTCTCTCTTACAATGTCAATAACCGTAGCGTTGCAGAAGAAACATCTCTGACAATGGAGAAGATGTCTAGTTAAGAATGAACTCTCAAGCTCTCTGATTCACTGTGGATGTTGATGGAAGGACTCTTTCGCAAGTAGCCAAGTTTTTGAATGCAATGGCAGGCCCATCCACTGGGTCAAGAGCGTTAATAACAGCAGCAAATATCTGGATCAGGGTTATTTATTTATACTAGGGTTGTTAATATGGGTTCAACCTCATAGGGTTAGTCCGGCCCGTGTAAGCAATTTAAACCCTGTGTTTAGTAAAAGCGCTAAAAACGGGCCCAGTATAATTAACCCTTGGGTTTAACAGGACTAAGGTATTTTTTTGTTATTAACAAAATCAAAATACTTTTCAATATAACAAAAAGCTTATTATTTTTTCCGTCAAAACCGTGATTTCACGTTTTCCAACAAAAACAAAAAAATGTCTCACCAAAATTTTTTTTTTTTTTAATTAGATAATTAAATTGAAAAAACAAAAACTAATTTTTTTTTTTTAACTTGTTGTCACTTATGATATTACTCATAATGAATAAACTAATAGCTCAGTCTGAGTCTACACTATTACTACGAGTTGCAGAACACAGCACCGCTAGAATTCTTGAGAACACTTCTCAGATCATCCATTTGTTTGATCATTTTTCTTTGTTTGTGAGGAACACCAATCTGAGCTGTGGCGGTGATGGGTTTCTCAAACAGACCAAGGTCAAGTTGCCTGACACTAGTACATCGGTTGCCATCAAAGGAATGGGACTCAAGGATTTCCAAGAGCGTTTCTTGAGGGACTGCAACTGTTTGGCGTTTGCTGTTACCAATATCCAAACTATTGGGTTTGGCTGTGTGCTTTGGACCGGAAGGCTAAGGCTAGTAGATATCATAAATTACCCCCAATCAATTTGGTAATTTAAATATTTTTTATTTCACTTATGTATCACGCGGGACCTAATCTAGTATATATATATATATAATTTGAAGGTTCTATAGTTGGAAACATAGGAGCATCAAATTTTACAATAATGTTTATTTCTAATTTTGTTTTTGCTTGGAACAAAAGACTTGTGATTTGCTTTGTTTTTGCTTATATTTTATTTGTGGTTTGATTTCTTTTTGCTTTTTCTTTTCTTATATTTTGCCAAAAAATGTTTATTTCAAATTTTACAATAATTACAACATATTTATAGAGAAGTTATTAATGAATTCTCATTAAAATTATTATAAGAACCAAGAGCAATAGCACAACATATTGGCACATCAATTTTAACTATACTAATTTTGGGTTTTGATGAACTGCCATTGATCGATTTGGAAACTGTTTCCATGGCCACATACAAATTTGCCAACTTTAGTAAGCTCGAAATAAGTGATTTTGGTATGGCTTACAAGGTATAAATGAGTAATTAGGGTTTAGTGTGTTTTTGAGTAACCAAATGTGTGGTAGTATGTTTTTGATATGTTAATTATTTCCTTATATAACAACGATAATAATGTTAAAAATAAAAAAATGATAATAAGAAAAATCGGAATATGAGTGTTACAACATATATATATAAATTTAGTTGATATACACTTTTTATCAATGATTTATTATAATTTTTGTATTTTAATCATCAATGTATCATAGTGTCATTGATGCGTCATCACTTGGGTTCAAATCCGCATATTACGTACATGTTATTGACAAAAGAAATATATAATATATTTGTAAACCAAATTTTAAATTTAACTTTAATATTCTAAAAGTTAACCCTTTTTAGCCTATGGTTTGATCACTTCCACTCATCTCTTTGGTGATATCTTAAACCTATGATTGTTGTCTCTATATATGTATTTATCTCCTTTTCGTACTGCACTTTCATTTCTCAGCTTTATATCTCATTCTTCCTCTCTCATGTGTTGTGTACACATTTTAATTTCTTAATCCTATATACAAAATCTCGTTATAACGTTTTCGTATATTGGGCCTATCGTAATCTATTTTGATATAAAGGCCCACAGCTATATGTATAGAATTTTAAAATGCAGATGATTATGAAAAATATTCAATAAATAATTAAAACTTAAATCCTTCTTAAAACCTGCTCCTAATTACATGTTATTATTTTCTATTTTAATTTATCGGTCCATCTTCTCTTTGTATATAAGATAGTAGTAGATACTAAAGAAATGAAAATCTATTAGGATTAAATATTCCTTAATATATGATTGATGAAAATCAAATTATTATCTTTATGTAGTCTATTCTATACTAAGAGCGGATACAAAACACATTTGACGAGTACGATTTCCGAGTCTTTTTGGGTTTATTAGAGTGTGTCGAGAGGAGAGAAAGAAGATGACGTAGTCGTAATTGTATGGTTTTTATGGTTTTTCTTTATTGATCAATTGTATTAAACTAATGGTAGTAATAACAATTCTCTTGATGAAAGCAAAGCCCTCATTAATAAAATAGTTGAGTAATGTATAATGTATGGGTTCATCTTAAAAAGTCAACATATTTTTTATTATTATTATAATCCATTATTTCATATAAAAGGTCTCTATATAGTATTTTGACTAATTACAACCTGACCAAAAAAAAATGTATTACTCTAAAAGTTAACGATTGACCGGTAAGTCTGGTCGGCCTTCCAATTCGCCGGAATAACACCTTGAGCGACGATTACTTTACGAGATTCGCGAGAAGTAAGCCTAATGTTGAACGGACCTCTCAGAGCACTGCCGGAATTTACTTTCCATATAGCGGATCTCATTTCTTGCATGGAGATAAACACTTTTCCGGCCGGTTGAATCTCAACGGAGGCCAAATCTCCATCACCGTTTTCGTATTCCACAACAAATGCAATGTAGAACGGATTTGCTCCGCGGCATCAATACGAAAAAAGCTATACTAGTACCTTTATATAAACACGGAGCACTGGAAATAAAACAAATAAAAACTATTTCAGGTTTAACTGTTTTTTCGTGAGATAAATAGTGAAATAACATAATAGTTCAATGATACATTTTCGTTGAACAGAATTCTCTTTCAAAAATATAAAATCGTAAAAAAAAAATCAAAACTCTAGGGAAATGAAAAAAGGTGGTTAAATATATTAGTAACAACCGAGAACCAAAAGGAAAACATACGGATTCTGGTTTATGTCCAATCCAAAGAAATCGGATTCGAATTTAGACATGTAAGAGAAACATCATAAAAATATAGGAGAATAACTTATCAGTACCGTCTGTAACCAACACGGAGAACACCAGCGGCTCGAAGTCGATAGGCTTGACCAGGTTTGGCTAAGGCACCAATGGCTCTGCCGCTAAGGTCGAAGTGGACTGGCTCGGAGGCGCAAGGACCACCGGGGCACTCGTCCGTTATCGTCACCGTTATTGGACTCCCTGAACACGCTAGATTCCCGGTGCACACAATCTATAATGTAAATTAACAGACATTTATATTTTACAATGGTTGAGAAAATATATTTGTAACCGTACGTATGACATCATTCAGACTTGCATGCATGCTATGTATTTATAGTCTTTTCAAACTAAATCTAGTCCGACCACGACCCAAAATTAATTAATATTTTGTGTTAATATATATATATATAAACAAAGAAATATGTCATTTTTATTGAATTTATTTATCTAAATACATGCATGGATCTTATGCTAAATATATATACATCAATTAATGTCTCATTTTGGATCGTTCTAGAAAAATTTCTTCTATAAACTTATACGTACCTGATAACATGCTCCACATCCTTTTCCATTGTTGAATAGTGAAGGGCCTCCGGCTGAAACCATCGCGTATAACGGTGGATTGGCCACTGCCAAACCATATCCACAAGCTCCTCCTATATATATATATATATATAGATATATATAAACATCATCTAAATCGAGATACTCGAAGAACAAAATTATATATATAAATGGTACTACGTACCTGTGCTACCAGCGCCCTCAGCTTCACCGTACCAAGTAACACCGGCGTTACCCCAGCCTGCGGCATCTATAGTTTCATTTTGACAATAACAAAACTTTAGTGAGACTGCAAAAAGAGCAAAGAGAGCAAGACATCTATGTGATGATGCTGATGCCATTGCCATTGATGATCCAATTTGTTTGCTTTAAACAAATTTCTATAATATTAAAAGTTATAAGTGAATTCGATTCATTAGATATGTGGATATTTATAATGATTTTTTTTTTTGAGTACTTCTCACGAATACATTAAGTGTTTTTGAAAATCGTATATGTGTATTCCAACTGTCTATAAGGAAAACAAATTTGAAATGAAGAACGTAATTAAAAGTGACATCAATTTTACCAGGAATGCATTAAGAAATTATTGATATAGTTGACCAAAAAACCCTTTAGAAATATTGTAAATATATAACTTTTTTTTTTGGGTCAAGATCTTATTTAGATTTAATAACTTATAAGTTATATTGAAATAATTTGTCAATTGACTACTACGTATAATTTTCGAAACCTGAAAACTGAAAAAAATTTACGTTTTTTTTTTTTTTGGTAACTCAGGGTAAATCCTTCCTAAGTTTATGGAGGGGCCCAGACTAATCCATGGAGGAAAGACAATCTACGGATAGGCCCATTCCCAGGTTTTCAAATAGACCGTAAGCAATGGGCACATATCCGTGTGGGTGTCCAAAAAAAATGTAACTTAATTTCGCGCAGCAGATGGATTGAACCCGAAGTGAAGTGTGGTAGCACCTCGATCCCGTCTCCGTCCCCAACCATCTGACCACAATACCTCGGACAAGTTTTTACGTTTAACTATTAAATTTAAAAATTTCTAAGGCAAGATGAAGGATTTAAACATAACATATATATATATATATATATATATATATATATACCAATTATATCAGGAATGCATTAAGAAATTATTGATATATTTGACCAAAAAACCCTTTTGAAATATTGTAAATATATAACTTTTTTTTGGGTCCAGATTGTAAATATATAACTTCTTATAATATTTAATAACTTATAATTATATTGACATATCTTTTCAATTGACTACTACGTATGGTTTTCTAAACCTGAAAATTGGAAAGTAATTTTTACGTTTGACTATTAAATTTAAACCTTTCTAAAGCAAGAAGGATTTAAACATAACATATATATATATATATATATATATAATCGTTTGCCAATATAGTTGCACTCCACTCTACAAACACACACACTGACACACACATCCATGAAAACAATAAAATTAAACAAGACCAATAAATCAAACCTTATTAGTAATAGTCAACGTTGTAGTGATGAAAGTTTAAAATTTAATAGCAAAACGGAAAAAAAATTACTTCCCCATTTTTCAGTTTTAGAAAATCTTGAGTAAGTCAATATGTAAACCTTATTAGTATATATATATTGACTACTCCAAATTTTCTAGAACTGAAAAAATTGGAAAGTAATTTTTTTTTTACGATTGGCTATTGAATTTAAAACTTTGCGAAGCAAGATCAAGGATTTAAAACGTGACACTATAAGTTTTTTTTTTTAATGCAATATTCTCTATGATAAAAATAAGAGAGAGAGTTTGAAATCAAGCAAAATTCTAGAAAGTTAGCCGAAATTACAAAATTTGTAAGCTAATAAAATTACTGTCTTTCGATTTATGTTCGTCAATGGTTCCTTGAAGTAACCAATTCACCATATATATGGAATTTTAACCAATGATAAATGACGGACATATTAAAGAGGAAAAACACAAATTTTTATTCACCTTACGGGCTTACACATTGGTTAAAAACCAACCTAATTAACTAGCTACAACTACAACCCCCAATACAACGGGCACGTTAGCGAACACCTAATGTAGATATACTTTCACTCGACTCGTGAGTAAATTAATTTAATTCTAGTTAGACTTGAAAATTTACGTTCGATTTGTACGTCGCACCGGCCAGCCAACCGGCCGGAATAACATCGGAAGCCACAACGGTCTCGCCGGAGTCCAGAGAAGTCACTCGAAGAGACAGTGGGGCCCGCAATGGTGACGTCACGTCGATCTTCCACACGGCACCCCATAATTGGCTCATGGGAAGCCACGTGTCAGGATCTACCGTTTGTTTGAGCTCGACTCGGCCGATTTCACCGTCTCCGTCTTCATACTCAACCAAAGCCGCGAAGTAGTTAGCATTTGAACCTTCCTCCACTTGAAACGACACCGTTTTGCCAATATAGTTGCACTCAACTCTACAAAACAAATCAACGAAAATAATAATTAAACAAAACCAACAAATCAAACCTTAGTATATCAAAAATATTCTATTAATGTGACATATATACTTTCTATAAAGAATCTGCAAAACTCCGGCATCGCGAAGCTGACTATCTTGGCCGGAAGTAGCCATTGCACCAAACGCTGTACCGCTCAAATCGAAATGGACTGACTCTGTAACGCATCCGGGACATTCGTCTGTAATCACTACCGTAACCGGGGTTTTCGAACACGCCGGTTTCGAAGTGCATTTTATCTGTAGATATATCAACCAATTAACGTATATAATTAAGCTAAACTTTAATTTGTTTTCATTTATTAGTCTCTTCTGCTTAATTGTAATTAGTTGGAACCTGATAACATGCGCCACATCCTTTTCCCGACTTAAACAACGAAGCACCACCAGCTGATACCATGGCCGAAAACGGAGATTGTGCTACAGCATTTCCGTATCCACAAGCTCCACCTTCATTATAATATAGTTAATAATTATATATATAAATTATAGCCAATTAATATATATATATATAGTTTGTTTATGTATTATAATATATATACCATCGCTTCCATAGCCGGTGGGGTTGCCGTACCATGTAGCTCCGGCTAGAGACCAATCGGAACCGCCGGTTGCTAAGGCTGAGATATTGAGGTTTTTGGGGCTAAAGCAATGAGTCAAGTTTAATAGAAGAAAAGTTAGACCAAAGAGTAAGTTCATGATCATGTAATATCGGTCGACGACGAGAATTGCCAATGATATGACTAATTAATAAGGAGCTTAGTAATGACTAGTGCTACTTATAGACTTATAGTTATAGATCGATCGAAAATTCCGTGAAAGACTCTAATACGCCCAACTGTTTTGAGCCACGTGTCGCTCTGTCTAAAAAGTATAATGACACGTGAAGTCTTTTTTTTGTTTTTCTTCGAAGTAGGCCCTACGTGACGGTTAACGGTTAGGCCCACAGTTTCATGTGGTCGAATAATAGTATAATACGTTGTCGTATTGCGTAATTAATTCTTCTTTGCCCTTAAATCAAGGTGATTTGGAATTATATTGTATCTTCATATAATTGATAGTGAAACCTGTACGTTTATGTAGCCGTTAATGGTGGTTTGCTTGGCCGTTGAATCTCAATCTCACGGTTGAAAACGATTCAATGCATAAATTTATAGAAAACTTATTAACCTAATGTGACGAAGGGTTTGAAAATACTCGCAGGCTTTGAACGTAAAACTTGGCGTGAATTAGGTTCGTACGTTATGACGATTTAATGAAATCGACCTATTATATTATATTATATCATAACAAAAGAAAAAAAACGTCATGGTGATGGTGGATCCCATGAATTAATCTTCGTAATGAATTGCATAATTCAATTTTGTAAAAAAAATAATGTTACTTTTAGACGGAGACGAAAAATATCATTGGACCGGCCCGTTTAAATTAACCGGGCTATTAGGCCCATGCACTTTTTCTTCTGGAGAAACAAAATAATCTTTTTAAAAAAAACAAAATAATATTTTCGTTGCTGTTATCTTGATTTTTAAATTATGTTACACGGATTGAAGTGGTATTTTACAATATAAATCTGTATACTTCTTGTGAGGCAATTATTAGACATCAGATCAACACACCCATCCTAATGTTATTTTCAATAATCTAATTCAAAGGATTAGATCAAATGATTGATGTCTTTAATTAGGTAAATGCTCATGAACCACACTACACTATTCTTTGTATAATGTTTTTTTTCATTACAACACCAAAATATTTTTGTTCGATTGAAAAATGGAATGCCGTTTTACTATATTTGCTCTTACAAAACATAGGAATGATTCAATGAATCAACTTTGGACTCATTTATTTTATTTTTAATGGTTGATGCACATCATTAAAAGCAAGATAAACAATTGGTAATGCATGTTTACGCGCAACCGATTAATCAATTATTGAACACCAAATCAGCACCACAATCCTAACTTTATATTTCTTTTCATTATGTATCCAAAATGATTAATGTGGATACAATTCATTTTTAATATCCGCATGATTTGTTTATATATGAACAATAATAGATTTTCAAGAATTTCAATATTAATACTTAAATACAAAATTCATATTTGAATTATTTTTTTATATATCTAACCGACTAACGTTTGATTCTGTGAAGTATGAATCATAACTATTTTTTTTAACATATCATAACTATTTTTTTTATGTTTCGTTTTTCAAAAACTATAATACTATACTTACTTTTATAAATTTTCAAAGTTGTGCATGAAACATTTAGAAAGACTTTCGAACGATTTATTAAACCTTTTAAAAAGATTCATAAATTGCATTTGATTTTGATTTTTAAAAAATCTTTCTATTTTTTATCTTAAAAAACTTGAAAATTTTGAGGTATTTCTGCGGCTAATATTTTATCGATTTATTGTTTATACAAAGTCTTTGGACCGTCCGATTTCTTCCGTCGCTTCTCTTATTTAATGGATTTTTGTTTTTTAATTTTCTATTGTCCATTGATTTCCTGGCTGTGATCATAATTCGAAATTTCGAACTAACGACCACTTTTCATATTTAGGTAGACAATAATCGTAGCCACTCAAAATAACCTTTTCTAACTAACACTGTTCATTTTATAAAGCACAAAATGGCCCAACAAAATAATAAATCAGAAGGTTTTTTTTTTTTTTTGGTCAAGATAAATCAGAAGGTTTATAATTTAATTTGTTTGGGTTTGTTTATGTATAATATTATTGAGATTTCGAACTATGGTCCTTCAACTTTTAAAAAAACTTATCTTTTCTCATGCTAAACTAAAAAACTAGAAATAGAAAGCTGCCATCATTCATCAATATGCAATCCTAAGATTATGTGTTCCATCAAATTCGATGAAATCATTTACAATATTATATGAAAACTTGAAAATTGTGCAAAATGAATGATCCATGGATCGTTCATGGATTTGGATTTTTGTATTTAGTTTTTGGCAGATTTGGATTTTTGTAGACAATTATATGCAACTACCAAACCGATTAAAAATCAAATACGACTAAAGAAACAACATCCATGGATGGTTATTGATTAACAAATACATTAGGATAAGGAAGGATTCAGAACCTTGCTTTTCACATCAGAAAATATATTTTGGTTGAGGTTATGCTAAATGCTTCAAATGTACATTAACCATTGTATTATTGCTTATTTATCTTGGTCTGTTTTTCTGTTGATTTTTGTTTTCGGCAATAGTTAATTCCACTATCTTTGGTTGAGTGGGAAAAAAAAAAAATTTGTAAAGAGAACTATAAATTTAACATGAAAAATAATAACTGTAACTATGGAAATTGTTTTGGGTCTTCCCCTAGTTACTGTGCAACGGATTCATATATAGCTTCTAAATTTTCAACGAGTTTATGTGGTAAAAGACATGAGTTCAATATCTTTTAGTTACTCTTGTCATAAACTATTTTTTGTTTATGTATATTTTGAATTTCATATGTAGAATTAGTGTATTTTCATACTCTCACTGTGTATAAAAGTTGTACAATCCTTTAAAATATTCTTATTGTAAAAATAAAACAAAGTGAACCATTATTTTCCTAAATAAAGACAATCCACGAACTGTTTATTTTTCTCCTAAATAAGGACAATCGGTATTCTCATTTATGTACCGTAATAGTCTCGGTTGTTTCTCACATGAACATATTTCCAAGCTAGAAAATGTAAATATCTGCGTTTGCTAGTTAAAATGTTTAATTCGTCACATTATATCCACACAAAAAACATACACACACACACGACATTTTGTTTGGTTATGAGTTGAACATGACCCTAAGATTACCAACAATCTAAATAAATATAATGCATGACAAGTATCTTCTGAGGTTTCACAATCACGGGCATAAATTTAATTGACAATCCATTTCTTAATCAATGGATTTGAGTGTCTAAACCAATGTTAATAGTTCACATGCCTAAGAAAGTAGTAGATGACAAAAGAACAGATTAACAAAGATTTTTGCAAATGAAAACCATTTCCTTAAAATTCAACAGATACATAAGAGTCTACAATGTTGATACATAACTACATACAATCTTTATTACATACAACAGCAGTCTCTATATTTTCTCTCTATTTACATTTTACATTTCAAGAAAACCCAACCGACACGGTAATCAGAAAGTCAAAGACCCTCAAAAGCAAAACGACAAAAAAAAAAAAAAAAAAAAACAGAGTTCTTCTTGACTACAACAAGATTCGTGAAAATTGATGGTGTTTAGGATCTTGAACAATTTGTCTGGATTTGATTTCCTCAGCGCAACGTAATGCCTTCTCGATCTGATAACCTCCTCCGATACTTACTTCTCTCTCAAGATGACAACAGTAACTTTCGAACACACTCACATTCACATGCAACTTAAATCCCATCAAGAACAAGAACTCCAATTCCAACTTGTTCAAATCTTCTGTCTCTAGTCCCCCTACTTTCGCAAAGTATGAGTTTCTATAATTCCTGTAAGAAACAGAACAACAACAAAAAATGAGTGACTTTTTTATTTTTCCAAGATTTTGTTTGACTTTACAGAAAGAAAAACTTACATGTCTTCGACGTATTTGGAAGCGATCATGATGGTTGTGATGAGGAGACGATGTACATTAGTGAGACTGATTCTGAAACCTTGATTATTCTGACAGAACCGGTCAATGTATACATAAGCGACGACGTAAACCGATGGACCGGCTTTGGTATACCGGAAAATCCTCTCTAAATACGATTGGATGGTCATATCAGGAATTTCCCGGCAATCGAAGACACGTGTCTTACCAAAACCACCGTAGTAGCTCGGGCTGATCCTCTCGTTCCGAGCTAGAGTCCGTTCGATCAGTGACGAGAGAACAGAGATTACGAGTGGTGTGTTGGAATCGTCTTGGTAAGAGTATGAATAAAGGTCTGATCGGAGCTTCCTCGGAGAAATCGCCAGAGAATTCGAAGACGCCATTACGGGAACAATGGTTTTTTTTTTGGATCAGTGAGTGGTGAAGAAATTGAAATGAATAAAAGGAAAGGCTTTTGAGAGGCTTTTTATATACAGTAAGTTAGAGACGATGGAGAAGAGTAGCTTTCAGATTGTAGGGCTACTTCCTCTTCTCTTCTTTTTATTATTCTTTTTTATAAGAAAAAACTCAATTTTAATTTTGAATTGAATTTATAGTTACTAGCTATAGACTGAATATTTAATAGTCTTAAATCGTAGCTCGTGCGACTACGAAAGTTCAGGTTTTTTTTTTTATAAAAAACGTAACAATATATATATTCCAGATTTGAATCTCTTTCGTCCAGATAAAGCAATTTAATTCCCATCTACTATGAGAAAATAACGTTTTATTTCATTTGTTTAGAAAAATCTCCTTCTTGGTTTTAAATAGTTGGCATGTATTTTTCGTTAGGCGAACTATAATTAATGAACTTTAAACAAATGACTCGATGCCATATTTGAATTCATTTTCCGGAACGTAAACTATATATATATAGTAGTTTTTGTGACATATGAGTCAATTTTTAAACATACAGTACTTCAAGTCTTCAAATCAAACCGGCATAGATTATACAAATTCTCTAACCAATTGAAACAATGTTGTCAAATGATTTTCATAATTATTAAGGAATATTATCCCATATCAAAAATTAGAAAGAATCCTAATTAATATATAAGAAACATGGTTTTGAGTTGACATAATATATAAGCCTTGACCAATTCATTTATTGTCAATTGATTTTGAGTTGGAAGCTCATGTAATTTAACATGGTATCAGAACCTGATCCATACTATCCAACCCGGTCCATTATCGACTTGACCCAAAGTTGATCCGTCGATCTATAGTCGAACACACCGAAATTGATAGGCAAAAAATCATCATTTCGAGGGGATGTATCAAAAAATATTATTCCACATCATAAATTATAAAATATCTTAAATAATATATAAGAGACATGGACTAATCATTTTATTACCAATTAATTTTAAATTAGAATCCAATGTAACTTAACAATAATTTTTTAATATAAATAGGTATTCATATATATACAGTGACAAGGTACACTAAATCTACAGGATTTCATAATACTATCGAAAAGATAATCGACATGGGTAATATATGGAAGCTGGAGAGAAGTTACTAAACCAAGTAATTAATAGTATTATTAATGGTGGAAAACAAAAAAAAACAAATGTGTAAGTGAAACAGCTAAGCTTTTTGGTTAGTTTTCTCATATTTTTATTCACATAATAGCAATTGAAAATTCAAATGAAGCTACTCCAAAGTACTTGAGACAATATATATAATACAAAATTAAAGGAATCTACTAAAACTATATAGTATATAATTAAACAAAGGAGAGTACTCCGCCGACAGTCTGTAGAAGGCGGTGGAGAGAGATGTCAAACTCAACATCGGTGAAACTCTCTGGTGGAGCCGGAGGGTTTAGATGGGGCCCCACTCATGTTAGTTTTTTTTTTAACAAATGGTTTTAACGCGTGTACTGTTTAAGACACACGTGTGACTTTCGTCAACGTCGACGTCGCGAGCTATCAAAGACCACAATGAGACTCACTCACACATACGTGTGGAGGTTCCATCAAAAGACAACGCACAACATTTTTCTTTCTTTCTTTCTTCTTTCAATGATTATAAATTTCTTCAATGAGGTAAAGACTCATTTTGGTGGGCGTGTGATTTTTTTGTTTACTTAAATCAATATTAGACGAAAATGTATTTTCATAAACTTTCAATTTACATTATAAAAACTAATTTTGGTGACAACAGGTTTTTTATTCTTAAATATATCTCTAGATCAATAATGAACGAAATTATATTAGTGATAAAGCGTCACCATAAACGGAAGTTTTCAATCTTACCTCTCTATAGATGGACCTATTTGGTTACATGAACGTCTTCAACAAGATGCAAGATTGAGTTAGAATCTCACTTCCAGCAAGTCCGTTATTTCATCTTTGAGTTTTTAGTGTTAGGTTCTGATGTTTGTTGGTCTTGTGTTTTTTTGGTCCTTATTTTGGTGTTTGCTCCGCTTCGAAGTGTGTACTCTTTGATTCTATATTCTATTTATCTAGATGATTAAAAAACAAAACTTTGAATTTACGATTAGAATCCCTTTAATTAACAGAAAAGAGAGTTTAATTACTATTAGAATCTTAAACCAATTAATACCTCTTTATATATTATTATGATTGTTAGTTATGTTTATTGTTTGGTTAAAAAGGAATACGAATACTTCTGGCCAAGAAAAGGCACCATGAATACGAAATGCTCAGATAAATGTTTTTTTCCCCGCTATCTTCATTTCATACCAAACGCAATAAATATGTAACCATTCAAATCTTTCATCCTTATCAAATATCCGCTCGACAACTGCAACTCAAACTACAAGAAAGTACAAGTTTTGATCTAGGGTACAACAGAATAAAGAAAATAAACTTGATGATCTATTTATTTCCATGTGGTAATAAATGAAAAAAAATAAAAAAATACTATTGAAATAGATGAAAGTGGAGGGACAAAATAAAGTACAAGTAATAAATAGAGAGAACAGAAACGAAGCTACCGCCACCGCACGAATACGTTTGATGATAAATGCAACGAAAAGGGGACCCGAATTGATTTTCCTTACACAAAATATCGTCCCGTCAAAATTATTTTACCACGTCATCATTGTCTGATTCAATTATTTTTCTTACTAGTGGGTTATATATTTTTGTTTATTGATATAGTTTTAAAAATGTATATAATAATAGTAATTTTTATTATATTTAGTATTTCACAAAAAAATTAATAATAATTTAGTATGTCTAGAGTATATTATTATAAAAATTAAGATATAATAGTATAATTATTATGAGAATTAAGTAATTCTATGAGATTAGATAATATAATGGAAAATAATGGGGTGTATTCAATCTAGCATTTGCTGTGATTTGTATTAAAATCATAAATTATATGTTATTCAAATATAAATTTTAATTTTTTTTAAAAAAATTACATGTTATTGAACT
This sequence comes from Eutrema japonicum, assembly GCA_030161315.1. NCBI lineage: Eukaryota > Viridiplantae > Streptophyta > Magnoliopsida > Brassicales > Brassicaceae > Eutrema > Eutrema japonicum. The sequence goes on along the minus strand of BSQW01000003.1, from coordinate 52,905,000 downwards.
AGTGATTTCTAAATGAATTTTCAAATACATTGTTATTGAAAATATTTTAATTAGTGGTTTTCATGGATTTTTAATGATTTGGAAATGCTATGCTGGAGTTTTTTGTGAAATCTTAAACTCAAGCATATCTTTTATAAAAATAAATCATAAAAAACACAAATCATAGGATGCTTTCAATCATAAAAACTAATCCAAATCTCCTGGTTTTATGTGAGATTTTATAGTTATTTAAAAATAAATCATAACAACTTTCATAATTCACTCAAATAATTTAAAAATTCAGTAAAACTCAAATCTTTTCAAATCATCATAAATATTAGATTGAAAGCATCATAAATATTAGATTGAATACACATCCTAAGTGAATGATATTGTGTCATAAATTTAGAGTATGAGAAGATAATGTGATATCTTAAAATAGATGAATTTATTTACTTAGAATAAAAATAAATAAGTGATAATGTGTCATAAATTTATTTGTGTTTCCCCACCTTATTTATTATATTTAACATCATATTTCTTATAGTGTATATTCACATCTATGATACATCAATGTAGTTTTTAAAGCAAGACTATAGTGTCATTATCGATCTTCGAAATAAATATGATATACGCTCCACTCAATAATCAACATACCGAGTATTTAATATGTGTTTTCACATGAAGATCGAATGGGATTTTGTGGTTATAAGAAAAAGATTGTGGTCCAATTTTGTTGTTGCCAACAATACACATTATACCTAATTTAAATCTATATAGTGATACAACGACAACACTAATATGAAGCACTAAACTAAAATTTATGGTATATTGTGATTTGAAAAATAGTAACCAATACGTTACAAAAAAATAGTAATTAACCAATATAAAGATGCATGCATTATTTTGTTTTTAACCTTCATCAATTGTAGTTTTCATTAAGAAACATGAATTTGATCATGATTTTCATATTTATATAAATACAATGAAAAATAGATATACATTTGATAGAAAATAAAACAAGTGTAATTGTTTTACGAGAATATATATATATATATATATACTATATATACTAGATTAGGCTCCGTATATATACGCAAAGTTTATAATTTAAAATTTATAACTTATGAAAAAGAAACAAAACAAAAAAAAGTGAAACCATTCGTGAAACTAAATATAATAAGTTTGGGAACGTCGATACGAAATCACTCATCGATAGAGAAGCCAAACAAAGTAACCGTTATTTATTTATTTTGAATGTTTCGTTTTTTCTATTATTTGGTTGCTAATTAAATTTTGTCACATGTTTTCAAATATTTAGTTTTTCTTATTCATATTTGAATTATGTTTATTATTATTATTATCATTTTTTATGAACTCTGCTTTTTATGATAGATTATTTTTGTTCTCTTTTTTTTTTTAATAACTTTACATTATAAGATTATGAATCGGTTATATATATTTTTGAATTTTGAATTTTTGAATTTTTTTAGTAAATTTGGATATTATGATATATTTACATTTTTTCATTTTTATTTAATAACTTTACTTTTTAAGATTAATAATAAATTATGTGGATTATAAATTTTTTTATTTATTGTTAATATTATGTGGCCAAATATAATTGAAATTTTGTTTACACATATCAAAATTTAATCGTTTGATTTTAAAATAAGATGTACATATATATTAATATATACAGCACTGATTGACTGGAACACATTTATGAAATTTAGATTTTGGAGTCGATCGATATGTACGAAGGTAAAAAAAAGCACTACAGTCTTTGTCGACTCTGACCGTACACAAATTGTCAGGCTCCATAACTTATGCCCGATAGATGTGTATCATTACACATTTACACTCTCTGATTTTCATATCTGTCTCCATCTCGAGATTCGTGTTCGAGATCTACATAAAAAAAAAAGGAGAAGATGAATTGCTTTTAATGTCTACGTACTTAGGTACATATGTACGTACCCACGTACGAAACTTCTTTCATCTTTCATTTTTCTTCTTCGGTTTTCTCCATTAGTTACTAGTTACTACTAACGTAAACAACTAAATCAGATTTTGATAAACACTCATATGAGCTTTTTTTCTTCCTGTTTTCATATATAAAAAAAAGAAAAGACTTTTGGAAAATCTACAGAAACATCTTCAATCGATAATGGAGTTGGAGTGGGCCTAATTCAGCATTTAGTTGGCAGATATTTTGTTTATGTGGCTTTGATTTGGTCCTTTGATTTAGTGAATCAAAAAGTCATAAACATTTATTTGCCTGTAAAATCACACATTTCAAATCAGATCTCTTCTCATATGACCTACCAATAAAGTAAACGATTACACAATAATTATTTTCGAGTAATGCTGCTAGGCTTTAGTTTGGGCTTTTGTGGGCTTGAATTGTGGGCCTTAAGCTAGTAATCTCCAAGCTCAGCCAATTTGTTTAAGAAGAAGCTCTGATAATTACGCTGAGGTGGCATTAGTTTATTGGTTAAGACTATATAAAGTGCGTGGCGAGAATAACCAACCCGTCTTATAAAAACGATATAGTCTGGTCAACTCCAAAGGTTTGAAAATCTCTTCGTCTCGTATCGTCGTCGTCGACATCAGAATTTCTTAGCCAAATCCAGGTGAGTTTTATTTGATTTTGTTGCTGTACGATCTAATCTCCGGTATACTTGTGTGATTCAATGATATCGTGATTGAGGAATCTCTAGATCTGTTAAAAAGTTTGATGAGAGCGTAGATCTGATTATGAGATCTCGATGTTGAATCCGAGATCTGATACGATTTCTTCTTTTGCATGCTTGATTTTGCCTTCGCATCTGAGAAATTTAGGCACAATTTTGCATGTCCATCGTTATATATGTTGAATTCGAGTCGGTGTGTTGAGAATTTCGCATTGCTCATCTAAATTTTGTCCTGAATGCATCTAGTTTTACAATACCAATGTTGAAATCGATTTTCTGGGTGGGTTTTGAGAATGTCGCATCATCATAGAATTTCTTTAATGCTCATCTTCGCAATAGAATCCGCTATTATATTGAAAACAAAAGCTCTCTTTCACTTCCTTCTCTAGGAAGACTTGTATTTGTTTTGGTTTGCGTTGACTCTTGATAGCAGGAATATTGCCATGTAATTACAATACAACTCTTAGAGGTTAAAGGCTAAACCTGATTTTGTTTCGAGTTAAGTTGATGGAGATCGGAAGTTTGTGTTAGTAATTGGGGAATCAGGTTAAATTAGATGTCTTTAGCCTTTTATGGGAGATATTTTGCATTAGATAATGCAGGACCATGGAAAACTAAACACAACTTCAACTAATGGTTTTTTTTATTTCTCCTTTACATGTCTTCACTAGTTCATGCTTATTATATAAAGGTTTTCTGCTGAGGATTTTTCCAAATTTCCTAACTTTCTACACCATATCTCAGTTAGTAAAGAAGAGAAGAAATAATGGTGGGTAGTGGAGCTCCACAGAGAGGAAGTGCAGCTGCAGCTGCAAGCATGCGCAGGAGGAAGCCGAGCAGCGGCTCTAGTGCAGGAGGAGCCTCTGGTGGTGCAGCCGGATCCATGCTTCAGTTCTACACTGATGACGCACCCGGTCTCAAGATCTCCCCCAATGTTGTCCTTGTCATGAGCATCGGGTTCATTGCTTTCGTCGCTGTCCTTCATGTCATGGGCAAGCTATACTTTGTCAAGTGATGAGAGAGAGGCTTGACAAACCAAAAAGGGATACTTGTTACAAGGAAATACCCCAAGTGACTGGTAGCTATCAGTATTAGACAGTGGTTTCAACTCATGTTTTAATTTTGTGGCGTACAAACTATCTATAAAAAAATCCAATTTCTTGACATCGAAAGTTTATTTCAATGCTCATTATACAAACTTAAGGACAAACTTTATATGATATTGAGCACCACCATATAATTTCGGAAGAATTCATCAACTTGAGTGCCATAGTTGTGGCTTAAGACAACTTAGAGGAGATTCACTAAGCTTTCAGGGAATAAATGTCAAGTTAAACTTGGAGTTTATTGTACAACTACGGAACAAACGAGGAACGTTGGAAACTATATAGAAGTTCAGGGGCTTAAGTTGTTAAAAAAAAACAATTTGAAACGGGGCCCGATTTTTATATTCGGGTCATTGTTCCATCCACCGGTAGAACTTTGTGCGAAGGAGGTCGTCGCAGTTTTGGAGATCTTTTCTAATGGCAACCTTGGGAGAATCATCCTCAGGGATGGAAGACGCGCAACCACCGGAGATTCCACAATCTTTTCCATCGCAGCCTCTGAAGTCTTCGATTCCAAGTGCTAAGATCGCAACGACGACGGTGGAAAATGCTGCTTCCTGGATCGATGATGCGATGCGTCAGGCGCTGGTGTACCAGAACACGATCTTGCAGACGTTGGATTCGACCATTGACGCCTCCAAGTCTCGATTATCTCAAATTCGAGACACTTCCTTGGCTCACACGAGCCAAACCATCGTAAGCTTAACGACCCCCTCTTTTTCGTTGGAATCCAAAGCGAATCTGAAATCCACACCTATTCTCTTACCAAATCGAGTGTTTGGGATGTAGGATTCTCTTAAAGACATTGCTTCTGAGTATAACGTTTACGAGCATATGGTGTTTGGGAAGATTAAAGGTCTGTTCTACTCTTCTGGTTACCTCGTGTTTACTATGTCGTTGTTCCTTGTTTCTCTCGGCTCATATATTTGTGTATGCAGAGGGTGTAAACGTTGCTGCATCTCATCCGCTAATATCAGGCACTTTAGCTTTTGGGGTTGGGATTTTTGCTCTGAAAAGTAGGTTTTCTGCATATTATTTATCTCCCTAGAGTTCATTCTCTTAAGATATCATGCTATGCATTGTTTTACTGGCTGCTATGTTTGTTTGCAGAGACGAGAAGATTTGTATATTACAACACTTTACGCATGTTCTCAAGCGAAGAGGTCGGTGTTGTTTACAGCTTCGTTGAATGTATAAACTGGTCTGCCTCTGATTAAAGTTTTTCTACCGTCTTGACCCTATATTTTGGATCCAGGCTTTGCTTTCGAGGGCAGATATTAAAGTAAAAGAGTTACGACAATCAATGGATCGTCTTATAGCCGAAAGCGAAAAGTTAGAGGTAAGCCTTTTCTATGCTTTCAGAAGCTGTTCTTTTCAACATGAGGTTTACGTTTGTAGAGAAGAATTCCAATGTATGCAGTTACCTCTTGTTCATTTGTTTCAAAATCCCTTTACTGTGAAATAGAAAATGTCAGGCGTTTAGTATGAAGATTGAAAGGGTTCAGATTTCAAGCAGAGAACTCTCTATTTAGTCTGTGTTAAGTGGATATGGATGAGGATTGTGCTGCTTTACATTCATTTGGATGGATGGTTTTACTGGTGAAGCAATTTAGAGAAAGGATATTCTTGAGTCTAACTCTCTTTTTTTGCCAATGTACATAATTTGCTTTTTCTTGAATGTGGCAGATATATATATATATATATATAGCCTTAAATTATTAGTCAATGGTCTTCAGAAATAGCAGTCTGTTGGAAGCCCTAATTGGATTATGGTTTTAGAATTCATCATGACTTTGATTGTTTCAGAGAGTTGCAACCGTGGCAGAAGATGAGCTGATTAGAGGAAGGATGAAACTCAGGTTTATATGATCCAGACAAAATATCATTATATTGGATATGTATCAACATGAATATTATGTTAACTCTCTCTGTCTTCTTACCCAGACAAGCAGGCAAACAGATACAAGGTGTGGTCCGCTCAGCTTATAAGATTGAAAAGCAAGCAGCAGGTATGTTTCAGAACTCTCTTGTCTTAAACTCCCACAGTTTGTTCAACCAAAGATGTACAAAGGTATCGACTTATACCACCATTGATTTGTATATACAGGTTTGAAAGATGTACTAAAAGAATTGCCCACGAGAGAAGCTTCTCGATTTCGTTCTCAAGTAAGGATACTCGTCTCTTTGCTCTTCTAGGTTATGTAATATAGGAGCTGAACTAGTTTAGAATATATATTTCGTTATCTGACTTGTTCAACCTCAGATATCAAACCGTGGTTCTGAAATAAAGCAAGAGAGAAACGCTTTGACAAAGGAAGTGAACAAGATCAGCAACTATGGTATCTCCGTCTGAGGAACACCAAACTCCATTTTCTAGTTACGAATTTGATTACTCTTTTGAGGAAAATTACACTGACAATAATAATAATGTCTAAAACATGCTTAAAACTCCATTTCTTTTTTTGCTTTGGCAATAGTTAGCCATACATACAAGTTCGTGATGATGTTGTTCGGAAAAATAGTAATCAGATTCGAAACCAAATCCAGTTGGTTTATTAATTCGAGTAAGATACAAACCGAACCAAAAATCAACGTTGAATAAACCGGGATAAGGACTATTCCCGGTTCGTTGTTCAATAATTATGGTCGGAACGTGAATAGGCATGACAAAAATGGAATTGTAACCGTATTTCGGACCGTAACCGTACCGTTTTCAAACCGTAACCAGACCATAATCGTGTCAGACGGTTAAAAACCGTAGCCGTTAACCGTAAAAATATATTAGTTATGGCTAAAAATATTATTAACCGTAACCGTATCAAAACCGTTGGTTAACTGCAAGGTTAAACCGTAAAATTTTAACCGTAACCGTTTTAAAAATAAAATTATATATACTAATAATTATAATTAGTTCTGTAAAATTAAAAATTCAAAGAAAATTATATAATCAATTTATCAATAGCAAATGCAAATCTAACAAATATAAATATTAATTAAAACTTAAATGTGCTAGACTAATTAATATTTTTCTAACAAATATAAAAAAATATTTTAACAAAACAGTTTTATGAAAAAATATACTCCCTCTGTTTCACAATGTTTGATTTTCTGAATATCATATATAGTAAAAGCGAAGTGAATTTTCGGAATGGAGCTCTCTCATTCACTCTAAACCGTAAAAGTCGGTTAATCTTTTTTATATCAGTCTGATTTAAGTTTTTTGTCGTACCGATTATTGATTTTTGGGCTTTTAGTTTTAAAATTTTAGGGCCCGTTTTTCGAAAACGCTACGGATTTTCGAGATTAACTTTTTGTGGCCACTTTTATATTTTTTTGGACTGCGATTTTCGGGGCCCGTTTTTTCGAAAATCCTACGGATTTTTGAGATTATCTTTCTGTGACCGTTTTTATGTTTTTTTTGGGCTGCTATTTTTGTGTTATCGAAACCCTAAGTTTTTGGCTGGCTATAAATATATCCCACGTTTATATTTTTGTTAAGTCATTGATTATGTGTTGTTGGTAACGCTCATAGTCTTTGTGCCTTCTTATTTTCTTTTGCTCTCTTTTGGCTTGGTGTTTTTTTTCGTTCTCCTTTTGTTTTTCCTATCGGCCTTTTATTAGATTTTGCTTTGAGCATGCTCGAAATTTTTTTGTAATCTTCTTTGTTAGGTGTTTTTGTTTTACATCAATCAAAATTGATCGATGATTTTTTTTTTTTTTTTTTGAAGGGTGCATGGTCGATAATCCTAATTCATTTTCTCGATCTTGAAGAATTTAGGGTTGGCGATTTTCATGTTGTCGAAACCCTAAATTCATTTTCTCGATAACCCTATGTTAATGATTTTGTGCTCGAGCTGGGCCGTGTGTTATTTTTGTGTCCGTTTTGGTTATAGCCCATGTGTTGTAATTGGGCGTGTTTGTGATCCAACGAAACTGCCCATTGTTTTTGGGTTTTAGGTTTTTGGGGCTATGTCGGTCGTGTTTATTACTTTTAATTATCTCGATAATACTCTGGGATAATTTCAACCGGTTGTATTATCTATTGGACGAGATTATTTGTAAACAATTTTTTGGGAAATCCTAGCTTGAGTTGAGAGCTATAAATATATCAGTTTTTCAACGCAGTTAGTGCATCTCGAGCTCAATTGTTGTTTGGTTTCTACCTTGATCGGGTATTCTTTGTAGTGTGTACCGTCTTTTGGAGTTTTTTTAAATCACTTATAACGACGAACATATCAAAGCACGACATAAATAATTTGTTCCTCGATTATGTTTTGTTGTTTGGTGTTGTTGGTTGTTCTTCGTTACTAATTGATCGTATAATTTTGTTTTTCTTAGTCCATGTAGGTGGGTTTACCTCTATGGATATTTGTCTGGTGTATACATCGTTACTGCTCTATCGAGGTATCAATTTTTTTGTTTATCACGTTAGTATGTTTTGCGATTGTCAGGTTTTGTCTTTGTCATTTTGCGTTTGTTTTCATTGTTTTTTTTCCGTTTGTTGTCGTCTCTTAATTTTATCATGTTATATTTTTCCGATTGCACATTTGTTGTCGTATCAATGTCTTGTGCGTTCCTAATGTTTTGTTGTTATCTCTTTTGTGGTATCTTTTACTATTTTTTTTCCTTCTTTTGTGATATTTTATTAGTGCTTTTATTCGCGGCATGATTTTTCATCATTTTTTTGTGTTTCGATGAGCGATTTTTGTTTGTTTGTTGAATTGTTGAGGAAAAATATCCGTTTTGTTTTCTTTTTTCCTTTTTTTTTTTTTTTTTTTCTTAACTTCGTTTGATCTTGGTTGGTGTTTAGGTGGTGGTGGCTTAAGTTGGGTTGTCTGGGTCGCTTCTCACTTGGGATTCACTTATTCCCCAGTAAATTTTCAGTTTTATGCTTTGATGATTTTGGAAAAGTGGTGGAAATCGACAAAATCCTAATAGACTCGATTTTAATACGTTGGTTGCAAGTAATCTCTGAGAATTATCTTCTTTTACATTATGTTCTAATCATTCGTTATTTTTTTTTTTAAAAATTGTTTTATTGAGATATGTGTTGCAAGAATAGAAGAAGCTAGAGATGGAGATGTTCTTGAGAAAAGTGGAAACGAAATTTTTGTTTTTGATGACGCATAAAGAAAGAGATGTCACAAGCATTGAGAACAAGAACATGGAACACGAAGATCTGTTGAGAAAAAATGAAATTAATTGAGAATCAAAGGTCAGAAATTTGAATTTCTCAGGCTCAAAAGACGCTTAACGTATTGATATTGGTATTGGTATATCAACCAACCAATCACCCGACTGGACATTACTCAGTATGCCGGCTACACCTTCGACACAGAAAGCAAGAAGCAGATCAATCTTTTTGTATTTATTTTTGGCTTTTAACTGTTTTTCGATCTACTGGAATATTCGTCAGTTTTAAATAAGCAAGGAAAAGAAGCTTTTCGTAGAGTTAGGGAAAACTTCGAAAGCAGACTTCAAAGTTTGGCATCGTTCCTTATATACTCCAACTTGACAATTTTGAGTTTTCTTTAAAGTTAGTACAGGAAGTTAGTATTCTATATTGATCTCGCTCTTAAGAATATAATAACGGAGTTGATCACAACCATGAAGCACATGATAGTTTTTAGTTGCAAATCATCCTTGCTAAATTACAACCATGAAGCACATGATAGTTTTTAGTTGCAATTTTGAGTTTTCTTTAAAGTTAGTACATGATCTTTAAATTTGCGTGAAGCAAACAAGAAATGTTGTAATGAGAGAAAAAAAAACTAAGAACATAAAAGATGTGGCTATTTTATTAGAAACATTGAGAGAGAGGAAAAAGTACCATACTTTTAGATCTCGCGGGAGATCATAAAATGTTTTTTAGTTTCCGCTTAAAGCTAATTTTTAGTCCTAAGTGTTTTTTTAGTTGTTTGTTGTTTATTCTGTGAGTAGACTTTTAGAGACAAGTCTTGCTCAGTTTGATACAGAGAACACAGAAACATTTCTAAGGGTGATTCGGCGGCTGAACCAAATGGAACACTTATCAATAGGATTCCTATGTGAACTGATTACATGTTTGATGGGAAAAGAATTGGAAAAGGAGAAAAAAGGGCAAGGAAATTTACCTGGAAGGCACAGAGAGAATCATCACTTTCTTATCGGAGCCATAAACCTTAATTACCATTAATGTGTGATAATTAAACGTGTAAGTAAGTAATCACTCGAAACCTATATGTTGAGGAAGACTTTAGGTCGAAACCTGGTGCTGTTTTATATGTCTGACCAAGAATAATAGAACTGTTTATAATATCTACAACAGTTAAGTAAGTAATCACTCTAATTCTAAACTTGCATCAAGCAAAATAAAGACTACGAGACCAAAAATTATAGCAGCTACAAGGAAACAATGGTTGAAACATGAAGATGTTTTGGCGTCAAAGAAATGTGTGACTGTTGCGAAGAAGGAGAAGGAAGAGATGGGGAAGATGTTTGAAGGTAATTTAAGAGAACAAAAGAGAGAAAGGGAAGTATAAGGAGACAATATTAAACCCATCTATTGTGGAATTTATCTTTCATGGTGGAGAAGAAGAGGAAGAAAAACATGCTTGAGATTATCGAGGAAGAACCAAGACATATCTAAGTTAGAAATCTAGAGAGATAGAGAGAGAGAGAGAGAGTAATGGAAACCGAAAATGGAAGATTTTGATTCAAAGTTGAATATGCCGCGGAAGAAAACGAAGATGAGACGAAGAAACACGGAAGAATAAGGAGTCGGAGAATATGAAGATGATGAATAAGAGGGCAAAGAAAAGTCGGACAAAGAAAAAGGCGGACAAGAAGACAACGAAGAAAAACCATAATAAGAAAATGAATACAAACCTTAAGAAAAAAGGAGGAAGAAGAAGCCATAGAATTTAAAAACAATAAGGAAGAAGAAGAAGTCGAAGACGATGAAGAAGAAAAACATAAGAGAAAGAAAACGACGAAGAAAGAAAATGATGTAGAAGAGGGAGAAGAAAATGACAAAGAAAAACCGGAAGAGTGCAGAGAGTGAAAAAATAAGAAGGCGGATGAGACCAAGACATTGGAGATAAGGGGGGAGAAGGTTAAAGATTTGGAGAAGAAGAATACAAGCTGGAAGAAGGGGAAAAAGGAGTAGAAGAAGACGAAGGTGATGAAAAGAAGAAGAAGAAGAAGCTAAAGACAATGAAAAAGAGAAAAGGAAAATACGAGGAAGAAGATAAACTGAAATATAAAGAATAAGAAGAAGAAGGCGAAGCAGAAGAATTTGAGGATGAAGACGGGACAAAGAAAACCAAAAGAATAATAAGCCAGATAACAAAGACGATCAAATTGTTGACAAAAGAAGATGAAGACAAACCGGAAGAGAGAGACAAAAACAAACCGAAAGAGAAAGAAGAAGAATAACTGTTGGAGAATACAAAGATGATAAAGAATAAGAAGTAGATCTCAAAGACGATTAAGAAGAAGAAGAAGAAGAAAATTAAATCAAAGACGATAGAAAGAAGAATGAAAAGACGAGGAATAACCGATTAGAGCGAGAGACGCTTACGACAAAATGGAGAGAGAGTTCTAGCGATGGAGAGATAAAAAAGAATTGCTTTACATACAATATGTGAGTGAACGAAACATTATTCAATATGTTTTCGAGCTCTATGATTGTCATTGCTTTATTTTGTATTTTTTTATGAATAATATTAGTTGTTATTTCCTTTTTTTTGGATTGATCGTAAATCTAACATTGTTGTTATATTTGTGTTTGGTTTTTTATTGGTAACAAAATTAATAAATTAATGATGTAATTAGTTTATGAAACATATATGCCTGCGCAAGGGAGATGGCCAGTGACGTTGTTAGTCTTGGTGCTCACGCTTATATATATGATATCCGATAGCTAAGGATTTTTGTACTTATTGGTTCGTTTGTTGTTTGTTTGTGCGTTGGTTTGTTCGGTTGGTGATTTTTTGTTTGGGTCTTTGAATTTGGTTTTGTATTATTTTTTCGGTCGGTTAGATTGATATTTGGTGTGTGGTTATATATTTTGTGGGTTAATGATTACACTATCATATATTATATAGTTGTAGGAGTGATTTTTAGTCAAGATTCTCTTTTTTATACATTTTAACGATAGTTTCTTTTTGAAAAGATGTGATATTTTTATTCTTAGTTTTTTTTGTGGTATTTATGGTTTCTAATTTGTCTAGGGTTTTATTAGATATGATTGTAATTGTTTACCTAAGTTCTAAAAATTAATACTTATTATATAATCTATGTATATGTTGTGATCAAAGTAAATGATGTATATTATGAGATTCTTTAACTACGCTATGAAAATTAATATTTATTATATAATCTAATAAGAAGACGAAGACGAGCGAAAGAAAAACTGAAAAAATAAGAATTTTGAAAAGATGGAGACGATGAAGAATGAGAGGGAAGAATAAGACGAAGAAAAACTGGAAGAATATTAAAAAGATGAAGCCGGAGGATAAGGAGATGATGAAGAAGTAGAAGAAAAAGCGGAAGAAAAACAGGGAAAAATATTCAGTAGAAGAAGATGAGAAAAAACGATAAATCAGAAAATAAGAAGACGGAGTTGATAATGAAGAGTCGAAAATGACGAACAAAAAGCCGAATAAAACTCTGGAGAATAAGAAGAAGATGGGAACCCGAAATAGTGAAGAAGAATAAGGATAAAATGAACGGAAGTTGGAGTTGACGAAGAAAGCCGGAGGAAAAGGAAGAAATAAAACCTGGAAGATGAAGAAAACAAAGTAAAATTAGAAAAAAATTGAAAGATGAAGAAGACGAAGTAGAAGAAGGTGAAGATGAGAAAGAGAAGGACAAAAACCATAAGAAGAAGAGTTTGGATAAGACAAAGAAGATGAGAAAGAGACGGACAAAAACCATAAGAAGAAGACTTTGGATAAGACAAAGAAGACCAAGGAGGAATAAGAAGCAGAGAATTAAGATGGCTAATAAAAATCGAAAAATAAGAAGAAGAAGAAGAACTGAGAGAATACAAAGATGATGAAGAAGAAGTCAAAGACGATAAAAAAGAAGTAGGAAAATACGAGGAAAAAAAACAAAATATAAAGAATAGAAAGAAAAAGAAGACATAACAGAATATTAAGAAGAAGTAGAAGTCGAAGAAGATGATAAAGATGAAAGAAAAGGGTGAGGAATACGAAAATCGAAAGATATATAAGAGGAAGAAGAAGAAGTAGAAGTCAAACACGATAAGGAAAATATGAGGAATTGACAAAGGCTTTAAAATTGTAGAATGAAAAGGAAGACAAATAAAAACCAAAAAAAGAACAAGGAAACTACGAAGAAGAACAAAACCAAAAGATAAATAATACGAAGAAGAGTAGAATAAACTAGAAGAGGAAGAAGAAGAAGACAAATCAGAAGAGGGAGGAGAAATAGAAGTTCAAGACGATGAAGAAGAGGAAAGAAAATATGAGGAATAAGAAAATCGAAAGACAAATAAGAGGAAGAAGAAGACAGTGAAGAAGAAGAAGAAGAAGCCGAAGACAGTGAAAAAGAGGAAGGAAATGACGAGGAAGAAGAAAATCCAAAAGTTGAATAGGAGGGATAAGAGGAGGACAAAATCGTGAAGAAGGAGAAGGAAAAGACAAAGAAGAAGACCGAAGAAAAGAAAAATAAAAATCAGAATGAGAAAAATTAGGACAAGACGAAAATATTGAAGAATAAGAAGGGAAAAGGATGATAAATTTCGAGAATAAAAACCATGTAGATTCTTTGAGAAGTAGTCAAGTGACAATAATCTTATGGTGTCACTCCCAACTCACAATTTAATTAGATATTATCTCTGGACAACTCAGAAGATTATCAACTTGAAAGTGAGAAAAACATTAAAAAGCTTACACCGGAATTCGAGAAAATAAATTGCAGAAAAGACTTTCTTTAGAATAAATAGTGACACTTAAGGTATGCGGAATACCAACATGGTTAGAGAGCTGGGAGAGATAAGATACATATATATGTCGCTCTTTCTGTTGTCTGCCTTGCTGTTGCTGCGGTTGTGGCCTAAACTTGCTACAAATAGTTGTAATGAATAAATTTGAATCCTAAGATGATTGTGTGTTGTTTTAATTAGAAATTGTGAATTTGTTCCTTATCTCAAACTAAATTCCCCCTTCGTTTCAAGAGGAGGGTTCATGTGATAACGGTCGGATAATATGTGTCCATGTTATCTATGTGCTTCTACTTCACAAGATTCTTTGCCACTGATCGTTTGCGTAAAGATAGCCAAACCCATAAAAAATGTGAAAATATACGTTCGAAAAATTCCAAACTTCCAAAAAATAATTAGTAGAAGGAAAATACAAGGAAACGAAAAATTGAAAGTCAAATAAAAGGAAAAAGTAGAACAAAAAGAAGTAGTAGAAGATGTGGAAGAATAAGAAGCATGAGAATACAAAGACGATAGAAAAAAACGAAGAAGATGAAGCAGAAGAAAAATCAGAAGAATAAAATGAAGAAATTCAAAAGAAGAAAACGAAGAAAAACCGAATGAAACAAAAATGAAGTCAAAGAAGATAAAGAAGATAAAGAAGAAGAATTAGGAGTCAAAAACGATGGAGGTTAAGAAGGAAAAGACGAAGGATATGAAAAACTAAAAGATAAAGAAAAGGGAGAAGAAAAATACAAAGCCAATGAAGAAAATGAAGAAAAGAAAAATAGTCGGAGAAGACGAAGATGGTGAACAAAGAATAATGAAATGACGAATTTGGAGAAGAAACACAATAAACAGAAGACGAAGTCGGAGAAGAAAACCAATACATTAGACGAAGTGGAAGAATGAAAATATGTGGAAGAAAAAAAAAACCAGAAAATTTAAATAATACAAAGTAGACAAAGGTGAAGATGATGAAAGAGACGAAGAAAAATTAGATGAATAAGAAGTCCGGGAAGATGAAGACGATAAAGAAGAACAAGTTAAAGACGAAGACGATGAAGAAGAACTCAAAAATACGAAGAAAAAGACTAAGAAAGGGATAATATAAATCTGAAGAGGAATAAGAAGATGGATAAGATGAAGACGTTTAAGATATGATGAAGAATTATAGAAAGGAAGAATAATCGGAAGAAGAGGAAAAAAAGAAGGAGAAAAAGAAGGAGAAAAAAACCATAAGATAGAAGACGAAGTGGAAGAATAGAAAGATAGGGAAGAGAAAAAATCGGATTAAGACTTTAAAGGAGGAGAAGGTGAAGAATTTGGAGAAAAATAGGAATAAGACAAAGTATAAGAATGTGAAGATGAAGAAAAAGACGAAGAAAAACCAGAAGAATAGGAATTCGGAGAGAACGAAGAAGACGAAGGTGATGAAGAAGAAGAATAAATAATAAGAAGAAAGAGAATAATATAACCCAGAAGAAGAAGATGAAGACAAAACAGAAGAGGAACCATAAATAGAAGTCGAAGACGATGATGAAGATGAAAGAAAAGGGTGACGAATAAGATAATTGAAAGATGTATAAGAGGAAAAAGAAGTAGAAGTCAAAGACGATGAGGAAGAAGAAGGAAAGTATGTGGAAATGACGAGTGACAAAGAAAAACCGGAAGAAGAAAACAAAAAAAAATGAAAGAAAACGAAGAAAAAGACGTGAGAGAAGAAGGGGAGATAAATGTGGAAGACGATGACGAAGAATAAAGAAAATATGATAAAGAAGAAAAACCAAAGGAAAAAGAAGAGGAAAAAAAGAAGATGACGAATAACGATTATGTGAAGACGAAGAACTTGCGTTTGTCTTAGTTCAATTGGTTTATGGGTTTAATACACTTATTTAGTATTGTTTTTTGAGTTTTAAATTTTGTATGGTGTTTACTTTTTTGGGTTAGCTTTATTTTGATCACATATGTCTCAAGTGGTTGTTCTAATTCTCTTCGGTTTATAACATAAAGTTTTGTATTACGTTTTTGAAACCCATTAGCCCGCGTTCTGATACCTAGAATGTTTGTTACCCCACCAGAAGCAAGGTTTCCTTTTAGATTGCGTTGTATACATTTTCCCGTTGCTATCGCGTTTGCTATGACGATAAATAAAAGTCAGGGTCAGACTTTGCAAAAGGTTGGTTTATTTTTACCTAAGTCAATCTTCTCACATGGTCAACTTTATGTTGTTGTTTCTGGAATTATATCGAGAACAGGATTGCGGCTTTTGATAACTGATCAAAAGGGTAAGCCACAACGGAAGACAATGAACGTTGTTTACAAATATATTTTTCAAAACATTTTCACGTCATCACGTTTGGTTGAGTTTAGGATTTTATTTGATTTCAAATACGTAGTTGGGTTTTTTCCTTTGAGTTCTTCGTATTAGTTATGGTTTTAATTTTAATATATTTGTTTAACTTTCATATGTTTAGATATCTTTTATGTGTGTTTAATTAATATTTGTCTTGGAATCGATGAACGACTCTCTAATATGAATGTTCTTTTTTTTTTGTTAGTCTCTTCAAACTGCATTCTAATTATCATATTCTCAGTGTTTTCTCTCGATCTATCTTTTATTTATGTTCGTCTGCTTTAGATTGATTTAGTTGTTGCGATAAGTCTGTTTTAATCATACCGAATTTAGATCAATAAACGCGTTTCAATTCAGCATCCATAAAACTTTGAATGGCATAATTAAAGTTTATGGATGCAACTCTCTGCCCGCGCAAGGCGCGGACTACCTACCTAGTTGCACATGAAATAAGAAGCAATAAATGCTCAATTATTTGTTGTTTTATTTCTATAAAAGAGTTTATTATCTTCTTCTCGATTACATTTTTCTCTCACGTTCTTAACAAAAAATCATCAATAATTATAAAAGACTAGATTAGGACCCGCATATATGCGAATTTATAATAAGATATTTTATAACCCGTGAAAAAAAACTAAAAATGAAAAACAAAATTATATCACCCATGAAAATAAATAACATAAAAATTTAGAAACAAAGTTTCCAATGGAATAAATATATACTATGAAAGAAGAATTTGGTGGAGCATATACATCAAACAGCTTTGGAAACGATTATTGGATTTTTGATTTTTGGTATGTAATTGACATAGACAACCAAATTATTATTTATATAGAGGTGAGAAATTATAGTTTTTTTTTAATTTTAGGATTAGTAATTTTTTTTTCTTTATCTAAATAGAAATACTAAGATTTTTTTTTCCTTTTTTATTAACTTTGTATTTTCGGATAAATGTAGATTTTGTATTGTTTTTTTCTTTTTAAAGTAACTTTGGCTTTTATGATTATGAATCGATTATTAATTTTTCCAAATTTTTATGTTTTTCTTTTTTATATATATTTTTGGTTATGTAATTTTACCATTTATGATTATGGATCGATTATTAATCTTTCCAAATTTTTATGTTTTTTATTAATTGGTTATTAATCGATTTTAATTTTTTCCATTATAATTTTTGATTTTTCCTCTTTTTGTTAACTTTAGATTTTATGATCAATTTACATTTTCTTTTTTTCTATTTTTTGTTTAGTAAATTTATCTTTCAGGATTAGGAATCAATTATAAATTTAGTAATTTTTTTTTGCGAAGTTTTTTTTAACACATGTCATAATATGATCAATTGACTTGACACGTAATCATGCGAGTTAGCAAATTTAAAGCTTACTTTTTTTAACTTTAGTTTTTAGGATATTTGTTGGTTTAATTTTACTTTGTTTACTTTCTTTTTTAGGATGTCAATCTATTGTTTAATTGATTTATTATAAACATTAATTTGTTTTTTTGTTGTTTAAAAAATATTAGATAAATTTCCTTAATATAAAAGCAACTTTTATTTTTCTTTTTTTTACTACCTTTATTTTTAATATTACGTCTAGATTATATTTTTTCCTTTATTGTTAAATAAAAAAATTAATATAAATTTCCTTAATCTAAAAGCAACCTTTTCCCCCTTTTTTTGCTAACTTTACATTTAGGAATAAGTCTAAATTATATTTTTTCCTTTATTGTTAAATGAAAAAAATTAAGATAAATTTTTTTAATCTAAAAACAACCTTTATTTTTCTTTTTTGTGATAACTTTACTTTTACAATTAAGTCTAGATTATATTTTTTCTTTTATTGTTAATATAATGTGTCAAAATCTAATTGATAATTTTTTTTACATGTGTCAAAATCTGATGGATTAACTCGACACTTGTCGCGATCTTGCGAGTTACTACATTTGAATCATTCTCTTTTATATAGATTTAAGCAAAACAAGAAAAAATACATAGTAAAACAAAGGAAAAATATAAAAAACCATCAAAAAATTAGAAAAATAATATTAATAAATTTTTTTTTTTATTATTCTAGTTTATCAAATTTATAATTATTTAATTATAAATCATGATATTAACCATTTATTGTCATCAGGTAACCGTAACCGTATCTAACCGTAACCGTATTAATCCTACTCGTATTTAACCATAATCGTTTTAACCATATATTAAACGGTTAAGGTTAAGGTTAAAAAAAAATTAACTGTAACCGATGGTTAAATAATTTTAACCGTATTAACCGTAACCGTGGTAATATGCTTAGACGCAAAGTAGCGAAAAGGATGCAAGTGGATAATATATTATATAACTTTGAAAACTGACGCCGTTTAACGTACCGTTTTCTAATTTAGGATGAAATAATAACGTAGGAGAAAAGGCAAACCAAAGTTTTTTTAATAATTAACAATTAAATGAGGTTGATTGATCTTAGCAGAGTTTGATTTTTTAACACGCTCCCGTCCCCGCTAGGATCGCGACACGTCATAATCACGTGACTCCCCCGAACCCAACCCCCAAGAAGAAGAAACAAAAAAAAAAGGAGCGACGAGGGACTAAAACGGCGGATGGTGGTGGTGGTGGTGGTGAAGTTGGACTTGTGATGGTTGTCTCATAACCTCCTTCTGCCGTCGAAGCTCCATGACTTTCCGGTGAGAGTTGGAGTGCTGAGTCAAAACGAAAGTAGGACTCGAAGCCGGTCTGTATTCCGGTACGAGTCTACCGGATTTGAACCGGACTCCACAGGCGTTGCACAGCGTCTTTGGTCCGAGTGGTCCCGTCCTCCATTGCGGCGTCTTCTCCGATGCACAGTGAGTGCATCTCCTCATCCCTCCTTCCTCCGCTTCCGCCGTCGATTGTTCTTTCTTCGGCTTGAATTTCCCGGCGACGTGAATCTGGTGATCTGATTCCGGCATCGGTGCCCAAGTTCCGGCGAAAGAAGCTGGAGCTCTCGATCTTTTGCTTCTTGGTTTGCCGGGAAACGAGGTTTCAGTTTTGACGGAGGTCATAGTTCCTCCCAATGGATTCGCCGGAAAATCAGCGAAGGAGTCGTCGACGAATTGCGAGAGCCATTCGAGGTGAGCTGCGTCGTCACTCTGCACAGACAACCAAAAATCAAAACCAAATATAGAATGACCCAAAACTTGGAAAATGGATGGGAGAGAGAGCATATACATACGGGAACGCAAATGTCGTGGAGGAAGGAATGATCGGCAGAGGAAGGAGGATGGTGGTGGAGATTAGGGTTTTGAGGAGGAGGGAACGAAGAAGAGGAAGTGGCGGCGGTGGAAGTGGAAGAAGAGGCGGAGAAGATGTCTTCGTTAGAGAAGTCGAGAAGGTCGTCGATCCGAAGTAAGTCTGGTGGAGATAAGCCATAGACGTCCATTGTTAGTTATGATTGATCGAAAGTCTCTATCTCTCTCTCACTCTCTGTGACTGGTTACAGTCTTTAATAATAGGGAAGAATGATGAGAGAGAGAAGAGAAGAGAAGAGAAGAGAAGAGGGCAAGAGAACGTGCAGAGAGAGTGACCATGCACCGTGAGTGACCGACTCGACCTATTCACTTCTCATTCTTTTATTATGATTATATTTATCATATCCACCTTTTTTTTTATCTATATATAGAAAACAAAAATAAAATGAGTGAAAATAGACTAGGCAATTAGCTATTGAAATGCTCAAACTTTATACTTGGATATCTTAAGTTAGTCTACATTTACTACATTTGGTAATTACTAATTAAGTATCACAAAACTACATGAATTTGTAAATTAATACTACTATTTTGGGCTGCTCAATACAGCATTTACTAATTATATATATATATATGATTGAGATATTATGAATCAAGTTTAAACAGATTTACAGAGTTTGTAAAAGAATCATATATATATTCTTGATTTATTGATCATGATGATTAACTACTATTGAAATTACAGTGAGAAAACTTTAGCTAAACATGTCCAACTCTCACTCTCGTACCATCATGAGTTGATTTTGAAGAAACAATATTTGATTAGTTTATTTTGTATTTATGTTTTCACATTTTCTCTCGTGTTTTCATTGAAATATAAATCATACGGTATAATGAAGGTTAACTAGGGTTTTCAGCAATTGGTATATATTGGGAAAGTGCTTTGATACGTTTTGGAGTTTGGAGGACGGATAGATGATTCAAGTGGACTGATAAATAATTCTACTCAATTCGATTTTGTTTTCTTATAATCTAAAAGTTGTGGATTTCCTGTTATATATAAGCCAATCAAGTTCGAGATACATCTGATGAAAGGGCTATACTAATTAATTTTAACATTACACACGATCATCATTGATTTTAATTATTATTTTCGAAAACTCATTTTTGTATATATTTGTTGTTAAAAACTATATTTGTTGTCAATTTATTAACAAAAACTAGATTATGTCCCGCGTGATACGCGTATGTAAAATATAAAATATTTAGATATTTATCAAGAAATTACGTTTTGTGTAATTCGAAGTTAAAAAAAAATCAAAATTGATTCATATAATCCATAAACAATTTATCTAATGAGTGAGAGAGTTCATAAGATTTAATAGTTTCTATTTTTTATTTATTTATAGCTTCTATTTTTTTGTACTTTAATTTTTTGATTTTATTAGTTTCTTTTTTTTAAAAAAAAAATTTTGTTAGCTTACCTATTTAAAAATAAATAATTAAAAATTAAAAATTATATTATTATATTGATACATGTCATAATCTAAATTCATAATGACACATGTCACAATCTGCTGATTTAAAATTATACGTTTCACTCTAAAGCGTTCAGCTTTATATAATAAGAAGATATGTTTTTTAAAGAATCTTGTAGCACTGAATTTGAACCATAAACACATGATAGCGAAACAACTTTTTTCAAGCTAGAACAAAGTTAACCGAACCTGAGTTTATAATTCATATTTTGTTTTTTCTTATAATTACAAAAAAAAAATGTTTTCAGTCATCATATTACGTCTCTTTCATTGCTTCTGTACTAATATTATGTACGTATTATGTAGTGGGCCTCTTTGTTTTTTTGTTTTTTTGTTGTTGTAATAAGTCTTTGTTTTTTTTCTTCTTTCAAATAAATGATAATACGCATCGATCCGCATATGAAACTTTGCTATTTGGCTACCAAATCGTTTGTTATAAAGAATATATAGATTAAATTTTAGAATATATGTATACATCGACCTACGTACTACTACTCGTAATTAATTTGACAATTTGCTCCGCTCATGTGCATTGTCCAACTAACTAAGGCTTATATATATATACTTAGTCATGAATGTTTATAATTAAGCTGAAAAAGAAAATTAAAGTAATTTCCTCTGTAGAGAATATATGCTGCAGACGAATAATGTAAGAAGGCCAATTAGTCTGAATTAATTTATTTTACGAGTAAAATAGTTGTTCGGCGGATAAATTATTGATTAACCTAATTTTACCTTCTCTCTCTTGTTATTCCCCCCCCCCCCAATATACATATATATAAGATAACACATGCTTTATGGTACGTGCCGACAATTTTAGTTACCTATCCACACACAAGTTTTAAAGATAAATTATTTTCATCTTTTACGAAAATAAATAAACGAATGAATAAAGGAAAAGGTAATTTAATTAGCCACGCAGCTGTATGTGGGGGCCATAAAAATTTCGAAAGAAGAAGAATAAGATATGACGAAAAAAAAACATAAACAAAGAGTATAGCGAATAATTTAATCATTTAGATTTTTTTTTTTGTTGTTGTTGGAAATGAACCTCATATGTCAATTGTCATATGTAATTTTTGTTTATTTGTAGCTTAAAACGTCATATGTAATCTTAGTTTATGTGTTTGAGTATTTCCCTACGAGAAATTAAATAGTAGTAATTATCGATTTACACGAAAACGTAATATTTTCCCATATTTTAAGAATCTACACACAAACTAAATGAAATATGGGTGGAAATAAAGAGAAGGAGAAAGAAACGGACCGTGTCGTGTGACGCTTGCTAGGGTTTATCACATTAAGATAAATTTTAAAATATGTGAAATCATAGTTAATTTTTTTTTTTAATTTTGTTACTCAATTAACAAAGTGACCTCCCAAAAAGGCCCAACCCCACTGCACATTCAGCATTAATTAAACACGATGGCACGAAAAGAGAGGTACCCATATGAGAGATATTTGTTTTTTACTATTTTATTTATGGGAAAAATGCAAAAAAAACCTCCAACTTACAAAAAAATGCAAGATCAACCTTCAAATTTAAAAAAATGCCAAAAAACCTTCATCATATGGAAAAACGGCAACGTAAACTTCGGCATAAACATTATTTATTTTTTTGACGGAAGTTAAAACACAATCGTTTTGTCTTAGAGAAAAAACGACATGACAAACTAATCTCTTTTGATGACTTTTTCTCTCCAAAATCTAGGGTTTAGCGTTTCTCTTGTCTGCAACTTTAAGAAAGGATAATTGACTATTTTGAAGAGATATTTGTGGATTATTCCTTTTGAGTCGTACGATTTTAAGAAGCACATAAACTCTTTTTGTCTTCGTGATTCTCATATTGAATGATACGGAGGAAATAAGATTTTTTTGGCATTTTTTAACTTTGGGATTGATTATGCATTTTTTGTAACTTGGAGCTTTTTTTTTGTATTTTTCCCTTTATATATTTAATTTTCACTTACTACCGACAGTGTCTTTTCTAGCTGGCACCTTCTACTTGGCTCCGAAGGTTCACTTTCGTTGCTTAAAATTTACTATTTATATCATTATTATTTACCAAAGCAAAATTAGATACTCCCAAAACATAAAGAGATAGAGAAAGAGATAAAATTAGTTCAAACAAAGTACATCGACGTACGGTCGCACTATCTTCTAGTTAGTCCCTCTTTCTCAATCAGAGTCTCTTGTTTTGGTCTTATATTAAAAAAATTATATATTTTTAAAAACATTGACTTGCGGATTTGATGCCCCCGAAATGTTGTGGTCTCGTGACTCTAGTAGCGGAAGTAAGCAAGTGACCACTAAGAACGCTCATAACTCGCATATATTAATATTATCATACATGTAAACTACGAATATATATGACATTATTGATTATATAAAATAAAGTTTTTTTTTTTATTTTTTTTTTTGGTTTTCTTGAATCACGTGACGTGACAGAGGACGGTGATCCCAAAGTAAACAGCAAGAACACGTGCGGCCTCATGTGCCCATAATGACACCGAATATTATTATATGAGTTTTTCTCAACAACACTCAATCTTTTTTAAGTCAATTTTAGAAAGAAAAAGTTACATATATATATGAAAGAAAAGAA
Source organism: Eutrema japonicum (assembly GCA_030161315.1). NCBI lineage: Eukaryota > Viridiplantae > Streptophyta > Magnoliopsida > Brassicales > Brassicaceae > Eutrema > Eutrema japonicum. The sequence continues at coordinate 52,881,564 of BSQW01000003.1, read as the reverse complement.
GTCGTCTTTTTTTTTTTTAGATAATATAATCCCTTCTGACGAACAACATGTTAAAATGATAGACCATATGCTCTTCCTTTATCCCTCTTGTCCCCTTCTTTAATAGTTTTAATTTTTTCCCCCAAATTAGTTTAACTGCAACCTTTTTTACATACAGAGTATCTAATTTATTTCACATTTTCAAGAAACATTCAAGAATGGTAGTACGTTTTTAGTTCTAGAGAGATTATTTTATTCAAACTCTTCACGGTAAGATAACTCTACCCAGCGATGAAAATTGACGAGTAGACGACTTAAATCGGTACATATAAAAATATAGCATACATATTAATTACAAATGAGATAACGTACAAGAGATGTGTCTTTGTGACAAAACAAAAGATAGCTGTTAAGCAATAATTTGTCAAATGTTGGGAACCAATGAAGTTGAAGATAATGGTTTAGTTAGGAGAAAAAGTGATTTACATATTACATTATCTGTCTCAGCCAACAAAACATTAACTAGAAAGAAAACTCTAGAATATTGTTTTACAGAAAAGAAAAAAAAACTGCACTACAAAAAATGTACTTTTACAACTAAAATATGTCTCCCCCCCCATCCCCAAAAAAAATACAAATTAAAGCTAAGCTTATTATTATTAAAAAAAAAAAAAAATATCGATATAAAATTTTCTGTTACCAATATTAATTTTCATTTAAAGGGACAATCGCAATAGTCTTCTGATCTTAAAATATTCCCCAAGTAGTTATAATTTATAACCACCAACCCAAAAATGATAGAGAAGAGAAGAAAACGATTTAACCAGGCCGTACCGTTAATATGATTATGGGCCGTGGAGCCTACTTTATGTTGAATGCGACAGCGACCATTGGGGATAGATATCCAAAGAAATTGTGTCGGAGCAATTCATTTTTTTTTTTAATTACAACATATAATTTACTCTGCATATATATCTAGATAGATTTAAAGTGTATTTGTCATTTTCCGGTTATATATTTTTTTGTTTTGGTCTAATTTTCCGGTTATATTTCGCTGACAGTATATGGATTTAAGCATCCTCTGGTACGTAGTATTTGGTGTTACTTCTTCCAGAACTAAAACAAAATATATAACCGAATTGATATGAAATTTAAGAAGAAAAGAAACGGCTAGAGTTACGAATTAATATGAATTATCCAACGAGGATTGAGTTGTGTTAGTATATTTCGCAAAACTCTAAACCAAAACCCAACCTAAATTTAATTTCAGCTCAGCATCATCCACCTTGTGACAATCAACTGGGCCGTTAATATCTGTAGCCCATTTTTAATAGGCCTCGTTATATGTCCATTTTATAAGACCGCTTAAAAAGCAGAGTATATATTTCATGTCTCTATATGATTCAACATTGATTCTATACATTTTGAGATTTCTTGGAGGGCTAATCGAAAATTAAAGGAAAAAAGGTTGAAAGAAGATTTATATAATCTAAACCTACAAATCAAGAAAACCCAGAACGAGAAGAGTACTCAAAGTCGAGTAGATAAGTCCTTCAGGCCGAATCATCGTACCATCCGCTAGATTGGTCGAAGTCTCCGACGCAAGTAAACCACCTAACGTGAAATTAGGGTTAGCTCCGTACAAAGACTGTACTCCAACGACGTCATCAATGTTCAAATTCACTTTCTTACTTCTGGGCTTTAATGTTGGATACATTGCCGCGTCTTTCACTGAGCTATGGGCCAGCCCAAGCACGTGACCGATCTCGTGCACCGCCACAGATTCCAAATCAACGGCCACTGTCGATTTTTCCTCATCGAAATCGACGGCCCACGTCTCTGCTTTGTCTAGATGAAGCCTACCGTTCTCCGGCGAGAAAGTGTGTGCTAAAACGCCTAGAACACCGTCGAATGGCTCTCCGTCTCCGTGATCTCCGGCGAAGAATCCTATTTTGATGTCGGCGATGACGTAATCCTCTGTTTCGATGAAGCTTACCGGGATCACCGAAGCCCACTTGCCGAAAGCGCGTCGGAACACGTGCCGTATTTCTGCTGGTGTTAGATAAGGGGTTGAGTTCTCCTGCGAGAAGGCGTACGTTAGCTTCAGTGGAGCGCCTCTTGTCCACCTGGGCCTTCCGGGGAAATACACGTATTTTCGTCCTGTGTGAAACGCCGTCGTTTTGCCTTCCACGTAATCAGGATGTCCACATCTTGGTAACCGAATGTGTGACAACGTGTCGGAATCTGGTTTCCCGGTTATCGGTAGACCGAGGTTTTTCTGGTAACGAGCGAGAGCTTGCACGAACAAAACGCCGTCGGATTCGTTGTCGTTGTTGCGTTGGAGGTAACCGAACCGGTGAAGGTGACGTTTGATTTCCGGTATAGTGACGTCAGGCCGGAGTGGCTTGATAGTAAATTGAGAGGGGTTTCGAGCTTCGAGGGTTTGTGGGCTATGGAGACTGAGATAGAGAAGGAAGAAGTGGAGGGAGGAGACGGTGATGGGTTTGCGATTGCATGGATGATGATGATGCATGGTTTTGGATATTGAAGTGGCGTGGAGGGAAAAGATTTGCTATAAATATACAAAAAAACGATGTTGGTTTAATGGGTTTGGACCGTTTGGTTATTAAATAATTAATGGATTGTGTTTGGTTCAGTAGTAAGTTATTAACTAACCAAAACTCACCAAATTTTGAATAAAATAAAAATAATTATAAAGGAAAAATATGTTGACTGTAGTAGAGTTAAGGAATACGTTAATTAATTTCCGGAAAAATTACAAGAACAATTTTGGAGGTTGGAATACGTCATCGTTTTCACAAATTTCTTCTTAAGAACATTTTTTTTGTTTTAAGAAATCTGTTTGGTAAAATTATCAACGGTTGGATAAAGAAAAAGAGAACAAAAATTAGTCAATTAGATAGGAGGAGTAAGAGTAACAACTAAACCGGAGGGTATGATGGTAATTACAAGGAGAGGGAGTGTTGTTACCAACTCCTCTTCAAGAAGAACAAAAAGGAGTGGCTTTGAGATGAAGTTATAAAGAAAAGTCTGAGCTTGTTCGTTGGTGACAGTTTCTTCTTCACTCTCTCTTATTTGACGTGCATACAACTCTTTATGTCAATCATTGTCTCTAACGATTTTTGGTTGGCTTATTTTAGACCCTATCTCGTTAAATAAAATACATATATTAATACATCAATATCTGTTGAAAGTTGAAACACTATTTTACTGTGTGAATATTAGAAAAATCCATTAACTGAATGAGAATTATCAAAAGGTTGTGACAGGTGGTGGACCAAGACATGGAATATACTAAAAATGTTGCCTACCTGAAAAAAGGTTGAAGGGCTCAAGGCCCAAATAATCTCGAAATAAATTTTCGACAAAGCCCATTAGGCACTGAGTGATTTTGTTCCTTGTGTGACTGTGAACCGTATAGATAATAATGGTTGGATTATGAAAACAAAAAACAAAAAATCGTTGATTAACCATAATATCGATTGATTAATCAGTTGCTTTGGTGGCGTTGTAGGTGTTGACGAGCTGAGTCTGGACTTCGTTAGACACAGCACAGTGTTCTTTGTATTCCATCGTGAATTCTCCTTTTCCCTATCCAAATTATATATAAAAAAATTCTTAATAATGTTCATCATGGTGATGGTGATAATGATGATGGTACCTGTGTCATGGAGCGGAGAGAGGTGGAGTAGCCAAACATGTTGTTCAAAGGCACCTGTTAAAAAACAACATATTAACATGTTAATTACGGTTTCAAGATCTAAAAGATTCTAAATAGTAAGAAGAAGAAAAAAATGTGCTAGTTATTGGCTCTCACATGAGTTTGGATTACTGAATCGTCACCCTCTTGATCATTTCCAACGATTATACCTTTCCTCCTGAAAGACACGAACAAGTTGGGTTATTATTACCAACAACAGTACCCTGAAACTCAGATATAGAACAAGTTGAGATATTGTGTTTGTTAAGAGGTTTTACTTGTTGATGTCGCCAGCAACAGTACCCTGAAACTCTGTTGGTACTTTCAACTCAACCAACATGACAGGCTCTAGAATCACCGGTTTAGCCGCTGTGTAACACAGTCTGAACGCGTATATTGCAGCCATTTTAAACGCAAGTTCACTGGAATCTACGGCGTGTGAAGCTCCATCTGTCAATACTATTCTGAGATTCTCTACAGGGTGACCAATTAGTGAGCCCCTGCGATGGAATTGAAGATTACACAATCAGTAAACATGAGAGGAGCATCCAAAGGTCAAAAGCGAAAATGACCACTCACGAGTTTGCAGCTTCTTTGAAACCTTTCTCAATTGCTGGAATAAAACCAGACGGAATCGCTTGTCCAACAATCATGTTTTCGAATTCAAACTTATCTTTAGAGTCCGGTGGTAGCGGTTCCACGTACCTAACAATTACAAGAATTAAGCACACATAGTTAGCATTGGTTTATAAGGAACATCATTTCGGGTATACAAGTTTCTTGATACTCACCCAGTAACCCTTCCGTACTGACCCGCTCCTCCACTTTGCTTCTTATGTAGATAATCGAACTCAGCTCGCTGAGTAATAGTCTCCCTAAAGTTGACACGCGGTTTGCCAACAGTCGCATCAACCTGTTTGAAATCACCAACAAAGCAGAAATAAGGTTTTTTTTTGTCGAGAATAGATAATGTGAGAACATTTTGTAAGCTTAAAGTCATGCACCTTATATTCTCTCCGCATGCGTTCAACATAAATTTCCAAATGCAACTCTCCCATACCAGAAATAATCGTCTGTTCCATGAAGGATAAATGTAAGAGTCATCAATGTTGTATTTTACAGGCTAAAATAAGAGAGATATGAAATGAGAAGCAACAGAGTTCTTTAGATAATACCTGGCCACTCTCGGGATCCAATCCCACTCTGAAGGTAGGATCCTCTTTCTGGAATCGATTCAATGCTTTCGAGAACTACACCAGAAAATTGATTTCAATTGCAAATTACTTAAAGCCAGAAATTAAAGGAAACATATGATGTTGTTTTAGTTACAAAATCACAGAAGTTACCTGTCCGCCTGAATCTTTTGAAACCGGTTGAACAGCCAATGACATAACAGGTTCAGGAACACTCATTGATGTCATTGTGTATTTGACTGATCCATCCGTAAATGTATCACCTGATAATATAACGAGGTTAGGAATTGACCCCACAAGAAACACAATATAAGAATTTAATCCCCAAAGTATGTCCCACACCCAAAGAAGCAAATTATGTTAAATATAAACAAGTACAAATGAATATTCTACTGTACCTGATGCACACTCGACCCCAAAGACAGCTACGATTTCTCCAGCGTGTGCCTCTTGAATATCCTGAAAAGTAGAATAAACTTCTAGAATCCGACTGGACAGGGCACTAGAGTTGGTACCATAATGGAATCTTCAGGAGAAAAATAAACTGCAACAACATGACTAACCTCCATATCATTAGAATGCATACGGACCAAGCGTGGAACCTGCACCAAGAAACATTAAATAGCCTACAAGTAAAATCAAGCAACGCAGGTGCTACTTGCAAGGGTATAAAAAAAAAGAACAAATGAAAAACTAGTCTGAATTTCAGACATTTTGCATCTATGATTCTGTTTACAAGAAGCAGATAAAAAAACGTGTTCATGTCCGGGATAAGAAAACTAAGCGTATTAAAGTGTGGTTTGGGTATAAAGTTATGCACGGGACTTCATGGCACTGAAAAATCTCAAAGCCATACAAAGATCCATGGACTAACCTTTATTCTCTTTCCAGTATTAACATTTATGATAAAAGAACCCTTCTTAATCACACCTTCGTATACTCTTCATTACCAAAGGAACAAGAGTTAGCATTCAGCTATTCACAAATTCATCCCATCTATAAATAAGAGCAAGATCAAGCATTTACCTTAGATATGTCAGCTGACCAAAACGTCCCTCCTCTAATTTAAAAGCCAGCGCCACAAGAGGTCCATCTGGAGACCCGGTCAAGGTTACCTGAAACTCATTCATTTAGAACCGGTAAACCTTTATACCATAAAAAAGATTGCAAGTAAAGTACCCTCTCTTCATTATTGTTCTGGTCAAGAGCATAGTTGTTGACTTCAGTTGGACAAGGAAGATAACTAAGAACACCATCTAGTAGAGGTTGTACTCCCTGCACACAAAAAATACAATCTCAAACACCATCCAGACTTGCACAGTATCATCTTTATTTTCAAAATTACCTTGTTTTTGAATGCACTACCCATAAATACAGGAACAAACTTTTGTGCAATGGTAGCTCTGCGAATAGCTTCCTGCACATAGGTACAGCAGGCCAAAAAAAGTTAACAGTAACAAAACTGCAAGTGAAAGAACAATAATATCTAAACGTAGCAATTCATGGACTTTACTCGCTAGAAATGAAAAGATAAGACACTGAATTTAAGAAAATGGCTAAGGCAAGTCAAAGAGTGTCATCGTGATTATATGCACATAACGGCAATAAGTTATCCCGCTGACTTTAACTTATTGTCTATTTTTTCAGAACCATCTTACTCTGTTTCATGCAAAGAAATTGCTTTGAGCGTCATTGTCATTATATGCACATAATGCCAATAAGTTAAATAAAAAACATCATAGGACAAAGAACAAAACCTCAAGCTCAGCAGCAGATACAGGCTCATCATTTAGAAATTTCTCAGCGAGTAAGTCATCAACTTCAGAGACTATCTCTATCAATTCTCGCCTCTTCTCGGCAACCAAATCTTCCATATCAGCAGGAATATCGCCAGCCACAACATTCTCACTGCAATTTATAAACAATCAAAATATATATCTGTGCCACACTACAGCATAGGCAATTCTAAGAATATGTTATTTAACACAAACCCGCTTGATCCATGGAAGAAATAAGCTTTCACATGTATAAGGTCAATAAGACCCTTGAAATTTTCTTCTAGACCAATCGGCACTTGCACAGCTGCACTATGATGTCTGAGCTTGGCTCTTGCCTAGTAAGCTGTGTTTTAAATAGCGTGAGGCGCACTGAGGCTCCAAGGTCTTGAGCCTGAGCCTTGAGCCTAGGCGCGGAGCCTCGTGAGCCTTTGGTACCTGAGGCGCACTGAGGTAATCATGAGTTACATAGTACTACATACAGCTACTTTCTTAATGCAACACAGAAACAGTGACAATAATTCTTGTTTATCAGAAATAAGAATGTTTCCAAACATGTTTCAGGAATTAAATGAATCCTCTCGGCTATCACTAAGTTACCAAACCCAACTTATTAAAAAGCTTTGTATCAAAAAGCTAACAAATCCATATCATCATCATCCACAAACTCATCTCCTCCAAAATCTATTGGGTTTAAGTATAATTTACCTATAAAATTATATTGGGTTTAAGTATAATTTACCTATAAAATTATATCAGAATGAAATTTAGAGAAAGTTTACATTTTTCCGCTGAGGCGCGCCTTAGGCTCAGGCTCGCTCCATGGCAAGGCGCTCGCTCCAGTGAGCCTTTGGGACAGAGCCTCGCTCCAGCTATGCTAGGCGATAGAGGCTGAGCCTTGGTGAGCCTTGCGCCTAGGCGCGCCTCAGGCGCGCCTTTTAAAACACAGCTAGTAAGTAGAAAAGAAGTTATGTAACCAGTAAAGCTAACTCATTCCATAGAAAAGTATACAAGGATCAAAGGTTACATACTTGGTTCAAGACTTTCCATGGATCTGCTCCCATTCTATCAAGCTTGTTGATAAAGGCAACTCTCGGGACCTCGTATCTCCTCATTTGCCTGTCGACTGTAATAGACTGACTCTGCACACCACCAACACTGCATAGGACCAGGATCGCACCATCTAGTACACGTAAAGCTCTCTCCACTTCAATGGTGAAGTCGACGTGACCAGGAGTGTCAATAATATTAACCTGACAACAATTAAAAAACAAAGCTGAGTAGGATACGATGCGATTAAGCAAAAGAAACCAAAAATCAAACACAAGTGTGATTAATCAGGCTCAATTGAATGAGCAAAACCACACGAATATGAGAATCGGAGGAAAAAATGTGTCTCTACTCACCTTGTAATCCTTCCAAGTACAGTAGGTGGCGGCGGATTGGATGGTGATACCTTTCTCTCGCTCTAAGTCCATGGAATCCATTTTAGCGCCGACGCCGTCTCTGCCTCTGACTTCGTGGATCTCATGGATCCGACCCGTGTAGAACAGAACACGCTCGGTCAGCGTAGTCTTCCCGGAGTCTATGTGAGCTGAGATCCCGATGTTGCGAAGCTTGTTCATAGATTCCTTCCACCATGGTTCCTTGTCATCCTTGGCCGCACGGGCAGCGCTGCCGGCGGAGAATTGTCGCAGCTGGAAATCACCGGCTAGAAGCGCGGCAGTCGGAGATGATGACCGTTTGTTAGACGAGAAGAGCCTCAAGAGGAGGTTAGGCGTCGGAGATGTCGGAAACCTCGCCATATCTTTGTAGGAACGAGAGGGTTTTAGACTTTTAGGAATTGGTTTTGAGTGAGCTTTTTAGTCAACAAAATGTATTTTGAATTTTTATATCGATTAAAAAAAAAAAGATATTTTATAGACTTTTTTTTTACGTCAACAAAATAATTATCACGCCCGGTGGGCCTCGAACCCACAATCGTTTGATTAGAAGTCAAACGCCTTATCCATTAGGCCACGGGCGCTTCTCGTGTACGATTACAGTCTTAAAATTAAAATATAAAATTACCAATTAAATCAAATACAAAATCGCAAAATTAAATAATAATTTCAGGATTATGAAATAGTTTCATCGATTATAGGTGTGATATAGTGCATAATCACAACGATTGCTCGGAGACATAATTTTCTTCCATATCCAAAGAGATTCATTGACCTCATAAATTAAGTTCTGTAAAATGTAAAAATTCTAATGAACTTGTTCTTGTAACAAACTTGCATCTGTAAAACCTAAAGGGCAACAGAATCAGCTGGTACGAAAACTTCTCTGCACAAAATAAAAATAAACAGCTTAGAGGATAAGCAGCAGAGATAATAAGATATGTTTCCTATAGAGGGACCATCTCGAGATCATTGTGTTGGCTTTTCGCAGATGATGGAGATGAAGACGATGATGAAGCTTCCCTCTTCTCTTCGGTGTTCATCGCTTGAACTGGAGGAGGATCCATAGTAGTTGATGATGAAGCATCTGCATCAGAGAGATGATTCTTCATCTCCCTGTGTTCTTGACACAAAGCACACCAATGCAAGCAACAGTGAACCATGCAATGATCACACGGCGCATTCTACAAGAAAATCAAAATGAGAGGAATCTGAGATCGTAGCTGAAATATATGAGAATGATCTGATGTGGGATTTTACTTACCTTGAGATGATATTTCTTCTGGAGTTCTTGGCGGAACAAGCCTGAGTAGATTCCACACATCCACCAAGCAAAGAAGAGGCCTTCACATATCACGACTGTTGTTTGAGGATCAATGTAGCCACTGAAGAGTGCGGTTACTGCTGCAACTGCCATTCCTCCTTCAACACATATTGCATGGCATACACATGGTTGGGTCCAAGGAATCTCTTCCCTCACAGCTTCAATGTTACGCCCAAACAGCACACACGGGCAAAAGAGACCAGTCCTGCCTGCAAAATCACACAGTAGAAGATTCCATTAAGAAAAGGATCATATCGAGTTACAAAACAAAGAGGAAGCCTTACAGCTCTCTGGATCTTCAGCACAGCCAAAAATGCCAGTGGTCCAGTTTTCATCAGAAGGGGGTTCATAGGTTTCAGGTAGAACTTGCATACATTCATGGCACTTGCGAACATTTAACTGTGAACAATTTCAAACAAAAAATGCGGTAAAGTGATTGCAATACATTCAGCTCAGTAGTATAAAATGTCACACTACAATGACTCCCATAATAAGAGAAAGAAGGATAGTGTCGAGTTTCATCCTTCCATCACACATTCTCATATGGAAGCTAGCTTTAAAGGAACACGTCAATAAGAGTCTAGCCTTGTTTTGATAGCTGCTTGATTAGACTAATCAGTCTTGATTTCAAAACAAGGAGTCCCAAAAAGAAACTGCTAAGGTTGATGTCACAACTCATACAAATCTTTTGGTATCACATTGAAACGATCTAATGCACGACAAATCACGAAACCTCCTGCTTGAATGGTAGGAGAAATCTAAGATTGATCAAAGAAGTCAAATCATCAGAGAATAGCTACACTCATCCTCAATCAATCACCTCATCAAGCAACAAACAAGAACTCTATTATCAAAACCGTAAAAATCGACAAGTATTCCGATTAGGATACAGATCTGAAGGGATGATTGAAGGACCGAGATCGGAGTTGTATAGAAACGTGCGTTCGATAAATGCAGAGAGAGAGAGTTCACCTGAGGAACATCTATGGGCTGATTGAGTTCGCCGGGCGTGATATCTTCGACAGGAGCCTGCTCTTTCCTCAATTTCACGTAACGCGAAGCGGCGTTTCCCTCCGCCATCGAAACCGGTCAAGAGTGTAAGCGAAGAAAGGTCTCTGAAGGTTTCGCGAATGCAAATCTAATTGCAGAGAATCGTCGCACGCGAAGATCTGGAATTTCTCTAACAACGTTTTGTTTCGAAATGCGTGAGAAAGTCTCTAATCCATGTGAGAAAGTCTTTGATTTGATGACAGAAAAAAATAAAGGAAACAAATCCTTACAAATGGACTCCACGTCGTCGTTTTAACTACCACAAATAGCTCTCTAGCGCCGATGACTAATGAAAAGTAATTAAGTTTCATTTAATTTAAAATTTATCTATAGTTTTTTTATTGTCAAATATTTGTTTTTTTATTTGTTCATTTCCAAATTTGATGAGGAATATTTTTGTTCTATAATTCCTTAAAAAAAGAAGGAATTAAAACAAAAATCATATGTACAAATAATTAATTATATATGGTGTATTTTTAGAGGAATGAAGAGGAATTTAATGTTTCTCCTCATTTCCAGTCACCATATAAACTCTTAATTTAACTAAAACCGTACATAGGAATTCCATGGAATAATCAGAATTAACTATGTTTAGCGGAGGCATTTAGAGTGGCGATAATACAGGCAAAATAATGGAAGCATTCACAATTAGGCAGCTACATAGAAGACATCATGAAGCTAGTTAATGGTAGCAAATGTTATAATTTTTTTAAAGTTCAAAATCCGAAAACGATGTGGCTGATGTATTAGCTAAAGATGCTAGGATAAACCTTCTCAACAATGTAATCTCTAAGAACCTTGTAACTTAACTTATGGAATGTTTAAATTGAAGAAAAACAAACTTATGGAGGTGTTGAGTTCGATTTTCTTTGGGAGGGGTCGCCACCAAAATGGTGGTATGTTAACCGGTGAATCCCGCCCTAGCGTGGATGTATGGGCCTCAGCCCGGAACCATCCTGGTCATCAAAAAAAAAAAAAAAAATTGAAGGAAAAAACCATGTTTAGAGGGACAAGGCTAATTTCTGAATATAAGCAACATTTCCTAAGTCTAATGGGCTTTGTTTTAATACTCCCAGCAAACGACCTGTACGTAACGGGCTCAGGCCTAATCACAACGAGGCTATCTCTCTGACTACATGTTGACGATGATCTAACTGCTCATCACTCTGTCGTGTTTAAACAGTGATATTCTCAAAGGCACATAGAAGTTTCTTATTAGCAATGCACATAACGTTTCTGTGAGTCTGTCTCTGTCCATCGACAAGACAAGTACAAAGAGCTAATGCTTACATCAGATGAAAAAATTTCAATTTCATTTACACAATAAATATCAATTGTCTTTCAAATGCTCTTAACTAAAAGGTAAATGATATATACTTCTCGGCTCAATACGGTCTTCCCAGAGCCATGTCTATACTAACAAAAGCCCCAAACAATTTGTTAAAACAAAATTATTGGGAGATCGATGAGATCGACCATATTATGAAAATCATGAAGATCCGGAAATATCTAGAAGATTATGGATATTTATTAATATTTTAGTTTAGAAAATTTAACTTTATCTCTAAATATATTATTTACATTTATGTTTATCTTAGGTCTAAGTTTATCTCTATATAAGAGAATGTAACTTGTAACATTATTTTCACGAGAGTCTAATAATAATTCTTCTTAAACATTTTTGTGTTCTTACTCTCATCAATTTATCATGGTATCAGAGCCTTGATCCAATTCTTATGGATTAAGGTTTCGTTTGCTTCCGCGATTATGAAAAAAAAAAAAAAAAAATTGTGTTCGTCTCTTTCATGCGAGACTTGCAAGGAGGATGGAATTTATTGGCTGAAGAGTATTGACCACGACTTTGATAAGCTTACACTTTGGCGATGAAAACGTGGGTATTGGATATGAACATGAACATGAACCTACATGATGTGGTTCGTTCGGTGATGATGATGCTTAAGTCAATGATGGCTCATCACGTGATATCTATGATCTTTATGAAGATTATGTTTGGAACGGATCTATGATCTTATCCGTTTTTTTATAACCGTAAGTTTTACCAAATTATGCTAATGATGGTATATATTCATATTGTTATATTTTGGTGGAGATACGATGATGTGTATTTTCCATCCGATTTGACCTGTCGTCCAGGTATACATGCCGTTGAAGAACCCTACGATCGGGTATAAACGTCGATTACCCGACGGTCGGGTGTTGCAGCCGATTTGACCCTACGACTGGGTATAAACGTCGTTGCCCAACGGCTGGGTGTTGTAGCCGATTTGGCCCGACGGCCGGGTATAACGCCGATATTTTGAAGATTTGTCCAATCTCACACGTGTTACCACGTCTGAGCTTGCGGGAGAGTATTGGGAGATCGATGAGATCGACCATATCAAGATGATGAAAATCATGAAGATCCGGAAATATCTAGAAGATTATGGAAATTTACTAATATCTTAGTTTAGAAAATTTACCTTTATCTCTAAATATATTATTTACATTTATATTTATCTTAGGTCTAAGTTTATCTCTATATAAGAGAATGTAACTTGTAACATTATTTTCATGAGAGTCTAATAATAATTCTTCCTAAACACTTTTGTGTTCTTACTCTCATCAATTTATCAAAAATTTTATAAAAATAAAATAAGATTTACAAGCAACATTATGTAGAATGTTTTTACAATCTTATCCATATTTCATTTTCGTCTTTAAATATTTTTATATATGAAAAAAGTTTTAGAAACTTTGTTGAAATTGAAAAAAAAATATCTTTTAAACTTAAACAGTATAAATGTGATCTTCAAATTATACTATAAAATATCTCTTTTAAACAGTAAAAATATCTCTTTTTACAAGAAAGCAAACTACAAATAAAATATAAGCAAAAACAAAGCAAAGCACAAGTCTTTTGTTCCAAGCAAAAACAAAATTTGAAATAAACATTATTGTAAAATTTGATGCTCCTATGGATTCAATAAGGAAATCTCCCTTTCCTTCCATTTTTTTCTCTTATGGCTTCAATCATTAGGTTAAGCTACTCTTGTAAAACCTCAACTTCATTTCTTAATGATATTTACACTTTAACAAGAAAAGAAAAAAAGCACAAGTAAAATACAAGCAAATGTCATCAGATAAAAGGAAACTACCATAAAAAACAAATTAAGTATAAAATGGTTTCCAAATTAAGTATAAAAAAGCACAAGTAAAATACAAGCAAATGTCATCAGATAAAAGGAAACTACCATAAAAAACAAATTAAGTATATATATATATATATATTGATTACGTGGATGAAATAAAAAAATTATGATTAGGTCCCGCGTGATACGTGGATGAAATAAAAAAATATTTAAATTACCAAATTGATTACCCATATAATTTGGCTTTTTTGTCATCATTTTGGACCATAACAGGTCGGCCCAATAGCCAAATACCACCACACATGGAAGGCCGGTGGAGTCGAACTCAACACCGGTAAGATGGCAGCAGAGGTGTGACAACCACTAGCCCACTTGCTCCTTATATAATTTGATTACCAAATTGATTACCCATATAATTTGATTTTAAAGTCAAACACTTGTTTACTTATCCAGAAATTACATTTTGTAATCATAATTAAAAAAAGTTCAAATTGATCCAGATTACCCATAAACAATCTCTCTAAATGAATGAGACAGTTCAAGAACAAAATTTAAAATCTATATATATAAAAGAGAGTGATTCAAAGTTAGTAACTCGCAAGATCGTGACACATGTCGAGTTAATCCATTAGATTTTGACATGTGTAAAAAAATTACCAATTAGATTTTGACACATAAAAGAAAAAAATATAATCTAGACTTAATCATAAAAGTAAAGTTAGCACAAAAAAATGAAAATAAATGTTGTTTTTAGATTAAGGAATTTATCTTAATTTTTTTTTTTTTACAAAATAAAGGAAAAAAAATAATCTAAATTTAATCCTAAAAGTAAAGTTAGCAAAAAAAAAGGAAAATAAAAGTTGCTTTTAGATTAAAGAAATTTATCTTACTATTTTTTTTTTAAATGAAAAAAAAATCATGTTTATAATAAAGCAATTAAACAATAGATTGACATCCTAAAAAATAAAGTAAAAAAAAAAATTAAACCAACAAATATCCTAAAAGCTAAAGTTAAAAAAAAAAAAAAGCTAAAGTTTAAGGAAATTAAAAAAGGAATACAATCCTATAAAGAAAAAGAATTCTAATTCTTCACCTCTATATAACCAATTTGATAGTTTCTCAATTTTACAACAACAAAAATTTGTTATATACACCAGCTACACATAAGCTACATCCGAGGTAATATTCTGGGTAATCAAAATTATGATGTATGTTATGAAATATCTTTGTTATATACACCCGCTTCACATATCTTCGTTATCTACACCCAAAATTATGTTATACATTATCTAAAATAAAAACTAAATTATGCTGTAAGTTATCGAAATTATGTTAGAGAAAATTATGCTTCGTTATGTTAGAAAATTATGCTTCGTTATGTACATAAGCAAGACTAATAGAAATGATTAGTACGTATTAATCGCCTGATAACTAAAAATCAAAGTTAAAAAATAATAAAATCGATTAATAAAAAAACTTAAAAATTCTGAAAAGTCAAAGTTGAAAATTTAATTTTAAAAGATAAAGTTACTAAAAATAAAATTAAAAAGTTAAAAATTAAATTTATCCTAAAAGGCAAAATTAATATAAAAAAGAAAAAACATTCCTTAGTTTTTCCATTTAGATTAAGGAAATTAATCATAAAAGGAAAAGAATTATAATTTCTCACCTCTATATAAACCACACAAAAAATTAAAGTCCAATAATCGTATACAAAACTAATTACTGCATCTTTTCACCAAATTTTTATTTCAATGTATATATTTATTTCATCGTAAACTTTGTTTTTAAATTTATGTATTATATATTTTCATGGGTGATCTAATTTTGATTTCTATTTTTTGTCTTTATTTTTTTTAACGGGTTATAAAATATTAAATTACAAACCCGCATATATGCGGGTAGTTATCTAGTCTTATATAATTTAAAACTGAATCTAATTAATAAAATCAATATTTCTTAATTAGATATATTATAAATCTTATATAGATTTAATAGTTTAGATTTTTTATTTTATTTTTATTTTCTGTTTTCTCGTATTTTACTTTTTCGATTTTATTAGTTTCCATTTTCTTAAAACATAATTTATTTTTCTTTTTTTTATTGTTTGGAAAGTGTATATTATTATATTGATACATGTCACGATATAAATTAACGATGACACATGTCATTGTTTGAAAAAATTATATTATTACATTGACACATGTCACGATCTAAATTAACGATGACACATGTCATATATATATATATATATATATATATATATATATATATTGTAACACTCATATTCATATTTTTCTTATTATCGTTGTTATATAAGAAATAATTAACATATCAAAAGCCTACTACCACACATTTGGTTACTCAAAAACACACTAAACCCTGATTACTCATTTATTCCTTGTAAGCCATACCAAAATTACTTATTTCGAGCTTACCACTTACCAAAGCCGACGAAGTTGTATGTGGCCATGTAAACAGTTTCCAAATCGATCAATGGAAGTTCAATAAGACCTAAAATTAGTATAGTTAAAAATTGTTGTACCAATATGTTTTTTTTTTTTTTTGGTAACTCAGGGTCAAGAGCGTGAAGAACCTCCAGATTCAATCACTTTGACGATCAAGTAGAGAAAGAATATCCAAAGGACACACCTCACAATTACGAAGAGGCCCAATTGAAAAGTCCTAAATTAGATAGAAAAATGGCCCAATACAAAAAATAAAAAGCCCAAAAAAATCTCAAGCATATGGAGGGGCTCAGACTAATCCATGAGAGAAGGGCAACCCACGGTTAGATCCTCTCCCGAGTTTTCAAATGGACCATAAGCAATGGGTCCATATCCGTGTAGGTGTCCAAGAAAAATGTGACTAATTAGTTTCGCGTAGCAAGTGGATCGAACCCGAAGTGTGGTAGCACCCCGATCCCGTCCCCAACCACCCGACCACAAGGTCCCGGACAATTGTACCAATATGTTGTGAGCTTGTGTTATTGAAACTGATGAGAACAAGCAAAATACTACGTACCCAAACACTTAGAACTATGATTATGCCCGTCTCTTCATACAAAACACAAGCAAAAGTTCATAAACAAAAGTTATGAGACTAGAAAAAGCAAACCACAAGTAAAATATAAGCAAAAACAATCAATGTCGATTCTAGAGAAGACACAATGTTGATACTAACAAAGCACGTTTTTCATTCTCTCTCCTTAACATAAGACAATTTAAAAAAAAAAAAAAAAACCATAAACTCAATGTAGATTATTCAAATTGTCCAACATATTATAAAATCACTCTTAAAAAATTGAAGCTTAATTAGCAACCCCCAGGCCCTCCAAAAAAGACAGCAGAGTTCCAAGGTGTGTGACCAGGATTTGGCACATATTTGGCATTATAACATTTTGGCTGATCCGCGTAAACCGTCACACCAACTGGTTTAATAAGTGCCCATGAACCATCCCTCAGCTTAATGTCAATGACACAAGCTGCTTTTTTGAACCCTTCTTGTGCAAACCTCCCACTTCCCATGGGTGGGCTATTATCACCAATTGGGCTATACACTTCTCCTCCCCATGATGCATATGATGCTGCTTGAGCTAAGCCTTGTGCTGTAAACAATTCTTTAGGCCAGTAACCGATTGCCTCTGTCTCGTAAAACAGCCACCAATTTCCTGTATTAGGTTCCTGTTTACAATATTACTGTTAAAACTTGAATTAGGACTGATGAAAACGTAACAAATATGATGTTTTTTTTTAACGTTACCCGACTTATGATGACATTTATGTAAAATTGGTGGCGATCTTGTCTGGAAAATGCAGCAAAGGTTGTGCCAAGTGGATGTGTTCTGCTCACTTGGACGAAACCAGGACATTGGATATCGAAACATCCTCTCTTCTTGTAACCATATGCCTGTTCATATGCAATGTGTTTGACGAAACACTTTCGATCACAAATTTAACTAAACAACCAAACAAGTTTGAACAACCAACTTACTGTCCAGTATGTATAGAAGGTAGAGTAGCGACTTCCGGTATAATGAGCTGGGTTGACCTGAGAGTTTCGTCGAAATAAAAAATCTTCAAATTGTGAAAATGAAATATTTGTCACATTTTAAGTAGAGAGAAATGTTTTGGGTAACCTGCCAACCGGCCTGGATACTATTGGTCTGACTGGAGACCAAAACGCGTGCAAGACTAAATTGTTGAGGTGAAACAAGAGGACTCCATAGGTTAACGAGTCCTCTAGCTTCAGTAACTGGGCCTCTGTATCCTAGCCCTGCAGACTAAGTAAGTAGTAAAAGGAATTAAGGATCAGACAAACATTTGGATCATGCATATATATAAGGCAAATTAAAAGACTTACATGATGACCATTTGGAGGTTTACCGTTGGTTTCGGGACTTAGAGTTCCGAATCCCGTAACTTTCAGTTTTTGTGCGCTAAGGAGATCTTGCTTTGTACTTCTCTTGATGATCACTGTCCCGTGTGGGCACTCAAATCGAGGAGGAGCTTTATTTCTTTTCGAAACCAAATTTGGAACCACCTACATATGTTTAATTATGGTTCACATGTGTCCAATCAACTGATACATTAATTCACATATGTGTTGCATCTTATATAAAGATAATGGTAAAACCTGAATGGTGTGATTCTTCAGCAAAGGGTGATCAAAGGCGAGCTGCTTGTTAATGTCAACGCAGTCAAAGATATCACCACGGTCTGTCTGATTTTTATCAAGAACCAACAAAACAAATGATTTTTATCAAGAACCAAAAACAAATCCTAAAGTTTACCTTTCTAAGTCACAATATTGTTCATAGGCGTACGTACGTAAGAGAAGAACCAAAAAAAAAATCCATTGTTGGGTAACAGATAATGAGATAAACTCCATTGAAGTATGAATAATGTCCGTCTCATCCACATGTTGGATTGGTAAGTAAAGAGGCGGTTTCAGTTCCAACCTCCTTTTCAACCGGCTCGAATAAATTACGATGAGTAAATACATTTTTGGATTGTAAATATTGCAATTTTGCTAGTTTTGCAAAGTAATTATTCAAAGAAAATGAGGCTTGAAATCATAGAAACATGTCTAAGTTAAAAATTAAAAACAGGAAGAAGAATACACAAGCACAGATTATATTAAGAGAAAGAGAGAGGACAAAAAAATTACTGTGAAACTCTTAATTGCAGGTTTTGTTTATAGTTGCTTCTCAATCTCCTCCAGACCATATTCTTCTCTACTATTCTTTGGGGCTGCATCTGCAACTATCGTAAAAGACCCTATTAACAGAGTCAGTACGAGAAACACAAGTGAAGAGCCTGCCATTTTTCAGTAACAATGTTTTCTTTTTTTCTAAATTCAAAAAATTGTTTTCTTTTTTTCTGCTGAAAATGGCATTTGAGAAAAGGTAAATGCGGTTATAAATAAGAAATCAGTCGGTCATTGAGTGTCAAAGAAAGAAACAGAGTTCATAAAAGAAAGAAATCAATTTCAGCATAAATACCTATGGTTAAAATACGTTACTGATTCCAGTAATTACGTTTAGATTATACGTTAATTGAAAGATATATCAAAGATTCAAAACTGTCAAAGAAGGAAACAGAGTTCATAAGGCCATCTCCAATGTATTTCTTTATCTTTGACTCTAAAATAGAGATAGGTTTCTCTCCAATGTATTCCTCTATTTTTAACTCTAAATAGAATATATTTTAAGTATATTATATTTCTATTTTATTACTAATACCTTTGACTTATAAACATTTACAATTTAACCCCACTTATTTTATTCTTTGCAAAACTTCCATAAATTATGATATTATTTAAATTAAATATTTATTATATAAAAAATTACATTTTTTTTTGAATCGCCGAGGTTCTGGGCCCGTAGGCCCGTACATCCCCAGAGCGGGGCCCAAACTATGTTAAAGTCACTCCTTAGGAGGAGACCCCTCCCAATAGGAATCGAACCCAGGGCCGGTAGGAGAGGCACATACCCACTCCTCCTTAACCACTAGGCCAACTCAACGTTGATTTTTTTTTCTTTTTCTTTTGAAATTAAATTACATCATATATAAATAACACCATTAGTGTATTTTCCCATAAATGATCTATTAACGTATTTCGAAGTAAAAAATGAGTTTCTTTGTTTTTGATTTCTCTAAATCACTAGTATTTGTTGTTTAAATTTATTTTATGTTGTTTATCTTTAATTTTAGTATTTGCTATATTGTTTATCTTTAATTTTACTACTTGTTAAATCAAAATTTCTAAAAAAGTTAATCAAAATAAAAAAAGTTAGTCATAAATATAATGATTTAAAATTAAAAGGACAATTTGATAAATAAAAAAGTCTAACTCTAAAATAGAGTAAGAAATAGAGTTACTCCAAATATAGAGTAAGGGCATCTCCAACCCTACTCTATTTCCCACTCTAAACTCTATTTTAGAGTAAAATTCTCTCCAACCCCACTCTATTTTCCACTCTAAAATAGAGTAACTCTATTTTTTACTCTATTTTTAGAGTAACTCTATTTGTCACTCTATTTTAGAGTTGGATTTTTTATTTATAGAATGGTCCTTTAATTTTTATATCTTTGTAATTATAACTGAAACAAATAATAATTATAATATTTAAATACAAGAAAATCAATTTTACATTTAAATTACTTTATTATAATATTTTTTTAAGTTAAATCATAATTTATGGAAGTTTTTGAAAGTTAAATCAATTTTACATTTAAATTACTTTATTATAATATCTTTGTAATGGTGATGTTTAAACCAAAGTCCTATATGTTTTATTATTTTTATATGATGTAATGTAAATTTTCTTATGTAATAAATGTTTAATTTAAATAAAATCATAATTTATGGAAGTTTTTGAAAGAAAAAAAATAAGTGGGGTTAAATTGTAATTTCTTACAAATAAATGATATTTATAATAAAATAGAAATAGAATATACCATAAAATATTCATTTTTAGAGTGAAAAATAGAGTAATACATTGGAGCAAAATCCAACTCTATTTTAGAGTAAAAAATAGAGTAATACATTGGAGATGGTCTAAAAAATAGAATTACTCTATTTTAGACTTGAAAATAGAGTGGGATTGGAGGAGATTTTGCTCTAAAATAGAGTTTAGAGTACAAAATAGAATTGGATTGGAGATACCCTAAAAGAAAGAAGATCATATCAACGGAATCAGAATTAAATTTGACTAAACCATACATAGAAACATCTATAAATATTAATTATCAATACTAAATTTTAAATTAGAGTCATAATAATGATTTAGATTTTAAATTATTTTTTAAAAATTTAATCTTATGTAGAAATATATCTTACAATAACTAATCATCAGCATTACTATAAATATAAAATGATAATATTTATTTGAAATTTTGTTTTTAATATAATTTTATTTGATTTACCAATTTTTTAAAGCCAAATATTAATTAAAATATCAATCTTCATGTAAGTAGATAACAACATAACAAACCATGACCAATCAATATCCAAATGATACAAATCAGACATCTCTTGCAAAAAACTAAAGAAGACATTCATGAAAATTCGTCAGGAACTATATCAAGACATCCAGTGCTTTGGAGCAATCAATTCACGGTCTGCACCAGAGCCTTGAGATGCGATTTTTTGAATCCGAGAAGAGAATTCCTCTGCCTGTTCAATGATTAAGTTACACAATTGTAGTAAACAAAGCGTAGAAGACAATTCGTTTACAAAACTTACTTTCTCATCAATCCACATTAAGGAACTGAGTTGATTGTTCAAGATCCTGACAACTACATCAAGTGGACTCATCCCATCAACTGCTTCAAGTTCTCCACCCTATTTCACACACACACACACAAACAAGGTTTATGATGTATGTCCACAGGACAAATAAAAGTTACAATAGTATATGATATGTTATCGCGTACCTGGTTTGCATTTACGGATTGTATTATCGATCTGATTTGTTCAGTCATATGCTCCAATTCTCTTTCCACTAGCTCAGACTGTTCATACCTGAAATGAAAACAAATCTATCTTGTAAAGCATATATCAGGTAGTATGCGAGGTACGTTTGATGAATAATGAAATAAAACCATAGACATGGGAATGAATGATGTGATCTTCACATCAATCAATTGGAATAATATGATTGCAGAAAGGTGATGGTTGTGGAAAGACGAGAGTTCTCACATTGCATCTCTTGTTGATGCTGCTTCATCGTCCAGAAGTGATTTCCGCTCGTCATTATATATACGCTCAGCCTCTTCCTCCATGCTTTGCAAAGCTTTGTCAACCTTAAACAAAAGTAGAGGAATTCAGATGATTAACACAGTGACTTTGGTATTGACTTACTCATTTTCTAATCAAACATATATGCAGTCAGGCAGATTAGAATTAACCACAAATGATTCACACTGCATGTTACAACCTGACTCTTCATTAACACATTCACATAAGATGATAATAGTTTTTCTGCATACCTCTTGTTGATGAGTCTCGATTAATTCCAGCTGTCGTTCCAAACTAGATTGCGTTTCAACCACTTTTGCAACTTCAATCTGTTTGTTGAGCAAGGACACAAAAAGAATGAGCTAACTATACAGTAGCTTAACATACAAAATCAGATGTATGGTTAGAAAAAATTCTTTGAAGACTCAAAAAGAAAAGAGACTCTATGATAGAACAAAGTAATCCCACCTCAAGCCTCAAAAGAACATCACGGTTCTGCAAGATCCGCTTATCCCAGTCTGCAATTGCATTTGCCTCTTTCCGGAATCTCCCTGTACGCTCTTGTAGCTCAGTATTCCACTCCTTGATAATCTTCAAAACGCCAAGGAAAAACATTTGAATATTATGTAAATATAACATAGCAAAAAAGATAAATCATAAAAGGGCAAATATCTACATCTACCTCCTCAACAGTTTTGCCAGTTATTTCAGATGGCAACTTGGGAGTACCAGCCACTGGAGCTGCAACAGTTGTGCTTGTCCTATTACATACAAGAAACACATAACACGGAAATATCAGCTATAAGTAAAAACATCCTGAGACCATGAAACAAAAATAAAGTATATAAATTTCCAAGGAAAACAACTAAAGTGAGCTTACCCACTACTCGAAGCCACAACAAGAGATGTCTGTGTTGTAATAGCAGAACTGGTAGCAGGAGCACCCGTAGAAGTAGAAGATGGAAGATCTGAACAAAATACTTCTTTCAGAGAAAAGCATAGCTTGTGAACCACAAAACAAATCGTGAAGGCACGTATATATGCAGAAGGCAAGCCATAGCATAATAACGAATATATAGATTAAGGTAGAGCAAGTACATCTGTCTTCTCTAATCCTAAATAATGACTTTCGAAATTCGTATTCCTATTCACTGGAGCAAATGGGATAGGCAAACAAATCCTGAGACAAAGACAAAATGCTTACTGAATGAGAGTGCAGCACTAGTAGTCTGTGGTTGAGAAGATGATGCAGGTGTTGATGTCTGGGGTACAGCAAAACCAGTAAAAGAGCTAGTAGTTCCAGCGGCAGAAGTCGAGCTAGCAAAACTAAATCCTGTAGCAGCAGAAGTAGCCGGGGTGCTGTTGGTTGCAGATGAAGCCACACCAAAAGAAGGGAAAGTCGTTGTAGGAGCTGCAGCTGAAGAAGATGGTGCACTAGTGGCAGCGGGAGTCGAAGAAGAAGTAGTAGTGGTGGTGGTTGCAATAGAAAACACTGCTGGGGAAGTGCTAGATGCAGGGGCTGAGCTTGCGGTTGAAAGGTTACCAAATGAGAACGAGGATGATGATGAAGCCGTTTGTGAAGGAGCAGAAGCAGAGT
The DNA here is from genome assembly GCA_030161315.1 of Eutrema japonicum. Classification (NCBI taxonomy): domain Eukaryota; kingdom Viridiplantae; phylum Streptophyta; class Magnoliopsida; order Brassicales; family Brassicaceae; genus Eutrema; species Eutrema japonicum. The sequence continues at coordinate 52,858,090 of BSQW01000003.1, read as the reverse complement.
TAGTAGAAACGGAGAAAGGAGAAGCCGAGGTAGGCGTGGGATTGGTTGTAGAGGAAGTGATGGTGGATACTCCAAACGGGGATGGTGAAGAAGCTGCTGCGCCTGACGAGGATGACCCAAAGCGAGAAGGTGTTGAACCGGCTGACGAAGACGACCCGAAGATGGACGGTGACGTAACGGTGGCTCCAAAGAGTGACGCAGAGGAGCCAGAGGCTGGCGACGGCGCCACGCCAAAGATGGACAGTGAGGAGCCAGAGGCTGATGAGGACGCGCCAAATATGGAAGGTGTGGAACCAGTGCCTGAAGAGGGCGCGCCAAATAGGGGGGCGGTTGAACCAGCGGCCGATGAGGATGCCCCGAAGAGAGGGGAATTCGAGCCGGCGGCAGATGAGGGAGCGGCGAATAAGGATGAGGAAGATCCAAAAAGGGATGTTGGAGCACTGGCTGGCGCTCCGAATAGCGATAAAGATGAGGTTGAGGAGGAGGTTCCGAACGGAGATGGTGCTGAAACAGTAGCAGAAGAAACAGTACCAGGCTGAGAGGCCGATGAAGTCACGAATCCAAAAGGAGAAGAGCCAGGAGCAGTCGCAGAAGCATTAGTAGATGATCCAAACAGTGAGGGAGCAGAACCAGATGAAGACGCGGCTGATCCAAATCCGAACGATTGAGAGGGAGCAGCAGAGGATCCGAACCCGAAACCGGTGGATGCGGGGTTTCCAAACCCAAATGATGGAGTAGCGGAGGAAACAGGATTCGATACAGTGGATCCGAAGCCAAATACCGGAGCTCCGGCGGAGCTAGGGTTTGAAGATTGGTTGAAGGAGGAAGCTAGAGGGGATGCGGTGGATGAAGCAGAGGAGGAACCAGTAACGGAGGAAGATCCGAACGACGACGGAAACCCCGACATTGCGAATCTCTCTTAGTCTCCGATTTTCCCTATTCTTCGCCGGCGTTTTCAAATTTTAAGGGCTTTTGCAGAAAACCCTCTTTTGCAGAGAGAGGCTTTATGGTTAGTAAGTTGGAGCATAGGGTCAACGCAACCGGATTATAGTCAAATGAGAGGAACAAACCAAAAAAAGAAAGTTTAAAACTGAGTCAGCAGATTTCGGCAATCTCGGCCCAGCCCAATAAATTACGATGAATCCTCTTACTCGTTAGACCATGGGTTGCTTCATTTTCTCCAATGGTTTTACTTCAAAACCAATATTTTTAGTATATTTCATCTCTATTTTACTACTAATTGTTAAATACCCTTTACTTTTCTAATTTACAAATTTTACCCACTTAATTTATTTTGAGCAATACTTAAATGAAATAACGATTTTATCTAAATTAAATATTTTTAATATAAAGACAATTACATTACCTAACATAAATAGAGAAATGAACAAAAAATAATAAATTTTTATGATGAAGCCCTAGACATATATTTCTTCCACAAATGATCAATTATTGCATTTAGAAATGAAAATGAACTTTCTTATCTTTGATTTTTTTTTTATCGAGCAAGAGATTCCTGCAACGGCTAAAGCTCATAAAGCACCAGTTTTAATGGCCAAAATTTAGAGCATAATTTATGCAAAAATATTTGGTAGTGTAGTGATATTTTCCTATTAGTTGGGAAATATGCCCGATGAACTAGGTATTGAGGTGAAAACATGTGTCATCATCTTCTTACTATTTACAAAATTAAGAAACAGTAAGAAGTTAATGCCAGAGACGTTTCTTGGACTAAACAATCTAGGATCATGCACCACAAGCATGGATATAAATAATGATACAAAAACTTCATCTATTGGGAATAATTTTCTAGAACAGACGGCAAATTCCTTTCTCTTGCAAAGACAACCTCAGTAGGAGCTGCAGCAAGAAATCTACAATGTCAGAATATTTTTCCTTCTTCACTAGACTAATTAGACATTAATTTTTTCTCATTATTTTTTTTAATTGAATATAAAATTAATCAAACCAAAAAAAATAAAAAATCTACAGCATGAGCTTCTTTTCCTTAAAAATTTATGAAGAATTCAATCAAGTATATGGAAACAATATGATAAAGAATTAGATCAATGTTATCTTGAAGCAAATCATGCTTCAATTCCTGATTTTCTTGTCGATGGTTTGAGTCAAATCGCTGAGCTATATCATTGAAAGTTCGTTGTGTCTTCGTTTATTTCTTTTCCCCCAAATTGTGTGCACTAGTGATTTGGAAGACATATCGCACGAGCCATAGTTAAAGCTTTTCTTGCAGTATTTTCAATTGCTACAAACACAAACGGCTGTGGCGTGTGAAATATACACTTTTTGTTTACAATTTACACTTTGTTTACGTTATATGGTACAATAACTATGGCTTCTTCTCGGGACAATTTCAACACTTCGTTTTTTTTTACAAAACTCCTAACAAAAAAAATATAATAAAAATTGCTGATTTTTACTGGTAAAATCCAAATGAATCATAATACCATATCAACCAAAGTCAATCATCGCTAGCCCATAAACCGTGAAAACCCATTGGAAACGTCAAATTCCTCGGAACCGCTAACCTCGCCACGACTGCATCGGATTCACCGATCTTCTTAGCATCCAAAATCACAAGGTAACATCTCTCCACCGAAACCGCGTACTATATATAGAAAATAGTATATAACAAATCGTATCAAAAAATATTCGTACAAATGCATCTTATAACTAGTAAATCGAAGTATATATACATATACGTACCTCGACGACGATAATGTAACCATCGTCTTCATCTTCTTCGTTGGAGCTTATAGGGACAAACATGGGCTCACCAACGAATCTCCTAGATCCGGTAGACCAAGTACGGACAATATTCGAGTCTAAGTCGAACTTCACGACCATGTCGAAAGGGAAATGAGGAAGCTCACGTCGAGTTCCCGAAGAGGCTGCACAGTACATATACTTGTTCTTTTCTCCGGACAAGGATGAGTTTATAACCGGAAAATCTGACGGCTTGTTCCAACCATTTAAAGGCTCTACGTCACAGCTCTTGCAGTTTCCGATTGCGTCCAAGGTCATAGACACCTACGTTAATTACTTTTTTTTTTTAGTTATCTCAACTTCGTATTTGGTTTGAAAACATTAAAAAATCCTCATAGCCGTTTCACAATGAAAACAATTTTTAGGCGAAAATCAGGTCATGTAAACTTATTACCTTAACTAGATGAGGGAGTAGTTTGTCGTCGCCGTGGTTCAGATTCATAACAGAAGGATCCAGCTTGTTGCTTTGCCAATCGTATCCTGTAAGAAAGGGAAAAAAAAATGCTCAATAGCTATATTTTGAACACCAAAAAACCCTAACGTTTGGAAGAAGTTATGTCGAAATCGTCTGATAGCTATCATAAAGTAATATGAATGCCGTGAGAGGTTTTTATTTGGTAACTTACCAAACATTTTCTGAAAACCAAACCAACGGTATGAGCAAGCAGAAGCCTGTATCTGAATCATTAAATCGCCGTTATCCTCTCGAGTCTCATAAGCGTTGCCGGAGTGAATTAGCCATAACTGAGAAGATACTTCGACAGGTACTCTCCAGTCTCTACCTCCCATAGATTTCTCGGAAAACCTTGGGAGGAGATAAATCGGGGAACTCTCGTTGCTTGGGTTCAACGATAACGCTGATACCATCGGTGACATCCCACACATCGCCGCCATGGAACCTGATAATATATATCCATATCAGATTCCTTGCAATGCATGTATATATATTATTCATCGATCGTGTAAATCACTTGTAAGTTTTTTTTTTTTTTTTTTTTTTTTTTTTTTTTTTTTTTTTTTTGATTAATATGGGGTAATCCGGGGCTTGCTACACACCCGACTAATCCCCATAGGCCAGAGGAAGCCATGTTAAATCCACTGTGGCCAAAGTGACTCGAACCCAGGTGGGGGAAGCCCACATAGACATTCGCTTACCACTGGGCCAAGGCAACTTGGTTCACTTGTAAGTTGTAACAGAAGTAAGTTAGTTTATTACCAATTGGATCAAGCTTGACTCTGTTGGCAAAGAGTATGTAGTGAGTATCTGTGAAGGCCCAATCATGAATCATCATATGATCGTCGATCTTGAATTCTCTCGTTTGTATCATCTTGAATTCCGAATCGTACTCTGTATATAATCATTTTCCATAACAATTATTAAAAAAAAAAAAAATTTGCATAATTTTTGTAATAAATTTACAAATTAGTTACCACAAAAGGTGAAGTTGCTACGAGGTAAAAGCATATCTTCGGCGTTGCAAGTCACCGTCAAAAGTCTTTTTCTTCGACCGTCGATTTTGTAATGTGACAAGAACCGTTTTGGTGGCATCTTAAATACACCTACATAAATAAAAATAAATTTAATTATATACTTTTGGAGTATTATTACATTTAATTAATTTTACGCCGCTGTCTGAATAACGGACTACATACTTTAATTAGTTAACTTTAGTTTAAGATACTTAAAACATTACCTTGAAGTATGGGTTTCAACAAATCTGCGGCTGTGTCCCATATATCATGACCAGCAAAATCTCTGTCGGAAGAATCATCATCATCATCACAACCGTTGATCGTAACGTTAAATCTCCCGACGGTATCCAACGATCCAGATTCAATCTCGTAAGGCTCACCACCTTCCCATAAACAAAGCAACCGCCCAGCCCATTTCAAAACGCTTGTATTAGCAACGTTTTTCATCACTTTCGTGTTTCCAAATTTCTTCCTGAAGGAACCAGAATTCGCACACATCGTAGATTGGCGAATTCAGTTTAGAGTTTAGGAGAATTATTTTTATTAGATTTATAGCTGTGCCGTTGAAGGCTGCCTACGTACCCTTCAAATAGGGATCAAGCCAAAACGTAGTTCTTGTTACAAAGGATGTGATGGGATTTTTAGATGATTAAGAATGAGGCGATGGCCTCCTTATTTATAAGTCTTGAAGTCCTTAGCTCTTCCTTTTCCTTCTTGACTTTGTATTGGCAATTATCCTTTTTCCTTGAAGCTGATAAGGATAATTTCCTTTCTTTCCGGGATTTGCCTTTATCCAAATAAAGGAAATATTCTCTTTATTAATTAAAGGAAATTTCCCTTTAATTACGTAGATCGGTTTCGATGGGCCTTGAAGTTGATTGTTGGGCTGATTTCTATTCAAACCGGGTTAAACCGGGGGAGTGCTAAATCCCCCTCTAACAATTAGTCCCCCCCTCAGTTCGGCGAAGGAGTGTTCGAGTTCGGCGGATTTCTTTAGCCCGATTGGAGTTGAAATCAGCATCTGGTCGAATTTACTTTTAGACGTTGTTCGTCTTTGTTCCTGCAAAAATTACTAAAGACGAGAGATTGAGCTCGAGACTGAGCTCGGCGTTTGTTAGTTAGGTGCGAGGTCGGTCTCGGCTTTTCCAAGTTCGGTTTCGATAGTTCGTGCGGGACTGTGAGGTCGGCGAGCTGTGATTGCGAGCTGCCCAATTGTTTAGATCGGTGAATTACGATTACGAGTTGCCATACTGCGGGGTCAGCGAGCTGTGCGGTCGGAGAACTGCGATCGTGAGTTTGGCGAGCAGGGGGTTGGCGAGCTGTGGCCGTGAGTTAGGTGGGGCTGCGAGATCGGCGAACTGTGACTGCATGATGAGTAAGTTGCGACTGAGCTACCTAACTGTTAGACCGACGAGCTGCGACCGCTAGCTACCTTACTGTCGGATCGTCGAGCTACGACCACGAGCTGCTTTACTGCGAAGTAGGCGATATGTTCGATTGGGAGGTAGGTGAACTGCTTGAGTTTGGCTTGATGATACGAACTGTACGAGTTCGGCGAACTGCTTAAGTTCGGCCTGATGATACGAACTGTACGAGTTCGGCGAACTGCTTAAGTTCGGCTTGATGATACGAACTGTACGAGTTCGGCGAACTGCTTAAGTTCGGCTTGAAGGAACGGATCCTATGATATAATCTGAAAAGAAAATATCTTCGAATAACAAGTAAAAAATTTGATAAAAAATACCTGAATTTTAGGGAGCTCTGTGGACGAGCTATAATCGATAAGTGACGAGCTGGATCTATCAGTGGATGTCCTTTTTTTTTTTTTTTTTTTTTTTTTTTGATCGACGATTGAAAAATGTGGTAAGATCGGAAGCTCATGTCGGTGATTGGAGAATTGTTGAACATGACGAGAAGAGTCGGAGACTTTGTCGGATATCTAGGGTTTAAAAATAATTCTCCATAAACACCAGATTTTTCTTGCCCCCTCCTTCTAGCGCCAATTGAAGGAACCAGAATTCGCACACATCGTAGATTGGCGAATTCAGTTTAGAGTTTAGGAGAATTATTTTTATTAGATTTATAGCTGTGCCGTTGAAGGCTGCCTACGTACCCTTCAAATAGGGATCAAGCCAAAACGTAGTTCTTGTTACAAAGGATGTGATGGGATTTTTAGATGATTAAGAATGAGGCGATGGCCTCCTTATTTATAAGTCTTGAAGTCCTTAGCTCTTCCTTTTCCTTCTTGACTTTGTATTGGCAATTATCCTTTTTCCTTGAAGCTGATAAGGATAATTTCCTTTCTTTCCGGGATTTGCCTTTATCCAAATAAAGGAAATATTCTCTTTATTAATTAAAGGAAATTTCCCTTTAATTACGTAGATCGGTTTCGATGGGCCTTGAAGTTGATTGTTGGGCTGATTTCTATTCAAACCGGGTTAAACCGGGGGAGTGCTAAATCCCCCTCTAACACTTCCCACCTTTTAAAACCGAGAACGGACCTCTATGAGTGAACCGCCACGTGTCAGTCACTGGATCGTGCTCTTCTTCTTTAGCTTCCGTCTTAACGTACTTCGCCGTGAACGTTGCTTCCCGTTTGTTACCGTCGATCTGAAACGCACGGAGATAACCGTGACCGTCTAGTGGATGGACCGTTGACCCATGGTCGTCGGTAAAAAGTCCTGGACCAGCTAAGTAATATGTACCGGAAGGAAAATCAATCGGTATTGAGCCTTTGATTGGTTTAATTACGACCGGTTCGATTGTTTCGGAACGCTGCGACACGAATAATGACTGGTAGTCACGAAAAGCTGATGACGTCGACTCGTCTAGGATGGTTCCGGTACGTCCTAAACCGGTTTCCGGTATAGATATTGATATGGCAGCGCGTGGCGGTGCAAGCGGTGGCGGAGCTTGGTGATGATGAATCGGTGGAGAATTAGCCGGTGGAAGAAATATTTTCGACGGGATAGGTAGAGACATTTTGGTCAACATTTTTTTTTGTAATATATATGCAAATTATAGTATATAGTTTTCTTTCATACACGCAAAGCATGCATATGTCATGTATACATAGAGTTTACACCCAAACAAGAAAAACAATTGTATATATATAGTGTGAAAAATATGGATACGTGGATGTGTGCATGTTCAGCAACTATGGTGGGGTAGAAAATGTTGGGTGATTTTGTGGAAGACATGAACAAATTTGTACATGAATAAAATTTCGAAAATGGCAGACATAATACTAAGCCATGCCTTTTTTTGTTTTAATATACAAATTTAAATCCAATTAGTGAGATTAGAAACTTGGAAGTGAATATTATTGCATCACACGACACATGTACCGTTAACTAATAGAAATCCTTTTAGTTGTTGCTCATGAAACTTACAAAATTATTGCTAATATTCACTCATAATATTGAATTATATTGTTTATAAGAAATACGTGAACCTTTTAGGAACCGAGAAGTGATCACCGACACTCCACAACTTGATCCTAACGATAGATATGGACATTTTATGTTGTATGCATATGTCTTGTGGATAATTATGTTGTCATCAATTAATAAACCTTTTTTTTTTACAAGTAATAATCAATACTTGTATAAAATCTCCACTAACATATTGATTAATTTTATGCGTTAATCTCATTGGCTAAATCAACTAATATTTGTTTTAATGAAGCTTCGAATCGACCCACTTTCGATTACAATACAATACTTTTAATTTGCGAGCGAAACATTATAATAAAGAAACTCATTATGTTTTCAACGTTAAAATCATATAACCCTCATTCATATGTCTTTAGTTTGGAGGACATTTATAGACAAGTCTTCGGAACAATGATCTTCAATAAACCATGTCAAACCATAGTGCGCCCATATTTTATAAATTATAAGTATATGCCATGGTATCAATTTACATGTTTTAATTTTCAATCTTAATTATAATTTTATGAAATTAGCTGGTTAAGGAGTAGGGACTTGATAAAATATGTGGAGTTGGTCATTGTTTGGTGATGGAAACTATAAGAAGCATATTGAAAAGTTGCGATGCGGTAAAATTAATTTCGTTTACAAATCTTGTATCTCCGTTGCTTTGTAGAATCTAGAAAGTGTATTCAATCTAGCATTGTGTGATCCGAAGTTCGAACATATCCATGTCAACAAAATCCTATATATATATTGTGTGTGTTTTTTTTCGTTTTCTTTTATGGTGATGTTTGTAATCTAAATCTTAACAAAAATATTGTAAACTATTAACTTTGGTCGTACTACTGATTTTGTAACCAATTTATAACATAAAAAACTATGTTATTAGACGAAAGGTGATAATTAGAAGACGTCCCGATTATTTCGTGTACAACGTTTCCAATCTTATAAATTCTAACATCATATTCAAATTCAAGATGGCGACAGTTTTTTCCAATCAACATGTTAAAATGTCGTATTTCTTGTTCGACTTCGATGATATAATGACCAAAGAAGAATAAAAAATATGTGTGTTCTTGTTCAAAACAAATGAATGTTTATATGAAAATATTTCAGAAATCAGAAACTGTGATTCAAATGTTTCGTTAGACCTGTTGATCATGCTCTCATGAATTATATCTCTCTTTATATTTAAAATTACATTAAACATAAAGAGAAATCTGAATAAGTAGTGCAAATTTTACTTATGATATACGCCAATGAAATGGATGGGTGATACTGCGTTGAAACATAGAAGGTGGATCCGTCGTACCACAAAAGCACTCGAGGAGGTGTGAGTGAATGGAGGAGTAATGGTGGGAGATTAGTGCTAGCAACAATATTTTAATTAAAAAGAAATAGAGAATTATTATGATTATAAGTTTGATTAAATGTTTAATATTTGACAACGATGGGAATTAAAGGTGATTGACATGGGTCCCATGTGTCTGCTCTCATCATCTGAGCCGTCGATGCCGAATCTGCTGACGTCATACATTCACAACCCACTTGTCTGTATTTTGGAAGCTTTGTGATTATTTCCACAAATGGACTTTCATAGAATTATCTTTTAGTATTTCCCCCATATGATATTTTTATTTGGTATAATAAATTCTCCCAATATGATGTGTTTATGTAACAGGCAACATCCGAACAACTATGTCTCGGATCTTCACATTTACACCCAAAAAAAAAAAACTATGTCTCGGAGAATCTAATTTTGACAATTTTTTGAGTTGAAATTTTAAGGTCAGAATTTATAATCAAATTGTGCTACAAATTACCAAACGTATGTGATCAATTTAAATTCCAATGACGACCAACTTCAGAACCAGATTTTTTACGTCATTCTTCCGTAGGTCAAAAATCCAAATGACACTTAGAGCATCATTATCGGTGACCCCTACACACGGGGTCATCCGATTTTTTAAAATTTTTTTTTTTTTTTTTTTTTTGGACAAATGAGGAAGCGACACGTGGATGAACCGGGTGTCTGTGTGTCGCTGCGGTGACACCCGCGCGCGCCGTGTCATCCGATTTGTGATGACGTGTCGCTTCCTCATTCGTCGCGACATTAAAAAATTATTATTATTATTTTTTTTTTTTTTTAAAATTAAAAAAAAAAAAAAAAAAAAAAAAAAAAATCCGGATGACCCCGTGTGTAGGGGTCACCGATAATGATGCTCTTACAACATATAAAATGACCAAAAATAATTGAAATCACAATATAAAAACTCAAGAACTCTAAGCATATACTTAATGACGAATCCTCAAATCCGTTTCACCACTATGCCACCCCATATGAACTTTTCAATATTTTTTTGGATTGTTTAATTTTTTTTTCATAACATTTCTTTGAATATGATATATTTTCCCGATTGACAAAACAAAAAAAAACAAAAAGAGATATTTTCGCAAAATAATCATAAAGCGGATATGTTTTGTAATATTTAAAATATAATTTAGGGCTTTTTCTTTATTTATTGGCTTTTTAGCTAACGAAAAATAGTTCGATGACAAACAAAAAATTGTTGAGAAAAAGGAAAGTTCTATTTTGCAAAAGAAATAGGGAAAACGAAAGAAAAACAAAAAAAAAAAAACTAGAAAACGACGTCGTTGTACTGAGTTTCCTTTTCAGCCTTTTGGTTAATTCCTCGGTTTTCCAGAACCGGTCCTCTGCCTGCGTGCCTCCAAGTCCAAGCGGCAAACCGGTTTACAATGAAAAATGTATCAAAAGAATTCACCGCCAAAAGTCCTTTCCACGTAGTCGACGATGGAGTACGAACGGCGACTTGAAGCGGCGGCCAAAGTCATACTCGCGGAGGATTCACAAGCAAGCCACGCGCCTCCGGATTGCAGAGCATTCGGGGTCACGGCGACTTTAAAACCTCACCAAGTCGAAGGAATCTCTTGGCTTATACGGAAATATCTACTCGGCGTCAATGTCGTTCTCGGTAGGTCTTCGATTTTGGATGCTTCTTCGTGCAAGTTTTAGGATACAAATCGGAAGTCAAAGTAACCGATTCAATCAGTTTTCTGATTTCACGTATGTTTGATTGTAATTGCAGGAGACGAGGTATTGCCATCGTTTTTGAAATGCTGTATTGTGATTGAATTTATGTTTAGTCTAATCGAAGGATTGGGCAGATGGGGTTGGGAAAGACTCTCCAGGCGATTTCTTTCCTGAGTTATTTGAAGTTTCATCAAGGGTTGCGAGGGCCATTTCGTGAGTCAATGACACATGCTTATTACGTTTTCTAATTTCTCTGATTAATATGTTCTGTAAGACAACTTCTGATGTCAGTCATATGGGTTAATGTTCCACTTAATTTGGCAGTGGTGCTGTGTCCCTTAAGCGTAACGGATGGTTGGGTGTCAGAGATAAATAGGTTCACTCCAAAACTCGAAGTTCTTAGATATGTTGGTGACAAGGATTGCCGTCAGACTTTCCGTAAGTCGATGTATGATCATGTCAAGAAGAGCTCCAAGGTGAGTTTTAACTGAGTCATTGAAATAGCATATAGTGAGAGTTAAAAATGTCTTTATCGGGTTTAGCAGTCTGTGTATTTTTTATTTTTCAGGGATCTTTATTACCCTTTGATGTGTTGTTGACAACATATGATATAGCATTGGTGGATCAAGACTTTCTTTCTCAGATTCAGTGGCAGTATGCTATAATTGATGAAGCTCAAAGACTCAAGAATCCCAACAGTGTATGGTTCACTTAGGCCTCACTAGACCAATTCATTGAGTTGTGAACTGAATGATTGGTTGCTAGATACTGTAGAAATTCAAAATTAACTTCCACTCACCTCTTTGATTTGCTAGCCATTTTGTATATGGATTTATTATACCTTGATAAAAACCATCTCTTTAGGCTTATATAAGTAAAACCCGTTTGGTTGTACGCAACCTGGTTATAAGAACATGTGATCCTGGGCACTTATCTAAGAAACTAGTTGGTTATGTCACAGGTTCTTTACAATGTCTTACTTGAACAATTATTCATTCCACGCCGTCTCTTGATTACTGGCACACCTATTCAGAACAATCTTACCGAACTTTGGGCTCTGATGCATTTTTGCATGCCACTAGTTTTTGGGACCCTGGACCAGTTCCTTTTCGCATTCAAAGAGACTGGGGAGTTTTTATCAGGTTCGCTTGCTCTAGCCATATAGTGCTCTGCGCTGTCTAACATTTTTGTGTTGATATTCATTCAGAAGATGTAAAAAGGGATCAAAATTCTTATAAAAAAAAAAAAAAGGGATCAACTAACATATGCATTCCCTCTGTTGTCAAAACAGCTCTTGATGCATCAAATATCAAGGAAACATATAAGAGTTTGAAGTTTATCTTAGGTGCCTTTATGCTACGGCGTACAAAATCTTTGCTGATTGAGTCTGGGAATCTTGTGCTGCCACCTCTCACGGAGCTAACTGTGTAAAGTCTTGTACTTTCCAGTAAAAGTATATGCAGGTGCTCTATTTATATCTTATTGTTCTGTCTTTTTTTATTCATGATAGAATGGTTCCGCTCGTCAGTCTTCAAAAGAAGATATATACCTCAATTTTGAGGAAAGAGCTTCCAGGGCTTCTCGCACTGTCTTCTGGAGCATCCAATCATACGCCTTTGCAAAATATTGTGAGTTAGTTTCTCATGTTTATTATCAAGCGGCTCAACTTATTTCATAAAATGCTGTTGTTTTACTCAGTGAAAGATATGCAATTTATTTATTTATTTCTCCTTCTGTTTCCTTGAGCAGGTGATACAGCTCAGAAAAGCATGTAGCCACCCTTACTTATTTCCAGGTATTGAACCGGAACCTTTTGAAGAGGGCGAACACCTTGTTCAGGTACTCAAAATGTTTTCTAGCTATCCAAACAATCCTAGCTATATGTTTTCATTGAATAAAAGTTCTGCTCACTAACAATTGCATTCTGACAGGCGAGTGGTAAGCTTTTAGTTTTGGATCAACTGCTCAAGAGGCTCCATGATATTGGACATCGTGTCCTCCTATTTTCCCAAATGACCTCTACACTAGACATTTTGCAGGTTTCGTCATTGAGCTATTTTATTTTCTGTAATGTATGTGCAGCATAGATTTACACTGACATGTAGCTGATACCAAATACAGGATTTTATGGAGCTTCGTAGATATTCTTATGAGCGTCTTGATGGATCAGTACGGGCTGAAGAACGTTTTGCTGCCATAAAGAGTTTCAGTACGAAAACAGAAAGAGGATTGGATTCTGAAGCTGATGCAAGCAATGCCTTTGTTTTCATGATCTCAACGAGAGCAGGGGGAGTCGGTTTGAATCTTGTTCCTGCTGACACTGTTCGTCATTTCTGGCTTTTTTCCTTATTATTTCTTGCGGAAATGGAATATATCGACATAGAGAAAAATACGTATGATTTGCTTCTAGTGCTTATTCGAGTGTTTTCTAATATGCAGGTTATATTTTATGAACAAGATTGGAACCCGCAGGTGGATAAGCAAGCTTTGCAACGAGCTCATCGGATTGGACAAATCAGTCATGTGCTGTCTATAAATCTCGTTACTGAACATACTGTAGAAGAGGTCTGTCGTAGTGTTTCCAATCACAAAGTCATCATAATGTATTATCAAAATCTAAATGCGTGTCTATTCAGGTTATTTTGAGGAGGGCAGAGAGGAAGTTGCAGCTTAGTCATAATGTTGTGGGAGATACTATGGAAGAGAAAGAAGAAGATTTGCGGTCTCTAGTGATTGGTTTACAAAGGTTTGATCCTGGGGAGATTCACGATGAAGAATCTGATAACCTGAAAATGGTAGAAATCAGTTCTCTTGCTGAGAAAGTTGTTGCAATACGTCAAAACGTTGAGCCTGATAAGGAAGCAAGAAAGTTTGAAATAAATTCGAGTGACACTTTGAGAGGAAATTCATCATCTGCAAGTGTAAATTCCGAGCTTGATGAAGCTTCTTACCTTTCATGGGTTGAGAAATTGAAGGAATCATCACGATCAAGCAAGGATGACAAATATCTGGAGTTGGGAAACAGAAAGAACGTATCTGAGGAAAGACATCTGAGAGTTGAGGCTGCCAGGAAAAAGGCAGAAGAGAAGAAGTTAGCCACTTGGGAAGCACATGGTTATCAGTCTTTGTCTGTGGAAGAGCCAGTTTTTCCTGAGGATGTTGACTCTAGTTCAGATGCAGGATCTGTTCAATTTGTTTATGGAGACTGCACGCATCCATCAACTGTCCCTCATGAGCTAGCAATCATATTCAGGTCAATTTTATTCTAATTGTTCTACTAAAAAACCAGATCTCAACTAGCTATAAAACTTCCAAATATTGATTTATGGCAGCTGTGTTGATGACTCTGGAAACTGGGGACGTGGCGGAATGTTTGATGCTCTGTCAAAAATTTCTAATACCGTACCTGATGCGTATCACCGAGCATCTGAATTAAAAGACCTTCATCTTGGAGACCTGCATCTTATTAAAGTTGATGGTTTGTAACTTATTGTCTTCCATTTCCCTTCCGGGTTTTCTAATAACCTCATTCAGTTCTCATCCTTCTTGTTTATTCTCTGTTGTGCAGACAGTGACGACCAACAAAACGCAGAAGAAAGCCAACCTCTTTGGGTGGCACTTGCAGTTTCACAATCTTACAAACCGAGGCGTAAAGTTCGTCGTAGTAGCATTTCAATTCCAGACCTTGAACGTTGCTTGGCCAAAGCTTCATTCTCTGCTTCTCAGAAATCAGGTATAAAAATGTCGGTGATGAGTTTGCTTTTTATTTATTTCATTCTGGTGATGTCCTCTCTTCAAAAGCTTCACTCCACATGCCACGTATTGGTTACCAAGACGGATCAGATCGATCTCAATGGTACACTGTTGAGCGTCTTCTTCGCAAATATTCCTCCATCTTTGCCGTGAAAATATTTGTGTAAGTATTTCGTCGTCGTCCTCTATTGGAAAAAATCCGAATGCAAACTCATCACCGACATTTTTGTTGCTTTCTTGCAGGTACTATTACCGTCGATCTCCCTGATGCCTCCCAGCTCAAATCTCCACTTCGTGTGCTACTTACTCTGTGCTAACAATGTACAAGAGTGTTGTAATACGTGTTGTTGTAATATATTTGGGCCAGTACTGGGCCATTAGATCGGCCCATATAGATATATAATTAAAATATACAGAGCCTAATCTTCTTATATCTTGATCTCTGAGCCGAAGTACACGTGTTGCGTCTACACTGCGTCTTGTTCGACGCTCGTCAAAATTATTTGTGCCTGCGGTTATAAATCGTTTTTTTTGTTTTTTTTTTCTTATTCACTTAGGTTTCTTTTCCCCGCGGGTTAGGAAATGATACAATTGAAGGTGGCTCGCTTTGCGTATGTTTCGTTTTGATCCAACATTTCTAAAGCTCCAGGTACCTTTTCTTGCCTCCTGAATTCTGATTTTTTGAATTTTTAGTTGATTCTTCTCCCTGTATCGGTTCTTCGCAAACTTGTTGGCGATTTTTTGGATTTTTAGTTTGGATCCGGTCATCAATCTTGTTGTTTATTTGCCATCGATGAAGAATTTAGGGTTTGGCGTTGATGAATTCAGGATTCTTATCCAGAATCGAGACTCTTCCCGCTGGATTTGTATCGTTCACGTTTTTTTCATTTTTATTTGTAATTTCGTCTGGGTTTGGTAATTTTGTGTCAAGAGTTACCTTCGACAATCAGCTTAAGCGGGCGCTTAGTTTTTTGTTGCTCTTCGTTTATACAAATCACATTCGCCTTTGGAACATGAAAGCTGATTTCCACGTTTAGGAATCTAAGTTTTGAAATTGATCATTTTGGGAAAGCAGTCAGAGGATTAGTCTTTGTGATTCTTCTTTACTTGATGTTCAGTGGCAGGAGTATAGGAAGAACTTCAGTTGTTTTTCAGAAAGAGAAATTTTGGTCTGGAAAATTCATCTGCTGCTTTTATCTGATTTTGTGTTTGTGTATGTTGTTAGAAATTGATCAGAATGGGAGAAGCTGGTCAATCCAGAGAGGAAGAATCTATGACGCCTCTAGTTGTAAGTAATGTGTGGCCTGATGACTTCCTTTTCTCACTTTATAGATATAATTTCAGAACCTATTCTTGCTTTATGCGTATCTTAATGGGACTCTGTTTGGAGTCAACTTACCGTTTTCTTGGTAATAAGAGGGCATTAGTAATTGGTTGGTTCTCTATGCATGAGACTGCCTTTCTAACAGCACTAATTTCTTTTTGAGTACAGGGGGGTGAAACTGCGGACAATGTGGCTGCACCACAACTCTATCATTCTTTGCCAGCTCTTAATGAAGCTGCTTCTTATATAAACCAAGCAACGGCTTACTTGGGGAGCTGTTTTTCTGATTATTCAGGTACCCTTTCTTTCTCTCTGTTGATGTCGTACTCAGGGTGCAATTCACGTTCATAATGGACAAATATTGGCTTAGCAGATATTTTATAGCTTTAGGATCTTATTTCTTTCACTATATAGCTATCTCGTCCCATAACATTAATTGAGGCTTTCGCTTAGACTCTGTTCTTCCAATGTTTTCTTCAGTAGAATATGGTGGTAAGGATTCATGTAATTCTATTTCCTATCCCCATGAGTTGATACGATCAACATCAGGAGTTGACGGGAATTCCCCAGTAAGTGTTTGCATTTCTCCTGGTGAAAGGTGCTCAACTTCTTCTGAGGCATCTACGTCTACAGCCAACAGCCCATCAAGGGAATCTACAGAGACTCTGTCGCAGGCATCTAACGCAATAGTGACATCGAATCGGTTAGGTTTAAATGGAATTTCGATATTTCAAGGGTATGTACTCTTTGTATGACTGATACAATTTCCCCATACTAAGAGAAATGAAAAATGCTAATACTATGAAAATGTGAAACTGAAGCATTACAATAATCTCTATACACTACCTATACTTGTTAAGTTTTCACCATTTGGGTGATTGATATATTTGATTTTTATCAGGCTCATTGAACGGGCACGGAGGACTGTCCGTGGCTCGGCAGATGACATAGGATGGTTACAGCGCGACCCGGAGATGCCTCCTGTTGAAGATGGAACTGATAGATTCAATAAAATTCTGGATGACATCGGGTATGGATTGGTCGTAGTTGCATGTTTTATGTACTTAGGTCTTTGTGATATGCTGTTTAACATCCTGATTTTACTGCGTTGATCGGTTTTTTATTTCCAGGCATGGTGTTCACAGGCTTCCAAATACAGTGGTGTACTTGTTGGTTCCAGGTAGCAATTCTTATTCTTACCTGCCAGCCACTTGGACTACATTACTGTATGTTGTTGGACTCATAGAATTTGTTTTAAAAAACGAAATTTTCAGGTCTTTTCAGCAATCATGGACCCCTATATTTTGTGGATACAAAAACGAAATTCTCAAAGATGGGTTTGGCTTGTCATATTGCTAAGATTCACAGCGAGGTAATCGTAACTAACTCAACTTAGCACAGTTACGTTTGGTGTATAGCATACTGATATACGGAAAAATGTTTATATATCAGTCTTCGGTTGAGAAAAATGCGAGAGAGATAAAGGAATACATAGAGGAACTCTGTTGGGGATCTAATAAAAAGGTTCTACTCCTTGGGCATAGCAAAGGAGGTATAGATGCAGCTGCTGCTTTATCTCTATACTGGCCGGATCTAAAGAATAAGGTCGCTGGGTTGGTATTGGCACAGAGTCCATATGGTGGAAGCCCAATAGCTACAGATATCCTCCGTGAAGGACAACTTGGGGATTATGTCAATTTGAGAAAGCTCATGGAGATTCTGATATCCAAAGTTATAAAGGTTTGCAACAAGTCTCTTCTTGACCTACCAAAATAATTTCAGATTCACTATACTGGTCTCTTGTTAGGTAGAATTGAACTGGCAAATATTTTTAAAATGACATTTTCCATGAAGTAATTTTTCGATTGTCATTTGGAAAATCTATTCATCACAACTAGCACTGGTTCATATTTACACCTAGACCTTTAGGTTTATCTGTTGGTATTTGCTAGATTTGATCATTTTTTTTTTTGCGGTGCTATGGGTATAGTTATTTGTCTCTCTAACGTATTGCTAATCCTTTAAACCTTGTGAAGGGTGACATCCAAGCTTTGGAAGATTTAACCTACGAGAGAAGAAAAGAGTTCTTGAAGAATCATCCGCTTCCCCGAGAGCTCCCCACTGTTTCATTCCGCACAGAAGCGAGCATAAGCCCAGCGGTCCTAGCCACTTTATCACACGTGGCACACGCTGAACTTCCTCTCACAAACCAAGCCACAAAACTCCCAGTGGTAATGCCACTTGGTGCTGCAATGGCTGCTTGCGCTCAGCTGCTTCAAGTCAGATACGGGGAAAAGAGTGATGGGCTGGTGACTTGCTGCGACGCAGAGGTTCCTGGTTCTGTGGTGGTTAGACCCAAGCGTAAACTAGACCATGCCTGGATGGTTTACTCTTCCTTGAACGAGGTTCCTTTAGAAGCTGATGCTGCTCAAGTTTGCGAAGCTCTCTTGACTTTACTTGTTCAAGTTGAGGAAGAGAAGCAACGTAAACTCGCCACGAAGAACGATTGATATATCCAAAAACTAGATGATTTTCTTTTTACAATTTCGTCTTGAGACTATAAAATTGTTTTATTTTTTATTCATTATGTCTTTGAGTTTGTTTTCTTTTATTGTTGATAATTTAAATTCTATTACTTGTTTTGTATTTGTTCGGGTATTACCGATGATTTGATTTAACTGTTAAAAGCCGTTGATTAATAGATGAGCTTTATAAACAACTTTTTGTGATTGTTGAGAAAATTTCAGATAAGCGATATGTTATTTATTTCCCAATTTACCCCTCAGATAAGCGGTATGTTATTTATTTCCCAAATTACCCCTCAGATGTTCACAAATTTACGCCATCGTACTTGAAATTAACTCTCTCTCTCTCTCTCTCTCTCTCTCCTCACTTTTTCTTTTAGTTTCTTTGTTCTTTGAGTGCTGTTTCGCGAGAGTGCTTTGGGTGGGGACTTAACCGTTTGTAGCATCAGTCGAACAAAGATCAGACAAGGTCTATGTGTAAGAGAGGATTAGAGTTTGGTTGAGTTCGAAGACCGGTGATATTAGGGTTTTTTTTCTTATTCTGGGGAGCTGAGCAATTGAATTATTCTCGGTTGAAGCAATCACGTAGCTTGCTAGTGATAGATCGTTTAGGGTTTTCTCATTGGGTGACATTTTGGATTAATTTGGGTTTGTATTCGAGTTGTTATTCAAGAGTTTCCTCCACTCAATCTGATGTGAGAGAAGCTTTTTTTTTTCATTTCTTTTCCTGTTGGCGATTCTAGGGTTTTTGAATGGCGAGCACAGGCGAGCCGGACCGTAAAAAGCGTCACTTTAGCTCCATATCCCCCACAGAAGCGGCAGCCGCCGTTAAGAAACAGCCCTTCTTTTGGCCCTCCTCCGAGGACAAGGTTCTTTCTTTGATCTCCCTTGTGCATGCCCTTACATACATGTCTATTCTCTAACTAATCTAATCAATGATATTTGTTAGATTTTGAGCTATTAGATTCATACACCCGTTTTGGCCGTCTGTAATTGACCAACCTCGAATTTCGTCTGAACTTTCCTTTTTGATTTTGAAACGTTCTATATGCATTCCGGAGTAGACCAGCACTGTCTTACTCTAGTTGTTGCTGTTTTCTTTGTAGCTCGGTTGAGGGTTTGTGAATTTGTTTTAACTTCGAAGAATTCATTGGCGTCTGTTTTGTTATTGCCTTGAAGATACTAACCATGAGTTTACTCGCTATTTTTGTTGGAATAGGGATTCTGTCTCTTAAGGATTTTTGTTTTGTTTGATACAGCTTGATACTGCAGTCCTTCAGTTCCAAAATCTGAAGTTATCACAAAAGCTAGAGGCTCAGCAGCTGGATTGTTCTATTCTTGAGGATAGGCTTTCTCAGATCAAGGATAAACAATTACCACACAATTCCAGTTTGAAGACTGTTCATAAGTCTTGGGCAAAGGTAACTCTCAATTTGCTTTGGTTTCTAACATAATTTAACCCACTTCCTCCTGCCCGCCCTGCCAAAAAAAAAATACCGTAATTAACTAAGAACTGATTACAAAATTCAGCTGTAATTCTGGTTCTTTTTTCTAAAAGATCTAATTAGTGCTTTTGTAGCAGCTAACAGCTGCAGTGGAATCATGCTCCATTCGCGTGAGTGATTCAAGCAGTGGAGCTCATAGGTTTGTAAACAAGGAGGGTATGAACTTCTTGGCCCGCCTCTTATTCGTTCTGTTAATTCTGGGACCTAGTTTAAATTTGGTGTTATATGATACAAATATGACTTGTTGAAAGGACACCTTAAAAATTTCTATGCAGATGGGTCTTCTCCGGCCGTTAAAGATGATTTCATCAACCGGCTACTCGAAACTGGTGCCACTGAGAGCTCCTCATCCAATATCTGCTCGAATCGGATGGAAGAAAATAGAGGGAATATGTCAAGTCAGTTCACGCAAACCTTGTATAACCTAGCAGCCGCGACCAGTGATTTGAGGTGTCTTAAGGATGAATTATATCCCACAGTTCTCAGAACTGGTCTTGATAAAGGTATTACTTCCACTGCAATTGATTTTCAGCTCTTTTCCTGGCCCTTGTTACTATTTTAATATTAACCCAGGTCTTATATGGAATTGCTTTTCTTTCTAGATTTGTGTGGCCAGCTAAGGCTGAATGAGTTGGAATCAGATATTAAAAGTTTCAGAGTGGTTCTAGATGATGTACTTGTGAAGTTCAAATCACTTTCGAGAGAATTGCAGAGTTATCGCGATGCTGATGCTAAAGTTAGAGCAGACCTTAAACGAATAAGAGGTAGCTACTTGGTCTCTTCTCGTTCAAATATTGACTGTTAAATGTACTCTTTACATGGACATCGTATCTATGCATCAAATATAAGGTTTGCCTCGACAGAAAAAGGTCAATCTAAATACATGAAAGCTACTGAAATCATATCCCGCTTTTGATCTATGAGGATACGTGTAAGTCGAGAGATAAAATTGTGAAGCTCCCAATTCCACGTCTGAGTATAATGTTCGACACTGCGCTGGTGTTTTGTAGTGTTTAAATAGGCAGGATAGGATTTGGATTATATAGATTAAGAGAGAGATATATTAAGACTGGAAGAAAACATCTTTGCTAGAGCCAGATGTTAACAAGACATGTAGTTATGGAAAATGCACCATTAGTGACCTAAAGGGTGCACAAACCCTTCTGAGACATGAACCTTTAATTTATTTTATTCCATTTGAGTTACCCTTGTTCATATATTTCAATACATTCTAGGGGATAGAAAAGGTGGTAATTCTTTGAGAATGACCTACATATACAAAAACGAAGCATCTTAAAATCTGAAAATCAATTACCTTTTTTGCCTTACGATTTTAAGATTTCCATCCGGAAATAGTTTGTAGCCAGTTAAGAGATTCATGTTGAGCTATAGAACTGGTTGACATGCCCGCTCAAAGATTAATGCTTTTTGATTGCTATATGAGCTGACATTATACTTGGTATATTTGAAGGGGAGCTAGAGGATGAGGTTGTGGAGCTTCAACAATGTAATGGCGACTTGTCAGCACTAAGAGCAGAAAGGGATGCAACAGCAGGGGCGTTCTTTCCAGTGTTGAGTCCTGGAAATAAGCTTGCTACCAGCGATAAGCCAAGGGATAAACAAAGGGATCTACAAGACATGGAATCGGTTCTGAAAGAGTTAACTGTATATTTTTTTTCCTTTTTGGTTTTGTGTTTTCATTGGTAATGCTTGGAGTTTTGGTTTGACAGCAGCCTGGATTTTGTAGGTCCTGGCTTCAAGCAGGCTACAAGAGCTAAAAGATCTTCATGAGGAGAGGACAAAGATTCTTGAAAAAATGAGCATTTTACAGGTCAGTTTATGATCCAATTAGAGTATCTACCTGTATTAGTCTATTTCTGTTGTTCTGCAAGAGTTTTGATGTAAGGAAAACTTGTGGAATGTAACTTCTTCCTATTGGTAAAACTGATATACAAGTTTTCTAACAGAACAAGTCAAAGTCTGTGAGGTGCATCTCATCTTCTCAAGCCTGCCTTTCTTTGAAAGACCAGCTGGAAAAATCCAAAAAAGCAGTTTTGCAGTATATGGCTTTACTTGAGAAACTGCAGGTTATATCTTGATTGAGATTTTCATTTTGTATTTATCTTTATAAATTTTATGATGTATATATATGGTTATGAAGCTTATCTCCATTCGAAAATTTCAGGTTGAAAAAGATAGTATAGTCTGGAGGGAAAGGGAAATGAATATAAAAAATGAACTAGTTGATGTTTCTCGAAGAACTTCTGCTGTTGCTGATTCTAGAATCGCTTCTTTAGATGTGGAGATACAGAAACAACTGGATGAAAAAATGCGAATCAAGACTAGGTTGGGAAATATTTCAAGAGAGCGAGGTAACAAATTGGTTACTTTGACTTCAATTCTATTATCTCCCATCCACCCGTTTTACTTTGGAATCTAATTAAGTGATCCGTATGTCAGGTAGAAAAGAAATCTTTGCAGATATGAAGGCATTAATTTCTTCGTTCCCAGAGGAAATGAGTTCCATGCGAAGTCAATTAGACAATTATAAAGAGACTGCTGGAGGCATTCATTCTCTGCGGGCTGATGTCCAGTCCCTCTCCGGGGTTCTATGTAGGAAGGTGGACAATCATCTTGAACAATGTATGATGCATGCTGTTACAGTTTATGTTTTGCTTACTTACTAAGCCTAATTGGTGAACAGACAAAAGAGTGTGAAGCATTGCATCAGAGAACAGCTGATTATGCTTCTCAGCTAGGTGACCTGAATGCTACGGTATGATGCATTATGTTTACCTTTTTCAGTGAACTACCCATCACTTATATGTTGACGGTGTTGATATTGGTTAACGTTACTTGCACTATGTAAACCTTGTTTGAGAACATATTTCTTGGAAAAAGTATTGCGAAAAGACGGATTAGCAATTTTAAATCTTCTTAAATGTCGTAGTAGCTTTTGGTTGGCGAAGACGTAGTTGCTATGTTCTTTACTTCTCAAGTAATTTGAGCCTGTCATGCAGGTTCGTGATTTGAAGAACAGTCACGAGGAGTTGAAGTTGTTTCTGGACATGTATAAACGTGAGTCCATTGATTCGAGGTAAGCACAATTATATGTAACAAATCCAGTGATCGATATCCAAGATTTAAATTCTTTGAGACAATTTTCCTTACCTTTCCCTTCTATGTGAACGAATATATAGTATAACAAGCACTGTTATTAATCTTGCCTTTGGACTGAACTGTCTGACCTTACTGAAAGTTTGTTGTTACTTTTCTTGCGTTTCTGAAGAAAAGTATGCTCACTTTGCCAATTTATCCTTCACAGCTTTTAATATCTGATCTATTTTTAGAGTTTCATCAGATGAAATTCTGTTTTGGATGTGTTAATATTTGTTCATCTTCTTTTCTTGGCTGAACACTCATTATTAGAATGCGCTTGGTGCCTTGCCTTAAGCATCACTGTGGATATTGTGCTGTGGCAGGGACATAGCTGAAGCCAAAGAACAGGAGTACAGGGCTTGGGCTCATGTTCAAAGTTTGAAATCCTCCCTTGATGAGCAGAATCTGGAGTTGCGCGTTAAGGCAGCAAATGAAGCTGAAGCAGTTTCCCAACAAATGTTGGCTGCTGCGGAAGCTGAGATTGCTGATTTAAGACAGAAAATGGATGATTGTAAACGGTGAATAAATATAACATTTCTTATGCTGCATATAGCATTCCTCTGCAATTTTTTTTGAGGCATTTTTTTTTGACATTCCATAGGATTCTTTGAGACATTTTTTTTTTTGACAAGGATAGGTCTTTTCTGTTTCAGGGATGTCGCAAAGCATTCTGATATCTTGAAATCTAAACATGAAGAACATGGAACATATCTTTCTGAAATACAGGTTTGCTTATGAAATTTCTTGTTTCTTTGTTTTTAACATATTTTAAAAACCTTGATGTTGGGTATCGATTTACAGTAACTATCTTCTTTTAGACAATTGGAAGTGCCTACGAGGACATCGTTCCGCAAAACCAACAGCTTTTGCTTCAAGTTACAGAGAGAGATGACTATAACATCAAGGTATTGAGTCCAAACTCTTCTTCTTCCTCTATCAGAGTTAAACTTAGTTGGAGATTGATGAATTGTGTTAATGGGCATGTACCAATTTTCTGCTGTTATATACTGGATGTTTTGCAAGAATATCATGATATTACGTTGTTATACACTGTGAGATATCTTTTTTTGATCGTCCGTTGCTGTTTCAGCTTTTCTTGGAAGGCATAACTTCAAGGCAGATGCAAGATGCTCTGCTTATCGATAAGTACATCATGGATAAGGATATTCAGCAAGCCAGTGCATCTGCCAGTTTCCTCGCCAAGAAATCATCAAGAATTGAAGATCAGGTATATTTTTTGATGCCATATCTGTGTGGCTGTATAATCGTGTAAACCATTCCTTATTGCGACTTTAACTTGAAAGTGGTTATTTCTTGCAGTTGAGGTTCTGCACAGATCAGTTTCAGAAACTAGCCGAAGATAGATATCAAAAGTCTGTCACTCTAGAAAATCTGCAAAAGAAACGTGCAGACATTGGGAATGGCTTGGAACAAGCAAGGTCAAGGCTGGAGGAGTCGCATTCTAAAGTTGAGCAAAGCCGGGTGGATTATGGTGCATTGGAACTGGAGCTGGAAATCGAAAGGTAAATGAATGGCTTTCTCCTACTTGTCCATCCTTGAGAGTCATATAAACAAAAAAGTGTTGGTGCATATATCAGGTTCGATAGGAGAAGGATAGAGGAGGAAACGGAAATAGCCAAAAAGAAAGTTTCTCGTCTTGGGTCTCTCATAGAAGGATCATCGGCCATTCAAAAGCTCCGACAAGAAGTCAGTGAATTCAAAGAAATTTTGAAGTGCAAGGCATGCAACGATCGCCCAAAAGAGGTAAAGACTTACTGCTCAAATCATCATCATCGTCTTTGAATGTTTAAATCAACTGCTTGCTTTGCTGTACTGATTTGGGTTTTGGTCTTTATCTTGTTAATAAAAAAAAAAGGTGGTGATCACGAAATGCTACCATTTGTTTTGCAACCCATGTGTGCAAAAGATTACAGGAACTCGACAAAGAAAGTGTCCAACTTGCTCAGCAAGTTTCGGACCCAACGATATCAAGCCCATCTACATATGATGCACATGGAACAAGCAATGAAAATAACCTTCTTTTGTTCTTTTTTTTTTTTGGCTTTCTCAAACTCTTTCAAAAGAGAAATAGATTTAATTATATAGTTTATAAACCCCAAATATACCTTTAAAGCTCATTTATATATATATATATATAGTACATTTATTCCAATCTATTCATTTCCTCATATACTCCAAACTAAAATAAACTAAATCAGAGGCAAAGAAAACAAATATTTAAAGATTCATAGTAAAAATTATTCTTAAGACTAGACAATTTGAAATAATCAAGATATTCAAAGATTATTAGTATATCTCTTTATGCTCCGAGTAGTTTTCGGGTGGGAATTTGCTTCGCCACTAGTGGCAACGAAGTTCTTGGTAATTCAAAAGAGGATAAATTTTTACGTGTTAATATATATTTTTTAAAACATATAAATTCACAATTACATATTTTTATGTGCTAATATTGAAAACACTAATATTTTGTTTTTCCCAGTGTTGAGCCTTGGAAGTAGGCAGGGATAAACAAATACATGCTTTGCTTATTGAATAAGCTTAATTCGTGAACACACAAAAGAGCGTTAAGCATTGCGTTTGAGATCAGCTGATTATGCTTCTCAGCTAGGTGACCTGAATGCTACAATATGATGCATTACATTTACCTTTTTCAATCTACTGCCCATCATTTATATGTTGACATTTGTTATTTTTTTTTTTGATAAAGAGTTGACATTTGTTATTGCTGTTTGCATTACGTCAACTTTGGTCGAAAAAATATATATTTTGGAACAGGTGTTGCAAGAGACGGAACGTAAATTCTGCTTAAATACCATAGTAGTTTTAAGGTTAGTTGTTATGTTCTTTACTTTTAAGTAATTTGAGGCTGTCATGCAGGTTCTTGATCTGAACAACACTCATGGGGAGTTGAAGTTGTTTCTGGTTATTTATAAACGTGAGTCCACTGATCCGAGGTAAGTACTATTATATGTAACAAATCCTTTCCCTTATATTATATATAGTATAACAAGCAATGTTATGTGATCTTTCCGTTGGACAAAATTTTACAATTTTCATCAGATGAGATTCTCTTTTAATTTGGATGTGTTTTAGAGATTTGTTCATCATCATTTCTTGGCTGAACACATTTTTAAAAAACATTGATGTTGGGTATCGATTTACAGTAACTATCTTCTTTTAGACAATTGGATTGTGTCAGTGGGCATGGACCAATTTCTGTTGTTATATACTTGCCGTGTATGTTTTGCAAGAATGTTGTGAAATAAAGGTTCTTGAGGGATTAATTGTTTCTTGGATCATGACTATGAGATGTCGTCCATTGTTGTTTCCGCTTTGCTTATTGATCCTTTATACTACTAAAGACTCACTGTCCTCCATTCGTTCGAAGCATATTAATTAACTGTTTAGTCTTTTGTTTTCGCTTCACAAAAAGTATTTTAAAATTTATCTTTATAAATAGAGTTTATTAAGTAGGAATTTTTTTTGTAGAGAATCTGATTTAGAAAAAGTTCATCAGTAAAAAAATCGTTAATACGTGTAAAAAACTTTGAACAACAATTAATTTGGAAATTTCCTTTCTATTGGTTTTTTGGGGGGTCAGAAATTGCAATTGTTTTTTTTTCCTTTTTTTCTTAAGACATGATCATTGGTATAATGGTAACCATATGCTCTTAATTATTCCTTTTTTCCTTTTTTTCCTAACTTCAACTATTAATTTTCCTTTTTTTTTCCTCTTTTCTCTTTTTCTTCCTTTAAAAAAATGGCTGAGATGTGGAAAAAAAAATAATTAATTATTTTAACCATATGCTCTTAATTATTTTCTTCTTGTTATTAATATTCTTCTGCTATTCAGTTTGTCTTTCTAATTGCATGCTTTTCCTTTTGTAGCCACTTTATTCCTAAAGATAAAGATCACATGTTTTAGCTCCATTCTGGTTCTGTCTCTCAATTCATATATACGTATAAAAGTTACTAGATGGATATAATTAAGAAAACCCATAAATGATGAAAGGTCGAAATGTGTTTGTGTTACGTACTAAATTATTAAATTTAAACAAAACTTATAAATACGTTTATATAGCACCCGAAATCCCGACTATGTAACCTAAGTTTTTCTAAGCTAATTACGAATATATTCACAAATGTCCTCTCCTTGTTTTCGTATAAGGCTCAAAAGATATTATTTTATGAGTGTAATTAAGGCTCAATGTATTTGATTTTTAGTCCATACATTAGATTTAAAACCGAAAACAAAATCAGAGATAAAATATAATTCTCAAAAGACATTTGTGAAACATTTTTAATATACATAATATAAATTGTAAAAGTGTTAGAGAAAAAGAAAACGAGCTCAAACCGAAAAGAAAGAAAATAAGCTTACATAAATTAGTGAGAGAGTAACTGTGTCAACCTGCATCCTTCTCTTTTCAACACTACAAGAAAACAAAGCGATTCCCGACCGGAATTCCGACCAAAAAAAAATGGTCGGAAATTTCCGACCGTTTTCCAACTAAATACCGATGGAATAAACCCGGTCGGAAACCGGTCGGAAATTCTCGACCATTTTTGTCCCGTCGAAAATTGGTCGGGAATTCCCGACCGATTTCTGACGATATAGAGACCGGTCATATATGGTCGGAAATCGGTCAGAATTTCCGATTTAATATTTTTTACAAACATAAAATAAACGTGTTGCTATACATTTAAAACATGTGTTCTCACCCCGTCGGTAATGGGTCGGAAATTCCCGACGAATTCCCGACCATTTGTGGTTTTAAAACCTCAAATGATAAAAATTTGATTACGTTTATGATTACTAAGGTTAGATATGATATATTGAAAGAATTCAATGTTAAAATATCTTAATAATCATTCTTTTTAAGCTTTTAATCAAAACTCGACAAGAAACCGATAAGTGTGAATATAAGTTATATGTATCGTTATGAAAGGTTACACTCGTTCTCGAATCGATTCATATAAATCGTCATATGATCCATTTTATGTTTACCTATTAAGTTAGTTGTTAGTAAATAAGATTAGTAGAAGTTTCTTAAACCCTATATGGTTTTTAAATTTAGGATTTCATACCCTAAACCCTATATGGTCGGAATTTGGTCGGAAATTTCTGACCAAATTCCAACCAATTATGATTTATGGTATGAAATACTTATATTTCGAAAATTTCTAAGTGTTTATAAATTTGTGTGGTATAAATTGTTAATTTTAAGTGTTTATACACTTAGCATTTTATACTTAGCATTTTTCGGAAGATATTCATATATGGTCGGGATTTGGTCGGAAATCCCGACCATTTTCCGACGGGATTGGGCATTTTTCGGAAAATCTTCATATACGGTCGGAATTTGGTCGAAAATCCCGACCAATTTCCGACGGGTATTATAAAACGAGTCAAACGAAAGCCTTCCCGATGGATTTAGCTTGGAAGCTCTTGATGAAAGTCATGCGAAATTGAGTTAGCTTTCCAACTCAAGTAGATTCATGTCATTACGATCAGCGGTTCAGGAGATACGGGAGATTTATTGAAGATATGTCACTGTCGGAAAATGCAGAGCCAATCCGAATCATCTTAAAGATCATATCGGATGGAAATCTTCCCGTTCCCAGTTTAATCTCAAATCCTGCAGACAGATTGGAAATTGAGTTATCTTTCCAATGAGAGTAGTTTCAGCTCATTCCTAGTAATATTCCAGGAGTTATCGCCGATTTAGTGGACACATATCAGCATTTTTCGGAAAATCTTCATACATGGTCGGAAATTGGTCGGAAATCCCGACCATTTTCCGACGGGATTTATAAAACGAGTCAGACGAAAGCCTTCCCGATGGATTTAGCTTGGAAGCTCTTGATGAAAGTCATGCGCAATTGAGTTAGCTTTCCAAATCGAGTAGATTCATGTCATTCCGATCAGCGGTTCAGGAGATACGGTTGATTTATTGAAGATATGTCATAGTTGGAAAATGCAGAGCCAATCTGAATCATCTTAAAGATCATATCGGATGGAAATCTTTCCGTGCCCAGTTTAATCTCAAATCTTGCAGACAGATTGGAAATTGAGTTATCTTTCCAATGAGAGTGGTTTCAGCTCATTCCTATTAATATTCCAGTAGTTATCGCCGATTTAGTGGACACATATCAGCATTTTTCGGAAAATCTTCATACATGGTCGGAAATTGGTCGGAAATCCCGACCATTTTCCGACGGGATTTATAAAACGAATCAGACGAAAGCCTTCCCGATGGATTTAGCTTGGAAGATCTTGATGAAAGTCATGCGAAATTGAGTTAGCTTTCCAAATCGAGTAGATTCATGTCATTCCGATCAGCGGTTCAGGAGATACGGTTGATTTATTGAAGATATGTCATAGTTGAAAAATGCAGAGCCAATCCGAAGCAGCTTAAATATCATGTCGGATGGAAATCTTTCCGTGCCCAGTTTAATCTCAAATTTTGCAAAAAGATTGAAAATTGAGTTATCTTTCCAATGAGAGTGGTTTCAGCTCATTCCTAGCAATATTCTAGGAGTTATCGCCGATTTAGTGGACACATATCAGCATTTTTCGGAAAATCTTCATATATGGTCGGAAATTGGTCGGAATACTTTCAGTATTTCCGACCAAATTCCGACCATTTGGGGTTTCGAAACCTCAAACGGGAAAATTTTGATTTAGGCTATGTTTGCTATGGTTAGATATGATCTTTTGAAAAATACAATGTCCATATATCTTAAGTATCACTATTTACGGACATATACTAAAAACCGTACAAGAAACCGAAAAGTATAAGTATAAGGTCAATGTTTCATTATGAAAGGTTTAACTCAATCTACTTTCAATTTATAAAAACATCATATACTCTATTAAATATTTATTTTGTCATATATTTGTAAGACATAAGATGTTTACATGTTTTTTAAACAGTATACAGTTTGTAAATTAAGAATTTTAAACCCTAAACCATATATGGTCGGAAATTGGTCGGTAATTCTAGGAATTTCCGACCAATTTCCGACCAATGTGAATAAATGGTTGGAAATTGGTCGGAAATTACAAGGAAATTCTAAAGTTTTATGTTGGATTTATAAACCCTAAACCCCATATGAAATACTAATTTTTATAAATTTCAAAGTTTAATGTTGGATTTATAAACACTTAGCATTAATAAACCCTAAACCCTATTTGGTCAGAAATTGGTCGGAATTTCCAAGGAATTACCGACCAATTTCCGACCGATATGAGCATTTTAGAAAAAAATGCTAAGTGTTTATAAATCCAACACCCAATCGAAAAAAATGCAAAGTTTTTACAATTTTTTGTAAATTTAAAATACGGGTTAGTGTTTAGAATTTCAAATGCTAAGTGTTTAGAATTTTAAACCCTAAACCCTATATAGTCGGAATTTAGTCGGAAAAGCTTAGGAATTTCCGACCAATTTCCGACCAATATGAATAAATGGTCGGAAATTGGTCGGAAATACTAATTTTTATAAATTTCAAAGTTTTATGTTGGATTTATAAACAGTTAGCATTTATACACTCTAAACCCTATATGGTCGGAAATTGGTCGGAAATGTTAAAGAATTACCGACCAATTTCCGACCAACCCCAAAAAAAACCCGGGAAACCTTACCGCGAAATGAAAAGTGAGGCGGTTTATTTTTTTTCATAAACCGACCGATTTCCGACCGTATGGATTGGTCTGAAATAAATAGATCTAAAACCCAGATTTTTCTTCTTCTTCCTCACTTCTCTTCTCTTCGTCTCTTCTCTTCGTCTCTCTCTCTCCGGCGATTCTCCCTCCGCCGTCTGCTCTCACCGCCGCCGTTCTCTTGTCACGGTAAGTCTTCTCTCCCCCTTCTCTTCCTCTTTTCTTCCTCTTCTCCTCTTCTCTTCCTCTCTTCTCTTGTACTCAAGGTAATGTTTTTTTTTTGTAAATTAGGTCTTCACGGAGCTGCCGGAGCCGCCATCCGCCGGAGAATTCTGTCCTCCTCCGCCGCCTCCTTCATCTATCACCATGTAAGCCATGCATAAGGATGTTAGTTGTTAGGATTTGTTGGTTTTGTGAGATTTGTAGTTAGATTAGTTAGATTTGTGGTTAGATTTGTTGTTAGATTTTAGTTGAGATTTGAGTTTAGGTTAGATTTGTTTATGTTTTGTTAGATTTGTTTAATTTTAATTTTTGTTTTGAATAGTTATATAAAACTTGATTAATTTTATAATTTTCATAAGATTTTTTTTTTAGTTTCATTATTAAACATATGAAAAAATCGTTTTTAGATTAAAAAAACCAAAAATATATTTTTAAAATTTTATAAAAATCGTTTTTAGCATTTTTTGAAAAGAATAATTTTTTCTTTGTTATTTAAAACGTTTGAAAAGAATAATTTATTCGTTTTTTGCATAAAAACGTTTTATGAATTTTTATTATTTTTATAAAAACCGTTTCGAGAATTTTCATAACTTTTTCGGGGTTTTTGAAATATATATTGTTTTTTGTAATTTTTTCCGGTTTTTGGTATTTTTGCGTTTTTGTGAATAGTTTGTGGTTTTTGGTATTTTTTGTGAATATTTTCCGGTTTTAGGTATTTTTCGCCTTTTTGTGAATATTTTCCGGTTTTGGTATTTTTTCTCGTTTTATTTATAGTTTGCGTTTGCGTTTAATATCTAACTAAGTTTGCGTTTTTTTGTAGAAAGTACGAGGGTTTCGCGAACATGCATCTCGGTGGTTCGCCTCTAGAGATGCAACCACCTAGACATAGCGGTCGTTCGAGTCGAGGCACACAACCACCAAGTCCCGCTGGATCGACTATCCCGGAGTCGAAGAGTCAAGCTCCTCGAGTCCTCACCATCGAGGAGTTAGTCCAACAACCGGGCCGAGACTTGCACATCCGGCTTGATCCACATCTAGCATGTCGAGGACGGATATCGCTAGCATGTCGGCTTGGATGAGAGCGAAGTTCCCAGATTTCACGGGAACGGGATCGGGATCCGCAAATGTTTAATATGTTTAATGTTTTAAAAACACTTTCTGTTATTTTATTTTCAAAACTATTTTATTTTAGAATACTTTAATGTTTAATATTAATTTTAATTTTCATTTTCGAATTAATTAAATTAAGTTAAATTAATTAATCAAAATTCAAAATTTTTCAAAATAATTTCGAATTACAGTATTTCAAGTTGGTCGGAATTTGGTCGGGATTTAGGTTGGTCGGAATTTGGTCAGAATTTAGGGTGGTCGGAATTTGGTCGGAATTTAGGTTAATCGGAATTTGGTCGGAATTTAGGTTGGTCGGAATATGGTCGGTAATCGTCAGGTATGCGGATGGTCGGTGTTTGGTCGGAAAAAAGTATGGTCGGTATTTGGTCGGAAATAAGTTAGTCGGACTATTGTCGGTAACTCGTCGGGTATTACCCGACGCTTTATAACGTCGGTAATTGGTCGGGAAAATAATGGTCGGTAATCTGTCGGAAATTCCAGACCAATTTCCGACCAATATTGATTTCCGACGCAATAGTCCCGACGAGCCAAATCGGTCGGAAATTAGTCGGGAAAGCCATTTTCTGACGATTTTCTGACCGATATAGCCGTCGGAAATCGGCTGTTTTCTTGTAGTGCAAATCACAGTAATATTGACGAAAGAGGAAAGCAATCATATACCATTACCCTAATTAAGTATCTAATGACTTTTCCCTTGAGGCTTAAGCACTCCATTTTCTTCATTCAATAATGTTTTTTTATCGTGGAACTTAAATTTTTTATATTTTTATACAACAAATGTTAGATCTTACAATTAAACAGTAGAAATAAATAAATAAATAAATATATATATATATATATATTAAATATTACCGTGTCGACTGTCGACCCAATATATAGAGTGTCTCCAAACATTGATCTCACCATTACAAAGATTATTCACGAGAGAAGATCTGTTTCAATTTGAATAATTGGACCTTCTATCTAGAAAACTTAATTAATTCATCCACGGGAATTAAGCTGATCCTGGACATATATTGATATTAACCGTGTGTTAATTACTCATCACTAATTGGGTATCTAATTAAAAATAATCTGATTAATTACTCTAACAAAGGTACAACTCGCACATTCGCACTAATTAATACATATCACATCATTTGCTCTCTCTTTCGTACATAGGGTTCTGTTTTTTTTTTTTTTTTAAGTAGATGATATTATTAGATTTACGTACACAATAGTTGGAAATAAATAAATAATCATATATATATAGTCGTACCTTCCAATAATATTGAGCAATAATATAGTGGCAAACAATATATTAAAAATCGTAGGTTTTAAAAATATAAATTGGACTAATTAATTGTCTGTACGTAGTTAGGTTTGCATGCCACAAGAAGCCAACAGCAAATTCACCTTCTTGTAATTTGTAAGTCATAGTATCGTCCAAACCATTCCAGGGACATGTATATTTTTATTTTATATATATATAGTCTCATTTATATAATATTTGCTGTCGCCATTTTTTTTTTTTTTACATTTCCTGTCGCCATTTGACAATTGTCTATATAAAACTAGTACTTATTATTCGGTAATACTATAATATTTTTATATTCGATAATATCTTAAAATTTTACTGGCATTGGTATTTGAATTGATTGTGAATTCTCTAATCATAATTCTATCATCTAGTAAATAGTTTCAAAATTTTATGCTGCAATCATATAGTATATGTTATTTAATTAATAATTTTAATCATAAATTGAAATTGGTTTCATTTTAAATTTTTTTTATGTTATTCAGTTAATAATTTTTACATATACATTTGAATTGGTGCTATATTCAATATGTAATCCCATTTCGATAACAATCAGAATTTTCCAAAAGAAACACAGATGATAGATTAGGAAGTTGTGGAGGTACATATACCTAACGGACGTGCATATATATATAATCGATAGGGTGCTAACAAATTGAAACTTAAATATGTGTTGTAATTGTCTACATACATTCAAACCTTAAAATCATGAGAAAATAGAAAACTAACCCAACATTTAATAATTACTACCTTATATGTATTGAGATAATGATAGTGAGCTCACTTGCACACCCACTATGTTTATATTTAATGACCTGTCTTCAACTATCTTTAAGCCTCACCAAATAATATATACAATACATATGCCTGTATACTTGCTCTATATATATAGTCGAATTTTTCCGTCAAGGAAAATAATACGAGATCGAATTTTGTTTCCCATTCTCAAAAACCAATTTATCCCATGGAATAAATACAGTGATACATGATGATAATTCGTACTTCTTCATATATTATCAATTATTTTCTCTACTATGCATGGTTAATAAGATTTTTACCGTTGACGAAACATGGTTTTGAAAGATGTGAAATTGTCTTAACGAGTTTGATGCGGACTTTTTTTATCGTTTACTAAACTAGGTGTGAGCAAATCGTTTCATGTAGTGGGTTTTCACCTATTTTGCCATTAAATGTTATATGTAATGACAAAAAAACGTATTATTAAATAAAAGATATTTTATCCATAACAAAATTATTTGCCACTCTCAGATTTAAGGGTCCAATATGTTTGGGAATCAATAACAGTCTTCATTTGCCTCATAGTGGTGAACAAAGTAAGGTGTTGGCCAAAAGCAATCACCTTATTACAGTTTATACCTTTCACTTTTGACATATATTAAAGAAGTGGACAAGCAACCAAAGTAAAACAATGATTAAAAATAGCAAAAATTTAAAAGTTGTAAATAAATTAAAGATCCAAAGTCATCATCACCATGTGTGACTCGTTTTATTTTCCAACACCTAAATTTGATTTTTTATTTTTTTTAAAAAATAGTTTATTAAAAGTTAATTTGTCTCCTTCACTATCAATTTCATAA
Organism: Eutrema japonicum; assembly: GCA_030161315.1. Lineage (NCBI taxonomy): Eukaryota > Viridiplantae > Streptophyta > Magnoliopsida > Brassicales > Brassicaceae > Eutrema > Eutrema japonicum. The sequence goes on along the minus strand of BSQW01000003.1, from coordinate 52,823,149 downwards.
TCATCATCTCATCAAAACTCATACACTAGATATGACATATTAATATTAATCCGAAAAGGAAGTTAGTTAACAACTAGCCCAAGAACGTGAATAACGTGTGACTGCGATAATTATCCATCACCCTATTCGAACTTTTAGAAAAAAATTTCTTACTAGTTTACTAGTTTTCGCTAAAGCATAAATTTGATACCGTTTGTGAAGTCTCATCATATTAGATAATAAAAATAAGATTTTGGGAAACAAAATATCTCTCAAACGGTATATTTTTAAAACGAATGAAATAACAAAAAATTATGCGGATTACTCATTTTTAAATGGGAGATGACAACAGAAATATATTGTCATGTGAGTTAAATTCGATGAGAGTCACCAAGTTGTAAAATTCTAGGAAAATAAAATAATATCATGACGATTGTCAACTAACAATTTGGTTTTATTCTTATTTTTGTTAAAACGGAATTTGATCTTTGGTTCATAGTTTTCTTTTTAAAATGTTCTCACCACATTAATATTACAGAAATATTCATCAAACACCCTTTTGCTAAAAACAAAAATCAAAATGAACCCATTTCTTTACCAAAAAAAAAAAAAAAACACTTAACACTCAAATTGAAAAAACAAAAAAAAGAGAGAGACAAATTAATTAGGTGTTTGTGAGCTGGAGGAGTGTAATTTAGTCATTGAGACAGAAAAACGGCTCTTCAAGCCGAAACCCAGCGTCGGCTCCACAGAGCTGCCACGTGGACAAGTAATAACAAAACGCTTCGTTTCGTATCATCATCTCATTCCCATCAGTAAACAAATCCGGCAAATCAAACAGCTTCTCTTCCTCGCTGTCTTTGTCCGCAAACGAAGTCGTCGATGCACACGAAGTTTCCGACGACTCTTGAGCCACACTGCTTGAAGACAACGATTGAGCCATCGCGGCTCGACTCGGCTCGGCTTCAGCTAATTCAGCTACATCGGAATTCTTCACACGGAGGCTGCCGGTGGCAGAATCTTGCCAATTTACGGCGGCAGCGTTGGCAGCGGCTTGAATATCTTTAGGAGAATTGGTGACTGGACGAGGAAGATCGCCGGATAATTCAGGAAAATTGAGGTAAGCCGTTGTACCTTTGATGGCTAAAGCCGCCACATCATGAGCTCTAGCCGCCATCTCAGCCGTTGGATAAGTCCCGAGCCAAATTCTTGATTTTTTCCTCGGCTCTCTGATTTCCGACACCCATTTTCCCCAACTCCTCATCCTTACTCCTCTATACGTCGGATGCTTATCTCCGCCGTTGGTTTTTAGCCGTTTTGCGACGTTATCATCATCGCCTTGAACGGCTGATGATGATGATGATCTTCGAGATACTTTTCTTTTAGAGTTGTTTTCCTCAGGGAAATTAGAAGTTGCTGATGAAGAAGAAGACGAAGAAGAAGAAGAAGAAGATGTTGTAGGTGAGGACAATGAGGCGGCGGCGGAGGAGGATACGGCGGAGATGAAGGTTACTTGAGAAGCACTCTTCTCTATGTTGATTTGTGTTTCCATTGTTAGAGAGAAGCTTTAGAAAGAGGGTTGCACAAAAATAGATGGGAAGTGGGCTTGTTTTAATATTCCTCCGCGATCTTTTTTTTTTCCTTTGGCTTTTTCATATTATATAAGGAAAAAATAATAATATATATAAATATATAATGTTTTTTTTCGTGATAATAAATGAAGGAGGGTCCAAGGAACACAAAATATATTATGAGATTCACCGTTTTTGCGAACGAGTTTTGTTCCATGTGAAAATAAATAGAAACAACATGGTTTCATATATGTATTTTTTAACAATAAATAAATACATTTATTTTTTTTTTTTTTTTTTTTTTGCTATGAATGTAAATATCATATAAAATGAAGGAGAGAACCTACAAAAAGTAAGAACTTAAGTCTGTACAACCTTGGCAAAAAGAAATAAAAACAAGGAAGTACAACAATAAGGGCATGAACTCAGGGCGATCAACGAAGCCATAGAGACATTAACTTGCGAAAATGTCTCCGATGTCTTCTTGCGGTGATTATGTTGCGAATCTCTCTGTCAATGACCACGTAGATGGCCTGAGGTGGAAGGGAAATTTGATTATGTAGCACATTGTTCCTCTGCTTCCAGATGTTGTAGATCGTGCATTGTACCGCCAATTTCCTAAGTAGCGATGGGGCCAGAACAGAGCTCTCTTTGATCCATGACAAAAGCTCGGGCCAAGACCTGAACAAGTGTTGAGGAGGTCCCAGCCGAGTGATGACTAGTCTCCAAACTTCGAAGCTATACTCACATGTCAAAAGAAGGTGATCACGAGATTCCGTATATATATAAATACATTTATTACGTATATATATATATATACTGGAAAACAAAATTAGCAAATAAATGCATGGCACTCGTTAAAATTTTCTTTTATACTTTCTCGTCTAATATGGCCCGACCCTCGTGCATGTGCGTCACCTCTTAACACATGAATTTTCCATCTTCCAGTTTTATTCCTCCAAGTAAAATTGGGGTTAATGTGACGTCACATATATAAAATTTAGCATATATTCTTTCTATTTCTCATAGAGTTTCCCCCCCCCCCCCCCCCCCCCCCCCCCCCCCCTTAAATATATCTGATTGGTCAAATTAAGAAATAAAGTACGATGAAAAAGAAGAAAAAGAAATAGAGTACGATGTCGAGACTTGGAATAAATCTTAGTTTTCACTTAATAAATGAAAAAGTTTAGTTGAGAGTTCTATTTTTTGTAAAGTTCAAAATAAGTATATATATATTGAATTACTAAATTAAAAGAAAATATATTTATAAAAACTGAACTTACTGCGTTTTTTGAAGTTCTTAACCGCTTGGATTTCTCTTTAATCTCCAAGTTGCAATGCTTGTTCCAATCGTTTCTACGCACCGTTTTAACTAGTCTTAGTGTAGTCATATCTAATTTGTGGCCAAGCAAAAAAAAAAACTGAAACGGTTCATTCCTTACAAATCGAACCGTAAAGGTTTCTCTTGTGGGTGAATCCAAGACGCGCATAAAATAAATTAGTTACGACAGTAATTAATTATGTCCAATTTAACAAATTATATGTTTCCTAGAGGTATTTGATTACACGTGCCGTAAATAATACGAGTAGGAGTAATAAAGTAAAAACGAGATTCACATTTCCTGTTCCAAGGCGTTGGAGTAATGTTAAAATGGATGTAATGCCACATCATCTGATTTCGATACGAACGGTAGTAAAGTTTGATTAGACATAAAACATGCACGTACCTAATCAAATATTATGTGAGAGAATATGTATAGAACAGAATTATATATACGTTATTGTATAATCTATGTAACATTGTTGACACGTCGTATTCGATTCGGCGCCATCATAATTAATTAAGAAACCACTTTATTTGATATTTATTGTATATGGCATTGGCCACCACAATAAATAGAAAATTAGTGCTTCAATTTAAATATTTTTCTCAGCTGTGATTATAGAAGAATTAATTGAACAACGAACGACATTATTCACACGTATACACTATACTCATAGACTGATAGTTATGAAATAAATTGAGCTAGTGTCCACTTCAGGAAAGTGTGGCTATTGTTCATTTAGAATATTTTCAGTTGGTTGAGGAATATTGACCCCATTAGTCACACTAGGCTGCAGGTTCTCAATTGTTTTATAATATAGTCCGATTTCATTTCATATGATATTGTTTTTATTATTCATCCTTGGTGATTATAGATTGACATTACGGTGTGATAGCTCCAATGATGGTATATAATAGTAGTAGAATGAAGAAAAATATATAGTTGAATAACGTTATTACGCGCGTATAGGATAATCATAAAACGTCGACAGAATATTAGGTTGTTTAGTTATAGATTGAAACAAGTTGTGTTGTGCATAAATCATAATATTTTGTATTTGTTCAAAAATTTATGTTCACATTCGTATTTGATCCCTAGCATTTTGCGAGTCTCCATAATCGAAATGTGTTGTACAAAAGTAAATTGTTAAAATTACTTGAACGATCTTAACATATATAATAATTCTATACAATAGTTTTTTTTTATGATCTATGCTGTCTAGTCGACATTCGACTGGAGAGATAGAGACTGGCTAGCATATGCCAAATCAGTCGCGCTTTTTGACCATTGCCTAGAGTGAGTTGACATAACTGACAAAGCTTTTTCATGGATTTTCAACTGGGCCAAAGCCCAGTGCCAATTTCCACATACGTTTGTGAGTGGTATCTGCGCCAAGGGATAATTGAACTCGGGTGGGAGTGTACCATTTATCTAGCCATCCTCCTCCGACCGACCACTCGACCACGTCCGTGTGGGCTAAGAACCCTATTAAAAGATTCGAACCTATGGCCTCCCACTCACAATGGCAGAGATACCACTAGACCACGAACTTCTTGGCAATTCTATATAATAGTTAATATATATTTCGTACTAAATTTAATTAAATATATACCTTAAATGATATAACATTATATTAACTAGTTGCCAAATTAAGAAAAACACCTTAGTAGGTGTAGACATGTAGGTTTGAAATAAATCAGGAATTTCGGTTCAAAATCTAAATTTTCCAAAACTTTAGCTTTTATCCCATGAAAAACTAATAATTGTATTAGTTTGAAAAAAAATACACGGCTGTTAAGATGAGGAAGTAGACGACATAATGCCGCAAGAAGAACACATGGAAGATAGATTAAATCACAACGTAACTGTGATTGAGCTTGATCGATTATAAGAAGAAGAAAAAAACTCATGTATTATATTACATTATTTTTATGGTATAATCGTGCAGGTAGATACAAAATAAAAGTCTAAAAACAAAGAAAGAGAGAGCAGAGGAGATTGATGAAAATTCTGCGAGCGATATACGATGATTGATGCGAGATTTAATATTTTTATATAAGTCAATGGGCACACATGGCGCACATGCCACTCGTTTTTAATTCTATAAAATAAAAAATATCAACGACTAAAGAAAAATAATTCTTTTTTGTCGACAAATTATTTATTTTATTTTTTTCGAAACAGAAAAAAATGTTTATATCTTCTAGAATTTAATGTGTTATATACTACTAATTTACATACAACAAAACGATATGCAATAAGTTATTTTGCTGTAAAATGCTTTATGTTCTTACAGAAATAAAACAAGCTGAAATTTTACCGTTTGCAATAAAAGTTATGGAAAATAATTCTATTTATTCTAGTGATTGGAAAAAATGAAAAAAAAATAACAAGTTTACAAGGAAAACCGTTTACTAAATAAATACATATGATTTTCATATTACGTTTATCAATTTTCCGTTCATCTAAGAAAACCCACAAAAAAAAAAACTTGTATTTTCTTCTTTTGTTTTACCATTTGGAACCTATAGAAGAAGTTAAGACGATATCAGGAAGTGGACCAAACAGGTAGCAAACAAGAGCCAGTAAAATATTGCCATCTGGAAAACTAAGTGATCAACGTTTATTGCCATCTGGAAAACTAAGTGACCATCTCCAATGGTAGAACCCCTCATGAGGTTCTTACCAATATTTTAATTATAAATTTTAAGAACCTCTTTTTAAGAACCTCAAAAAAAGTTCTTAAATAAGAACTTTAAGAACCTTTTTTTTCAAAGTTAAGAACCTCTCTAATATTTATCATTATTTGTCATTATAAAATTTTAAGAACCTCTCCTCTAAGAACCCCCATTGGAGATGCTCTGACAGTTACATATGATAAACGGTAAATTTTGTAAATGTAGCCAAACGGTAAAGGAAAAAAAAAATGGTCCTAGTTCATGAATCTAAAATGCCTTCTATTTCGTGGAAACAAAAATGCTTTGTTTTTCTTCGTATAAAAAAAATACTCTATACATCTATATATTGTAGGGTATATAATATATTATAGCTACAGTACAAATATATGCATTAATCATTATCATATAATGCATATATATATATATATATATACGTATTAAAAAAGGTAACGGGGAGCGGTTCAGAAACTTAAATATGATGTTCCCTCTCACTCTTTTGTTCATTTAATTCTATGTTTCCCCATAAAAGAGGTAACCATTAAAATAATGATAAAAACAAAATTCGGAATTGTTTCATTAGGCAAGAGTCATGAGAGATGTACTATACTTTCTAGCTCGTAAATCCAGCTTGTTTTATAGTAACAACTAGTTGTATTTGCTATTTAACTTTAGATTCTAATAAACATGGAGGAGTAAATCGTTTGAGCTAGCCTACTACTTTGTGTTTTTTGATAATGCAACTTAGTTAACTTTCCATTCCTTTGAGTAAGGAACTCTCCAGTAATGGCAATATTAAATACTAATAAACTCTTTGTCTGCACTTGAATCAGGAACGAAATATATAAAAGCAATACTCCAATTTTTAGACAAGACTATTAGCGAAAATCATATTTTTAAAATACATGTTAAAAAAATAATAATATTAGTTGTATTTGAAAGTTCGAAACATTTTTATATACTCCCTCTGTTTCAAAAAGAATGTCATTCTGACAATTTTCATACAAATTAAGAAAATCATAAAATATACAAATATACTCCTAATTAATATACTAATAGTTAAGTGTGAATGCTTTAAATTCAAATGTTATAATATTTTAATGAGAGATAAAACATGAATTGTGTATACAAAATCACATTGGAATTATAGAATGACACTCTTTTTAAAACAAAAAAAATAAATCTAAAACGACACTTATTATGAAACGGAAAGATTATATATCATAGTTTTTTCTTTGGTAATTGTGGAAGTTCGTTGAGTGGTAACCTCTCTTGGGCCACACCAAATCAGATCCTCCAAATCTTGCTTTTGGTCCGACTGAATATCATTATACTTATAAATAATAACACTGGTTATAATTAAGTATATATTAAGACGCATTGTGATTGCAAAACCTTTACGAAAAAACATGTATTGTAATTTCTTTTTGTGTTCCACTTATAGAATCAGGAGGACTCATTGTTTCAAATCGATATTTTGCATTTGAATTTGCGTTTACATGTGAAAAAAATAAATTTGTGAAAAAATTTCTGTGTATAATATATTTACAGATACAAATACAAACGATTTCTATATTAAAATGAAGATAAGTGAATGAAAAAAGAGTCTCTTAAACGATTTAGATATGATGATTACTAAAAATTCAGTATTGGTTGGAGAATGAGTGGTTGGATGTAGAAGAATACATATAGTACAAATTCAGTATTGGTTGGAGGAAGCTTGAATCGAAATGAGAGGGAGAGATCAGCATGGCTTAGACCGATTAATGTTTTTTTTTTTTGTTTGGGGTGTGAAACTTCTCTATAGTAAATTGGGAAATGAAAAATTACTCTGAAAAAATAGTCACCAATCACACCCTTAAATAACAATGTGGATTAAGACCTTTCATGAATTAAGTTTTAAATTTAGAGAAAAACAGATCTACATCACATCATTTGTACGTATTATCATCATGCAAATTTATACCTTTTTATTAATTAGGGGAAAAAATAAATTAAGATTTAAATTTATAAATAATCATCAACATGCAAGGGAAAGTTAGTAATAATTTGTAGGAAGAACAAAATTAAGAGAAAAACAGATCTACATCATTTGTAATTGTATGTATATTAGTGGATGCCCTACAAATTGTCTTTGTCTCCATAATTTAATTTGCCATATTAAATTGCATCATTAAAGAGACAAAATTTGATAACGATCCACTTTTCTCCTCTCCTATTTTTCCACCCCCGAATAATTCTTGAAGTTTCTGCAGCTTCTTTATTTACTTTTTAGTATTATATATGTTCATATTTATTTTGGATTATATATATGCTCGCTCTTGTAAATTTTGCTGTTCTTTCTACTTGAAATATTAATACTAATAGCCAATGAAAATTAAATATTATAAACAATCAATGAGGTGTCCTTAGTCTACTCCATACGATGGGTAAACTGAATAATTTATTTAAAACCGAATTACTATTTTGTCACATTTAGACCGTACCTTTATGAGAGATTTGTAGTTTTAAGTCTTGATATCTTTTTTTTTCCACCAAACTAATCCAACGTAGATGACTCTAATAGTTCATGATATTCGAAACCGTAAAAAACAAAAATTACGATCGTAAGTATCACCTGACAAAATATAATTATTTCCATATGATTCGAAATGAAAGAAAAAGTGACGAAACTGTATGAGCTCCAATCCAAAATGAAATCTAAAGATGGACTCTTAAAGCCCAATGGGCGATTATTATAATGGGCTCTAGTAATCGTTAAAAAAACGTGAGAAACTTGTGTGATCGAAAAAATATCAGATGATCGAAAAAATACTAGACAAGAACATGCGGATTTTTTTTCTTCTTTTTCTGTTTTTCAGTCCTGACAGCATAATTCTTTGCCCTAATGAGAAATAAATAAAACAAATAAAGGAATAAAAAAGTTGAGATGATTTTACCGAAGACAAGCAATATAAAAATGTTTGAATTAAATAGCTTCACATTCACGTCATTTATAAATCTCTATCGTAATCTTATTATATAAACCCTTATCCTCGTATTGTAATCCAAGCACAATTAAATAAACCCATAGAACCAACCAACGGTGCCTCTGAATCAAATTTTGTTATCACTTATCAGCATACATATATGGCCAAGGTTCGAGGAAAACTAATTATATTTATGTTTTTGTTTTTTTTAATATTGATTATCTTCTCGTCTTGTGCTCTACTTTTTACTTTTAATTATAATCACGCCTTCTTCATCAAAAATTTTAGTTTAGTGAAGTCTCAATAATCACATATATATAAGTTGGCTGCTTACTTGTAGGAGAAGCAACCGCTGATGGATCTAGAACAAGGAATAAAGCTAACCAAGTTTACTGACAACGAATCACCAGAGATGATCTTGGATCGAACCAAGAAGAATGAAATCGGATCTGGTAACTTGGGTATAAGATGGAGCGAAGGATTACGTGGTCCATGGGCTATTCCTGACCACCACCAGACAAAGCTAAGCCTAAGTAATATGAAAGAACCTAAGAGCAAGAGTCGATCGTGGATCTAACCAAGGAGGATGAAACCCGATCTGATAATGTGGGTAGATGGAGCGAAGGTTATCGTGGTCCATGGGCTCCTAACCTCAGAACAGCTCAGTAAGCTAAGGCTTTGGCCACGTCGACTAAACCGGAATCTTGCTCTGAATATGAGATTCCCGGTTTATGGCCTTTTTCGTTTAGCAAAGAGTATTGTTGCATCTATAGAGTGCCGAACCGGTGTCGGAGAGTGAACCCAGAGGCGTACACTCCTCAGATGCTTTTAATCGGTCCTCTTCACCATTCTAAGAAATCTCAAGCCCTTGAGCTCTCCAAAACCGATCTAAGGTAATAGACGTATATATACACTTACTTATCATCATACATGACAGACAAAAAGCTTTTTGTGTTTGCTTTTTTGCGTTTATGTTTACATTTTTATATGCTAAATTATTGTATATAATCATGATATCATTTTACTGTTTTTTTTTGTATCAGATATTACTTTTAATGTGTAATAAAGCAAACGAAAATTGTTAAAAACTGTTTTGATGTTTTCGTCCGCCGTTCTTAAATTATTTTGTTTGTGTAAAAAAAACACACATAGTATTTTACTGTTTTCTAACAAATACCTTATAATAATTTTATACACAAATAAAATTTATTTTTAAGTTTCTCGCTGACGGGAACGATTCGTACGCATAATAATCATAACTAGTGTTAATTATTTGTGTTTGAAACATTGGGTTATTTATGCTAATATACGGCTGGAATACTCCAGATATTTGGACTATATGAACATGGAGCTTCACAAGAAAAAGTACCTTAATGGTATTGCAGATACATATGGGGTGCAAACCGTCGAAGAGTTCAGGAGAATCATCGAAAGAGATGAGCAATTTATAAGAGAAAGCTACGCCGAATCAACGGATTGGATCAAATCCCAAGAGTTCGTTGAAATGATCCTACATGACTCGGTATTCATACTAGGATTCTTCATTCAGACCGGAACACAAAAGTTTAACAGGAAAGAAGATATTCTTTTCGAGGAGCCTTGTCTCGTAACCACTATTTTAGAAGACCTAATGTTGCTCGAGAACCAACTTCCATATGCTCTTTTAGTAGAACTTTTCGAACCTTTTCTCTTTCAGCTTAAAATTGAGGAAACGTTCCGTGCCATGACCCTTCGAATTTTTGGGTTTGAAGGAAAGATACACAAGGACGTAAAATTCCGACACACTACAAGAAAACAGATCAGATTTTGACCACGAATACAGTAAAAAAATAGTCGAAAACATCTGTTTTTGATCATTTTTTGACCAAAAAGAGTTGTCGATAATCGATGGTCGAAAATGATTTTTGGTAAAAAAATGGTCGAAATTTTTTGACCAAATAAAGTCGTCGAAAACTTTTTGACCAAATAAAGTCGTCGAAATTTTTTGACCAAACAAATTGGTCAAAAAATTTTGATCAATTAATGTGGTCGAAAATGTTTGACCAGATAAATGGTCAAAAACTTTTGACCAATTATTGACCATGTATTTCAAAATTTTGACCAACAAAATATTGAAAATAAATTCCGAAAAATATTAAATTATAATAAAATGTGTACTATTAATTATGTAAATTCGATTTAAAATTAAAATTGTTGAAATAAAACAAATATTCAAATCTGTTAAAAAAAAATACATATCCAAAAACATCCAAAAAAAAGTTTACACACAAAATAAACACACTTATTCCTCATCATCATCATCATCAGGTTCAGTAACTAAACCTGGAAATTGCTTGAGTAACAGACTCTCTAAATGCTCGAGCTTTTTCGCCTGCTTAGCTTGCGACTTCGCTTGCTCTGCCTGCATTTTCTCCATCTCAGCAATTTTCATATGTGCGGTTCGCAACTCTTCATTTAATTCTGGTGTAGAGGTGTGTGAGGATGAGAAATCGCCAAAGACTTGAAAAGATCCAAAACCGAAACGACGTCCTTTGACACATTCGACCTCCTGTAATACCAAAAGTAATCAAATATACTAAACAAAACACTTAAAACTTTATCAATAGCAACACTATTTTATCAGCCATGCATAACCAACTATTTTATCACACCACACTACGAAACTTGTTGGCTAAGTTTGTATTAGTTACCTTCAAAAAAAGCGAGTTCATTTCGGTTTGCGAGAGCGAGTTAGAATGTACATTTTACCGATTTGTTTCGACGTGTCCGTGTCGTAACACTTGGTTTGATAGAAGAACAGGCTAGTAGAGCAAAGGCTGAGCAACCGAAGAGCATAAAGAGTCTATACAATGAAGACAAACTAGACAGTGCAGGAGTTGATTTTGTGCGTGAAGAAAATAATTTATCGTTGGTGATTGTTTTCGAAAGAGGAATCTTGAAAATGCCTTGTTTCACAGCCGAAGATAACACAGAGAGGGTTATGAGGAACTTAATGGCACTCGAGCAATGTCATTACCCTTTCTCTGCTTATGTTTGTAACTACATTGCCTTCTTGGATTTCCTCATCGACACTGAGCAGGACGTTGACTTGCTCGTCAAGAAAGGTAAAAACACTTTACAAAAAGATGTACTTCATAACTAATTAATAATTAGCAATGTGAGACATTAGGAATTTGACGTGCTCAATCCCGATTATTGAAATCTTTTTGTTTGTGAAATGTAGCACTACTCGGTTCAGGTTTACGTTTGGGATTCAGACTTTTAGCAAAATGTATTTTAGTTTTAAAGATTTTCAAAACAAATCAAGTTATTAGTCAATTTTATTTATATTAGGTTTCGATTGGTCCTGATATTAAAACTATAAAACCAAAACAATTTTTTTTCGTCTTCAGTTAGATTTTAAATTCAGATTTTTTCGGTAATAGTTAAACCAGGTTGAACATTCCGATATACGACCGTTTTTTTCAATTATGAGATTCCTAACACATCTTCACATTTTACGTTAAAAGGAGTTGTAAATAATTGGTTGGGACATCAAGGATCGGTGGCAGAAATGGTGAACAAGCTTTGTTTAGGGCTTGTGGACTTTGGTTCTCACTATCAGCCTATAGCTGAAGTGCTCAACAATCACTACAAGAGCTGTCTCAACAGATCCGTCGCCACGCTCCGACGAGTCTACTTCAAAGATCTTTGGACCGGAACTGCCACCGTGGCTGCTGTTGTTCTTCTCGTTTTGACTTTGATCCAGACGGTAGCTTCTTCTGTTCTCCAAGTGACGCAATGAAGACAAGTCACCACCGTCTCCAGCTTTGTTTAGGGCATGTGGACTTTGGATCTCACTATCAGCCTATAGCTGAAGTCCTCGACAATCACTACAAGAGCTTTCTCAACAGATCCGTCGCCACGTTCCGACGAGTCTACTTCAATGATCTTTGGACCGGAACTGCTACCGTGGCTGCTACCGTTCTTCTCGTTTTGACTTTGATCCAGACGGTGGCTTCTGTTCTCTAAGTGACGCGGAATTACGACAAGTCTCCACCGCCTCCAGCTCCGCCCCGAGGACTGTAGATTGTTTCTTCTATAACAAGAAACAAAACTATATTTCTTTCTCTCCCACACAAAACTATATTTATCTTTGTTTTACTCGCTATCTTACTCGCTTCTCATAGCGAATTTGGAAAAAGATGAAAATTGAATGTATCTAATATTTTATTTGTAATCTATAATCAAACGTTCAATACTTTGACCGATCTTCGCTAGCAATAGCTTAAAATACAAATAAGATATTCGATTCCCCTCCTAGATTTTCGAAAACTCCCAATGTCGGTCATTGGTGATGTTCTCACCTAGAAAACATATTCTCACCGCTTTAAAGAGGTGGCAACCGAAAATCGTAGACAAAGGTTTCAAAGAAACAATATCTCCCAAAAGACTAGATACGACCGACGTCCTCAAATATTTCAGCAACCGTTAAAGATATGAAGATTGTCGTACATCGGATGTAGAAAGGGACATTGAGTAATATATAAGAAATTTGGGCCAATCCACTCATTGTCAATTGGTTTTGAATTAAAAACCCAGAAAACTTAACAAAAAAACATTCAATTTATTTGAATTCAAAATGGTGTTATTCAAGTCTTATTTATTCCCTTTTTCGATAAAAAAAACGACGTTCGGCTTCCGCAAAAAAACAAAAAAAAACGTCATAGAATCATTTAAGGTCAGATTAAGATAGTAAACAATTACTTAAATATCAAAATGGGAATGATAAGTCAAAGAAAACAAAAAGAAAGATTAAAAACAAAATAGAAAAATAAATATTTGCTTCCATAAAGTGATAAAGATATTCCTTTAAACGATAGAGGGTTTCCGCGCGCATTTTATGTCCGTTTGTGACTTCAATCTTAAGGAGATAAAGGCCTGGGGATAAAGCCCAATGGGCCAGAACTGTGATGGGCTCCCGTAATTATTCAGAAAATATGAGAAAACTTGTGTGTGAATTCTTTGATAACGAGTTCCACATTTCTGACAGCATAATTCTTTGCCCAAAGTTTATATCCTTTGCCTAAAGTCAGACGCAATATACAAATGCTCCAAATTAAATAGCTTCATATTCACATAATTTATTTCTCTATCCTCCTTTTGACACTTATATAAATCCAACTGATATCCTAATATATAACCCATGCACAGTTAATTAAGAAGGACCATATAGAAGCAGCGGCTTAGGGCTTTTAATCGAATTGCCTGTTTCAGCAAAGATGGCTAAGGTTCGAAGAGAAAACTAAGACTTCCTTATATATACATATATTTTTTCATTTAATAGCATCCTCTTCTTCTACTTTTTCTTTTTAATTTTAGTTTATCATTTTGTTATTTTCGGGTTCGCTTACGTTTTTCATCCACGTTAATACTTCTATTTTGTAATTTGTTTTTTTAGGAATAATAGAAACAGCATAAGAAAAGTATCTATATAACTATGAACTAAATATAAAATACTTATTTAAAGTCTTACAAAAAACATCATGACGTCAATAGATTAAATTAGGAGATGTCCAAATACAACATGTATATTTGATTATACATATACTAGGATTTAACTGGTTAGTTTTTTTTAATTGTTTTAAAATATGAATTTTATAATATGTCTAATTAATGATTATAGATAAAGCTGTCAAACCGGACTAACATATTTACTTAACCCATTTTACATTAGATTCAGACTAACTCGCAAAATCCTATAATCTTGAAAATATCAATTCGAATATGCACCACTTAATGACTTTGGATTTTGTGGTCGATACGCAAACTATTAAAAACAAAAAAATATTCTCGTATCTAACTCTTTATAAAAATAGTAAAATATTTTTCAAATTTAGATTTGATATATACTCAAAAAAATATAACAAACTATAATTAACTTTCAAAGAAAAAATCATATTATTTAGTAAATCGAGTATACCATCTATCTTTAAAACTTGCGAGACCCGCTTTTGTGGGTATTTTAAAATTAGAATCCTAACTCGTCACGTGGCGGGCTAACCCGTTTACTTAACTCATTTTGCAGTGGAATAAAATATTATTATGAATAACCTGAAAAAACTACAATATTGAAAACACAAACTCTAATATGCACCACTTAATGACTCCGAATTTTGAGGTCAGTACACAAACTCTTAAAAAGAATAATTTTTCGCGTTTAACTCTTTATAAAAATAGTAAAATATTTTTTAATTTTTGTTTTGATATATATTCAAATAAAATGATACAAATTGTAGTGAGAAACATTGCAAGATCTAGAATATTTTTTTTTTCTTTGAATATATATGGATTGATTATTATTTAAAAATATATAATATTTTGAATATCATAATAATTAAGAAACTAAATAGTAAATACCCTCTTAAATGAAAAATAAATACTTTATATATTCTCTTCAATAATTTTGAAAGACAATTATATTTTCCTATTTCAATTATCTAATCTTATTTGTAATGGTATAATATGTAAAAACTTACTAAATAAAGTTCATTTCCTAAATATCTCCTTAAATAATAATATAGAGATGACAAATTATGATAAAATAAACTCTAAATTCCTTTTGTAAAAAAAATAATAATAATCTTGTCTGGTTAGGAATTAGGACCATTAAAATGTCTAAATCTTAAAACCCTAACATATATATATATATATATATATATATATAGTTCGGTAAAGTTTTAAATGTGTAAAATATATATGTTGACTGCCACTCAAGGTGAATCTAGAAGAAGGATCACAGGGAACAATTGCTACTTCCAATGAGCATAAGCTGATCCCGGTTCAGGAAAAAGAAGCCATTAATGAAACAGGATCTGGTCGCATCAACTTTCGTTTAGTCAAGGCCATGACTCCCATGGATAGACCGGGTTCGTGCACTGAGGTTAACTTTTTATGGCCTTATTCGGTTAACCACAACTATTGTTGCATCTATAGAGTGCCATGCGGGTTAAGAAGTGTGAACCCAGAGGCTTACACTCCTCAAATGCTTCTCATCGGTCCTCTTCAGCATGATAAGAGAGCTCAAGCTGTTGAGCTCTCCAAAACCGATTTGAGGTTGGAGCATAAACTTAGCACACCTGAATTTTGTTGGTTCGATTATTCTATCCACTACTAATCAGTTTTCATGCGTCCGGACATTCCCAGATATATGGGCTATAAGCAGGCCGGCTCACGACTGTTGGAGGCCCTTGGGCCAAAAAAAATTTTGGACCCTAAAACCAAAAAAAAAAAAAAATTTGGACCCATAAACATAATATATTTTTTTTTTAAGTTTTGAAATATATCTGGACCTCTTAAAAATATCTTTTTTTTTTTTTGTTAAAGTTGATATTGTATATATATATATATATATATATCAAAACTAATTTTTTTTTTTCTTTAACAATTTTTTTTTATGGACCCCTTATACCCGTGGGTCCTGGAGCGGTCGCCCTGCTCTCCCTTGTGGTTAAGCCGGCCCTGGCTATAAGAAGATGGAGCAGCACAAGAAGAAGTACATTGAGAATATTGCACTTAGCTATGGGAAACAAACGGTTGAGGAATTCAGAAGGATCATCAAAAGAGATGAGCAAGTCATAAGAGCATGTTACGCAGAATCAACTGATTGGATAAACTCTGACGAGTTCGTTGAAATGATGCTCCACGACTCGGTGTTCATACTAGTGTTTTTCATGCACCTCGGACCTCGATACATGGACAAAACAGGAGATTTTCTTTTCGACGAGCCTTGCTACCAATACACTATCTTTGCCGACCTAATACAGCTTGAAAACCAACTTCCTTATGACCTTTTAGAAAACCTTTTCGAACCCTTCAACGCAAAGCTTGAGGCAAACATAACGTTCCGTGACGTTATCCTTCGAGGTTTTGGGATGCAAGGAAAAATCACAAGAGAAAAGAAATTCCTACATTTCACGGATATGCGTCGGCTTGCCCGTGTCGAGACGCTTGGTCTAACGAAAGAAGAGCAGAATAACGTAAAATTTGTGAGAATGGAGTCGATAGCGAGACTTCGCAACGCAGACATGTTAGACAGTGCAGGAGTAGAATTTGATGTTTTTGAAGACGAAGAGGAAGAAGACACGTTGGTGATTAAATTTGAAGATGGAATCTTGACAATGCCTTGCTTCAAAGCAGACGATGACACTGAAAGGGTTTTGAGGAACATAATGGCACTCGAGCAATGTCATTACACATACACAGCCTTTGTTTGTAACTACATCGACTTCTTGGACTGTCTCATTGAAACCGAGAAAGACGTTGACCTACTCGTCAACAAAGGTATAATTTTAAGAAGTTTTTTGTTCTTTTTAAAAAACAAAACAAAATATCATAATTAATAAGCATTTTACGGGCATTTACTATACAATCTAGTTGTCAGTTCATTCTATAGGTTTTCCACTTTTTCCCCATATTTTAGTTTATAAAATAGAGGTCGAAAAAAATATTAAATATCGTTTGGTTCGACTTGATTCAATATCGATTTCAGTGAGATTCCTAATACATGTTTTTACATAATACAGGGGTTATAAAGAACTGGATGGGACGTAAAGGATCAATTGCGGAAATGGTGAACAAGTTGTGTTTAGGGATTGTTGACTATGGCTGTTACTATTACGATATAACTGAAAGCCTCAGCGAACACTACGAAAACCCTTACAACAGATCAGTGGCAACTCTCCGGCGAGTCTACTTCAAAGACCTTTGGACCGGAACCGCCCATACCGTCGCCATCGTTCTCGTCTTGTTAACTTTGATTGGGACGGTGATTTCCTTTCTCCAACTAAGTGAGCAAGAACGACAATAATCCCACTACGTCTTTGAATTAAGACGCATTGTGATTGCAAAACCTTTAGGAAAACCAACTTCCTTATGAGTGGTAACACTGGTTATATAATTAAGTACTCTCTCCGTTATGTAATAAGTGATGTTTTAGAGGATTTTTTTGTTTTCAAATAATTGATGTTCTCACAAATCAATGCAAAATTAAATATTTTTTATTTGTTTTTCACTCTTTGTATTTTGCATATTGTTTTCTTATTAGTTGAATTGTGTTTAAATGTACAATAAATGATGTTTTTAGTATAGAAAAAATAAAAATTAAATGAATCCTTAATTAGTGTGCAAAAACCTTAAACATCACTTAATATAGAACAAATGGAGTATATATTAAGACGCATTGTGATTGCAAAACCTTTACGAAAAAACATGTATTGTAATTTCTTTGTTGTGTTCCACTTAGAATCAGGAGGACGATCATTGTTTCAAATCGAACTTTTGTATTTGAATTTGCGTTTACATGTGAAAATTTGTAAAATAAAAAAACAAAATTAGTTTTTTCTGTGTAAAATATATTTACAAATACAAACACAAACGATTTCTATATTAAAATGATGATAAGTGAATGAAAAAAAAAGTCTCTTAAACGATTTACACATGATGACTACTATAAATTTCTCTCACTCTTAAATATAGTAACATTTGATCTATCTTGAAACCGTGTGAAAAAGTATCCCGAAAACGTTTTGTCGGATAACGGTTTTCAACGCTAATTTTCTTTTCATTTATTACATAACAAAATTGTAAAAATAAATTTCAATCATGCAGATTTGGTTTTTGCAAAGAACTATGCCAATGAGTGGTTGGATGTAGAAGAATACATATAGTACAAATTCAGTATTGGTTGGAGGAAGCTTGAATCGAAATTTATAGTAGACCGATTAATGTTTTTTTTTTTTGGGTGTGAAACTTCTTTATAGTAAATTGGGAAATGAAAAATTACTCTGAAAAATAGTCACCAATCACACCCTTAATTAACAATGTGGATTAAGACCTTTCATGAATTAAATTGTCCACACGGGCGTGGTCGAGTGGTCGTCGGATGGAGCTGAGTCGCTTGGGGAACCCGGGTTCGACTCTGGCCATTGGTGATATCCAGCGATCAATTTTTTAGCGTGTGGGAAGTCTGGGTTTGGTCTTGGCCCAAGCATTTAACTTGCTGGCCCGATAGCAGACGAGTCGCGGCTGGCCCAGGGGTATAGCTAGTCTTGAGGCCTAAACAGTCGTTGGAATTCCCCTGAGTCATCCAAAAAAAAAAAACAGATCTACATCACATCATTTGTACGTATTATCATCATGCAAATTTATACTTTTTTATTAAAAGTAATTGCAATGCATATACATCAATAAACTCAAAATTAGTTCTCTCTCATCTCCCATTATTCACTATCTTTGTTCATGATGAAAAGGACCAAAACCCCCCTACAATTTATTTCCTACTAACTACGACAAAAACACACATTCAAGAACCAAATTTAATACTCTAACTATGCATCATCTTATATAGGGTCAACGTCTTATACGCCCCTATTGATTAGAAATAGGGCTAGTATGTCCCTGTCTAATAAATGACAATTTTACCCTTAATGAAGGGTTGGTAAGGTTAAATATAATTAAATCGGTAAGAGGACAACGAAAACCACGGTAGTTCAGTGGTTTTGAGCTCCACGCTCATCACCCGCGCACGCGCGCGACCAGGGTTCGAATCCCCTGTGCGTGGTATAACCTGGTAATACTGCACTAGTATTACCCTAATACTAGGGTAATACTAGGGTAATACTGGTACAACTAGGAGGTAATACTAAGATAATACAAAGACATAGGGTAATACTGGTACAACTAGGGAGGGTAATACTAAGGCATAGGGTAATACTGGTACAACTAGAGAGGGTAATACTAGGGTAATATTAAGGCATAGGGTAAAACTAGGTAATACTAGGAGGTAACACTAGGGTAATACTAGTGCAATTAGATAATACTTGGTCGGTGATATTTCATTAAAAAAACAATTAAAGAGGTGATATTTCATTTAAAAAAACTCAGGGGCATTTTCGTCATTTCGTTAAAGTGAGGGGCTATAGAGATTAGTCGGGGGCTATAGGGATTTGAAAATTCCTCATAAGGACATATGAGGTGATTACCCTCTTATATAATGTACCTGAACATCAAAAGGCAAAGGATCAAAACCGATGGTGATGATGATGAAGGTGGAGGATGGTGATGGTATTCACGATGACAACAACGATGGTGTTGATGGTGTTCACAACGGTGATGATGACGGTGACAAAAGTGACGATGCCGTTGAAGGTGGTGGTGTCGGTAAAGGTAGTAGTGATGGTGTAGATAACAATGACAGTGCTGGTGAAGGTGATGGTGACGGCGACGGTGGTGCCGGTGTAGGTGACGGTGCTACTGAAGGTGGTGGTTCCGGTGAAGGTAGTGGTAACGGCGACAGTTTAATGTTAACTATAAATATTATCTGGATATTTAATATGTTAGCACGTTATAAATATCGGATATTATTGTTAACACATCATAAGTATCGAATATTATTGTTAGCACGTTAATATACTATATGATAATTGAGTTAACCCGATAAACATAAACTTATCACGATAATATAATAATTAACATGTTAACAAAATAGTTATCCACTAAAAACTACTGACGGTTATTAGTGGATAACAAATATTATCCGGATTTTACTATATTAACACGTTATGAATATCGGATATTATTGTTAACACATTACAAATATATAATATTATCGTTAGCATGGTAACATATTATATAATGTTATCGGTTAAAATAGTTATCCACTAAAACTGACTGTTTTAGTGGATAACAAATATTATCTGGATTTTACTATATTAACACGTTATAAAATATCAGATATTATTGTTAGCATATTACAAATATCGAATATTATCGCTAGCATGTTAACATTACTATATAATGTTATCGAGATAATGTTATTGGTTTAGGGTTTAGAGCTTAGGCATCATATATCGTGAAATTGTACTCAAATATAGTTATTGAGATAATGTTATCGGTTAAAATATTGATACCTCACTATGTCTTTGTTTTAGGGGTAAAGGTCTAATGTATAGGGTTTAGGGTTTATTGTTTAGGGTCTAGGGTTTAGGGTTTTGGGTTTACGGTTTAGTGTTTAAAAAGTATGACGACGAAGTATGATGTCGTAATTTAACACACATACAATGATTTCACGAAATATTTTATAATTAGACATCTAATAGGGTTTTGGGTTTTTTATTATTTAGGGTTTAGCGTTTAGGGTTTAGGGTTTCAACATCATCTCTCGTGAAATTGTACTCATATATATAGTTATCGAGATAATGTTATTGACATCTTATTTAGGGTCTACTATCTGGATATCGTGTTATCCAATATAGTTATAATGTTATCGGCACATCGTGTTATCCTATAAATGCTTCCGCCATTGATCTTATTATCACTGCTCCGACAAAAAAAAACAATAAAGCATTAAATGCTTCCTTCAGTTTTCATGCGATTGGCAATAGAGGCAAAATGGTCAGATTTCTTTTCTTATATGAGAGAGAACTAAATAAAGTATTATCATTGTTAGATTGCTAAATAAAGAGTCAACCATGTATATGTACCTAATTCACCCTTTTATTAATTAGGGGGAAAAATAAAATAAGATTTAAATTTATAAATAATTATCAACATGCAAGGGAAAGGTAATAATAATTTGTAGGAAAAACAAAATTAAGAGAAAAACAGATCTACATCACATCATTTGTAATTGTGTTTGTCTCCATAATTTAATTTGCCATATTAAATTGCATCATTTATAATCACGTCTACTTCATCAATAATCTTAGTTTAGTGAAGTCTCAATATGCACATATATATAAGTTGGCTGCTTACTTGTAGGAGAAGCAAACGCTGATGGATCTAGAACAAGGAATAAAGCTAAAAAGATAAGTTCTTATGTATACCATAAATAAATACAATTACAAAAACCTAAAAAGATAAGTTCTTATGTATATAAAATTTAGACAATGAAATATAGACAATGAAAGAGAAAGAGAAAGAGAAAGAGAAAGAGAAAGAGAAAGAGAAAGAAAAAGAGAAGAGAGGTAAAGAACTCACCACAAGGGCACAAGTACATGTTATTTTTTTTCATGTGTGTGAATGTGATAGGTTTTTCCTCTAAATTGTGCCGCTTGTATAAGGTTCGTTTGGGATTATGGTTTTGGTGTTTTGTATTGTGTGTGTGTTGTTTGAGCTTATGATTTTTTAAACAAGTTTTTGTGTTTGTTTTGTGATGTTTGTGTGTTATTTGCGTTTAGGTGTCAAGTTTTGTTTGGGATAATGGTTTTGGTTTTTTAGTGTGTGTGTGAAATGTTTGTGTATAGTTTTCTTCGGGGACTGCGAGAATGAACCTGAAACAATAAGAAACAACACTACAAATGGCTATGTTTTGAGAAATTACAAGCCAACAGATGAAGATGAGGGAGAGGCCCACATCAACATCACATAGATGCCTTACCACAGGTTTGTATTGGGTCCATTGACCAAACCCCATGTAGTATGATCATGAGAATAGCTTGTAGATTCGTGTCCAAAATGGTTAAACTGCGCCATGAAACGAGTATGTATGCATGTTAGCCCACCATATATTCCAACTTATGTAAGAAAAGCGTATAGAAACTGATACATGGTAATTATGACCCTTGTAAGCATTTACTCCACAGTCGTACTGTACTTATGAATTTGGTTGGTGACCAAGAAATATCCGCTCTAATGAGTGAGTATATCAAGGTGATGGAAAAATACATACTTGTTGTTGTATCTTGTAGAGAATAAAGCAAAATCTTCAGGACTAAAAAGTGGTTGGGTAAACTGGCCCTGAGTGACCCAATAATAATGTATAACTTCATATGCCATTTGATCCTACGGTTTGATTATTTGCTTCATTTTCACCCTGCAAAGCACCTGCAAAATCTCATTATTTCGAGCAAAACATGGTTGCGTCATAATGAGAAATTGAGGAGACACAACAATCTGAAAAGTCTAAGGAGAAAATTCTTGGAAACTTACGATTTTGTTAATCTAAAAAGATACCTTTTAAAAGAGACGACGCAGATAATGCTGCAGCAAAATCCGTACTTGTACTTTGTCAAGGGCTAGGATTAAATAAAAAGTATATGTGAGAACCTTCACACTTATCACACCATGTGCTAACAAAGAACACTCTATAGAATTAAAAAAAGAAAAAAGAGTGTCACCGAAGTTTGTATGATCTTTCGAATCGAATGGTATAGCCAACTTCTTCCCCAAGCTTGAATCCCATATCTTTAACCTCACAGCAATCCCCCTAATCAGATTGTAAAACAAACAGTAAGTGATATAACAAACAATAAGTGATTGATTAAACATGAATTTCAAAAAAATAATGTCCCCTACGTGAAACACTAGTATTAAAAACATGAGATTTAAGATTTGGTGGAAGGGAGAGATCAAAGATTTGGTGTAAGGGAAAGATCAAAACCTAGTTTTTGGCCGTGTGTAAGCAATAACATGGATTCGTTAGCCCATCCAGCTTCTTTAAAATACTGCAGGATAATTAGACAAAGCGTATCAAACTTAAAGAAATAAACATAAGGGAAGGCATAAAACAAGAAGATTCAACTAGAATCTCCTATCAAACTTTGAGAGGACTTGTTTACAAACCCTGGATTAATGAAAAAGTGGTACGTAGTGTGAGTCTCCACGCCACGTGATCCATAATATATTGTGGAGAAAGTTTGAACCTGAAAAAATGAAAAAAAAAACAGATTGCATGTTTGGTTAGATTCAAGTATGTAAACGATTCAAGTTTCAATTATAACTTATCTTGTTTTTTTTGCCAAATTGATAAGAAACCGATTAATTTGCATTAGGTGTGAAAACAAATTGAACATAAGCAATCTCTTACGATCAAATGAATTCAAATGACAGGAACCATGTCCGGTTAGTTTTACACCTATGCAAATCAGTCGAGTTTCTTTAATCAATACGGCATATTATATAAAATTCTTAATTGGTTTTCGTGTTTTGGATGAATACAAAATAAAGAGAAGATAAAACTTATCTCTGCGGATGATGCAACTAATATGCTCTATGACCTGGAGAATATAATGAAAGTTTTGTTGTCATTTTCCACTTTCTGCAAAATAAAACTTAAATTTAATCAGAAAATAGCTACAACTTCTTGAGATTCATTCTCGAGTTGATTCACAATGCATATAAACGAAACTACTTACTGCTTGAAAGAATCTGACTTAGCTCTGTGTAAGACGGAAGCATGATGATCTTTGTCAGTAGAGAAAGTTCCAAAATCCTATTGCAATAACATTAAGGGGACTGCCAGCTGCAAGGACATCGAAATCTCAGTATTTTGAGCAAAACATGGTTGCGTCATAATGAAAAGTTGAGGAGACACAACAAAACATGAAGGCTGTAAGATTTTTTGGATAATAGTGATAAATCGTTATCAAACTTTGGAGAAATAAACATAAGGGAAGGCACAAAACATGAAAGATCCAGCTAGTTGATTGGGCTCCAACTAGAAATTTCTATCAAACTTTTGAGTAATTGTTCACAAATCCTGGATTTAGAAGAAAAAAGTGGTGGTGTGAGTCTCCACGAGATCCAAAATCTCTTTTTGGATAAAGTTATAATGAGAAGCAACACCAGATTTATATAACATCACCATTAACTCAATTTACGTAAAGATATACAATTCTCCAATATACTAAGCAATTGGGAAGAGGATACTAAATCAAAATGTAATCTAGTAAGTGAGAGTAACCGAAGAGCATCATAACACACAATGTAATCCAGTATCTATTGATCGAGAGATAAAATCACATAAAGCGCATATCAAATGAAACCAAGCAAGCAATAGTCAAATTTCTGATTCCGTGAAAATCAAATGTGAATTTCTTCACCACCCAAAACCCGAAACGAAACATCTCATCTGAAATCGAGCTGCCCTAAGAACATATATCATTTCCTATAAATTTCGAAAATCTTTGATTAGCTCCACCAAATCTGACAACGCCACGAAGAACAAATCAAAACAAGAAAAAGAAAAAGGGTCTGATCAATTAATGGAAATCGGAAACGTACTTGTATCCCAGTTGATCTTCGTCTGTCCAAAAGATGCGATCCGAGAACTCGGCGGCGTGTTCATGACTCTCACACGTGGCGAGACTGAGCCCTAAGACAATCCTTCGGAAACGGCGTCGTTCACCCCTCGTCACAGCCGTTTCTCATCCCCGTCGCTAATTAATTCATTTTCTCCTGTGGGGTTCTCATGAAGATGAAGAAACGACACAAAACGGTACTTTATCGGCGATGATGCTTCTTCGATTCCGATTTGTAGCGCCATTTTTTTGAATTAGTAAACCAGAACAGAAGAGAAGAGGAGAGGTGTAAAATCATGCCGTTGGAGAAAAATGTGAAAGAGAGAGATCATCATCGCCGATAAAGTAAAGGTTTAATTTTCGAATTTGGCTTTATAGCCGTTGAGCATTTACTTTAACTAAAGTAATCTATAAACAACAAATAAACTCACTCGCAAGCATACAGAGAGAAAACAACTTTATAAGTATTATTTTTAATAGATTACCTTTCTTTTATTAAAATATATGAAGCCCAATTTGAAAAATATTACTTAAAATAAACCTATCATCAAGGGCTTACGAGTAGATGAAAAAAAAAAAAAATGGAATGTTGGGATTTAGTCAATTTCACTTATATTAGGCTTCGATTGGTTCCTGATATCTTAAATATAAAAACCAAAACAGATTTTTATCGTCTTCAGTTAGATTTTAAATTCATATTTTTTCGGTAATAGTTAAACCAGGTTGAACATTCCTATATACGATCGATACCTTTTTTTTTTGTTTTTTTCAATTATGAGATTCCTAACCCATCTTCGCATTTTACGTTAAAAGGAGTTGTAAATAATTGGTTGGGACATCAAGGATCGGTGGCAGAAACGGTGAACAAGCTTTGTTTAGGGCTTGCGGACTTTCGTTCTCACTATCAGCCTATAGCTGAAGTCCTCAACAATCACTACAAGAGCTGTCTCAACAGATCCGTCCGTGTAAAGGAAATTTTTACATTTGATATGCGACGACGGCTTGTCCGTGTCGAGACGCTTGGTCTAACGAAAGAAGAGCAGAATAACGCAAAACTTGTGAGACTGGAGTCGATAGCGAGACTTCGCAACCCAGACATGTTAATTAGACAGTGCAGGAGTAGAATTTGATGTTTTTGAAGAGGAAGACACGTTGGTGATTAAATTTGAAGATGGAATCTTGACAATGCCTTGCTTCGAAGCATAAGATGGCACTGAAAGGGTTTTGAGGAACATAATGCCACTCGAGCAATGTCACAGTCTTTGTTTGTAACTACATCAACTTCTTGGACTGTCTCATTGAAACCGAGAAAGACGTTGACCTGCTCATCAACAAAGGTATAATTTTAAAAATTGTTTAAAACAAAAATCTTTTAACTAATAATTAATAAGCTGCGCAATCAAGTTGTCGATTCATTCTAGGGTTTTCACCTTTTCCCCATATTTTAGATTATAAAATAGTGGTCGAATGAAAAATTAAATATTGTTTGGTTCGAGTTGATTCAATATCGATTTCAGTTTTCTCAACAAAGATATGGAAAAACAAAATCAGTAATTTAAATTAAGAAAATTCAACACACAGCTTTTTATCTTCGGATAAGTTTTTTTCCTTTTTAATGATTGGGTCAATTACGGAAATGGTGTTTAGGGATTGTTGACTATATACGATGTTGTTATTATTACGATATAACTGAAAGTCTCAGCGAACACCACGAAAACCCTTTCAACAGATCCGTCGCAAATCTCCGGCGAGTCTACTTCAAGACCTTTGGACCGGAACCGCCCATATCGTCGCCGTCGTTCTCGTCTTGTTAATCTTAACTGGGACGGTGTTTTCCTTTCTCCAACTAAGAGTGCACGAACGATCATAACCGTACTACATCTCTGAATTATAACCATATTTCAACGAATTTAAGAAAGTTCAAAATAAAATAAAAACATATTTCATTATAGTTTCTTAAAAATCATTAAAGATATCTCTGAACTGATCGAGATTAAAGTTTTACATCCGTTCCCACATGAACAGACTCCCTTATTCATAAAATTAAAAACAACAACAAGTTTTATTCAAGAAACATAAACTCGTAACTCGGTTGGTCGAATTAAAAACCCTTTCACTGATACAACAAAAGGGGTTTAATCCACCGGTCACCAAGTCCGTATAGAACGCCCAGATCAGTCATGGCCACCGTGGTGACTTCCACCAATACGGCGGATGTTGCTCGCGGAAGCTGCAGGTTTGCTCTTCTGACTAACAAACCTCCTACAGTAAAAAGGAATCCCATCGATAACATAGCAAACCTTTTCCAAATTTCCCATCACAAGGTCAGGGATTAGAGAAAGCTTAAACATAACTTTCCCAAACAACGAGGGTCTCCCTCTTATCCCAGGCCTGTGCACATACACATGATCGACGTAGGGTGCGTAAATCCTGATGGTCACCATCATATATAAGTACACATTAAACAACCAAATGGATAGCATCAAATAAATAATACCAAAACCGTATGATGAAGCACCAAACGTAGACAACCTTTTATGTTTATTATCTTGCGAAATGCGATGTAACGTGTAACATGCAGGTTACTGTATATGATATATTCTTTGTACATACTAAACCAAAATTATCATCCATATATATACATACAGATTTCGTGTATGTGTGAGAGAGTTGGTTCATAGATTAGGATATTGGGGTACACATAGCCAACATTCTATGTCACGATGTAATTAACGAGAATTGCAAGATAATGGGTATGAAATTGAGACAAATCATTTGAACAACAAACCAAAAACCATTATCCATTTATAGATTTAGAGGATGAGGGCATTAGGGTTAGTTGCTTGCCTGTTGAAAAAGTTGAAAATCTGACTTTCCGAGAGGGGGAAGCCATTCGAGAAAGTCAGAAAAATGCAGCGTGCGTCGGAGTATTCCTCTAGTCGGAAAGGTAACGCATATGCATTCAGGGGGGACGGCATTATCGTTCTTCTTCTTCTCTCTCCTTTTGTACAACAAGAGATGCACAAAAATTAATATGTATTATATATCTTTTTTGCATATATATATAACATGAAGGGGTACGTATGGATGTAACGGTTTGGGGTTTATTAAGGAATAGTATATTAACTTTTAAGGCATAATATCAAAAATTTAATGTTATCATACATTTGTAATTCACATGAGTGCATGCACGCACTATGTTTTTTAAGAAAACACAAAATTATTTTAGGTATCCATACACTACTTTCAGTTTTATGTTTTTCGTGTAATTTTAGAATATTTCGCTGGGTTTTTGTTGAATCATGTATTCTTGTAATGGTATTAAAAAAATTGAAAGTTACCTTCTTTTCAAGGATTCAACTGATCAGTTTTGATAATCATTATTAAATTTAAATAAACTCCCAACAGATTTTGATCATCAAAATTCATGAAATATAAAAGTAAAGTTCCCTTCAAAAAAAAAAAAAAAAACTGTCACAATCCTTTTGATTTACCATCAAGTTTGGTTCCTTTGATATTAATGTTCTGTAGGCCCAAAGATAAGTAGCATACTTAATCTCCCTAGGTCAAAGCCTGAGATTAGTAAATATATATATACACACACACACACACACACACACACTCTGCAACAACATTCACAAAAAGCTTTAACAATGGACAAACCTCAAAAAACTCAGATGAAGAAGACTCCCCACAATACAAAGCTTTACACTTAACCGTTTAGTTGCAGAGCAATGTGTCCCGCGTTGCATTCCCAGTGGTCGCGTTAACCCTAATGAATCAAAGAAAAAAAGGAAAACAAACAAAGAATTTAATCAGATTCTGCTGAATTTTAAACGTAGAAGATTCTAAGAGATGAGAGCAGAAGAATATCTCACCCATCCGCAGTTTTGCAAAGGTATGCTCGTTGATCATCTCTTAGAGGAACATCAGTGAAGTCTAAAATCCAATTCAAAAAACAAAAAAGTATCAGACTTTATGTGAAGCTCAAAGGTACTAAAGAGATGTGATTATTGTTAATAATGAAAGCGTTCTTCTTTTGACCTGCGCCTGTAATGTTTGATCCCTTGAATGATGTGTTTCCGGTAGCAGTGGCTCCTTCCAAGTTCGCGTTCGTTAAATTCACCTGTTAAACTGTTCGCCATTAATGTCAAAGATCTTTTTTGTTTTCCGAGCTTTACACACCCTATATTATGGACACACATCGAATATGACCTTTGTTACGTTTGCCAAGGAGAAATCTGCACCTCGAAAATCAGCTTCCGATAAATCAGCACCTGGATTACGATATGATAAAGAGTTAATATCCATGAATCACAAGTCTTCTCTCTATTACAGACAGTTCTTTTGCTACTTCAACATAGAAAAGAGAACAAACCTGTTAAATCTGCATCAAAGAAGCTAGCACCTAACAACTTCGCACCCTTGAAGTTGGCTTGCCTTAGGATGGACTGCACGAACATGTCATCAAATAGAGGATGATCAAACAAAAGATTTGGTGTTTATGATGATCTATATAACATTTAATGATTGAATAATAAAAAAAAGAAGAAGAGAATATACCGTTTTGAAGTCCTGCCTGATCAGAGTCTGGCCGCTGAAATCCTTGCCGGATAAGTCCTGTCCCCTGGTGACTCCTTGTCCATAGGGACCTCCACCCTTTCAGTTTCATCGAAATCCAGTAAATACGATGAATTTATGATATTTGCAGCTATATAATTCCAAGTGAACGGATGCAAAATTAGATCACAAAAGAAGTTGTTTCCACCAAAGAACATAGTTAAGACTTAAGAAGCATTTTTTTTGGTTTGAGTTATTTCTACAAAGACATCAAATAAGTTGAAGGACATTTCTACATAACTTAACTGAGAACCAAATCAGTACTGAAACTTCCGGCTCAACCAAATATAATATCAGTTCCACCAGAGAAAGTACAGCCTAACCTTTACACTCAATCAATGGTTTTCAAGTTTAGGCTGGACTATTTCAGGACAAAGTATATTTGAACACACATACATCATTTGTTAAACTAAGCCAAAGCATAATATCATTGGTTTAGACTAGTCTTGAAAATCCCTGTCAAGAAACCGCATTTTCCTGTAACCGTTCTATGGTGATTGTAATCAACACTTGTCTTGGGATAAAACTCCAAGCTTTTATACCAAAATCTTTAAACTTCCTTAAATTTCACTGTGAACATTCGAGAATGAATATGATGCTTACAATATAAAAGGAATTAAGAAAGAAAAAATAGAGTTACCTTAAAAGCAAGAGCAGGATCAACAAAGAAGAGAGAAGCAGAGACGAGTGCAAGTAGACTTCTCTTTGAAATCTCTTCTCCTAATGACCAAACCAAACTTCCCAAAGTACTAACTATTAGTTGAGAGTTTGTTAGAGAAGACGATGAAGAAGAAATGTTCTGATACTCTCGTTAATTATTTACAAATGATCTAATCCCTTTATATACAGAGGGAATTAAGATTGGTTTACACTTAACCATAATATTACATCAAACCAACTCTGGTTAACTCTATTATTCCCCCTCAAGATGGTTCGAAGATAGAGAGTAGACCCATCTTGCCAATGAGAGATTGAAAAGGAGCAGGGTATAGAGCTTTCGTGAAAACATCAGCTAGCTGGTTGTTGGTGCGAACATGCAGAGTTTTTATCAAACCACTTTCTACACGTTCTCGAACAATATGACAATCCATCTCCACATGTTTTGTTCTTTCGTGGAAGACAGCATTGTTAGCTATGTGTATAGCTGCAGTTGAATCACAAAACAGGGGAACTGCAATGTGTTGTGGTGTATGTAATTCTCCAAGCAGATTAACCAGCCATTCAATTTCAGCGACAGCTAATTGCATTGCTCTGTATTCAGATTCAGCAGAGGACCGAGATACAACCTGTTGTTTCTTGGATTTCCATGATATGAGAGAATTACCCAGAAACATACAGTAACCCGAGGTAGAACGTCTTGTGTCTTGACACGAACCCCAATCAGCATCTGTAAAACCCTTTAGCTGTAAATCATATTTGGAAGGATAGAAAAGTCCCAATCCAGCTGTACCTTTGAGATAATGAAGAACTCTCTGAGCAGCCTTGAGATGAGATGCCTTAGGAGATGATGAAAACTGACATAGTTTGTGAACCGCATGAGTAATATCAGGACGAGTTAATGTGAGGTACATTAGCTTCCCAACTAAACGTCTATAAGATTCTGGTTTTTCAAGAATTGGTTCATTATTGTGTTGACTCAGTTTTAAGCTTGGGTCCATTGGAATATTCGATGGTTTGCATCCCAAAAGACCAGCTTCATCCAATAATTCCAGCACATATTTCCTTTGGCAAATAGAGATTCCTTCACTTGATCTTGCTATTTCCAGGCCTAGAAAATATTTCAAAGAACCCAAATCTCTGATTTTGAAAAAGTTCTGCATATCATATTTCAATTGTAACATTGCATCGTCATTGTTGCTTGCAATGATGATATCGTCTACGTAAACTAAGACAGCCATGAAGACGTCGTCTTGAACTTTGAAGAATAAGGTATGATCAGTCTTTGATTTTCGAAAACCAAGATGTAGCATCGTAGAACTGAATTTTATATACCACTGTCTCGAGGCTTGTTTAAGCCCATATAGAGATTTTTGAAGCTTACAAACAGCATTAGGTGGTAATGATTCCCCCTTTCTTGATACATATCCTGGAGGTAAAATCATATATATCTCCTCATCGAGATCACCATTCAGAAATGCATTCGATACATCTAACTGTGTAAGGCTCCAATTCTTCGCAGAAGCAATTGCGATTAAACTCTTAACTGTCGTCAATTTAGCTACAGGGGAAAAAGTATCCACATAATCAATACCTTCCTGTTGTGTATACCCCTTTGCAACTAAACGAGCTTTATAGCGTTCCAAGGTACCATCTGCATTGAGTTTCACTTTATAAACCCATTTGCAGCCAATTGGATGTTTTCCCGGAGGTAAAGAGACCACAATCCATGTTGCTGTAGATTCGAGAGCATCCATCTCAATATCCATTGGTTCATCCCAGATTTTCAACTTCTTGGCTTGTGTATATGTTGCTGGTTCTGTATGTTGAATGAGGGCACAGGCATAAGTTTTATGCTCTGTAGAAAGTCTGTCATAAGTCAGGAAATCAGAAATGGGATATTGAATTCCTGAAGTTACCAAATTGCAGTAATAATCTTTGAGATAAGGTGGAGTATTGATAGGTCTTTTGGAGTTAGGTGACTTATCAATCTCAGCAATCTCTTCTGCAAAAAAATCAGGAAATTCATCAGCTAGAGTAAAGTACTCATTTTCGACAAGAAGATCTTCATGTGCATTAGTTTTGGGGATATCTGTAACTTGAGTTGAATCTTCTACAACTTCAGATGTGCTTGTATGAACGTCTTCATTCTTTTCTGCACTCATATCAGATTGTTCAGCCAAACGGAGTAATTCAATCTGAGAATGGTTTTCCTTATTGACATCAAAAGGAAATATTGTCTCATAAAATACCACATGTCGAGAAATGAGTATTCTATGAGATTCAAGATCCAAAAGCTTATATCCCTTAACACCAGCTGGATATCCTAGAAAAGCACAGGCTCTTGCACGAGGTTGAAATTTGTGTCTTTGCTTAGGTGATGTAGATCCATAACATAGACAACCAAAGACTCTTAGCAAATGATAAGTCGGCTGTTTACAAGTCAATAACTCCAATGGTGACTTGTTATTAAGCAACTCAGAGGGCAATCTATTGATAAGAAATACCGCAGTGAGTACACAATCTCCCCAATACTCAAGTGGAATGTTAGATTGAAACATCAAGGCTCGTGCTACATTTAGAATGTGTTGGTGTTTTCGTTCAACCACTGAATTTTGTTATGGAGTCTCTGGACAAGAATGGTAAGAAGTGATACCTTTTCTCTGAAATAGCTGAGTAAACTTCAATTCTTGAGCATTGTCAGATCGGACTCCTTTTACCTTGACACTATACTGTGTTTCAACCATTTGTATAAAATTTGGGAAGATATGAATGACCTCATCTTTTGTTTTCAGTAAGTATATCCATGTTGCACGTGTGTAGTCGTCAACAATGGTGAGGAAATACTTATACCCTTCTGTTGTTGAAGTTGAAAAAGGCCCCCATGTATCAATGTGTAGAAGCTCAAAAGCTGTTTTACACTTATGATTCTGTGAAATGAAAGGTAAATGTTTCTGTTTGGCAAAATGACAAGTTGGACAATGAACTGGTCTTTTATTATTGGTCTTTATTCCAAGTACATTATCAAGTACATCAAATCTGGAATAAGAGGGATGACCCAGCCTATGATGCCAAACAGAGGAATCAACAACAACATTACAAGTTGGAAACTTGTTTATTTCTGAAATGTCTAATAGTGAAGAAATATCCAGTACATATAGATTGGAGACTTGTTCACCTCGTCCAATCGTCAAGCCCCTGGTAGGATCCTGAATCACACAAGAATCATGATCAAAATAGACTCGAGAATTCAAGTCTTTTGTAAGCTGACTTATACTGAGTAAGTTGAGTCGAAATTCTGGAATGTACAGAACATTGTTGATCAGAATATGTTCATTAACCTGCACTTGACCAATTCCTGCAATTCTCACACTTGTACCAGTAGGAAGACTAACTGATGGTCTCAAATCAGTAGACAAATTCATAAACATTGATTTGTCATGAGAGACATGATGAGTTGCTCCACTATCTATTATCCAACATTGGGATGATAAGCTATTCCGTGATACTCTCAATATTCCCACAAAATGGAGAGTGGAGGGTGAGAAATAAATACCCGGAATAGAGGAAGATGAAGCCACATTTGCAGAGATATCAGCAGGAGTTGACTGAGTGTATAACTGTGAACTGAAATGAGCAATGACTTCCTGCATTTGATCTTTGGACAAGCTACTAATTCCACTTAAGGCTGACGATTCAGTAGACTGAGAATTATCACTCATAGCAAGATGAGCTACAACAGGTTTAGGTGTGTTGTATTTCATTTGAACTGGTGGTTTTTCATTTGAGTATCTTTGTTTGCTTCTGAATCCAGGAGGGTAGCCGTGAAGCTTGTAGCATTTGTCTACAGTATGACCAGAAAATCCACAATGTGAGCAAAGAGGTCTATTTAGTTTCTGATTGTTGTAAGTAGCTTGAGTAGAATTCACTGAGATTGGAGCAGAGACTTGAAAAGTAGTTGCATTATCCTGCAAATATGGATTAATGTTCCTTTGGCTGTGATCTTGATCCAGAAGATTATATATCTCAGCAAGACTAGGAATGTTCTTCTTCATGATAATCTGACTTCGAGCAGGAGCATAAGAATCATTCAATCCAGCCAAAAATTTGATGATCTTAGTATGTTCAGCCTTAGAAGTAGTGGCTGTGCAGCATTGACAGTTTTGACAAGTTTTAGCACAATCCGCTCCATCAAGATCATCCCATAGAGTTTTCAACTTTGTGTAATATGTTGATAAATCAGTAGATCCTTGATGGAGAGACCAGATTTGCTGAGTCAACTGATATGATCTTGGCAGATTTGTAATATGAAATCGAGTCATCAAGTCTTTCCAAATCTCAGATGTATCATTAAAACGCAGGATGCTACCATAGATCTCTTTCGTCACGGAATTCAGAATCCAAGATTTAGTCATGCTATTGCATCTAGACCAGATACGATAATGTGGATGTGTTTCCGAAGGCCGAGGCAAAGATCCATCAACAAAAACTAGTTTGTTCTTAGCATCTAAGGCAATAGTGATCGCAATGTTCCAAGTATTATAGTTAGAGCCATCAAGTACCTCAGATATCAACGATGTCCCTGGATTATCTCCACTGGTAAGGAAGTAAGGAGAATACTGTACTCCGTCAAAATCAAAGGGCTCCGGTGTTAAAATCGGCGAGGATCGGTCTGGAATCGCAATATTTGGGGAAGATGGAATCGAGACTTGAGGATGTGTGGCGGAGATAGGTGGATTCGCAGCCGTTGATGCCGCACCGGAAGAACGAGTCGATCGACGCGCATTACGTCGGATAGTCACCATTGAAGCAAGATTTGGCGGAATAACCAGAAATCGAGCTCAAAAAATCGGTGGATTAACCGAGAAGAAAGGATTAAACGGAAAGATTCCGAGAAATCAAGGTCAAAAGAAGCGGAAATTGAAGATTTGAAGATCGAAAAAAAAATTTTGTTTGAAGTTTGAGCTTCAATGCTCTGATACCATATTAGTTGAGAGTTTGTTAGAGAAGACGATGAAGAAGAAATGTTCTGTTACTCTCGTTAATTATTTACAAATGATCTAATCCCTTTATATACAGAGGGAATTAAGATTGGTTTACACTTAACCATAATATTACATCAAACCAACTCTGGTTAACTCTATTACTAACCACTTCTTTCCCTTCCTGCTTTAAAAAAAAACCCACAAACAGAAAAGAAAAAAAGAATCTCCTTTTCTTCTGGGTTTCAATTCAAGACTGCGTTTCAGAGGTTGGAGAAAGAAAGAAAAAACTGGAGATTACCTGTGAGCAGCGAAGGAGACAATGAGAACGAGAAGAAGGATAGGTAGGGAGAGAAGAAAGAGATGGTTTTAGAGAGATGTTGCTGCAGGGATACGAGACGTTGCTCAGAATTACCATTTTTTTATTTTGCTCTTCTTCTTCACAAATCAACGAATCTGTTTCAGTGGATGAGCCAAAAGACTGCTGCTTGTGGATAAAATTTTGTTTTACACATGCATGACCGGTGCAATTGAGAAAGGCCTACTTTACTTGGGCCAAGATGGGCCCAATATACATTGTTAAGTTCTATACCGCTTTTACTTATGCATAATACAATTACTTCTTAAAAATTTGAACCGGATTCTCTTATCTAAATTCGGAATTTTAATCCATCTAATTATTCCGTTAAAACCACAAATCGAAAATCGTGTTTACTAGCAAAACATTCACTCCATCAAATCTAATGTTTGTGAATAGAGCAAGATCACGTGCAAGTCACATGGATAACAGATGTACACAAAACGCAAGAATCGAAGTTTTGATCATCATAATAAAATAACATCATGAGAAGGGGCATAAATATAATTTAGTATTGCATCAAATGATTGGTGTCCGATGAGAGAGGGACACGCGCGGGGTGGTGAGAAGGTGGGACAATGTCTCCCTCTATTATTTCTCTTTGTGAGGTTGACACGTGGACGCTCCTTCACGTGACCTCCCACGTGAAAATCTGGCGTTTTTTTAATTCCATATGTCCTTTGCTACTTACTATTCTTTACACATCTTACTCACGTGGCTCTCACTCGCCTTGTCTCCTTACTATTTAATTCAGTCTTGAAACTTTCTGCTTTTCTGCTTTGTTAGATGATATCATAAATGTTACCGAAAGGAAATTCGTTAGAGCATGTTCAATGGGGGTTTTAAATAGAAAAGTTCTAAAAAATTATAATGATATATAATTGATAAATATTGGAGAGGTTCTAAAAAGAAGAGAGAAGGGTTCTAAAGTTAGAACTTTTAGATACAGATTCTAAAAATTAACATACAAAATGTTGGGTTCAAAAATGTGAGGTTCTAAAAATTTTAGATACCCATTTTTAGAACCTCACCATTGGACATGCTCTTAGATTCTATTGTTTTAAATTTCTTTATCATAAATTCATACTTCTTCCATCTCAAAATATAAAATATTTTAGTTTCAAACGACAAATTTAATATGCACTTATGCAGTCACTTTTATAAGTAGTTTAATTGTTTGAATTAAATACTAAATGTTGTTTTGTGTAAAAAAATAAAAAGATATTCAAATTCTTGAATTCTTTGTCAAGTACTAAAACATTTTATATTTTTGAACAAAAATAATACTTCATCCGTTCTGTAATAAAGTGATGTTTTAGAGTGTTTTTTTTGTTCTCAAATAAATGATATTCTCATAAATCAATATAAAATTAAAATTAAATTATGTTTTTAATATAGAAAAATATAAAAATTAAATGAATCATTAATGTGTGTGCAAAAATCTTAAACATCACTTATATAAGAATATATGGAGTATTAAAGTTTCGTATCGTTATGATGGTTACCACTTATGAAAGGGAATGGAAGAAAAGTTAAACAAAAACAAAACAATATATGCCATGGTACTATTATATTTTTCAATAAAGCGTACTGAAAAAAGTTCATGCAAACATGTATTGTTTTTTTTTTGGGTACTACCCATTCATTTTCTTTCGTAACTTGTAACCCGGACATTTAGAGATATGTTTTCTAGGATTTTTTTGTTTGTACTTTGTATCCTGAATATAAGAAACTTTACACGTTTGATAAAATCATCATCAAGCATTTTGGTCTAAAGAAAGTTTATGTTTTTTAAGAAAGAAAGAAGAAAGTTTATGTTCTCTAGAGGTAACAGAACGAAGAGATTCGTCAGTCTCTCCTAACCTCCCAGGGGGGTCAATCACCTAAGTAATACCACTGAGATTATACATGTTTTTCCTTTTTTTATTTAGTTATCTAATTTCGGCATGCATGTGAACAGCTGCTTCTAAGATCTTGTACTCATGCCAGTGTGTTGTTTTTGAAGCGTAGCATATGTTTTTTAAAATTCTCTTTGAATTGTCACTTAATTAAATATATTGATACAAATTTCACGGATAACAAATACTACCTCTATCTGTTTCAAAAAATTTGTTATTTGGAAATATTTTACAAGAAAATTATTAAAAAATATATATTACCTCTTATTAATACACTAATAATTTTTTACTCTCTAATTAATACACTAAATCAATAAGATTAAAATTGGAATTTTATTTGATTTTTTGTATTGAAAATACAAAATGGTTTTCTTTGTAAAATAAAAATAAAATGTTAAAATGATACTAT
Source organism: Eutrema japonicum (assembly GCA_030161315.1). NCBI lineage: Eukaryota > Viridiplantae > Streptophyta > Magnoliopsida > Brassicales > Brassicaceae > Eutrema > Eutrema japonicum. The sequence goes on along the minus strand of BSQW01000003.1, from coordinate 52,785,648 downwards.
ATATGAAAAAAATAAGAATCAATCAAATCTTAGAACATACCAAAATAAGTGATAAATGACTTTTGTCAATTCCTCTATGCTTATCGTTATAGCATAAGAGATGTCAAATCCAAAGATATTAGATTAAGCCACTAAGAATACACGAAACTCCTAAATCTAAGCTAAACAAAGAGGGTTTTTACTAATTGTCTAATGAAATTGAATGTCTCAATTCTCAGTTCTATCAAATGACTAACAATCTAAGCAATTGAAACGATTCAAACAAGATAAGATGATAAACTAAACAAGAGACTTAATTGAACTTAAAGTAATATAGAAAGGCGAATCTTAGGGTGAGGTAATTGATTTTGGGTGATCTAGAACTAATCCATGATGCCTATATACTCAACCAATACTTATTCTTAGGTTTAGACCACTAATCAAGACTAATCCACTTCCATGGCATTAATCACTTGCTAATCACCTAATTAAGAACAAACTTCCATTTGTAATTAAGAAATCATCAAACATTGAACACAAGGTCTAATCAACTAATAAACACCTTGGACAACTATTTCCATAGGCCAAGAGTGTAAATCCCTAAATAAGCTCATTGGAGAATTTCATCAAACACCTTCCGGACGATAAATTCTCTATGATCTAAATCAACTTAATCAAGGCTAATCTAGCTTTAGGAACACTTATTAAGGAAGGAAATCAAACTATCTAACCCCCTCACATCATGGATCAACCCCAAATCACCCTAATCTATCTCACCCAAAAGACTCTAAGAGATTACTCACTAGTCATGTTAATCCCAACAAAACTTATGTTAAGTTTGCTAAGATTCATGTTTAGGAATATGCAAGAAAGAAAAATTAGGATCAAAGAACTTGAAATTGCATTAATTAAAGGTAACTCTCTTACAAATCTCAAGATCCCCTCAAAAGGAAAGTATTTGCCAAGAGAAAACAAGATAGATCCTAAAATTAGGTTAATTTTGGTATTTAAAGGAAAAAATGTCGAACCGGGTCAACCCGGGACAAACCGGGTATTGACCCGGTCGAAATTGGTCTTCAACAGTTTTCCATCGGTTGGCCACGCACCGATACCACGCACCGATGTGATTTCGGATTCCCCAGAACTTGCATCGGTCGACTGCATCGGTGCATGGCGCACCGATGGGATTCTGTCGTTGCTTCTTTGTCCTGCATCGGTCAGCCTTGGCCCGATACCTCTGCCCGATATAATCTCGGATTCTCTTGAAATCCCATCGGTCGCCTGCATCAGCCCGTGGCCGACCGATGGACTTCTGCTTGTTTGCCTTCTCCGTTCCATGTAAGCTCCGCTCGCTCTCGGGTTTCCTCTAAACTCCATCAAACCTCCAAAAACACCTAGAATGACACTCCAACAAAACCAAAATATGCAAGATCTAACCTAGGACTCCTAATACTCTAAATGGGACAAAACAAGTATGAAATACCAGGAAAATTCAAGTAAATGATCTAAAAATTTACATGATATACATGTTTAAACTATGCAAATTATTGACACATCAATAAGTGACGGTTCCCACGCAGACATGTGTAATAGTGATTAAGATTTCGAGTAAACTGTTAGATACGTGGCATACGTCAATACAATTATGTGTATTGTGGTACGTCAATACAATCATGTGGTACGTGAGAAATATACTAATTATTTTGTAATGATTAAATTCGCTAGCGAACAATTGATAGATGGATGGACTATGGTTGATTAATGGTTTTTTTTTCTTTTTGACGTCATTGGTGGTGATTTTATTCGTATAAAATACATATATATAAATTGAAGTGGACAGAAACACACACACGCACATTTATAATCATGTGCCTCGAAATCAATAATGATACACTCAGGGAACTAATAAATTGTTATAATTGTGAAATTTAGTAAATTAGTTTGCCAAAACTAGGAGAACTACATAATTAAAATTTGAATTATAATATAGGTCGAGATCGGTGATAAATGTCAGTTCAAACCGAACCTAGAAAATGAGAGAACACATGCAACGGGAGCGCTTTTGCACATGGATACGGACACAAACGTGGGGCCAGAATTTCTATCATTTGTTTATAAAGATGTGTCAAAATTATTGAACTCATCAACCCATGATTAACTATTAGTATATGATGGGTTGGTTGCTTTGGTCGGCTCTCGTCGGATCCTCTTCTATTTTTATCTGGTTCTTACAAAAATTATATGACTAGTCTCAGGCCCGGCTCAATATTATCAGGGGGCTTTAGGGTAAAAAAAAATTTTGGACCCGTATTTTTTTTTTTACGTGTTATACTAAATTAAAAAAAAATAAAAATTGTGTAATGTTTTTGTAGAATTGTTTTATAAAAAATACATATAAAATAATTTTATGGGTCTTTTTTGATCTAAATTTTATTATTTTATATATTTTTCTAATAAACAAATATATATAAAAAAATTGGGACCCTTAATTATTAGGACACGGAGTTGAGCCCTGGGGCGGTCGCACCCCTTGTCCTCTATGTTAAGCCGGGCCTGACTAGTTTTTAACTTCATCCACATATTGTTATAAGAAATAAGTAAGTATATATAAATCAAGTTGTCTTGGTCCAGTGACAAAGAATGTCTATGTGGGTTTCTCCCACTTGGGTTCGAGTCACCTTGGCCACAATAGATTTAACATGGCTTCCTCTGACATATGGAGATTAGTCGGATGTGTAGCAAGCCCCAGATTACCCCATATTAATTAAAAAAAAGTAAGTATATATATATATATCTACATTTCATATCATATATATATATGCAGTATTCTATCATATATTTTCCATGTTTTACAAATAAAAATTTGTAACCTTGAGAAAGGAAGCAAAATAGCAGCATCGGCTCAATATTTTTAGGGGCCCTGAAGCAAAATGTTTTTTTTTTGGGTCCTTAGGTAAGAAAAAAAAATTTCGGGCTTCCTTGGGCAATAAAAAAAATATTCCAAGACCCCTGTACAATAAAATATTTGAACCAAAAAAAAAGAGGATGCGGGCCTTGGAACGGTCGTCCTGCTTGCCCCTCTAGTTAAGTTGAGACTGCAAAAGAGAAATAAAAATTTGTAATTAACAAAAAGTGTTTTACAAATATCCTTTTTACATTTTTTCATAATGGTTTTATAGTTGGAGGATATTAATGAAACGTCTAGACAGGGTGCGGACGCATGTAATAAAAATCATGGCACATGCTCCATACTGTTTTGCTTAATTTTCTCCAGCTCAGTTGATGAAATTGAAAGTACTCCACCTAACTCACAAGTTTTAATCTAACGGCCTACATATAAATTTATGATTTAACTAAAAAAGTTTATGGATCCGCTCCAACGTCTAGATATTAATGTTGTTGGTTCTCTTACACATAATTGTAGATTTTATTATAGACTTTTGCATTCACAGTTATTTTTTGAAAATTTCATAAAAAATTAACATTTTATGAACTTAATTGGAATTAACACATATTTCAATATTCATGCCAATTTTATCTTTACACAATACTGTATGTACGATCATATACCGTATATAAAACTGTAAAAAGATGAATAAACGGTCATTTAAACATAAAACGAATAAAAAATAAAAAAAGGTACCATTATTATATAAGTGATGGTGCAAATATCTCATTATTATATAGTATCGTTGTATTGTTCTCTTGGCTTCTAGCGTTCTCTTCTTAAAATTCTCTCAACGTACTTTACCATGAACAATTAAGGGTGTGATGTGCACGCGAGAGAGTCAGCGCGTGGGATGCGAGAGAGCCAGCGCGTGGGATGCGAGAGAGCCAGCGCGTGGGATGCGAGAGCGAAAGAGAGTATCCAAATGATTAAAGAGAAGTGGATGTCTGGTCGTGGAGGAACAAAAATTACGCCGCACGAGTGTGGTCACTGGGGACCACGTGATGCCACGTTGGCAACTTTCCACGTCTTCATGCACGTGAACTCCTTCCCATCTCCCACGTGACCTCCACGTCTTCTTGTTCTTTAATCTTGCTTCTGTTCTAGACTTTCTCCCACACCGCCACACTCTGTATTCCAAAATTTTACAATTCATGAATATATACTCGAACATCGTTATATAATCTGAAACAAAATTAGTAGCAATAGATTATGAAAGGAAACAGTTTAATTTGAGTTTCATTGTGAACTTCATTGCGACTCGTCTAACCGTTTAAAGTTTACAATTTTGTTTGTCAGCAATATATTCATTACACAAGGGTATCAATCTAAGTGCAATATATTGACGTACATGAATTCAAAATACTATACTACCAAAAAAAGGAGTACAATGATGTTTAGCATGTAAATAGAATATAACAAATGTTTTATTTATATATAATCGGGATTTGATTTTGGAGACCATAGAATTTTTGGTCTTTTTGCTATTTAAGAGGTTTATAGGTGGTCAAATGGTGCAGTAAATAGTTTGATCCATGGTCTAAACGAAGGCACATAATTCTCATCAAGATATGGAATTACTAATGCATTTCCACTTGGTTTAATATAACCATCATAATAACTATTTTAGACACAAAAGAAAAGAAAATAAACCTTTGGTCATTTGTTATAATTAACATTTACAAATGTCATCCTAATTAGATTTAAAACAAACACAAAATTCTGAGCTTCTGAAATATATACATGGTTTCTAACTTTGTTATCTTATTTATCAACATGTATATATATATCTACCAAGCTATATGGTGAGAGGTTCTCATTCCACATAATTAAGGATAATTGCCAAGTAGTATTTTTTAAAATCCACCTATTTACCTAAAAGAACTACATTATACATTTAATCACAATAAATATGTTAAGGTTCTAATAACACAAAAAGATATCTCTAAAATATCCTAATCAAATATGATCAAGTAGATAATAAATTTTTATTTTCCTAATCTAATAACGATAACGTCATTGACTATTGTTAATTTATCAACAGTTGTAACTAAAAGGTAGACTCTCAAATTAGTTTAAAAGGTACGTAAAAGAAAAACTCAAGAAAATTCTGAACTAAGTTCTACCTTCAGTTTTTTCGATTACAAATAAAAGATTTGGGGAAACCCCAAACATTGTCATCTCCTAATTATATTTAACACTGCGAAACTAGTGAGAAGGACCTTTATGATCGAATTCCATAACCAAATTAAATGGGGTCACACATTGAACTTTCTTATCCTCATATGAATAATGATGACAGAAAAATGTCTACCTCGAGATATGGAGCCGTCAGTTTCAGATCCACAGCAAACCTACTGGGAATATAAAAGAACTAAATTATCATTGCTTATGAACCGTAACTATACTTTAAGTTTTCTTGTTTGTTTAACGTGTTTCTCGTAAACGAGTTTTATGAATTTAAGCCCATATTAATTTATGAATTACATATTGTTTAAATTAAATATTTTAAAGTGTGTTTCAAATAAATTAAAAAGTTAGGAGTATAAACTTTTTGCATTATATCTTGTTTCGGACTATAATTACTATCAAGTATGTGAAAATTCAGAGTAATAAGTAAAATTAGGAGGCAGGGGGAAAAACTAAAGGAAAAGAAAAGTCTTTTGAATGAAAGTTGTTGTTTTTTTGTCAAGGGTTTTATTGAGGGGAAAATAATCATTTGTCAACTTTTTGCATTAACTCTTTTTTCAGTTGAAACTTTTCTCCCCTTCTTTTTACGATTGGTCAAAAAGAATACATAGTAGAATTCAAAATTTTAACTATTATAAACAACCAGTCAAAACTATCAACCAACCAATTAGGCTCCAAATAGAATCAATTATATTCGTCCAAATAATAATAAGAATAATAATAGAATCAATTATAGTATAAAAGTAATTTACCAGAAAAAGTTTATTTAAAGGTCAAAGGAAGTGTTTGAAACCAATGAAAAGCATGACCATATTGATTTGAAGATATTTAAAAGTCACAACAGTCAAACACAAATTCATTAACAATAAGAATAAATTGGAAAGTAAACAGACATTAATTTGTGGTTGAAAGAGTCGAACGTTAAAATTAATTAACAAACCCGACCTGTCTTGTCTCTAACTCTCAAAGAAACTGAAACAGTAATAATGATGGCATTATCAACAACTTTGAAAAACAATGATAATAAAAAACTGAACAAAAACTATTGTCTCGACCACAGGAAGTAGCCGTAAACTCTACCACCACTAGTCTTTTCCAAATGTCCGTTTTATATTTGACAATCAATTGAAAAACTTGAATTTAGCTTTTATTAGTTGACCGAAAAAAATTAGAATCAAAGGAGAGTTTTGGAAAAGGGAATAATAAATCGAATGCATGTTGGGTTCACAGGTAACTCTTAAAAGTCTTAACCCCATGCAGTGTTAGGCTCTGTGTAACCTATCGATACGACATCGTTTTCTGACTCCCATACCCATTTTGAGCCCAACGCCATTCTCTTCCTCTCCACGCGCTTGTACTCGCGAGTGTACTTCACGTTTATTTTTGTCTTTTCCTCTTGAATTAGTCTTTCATGTTTTACGAAATTCAAACAATGATCTGCACGACTATTTTTAGTAGATCTACGAAGCGTGTGCATACCACTTCCCAAATGCATCACACTCGAAACATTAAATATTTAATTAGTTTAACTAACCCTACTTAAATATCTTTTTTTTTCTTTGCTAATATTGAAATATGAATTTTGGAGAGTAAAATATTGAAATATGAATTTTGGAGAGTAAAAGTTAAAGCATTATGAATTTAAAATCATGAAACAAATTAAATACTAATAATAGTCAAACACAAAAAAAAACAGAAAACAGAAATCTTTTTTAGGTATTAAAAATGTTAACGTTTGTTATTGACTTTTATTTTGTGAAGAAAATGAACAAAATTAAATTTCTCAAAAGCAGAACGTATTGGAGTTAAATGGGGTTTTATTTTCTAACATTTGTTAAAGTAAAAAAAAAAAGTTGAGCAGGTAACAGTATATATCATCATTGAAATGACAAGGGTCTCTCTGACACAAGTCATCATTGAAACCCCAAGCCCCCCCACATAAACCTTCCTCTCTTTCTCTCTCAACATTTTGAATATATATATTAGTCGGATTAACCAGCACTACTTCATTATTTTCTTGAGAAGATCTTGAAAACCCAAGAGAGAAAAAAGAGAAATGGGTGAAAGGGATGATGGGTTGGGTCTGAGTCTAAGCTTGGGGTTTGGGTTAAGTCAACCAAAGGAACCATCTCTGAAGTTGAATCTACTGCCTTTGACAACAACTTCTTCTTCTTCTTTGTTTCATCACATGCACAATCAGAATAATACTCATCTCCAGAAAAAGATTCATCACAACTCTTGGCCTCATCTGTTTCAATCTTCTGGTAACTTTGTTGTTATCTCTCTCTGTTTTATTTTCCTGAGTTTTTCTTACATTTAATGTGTGGGAATTCTGTTTCAGTACAAAACATATATATGTTTCAGATCCGATCTTATTTTTGTAATAGATCTTTTAATTTTAGTTATCTACGAAACTGAAGCTAAAATGCTTTTAATTATCTAACGTATAACTGCAGAGAAAAACTCCGACGCCGGATCTTTTCTAAGAGGTTTCGACGTGAACAGAGCTCCGTCTACGGCGGCGTTGGTTGACTTAGAAGAAGACGCCGCTGGCGTGTCGTCGCCGAACAGCACCGTCTCGAGTGTGAGTGGGAACAAGAGAGATCTTGCGGCGGCGAGAGGAGGAGGAGGAGATGATAACGAGGGGGAGAGAGCTTCTTGCTCACACGGCGGGGGAAGCGGTGGAAGCGACGATGAATACGGCGGAAACGGCGACGGATCGAGGAAGAAACTCCGTTTAACGAAGGAACAAGCTCTGGTTCTCGAAGAGACTTTCAAAGAACATAGCACTCTAAATCCGGTTAGTGGCATTTTCGTAAACTTTATCCTTTTTAGATGATTTTTTCGTAATTTATCACTTAGAATCTAAAATTTTGCTCTCTTTGTTTTGTTTGAATCATCGGATTGGGCAGAAGCAAAAGCTGGCCCTAGCGAAACAGTTGAATCTGAGGACAAGGCAAGTGGAAGTGTGGTTTCAGAACCGAAGGGCAAGGTAAAGAAAATCCTCATTATCTCTAGGGGTATTTACGGAAATTTATATCACAAGAACCTTAGTAATTGCTATGATAGGGATATAATTGTCCTTTTATGCCCCAAAAAGATTTCATTTCCTTATCCTAAAAGAAAATCCTATTTAGGATCTTCTGTCACATGGAGTTTTTTTTACTTTTTACTACAGCCTTAAAGAGATATCAGAGATGCATGCGTATATTAATTGAAAAATCTATTTTTGTTTTTTTTTCAAGGATTTAATTTGTTTTTTAATTCGTCAAGATATTACAAAAAAAAAGAATTGTAAATGAAATGGAAGAAGTAATAATTAAGATGATTTGGACTTTTTATTACAACCTCAGGACGAAGCTTAAACAAACGGAGGTTGATTGTGAGTATTTGAAGAGATGTTGCGATAATCTAACGGAGGAGAATCGACGGTTGCAGAAGGAAGTATCTGAGCTCAGGGCGTTGAAGCTGTCTCCACATCTCTACATGCATATGACTCCTCCAACTACTCTTACAATGTGTCCTTCTTGCGAACGTGTCTCGCCTTCCTCCTCCACCGCCGTAGCTGCTGCTCCCCCTCCTCCTCCTCCGGTTTCTTCCTCCGCCGCATCTGGTGGTAGTGGACGGATTCCTACGGTGGTTGGACGGCCAAGTCCACAACGACCAAGTCCCTGGGCAGCTATTTCTCTCCAGTCAAGATTAGCTCACTAGGGGGTAGTTTTAGTTAGTATATAGATATTATTAATATAATATATAAATATAAGTATGAAAATTGAAACTTGAAAGCTTTTATGCAAGATTAATTTTTTTTTTTTTGATGATTGTTAAATTATATTCAAACCCGAATAAAACAACGTTTCTACATCTTAGATGCGAGCTTTTGAAATAGAGACTATTCTAAAAACATAAACTCAAGAACAGATTCATAATGAAATTATCTCTAGTTCAAATTGTGGGTCTTGATCCAAACCAGATTTGCATTCCTTCCTCATATCGCCTATCGCCAAGCAATCGTATGGAAGAGAATCGGTTACGAATTCCTCTATATATTAATTTTATCAGCTTTGTCGCTGACGATGGATTATTTCCGTGTCGCCGTGCATTGCGTTCCATCCACAGAGTATGGATTGTCATCTGAAATAAATACCTGATGATGAGTCCCTTCACATGATTTGGCTGTAGACGAGAGATGATGTTGACCACTGAAGTCCACTCAGCCGAGAATTCTTGCCGCAGGATCCCACTCGCCAAATTCTGCCAGACTTGTCTCGAGAATGGGCAAGAGAAAAACATATGGTTACAAGATTAACTTCAATCTACTGAAAATGAAAAAGACGTCATCTGGATCTCAGGCTCTTCTTTGACAAAATGCAAAACCTCAACGAGCTGGTTATAGAATTGATGTCCTTCAAAATTCCAATTTTGTTTGTGATATTACCGACGCCGTAGAGACCATTGTGCAAGCAACATAATGTTTCGGTGGATGGTTAAAGATTTAAACTTCTTTTAAGGCCCAAATGAAACGATGTAATTTGAAAAGTTGTTTAGCTTTACCTTCATACCACGTAGTTTCACCGTTATAATCGAAACTAAAACCGTGGTATTTAGTTTATTTTTCATAAACCGACAAAATTCGAAACCCGAAAACCGGAGTAGGCACCTTAGATGTGATAGTTCGGATGACGCTCGAACAGAGTTGCCCTCGATCCGTGAATGAGGATCCCTTTGAACAGATACAATGAAATTGAATATGAATTGTGTGTTTGTGTTTTAGAACTCAATTTTGTGAGTGTCGTTGGTATCTCTTGAATCCTGAGAGAGATCTTCTAGGGGTTTTATGCAATGAAACTTGGTGGGCTTAGGTAATCCAAATAAAAAAAACTTGGTGGGCTTGTTTGTTGAGAAAAGTCACATTTTTTGTTGGAAGTTTTTCTTGTTGCAGACTTGTAATAGAATGAATGAATGGTGAACTTAGAATTCGTGCTGTAATAATGAATCTTGTATATTGAATTCCTAATTTATACTCGACCCACCCCCTTTTTTGCTGTTTTCCCTCGTTTGCCCTACTTTTCCAAATTCTCGTATCTTTCACCCCAACATTGTTTTTGTGTATGAGACACCCTCAAACGATGAATAAAGGGTGGAAAATACCAATTAACGGTAGATGCTGCATGCTGACAACAATGTCAGACTCTCAATAAAAATAAGTTTCAACATGTTTGAAATGTTATTACGTGTATCTGTGTATGATTTAGTTTAACTTCTGAAACATATTTCTTTTGGGGGTGAAAATGTAAGATTGAAAGATGCAGATTCCTATATTCATTATGGTCAACCTACATATCCTTCCTTTCTAATTTCAGTACATTCAAAAGAGTATCTTTTAAAGCTTTAATGATTTTGTTACCAAAATAGATGCACAAAACCAAACATCGATTTATTAAGTCCAATCCCTTAATGTTCAACCAACAAATATAAAAATATTCGAACGATTTAATCATATAAACGACAAAATTTGGTAGTAACATGATTATGAAAAATAATGCTAGCATTTATCTGTTAGTTTTTTTTTGTTGTTGTTCTTGTATCTGTTATTCTAATAATGAAAAAGGTGAAAATATTGAATTGGGAAATAAGAACACTCCCATAAAGCCGGAACTCATTATAGAAAACCGGATTCAAGAAAACCTATATATATACATATTCAAACTCCACTTGAATTTATACGAAGTTTATTCTCATGTCAAATATTTGTTTCTTACTAACATTTTTTGTTTGTTGCTGTAAAGAAGTTATAGTAACTTTAAAGTGAACACCCAGAAAAAAACAATTATAATAACTTTAAGATAGCACGTCTAATTATTTTTCAAGCTACAAAGAACAAATATTTTAGCACTATCTTTTGAGACGTATAAGTAGAATGTATAGATGATATCAACCACGAACGCATTATTTTTTTACAAATAAAATCCCGTATTTAGAAACACATATTTTTTTTAACCATTCTATTCTTTACTGGTTATAGTTGAGTAGGCAACAAATATTTTCGTATAATCAAAAAAAAAAAAGAAGGTATAAAACTATAAAATACTGTAATTTAAACACTAAAAATATGCAAAAAAGAATTAAAATGAAAATGTAAGAGCACCTCCAATGCTAAGACTCTCTTTGAGTCTCTTAGCAATAAAATAACAACATTTTTTGTGATGGTGATTACCTAAGGACTCCACTTAATTTAAGGCCTCCAATGGTGTTACTAATGTTTGGTTTCTTAAATAAAAAATTAATTTTTAACATTTAATTTAAAACATTTATTTATACTAATAATAATTTTAAACATACAATTGTGGCCTGTAACAACATACAATTGACTCAATCGCTTAGTACGAACTGTGAACAACTGTGGCCTGTAACATAGCACCCCAACTTCACCAAAAACATATTTACATAAATACATACATATTTACATGAACACATATTTACAATATACAAAAATATGTAAATATGTGTTCATGTAAATATGTATATATTTATGTAAATATGTGTGTGTTTATGTAAACATGTGTATATCACAACCTGGGTTTTTATTTAATAACCCATATTTACATAAACATAAACATGTAAATATGTGTTCATGTAAATATGTATATATTTATGTAAATATGTGTGTGTTTATGTAAACATGTGTATATCACAACCTGGGTACACTCACCTTAACTCAGGTACTCCAGCTCCGCAATCGATTTGAAACCCTAAAACTGACACGAAAAGGTTAAGAACACCCTAAATCGAAATCATAAATCGATTCGAAACAACAAAAACAAACAAATTTGCTCGTTCTTGGTCGTTTTACCTGATTTTGTGATGAGCCCTATAAATCGCCCCCAATTTCGCTGCCTCGAGAGTTCTCGTCTTCAAATTCGCGATATCAGAGATAGCCAAGAGTTCTTCTGGTCGCGCGTGTTAACCCTGCGGAAATCCTCTGGTCGGGACGGAGGGTTCGAGACAGCCAACAAAAAAATGGCCATTCACGCTATGACAAGTCCCTAAGAATTGGTTTCTAAAAAACCTTAAATAAGGATCGATTCTTAACATAATTAGAATTTTTTATTTATTTTTTTTTCTTTTCCCATTGGTTTCTGGGTCAAAAAATGGTTAAAAACCAGCATTGGAGCTGGTCTAAGTAAAGTAAATTATAAAAAGAGAGATGTATGTATGTACCGTGCAAAGGAGGTGATTATTTCATGCTCTCTATCAAACATATATGAGCTGTGTTTTGTTCATCACACGAAGCCCTCTTCTCTTCTCTCAGAGCCCCGACCCGGAATTTAACAATTTCCTCTTCTTCATCTTTCTTCCTCGATTCCCCTTTCTCTCTCTCTCTCTCTCTTCTTGCCGCACGAAATAAGGAATTTTCGGGAGAGAGAGAGAGTTTGACGGAATAATTACTTGAGAGGCGGCTTTGGTTTTTTGCCAGTTTTCGAGCTTCGCCTGAATTCTCTCGGACCATCACTCTCTCTTTTCTTTCCTCTCATTGTGAGTTTAATGTCAATGCAAATCTGTCGAGGGATTTTGTTGTGTCTTCTCTAATCATCTTTTCTATTCGAGGGTTTTTGCGTCGAGCTCTTTGAATTCGTTTTTTTTTATTGTGTAATGCGTCGTTGATTCGATGTAGTAGCTGATCTTTGAATAGTCTTCCAATTATCTTAATTGCCAAAATCGGCACTACTTCTCTGCAAAAGGGTTGGACCTTTTTGTTGTGCTAACGAGGATCTGTGTCTTCGTTTGATTCTCTGTGATCAGCGTTTCAGGGGTTGAGAGATATTTAAAGCAAAGTTTCGATTTTTATTATATCTGATCAAGATAATGAGTCGCAGAGTACGGAGAAAATTGGAGGATAAAGGGAAAGATAAGGTTGTTTTGGCAACTTCTCCTGAGACTGATTTAGTAGCTCCTGAGCTTCATGTCTTTGTTGATTGGACTAGTTTGCCTTATGACACAGTGCTTCAGTTGTTTACTTGTTTGAATTATCGCGATCGAGCTAGCTTGGCATCGACTTGTAAGACATGGAGAGCTCTTGGTGCTTCGTCTTGTTTGTGGAGCTCATTGGATCTTCGTGCTCACAAGTTTGATGCTTCAATGGCACCTTCTCTTGCTTCTCGGTGTATTAATCTTCATAGCTTAAGGTTTCGTGGCGTTGAATCAGCTGATTCCATTATACATCTCAGAGCAAGAAATCTGCGTGAAGTAAGCGGCGACTATTGCAGGAAGATTACAGATGCTACATTGTCAATGATTGTGGCCCGCCACGAGGCACTCGAGAGCCTCCAACTTGGACCTGACTTTTGTGAGAAGGTCACTAGTGATGCTATAAAAGCTGTAGCCTTTTGTTGTCCAAAGCTTAAAAAGCTTCGCCTCTCCGGGATAAGAGATGTTACTTCCGAAGCCATTGAAGCTCTGGCCAAACATTGTCCACAGCTCAGCGATCTCAGCTTATTAGATTGTTTAAACATCGACGAGGATGCACTGGGAAAAGTTTTATCCGTTCGATATCTCTCTGTTGCTGGGACATCGAACATAAAGTGGTCAATTGCATCAAATAAATGGGACAAGCTTCCAAAACTAACCGGTTTGGATGTCTCGAGGACCGATATTGGTCCCACCGCAGTTTCTAGGTTCTTGACATCGTCGCAGAGCTTGAAAGTTTTGTGTGCTTTAAACTGTCATGTCCTCGAAGAGGATAAAAGTTTCATCAGCTCCAATAGATTCAAAGGAAAAGTCTTACTTGTTTTGTTTACCAATGTTTTTGATGGAGTTGCTTCTATATTCGCCGATAATACAAAAAAACCAAAGGATATCTTTTCCCACTGGAGAGACTTGATGATAAAAACCAAGGATAAAGCCCTTGATGACATTATGCGATGGATAGAATGGATTATTTCACATACGCTTCTACGGACTGCAGAGAGCAATCCACAGGGATTGGATGATTTCTGGCTGAATCAAGGAGCTGCATTGTTACTTACTTTAATGCAAAGCTCACAGGAAGATGTCCAAGAGAGATCAGCTACTGGACTTGCAACTTTTGTAGTTATCGATGATGAGAATGCTAGTATAGACTGTGGAAGAGCTGAAGCCGTTATGAAAGATGGAGGGATCCGTCTCCTTCTAGAACTTGCGAAATCATGGCGAGAAGGGCTTCAATCAGAAGCTGCAAAGGTTGCTTATCTTCATTTTCTCATATTGAAATTTTGATTCTTTTGACTGGACACACTTACATTGTTCTCTTTGTTTATTTTTTCCGGATTTTTTAGGCTATTGCGAATTTGTCGGTAAATGCTAATGTTGCAAAGTCTGTTGCTGAAGAAGGAGGAATCCGAATTCTTGCTGGTTTGGCAAAGTCAATGAATAGACTTGTGGCTGAGGAAGCTGCTGGTGGACTATGGAATCTCTCTGTCGGAGAAGAGCATAAGGTAAGTCCTCTAATTATCTATTGGATTCTTGTTATTGCTCTTGATTCTTCAGCTCACATTACTTTTTTTTGGATTTCTTTTTCTATTAGAATGCTATTGCTCAAGCTGGAGGAGTGAAAGCACTAGTCGATCTTATATTTAGATGGCCGAATGGTTGTGATGGAGTCTTGGTACGCTTTCGCCACCTTAAAAGCTTCACCCTCTTTGTTGCCTTCTAGGGATACAATCAAAATAATACGTTTGGAGAAAAGTTACCGCAATTAAGCACCACAAAATGTTTCTTTATGAAGTCAAGCAAAACTTCGTATTTTATGACCAAATATCTCTACATGTTTTCTTTAAATTTTAAAGTCCGAAATCTAATACAAACGGAGAAATCCAAGGATATTTTATGTAAATCCATTTGTGAACAAGTGCCTTAGTTTGATAACTAATTCTTTTTGATGCGTGATAATACATAGTCAAAAGTGTCATTTTTTGGATATTTCCCTTCTTTCTTTATGGAGGGTTTCACCTAATTTGTGTGATTAGGAACGAGCCGCGGGAGCATTAGCAAACTTAGCAGCAGATGATAAATGCAGCATGGAAGTCGCAACAGCGGGAGGCGTGCATGCCCTTGTGATGCTAGCTCGCAATTGCAAGTACGAGGGAGTGCAAGAACAGGTAAATTCATTGTGTTGTTCTATCAATTTCCTTGCTAGTGATTTTGTTATTGTGTTGAGTTTGTGGTCTAATTGTGTTATTTTTTTCTTTCAGGCTGCTCGTGCTTTAGCTAATTTGGCTGCTCATGGTGATAGCAACAATAATAATGCTGCTGTTGGAAAAGAGGCAGGTGCATTAGAAGCTCTTGTTCAACTTACACAAGCGCCTCATGAAGGTGTTAGACAAGAAGCTGCTGGTGCTCTGTGGAATTTGTCATTTGATGATAAGAATCGAGAATCTATCGCTGCAGCTGGTGGTGTTGAAGCTTTGGTGTGTTTCCACTTTGGTTAATATGATTACATGTTTCATCTGCATTTTTAGGGGATTAATCACTTTTGTTGATTATTTAGGTGACGCTCGCGCAGTCTTGTTCAAATGCATCCACAGGTCTTCAAGAAAGAGCAGCTGGCGCTCTTTGGGGATTGTCAGTGTCAGAAGCAAATAGGTGCGAAACATCTGAATCTAATTTACATGTCTCATATGAACTGTTGCGTGATATATTTAAGATCAATGCAGAAGCAAATTAAGGAAAGACCATCTTGCTTTAACATATCAAACATGCTGATACTTTTTCTTTTGCGTGCACCAATTTGTGGCTTCTGTTAGCAGAGAAGATTTAAACGACTTTCTTATCAATTTATTGTTATTGTCATTTTCCTCTATAACAACCCCGCCACTATCCTTTTGAATCTCCATCAGCATTGCGATTGGACGTGAAGGTGGGGTTCCACCGCTAATTGCACTTGCACGGTCTGAAGCCGAGGTAAACATTTTTGTCCTCAAGTCTTGTGGCTTAGAGCTTAGCCATTTGGGCTATCTGATCAAATTTTCCTCAATGCATTGGTTTTTTTTTCAGGATGTACATGAAACCGCAGCAGGAGCTCTATGGAATCTTGCTTTTAATCCTGGTAACGCACTTCGCATTGTGGAGGAAGGAGGAGTTCCAGCTCTTGTTCACTTGTGTTCGTCTTCCGTCTCAAAAATGGCTCGATTCATGGCTGCATTGGCTTTAGCATACATGTTTGATGGAAGGTATATAAATATCTCAGCTTAATGAACATCCTAAATTCAACTGACTCTTACGGTTTTTGATATGTTTCGATCTGAATTATCAATCTGCAACAGGATGGATGAATACGCTCTGATGATAGGAACATCTTCATCAGAGAGCACATCGAAAAGCATTAGCTTAGATGGGGCAAGAAGAATGGCTCTTAAACACATTGAAGCTTTTGTTATAACTTTCATGGATCCTCAAATCTTTGTAGCTGCAGCTGTTTCATCTACTCCTACTATGTTGGCACAAGTGACAGAGAGAGCTCGCATACAAGAAGCTGGCCACTTGAGATGCAGGTTAATCTCGGTGCCTTGTGTTTAATCGTAAACTGATTTGAAATCTCTAATATATTGCTTTATTTGCAGTGGTGCTGAAATTGGAAGATTTGTAACTATGTTACGCAATCCTTCTTCGATACTCAAAGCATGTGCTGCGTTTGCACTTCTTCAGGTATGTAAATGTGTGAAAGGCATTGTGGCGTTTTTTTGGTTAGTTGAGAGACATTAACTGATGCATTTTGTTTTTCTCTCATTCAGTTTACAATACCGGGTGGTCGTCATGCAATGCATCATGCAAGCCTTATGCAGAATGGAGGAGAAGCAAGAGTCCTTCGTTCTGCAGCAGCTGCTGCAAATATGCCTCGGGAAGCTAAGATCTTTGCCAAGATTATCCTTCGCAATCTCGAGCATCACCAGGCAGAATATTCCATATAAGGTTTTTTTGTTTAGAAAGTGATAGTGAAAAGTCCCAGTTACTTAGAATTACCTCTGTATCAAATACACAGAACTAAGCCAAAGCCACGCAAAGCCAGGGCATGCTGCAAACCAAACACTCAGGATGCTTTACCAAACCAAGACTGTACTCTTTGTGTGATATATGAGACTTGTGTTTCTCTTATCTCGTTTTTGAGAATTTCTGTAATAACAGGTCCAAAGGATTGGAAGGTGCTGTTTCGTCTATCTTCATCATTTTTTTTTGGCACTTTTCATTTCTTTGACATATATATTTGACTTTCATCATTAAAAATATATAGTAACTTTATTTTGCAACAATTATACACACTGGAAATAGCTCTGATCAATGCAGATATATGGGTTTCCTCCAAAACATACTTGGTAAAGAGGAAGAGAGATTCTTTCAGCTAGAGAACCTTTCTTTATAAGTGTACTGTGAAACGCAAAAGACGTCGTCTTAAAACTGATGAGAAACAAGTCAACAATCTTCCATATCCCTCTCTTTTGAAAATCAAACGCATCGCTTCTTTTTCTGTAGTTCACTGATCTGCTTCCGTCTCAGTGATGATTCATAAATCATAAGTTTCTTCAACCTGAATCCAACAAGCTTCTGGAACCAAACTAGCAAGTAATCTTGACCCTAGACAGGGTTCAACTTCCGTAGAGAACTTACGATTTGATGATCTGTGTGCCTTGGTTCTCTGAGTCATTGGTCTGAACATGAAGGTTCCCTCTCTTAAGAATGCTGCTACTCACTCCCATGCATTTGATGACCCAACATGAAAACTGTGATTCGCTTTCATCAGTTGGCTTCCTCGTCTTTCATGTGCATAAGCAGCTTCCCGAGAACCAAATGTATGTTTCGCCGATGAGGATGTGTTGTATCTCCTGATATAAACTCCGAAACAATATAATTTATCTCAATCGTGCTACATCCGACCTCCTTCTTGGCATCGTTCTTCCTCATCATTCTTTTCACCATCCCGACATCGTCCCATCTTTTATCTGCAGCATACAAGTTCCTCAGCAGAACATAATTCCCATCATTCTGAGGCTCCAGTTCTACTGCCTTCTTCAGAATTCTCTCAGCACTTTCAATATCCTTGTATTGACCACACGCAGACAGGAAAGAGCTTAGAATTATACCGTTTGGCTCAAAAGGCATGTTTGTAATCAAATCCTCTGCTTCTTTTAGGTGCCCCGCCCTGCCTAGTAGATCAACCATACAGCCATAGTGCTCAATCTTAGCAATCAGGCCAAACTTTTCCATCATGTGGAACCATTTTCTTCCTTCCTCCACTAATCCACCATGGTTACAAGCTGAGAGAACCGCGAGCATTGTAACCTCATCTGGCTTTACATCTTTTAGCATTGCCAAGAATAGATCCAAAGCTGCACGTGCGTTCCCATTCAAAGCGGACCCATGTATCATAGCATTCCAAGACGCTACTTCTTTCTCTGGCATCTCATCGAAGATTTTTTTCGCCTTCTCTATCTCCCCGCATTTCGAGTACATATCAAGAATTGCTGTACAAACTTTCACCTTCTTATCGAGCTTTTTCCTCTGCACAAAATGGTGACACCATTCACCCAGACTGAGAGCACCTGTGTCAGAAATAGCTGGTAGCACACTCACAACAGTCACATCATCCGGATCTAGCAAGGTGGTTGCCTGCATTTCCTGAAACAATCTTATAGCTTCTTGGGGTTGTTTATTCTGACAGTATCCGCCTATCATTGTATTCCAAGAAACAATGTTCCTTTCTGACATAGCATCAAACAATTCCCTAGCGGATTCGATGTCTCTGTTGTTGCAGTAACCATGAATCATAGTGGTCCAAGTGATGATAGTTTTATTTGTCATCTCATCAAACAATCTTCTGGCAGAGGCCATGTTACCAGATTTAACATAACCATCCATCATTGCGTTACATATCACAACGTCCTTAACTTCAGGCATTTCATCAAAGAGTTTACTCGCTACTTCTAGCTCCCCACACCTAGCATACCCACAGATTAGAGCCGTCCAAGAAACCTCACTTCTCTGAGGCATTTCATCGAAAACATTCCTGGCAAATCCCATCTTCCCGAATTTGGCGTACATATCAACAACTCCGGTGGAAACATACAAATCTGCACAAAACCCAGATCTCCAAATCTGGCCATGCAACTGTAAACCTTGGTAAACACACATACTCAAAGTACAGGACTTAGTCAACGTCGTGAAAGTAAAATTGTCAGGAGCAAAACACGTCTCCTTCCTAAGATCTCTGTAAAGAGCAAACGAATCAGGATACTGACGAGTATCGAGATAGGCCTTGATCATGGAGTTACAGAGGAAACTGTCTTCTCTCTGAGGCCTTTGATCGAACAACTTACGTGCGTGACCAATCCCAACAGCCGACGCGTAAAGGACCAAGAATTTGGTGAAGATTTGAACATTGGTCTCTATGGCGTGGCGAAGCATGAAAGCATGAATCTGAAGAAGAGAGAATCTGCCGTGTCGCGGGCATTGCTGGAGAAGGTTAAAGCATTTTCTCTCAAACGGAAGCCATGGCTGATGAATTTCTCGCTCGTGTAGCATCATCTTCATCTTCATGCAAACTACGAGCTCAATGCTCTGTAAGTTTAAGACCTCATCATGAGATCTATTGAATAACCGTTTTTCTTAGTCGATAATCTTTTGTCTTTCACTTCGCCAATCAAAACTGGATTATCTCCTACCAATATATGGAATTTTCTAATCACAATATCCCCTCTGTTTAAGTGAAACGACGAAAATATCCCTAAGTTGTTTTAAATGAAATATCACCGGTATTCTCTAGTATTAGACCCGAGTATTGGAGTATTAACCCTAGTTATACTACGTAGAGAGGATTCGAACCCCGGTCGCGCGCACGCAGGTGACGCGTATGGAGCTCGCAACCACTGAGCTCCCGTGCATTTCGTTGTCCTCTTACCAATTCAATTCTACTTAATCTTTACAACTCTTCATTAAGGGTAAAATCGACATTTCACTACAGAGGGAAATTTGTGATTAAATTTTGAGGAGAGTGGTATACTAGACGATGGTCCATCAAAACTCGGGTTTCAGGACAAGACAATGACTCGTGGGACCCGCACTGATCTAAAAGGGGGCCGATTAATGGGCTTCACAAATTTAAAAAGGTTTTGGGGATTCTTTCCATCTTGAACCGAACCAAGTCAAAATTAAGTAAACCGGATTAAAACCGAAATAAATGGACTGGGCACTAATACCCGTTACCTGTCTTCCACCCGTTACCCGACTTGTACCCGTCTTCAAAAAAGGTACTCGTAATCTAAAGTGATTTGAACTGAGTATTGAACTGAGTATTTAGAGTGATTTGAGTTTTAATAAGATTTCATATGATTTTGATGGTTTTGGTTGATTTTAAAGAAGTTGTTATGATTTTGTATTAAAATCCCCTACAATCCCACTTAAAACTATGAGATTTGGATCTTTGTATTTTTAACTAAGAAAATCTCCTAAAATCATCTAAAATACTCTGCAGTCATTAAAATCTCAATACTTAAAATATTTTCAATAACAGTAGATTTGATATGATTTTAACAAATTCGTGTTTGAATAACAGATGATTGTAGATGATTTTGAGTGACTTTACATAAATCTCATGTTCAATAACACTGGATTTGGAAAGATATTTTAAAATCCTTAGTTAAATAACAATGGATTTTAAGAAAACCTCAAAATCTCTTAAAATCCACAGTTCAATACACGCTCTTAGATGTCGAGTAAAGAGTATCATAATTCTAATACCCGTGAGTAAATGCCGGGTATCGGGTATCAATTTTTTTTTTCATACTTGTCTCGTTATCCGACCCATTATACGACCCATAAATATATGCTTTAATTGTATTTTATAACATTACCAGTAATATTATATATATGTTTGATAATACTATAAACCTAATTATTATGTTCAATTAATAATAAAATATCTAATTATGTTTTTTAGTGAAATTTAAAACCCAAATCCAACTAATTTCAATATGAAATCATTATGCGGATAAGGTTAAAGGATCGAATATTTAACGGATCAACTATTTTTTCTAGTTGTAAGAGCACGGTTTTTTTGGGCATCCGTTATTTACGGATCGGATAAGTGTAATTTATTTTTTTATCCGTAAAAGTCGGATCGGATTGGGTAAAAAGTACTTCGAAATTGAAGGGTACCCGACCCGTGTCCAGTCCTAGTTATAATAAACGAACAGTTGGTTTTAAGCGAAACCTGTATTTTTTCAAACAAACCGAATAAACTCAAGTTTTTAAAGACATTTTGGCGTTATTTTATTAATGAAAGGATTGTTCATCAAACAAAGGTAAATAAATAATAACAAAGGATTAATGGGAAATAAACAGAGATTTGGGGGTAGTTGTTGCTGCTATGAACATCATCTCAATGTTCAGTTTTGGGAGGTGGATGCAACAGACGATGACTCAACTTTTCCTTTCAGTGTTTGAAGCTCTCTCATTCTGTAAAACAAAAAAAATGTGAGATAATTCATCATCTTAAAAACAGGACAAAAACACTCTTCTTTTATTGACCTTGCAAGTTCTGCTCGCCTTATGGAATCATCAGCCATGGGATCCCTTGAGCTGTTTCCAGGTGCTTCAAGCGGGTTGTCGAGACCGTGCACTGACCTCTTCTCAGTCGCCCAAGCCGCCACGCGTTGTTCTTGCCCAAAGTCTCTCCTACCTGTAAGTGCAATCCTCTGCTCAAACATTCGAGTCCATGGTTTGCCACTCAGACCATAACGAACAGCAAATTTGATAGGATCAAGCAACATGTATGTTACTATGTTGTATATCCAGATGACTCCAGTCCAACCCCATCCAATACTTCTGATTCCAGCAAATTTCCAGTCTGCCATCGCTGCTATTACCGATGCAACCATCTGAGCAACTAGGAAAGCAAAGACAAGAAGAAAACCAGGCCGCTCAACAAATGACCAGCTCCTGGAACGGGTCACAAAGATCAGCGCTTGGCTAATCGTGCTCACTTGAAGGTACACCGCTGAGGCCATTTCTTCATTCAGCTTTGCAGCCACTTCCTTGTCTCTCATGTTGAAATGGTGCTGGTTGAAATCCCTCACAGGGAATATACTCTAACATAACATAAACAGAAAAGAAAAAGTGAAGAGAGGCATGTTTTGGAGTATGCTCAATGAACAAAGAGAGAGATATGAAAGATTACAGTGAAGAAGTTGGTTTCATAGGCTGCCCAGAAAAAAATGACCGTCATCAGGGCCAAGTAAGTTCCAAGGATAACACCCGTAGCGAATATTTCCTTGAGTTTCCAACAATCTGGTGTTGGAGAAGGCTTCACCCTGTCCTTGGATATCGTCATTATAGTGCCTTTCAAAAACAGAGCAATGATCAGAGTAGCAGCAACAACAACATCATCCTACCTCTTAATCATGAAAAGGTTAATGACGGCGACTAACCATCATTAAGGATTGCGATTACAAGAACCATGAACGGAGGGAAATCAAATTCCCAGAAGACGCATAGAAGCATGAAACCCATCTGTTACACGAGAGAAACAAAGTATTAATGAATGAAATCTTTTGTGCTTCTTCTCCGGTATACAAGGGAATCACAAGCCTACCACAATACGTATAGTGATTGATACAGCGTATATCTGCAATATGAAGGAAAATTATTCAGGATATATAAGCCCATTGTTCTAAAACTTAATTGGAAACTGGTAAGGGAACCGTGTAGTTCTTCATTCTCTGGAAAATTGCACGGCTAGTCAAGACAGCACTGATGATAACACTAAGCCCTGGTTCTGTTAGGACAATATCGGATGCACCACGAGCAGCATCCGTGGCATCACCAACAGCAATCCCAATATCAGCTATCTTCAAGGCAGGCGCATCGTTCACTCCATCACCAGTCATACCGCAAATGTGTTTTTTGGCTTGTAGTTTCCTTACGATCTCATACTTATGCTCTACAAGTCAAGCAAGTTTGTCATTGGTCTAATTAAGATCATGAAGTTGCAGAGTATCAGTAAACCTACCAGGAAAAACTCCTGCAAAGCCATCTGCATTTTCAATGACTTCATCAATGGGAATTGTTGATTCTGCTTCGCCTCTACCAAACAAAGCGGAAGATGGATACATGTTTGTGCCCATTCCTAGCCTTCTTCCTGTTTCCTTAGCTATTGCAAGCTGATCACCTGCCATCATTTCAGTATGAGTAAAGGAATCACAAGGTGGAGTATGACACACTGTGTTTACCTGTGATCATTTTAACACTGACTCCAAGCTGAAGAGCTCGCTCAATTGTCTGAGCACTGTCACCGCGAGGAGGATCAAACAGAGGAAGAAGCGCTACGAATTCCCATGGACCACCCTGGCCTTCAACATCGCCGTCTGGTACTTCCTATATCGAATATGGATGTTTACATTGTAAAAAGGATATTTTTTTCATTGAAAACATTGTTTCAGAAAATCGTCGCCAGACCTGGTAGGCCAATCCAAGGGATCTTAGACCCCGGTCAGCAAAATCGTCGATAAACGAATGGACTCTGTTCTTGATTTCTGATTTGTTGTGGACCATATCCAAAATCTAGACAAGGAGAAAAAACTCAGCAAAACAAAATTGGTAGATTGAAGGTAATGCTGTAATAGCTATAGCAAAAATTTAAAGACAAAGCTTGCTTATAACCTCCTCAGGTGCGCCTTTGCTTACACGATGCATTTTTCCTTCTCCATCAAGGTAGGTAATTGCTGTCCTTCTATTAGCTGGATTGAATGGAAGAAAATGGAGTTCTTGAATTCCGGCACGTGCCTGAAGATAAATATTCAAGAATTGCATTACAAATATGTTTACTAGATGCAAAACTCTTAATCATTCTTCCACAATTTTAGTGCCGTTTGAGTCTTACTTCGTTTGGATCTCCCAACATTGAGACAATGGCAGTATCGATTGCATCCTGGTTTTCTAAACGTGCAGCCCTAGCAGCCATAAGCACAGCCATATCCTGGTCAATCCCCTTCTTGAAAATCTGCAACATCACAGGTGCATGCAAAAGTACATTATCATCCCAAGCCTAACTGTATAAGTGACAAGAAACGAGAATAGACATAAAAAAACCTCGATCAGATTTTTGTCCACAGTAAGCTGGTTTAACGTGAGAGTGCCTGTTTTGTCACTGCACAGAACATCCATTCCTGCCATTTCTTCAATGGCTGTCATCCTCTTGGTTATGGCACCCTGCAATCGATCATTATACAAAAGACACAATCAAGCAAAACACAACATCTGACAGATTGGATTAAGTAAATATGTCGTAAGATTGGTATATAGACCTGTTGAGACAAGCGGTGCGCACCGATTGCCATTGTAACAGACAGAACAGTAGGCATTGCGATGGGGATCCCACCAATCAGTAAGACAAGAAGGTTATCGATACCAACACGGTACCCCCTTTTTTGGAGACCGTATATAACGATAATTTCAATCCCCATTCCAACTGCAATTGAGCAGATACAAAAGTTTCCAATTGATGTCAAAACCTGCAAACACAAAAATGAACTCAGGAAATCTTTAATCTCCTCTACTTGTATATCCCTAAAGTATGATCAAACCTGCTGGAAGTGACCAATGTGGATAGTATTCTCCACAAGATGAGCTGCCTTTCCAAAGAAAGTATGGATCCCAGTAGCGATCACAACTGCTTCTATTTCACCTTGCTTGACGGTTGAACCAGAGTACACTGAATCATGATAAGGGTTTTTTGTCACAGGAAGAGATTCGCCTGTAAGTGCTGACTGCATTAGATGTTTAGCCAAAGTTAGTCCGAAGATCGGTAAATGCACTATTCTGACATGTAGAGAAATAGAACTTTCCTGGTCAATCTTCATAGGGTCTCCTTCAAGAAGACGAGCATCAGCTGGAATGATATCTCCAAGTCTGATACTAATTAAATCTCCTGGAACCAACTCAGCTGCATCTATCTCATTCCATGTCTCATTACGACGGACCTAAAAAGGTCGATTAAAAACTAAAAAGTGAGCCTCTGGCGTCTTAAGAAATATGAAACCTGAGATAAAAAAAAGACATATAGGAAGAGACCCTCGCTTTAGGTGCCAACCGAGCCATGAGAGCAGCAGCTGCATTGCCTGCATTGTTTTCTTCTACGAAACTTATAGTCGAGTTTATCACAAGTAAGACCACAATACCCACGAAATCATGATAATCCGGTGGCTTGCCCTGAACAAATAGGCCCGATCAGAATCTGAAAACTGAATCATTGATCATTAATAAGAAGAGGAAACGGCAAACGTACTCCTCCATGTGCCATAGCAATGGCCATGATGGCAGCAGCTTCCATGACCCATGACAGAGGATTCCACATAAATCCCAAGAACTTGAGTATTTTATTCTCCTGCAGAACAAAAAAAAAGGGAGACATTAACCAGTAATGACACAAAACGAAACAAATTCTTAGGGGACATATATGTGAGAATGAAATTCATTTATGACCTTTTTCTCCTCAAGTTTATTGTAACCAAACCTCTTAAGTCGCTCATCTACTTCAACAGAGCTCAACCCCTCTCTCGTACATGAGAGATGGTCAAAAACCTCTGTAAGGGGAGCCTTTTCCTGCAACACGAGGATCCATAAGAAATCACATCTGATCATATTTGTACTGCAACAGTGGTGGTTTGTATATACCAGATCAATGCTTTCATTGCTGATAGCCTGGAGAGGTACCGAATTATCCGCCATATAAAACTTCCTCTTGCTTGAGCCAGAAGTTACTAAAATTCAGTTATGGAATCTGCAATGGGAAATTATCATATACATCACCAACAAACTATATTTTCCTTCTGGTTAATAACATCATGAACGATCCTAAAGCATCTCTGGCCAACAGCATCAAGAAGTTACATGTTCAGTTTACAAAAAAGATGACTCAATAAAGTAAATCAATAAAATTACTTGAATCAAAGACAAGCAATGCAATATTACATACCTCACCAAAACATCAATTGTTTGCCTTTCAAAGATGCCAAAACAGGAAAGGATTTATATTAAAAGGAATCCAAGATTAGATTAACCCACTGCACAAGATAGCTGACAAGTTCAAAATGTGACCTTCCAAACAATTTACAGTAGTCCCTATTAAAAAAAGGAAGCTGAAAAAAGAAAATTTATTTTCCAGACACGTTTGATGACATAAGAAAAATATGAAATACATTCCCCTTTGAGTAAACTGCATAGCCAACATTATTTTTGGATTATGAGAAAATCAATATATTTTTCAAGTTTCTAACTTCATTTTCGTTCACATTAAGAAACGTAATAACTAGAGCTTCCAGATCTACTTCAGTATCATAGACGGTATAGGGCTGGGCACGGGTCGGGTACCCTTGAATTTTGGAGTACCCTTTAACCGGCCCGACCCGACCCGACCCGACCCTTACTTTAGTCGCTCCTAGCACTAAGTAGAGGAAAATTTCCAACGTCCAAATGATATGATTAAGCTCTTAGCCTTTATTAGAAAGCATTGACCTTTATTAGCCTATTGGAAATGTTAGAGGGGCAAAATTAATTATTAAACCAAGTGTCAATTAGTTTGATTTCATTAACCATCTTTACCGTTCTCTTGATTGCATCATCTAGAAAAAGAAAAAAAAACAAATCACAAGTGTTTGGAAGTAATCATGTCATAAACAATCCAAGGAGTGGTGATCCATTATCACTTCTGTCAAAAATAATCATAAACCATCTCGGAAAGTTCCCCAATTTTTATTGTTTGACTAAGATGTCAGAGAAAGATTCAAGTGAGAGAGAGATATTAGAACATGGAGGTTGCATACCTTGAGAAAGTGACATCATCATGCTGCATCATGTTGACGAGACATCCATAGCATCAATTATCTCAAAGTGCATTTGTAGATTTGGAAGCCTGTCAGCAAAATAGAACCTTTCATGGACCTGTAGTTTCCCACGGGAATTTTCAGCTTCGGTTTTGAGCAGTCGAAGCAGCTCATCTTTTTCCTTGAGAATCCAGCCACGCTGTTCATCACGCCACTGCCTGGGTGTTCCATGAAGGACGATGCGTATCGAGTTTGCTCCTCGTGCAAGGCGTTGGGAGATTCTGTGCACGACATTGTGATCAGTGATGTAGGCGCCAGAGGAGTTGAGTCCTACATCGATATAATGAACTTGAGAGATGCTGTTGATGAAGCTTTCGTTGGAGGCTGGAATGATCTGAAACTTTTCATGCTTGCCCTTAGGTTTAGGTTGTTCTTGGATTGCAGATGAAGTTTCAGCAAAGTTTGTATCCAAGGAACTGATCTCACTCAGGAGCTGGTTAATCACAACACCACCCTTGCTAAATCCGAGAACAATTGTTCTGGGACAGTGATGACCTGATGAAAGCTCTTCTTTACCTTCCTTAAAAATGATGAGGCTCTCTACCTGGTGAAGGCAAGTGGATAAGAGGGAAACGATTGATGAAGAAGAAGGGAAGCCAATAGGGGAATAGGATATTGGTTCTCCCCAGCGATTCACTGATGGAACAAAGTCCTTGAAGATCGCAAACGGCCCATTATACACAGACGCCTCAAGAACCCAAGCATTAACAGAATCCCCGAATTTAGAAACTATAATCTCAGCTACTTTCTGCAAATCATAGAGCCTCTCAATCACATGATTCCCAGTCTCTCGAACTCTGTCCCCATGAAAGAATATAGCATTTGCACAAGGCACCTGCTATCCAAAATGAAGCATTTTTAATGAGCAGCAAAAGCATTTTCAATGAGCAATAAAAGAGAAAGCTTTGCTCACGGCTAGTGTTTTGGAAGAAGAAAGGCAAAGAGATGCTGCAACTCTGTGGTAGTTGGTACTACTAGCAACCAACGGAATCTTCAAAACACCTGACCACCGGTCCATCATTTCTGACTTGGATACTGAAAAAAAGAAAGAAGAAACGTTTTCTGCGAGTTAATCGATTAAAGAGGTAGGAATTTTGACGAACATCTGGTGGGCAAGTCAAGTGATTTGAAAGAAAAAAAACAGAGACAAACGTGATCAATATGCGTGAACACAACAAAAAAAAAAAAAAAAAAATCTAAGGACATTAGCTGCTGATGTTGATTTGATCTACAATTTTTTTTTTTTTTTTTGAATCGCCGAGGTTCCGGACCGGTAGGGTCGTACATCCCCATAGCGGGGCTCAAACTATGTTAAAATCATTCTTTTTGAGGAGACTACTCCCAACTAGAATCGAACCCAAGACCGGTAGGAGAAGCACATACCTATTCCTTCTTAACCACTAGTCCAACTCAACATTGTTATTGATCTACAATATTTAGTACGACTTTCTACCTAATACTGCTAACATAAGATTAAATTTGGATCACCCTTATCGTTAAAAAAATTAACGTAATGGTATGCCATGCCGGATATAAATATATCCTCGAAAGAAATGTCTTAAAAAATAGGCCAATCCAACTTCCTAAAATGTTGAAAATTTACCAAGAATGGAAAAAGACTAGCCGTGACAAATCGAAAAGTTTTCATTCAATTTGTTGCTTCATAATAGAATCGAATTAAGAAATTAATTTTTTTTTTAAAACCCATATTGATTTTCCATGACATTACATTAGAGCATATGCAATAGTTAAAACACCTATAAATAAAATTGGAAAAATGAAAAAATGACACATGTAAAAATTGAGTATGAGACACCCTTCTTCATCATCTCTCTCTAAGAGCTCACTTAATTCATCATCCTTGATTATCAGAATACGAACATGCCGATTGAGCCGTTAATAAACCTCCATCGGATTCGGAGTTAAATTGATTCATCGTGAAATCCAAATCGAACCCAGACTCGCCGTCTTCCACTTGGCCAACCTTCGATGAGTTATCGGAGACAGACGGCTCGGGCGAGCGACGGCGAGGCCTAATCCTAACCGGCTCGTACATACAAGAGCCAATCAAATGTGGGAAATTGAGCTTAGCCTTGGATCCCCTCAGCTGAAACGCCGCTCGGTCGTAAGCCACCGCCGCGTCCTCGGGCGTCTCGTAGGTCCCGAGCCAAACCCTGGCTCCGTTCTTCTTCGGATCCCTGATCTCCGCCGCGAATTTCCCCCACGGCCTCCTCCTCACTCCTCGGTACTGCATCCCCTTTGGCCTCGGCGCACTCGCCTCCGGCTTCTCTTCTCTCACCGAAACTTCCGCCGCCGCCGTCACCGGAGGAACGGTGGGTGTCCAGCCGGAGTTAACGGCGTCGCGGAGAGTGTTGTAAATGTCCATGTCTTGCGAATCGTCGACGCTTAACGGCAAATCGCTCCAGTTATCGTTGAGGATGACGTTGCTGAAACTCGGGTTCCTGTAAAAACCCGGTAAGTTAACGCCGTTATCGACGGAATCAGCAGAGCTTATTGAGTCGCTGTAATCAAAACCCGACATTGATAATTAATTGGGTTTGGAATCCTCTGAATCGGAGAGAGGGTTTTGAGAGTGGATTTAGAGAGTGAAGCTGTGTTTTTTGGGTTCTCGGTTTAAAAGAGTAGACACTGCGGAGAGGAGATTATAAAGGTCTATGGAATGAGAAGGTCCATGGAAGGTTCTTTTGAGTTTGAAACGACGTCGTACCTTTGAGGATAGTGTTATCCTCTCTGAAGCTTCGTTTTTTTTCCCCCTCGTTGTTAAAAACGGAACGCAACCAAATATGTTGTTATTTATTTTGTTTGGACTTTTAGTCTTCGTCTCTTTGGTCTTTTCTTATTTTTCACTACTTTTGTCCTTTCTTTTCTGTATCTATAATAATCATTTTTATATAACGATTTTTTATTCTTTTTGTTAAATTGTTCATGGATTTTTAGTATCCCAAATTATATTAATGCATGTTCGATATTGTAGAAAATAGTTTTTTTTTCTTTCTTAATCTTATATATTATTGTCAAAAAAATATTATAATGGAACATTAATATTTAACTGAAAAGCAATATGGTTATAAAATGAAGTTTAGTATGACTTGGGTATAATAAACAAAGCATATATAAGGTAAAACAAACTTTTACGATTAAATGTGTTTAATCTAATCCAACAGTGGTAGTTGATCTGAGGGCCTGAGGCAATATGTAAACTCGTTATTCTTCAATTTGATTTTTCACTTGAAACAATTTTGTTGTTATTGAGCCAATCGGTTCTAGGTTTTGGCCTTGACGCTTAATAATTTGATCTTTCTCCGATTTAATTAGATTTCATTCTGAATTATTAGGTTTTTTAAAAAACGGAGAGAATGGTTTTTTCACTCGATCTTCCTTTAACATTGGTTTATAAATGTCAAACTTGATAACTTTTTGAATATTCAACATGATCTAAAGAAAAATCTAATATATCTATTAGCAATACTATGTTAGACTTAGAAAATATTATTATTTGTAATGATATAATAACTTAGAAAATAAATTTTATTTTCTTAAATGATTTTTTAAATAAAATTATAGAGATATATTAGTTAGTATACAATACAAAATTTTCCATATATATTAAGGAATAAAGCATAAGCTACCCGAATCTAAACATTTAATCATTTCCCTTTCCCATATAAAAAAAAGATGACTAATCCGAACAACACAATTTTCACGTGCGAACGAATGTTATATTATATTATTAAGTCTGACGTGGAAAGGAAAGTCGTACGTCAAAGACACGTTTTGTTAAATGTGACTTTTGTTTTACTCACTCCATTCATTCATTAAACAAAATAAATAATTTCTATTAAGTATTCATACTTTAGTTAAGCAGTGAAAGAACGTTGGCACGTTTTGTCTTTGTTAACGCACGGAAAGATGACGTGAGGTTCTAGTTCTACTTATCTAAACTGGGCTTTAAAATGGGTCAGAGGCCCAAAATGATACCCGTTATGAGAAGCCCGTTAAAATCGGTTCAACATAGAATAGACCAACGATATAGACAGTTGTATATGAGAAAAGACAACAGTCCACTCCACATGGCTGCTCGGGACAAGAAAGGGACACAACACACCATAAAGACGAAAGAATCTATTAAAATGTATGATTTTTTTATATTTCAACTATGGTTATAATTGATTCCTTTCAACAGAAAACTTGAGTAAAAACATATTAGAATAGATCACGTAAACCAGTTCAGAAATTATGGACAAAACACTAGAAAAGTCATTAATAACATTTTATAATAAAGAATGCATATTGTAGAATAACATATTTTTTTTCTTCCATATTTCCAACCGTCATATATGATATACGTTTAGTCTTTATACCTTCGAAAATAGATTAACCGTTCACCTAACTAGAGAACAAATCGGCGTCACAGCTCGATCGGAAGCATCAAGAGCATAATGTACATATATATATATATATCGATCAAATCTATACAAATTGGAATATTAATCAAAAGATTACAACAAAAAGATAATACAAAAGTTGTGCCTTTTTCAAAGAAAATAAAAAAAACAGTTTGGTCACGTTCGTAGGTGTTGAGTGACGTCTCCACATCCTTCGTATCCATCAATGTTCTTATCATGGACTATGATTGAATGCAAACAAGGTGAAGTGGTGAACTATGATTGACTAGGTTATTTTGCTTAATCAAGTTGTTTTCCATAAGAACAAACTAAGTGGAACAAAGTACGATACATTTATGGAAGCAATCCTTTATAAGAGAAGAAGAATCAGATGCTCGTCCGGGGGGGCTTCCAAGTTTACTTTTAGAAAAAAGAGAGAACAATTTCTAAAAATACTAAAAATTTGAGCTGGTGAGTGAGTCTCTTCGAACAAAGTTGGAAAATGCATGTGGGCCTTTTGTTCTGTTTCAACTTTCTTTTTTTTTGGTTTTGATAAAAAAAAAAGACTCTTTCTAACGACATTTTACACCGTTTTCAACGTCCGATAGCAAACATCCTGCCATTTTAGATAATGATTAATAATATATCCCTATGAATATTTGAATATTTCCTTTCTGAGATTCCTAATTACGTTTTAGCTGACTAAAATACTCCAACTTTGGTCTTTCCAAATTTAATCCACTATCTACCCAACCACGCTAAAATGACACAAAGCATCCATTAATTTTTTTTCTTGTCATTTGTTAAATCGACATCAACCGACGCTAGGGTTGGACATTAATACTCGTTTTCGATCCGTTATCCGACT
Organism: Eutrema japonicum; assembly: GCA_030161315.1. Lineage (NCBI taxonomy): Eukaryota > Viridiplantae > Streptophyta > Magnoliopsida > Brassicales > Brassicaceae > Eutrema > Eutrema japonicum. Next base: position 52,753,353 of record BSQW01000003.1, on the reverse strand, counting down.
CGTAACTTAAAAATCGGGTAAAATATATCATAATTATATTATTTGTGGGTAAGGATCCGGAATCAATTTTTTGTTTGCATACCCGTCTTGTTACCCGATCCGTTACGCAATCCATAAATATTCACTTTAATTATATTTTATAATATTACCAAGTAACGATCTATAAATATGCGGGTAACGGTAAAGAGTCGGATATTTAGCATGTCAACTATTTTTTCTAAAATATATGTTTTTTCGAATATCCGTTATTTACGAATCAGATAAAGATAATTTATTTTTTTACCTGTAAGAGTCTGGTCGAATAAAGAATATTCCGAAATTTAAGGGTATTTGATATGTGTCCAGCCCTAACCGACACACTATCTTAATTTAAATAATAATCAAAATTACAAAAACTATTTTAATTTATATAATTTACAAAAACTATCAAAATTACACACTTTCAAAATTACAAAACAAATAAAGTATGCATTTATTAGAGACTTTTTTTATCATGTTTCAAAGGGCAATTAGCAATAATTCGGTGGGAAATTAGATTTATTACATGTTGATGAAAGTGGGGGAAAAAATAATAGTCACTGACTTCGTTATCAGTACTCAGTGGGGAAAAAAGGAAATTTATGTAAAGTTTGTTTCTTTTCTTTTTTAATTAACAAAAGGATAACAAATCCAAAATCCGATCAAGTGGAAACAGCTAAGAGTATGTCTAATGCTGAGGTTCTAAAAATGGGTATCTAAAATTTTTAGAACCTCACCTTTTAGAACCCTAACATTTTATATGTTAATTTTTAGAATTTGTATCTAAAAGTTTTAATTTTAGAACCCTTCTCTCTTCTTTTTAGAACCTCTCCAAAATTTATCAATTATATATCATTATAATTTTTTAGAACTCTTGTATTTAGAACCCGCATTGAAGATGGTGTAAGAACTTTCTCCCAACTTTTCTTTTGTGTGAATGAAAATGCAGAGCGGAGGTGAGTTCACGCGCCGCCGATAGCTAACCGCCGTTTAAGTAGACTCAGGCGAGGAAAGAATCCGACGACTACACCATGGGATGTGCTGCGTCGAAGCTCGATAATGAGGACACCGTTCGCCGGTGCAAGGATCGCCGCCGTCTCATGACGGAATCTGTTCGCGCACGACATCAGCTTGCTGCCGCTCACGCTGATTACTGCCGATCACTTCGTCTCACTGGATCTGCTCTTTCCTCTTTCGCCGCCGGTGAGCCTCTCGCTGTTTCGGATCAGACCCCGGCCGTTTTTCTCCACGCTCCTCCTCAACACTCGTCTGCCAATTTTGTACCTCCTCGTGTCCCGCCTTCACCTGCTCCTTCTTCCGTCTATACTCCGCCGCCGGCTCCTCCCTCACGATCTCCTTCTGTTGCCAGCTCCAAGCTGCCTCCCATCCTCTCCGCACCCTCTAATCGGCGCCGGAAACAGCAACCTAAGATGCCTCATATTCTCTCAAGCCCTTCGTCTTCTCCTACAAGTGAGAGATCCAATTTCATGCCGAATTTCTACCCTACTGCTTACCAGAACTCCACTTACTCCGCCACTCCTTCTCAAGCTTCTTCCGTCTGGAATTGGGACAACTTTTACCCTCCTTCCCCTCCTGACTCCGAATTCTTCAACATGAAATCTCAAGAGAGGCAACAAAACCTTCATAATCGCCATCTGGCCGACGGCGATGATACCGAAACAGAGAGATCGGAGCATGATTTTTTCCATTCCAGGAAGCAGCGGCAGAAGCAGTTCGAGTCCACGAATAGTGCGGTTGAGGAGGAAGAGGAGGAGGCAGAGAGAGAAGAAGTGCAGTGTAGCGAATGGGAGGACCACGATCATTACAGCACGACGAGCGCATCCGACGCCGCGGAGGAGGAGGAAGAGGATAGAGAGTCGATATCCGAGATCGGGACGCGTTCCGACTTCGGATCTTCCGTGAGGACTAGTTCGATGAGACGGGACCACCACCTGCCCCCACGAATGCCGCAGGAGTATGGCGGCACTGCCCAAGAGAAGTATGGCAAAGCAGAGGACGCCACGACGTCTTCCGGCAGCTACAGAGAGATCGCTGACATGAAGATGGTGGTGAGGCACAGAGATTTGAAGGAGATTGTTGATGCTATCAAGGAGAATTTCGACAAGGCGGCCTCCGCCGGCGATCAAGCCTCTCAGATGCTCCATCTTGGCAGGGCTCAGCTCGATCGCAGTTTCAGCCACTTGAAGAGTGAGCTTTGAATTAGCTAATATTATATAGAATCTGCCGTAAATCTCTAAAGTTGCATTGGTGTAATTTGCTTTTATCAGAAACGGTGATTCATTCGAGTAGCGTATTGAGCAACCTGAGCTCAACCTGGACCTCAAAGCCGCCATTGGAAGTAAAGTACAGGCTGGACACAACCGCACTGGACCAACCGGGCGGCCCCAAGAGCCTTAGTTCCAGTCTAGACCGCCTCTTGGCATGGGAAAAGAAACTCTATGAGGAAGTCAAGGTCTCTGCTGTGCTGTTTTTTTTGTCTTTTCTCGTTGGTTTTGGTTTCACTAATTATTGGAGATACGGATGAACTTGCAGGCTAGAGAAGGGTTGAAGATTGAGCATGAAAAGAAGTTGTCAAAACTTCAAAGTCAAGAGTACAAGGGGGAGAATGAGACTAAGCTAGATAAGACAAAGGGCTCTATAACAAGGTTACAGTCTCTTATAATTGTTACCTCACAGGCCGTCAGCACAACATCTACTGCAATTATCCGCCTTCGAGATACTGATCTTGTCCCGCAGCTCGTTGAACTCTGTCACGGGTAAGTTTGCATTGTTTGATTTAGCTAATTCGGTATCAATGATTATCAGATATTGAATGCGCTGTTAGTTGCATTGACATGTCTGTACCATAATTTACTCGTAGAAGTCCGTATATACACTTCCACCTACTTTCATATCTATAATAATAGAGAATCTTGTGGACTCATCAAGTAGGTCAACATTTAATGGAAAAATTGCTAGTTTCAGCAGTTAGTTATCTAATGCCTTTCTGGAGCTATTCTTAGGAATTGTGGATTCCTTGATATGATTGACTGCTTCTTAGAGTGAAACAAAGATCCCTAACTCTCTTATACATTGTTAGATCTTTGGGTTTTTATAGCTCATCTTGACCAAGTAACAACTAACAAGTAAGCTGCTGAATTGGTGATCATGTATTTGCCTAAGTTACAAGCTGAGTGTTATGTTTATGCTTATTGGTTAATATCTAGTTCAGTGGAAATCAAGATCCTCTAATTTTTGGTATTTGCCGTGTTAGTTCTGGTAGAGATTAGAGATAATATCGCCCTCAATGTGAGCGACATGGTGATTTAGAGGCTGCATTTTAAAGGTCACCCAAGTTCAAATGTTGTAGTAATGTAGTTGTAGTTATGCCAAAAAAAAAAAAAAAAAAAAAAAGGGAAAAAGAGATAGATAAAATAACCTTTTTTGACAAATTCATGCAAAGAGTCTAAGACTATGCATGCTGTAATAATTGCTTTGAATCCATCAGCTATGCAATATAGGTACTTTCTTTGAACACCAGAGAATTATACGCTAGTCTCTGACATTTCCTTGTGCAGCTTCATGTACATGTGGAAATCAATGCATCAATTCCACGAGATTCAGAACAACATCGTACAGCAAGTTCAGGGGCTTATTAACAGGTCAGGCAAAGGGGAATCAACATCAGAACTACACCGTCAAGCAACCCGTGACTTGGAAACAGCTGTGTCTTTATGGCACTCCAGTTTTTGTCGGCTGATTAAATTCCAACGGGACTTCATACGTTCGGTTCAAGCCTGGTTCAAGCTAACTCTTCTCCCAGTTTGCCACGACGACAATCCCGATCACAAAGAGCCAGTAGATGCCTACGCGTTTTGCGATGAGTGGAAACTTACTCTAGACCGAGTCCCGGACACAGTGGCTTCCGAAGCAATCAAGAGCTTCATCAACGTTGTTCATGTGATATCAGCGAAACAATCTGAGGAGATAAAGATAAAGAAAAGAGCCGAATCAGCATCAAAGGAGCTTGAGAAGAAAGCTTCATCGCTTAGAAGCATCGAAAGGAAATACTATCAGTCATACTCCACGGTCGGGTTTGGTCTTCCGGATTCAGGACCAGACAACGGACACGTGTTAGATGCTCGGGACCCGCTCACGGAGAAGAAGTTAGAGCTAGGAGCATGCCAGAGAAGAGTGGAGGAAGAAATGCTGAAGCATTCAAAGGCAATAGAAGTAACAAGAGCCATGACTTTGAATAACTTGCAGACGGGTTTACCGGGTGTGTTCCAAGCTTTAACCAGTTTCTCTGCTCTGTTCACGGAGTCCTTACAAACGGTATGCACTCGCTCATACTCCATCAAATAGCACACTATATTATATACGTTACAATACTATATAGTTGAAAAAAAGTACAAATACTATATAGTTAAAGATTTTGATGAGTAAAGGGCTCCAGAGCTGCAAATTTCCTATCGTTATGTATTCTTATTTCAGGCTTGGATATTGTTTATTTCTGAAAAGAAAATGTATATATAAAGTACTTGGCTTTTGATTTCTGAGTATGAAATGTAGGGATTTTTGTTCATGTAATTCTCAGCTTCCATGCACACGAATAAAAAACAATCTCTTGCTTGTTCGTTAAATCATTTTGTGATATATAAAGTAATAGCAGGTGGTGATTACAATCTAAGGCTTGCCTCGAACTGTCTCTATTTGGCATGAAACTGGTCGGTGTTGTAAATGTCTCTTGTGGGTCCATTTTCATCGGATTCCCTGAGACAAGTGATAAAATATCTTCTCTTGTCTGAAGCAAATGGGGGTTCTTCTTGGTAGATTAGGGTTAAACCAAAAAACAAGCTTGGTTTTATCTTTTGATTCTCATTTTGTAATCTTATATTTTATAGATGTGATGTTCAGATCATGCCGACTCTTTTAAACAAAACATACACAAATGATAAAACATTTTGCAGGCAAAATGCCAAACTCAGTTTAGTCTTGGGATTCCAATATATAACATATTGGATCATTGAATACTTTTTTTGCTTTTGGGACCACCAAAAGATGGCAGTGACATTACGCTCGATTTTGGGTAGAAAAAGGATTCCGACAAACACAAGTCTCTTGTAGAAGAAAAAAGGAGAATTTCTTAAATAATTTCGACTTGGGGCTTTCCATGTCCTTGCAAAAGTTTTGGTTCCATGGAAGAAGATTTAATCTCCGATACAAAAGAAGGGACCTAAGTTACTATGAGAAATAAAAACCCCTCTCCCAATACTGAGACATTAAAGTCTTGAGACGTGGTTACAATATATAGCGACATCAAAAGATTAAAAATGCTAATTAAGGGACCAAACACAAACTCTTGGGAGCTTTAGAAAAACTCAAAGTCTAGAAATTTACCACCAGATTTCGTGTCTGCTGCTGCTGTTGATACTGGTGGTGGTCCCATCATTCTCTTGCTATTACTACCAAACCCAACCGGATCAATCGGTCCATACTTTGGAGGCGGTTCGGTCTCCATTTGTCTCGGTACTTCAGGAGGAGTACTACACCTTATCAATGCCCAATTCACTCCTTCAAAGAATGGATGCTGCTTTATCTCCGTTGCTCCTCTCTTTGTCCCTAATCTGTTCTTTGGATCTTTCACCAGTAAAGCCTGAATCAAGTCCCGCCCTGCGTAGCTAGTTGCTGGTGACTCAGGGAATTTCAACTGTTCTCCGACTACATTGAAGAGAGTGGCTCTGTTTCCTGATCCTTTAAACGGGGTTTTACCATATAGCAGCTCGTGCACGAAGATACCAAAAGTCCACCAATCCACCGCGCTTCCGTGGCCTTCTCCTTTGATAATCTCTGGAGCTAAGTACTCGTGCGTTCCAACAAAGGACATGGACCTTGTGTTAGGTTCAGCTACTAGCTCCGGGAGAGAACCCGAGTGTGATCTGAAGAAATCCGTCTGGGTTTTACGGGTCTTGTTCTTTTTGTTTTTGTTAGGGAAGATGCTGCGTGGTAAGAAGCAGGAGGGTTGGATGATGCAAGCTGATGTAGGCTCCATACATGCGGGTTGAACACAGAACGCGCCGCGTCTAGATGGATCAGAGTCAAATGTTTTGATCAGTGTTGGCGAAACCGCGCATCTCAGGGAGAGATCAAAGTCAGAAAGCATTATGTGACCATCATCTCGAACCAGAACATTCTCAGGTTTCAAGTCTCTGTAAACAACGCCGAGCATATGGAGATACTCTAGCGCTAGCAACACCTCTGCAGCGTAAAATCTGCCCAAAGAAAAACAATAAAGTGAGATCACGGTGAATGAAACTTAGCTTTGGAAATATTAAAACCGAGAGAGAAAACATACCGAGCAGCATACTCTGAGAAATGCTTCCCGGGCTGGCGTTGCCTTAAAGCGTGCAGATCACCTCCAGGACAGTATTCCATGACCAAACACGAGAATCTGTCTGTCTCGAAATGAGTGTACAATGTCGGGAGAAACGGATGATCCAATAGCTGTAGAATCTCCCTCTCGGTCTGAGCTCGATTCAACTTCTTACGGTTCTCAAGAGAAGCTTTATCCATCACTTTCACAGCAAAATGACACCGAGTTCCGCTTAACTCAGCTAGATAGACACTCCCGATATCACCACAACCTAACCGTTTAAGCAACTTGAAGTGGCTCATCCCTAACATCCCATCTCGTGTCCGGATAGCCAAAATAGCATTCCACCTAGGATCATTCCCTTTGTGTGGCTTATTAAGGCTTCCCGTGAAATTGCTCCAGCTGCTCTCTTCGCTTAGGCCGCTACTATCGCTTGCTCTGCTTGCACTCGTCTTGGCGCTTTCAAACGAATCCAAAACCATACTGATACTCCTGTCACAGTAGTTCTTGTCCATACTAAGCACAACATCGCTCCGCTGCGTAGTACTTGTTGCAGAAGAGCTATTAGCAATACTCATAGCCCGGGCGAAATTCATACTTTCGACGCTACTGCTATGTGGGCTCACATTGGTGCTGGGAGGCAGAGAAGCATCCCAAACACATTCCTTGTCTGAATCTGGCGGTAGCAGAGAGTTATCTGTGTTCTGCGATGCACGAGCCACAGAAAACGGGGACAGTGAGGTAGCAGGCTCCTCGATTATGCTTTCTGCGGGTGAGAGTATTCCTGAGCTTGGCTTCTTCGGAGGCACACAGAGGGAGGGATCCTCTAGAAAGGGTCCTTTAGTAATAGACATGCTCTTCATCAAGCAAACCGAATCAGGTTTGTTCTTCTCGCTGATGGGCACATAAACAGTTGTTATAAAATCCATGTCGTCAGGTTCTGGAGGATGACTAACCCCACGGAAGGAGCTAGAACCAGCTTCCTCAGACATATCATTGATTCCCTTACAAGTCACATCGTCATCAGCAGGCACGATTTCTTCAATCTCCAGCAAAGGATACTTTGATTTCATCGTTCTAACGACAGGCTCAAACTCCTGAAAATCATTAAAGTTAGCACCAAAATGGCCCATCATCATCTCTTCTCTGTGCACATTAAGAACCTGGCTTAGTTCTCTCCCCAATGTGGTAGCTGGATTCACAGGTCTTCCCGTGTTGTATCGAGCAGCACGTTCCCTCAAAGACTCCAAATGCATAACAGTGGCATTGCCATTGAGCGTATCTCTACTTTCGAAATCTAAGTATTGTCTTCTTGACAAGTGACCAGAGACAGGAGCTTTACTAGGAAGCCTCTTGAGCTCAGCAACTCTTTCCATATCCAGCATTCATGCGATCTTTACACCAAAATTCCAAATCTGTATATCCCTTTAAAAAAAAGAATGTCAGCTAAATCAATCTCTGATACAAACAAAATATCTACATAATCCACCCACCAACAATTTCTGGGACCATATTCTGAAAACTTGTCGGCGAATATATGATTAAGCACACTACAAATAGAAACTGTAAACACGTGATTTGGGAATAAACCTCAGGACTAATTTTCATTTATGGTTTCAAGACAAACAATAGAACACGAGTGTGAGTGTCCCTAGAGGATTCCATTGTTCGATCTGGAATTTCCAGAAAAAAATTCTCGAAGCATCATAGGGATTAACAACCTTTCGCCCAAATAGAAAACGACAAACGAAAGAGAAATTCAAAGTGGAGGAATCGTCACCAACCGGAAACAAGAGAAGAAAGTCAGCCGAGAATCCAGAGATCGAGAAGTTTTCCGGTACAATGCAGCCGACGCCGGGGAAGGTTTATCACCGGAAAATTGTAGAAATCAAGCAGAGAAGGGAGAAAATGAAGAAAAAAAAACCTCAGGCACGAAAAATGAGAGTCGGATTTGGGAGTGGTTGCTCGTAGAGGCTTTTGCTTTATCTTAATTGGGTGCTACGACTGACGGTAACGGAGAAAGTTTAATCAAAAAAAAAACAAAATGGACTGTAATGTGGGGCCCAATTACTGTAGGGTCCAGTCATTGAAGTGGGACCTACATGTGTTCCTTCTTCAACCTACAAATTTTGGTTTGAGACGTTTCTTGTTATGGCTTCTTCTCAAAGGTTTTTGTGATTTATTTTTTTCTACATTTATGATGGGTTTCGACTATTCTCACTTGGTTAGTTTCAACAATCTTTTTTTATTAAAGCACTTTTAATGCATTCGAAAATCTTGATAATAATTTCTACAACCAAACATATATATATATATATTGGTAGTTCATATGAACACTGGTATAGTGTGAAACAATAGTTGTACAACAAAATATAAACATTTTTTTTTTAATTTTGAGAGAGATGGAAACTATTCCTTTTGTTGTGTAATAAAAAAAAAATGAATAGTGTAAGAAAGACACAAAGAATCAAAACCTTGTGGATTTGTGAAAATACACTTTTTTGACCCACCATCGCATATGTTGATTAGCTTTTTTCTTATTTTTCTCCTCATTTCCCATCACTTTTCTTTTTCCCTTTTGTCTTTATTTGAACATTTGTTCATTTAATTTTGAATGGTGGCCACTTGAATGAAGAACAACTGCAAATAAGGGGAAAGAATAAATTAGTGGAGTAAGTGCAATAGAATGTGATAAATAAGAACACCCTAGAACTTACAAAAATATACAATCAGCAAATTATAGTTTATTAACGTTAGATTATAGAATTATGATGATTATGGCATGAAATTTATAATTTTATAATTAGTGAGAAATTTAAATTGAAAATTTTGATCAGATAAATAATATTGAAATTTAAAAAAGTTTCTTGATAATTCTAAAAAGTAATTCAATTAATAATATCTCTCCATTTCCACTAATTTATGTTGAAACTACTCTCTCTGTGCAGATGGTGGCCATATTAATACTGTATTTATAATGGAACAAATGGGTTTCAAATGACATTATGTTGGAAAACAATGATTAGTGGACATTGTTTTGTGAGCTAAACATATAATATTGTATGAATTTCAGCAATAAGAATAGTTCCCATAACAATGTTGGACCTCGACGCTATAATCATGGTGGGTAGTGAGTGATGCTTTATTTGCCTGCAAAGTAAATAAAAGCTGCGACGATACTTTTATTCGAATTTATTAAAAAAGATTAACACTGCTAATAGTGTATAATTTTGTGAGTAGTTATAAATTGGAAAGGTGAGAGAAATTCGCTGAGGTAAAAGGAAGAACAAAAATTATAAGCAACAGAGATAGTTGTCGGCTTAGACTGAGTAAAAGACGGAAATAACCTTCGTTGTGTGACGATGAAACGAAAGCCGCTTTCGAGGAGACGAGGGTAAAATCGGTAATACGAATCAGTTGGATTGCGCGTGTATTGAGGGGATCTGTATGTCTGGGACAGTTTTATCTTTATCTCTCTAACCAAACGGTCCGAAACACATGCAGTGTCTCGTCCTTTTATTTACTTTTATCTTGTTTGTTTTTGTAATCCGCTTGAGACAAATTTTAATGTTCTTATAATATGTGATATAGGATCTAATTTTTTATTCTTTTTGATATCGTGTCTCTGACAGTGTTCATATTATAAGAAATTTCCATGAGTTTTTTCGATATGTGATTTCCAATTAATGTCATTATTTAGCTTGTATTTATTTGCGTAATTTTGTTTTAAGTACAATATAGCTTGTAATTTTCTATAGAAATTTCCATTAGTTTATTCGAAATTTGATTTCCTATGTAACTATTTGCTTATAAAATATATATTTTATTATTTTTATCAAAAAAATACATATTTTTGTTATCATATATATGCAAAACTGTAAACCAAAATTGATGAATAGTGAGCAAAAACAGTTTTGCTCGCAAGCGAACTAGTTCACTCGGCCGCTACAATTTATATACTATTTAACATTTGCTGTTAATTTTAGTGAGGGACAACTAAAGTAATTTTCTATTCAAAATTTGACATTGAATTCATAAATGACAATCTTATTTATAACATAAAAAATTGTCTAAAACAATACTTATTGTGAAACAAAAGGAGTAGTATGCATCATCAAAATGATGGGTTTTTTAGATTCATCAATGTTAGACACATTTTATAAAGTTTGTTGAGTTGATACTATGTGAATATTTGTCTAAGGTTCTCTGAAACACATGCAGTCGATCAACTAACTTTCAATAAAATAACTCATACTTGTATGAACATTAAGTAATCATCTCGATATTCATTTTTTTTGGCATTTCCATAGCCTCACTTTTCTTTACTTTTATTTTCCAAATCGAAAACCATTTACTCAATAACAATCTCTTAGGTAATGATGTTTTGTATTTAGTTATGTGGAATGAATGTATCTTTATAGGTGGGGCTTGAATCTGAGCCTTCTCTTTTTTGAAAAGCACTTCGAAGAAAATAAAGAAGGGTTTGAAACTTTGAACACAAAAAAATAGACTTATCGAAACAATACAAAGGGAAAAAGCAGCACATTTCTTAATTTTTGAACTCTCTTCTGATTCCATTTTCATTACATTATGCTTTATTCTTCCTCCTCAGCTACATCATTATTTTTTCATATTCAAAATATTTCTCTATTCAGTTGAATTAGCCTGATGGGGTCATCTGATCGATTCGATAAAAACAAAAAAATGAATTGTAAATTCGACTAATTCTATATTCATATTTTGTAGGTGCGGACATTTTTTCTGAATCAATTATCAAACGTAAAAATCTATTGAAATTCCCTTGTTCAATTTACAAATAACTTACCTATCAAATGAACTAATTACAGTAGTAGTACTATATGAGATGGGTTCGAGTCTAATTCTACAATTTTTTTTTAGATAATTCAGGTGATTCGGCCAAATTAGGAGATCACCGGCGACGCAACTTCGGATTTTTAATCCTGACTTTAAACCAACGCATCATCCCCCAACACTGTCCTATGGTTCGGAAAGACCATGTGAAAGCCCAGTGACAAAACTCTTGTAAATCATAGATTCATTATCCTTCTGCGGAGAGTCGATCTCTGGTCTGGACCAACAAAACCGACACTTCCAACGAAGAGAAAACCACCCGACCACAAAAGTTTGGTTTAATTCTACATTTTAGCATGAGTGATTTACATTTTATCGATACACCACAAATATTATAAAAACTGGTATTATATTTTATAAACTATGGATGAAAGATCAAAGATCCAAAACATCTAAATTAACTTAGCAAAAAAGAAAAAAACTTCTAGATTAAAATAAAATACATGCTGTTGAAAAGTGAAAACCAAAAGATTTTACGACTAGTGTTTAACGGCAACGTCTTTTATAGTGGCCCAGTATTTTCCTTATGGACCTGACCCAAGCCCATATATTTAACCTCTCCTTTTTTTTTTGTAAAGGCTTATACCATTGATAAAACTACATCATATTAAATAGATGATAAAATTGCGTAGAGCCATAGACGTTCAATAATCTAATTTACATAACTTTGATCACGTTTAGGATCATGAAGAATCCAGATTTAATGTTTCAATAGATTTATTGGTTCAAATGATTTAAAAAATGAGACGATTGATCAAGGTTTCAAGTTCAAAAATCGTGCAGTCGTTTTTTGTCAAAAACCCCAATTATTTGTTGTTGTTGATAGCCTTTTAAATCTCATAATCGGTTATGCTTCGAGGAATTACATAAACAATGTATATATCCTTGCTTATAGTCTTTCCGTTTGTTTTAAAAGAAAGGTTTATACTATTTATTAAACTATATTAATGGATGATACATTGCGTAGACGTCCAATAATCTAATTTACATAATTTTGATTATGTTAAGATGCAGAATTATACGATCTTGTTTTATTCAATTTAATGATTATCCTATGTCTTGTAGCTGGTTTTTCACTTTTGAAATTTGTGGTCCGTAATTATAAAAACAGAGAAACTCGTATACAAATGACTTAACTAATATGGTTTTATCTAAGTATATGAGTGTCATATCCAATTGTTAAAAATGTATAAAATACTGACAAGCCACTACAAGAAAATAGGGGTATTTCCGACGGATTTAAGCTGTCGGTTACAGTTCATCGGAAATATGGTATCCGTCGGAATCCGTCGGAAATTTCCGACGGCTTGTTGCCGTCGGAAAGCCGTCAGACATTTCCGACGGATTTCCGACCGCGTCCGTTCCGACGGATATTCGACGGACTTCCGACGGATACTCCGACGGATATTCAGTCGTAAATGCCGTCGGAAATCCGTCGGAAATTTCCGACGGATTTCCGACGGATAGATTACCGACAGCATTTCTGACGGATACTCCGACGGGTATTCAGTCGTAAATGCCGTCGGAAATCCGTCGGAAATTTCCGACGGATTTCCGACGGATATATTACCGACAGAATTTCCGACGGATGATTATCGAATGAATTTGTCGGAAGTCCGTCGTAAATCCGTCGGAAGATATTTCCGACGGATTTCCGACGGTAACTATTTTCGACGGAGTTACGACGGATAGTTTGATCGGAAGTTGTCTCGGAAGTCCGTCGGTTCTTCGTCGGAAATAGGTTCCGAAGGATTTACGACGGTAACTATAACGCCCCGACCACCCATACCTGTGGGCCCCATGCCTTCTCTCGGCCCGTGGGCCCCATGCCTTCTCTCGGCCCGTGGGCCCCATGCCTTGTCCGACGGCCGGTGCGTTAATCCGTGAGGCTTGTAATACTTGTTTACTGACCCTGCAATCACCACGTGATCTTTCCCCGTGTTTTGTCCTCACTCACACGATACCGCGAATAACTTCCCGGAATGTCACCCATCCTTAAACTACTCCAGCTCAAGCACGCTTAACTCTGGAGTTCTTTCGGGCAAGTGATCGGAAAAGCTAAGTGCACTTTGGTGTCATAGGTAGCCAAATCAATTCTTATAAGCCTCTCCGCATATACAAGAAATCGGGATGTTACAGGAACTTATTCCGACGGTTTTCCGACGGAATTGGTATTTTGAATTTTATTTAATTATTTATTTTTTGGAAATTTATATATTAAAATTATAGAAATTTGAAATATAAATTAAAAATAGAAATAATAAATATATAAATTCATTAAACAAAATTAAAAAAAGTCATTACACATTAAAATAAATTGTTCAAAAAAAAAGCATTAAAAGCAAATATTTAGACGGTTGGAGAATCTCCGTCGTCGGGATTATTATCCCGAAACATATGCGGGAAGCATTTTTCCATCATCTTCTCCAAGCAGGAGAGCTTCTTGGTGGTAGTCTGTTGCTCCGTCCGTAGCTCTTCAACCTGCTGGTCACGGTCTTTCACCGTTTGGGTGAGCCTCTCGATTTCTACCCGGTACTCCGAAGGATAACGAGGAAACGAGGAAGAAGATTCCTGGGTCGGAAGGGTGCCTAACCCAGCGAATCGACCTTTCACTTGCCGGGTTTGCTGCGAATAATTAAAACCGATAATAAATAAAAAACGAAAAAAAAAAAACGAAATGAAATTAAAACTTACCTCAAGTACAATCTGGTTTATCTCTTCCCGGGACAAAGAGTTCGAGGACGACGATCATTCGATAGTGAGCTGCGATGATAGTTCACGGTCCAGCTTCGTCTTCTTGCTCTTCTCGACAACATCCCGCATCCCCAAGTCCTGTATCTGACCGGTTTTCTTGTTGGTGTGTCTATTCTCGATGAGTTGAAAATAATCGGGTTCGGAACCAGATGCTCTCGCCTGCGAAAATTTGTTAAGTTAAATAAATATAAAAAACAGAATTAACAATAAAAAATTTAAATTAAACTTACCATTTCCATCGCTTCCCGTTCGATGGTCTTTGCGCCCGCGTTGTGGATGTAGACCCCTTTCCCGCCTCGTTGGCTATTTCGGTTCTTCGACTGTTGCTCGGAGGTCTTTTTTGTCGCAGGCCTACTCCAGTACTCACAGAAGCCTTTCCAGACGTCGTCGTCAAGGTCCTTCGGCTTGTCTTTGTTCTGCTTCCACTTCTGTTTCCACTCGTACATGTGCTTCGAGTACGAGTTTGCGGCATACTTGTCGAATGTGTCAATGACTTCGCGCGTATGATGAGAGTCCCACGTGAACTCTTGCTACAATTTTAAAAAAAAATTTGTTACATATCAAAAAGAAAAATTGACAAAATGAAATTCAAAATAAATAATATATCAATAAAGAACGTACCGCGAAAGTCCGGTGCCACACGTCTTTCTCCTCGGCAGGCATGTCCGAATACTTCTTGTACGGTTTGTCCAACATGTTGTGGAGCATCCGTAATATCGACTTGGTGATCTGAGTCGACAGCTTAAACCTGAAAACATTATGAAAATATATAAATATGTTAAGTTTAAAAATCTAAATAAATTGAAATAATGTACACAAATTTTCTTACCAAGTGCCGTCCTCAAACTTCGGGTCGAGTCGAATGCAATGGCCCCGGTTAGGCTGCCGGACTAGCTCCTCGATCTCAAGGTGGCTCCGAGCAGCGGATTGCTGGGAATCAGGGATGTGAGTTCCCGAGCTCGTTGGTCCCGGAGGAGGCGTACACCGAGAACCCCGAGAACGGCGTCCTTGGTTGCCGCCTCCCAACTGAAGAACTTCGCCGTGATCCCTGCGGAAAACGGTAAAATTGTTAGTAAATTAACAATAAATTCAAAAGTTACAAAATTTTTTGAAATTTCCGGAAAAAAATTTAGGAAAAATTCAAATTTTCTGGAAATTCAAATTTTCCGAAAAATTCAAAGTTTACTAAAAATTCAAATATTTCAAAAAATTTCAAAATTTGCTAAAATATTTTAAAATCAGTTTTAATATATAAAAATATTTAGAAAACGTTTTATTACTAAAAAAAATATTTAAAACAATTTTATTTCTAAAATAATATTTGAAAAAGGTTTTTATTATTAAAAAAATATTTTAACATCAACTTAAATATATAGAAATATTTTAAAAACGTTTTTATTAGTTATAAAATATTATAAAAGATTTTAATATATACACATATTATAAAAACGTTTTTCAAATTAAAAAAAATTTTAACATCAACTTAAATATTATAAATGATTTTAATATATACACATATTATAAAAACGTTTTTATTACTAAAAAAAAATTTATAAACAATTTTAATATATACAAATATTATGAAAACGTTTTTATTACTTAACAAATATATTAAAAACGTTTTTAATATATAAAAATATTTTAAAAACGATTTTTATTACTTAAACAATATTCTAAACGTTTTTATTACTTAAACAATATTTTAAAAACGATTTTAATATATACAAATATTTTTAAAAATTCAAACAATATCTAGATCTAACAATTCTAAATCAACAATCTAAACACATAAACCATAACACTAATATTATTCTAAAAAACAAATTCTATTATAACCACTTAACAATTCACATAAATAAAATTCTAACAACCTAACTAATATATTCCCTAAAACTAAAATGATATAAAACAAAATTAAAGGAATTAATTAAACTTACATGGTTTTGTTGGAGAAGAATTGAGGAATTGAAGATAAAAACTGAAATTGTGAAGAAGAAGAAGATAAGAGGGAGAAGAAGAGATTTTCGTTTAGGGAAATTTTGAGAGAAGAGGAAGAAGAAGCGACGGAAGAGAGAGAGGAAGATGAGAGAAATAAGGAAAAAAACTTACGTTTCGTCGATTTAATTCGATGGCCGTCGGAAATCCGTCGGAAATCCGTCGGATTTTGAAAAATAATTTCATTTACGCGGTTGATATTCCCGCGGTCTCCTCGAAAATATCAATGTCCGTCGGAAATCCGTCGGAAATTTTCGACGGATTTCCGACGGATTGGAGAAGATAAGGATTCTCGATTAGTCAGTCAACAAGCACGTGTCTAATTTTTCATATCCGTCGGAAAGCCGTCGGAAATTTCCGACGGATTTCCGACGGATAAGGTATATTCCTTGCATGTTTGTCGATTGGTCAGTCAACAAGCACGTTTCTATTTTTTCATATCCGTCGGAAATCCGCCAGAAATTTCCGACGGATTTCCGACGGATTTAGGGTATATTTGGGGTTTAGGGTTTAGGGTTTCTTTATATGATTTAGGGACATGTTATTTACATGTTTCATTCAATAAATATATTAAGCTCATCAATATTAAAGAGTTTGCATTAGTTTAAAAATTATACAACATCAAAACATATCGTTTCACATAAATCAACTATATCTTATACTATAACTTATACAAACACTTCCATAAAAAATTTTAAAATCTATATAACACATTTTCTTGATGTATATACAAGGTTAACCTATTTTATATACATCATACAAGTGTTTGTAAACTTTTGCCACAAAAAAAACCTATACCCTATACCCTAAACAAGATTTTTAAATATCCGTCGGAAAGCCGTCGGAAATTTCCGACGGATTGAGTTGAATCTGGGTTATATCCGAGGGATTGATTTTTCAGCCGATGCAACTGAATCCGTCGGAAATCCGTCGGAAATTTCCGACGGATTTCCGACGGATTGAGTTGAATCTGGGTTATATCCGAGGGATTGATTTTTTAGCCGATGCAACTGAATCCGTCGGAAATCCGTCGGAAATTTCCGACGGATTTCCGACGGATTCAACTCAATCCGTCGGAAAACCGTCGGAAATTTCCGACGGATTTCCGACGGATTCAGTTGCATCGGCTAAAAAATCAATCCCTCGGATATAACCCAGGTTTTATCTAACTCAGGAGGAGGACCGTCAAATACTTTCCGGTTCTTCCTAAACAATGTGGTGCTCCGACGATAAGGATGATCGCTAGGTAGGTATCGCCTATGACAATCAAACCAAGACGTTTTCCGTCCGTGCTTCAATTGGAACGCATCAGTGTTATCTTGACAGTACGGGCACGATAACCTTCCGTGCGTTGTCCATCCTGATAACATGCCATATGCTGGAAAATCGCTAATAGTCCACAAAAGTACCGACCGCATGATGAAATTTTGGTGACAAGAAACATCAAACGCTTCAATACCTTGGTCCCATAACATTCGCAGCTCATAAATCAATGGTTGCAAAAACACATCAAGTGATCTCTTCGGATGCTCTGGTCCAGGAACGAGAATGCTAAGGAACAAGAACTCCCTTCGCATGCACAAAGATGGCGGCAAATTGTAAGGTGTTACAATTACTGGCCACAAAGAATATTTTCTGCCGTGCTTCCCAAAAGGGCTGAAACCATCGGTACATAATCCAAGGTATACGTTCCTTGCCTCAAACGCCAAGCTGGGATAAATGGATTGAAAATGTTTCCATGCTCCTGCATCTGACGGATGGGCGATTTGTCCATCTGTTGTATGCTCTGCATGCCATCTCATTGCTCCTGCTGTGCGCTCTGACTGATATAACCTCTTCAATCTCTCTATTAACGGTAAATACCACATCCGTTTATATGGCACTGGCACTCTTCCACCTGTTTCCTTATACCGAGGTTTGCAACAAAAACGACATGTCGTACGATCTGCGTCCTCTCTCCAGTAGAGCATACAGTTGTCTATGCATACATCTATCATCTGATACGACAGTCCTAGACCTTGAACAAGTTTCTGTATCTCATAGTATGATGCCGGTGCAAGATTATCTTCTGGCAAAATTTCTTTCACAAAATCAGCGATTGCATCCACGCACTCCTCACTCAAATTGAAATCCGTCTTTATACCCATCATCCTTGTTGCAGTTGATAAAGGGGAATGTTCACCTCTACACCCATCATATAACGGATGTTTAGCAGCGTCTAACATATCAAAGAATCTCCGAGCTTCTAAATTAGGTTCTCCCCTATCTCCATACTCAGCAACCGATGATATATTTTCACGAAATGCATCGTTCACCATCTGAACATGACCTACAGTACTTTGTTCTTCCATTGCGGGTTCTTCTAAGCTAGTGTTATCCCCAATATAATGTTTACTAGTACTAGCATAATTATCCACCATTGTATCATTTTCTCCATGATAATACCAAATCTTGTAACCCGACATAAACCCATGACAATACAAATGTGACCATACTTCATCTATCACGATAAATCTACGATTCCCACAATTGGTACAAGGGCAATAGATTTTACCGGTTTTTTTTGCTTTCTTCTGCATACCCGCAAATGCCATGAATTCCTGTAGACCTTTTTTGAATTCCTCCGTAACTAGGCCCGTGTCCGGAATTTGATGAGGCTTGTCCATCCATGATCGAAAATAATTATAAGGATTTGAAGAAGACATTTTCGTAAGGAATTAGATAACAGAGATTTTTTTTTTTGTGATTATAAATGAAGGGTGGAAACGTTTTTATAAGGAAAATTTTGTCCATTTTCCGACGGATATAAAGTAGATATTATCGATGTCGGCAACCATGTCGGCAACCATGTCGGCATCTGTCGGATATCCGTCGGAAATTTGTCGGAAATCCGTCGGAAATTTCCGATGGATGAACGTCGTCGGAAATCCGTCGGCAGTATGTCGGCATCATCAGAATGCGTCAAAAAGTCGTCGGAAATCTGTCGAAAAGTGTCCGACGGATTATTGTCGTCGGAAATCCATCGTAATTTCCGACGGATTTCCGACGGGTTAATATTTCCGACGGAATTCCGACGGATTTCCGACCGATGAGAAGTTAGTCGGAAATCCGTCGGAAAGTCGTCGGAAATTTCCGACGGAATTATTGCCGTCGGAATTTCCGTCGGATTTCCACATGTTTTCTTGTAGTGAGCGCTTCACCCCTGATTTAACAAGTCGCAATTTAGGACACGTCCAGAGTGGAAAAAAATGGACGGCGGCTTCGCCGGCAAAAAGATGCGTTGATGGATTCAGAGGTAAGAATTAAAATGATTTGTAATGATTATCCATCACATCAATAATAATATATATTTTTATTTTTTTTTTGTAAAAGGGAATACATCAATATATCTTTGACACGATCAAAATAAAGCAATCATTATCGTAAAATCAATAGTTGAGTTATAATAATCCACGACTTTCAAGTTTTAAAATTTCAATCATCTAGAATCATTATTATTGATGTAAAAATCAGATTTTTTTTTTTTTTTTTTTTTTTTGATAATAGGTAATCAAACTGTAAACGAGGAGGAGCCCACTACGCTTAGTCGCCATTTCGCTCAAAATCCCAAATCGATCCAATGGACCGGTTTTTGTTTTTGGTACTTTCTAGCAAAAAAAAAAAAAAAGTGAAATTGATTTACATGAAAAGATAATAAATAAGAGAAAAACATTAAAACGCATGTGATTTTCTCGCTTTTCCATTTGGCCTATAATCCAAAGTACCTATATGCCGTTACGCGCAAAGCATTTAGGACTCTTTTTTTTGTAGTTTGGAGAATTTTGTGAAATCAGAAAGCAAATATAGTAATCACACGCTTGATGCTCAGTCAAAGTCCATAATCATACTCTAAAAGTAAGCTCTAGCTTAGAGTAACCATTTCAAATCGTTACGAATTGAAAAATTATCAAAAATTTAGGATTCTTGTTGTCGATACTTCGTACGATTCGTTCTTTCTCTCACTCGTTTGTTTGTGGAAAAAAGAAATCAACACACACAGAATATAGAGTTCCCCTAAACCTGGATACTTCTCTCTTCAGGATCGGAACCTGGAAATCCAATATGAGTTTTTGTGTTTTTTCTTTCAAGAGAGAGAGCTCGGAGTAAAAAACAATCGAAGAAGACGAGGGAAAAAGAAGTAGATCTCAGATTTTTTCTGTTACTCGTCAACGTCTCCTTTGTTGAGTCTTTGCTCAGCTTGATGGGCCAGCACCTATTTCACCAGGCCCAGCTGCTCACTTCTCTGACTTTGGGCCTAAACCAAGCTTTAAACACAATACGTGGGTCTGAATGTTGAACCAGATTCTCACAAATCTCTACCTTGGTTCAATATTCCTCCTGACCTTATTGTCGATTCTCATGAAATTCCGATCTCGGTAATGAGCATCTCCAAATCCCGGAAATTTGCTCAACACTATTTTTCAATACCTGAAAATAGTCTGCTTCCACATCCTGACCACCAGACGTGACATAACTTTGTTTCTTCAACACCAGAACAAACCAGTTTGCAATAAATTCTGAACTTAACTTATGCCAGTCATCTCCTAGTCTCCAGAGACGACTCTTTCACCACCTTGCTAAGGCGATGACCTTCAAGGTCTCCAAGCAGCTGTTGAACTTGTTTGTTGGTAGCACCTTAGTTAACATGTTTGCTGGATTCTCGGAAGTATGAATCTTCAACACAGTTACATCCCATTCTGCGATGATATCCCTGATGAAGTTGTATTTGGTTGCAATGTGCTTAGTTCTCTCACTGTACATGTAGTTCTTTGCCAAGCAAATGGCGCTTTGTGAGTCACAATGAACTTCCACAGCTCCCTGACTGTACCCCATCTCTTCACAGATTCCTTTTAACCAAAGAGCTTCCTTTACTGCCTCAGATAATGACATATACTCTGCCTCAGTAGTAGACAGCGCAACAACCTTCTGCAAACACGATCTCCAGCTTACAGTATTCCCACCAACCGTGAAAACATAACCTGATATTGACCTGCGCCTGTCCAAATCAGCTGCATAATTTGAATCGCAGTAACCATTTACCTTAAAATCTGCTTCTCTTGTAAACGTTAAACTCACTTTTGCAGCTCCTCTAATGTATCTCATGACCTACTGAACTGCCAACCAATGTCCCTTGCCTGGTTTTCCCATGTATCTACTCACTAACCCAACTTAATAAGCAATATCTGGTCTTGAGCCAACCATCGCATACATTAAACTCCCCACTGCACTTGCATATGGAATCTGATCCATTACCTTGACCTGAATCGATGCTTCCTCTTCTGTAAGACTTTGTAACTTGAATTGAGGTCCCATTGGTGTAGTAACTGACCTGCAATTCTCCATTGCAAATGTCTTTAAAACTTGATTCAAGTACTCTTCTTGAGATAACACCAAAGTTCCTTTTACTCTTTCTCTGAATATGTCCATTCCCAGGATCCTTCTTGCTGATCCTAAGTCTTTCATCTCGAATTCCTTGCTGAGCATCTCCTTAAGCTTCTTAATCACTGTCATATCCTTTGAAGCAATTAACATGTCATCGACATAAAGCAATAAGTAGACCATATCTTCTGTTGTTGAACCCTTGAGATAAACACATGGATCATACTGACTTTTCCTGTACTTATTCTTGATCATGAACGTATCGAACCTGTAGTTCCATTCCCTTGGTGACTGTTTTAAACCGTAGAGGGACATTCTCAATAAGCAGACCTTGTTCTCTTTACCTTTCTGAATATATCCTTCAGGCTGACTCATGTAGATCTTCTCTTGCAAAACCCCATGTAGAAAAGCTGTCTTCACATCAAGTTGCTCAAGTTTCATGTTCTGATGAACCACCAATGATAAGATGAGCCTTATTGACACGTGCTTCACCACTGGTGCAAAGACCTCATTGTAGTCTACTCCTTCAACTTGTGCATATCCCTTAGCAACTAGTCTAACTTTGTACCTCGGTTTCTCGATTCCTGGTATCCCTGGCTTCAACTTGTAGACCCATTTGCATCCTATGACCCTCTGCTTCTCTGGTTTGTCAGTTAAATCCCAAGTGTGATTCCTGTCTAAGGAATCCATTTCCTCATCCATAGCTGAGTCCCAAAGATCACTTTCTTTACTTCTCATTGCCTCCATGAATGTCTTTGGCTTAGCAATGTTTATTGTTTCTGAGCTAGCCAACGCGTACGCTATGAAATCAACTCCTTCAAACTTTGATGGAGGTCTGATTTCCCTCCTTGCTCGATCTCTAGCCAACAAGTAATTGTCTAGATTTCCATCAGTAAATGTATCACTTTCATCAACTTCTTCTGATGAACTTGAGTTTTCTTCTTGTTCAGATTTTTTCACTACATAGTCTGGATCAGCTCTACCTTGATTTGAGCTCTCCCCTGAAGTTTCAACACCTGTGAATTCTTCTCTTTGGTCTTTATTGAAAGTTAATGTATTCTTAGACTTTTCAGTCTCAGTATCTAACTTCTTTACCTTATCTGAGTTCATGTCCTTGAACAAACTCTCCTCATGAAAAATAACATCTTTACTTATCACAATCTTCTGCTCTTCCAATAGCCAGATTCTGTAGCCCTTTGTTCCCTGGGCATACCCAACAAAAATACCTTTAGTTGCCCTTGGACTTATCTTGTCTCGGATTGTATGCACATAGGCCATGCAACTGAAGCTCTTCAAGTGACCATATTCTGGTTTTCCTCCAGTCCATAATGCCTCTGGAACCTCAAAATCTATCGATGTTGATGGCGATCTGTTGATAATGTAGACTGCAGTAGAAGCTGCATCAGCCCAGAATTCTCCTTTTAAACCTGTCTCAGAAAGCATGCTTCTTACTCTGTCCATTATAGTCCGATTCATTCTTTCTGAAATCCCATTCTGTTGTGGCGTGTAAGGACAAGTCTTATGTCTCTTAACTCCTGTTTCTCTGCATAGCTTGTCAAACTGGTTGTTGCAGAACTCCAGCCCATTGTCTGTTCTTAGACATTTAAGCTTCTTGCATGTTTGATTCTCCACAAGTATCTTCCAATCAGCAAAATTCTGAAAGGCTTCATTCTTTGTTCTGAGGAAATAAATCCAGACTTTCTTCGAGAAATCATCTATGAACGTCTTGAAGTACTGGTTTCCTGATAAGCTTGGTGTAACGTTTGATGAACCCCACAAGTCTGAGTGAACATAGTCCATAATCTCCTTTGTAGTATGTTTTGCCTTTGGGAAGCTCTGCTTATGAGATTTCCCCATCGTGCAGGCTTCACAAAATCCCAGGTTTGATATTTCTTCCTTTTTCAAATAACCCTTTCTTGCTAATGTCTCCATAGAGGACTGGCTCATATGAGCTAGTCTTGAGTGCCACTTCTTTGACATGTCTCCTACATCTTTAGCAATATTAATCTCTGGTTTTCTGATTTTTCTTTGAAGATAGTACAATCCTTGTTCATACTTTCCTGTTAACACCTTTTGTTTCCCTTTGTAGAAACTAATCTCGAAGTCTTCACCAAAGTACTTGCATCCCGACTGTTCAAGCTGACCATATGAGATAAGGTTTCTTCCCATCTCAGACATGTATCTTACGTTGCTTAAAGTAACAATAGAGCCATCAGGATTCTCTATTGTTATCTTTCCCATGCCTTTAACCATGCAGTGCGTATTGTTTCCCATAAGCACTTTGTTTCCTTCACACTTCACAAACTCTGACAACAACTCCTTCCTTGGAGTAATGTGAAATGTGCAACCTGAATCTAAGACCCACTCATCCTTGGAGTCTTGTATACTAGCTGTTAAAGCTATAGGTTCCGGCAGATTGATGGCCAGGTTTGCTGAATTTGTAGTTTTCTGCCTTTTAGGGCAGTCCTTCTTCCAATGTGTTTCATCACCACAGATCCAGCATGCTTTAGGTCCAAAATTGCTTTTAACCTTGGACATGTTGTTCCCTTTGCCCTTATTATGCTTGTTATTACTCTTGTTGTCATTTTTTGCTCCTGGTATTCCTCTTGACTCAACATACAGCCCCTCTGAATTTCCCTTTGACCTGTTTAGAAGCCCCTTCTATCTCAGTTCAGCCTCCTTGGCGTAAACTGATGTTGTGACCTCCCTTACCGTCAAAGAGTCCTTGCATGTTCCGTACTTCAGGGTGTGAACCAGAGGTTCAAACGCTAGTGGAAGGCTGGTTAGTAGCTGTATGGCTTGATCCTCATCACTAATGATGATCTTCAGACTGGCAAGATCATGTATCAGCTTCAAGAAATTGTCCACATTGTCTTCAATAGACTTGTTTTCATCCATCTTGAAACTGGCAAAGGTCTGCTTCAGATAAATCATGTTTGGCAAAGACTTGGTCTGGTAATCAGCTTCTAAGGCCTTCCACATATCCAGAGCTGTAGGCTCATCCATGATTTTCCTCAAAATCTGATCACTCAAACACGTTCCCAAAAGATTCCTGACCCTCAGATCTTTGTCAGCTGCTTTCGGATCGATCTTTACCTCAACCTCTTATCCTTGTTCACCCTTTTCTGGTGTCACTGCTGATTTCTCTTTCAACACTGATCCCAAACCCTGGATCTCAAGCTGTCCCAAAATTCTGTATTTCCATAATCCGAAATCCCCTTTGCCGTTGAATTTCTCCATCTCAAACCTTCCCTGTGTTGGATCCATCGTTGATTAACGACCTTTTCTTGTGTTACCTGCAGATAAAACAATCCAAAACCCAGCAACCAACAACAAACCCAAAAAAAACACCAATATCTCTCGCAAGCAATTCCAGAAGCAAAGCAAATATCTCTCACAGATCAAGATTAAAAAAATGTAAGGCCAGGTTCCAAATCTAAAAAAACGTAAGAGACTAAGAAAGGTTTTTAAGAAAGACTCCCTTGAGTTCTTGGCTTGAACTCTTTAGATCTGTACTCCAGAAGATTCGCTTCTCAGCTTTCACCACAGGTCCGTGAAGCTCGCTATCTCCGTCTTCACCGAGCGTTGCAATCTCGATCTTCTTGTTTCCGATCGAATCCTGAATCGCCTCTGTATCCTTGAGCGTCCCTGAACCTGGGTGCTCTGATACCACTTGTTGTCGATACTTCGTACGATTCGCTCTCTCTCTCACTCGTTTGTTTGCGGAAAAAGAAATCAACACACACAGAATATAGAGTTCCCCTAAACCTGGGTACTTCTCTCTTCAGGATCGGAACCTGGAAATCCAATATGAGCTTTTGTGTTTTTTCTTTCAAGAGAGAGAGCTCGGAGTAAAAAACAATCGAAGAAGACAAGGGAAAAAGAAGTAGATCTCAGATTTTTTCTGTTACTCGTCAACGTCTCCTTTGTTGACTCTTTGCTCAGCTTGATGGGCCAGCACCTATTTCACCAGGCCCAGCTGCTCACTTCTCTGACTTTGGGCCTAAACCCAGCTTTAAACACAATACGTGGGTCTGAATGTTGAACCAGATTCTCACAATTCTGTTTTAGTCTGGGATTACCCGACTTTCCTCTTACCGCCTCCTTTCTTCTTTATGCATCCTTCTCCTCCTCCTCCTCCTTTGTTCTTATCGTAATTGCTCATCTTGTTATCTCTGTCATTAGTTCTTGAAGAACCGGAATGTAGTAAATGCTTAACATCAAGAACACCACCCCTGAAATTCCCTAGAGTTGATTTCAGGACTCTCTCCTCTGGCTTACGCTTCTCCTCTCTGCGGGTTTCTTCCTACTTCCACCACCAAGTTGTCCCCCAAATCTGCCAAGAATCATAGTCTGTAGAACACCCATTAATAATAGGTGAGTGAGACTAGTTTCCTTCTAATAGGTCAGAGTTACATGAGTGATTGATTATCCAAAGCTCACATGCTCCAACATCTTCTCTTCTCTTTCTTTCTGATTCTTCATTTGTACTCGTGCTATACTCAGCGGCAGCCTCTGTTTCTTTTGAGCCTGCAACAACAACGTACAAAAAGATATCTCAAGCACAGACCCGCGTAAAACTGCAACTTCAGAACAACAAATCATGATCGATGAAAAGTTTTGATTACTGCAATACATTCGCAGCGCGAACAATCTTTACCTTTCCACCAAGTGCAGTCACTTTCTTATTCTCCAATGCTTTCTAATCTTTCCATGTCATATGTGAGGAACCTTTTAAGATCAAGTTAGGAGAAGTTAAACTTGCATTGCATTATCGTCAAAGTCAAACTTGCATTGCATTATCGTCAAAGTAAGACATTTGAGAAAGGATTCTGGAAAACTTACTTATTCAAGCCTACAATTCCTCACTTTCAATTATATATCATAATGCTAAAGGCCAAAATTGGCCAAGGTTATGAAAAATTCTACAACTTAAGTGCGATCAAAGCTTGTGTATCTAGATCTACCTGAGATCATTCCTTATGATTGAACAGAGACAATCATACGCATCAAGAGAGAAGAAAGAGTTAGCAAAGAGCTCAACATCTTTCATAATCTTCCTAAAGCTCATGTCAGGATCAATAGACTCCATGCCTTCCTTTTTCTTCTCCACTGGCTTGCGATTATACATTTCGTTTTGAATTATATGAACTTATCTATGAAACAGAGAATAAAGATCACGATCAAACCCCGATTCCAAATCGAGGTGTGAACAATTAGGTTTATCAATTTTCTCGTGACCTAAGACGACGTACATTAGAAATCGAACAAAAAATCTATGAATGCGAAAGCACGATTGGTCGGAGAAGCTTGCTTGGACGATGAAGTCGAAAAGGGTTTTAGGATTTACCAAATCCTATTTTCTGATCAAAATATATTAATTTACCAAATCCTATTTGCCTATTATTCAATTAAAGAATTTAATTGAATTAGAAGGAATTAGACTTTCTACAAAAGAATTCATGTGTTATTGGATTAGATATTTGTAATCATTCTACTATATTACTTTAAATTCTAGTGTTATTCAATTTTTTGATTTCTTAATTTTATTAAATGTTAGTGTTATTCAATTTTATTGCAGTATTGATGATAGTGTCATTTGATAAGAATTTAATAGAATTTCAAAGAAAAAATGTAAAGAATCAATTCCGAGCATTTTTGCTGCCATTTTGATAGAAATCATTAAAATTCCAACAAAACTTTTAAATTACTCAAAATTAATTGATTTTAAATTCATAATTTAATTGTTCAGTGAGGTGTGCACAAACTAAAACAGCTGTTATTGGGCTTGGGCCTTTTGTAATCTTCTTTTTTTTCAGCATTTTAATAGAAAACGTTATAAAACCAAAATTCTATAATAATAATAATAAAAAGGGAATATTTAAAATTTAAAGTTTTATTTTCCTTGTTTAGAAAAACGTGAATTTTGATGGAAAGAGGTATTTGGGGAGTTATCTACACTACACATGATACATTGCATTGGTCGGAAATTGGGGAGTAATCAGTTATAGTCATGTACAAGACCTTTTTTTATAATATAAATAATAATACTACAATTTATTAAAATTTATTCAAGTGGGTGTGTTGTGAGACTTGGAGCGGAAATGTTGAAGACTAAACATGGGAAAGAGTAGAAGACTCTGCTATACGTATAATTAACGAAACATGTATATATTGCCGAGAGTCTATATCAAAAAACAACATACTCCACACCACACCACACCACACCACACCACACCACACCACACCACACCACTTAGGTTTGAACTCCACATCTATTGATGGGTATTTACTTAATAACTAGAAGACTCTGCTATACTTAATAATTTTTTTTTGACCACCCGTCAAATTTATTAACACAAATTTCTAGATCCGCATCCATCCCGCATGAATTCGCAGATACCTACGGGTAACCCATAAATATTTAAATAATAAAAAAATTTATAATGTTTTTAGTAAAAAAAAATATATTTAATAAAATAAATTTCATATGAAAAATCATAAAATCACAATTTTCTGAAAAAAAAATTTAATTAATTTATATATATTACAAAATATTTCAACATTTCCGCGGGACTCGTGGGAAAAAAATTTCGACCCGCATCCATCCTAGTTATTTGCAATTTAAAATTTATTGATCGACACCAGACCCACGAATAATGAGTCAAATTGAGAACCCTAATATTATTACTACTATACCGACTCCTTCCGCAGTGAAAAATATCTACTACTCCCATTGAATAGAGCAATCTATCTTTATTTAGCCCATCTTCGGCCCATTATCTTAAACCCGAGCATAACAGGGTCGTTGTAGTTAGTGACTATCGGTTCAAGGCTCCCGGTTTAGCCATTTTAATAAAAGTAAACCCTAAATCCCAACTCCTCGCCTGCTGGAATTTTTCAGACAACTCTTTTTCTTATTTTTTACTGTCGCAACAAAGGAGACAACTTCCTGTCTCCTGACTTTCTGTCACGCCGATTCCGCCATGGCAAGGAAGAGAATTTCCAAAGAGCAGAAGCAGCAGCAAGAGGATCAGGGAATCAGAAATGATGATGCTAATATGGCGGGTGGAATCCAAAAGGGGAAGTGGTCGACCGTCAATTCATGGTGTTGGTTCCTCGGGTATTTGTGCGTCACATGGTGGTTCCTCGTCTTCCTTTACTCCGCCATGCCTGAGAGTTTACCTCAGTATGTAAAGGTTCTTTTGCCCGACTCTCCCGGCGTGAAGCTGAAGAACGAAGGTCTCAAGGCGAAGCATCCCGTGGTCTTCATTCCTGGGGTTGTCACTGGAGGGCTTGAGCTTTGGGAAGGCAAACAATGCGCGGATGGTTTGTTTAGAAAACGCATGTGGGGAGAAACTTTTGGCTTTGGAGAAGGAGCTTACGGCTTTGGCGGAGGATTTATCGGCGAAGTCGTCAGAGGGTGAGCTTCATTTTCCCTCTTCCTTTTAATTTTAATTGATATTGGGATTTGGGTTGGATCTGATGAGATCACGCACTTGCTGCTTGTTGAACACCACTGAAACTTAAATTCCCATAGTTGTCGTCTCACTCTTTAGTCGCTTTTTAGATGCGGAATGCTATTTTCTTTAGGATACCTACTATTTTTGTAGTATAATATTGTGTGTTGTGTAAGGGAAGCAAGATATCAAAGGAAACACATTTGATTGTTCATTTTTGGAGCCCCATCAAAAGATGGAGCTGCCTTGGAGTTTCAAGTCTTTTAATTGCCAAATCTGTTGCTAGAATAGATTCTGTTCGTAACATGTTGCTACCTTTATTGTCATTGAATGTACGTACGGTTACAATTGTATGGAGTGTATACTGAAGTATTGTTTCTTTATTTTGTCCTGTTAGGAATAGATGAGAACTTCTACATACATTTTTGTGAAAGATGTGTTTAGACCGTGATATATATAGGATGGTTGCTTTATTCTTCAACTGTTTGCATGTTCAACTAAAAGTTAGTTTCTTGTCTTTTGGCTCAACGTGTTTTTCTCAAATGCTTTCTGAGAACTGAAAATTAGATTTTCTTAAGTTTTCCACATTGGGTCTAGTTATATGTCTTGAATTTCCTCCATCCTTTTTCTGTTATCTAGCTTTGAACTCCTCCCGAGCCTGCTATAGATTATAAAATGGGTTGCATCTGTTTGATATGTTATGTTCTGCATCTTTCTTCTTTCGGCTCATTGTTCCTCTTTTTTTGCTATGTTAGAGATGGGACAGTGTTATTGTTGATATTATCATTAGTAATTGATCACCTCTTTGAGTCAGGATTTCATGTTGGATGGAACACGTGTCACTTGACAACGAAACTGGGTTGGATCCTGCTGGTATTAGAGTTAGAGCTGTTTCAGGACTCGTGGCTGCTGATTACTTTTGTCCTGGCTACTCTGTCTGGGCAGTGCTGATTGCTAACCTTGCACATATTGGATATGAGGAGAAAAACATGTACATGGCTGCATATGACTGGAGGCTTTCGTTTCAGAACACAGAGGTTCTTTTCTCATAAATTAATCTCTGATTCTGTTCCCTTTTACCTTTCGTTCTTCATCGCTTGTGGATTAAGTATGTGTCATGTTGAATTATTAGGTGCGTGACCAGACGCTTAGCCGTATGAAAAGTAATATAGAGTTGATGGTTTCTACCAACGGCGGAAAAAAGGCAGTTATAGTTCCACATTCCATGGGTTGAGGCACCAGCTCCTCTGGGTGGCGGGGGTGGGCCCGTTTGGTGTGCGAGGCATATAAAGGCGGTGATGAACATTGGTGGACCATTTCTTGGTGCACCAAAAGCTGTTGCAGTGCTTTTCTCTGCTGAAGCAAAGGACACTGCAATTCCCAGGTATTGAATAGCTGATTGTGCTTTTGATGATCAGAACATTGGCCCTGGAACTCAAACGAATGCTACTAGATGATATCAATTCTAATAACAGTGCTATATTGAAACTGGAACTCTCTAGAGATTTAAACAATTGATGAATTTGATAATGATGGTTACAGCTGTTGGGTGATAGAGTTAACTTCTAGGACAATTTGAGTTTTAGATAAGTAAAGTTCGAGTTGCTATGTAATGTATCTATATCAATTATTTTGATTCTTGCTGTTTTCTCCTTTCGAATCAGCTACTTGTGCTCATCTTCTCTATAGCAACAAGTGTCTAACTTAACACTGACAGCTTTCTGTGCCAGGGCGACAAAGAAATGCCTGATGGTCTTTTTTCTTCTGCTTAATTACAGAATGTTTTGGTTTAGAAGCACTTTTAGTCACTTGGTTCCTTAATAGAACTTTACTGTCGTCAAAATTTGCAGAAGGTTTATCCCAGGATTCTTAAGCAGCGATATACTCTCGCAGTATGTAATGAGAACAACACGCACATGGGACTCAGTGATGTCTATGATACCTAAGGGAGGTGGCACAATATGGGGTGGTCTTGATTGGTCGCCGGAGAAAGGCCACACCTGTTTTGGGAAAAAGCAAAAGAGCAGCAAGAGTCGTGGTGAATCTGGTGAAAGTTCAGTTTCCAAGACAAAGCCCGTTAACTACGGAAGGATTATATCGTTTGGGAAAGATGTGGCAGAGGCTCCCCCATCTGAGATGAAAAATATTGATTTTCGAGTATGGACAACATATAAAACATATAAACTTTGTCCTTTTTGTGAGTAGATGATTAATAATCTACACATTTTACTTGGTGAAGGGTGCGATTCAAAGGTCAGGGTGTCCCAAATAACACCTGTGTGTGGACAGAGTACCATGATATGGGAATTGGAGGGATCAAAGCTATTGCCGAGTATAAGGTCTACACTGCTGATGCTGTTATAGATTTACTACATTATGTTGCTCCTAAGATGATGGCGCGTGGTGCCGCTCATTTCTCCTACGGAATTGCTGATGATTTGGATGACCCCATGTACGAACATCATAGACACTGGTCAAATCCATTGGAAACAAAGTAAGTGATTTATTTTGGTACCAACTCTATTCTTCTTCCTGATGCATTATCAGTCTTTTATTTTCTGTCTTGTTGAATATGGTTATCAGCTCAAAGCTAACAAAGCTATTTCAGTCTTTCTTGAAAAGGCTTGCTCAGTTACATTTTTAGGTTGCCAAAGTTGATACAGGTGACGCTTGCTTATAAAAGCAAGCTCAAGGGTGGCTTTGACATGACAAATAACTTGGCTAATTCAAAATTTCGTTGGCTGAAACCCCTTTTTTATCACCTTTTAGTTTTGAAGGCCTTTAGTAGACTCTCTCTCTCTCTGTTTTCTGCTATATACCGCCAATACATGGGTTTGATTTGTTTTTTATTTGTTTTGCTGTTTCAGATTACCCAATGCCCCTTCAATGGAAATTTACTCATTGTATGGAGCTGGGATACCAACAGAAAGATCATACGTCTACAAGCTTGCTGACAACTGCATACCTTTCCAGATCTTCGCTTCTGCTCACGGGGAAGATGAAGAGAGCTGTCTGAAAGGAGGAATCTACTATGTGGATGGGGATGAAACAGTACCGGTCCTAAGTGCCGGGTTCATGTGTGCTAAAGCTTGGCGTGGCAAGACAAGGTTCAACCCTTCTGGAATGAAGACTTACGTCAGGGAATACAACCACTCACTTGAAGGGCGCGGAACCCAGAGTGGAGCCCATGTTGATATCATGGGAAACTTTGCCATGATCGAGGATATCATGAGGGTTGCCACGGGAGTTAGCGGATCCGATGTAGGACATGACCAGATCCACTCTGATATAATTGAATGGTCCGAGCGTATTGACCTAGAGCTGTGAATATTCGTTGCATTTCTGTGCTGATGGAGTTCAAATTTGCTTACAACTTCCACTAAGTTTGTTGGAATTTATTTTGTTAATCTCTTTTGTTTATTATAGATATTAATTGATCTGTAATTCAATTGATAGCGGATCTTAATTTCTGTAGTTTTTCCTTTATTGTTGGTAGTTTTATGTTTTCCCTTGTTTTTTAAACACTGCTTTCAAGTCTACTACATTTGTTTCCTCTCTTCCCATTGAAGTACAACAAACGAAACACAAATGCTTACATACATTTTCTATTAAAACAAACTCAGACAAATATAATTCCAACAAACACAAAGGCTTTATCCATGAATCTGTCGTCCTACTTTTGCCCACTTCAAGCTCAAGCATGAGCTGAGTGAACTAATCAGACTGAAACTTCTAGGCAAGATTTCATGTCATCTCATACTTTGGAAGCGTTCCAAAGCTTCTAGAAAATGGCCGTTTTGGTCAAGACCAGTGATCATGGAGTTCCAGGAGACAGAATCTTTCTCCCTCATGAAACAGAAAACACGTCTAGCATCATCTATTGAGCCGCACTTAGCATACATATTAACAAGGCCATTTCCAATGCCAACCATGAAGTCAACCAAGCCGGTTGTTATTACATGCCCATGAACCTCTCTGCCTTTTCTCAGACCTACTTCCTCAGCAAGAGAATACTCAGAAAATGAGCTCAGGAGATTTACGTATGACTCAGGACTAACATCAATCATGCTATTCATGTCCATAAAGAGCTTAGTTGCTTCTTCTCCCCGTTTAAGGAGACTGCATTTCTTGTTTCCATCTGATTAAAAAACCTTCCGAGCATAACTCAATGAGCCAGAGTTTGCAAATGCACTCACCAATCCGCTTCCAACAAAAAGATCTGAGAGAAAACCAGATTTCTGGATAGTGCACATGATCTGCTCTAGCAAACTAACATCTGGTTCAGCCAAAGAACAAGCAGTAGTTACAAGACTACCGAAAGTGTACTCAGTTGGTCTAGAATGACCACATTGCATGCTAGAGAACATCTTAAATGCAGAACCTAAATTCCCACTCCGTGAATATACAGCTATGATCGAATTCCATGATACAGAATTTTCAACTTCTATGTCATCGAAAGCACGAAGAGCACAGCTAAGAGACCCATGCTTTCCCGTGCTTAAGCGTGAAAGGTACCTTCCCTTTCAGTATATAGCTACATAATCAAACATAAACAGTTCACTTAAAACAAAGAGAAATGATCATACAGAACACAGCCAAATGAAGAGAATCAATGCCGAGTCTTACTGTTCCATAGTACTTACGGCCAAGCCAGGGAGTAGCCCATACTCGAATGCCTGTAGTATTGCAGGTAGTAAGAGAAAACCAGATTATATCTTTACTATTTCACTAGCATCAAGTTCAACCAAAAATTTTACTAGCATCATGTTCAAATATGTTATAAAATGCCAAACAAATTATATCTTTACTATTTCTGTCTATAAAAGGGTTTAACTAGATTAAATATCTATATTCACGATGATATCCAGAAACCTTATTTCCCAGTCAATAAAACAAAACTATGTATATACAAGAAATGGAAACTTTCTATCTCCCAAACCTGTTGAGCTCAAAGCAATTAAAAGGATATATGACCAATAGTTTATACAGAGAGACAATTTTCCAACCTAATAAAGAATGTAGGATCACTTTTTCTATAAACAGGTTACAAACCTCTGATTCGATTTACAAATCATAAGAGGGGAAGAAAACTACTATTTAGCAAAGTAACAAGATACTTGTAGAATCAAGCATGCATTCGAGTTAGAACTAGATCAAGGATGAAAGTAGTTACTTCCTTAATTCCCAAAGCATATGTCTGATGTTGTGCATGAACCTCCTCTCTTAATTTATACTTTCTGATTATTTTCTGCACAAAGTACAGTACCAAATTAGTTAGCATCAGTAGTAGATGCAGGCGAATCGCATGTATCTTGTAATCAAAACTCCTCTTCTGACCACGGACAATGATCCTCTGCAACCTTCTGCAAATAGTGTCACTCGCCCTGTGTTTTGGAAATGCATATCTTAGTACAAGAGACTCCTATAGAAGATGAGAGAGAGAGAAGGAGACAAAGTGTTAAATATAATAGAATAGAATATATTATTGAGTTGTGTTTTGATACAAGATCATAAGACACATATATATAGTGTATAACATTGACATATTTATAACACCAAATAATGTAAATCTTCATAATCCTTATCAATAGGATATCTATGAGAATATTCTCCGGTTGGGTTCACGGGCTTCACTTCATAAACGGGCTCTTATGGCCCACAATACTTGGTTCGCATCTTGCTCCCCAAGATATTTCCAATACTCCCCGCACGACAAAGGTGGGATGCGAAACACGAAATCCGCAATCACAAAGCAAAACACCTTTGTTGTGGTCACTTGTCAAGGACGGACAAAACATGTCAACTGACTCCTCCGGATTAAACTTCAATCTTCAAAAAAATAGGGATGGAACTTTAGCTCGTCTTCGGTCTTGGAAAAGGGGATAATAACATCATGTGGGTGCAAATCCTGCAACTCTACAAATAATCGTCCTTGTCTCGGACAATCCATAAATCGGACTAGAAAAAAAATGACCTAAAACATGAGCGTTCCATAAAATTCCCTAAAACCATAACCAACTCCCCCGTAATAGAAGAAGCCAAAACATATAAACCCTGAGATATTCTAAACTTAAGAATAAATCTCAGGAAAAAAAAATAGATAAAAAATAAGTGAAAGCCACAACCCTTAAAAACCATTAAAAACTCTCGAAAATTCTTGCACTCACCAAAACCAAACTATAAAAGCTTATTCAAAACCCCTTTGACTTTAATTAAACAAAGTCCCAAAAAGAAAGAAAACCTAAATTAAGAAGTCAAACTCCCAACTTAAGAGAAAAAGGAAATTAATAAAAATTGTGTAACAACCCGACCAACTCATCTTCATTGTCGGCGTCCTCACCGTCTTCACCGTCTTCAACGCCAAAGGTCACCATCTCCATCGTGAAAGTGTAAGATTTGAAACGCGGAAACTTTAACTTTGATCCACAAGAATCGCCTGCTCTGATACCATGTTAAATATAATAGAATAGAATATATTATTGAGTTGTGTTTTGATACAAGATCATAAGACACATATATATAGTGTATAACATTGACATATTTATAACACCAAATAATGTAAATCTTCCTAATCCTTATCAATAGGATATCTATGAGAATATTCTCCGGTTGGGTTCACGGGCTTCACTTCATAAACGGGCTCTTATGGCCCACAATACTTGGTTCGCATCTTGCTCCCCAAGATATTTCCAATACAAAGCGACCTTTTATGTCTATGCCTGGCTGGAAATTCTCCTTCTTGGAACCATCTTTGGATATTCCCATATCTTTGGTTGCAATCCCAACAATTTTATCGCTTGCATCGTACAAGACCTGATATCAGAACGTTTGCTACGCAATTCATCAAATGGTTTTAAGAATAAAAAACTTGCAGTAGAAACACGAGATTACCTCACTAGCAGAAAAGCCCGGATATATCTCTGCTCCAAGCTCCTCAGCTTTTCCTCCTAGCCAACGCACCAGTTGGCTCAAACTGTATATACAAGCACCACCAAATACTAAACATCTGAAATGAAACTTAAACATGGACATAAACAGTGGTCTAAAGTTCATTCTACATGTACCTAATAACGTAGTTTCCCTTGTTATCAAACGGAGAAGGAAGTTGAATGGCACGGTCTTTGGTCAGAAACCAGAATTTATAGGAAGAAGCAGGGATCTCAATGGGTGCCTAGAAACAGAGACAGATCAGGAAACAACAAGGATACGAATAATTTGCCTTTCAGTTTGAATCCCAAAGAAACATTTGGTTCCTGCGTAGCTCTTAGCACAGAGCATATAAGAAAATTCTTAGGATAGAACAGATAAACCTGTTCTTGTCTCCAATGTGGGAGAAGTTCATCTAGTGCCAGAGGTTCAAAAACATTTCCAGAGATTATGTGTGCTCCTACAAATTTGAAATTCCACATGACAACACCAATAATGCAAGAGAGCCGATAACAGCAAAGATTAATACTTTGAGAGAGAGAAATAGAAAACTGACCTACTTCTGCTCCTTTCTCAACGAGACACACTGATAGATTGGTGTTCTTCTCCTGACACAGTTGTTTAAATCGTATAGCAGCAGATAGACCGGCCGGTCCAGCTCCGACAATCAGAACATCATACTCTATGGACTCTCTTCCCGCTTCACTGCTGAGATATCTACTACTCCAATTTACTCCTAAATTCCTCGAATTTGAGCATAAAGTTGGCGAATTTCGAAACAAATCGGCGGAACAAGGATATTCGAGTGGCTTGGAAGAGACACAGAGGCGGTAAAAGGATTTGACGTGATTGATGAAGGCCATAGAGGGAAAATCAAACGCTGATTAGAGGAAGAAGAAGAAGAAGACAGCTTTACAAGGAATCTATGCATGATCGATCACTGGAGTAACTAAGATGATCGAAAGAGGATTAGGAACAAAGATTCATTCATTCATATAGCTTCAAAATGAACCGGCAATGATGTGACAACCTTCATTAATCTCTCTTATCTAATCTTCCAAGCAATTTTAAAAAATTTGTATGCGATAATTCTGAATCTCTAATGTGTAAACTAATAATTCTTTTTGTTTTTCCGGTGAATTTCTCGGGAAATTTTGAGTGTCATTCTATTTAGAAAGAGGAAATACATGTGTATAAATAGGAAAGTACAAAAAAGAAACAAAAAGTCAAACTTCTAGTTGTGTATAAAAGGTTGTCGGAAAAAGAAAAAAAAGAAGGTGTAATTTATTTGTGTAAAGAACAAAAACACCATGAAAGAAAAAAAACCCTAAATCGATGTATATTACCGCCAATTTATTGGAAGAAATACTCGTGAGGCTTCCCCTGAAATCTCTGGGAAGATTCAAAAGTGTGTCGAAAGAATGGAAGTCGATACTGGAATCAGAGTGGTTCGTGGAGAGGCATCTGACTCTTGGAAAATCCGCCGGCAAAATCCTGGCCGCCTGCCACTGCGACTGCGGCGCACCGCCGAGTCTCCTCCCCGGGTCGCGATTCGAAGGGGGCGAGGAATTCGTCTCTTTGCACTGCGACGCGACACGACCGTCGATGAGTTGCGATGGTTTAGTCTGCATCCCCGAAGCTGAGTGGGTAAACGTTTTGAACCCCTCGACGGGACAACTCCGGCGATTCCATTGCCCCTCCATCTTGAACCACCGCGCTAACCCCAACTTTACGAGCGGTAATTTTCTATTATGAATATATATAAGAGTCGAATTGATGGTTGATTATACAAATTTCAGGAACATGGTCGACTTATTTCCCGGGTAGAGACAATGTTATGGGTAGGTACAAAGTAGTGAGGATGTTCGGTGCCCCTAACTATAGCGATATTCTTGATGTCAGCACTGGTGAATGGCGGAAACTGTGGAAACCACGTCGTTACAAGGTTGATGTGGGACGGAAATCGGCTTGTGTCAGCGGGTCTATTTACTGGCTTGTGCAACAGGCCCCAAGTACGGTCCTCCATATGAGAACATTAGGCTTCATCGGCATTTTAACGATAAATTCTTCCAGCTTATCGAGTTCACCTGCACGGCCTAGCAAGTCAGCCATACATGACAAGTGTTCGATCCTAGGAACTAGGCCATAAGAATCACTCATAAATTCAAAATGTTTAAACCCTTCTTTAACCAAACCCGCGTGGCTACAAGCTGACAAGACTCCCACGAATGTAACATGGTCATGTGGTGCTTGGCCATCGAGCTTCATATTTGTAAAAAGCTTCAAAGCTTCTTCTCCTTGCCCATGTCGTGCATAGCCCGAAATCATCGAGTTCCAAGAATATGAATTCTTCACAGGCATTGTGTTGAAAAATCTCAAAGCATAATCTAGTCTTCCACATTTGGAGTACATGTCAACGAGTTCACTCCCAACTACCACATCAGATTCTAAACAAGCTCTCACCGAGCAAGCATGCACTTCCATGCCACGCTCTAGCGTTGCAACCGAAGCAAATGCGCTAAGAACCGTCGCATACATGAAATTATCCAATATCTGACCCGTCTGCAACAAAAAACACACCAAGTTTAAGGTGACTGCATTTCTTGTTTCCATCTGATTAAAAAACCTTCCGAGCATAACTCAATGAGCCAGAGTTTTGCAAATGCACTCACCAATCCGCGTCCAACAAAAAGATCTGAGAGAAAACCAGATTTCTGGATAGTGCACATGATCTGCTCTAGCAAACTAACATCTGGTTCAGCCAAAGAACAAGCAGTAGATACAAGACTACCGAAAGTGTACTCAGTTGGTCTAGAATGACCACATTGCATGCTAGAGAACATCATAAATGCAGAACCCAAATTCCCAGTCCGTGAATATACAGATATGATCGAATTCCATGATACAGAATATTTAACTTCTATGTCATCGAAAGCACGAAGAGCACAGCTAAGAGACCCTATGCATTTCCAGTACATTGATATGAGGACATTAGAAAGTAATGCATCCACTGCATAGGAAAGTTTGAACATCAGGCCATGAATTTGTCTCCCGAAAAGAATGCCGACAGAATCTAACTACTGACAGGCTCGAAGCGCACTAGCAAAAGCGTATTGATTTGAAAAAAAAACCCCTTCTTTGGTCATGTTTCTAAAGAACAATAAAGCTTCCCTAAGTTCTCCATTCCGGCTAAACCCTGAAACAACACACGCCCATGCAACACAGTTCCTCAGAGGCATTTTTTCAAACACCTTACGTGCAGAGACCGAATCACCCGTTCTCAAGTACACATCTTCCTCTAGCCCATTCTTATACAAACGCGAATTAAATTGTGTAGCTCCTCTGTCTCCAAAGCAGCTCTAAACAAAAGAAAGAAGATCGACAACATGGCATAGGAAAATGGAGAAGACTTGCGTTTAGAAACGACATGAGAGAATTGAAAACGATCAAAACCAGAAGAAGAAAAAACTCAACTTGTCTGGGTCGTGTTTTGCAAAAGAAACAC
Source organism: Eutrema japonicum (assembly GCA_030161315.1). Classification (NCBI taxonomy): domain Eukaryota; kingdom Viridiplantae; phylum Streptophyta; class Magnoliopsida; order Brassicales; family Brassicaceae; genus Eutrema; species Eutrema japonicum. The sequence continues at coordinate 52,714,031 of BSQW01000003.1, read as the reverse complement.
TTTGATTTTGCCTTGTTCTTAACACAGAGAATACAAAAATTAAATCTCAGGATAGAAAGAGAAGGGGAGAGATAAACCTGTTCTTGTCTCCAATGTGGGAGAAGTTCATCAAGTGCCACAGGTTCAAAAACATTACCAGATATGATGTGTGCTCCTACAAATGGAAATTCGACAGTTAATGTATATGACAACCAACTTCAAGAATCCAAGAGATAGATTCGGAGACCAGATAACTTTAAATAATTAAATATTAATAAAACACTGCGTTTCAGGTGGTTTATGTTTGTTTTAAAAAAATATAGCCGTTAATGTGTTATTATGTCTTTAAAAGACTATGCCGCCGTCAGCTAATCATCATCTTACACAAACTCAACTCAGGTACATTTTTTCATTTTTTACTGTTAAAAAATATTGTTTTCCCGAGAAAATGTGAGAAAATTTACTTGTTGATTTCATTTGTTTTATACTTTCTTTTTCTTCCATCGCGATTATTTTTCTTCTTCAATCGCGATTGTTTTATACTTTCTTTTTCTTTTTTGTTTTGTTTTATACACAATATCTTCTTATAATTTGCTTTCTTAGAGAATGATTAAGGATAATCAAGCGCCGCCGCCGCAAACGATTCCTAAAATAATACGGGTAACATTTTCAATTTTCTTTATTTTATTTTTTTGACGTCAAATTTTCAATTTTCTTTATTTCATTTCAATTGTTCTTCCGAGAAAAACCACTTGATTATTTCATTTCAATTGTTCTGTTTTTCTTCATCATTATTTTCCTTTTACTTGTTTAGACAATTATCGCGATTTGCTTTCAATTTAATTTTGTTTTCTTAATTTTGTTTCTCTTCCACTTTATGGAATTTAGCAAATCATCCACATTATAATACTTGGATTCATCATACTCGCATTTCTATGTGTGAAGGCCGCCGTTTTCGTGGAAGGTAATTGATATTTAGTTTTGTTTTTCTTTCTTTTTCTTTGGTCGAGTTTTCTGTTTTGTTTTTAAATGTTTTTTTTATTCAATTTTTTGGTACTGATTTGTATTGATATATTTTGGTTTTTTTTTCAGTTTCCTCTTATGCACTAACCATCGCTGTGGCAATCACACATGTGACGTCATTCAAGGTAAAGTCCCCAATTTTTATTCTATGATCTATTTTTCTTAATGAATTCGTTAAACATCTTTCTTTCTTTTTTGTAGACCACGGCTTTTATTCTGCTATACCGATTTAGGATGTTTTTGTCATACGGCATAATGGACCTAACGGGTAGGTCAACTTTAAGCCTTTTTTAATCTATATATATGTTTTTTTGTTACATTTTTATGTTTCATTCATTTTTATTTACTTTGAATTGGAAACAGGTGTTGTGATAGTTGCATTTGTGGCAGCAACCATTCTACCAATAATTGCATTTGTGGCAGCATCCATTCTTCAAATGATTTTTTCTCTTGCACGCAGGTATAGTAAATGCTCTAATCTATACTTAAAACGCAGTTTTTAATATCATTTTTAAAAATGTGTTCATTATATGTGTGTTTTTTTTTTTTCAACATTTAGATGTCTTTCTTGGTCGGTGGTGTTGTGTTCACGCGTTGTGAGACTTGGAGTGGAAATGTTGAAGACTAAACTTGAAAAAGAGTAGAAGACTCTGCTTTTTCTTTCTCACTTTTTTGTAATCCGGCTATTAATTAAATAAGTATATACTTTATGACCCGTGAATATATATATATATATGTTCAACAACAAAAAACCATGAAATGCGAATGTATAATTTTGGATCAAATGAAAATATTATCGTTGCGTCTTCTTATCGATTTTAACTTTTGCTTTAATATCTCTTTCCTTCAGAACCACCATCTTCGCCTTACTCCACATCTATTATACTGTTGAACATCGAATGTTTGTTAATTTACTTTGAATTGGAAACTAATCATCTCTAAAGCATGGTGTATTGATTTCTGATTTTCTTTAAAACTAATTATTGTTAACAATATAACAATTAAATAGTAACAATATATGATCGATTGCCCTGAAGAAATCGATTAACAAATCATAATTTAACTAAATTTAGTTTCATTTTTTTTTTAGATCTATTTGGCATGTTTTCTTATTTAAATTGGTTATATCAAAAATTTAAAACTTAATTTTTAGTTAATTGTTTCTGGTTCGTTTCATTTTGTATTTAATTTCAATTAAAAACAGACCCTTTTAACTAACTTAAAATTCAGTTTAATAAATTCGTTTCAGTTTATTCATAGCAAGCACCCGGAACAGATATACAATGCTCCGAAGACTCAAACTGCATTATATCAAAATTCATATGCTTTTTTCTTCTTAATAATAAATTTATGAAAACACAGTTTTATAATAATAAATTGATTGACTGGAAAAGTGCACGGGAGTTGAAATGAATGTGAGAGTTGGGTGAGAGAGAGATTAGGACTACATTTTTTTTTTATACATGGCTATTTTGTATACATGTCTGAAACCAGCACAAGATATTTGTTTTTACTATCTTTTTTTTTACATCTAATTCATTGCTTAAATAAAATTTACACAATATCAAATGTGAAATCACATAAATTTACCTCTCTTTTTCATAATGGCATAATGGCATACACACACACACTCCTCTCTTTTTCTTTTTCCCTTTCTCCTTTGCTATTTAATTTTGATAACTATGTCATCATTCATGTATATTTTGTAGTTTTATATTGGAAAACTACCGTTGTCTTTTTCTCAATGTAAATTATCACTAATTCATTAGTAGCAAATTACATACATTTCATAAAAAAACTGGACGGATAAAACATAAAACTATGTAAATTAAACTATGTAAATTTCAAAATTATAACTAGTTAATTATTTTTATAGTTTTTGTTTTTAGTGTTAAATATACAAATTAATTAACAAGAACATATTATTTATAAAAAATAATAATTACTACAAAACATTATCAATAAAAGTGACACTATTTATTTCATAAAATTATTATAAAAAAGAGAAAACAATACGTCAAAACAAAAAACAAAAAAACTACAATCATCGTAAATTCCATCTCATACTCTTTAATTTCAAGAAAAATATGAACCATATACTATCGGTCCATTGTATCTTTCCCTTTAATAACAATATTACATACACATAGTTAGTCAGCTAAATTGTATACAATGAAAGTAGACACATAGAACAAAAAAAACTTAATCAACTAAGTAGATACATCTTTGCCATTTGATGATTGTCCTTGATTCGCCATACCTACAGTAAATCATATAATTAATAGCTAGATTTTTTTTTTATAAAAAAAATTAATATTATTTTGAAAACTATAGTTAAAATATATAAAGATTAAGTAATACGATTGAAGGAACCATAATGAAACATCGGGTATAGATTAGTAGCCATATGTATAACAATTTATCCAAAAAACGTTAATGTTTCAATAGATTTATTGGTTCAAATGGTTTTAAAAAATGAGACGATCGATAAAGGTTTCAAGTTCAAAAATCGTGCAATCGTTTTTTGACCAAAAAAAACGTTATTTTTTTTTTGTTGATAGCCTTTTAAATCTCATAATCAGTTATGAATCGAGCAATTATATAAACAATGTGTCCTTACTTATAATTTCCGTTTTTTTTATGATGGACGGCGAAGCCACCGACTAAAAGAGGCGTTGATGGCTCCAGAGCTAGGAATTAAAGAGATTTGTAATGATTATCCATCACCTTTTTTTTTGTAAAAGTGAATACATCAATATATCTTTGGCACGATCAAAATAAAGCAATCATTCACGTAAAATCAATAGTTGAGTAATAATCCACAACTTTCAAGTTTTAAATTTTTAACCATCTAGAATCATTATTGATGTAAAAATCTGATTTTTTTTTTGATAAAATGTACTCAAACTATAAACAAGGAGGAGCCCACTTCACTTAGTCGCCATTTCGCTCAAAATCCCAAATCGATCCAATGGGCGGTTTTTGTTTTTGGTACTTTCCGGCAAAAAAACAAGTGAAATTGAAAAACATTATTTACATGAAAAGATAATAAATGAGAGAAAAACATTAAAACGCTTTTCCATTTAGGACTCTCTTTTTGTAGTTTGGAGAATTTGGTGAAATCAGAAAGCAATTATAGTAATCACACGCTTGATGTTCAGTCAAAGTCCATAATCATACTCTAAAAGTAACCATTTCAAATCGTTACAAATTGAAAATTTATCAAAAATTAAGGATTTTATTTTAGTCTGGGATTACTTGACTTTCTTCTTACCGCCTCCTTTCTTCTTAATGCCTCCTTCTCCTCCTCCTCCTCCTCATCCTTTGTTCTTGTTCTTATCGTAATTTCTCATCTTTTTATCTCTGTTATTAGTTCTTGAAGAACCAGAATGTAGTAAATGCTACCAACCCTGAAATTCCCTAGAGTTGATTTCAGGACTCTCTCCTCTGGCTTACGCTTCCTCTCTGCGGATTTCTTCCTACTTCCACCACCAAATCTGCCAAGAATGATATCCTGCAGAACACCCATTAATAACAGGTGAGTGAGACTAGTTTCCTCCTAATGGGTCAGAGGAACAGAGTGATTGATTATCCAAAGCTCACCTGTTCCAACATCTTCTCTTCTCTTTCTTTCTGTTTCTTCATCTCAAGCACTGACCCGCGTAAAACCGCAACTTCAGAACAACAAATCATGATCGAAGAAAAGGTTTTGATTACTGCAATACATTCGCGAACAATCTTTACCTTTCCACTAAGTGCAGTCACTTTCTTATTCTCCAATGCTTTCTTATCTTTCCATGTCATGTGTGAGGAACCTTTAAACATTAAGATCAAGTAAGGAGAAGATAAACTTGCATTGCATTATCGTCAAAGTAAGACATTTGAGGAAGGATTCTGGAAAACTTACTTATTCAAGCCTACAATTCCTCACTTTCACTTATATATCATGATGCTAAAAGCAAAAAATGGCAAAGGCTATGAAAAGTTCTACAACTTAAGTGTGACCATAGCATGAAGAATAGTCTAATGTGCTTTCTCTTATTATCGATCATCAAAGCTTGTGTATATAAATCTACCTGAGATCTTTCCTTGTGAATTAACAGAGACAACCATACGCATCAAGAGAGAAGAAAGAGTTATCAAAGAGCTCAACATCTTTCATAATCTTCCTAAAGCTCATGTCAGGATCAATAGACTCCATGCCTTCCTTTTTCTTCTCCACTGGCTTGCGATTATACATTTCGTTTTGAATTATCTGAACTTATCTATGAAACAGAGAATAAAGATCACAATCAAACCCCGATTACAAATCGAGGTGTGAACAATTAGGTTTATCAATTTTCTCGTGACCTAAGACGATGTACTTTAGAAATCGAACATCATGTTATTGTAAATTTCATCATTTATCAATATCTAGTATCTTATTGTTTACTTCTAAGTTCACATTGATATAGCTTCTATGATCAAGTGAAATCTCATCATTTATCAATATCTAGTATCTTATTTTGCTGCCATTTTGAAGATAATATATACAACAAACTAAATTTTTAGCTGTTCATTCTGTGAGATCAATTGAAAAAATCTTGACTCTTTGCTGTTAACATCATGTTATTGTAAATTTCCATTTTGTGATCCCCATTGTACTTTTTCATTTCTTGCTTCATCTTGTTGATTTGAGCTGTTACTTTGTTGCTGTCTGTCTTGCTGATATCTAGTGGTGTGTTCATAGTTGTGTCCATGTGAGCTGGAGTTTCTCTTCTCTTCTATTTTACCTTTTGTCCTAACTGTGTTCTCCAAGAGAGGAAAGAGGGATTGATTATAGGCAGCAAGCAAGTACCTTGTTTTGTACAAGCTAAATGTATATCTTTCATCGCATTGCTAAAAATATACAGATTAACATGTTAAAAAAAAGGTATATGTTAACTCGTTACAACAAAAATATTGCATTGTCATAAAATTAATAACTGGGAATGTTAATTACGAGCAAGGCATTGGCCAATATGATCTATTGTATTTCTCTATATATGTGATGAAGCTGGAGGTTCGTCCCCTCATAAAAAGAATGAGAGGATGATTTATTGTATTGATCAAATAGAAGATTTATTACATTGAGCATATTGTATTGATGAAGTCCCATCTTAGCATAAAGGTGGAGGAAAACGGGATAATCATCAGGTTTACGCTTGAAAACTCGCAAACCCACCTCAAATGTTCAACATCGAACCCCTAAGACACATGCATGAACAATATCTAATATTCTCATATACATCTCCAACAAATGAGAGAGAAGATGAAAAGAATTACGTTGGACTCCCGCACTCGACGCCAATACTCCGCCTCATCATCAAGACAAGCCTTCTCCGACTTCTCCGCTAGCCTTGATGAACGACGTCCACGCATCATCGCCAAATTTCTCAACTTTGCGGCTGATTCTTTTGATTCACGAGGTGTGAACAATTAGGTTTATCAATTTTCTCGTGACCTAAGACGACGTACGTACTTTATAAATCGAACAAAAAATCATCTCTGAATGCGAAAGCACGATTGTTCGGAGAAGCTTGCTTGGACGATGAAGTCGATAAGGGTTTTAGGATTTACCAAATCCTATTTTCTGGAAAAAAAAAAATAGATTAAACCGATCATGACTCTTTTTGTTTTGTTTTGTTCTTGTTCATTTAATTGTATCCAGGTTATGTGAGGTGTGCACAAACTAAAACAGCTGTTATTGGGCTTGGGCCTTTTGTAATCTTCTTTTTTCAGCATTTTAATAGTAAACCTTATAAAACCAAATTCTAAATAAATAAAAAAGAACTAGGGAATATTTAAAATTTAAAGTTTTATTTTCCTTGTTTAGAAAAACGTGAATTTTGATGGAAAGAGGTATTTGGGGAGTTATATGCACTACACATGATACTTTTTTCCTTTATAATATAAATAATAATACTACAGTTTATTAAAATTTATTCAAGTGGGTGTGTTCATGCGTTGTGAGACTTGGAGCGGAAATGTTGAAGACTAAACTTGAAAAAGAGTAGAAGACTCTGCTATAGTTATAATTAACGAAACATGTATATATTGCCGTGAGTCTATATCCAAAACAACAACATACTCCACACCACTTAGGTGGAACTCCACATCTATTGATAAGTATATACTTTATGACCCGTGAATATCTATATATTTAAGAAATAAAAAAAGTTTAAGAATAAACAATTCACATTTCTTAAACTAATATAGACAAATCTAATAACAATCATACTAATAAAACTAAAATAATATTATACCAATTTTTTTTAAAAATTGTGTTCACGTCCGCGCGTAACGCGGATCACACACTATTATATATATATGGTCAACAACAAAAAACCATTGAAATGTGAAATGTGAACGTAGAATATTGGATCATATGAAAATATTGTGGTTGCGTCTTCTTATCGATTTTAACTTTTGCTTTAATGTCTCTTCCCTTTAGGACCACCATCTTCGCCTTACTCCACACACCACTTAAGGTGGAACTCCACATCTATTATACTGTTGAACATCGAATGTTAATTTACTTTGAATTGGAAACTAATCATCTCTAAATCATGCATGGTGTATTAATTTCTGATTTTCCTTAAAACTAATTATTGTTTAACACTATAACAAATAAATAGTGACAATATATTACCAGAAGACACAGTAACAAATTAATATGCAAGAAATACTTTTTTCTTCTTCTTAATAATAATAAATGTATGAAACACACAGATTTATAATAATAAATTGATTGACCGGAAAAAGTGCACGGGAGTTGAAATGAAGGTGAGAGTTGGGTGAGAGAGAGATTAGGACATGTATTGATTTTGATTATTAGTATTTGACTAATTCTTTTGGGTTGTTGTTGGACAGCCGCAATTTTGCATAATGTTGAGATGTAGGAGGCATAATGGCATACACACACACACACACCTCTCTTTTTCTTGCTATTTAATTTTTATAATTATATATATTTTGTAGTTTTATATTGGAAAACTACCGTTGTCTTTTTCTCCATGTAAAATATCATTGCCATCTATTAGGTTATCATTAATTCATTAGTAGCAAATTACATACATTTCATAAAAATTCGGACGGATAAAACATAAAACTTTGTAAATTTCAAAATTATAACTAGTTAAGAAAAAAATATCAGTCATATACTAAATAATACTAGTGGTTTTATGGCATTTTATTTATTCAATTGATTTACAGTTCTGTTTTAAGTTTATTTAAGTTACGATTTTTTTTTATATATATTGCTTTCGTTATTTCATTATTTTAGTATTTTATTATTTATCTCTATACCAGTGAAATCCAAAATCTAACTATATAATAAATAATAAATAGGATATTCAATAAATATAACATTATTGTAGTGGTTTCCGCATAGCGTAGGCTGTTATTGGTCTTTGTTCAACAAATCGGCTGAAAGCTTATATCAGATGATTAATGTCATATTGAAAAGTTGGTTATATCACATGATTCACGCAAAAGGTGAAATTGGGGGAAAAACTTTTGTTTGTATTGCGATTAATGTTTTTTTTAATTTGTAACCGTGATTTTTTTTTTATCCTTGTCTTAGTTGTCTATATTTGTATAATAAAATATCAACTTTGTCGAATACAGCAAGTTAATTTGTGTTCAACGTACAACTTGTTTTTTGTTTGTTAAAGGTTTTTTCAAGAAACTGTGAGTCTTTGATATGATTAGTGATTACCTTAAATGTTATAAACCATAGGGGTGGACACTTCGGTTTAATTTCGGGTTCGGTTCGGGTTCGGTTCGGTTAATTCGGGTTGAATAAAACTCTAGCCGAACTCAACCGAAATAAGTTTGGTTCGGTTTGTGTTCGGTTTGGTTTAGTTCGGTTCGGTTTTACTTTGGTTTGGTTTTAGTTCGGTTTTAAAAAAATCAACTTATAAAAACAAGAATCATAACGAAACGAAAACAAAACGAAGTCATAAAAAAAACCATTCCCTAAAATTTTAAAACCAAACTGAAAGTATTCCACTTAATCAAAATTAAAAAAAAATTAAAAAATTTATGGTTTTGTCTTTTCATGCCACTAAAATGAATATACAACAAGTCAATAACTTAAATATAAGTTAATTATACAAGTTAATGTTTATTCATCTCTTATATGAGTTATTATAGGCTTATATCATTAATATAAAACTATCACCATATGTTTTATTATTTTTAATATTATTAATTAACTAATTAACAAAAACACATTGGTTTATCGGTTCGATTCGGTTTTAAACCTAACCAAACCGAACCGTTCGGGTTGAGAAAAACTTCAACCAAATGGTTGGATATTAACTATGGTTTGGTTTGGGTCAATTTGAGTTCGGTTTGGTTCGGTTGGTTCGATTCGGTTCGGTTAAAATGTCCACCCCTAATAAACCAGTTTATTTATAGGAACACTAATTTTAGGACGGTCGTGGTTTTCTTCTATATCAATCAAGTAAATTTCTTTTAAATCCTGTCCAGGCAAATTTTTTAAGATCACTGTAGAGAAGCAAACAAAAAAAGTGAAAAGACTTATTTAAAAAGTTGTCGGAGAGTGTATTATAAAAGTACTGTTGATAAGGTTTCCAACGAGAAATTGAAAAACTTTCTATATCCTAACTTTAAACCAATAATAAACCAATAATAAAAATTTCTATAACTTTAAACTTTCTATAACTTTAAACCAATAAACAAATAACTCTGTTTCTATAAGAATAATGTTTTAAAATTTTCACACAAATTATAAATAATTAATATGTAGCAATTAATCTATAGTTTTCTTTTTTATCTACTTTTCTATAACTTTAAACCAATAATAAATCAATAAATTAATTATTTTCAATTAATATTTTTTGAAGTTTACAAATAATAAATTAAAAATACATATAAAAATAGAAAATCAATCTTTGTGAAACAAAAATAAAACTTAGAAAATCAATCTATCAGAAATGGAGAGAGTGTATTTTATTGACTCTTTGTCTAATCTAACTTCAATTATTAGAAAAATAAAAGAATTTAGAGCATCTCCATCAATGAGAACCTCAAAAAGATTTTTCAAACAAAAAAATTTATTAGTATTTTTATATAACTAAAATTTATAATTAAATTTTAGTTTTTAAAAATACATGAATCAATCTATGAAAAACAAGTGTTTTATGGAGGTTCTAAAGAGAACCCCTTCTCGCTCTCTCTTTCTCTTTTTCTTTTTTATTATTATTATTTTTTTAATCATGAAATATCTTCGTGAGAACTCCCATGAACATACTCAACACCCACATCAGTGGGTGTCTCATAATAGAAAAATAAGAAAAATTGAAAAAACAAGAAAGAGAAAAAGAGAGAGAACGAGACACGGTCTCGTGTGAGACACACATTGAGACACTGGGTGATGATGCGTCAGCGTATCATTAGTCCAATTTTTTTTTTTTTTAATTTACTTATTTAATTAAAAAAATCAATTTTTTTTATGTGAGATACCTCTCACCGATGCGGATGGTCTTATTGTACGCAAAAAAACTTCAACGGTTTTCATTCCAAATCTTTTTTATTCTTATTTATTTGACAGATGAATGTTGTGGCTCTAACAAAGTACAAGTAATTTAACCAGCAAAAAAAGAGTAACAGCTAACAAGTAATGATCACTAGCGTTCTTATAAATAATGTTCCACTGCTGCGTCTTACGGTTCGAGCGGGTTTTTTCATTGGCGTTTGTCTTTCGTCCCCACTAAAACTAGCTTCTGTTTCTAGATCGTTTTTCGGTTTTCGAGTTTCTGGTTCGAGTTGTTTTGAAATTTCTTAGTTTTTGATTTTTGATATTTTTGTTTTTTCAATAATATCTATCAAAAATCGGAAAATTGTATAATATTTAACATTTTTACCCGAAAAAAAAAAGAAGAAAAGTAATGATCACTTTCTACAATCATATATATATCTACGGAATATATCTTCAAATCTAGCATTTTAGGTATGGGTCGGTTATGCGATATATTCAGTTTTAATTTTGTACATATATCTTTGAGACTAGGACGCGCCTGTATATGTACCTGTACGTATACGGCTTGGATCATGCATGCCGTATATTCTCCCTCTATGTCACCATAAAAATAGTGACGTTGACTGGTCTCATGCATGCACTTATTTAAATGATTTGTTTTGGTAATGGCCAGATGATTTATGATCGTATTATGTGTAATTTGTAGTGTCATAAAATCGGAAGCATAATGAAAATCGATTGCTGGTTTCTACCTTCCAACGATAATCACTACACCGTCTGTTTCACAAAAAGCGTCATTTTAACACATTTCACACAAATTAAAAAATTGTTAAAAGTTCAATATTAACTTTTGTTAATACATTAAACAATTTTTTTCTTTCTAATTTATACACTAAAATAATAAAGATAAAACTGAATTTTTATTTAAAATTATGCATTGAAAACATAAAACGACACTCTTTGTGAAACAAAAACAAAACCTTAAAATGACACTCTTTATGAAACGGAAGGAATATAATATCATCATTTAGTAACTCGTCAAATTACCATATTGAAATAAACATTAATAGGCAACATTTGATTAATTGTTAAGTTTAATGTAACGAATTTCGTGTATCTATATGTGTAATGGAAAGCAACAGCTCATTTGATTAAACGAATCTAAAAAACAGTTCTATATTCAGTAAAATCAAATTGAATTGAAACAGTTCACGAGTAAACAGTTCATTTTGACTAATATTTTAACGAAACAATTAACACAAATTTCAAATGTCATTTGTTCATGATCAATTAGCGAGAGTAAAAAAACAAGATTTTTTTTTTTTTAAATTATTAAAATTTCATTCGAATAAGATTACAAAGTGCATTAACTTATATAGAGATAAAAGTAATCATAAATTTTCTAAATCAAGATAAATATAAGGGTTTTCTGCAAATAAACCCTCCATTAGGATTATTTTTGCAACTCTACCCTCCACTTGCAAAAAATACAAGTCAATCATACCAAATCCGATTCAACCCGCAATATAACATTCGGCCGTATATTGATTTTATAGTTTGTATAATACTGTGTATATGTTATCAAAACTACGTCGTTTTGATGATTTTTTAAAAAAACAGATAATGCAAAATAGGGATTTGAACTCATGACCTCTTCTTATACACTTAAAAAATCAGCATTACCATTATGCCATGATCGTTTTTATTATCATAACCAATATAACTATATTAAAACGATTTGTGTTGTCCTTTGAATATTTTTCCCGTCAAAACCGTAAAATCAGATTTTTCCGTGGAAACTGTGAAATCATGTTTTTCGTCAAAACCGTGAAATCACGTTTTTCCGTAAAAACCGAAAAATCATATTTTTTTGTCAAAAACCGTAAAATCACGTTTTTCCGTAAAAACAATGAAATCATGTATGGCTCTCTTTTAGATAAGATTACAAAGCACATTATCGACTAATATAAAGATAGAAGTAACTCTAAATTTACTAAATACTGGATAACGTACGGTTGCCTTTTGCTTTTGCATTACCAAAACGATGTTGTTAATGGGAAAAAAGAATAACGCGTTGAATGTGTTTTCCTAGTAACGAAGAAAATAAAAGTATAAATGGACGGCGCATGATGCGTGTTCTTATTTGGTTTTTGGATTTAGATTTCACAAGTAATTCTAATCTCTTGCAAAGTACATTAACTTCAAGTCAACATCTTCAAACGGTCGGTGCTTACGTGGCACCAAAGAGAAATTCTTAAATCTGGACGGAGATAGGGATACTTTAGTCTTTTCGCTTTCCTTTCGGTCAAGCTAAGACAATTTTCGACTTTAGGAGTTCAGTTTTAGAAACACATGCGGCATGCCTAACGCATGCGGCTACATTTTTATGATTAATGACCACATTATTAAACAATCAACAGCAGATATAAAATGAAAGAGAAAATTCCATAAAAATATTCCAATAAGTTTTTTAATATTTGAACCATTTTTTGTATCCAGTAATTCCAAGTTGAAATTATTCCAAATAGTACATATTATATAAAATGAAATTATATGTACTATTTTCCCAAAACATATAATATGTACTATTTGAAATTATTCCAACTTCATTACACTTTTCGCTCTTTTAGAGCTGACTTTCTACTTACTTTCTACTTCTACCACTGAGTTAGAGATGCACGTAAGACCATCCGCATTACAAATCCGATACCCATGTCTTCCAATTTAAAAAAAAAAAAAAATTGAATTTTTCATGTCGCGACGTGTCATCAACTTTTTGGGAAGACATGCGTCTTCGGGAAGACATGGGTCTCGGATGCCGATGCTCTAACGATTCTTAATCTGTTAACCGGAATCAAACCGTACGGTTCTTGATTTTCTTTCTCGGTTTAATGTTACTCTGCACAAAGTTAGACAGTTAGGAATGTCTGATGAATCTTCTTCATCTATGAAGGACTCTTCGAGCCGTTTCTCTGAACGGGCACGTGGAGCTCACGAACCCGCCGACCAAATGTAAATATGTCTTCAGCTCGTGACAGGTGGCAACATTGATGCTGTTCACGTAGGGCGAGTCACGGCTGCTCAGCCGTAGCTCTTTCCCCACCTCCGCGTAAACCCACGGCGTCTCCTCAACGCGTCTCTGTATCCAGCTCGGCATTGACGCCGTCATCTTCACGTTATCCTGCTCTCTGTTATCTAAAACGACACCTGGAACTTTGGTGATGACGTCATCGGAGTTAACGATTCTCAAAACCTTCGTGCCTTGCTTCTCAAGGAGTCTCCGAAAGCTTCTGTTTCCGACACGTGGACCTCCGAAAGATATGACGGTTACCATCGGCGCACGTTTAAACGTCGTTTTGATATCGTACGCGGCTAATGTCGCGATCGCCGCTCCGAGACTGTGTCCCGTTATCGTTAAACTTAACGGCTCGTCGCCGTAAGATTGGAGCAGCCTAGAGATCTCTTCTCGTACCATGTCTCTCAAACTGTTGCCCCCTGAAGTGTACAAACTTAAAAATCCGCTCTCGACCATGGGCCCCGAGTTAGACCCGTTTAAATTCGGTCCAGTAGGCCCATCAGGGAGATGAGTCAGCGTGGCGCGAAGGTTCTCTAACCACTCGAGACACGTGGCGGTTCCGCGGAAGGAGATGACGACGTCTCTGCGCCCGAGGCGCGAGATCTCCTCCTTGTCTTGACATACTGCCACGTAGCCAATCCAGCTGGATTGCGTAGCCAACCAGCTAGGCGCTTTCTCAATCCAACGTGGCAAGTTTATACCTGATGTGGCACGGAGGTTCTTCGTGAGTCGATAACCGGAATTAGGTAAACCGGATTTGTCTAACAACGTGTTCCTCGAAAACCGGCACGTCGCGTAGGTTGGAGACGAAGGATCGAAATCGAAGGATTGATAAGCCGATTCGACGAATTGACCGTACCGGAGAATCTCTCGCCGGAGATTTTCGTCCAATGGGTCCAAAAGACCTTCCCAGTTCTGAAGCCCTTGGTACTCCATCCATCGCCGGCCGAGCTTAACCGGATTATTCGAACCAGACGACGACAATTCGTCGGGAGTTTGATCTTGGTTGAGCAGCAAACTCTCCGAGGTTTCTGGTTTGGGTATAACCGGTGATCGGGAGGTGGATATTGTAGGCGAAGGAAGAGTAAGTACGCATCGACACTGACGATTAGACATCGTAACATTTACGTGAGAAACGACGTCGTTGTTTGGTAGTGAGTGTACTACACTGTATGGACGTACGGGAGAAAGAGAGAATCTCATTGGGAAAGTGTGTGTGTTTTAATTTGTTTTTTTATAATATATATATTTGATCTGATTAATCAAAGTTTTAAAATAGTGGAGTTTCTCTGGTTCTTGAAGACAGTAGTTTGTGTAAGAAGAGAGAAGAGAGAAGTTGATGGAAGAGAGAGAGAGAAGAAATGGTTCCTTTTATAGTGAGAAAAAATTGGGATCTATAGTGAAGTTAGAGAGATCTTTGAAAACGAAAGGACTCTGAAATTTGTGGACTGTGCTTATATATAAGTATATAATAACTTCTTTTTTTATTATCTAATGCCCACATTCATACACATTGGTACGCGATTGTGTGTATTATAAAGGAGTTTTGTGTATGTAAAAGCAATAAATACTTTATTCAAAAAAAAGAGGCAATAAATAGAAAGCTGTTAGCTGGGTTTTGTATAATTAATGATGAACGAGAACAATCTTTCACAGTTACGTCGTACACGAAAGCTTTGTTTATATTTTTCGTTCACTTAACTACTAACATGTACCCAAAAAAAGAATGTGAAATCAAGATTTGAGATCAAGTGATCACCAATAGTTCTACGTTATTACTTTTTAATGTGACTTATCTTAACCCGCAAACTCAATTCATGGATTTAACGGAACAAAAAAGTAATTGTATGGTAATGAGATACAAGAGGAATGGACGGCTGAGATGATGAGGAGAAAAAAGAGTGTTAATCGAGATAAATATCTGACCGTCGCCTCCTACCAAGATTTGATTGGGGTGAACACGTGGGAGTTTTCCAAGGATACGGCTCATATAGGTTTTGACACGTGAGGAACTATCACCGGCTCGGCTCATGTCGGCTTTTTGGATATGACACAACCAAATAACTTTTACAAGAAGCAAAATTTACGATAATTTGAAATTGATAATATTTATTTCTCAGTTAGAAAAATTTATAAACTATCACGATATTTTTATATTATAATTTTTCTCTTTGTTAACGTACTTGATATATTGATGAAAGTATGGAACATTAACAGAAAAATAGTTGTGATAATAAAAGAAAGAAAGATGAATGAACATTCATACCCAAAAAAAAACACAGAAGATGAAGGTCTGCTTGACCTAATGTTAATGTTCAAAGATAAAAACGTGAGGCAAGTATAAAAAAAATTCGTTTATTCTACAAAATAATTGTTTTAGAGCTAGCTAATGCCAAACAGTCTTTTGGAGCCATAATCTTTCAGAAATTTGACTAATTTTTTTTAATAATTAACTGTTTAAAATAGTATTCAATCAAAGTTTAATTTAGGGTAATATGAGTAAGTGTTATTTAATAATAAATAAATTAGTTTTTAGAAAAAGTTAATTATAAAATTAGATAAGTAAAAAGAGAAATAAAATTACACCATAAATATATTTTTCTATTTCAAATCATTACAACAATGCCATTTGACTTGAAAACTGCTGAAAATTGTGTTAGCAACTAATAAAGCCGGTGACACTGTTCATCCACAATCCCGCTAACATTGTTCATCACGCGCGATACTGTTCATTCCACGCGATACTGTTTATCCAAAGTCGACGATACTAACAATCATGCCGTCCCGTCGAAACTGTACATCCACCATCTTGTCGATATTGTACATCTCGCGCGACACTGTTCATCCCAAGTCGACGATACTAATAATCCCGACATTGTTCATTCTGTCGATACTGTTCATCCAACATCTCGTCGACACTATTTAGCAACTAATAATCCGTCGACATTGTTCATCCAAAGTCGACGATACTATCCATAATCGGAATAACAATAATATCTGAAACTTGTAATCCGCTAACATAGTATGTTAACGTATTGACAATAATATATGATACATGTAACAAGTATCAGATATTTGTGTTAATTCACGTTAACAACTCTCATATATTATCGTTAGCACACTATCATATTGTGTTAACACGTTACATGTTATATGTTAATTGGGTTAACACATTATAAATTATCGAATATTATTGTTAACACGTTACAAGTTTCGTATATTATTGTTAGCACGTTAACATATTTATATGTTAATTGGATTAACACGATAACATATTATATGTTAATTGGATTAACACGATAACATATTATATGTTAATTGGGTTAACACAATAATATATTTAATTAGCAAGTTAACCAAATAATTATCCACTAAATATATGGTGATGAATAGTGTCTTCGATTGTACAATGATGAACAGTGTCGACATGATTAACAATGTCGACATGATGAACAATGTCGACGTGACGAACAATGTCAGAATTATTAGTATCGTCGACCTATATGATGAACAGTGTCGCACGGATGAACAATGTCTCGTGGATGAACAATGTCGACGGTGGATGAACAGTGTTACCGGTTTTATTAATTGTTAACACAGTTTTCAGCAGTTTTCAAGTCAAATGGCATTGTTGTAATTATTTGAAATAGAGAAGAATACTTGTGGTGTAATTTTTTTTTTCTTTAGACTTATCTAATTTTGCAATTAACTTTTTCTAAAAACTTATTTTTTGGTCAATTTATATTTTTCATGCAAATGACCCTTTAATTATATCTTACGTCTTTATCTTAATTATATGGAATATTTTTGTCCCAACAAAATATTTATATGATATTATATTTGTTCGGAATCTTACACTGATTGGACAAAAGCTAATCATATATATACGTAAATAATAATATGATTGACTTTTTACTCACTATCAATAATTTTTTTTTTTGACGGCCAATATATAGTTATGAGATCAAAATTAGTTAATGAATTTTGACATAGTATTGGATTCAGATTGACGCAGATAGGGGATGATGCATATCAGACATATACATTCAGATATTCGGTTCGGTTTAGATTGGGTATTTTGGGTAGTGCGGTAATAGACTTTTAGTAACCATATATGAACCCAAAAAAATTCGGTTCAGTTTGGTTCGAGTCCATTCGGATTCGGTTCAGTATGGTTACTTGATGTTGGAACCGATTTAGAACCAAAATTGTTTTGGATATATTTTGGTTTCGGTTCGGGTTGATTACTTTGTAACCATATTATCCGATTTTACACACAAATAACCGTTTAAACCATATATAATAACCTAAATTATCCGAAAAAATGAAAAACAAGGACACAATACATACATTTCCAAGTTCAAACACATATTTAAAGATTCCAACATTCTAAACACAAAAAGGCAGAGAATAAGAGTCTAAGAGACAACATCCCAAAGACAAGATGATAGAAAGAAAGAAATAAAGAAAAACATCCTAAAGGACCAAAACATAACCAAAACCAAAAGTGCAAACTGAAAAGTTGCAAATATGTAGAGAGTAAGAGTATAAGAGACAACAATTGTCACCAAAAAAATACCGCATTAGCTTGAAGTCCCTGTTACATGCAGTTTCAAATAGGTAGAGAGTAAGAGTCTAAGAGACAGCAATTGTCACCAAAAGAACACTGCATTAGCTTGAAATCCCTGTTACAATTAGTAAGAAGTAAGAAACTCAAAAAAAAAAGATCTCACTTGAAACGACATTAAAACTCAAGCATATTATAGTAAATGATAATAAGACGATGATCTCTATATATTCCATCACTATAAGAAAACAGGCTGATTTTCTATGGAATTTCCTACGGACAAAATGCCGTCGGAAGTTTCCTACGGAATTCCAACCATTTTCCTAGGAAAAGTAAATTCCGTAGGAAATCGGTCGGAAATTTCCTACGGATCCATGTCCGTCGGAAATAGGTAGTAAATTTCCTACGGATCCTCAAATTAATAATATTTTTTTTGATCCGTCGAAAATCCGTAGAAAATTTACTACCGATTTCCTACGGCTCCAATAATTTCCTACCGATTTCCGACGGTCCCTGAACTTTTCCTACCGAATTTTCTACGACTTGGGGTTTAGGGTTGTTTTTTGTGCGAAACTTAAAACAAACCGTCATAACCATCGTTTATACAATTTTTCTAACACATGAGACTTTAAATTCATATTTAAAAATAGTTTTTTTCATATAGTAGAACATTTGATATTATGAAATATGTAAATTGTAATATAAGTTAAGTGTTTGTTATGATAAAGTATAAGGAGAGTTGTGATAAAGTTAGATATTGGCTTTAAAACTCTATATTATTGAAGTATATGATCATAATTAGAATTGTATTATTGTTAAATTGGGTATGGAACCAACAAATTTTACAAATTGATACCCTATACCATGGTCCATAAGAAATCGATAGGAATTTTCCTAACACATGCATGAGACTTTGAATTCACATTAAATTTTTTTTTTCATATTGTAGAACGTCATTTTATGTTATGAAATAGTTTTTTAAAAGTTTGGTTTTGTATATATGTAACAGTTTGATAAAATCCATTAGTGGTATCTACGGAAATAGACAAATTAAAGACGAGCACTATCTATAAAAAGAAATAACAACAAATACTTATATTAATTTACATATAAAGATTAGCCAAATATTGATTCTATTTATATTAATTTCTTATGGATTTCCTACGGATATTAAATTAATAATATATTTTGTAGCCGTCGGAAATCCGTAGGAAATTTCTTACCGATTTCTGACGGCCAATGAAATTTTCCTACCGATTTTCGACGACAACGATAATTTTTCTACCGATTTCCTACGACTCGGGGTTTAGGGTTGTTTTTTGTGCGTGACTTAAAACAAACTGTCATAACCCTCGTTTTTACAATTTTTCTAACACATGAGACTTTATATTCACATTTAAAAATAGTTTTCTCATATTGTAGACCATTTGATGTTATGAAATATGTAAGTTGTAATATAGGTTAAGTGTTTGTTATGATGAAGTATAAGGAGAGTTATGATAAAGTTAGATATTGGCTTTAAAACTCTATATAAGTGAAGTATATGATCATAATTAGAATTGTATAAGTGTTAAATTGGGTATGGAACCAACAAATTTTACAAATTGATACCCTATATCCTAGTCCGTAGGAAATCAGTAGAAAATTTCCTACGAATTTCTTACGGATATTAACTTAATTATATTTTTATTTGGTCCGTAGAAAATCGGTAGGAACAGACCAAATTTTTTTTTGACCGACACTTTTGGAATACGCGGCAAATTATGGCGCTTATTAATTGGGAAAATTTCGGAAGCCACAGATTTTCTACCGATTTCCTACGGACCAATCAGAAGCCACGGATTTCCTACGGAAATGCCGTAGGAATTCTTTTTTATAATTCATTCCCTTACTCTTTCTTCTTCCTCCTCTTTTTCTCTTCCTTCGACGAACGTCTCTCTCCCTTCCTCATCCGATCAGACACGGCTCCGACCGCCTCTCTCCTCTCACTGCCTCTCTCCTCTCGCCGCATCTCTCCTCTCGCCGCCTCTCTCCTCTGCCGCCTCTCTCCTCTCGCCGCCTCTCTCCTCCGCCGCCTCTCTCCTCTGCCGCCTCTCTCCTCCGACCACTTCTCTCCTCCAACCGCTTCTCTCCTCTGATGTGAGTTTTTTTTTTTGGATCGATTTGAGTTTACTCTTGTTATTTAGTTGGGTAGGTTGTTAGAAATTAAATTTTGTTGTTAGATGTTTTGGAAATTTTTAAAAAATTGTTAGATGTTAAGGAAAGATAGAAATGATGTTGTTGGTTTGTTAGAAATTATATATTATAAAATAAGAATTAGGTTTTAGAATATTTCTTTTGAGATTTTTGTAATTTAGAAATTTGCAGCGATAACTTAGAAAATTTGAATTAGATTTTAGATTTTTTTTTGATATTTTTTGGAATTAATGAATTTTTTGTATTAATTTTTTTTTGTTTATTTCCGATCGTATTTCCGGAATTTTGAGACCGCGGAGGCTGCTAGGAGAATGCAAATGAATCAAGAATTTTATGTTTAGTATTTTCGGGATTTTGAACAATTGTATTTTTAGTATTTTATAAAACAATTTTATTTTATGTTTTGTCTTTTGTTTAATAATAATGAACTTGTTGAAGAATTTATTTTTATCATTTTATTTTTATTTCTATTTCTATTTCATATTTATTATTTTCTATTTTAAAAATAATAATTACATTTACCGTGGGAAAACGGTAGGAAATCATTCTGTAGTAAATCGGTCCGAAAATCTGTAGGAAAATTACCGACGATTTACCAACGAAATACCGACGGACACACATTTCCTATGGAAAATATCCCGTAGGAAATCGGTAAGAAATTTCTTACCGATTTCCGACGGAAACACATTTCCAACGACTTCAAACCGACAACAAAAATCGGTAGGAAATCGGTTGGAAATAGCCATTTTCTACGGATTTTCTACCGATTTGTCCGTAGGTTTCAGGCTGTTTTATTGTATTGCATGAACAAAAAAGTTTAAAAACTATTAGTAGCCAAAGCAAATCCCATAACAGATTTGACGTGTAAAACTAAAGAAGAAAAACAAAACCAAATAAATTGACTTTGACCCTCACTTTGCAGTTGAAACACAGTAATATGTGCAAACAAACATAAGAACAGAGATTTCAACAACTTAACCCACGCAAAAGTTTGACGAATAGACTTTAACAACTTAACCCACAAAAAAGTTTGAAGAAGATTCTTTAATATAGTTTAGAATGAATAAGTTAGTCGAAAAAAAAAATTTGTATTACACGCACTTGATCTCGAAGCAGTGTGTCATTATCATCTTTTAGCTATGTGTCATGGATTGAGATTTATGTTAATTTTGAGATATAAGACCTCCATAAGCATAGTTCGTCGGATAATTATGTAGTTAATGAAAATACATTTCCGATATCAATAAACAGAATTAGAGAAACCATACTGCAACAATTAGTTTGGTTATACTTTTTGTTTTTCGTTTCCTTGA
Source organism: Eutrema japonicum (assembly GCA_030161315.1). Classification (NCBI taxonomy): domain Eukaryota; kingdom Viridiplantae; phylum Streptophyta; class Magnoliopsida; order Brassicales; family Brassicaceae; genus Eutrema; species Eutrema japonicum. Next base: position 52,692,351 of record BSQW01000003.1, on the reverse strand, counting down.
TTACTCACAACACTATCATATGTCAGATCGAACACTATCATACTATTATTATGAATTTATAAGAATTTTTAGTCAATCAACATAAAAAATGTCGCGATGAAATATAGTTTATTTGGCTAGGCTATATCGCGGGTTATATAACAAGTCCAATTAAATAAGATGGAGTGATGCGTTGTTCGGACAAAACGAGGAATAAAAGAAGTGCGGCGTGAGTTACGTATTTAAACACTATTTGAATTTCACATGACATTGAATAACCTATAGATAGCCTCCTTTCATTTAATAAAGGCTCTTACAGCATGTTCAATGCAGATCTTGAAGGATCTTGCAAGAGTGTCCAAAGATTAATTAAGATTTTAAATCAAGTTTTGGGTGTCTAAAATGTGTTTTTGGGATCTAAAATTGGATCTGATTTTTGACATAAGACCCGATGATGTGGTCGTATCTGATTGGTGGAAGGAAAAAAAAAAGAGTTTCTTCTTCTCTCTCTTTCTATCTTTGTTTTCTCCGAAGGAGATTAAACGGCGATCCGAGATTTCACCTACAGTCGAGCCTCTCCCGCAGTCCGATGGCCGCATTATGATTCCAGAAGCTCAACACCATCTCAGCCTGTTTCTTCTCCGGTTTCGCCAACCGATGTCGCCGATATGCGGGATTCCGGAGAAATCGTCGATTCTGTTGGCTCCAGCGAGCAACAAAAGTCGAACGAAGAAGCCGCCGTGGCGAGTCGGAGAAGGAGAGTGAAGAAGATGAATAAGGTTGCTCTGAATAAGGGCCAAGGATTGGAGAGAGAGAGTGTTGGTGGTTTTTCGGTTGTCAAAGTTTCTAGGTCAGATTCGGAGAGTTCTGAAATCAACCGGATATTTGGTGATGTGCAATCATTCGGTTCATCATCTCTTCTCCGTTATGAAAGGTTCGAATCGACAAACCCTAAATCTTCTTCGTTGAATACCACACCTCGGATGTGATTTAATTTTACTTGACACTGAAATTCTTGTTTCATTCCTGGACTAAAATTCGGATTTGTGATTTCCTCTAATATGTGTTTTGTTCGCATCTGATATGAGGTGGTAACTGGAGAGAAGAAGATTGAAGCAGAGATTGAAAAAGCAACAATGCATGACCATCATATGGTTCTTCTCTGGCAGAAGGTAAAAATTTCTCCTGATTTCTTTATTGCACAGCTAAATTGATAGAAACTGAGTGATGTTTGATAGTTATAGATTCATTCGTGTATCAATTGAAACAGAAATTCAAATGTTCTGATAGTTTTTGATTTAGGTCTACTATTGATTGCACACTTTTTCGTGTATCAATTCATTCGTGTATAAATGCATGTTTAGTGGTAGATCACAGTCTACATCACAGTAATCAATGCTTTAAAAAACTTCAGATGGAAATTGTAATCAATACTTAAAAAAACTTCTGAAACACAGATTAAAAAATTCATGTTGAGTGGTTAAACACATTAAACATCTTCAACCTCTTCCTATATAATAAATATACATCCGGAAACATAAAAATTCACTTCTCATCTTTCTTCAACCTCTTCTGTTTGATTCCTTCTCTAAAACCAGTATCCTTCTTTTGTCTCCTCTTCTATTTCTTAACTTTGAGACCTAGGTTATGGATTCTCCTAATCCATATAGTCAAAGCTCCAATTTTATGGACCTTTTAAATAGTCAACAAGATAGCCAATATCCTGAAAGCAATCGATTTTCCTTTTCCCAACCTACACCTGTTAGATCATCAGACATTCCACTTTTTAGTAGTGAGCCAGCTGATGATCAAGGTGGTGATGATCAAGAGGATCGTAAAGAGAGAAAGAGATGGAGTAAATCAGAAGATCTTGTCCTGATCAGTTCCTGGTTAAACACCAGCAAGGACAGTATAGTTTCAAATGAGCAAAAGACTAGTGCCTTTTGGAATCGCATAGCAGCTTCGTACAATGCTAGTCCTGCCATTCCAGCTGATGAGAAGAGGGAGTCCAATCACTGTAAGCAGAGGTGGAGGAAGATCAATGATCAAGTCTCCAAGTTTTGTGGAGCCTATGCGGCTGCAACCTCTCCTCCCAAAAGTGGCTTTGGTCCAAAAGATTATTTAAAGCTGGCTCATGAAATATTCTGTTCAGACTACAAGGTCAAATTCATGCTTGAGCATGCATGGGAGGAGCTGAAGAATGAGCAGAAGTGGTGTCAAATCAGTATCAGTAAAGGTGTAGGTGGTGGCAGTTCAAAAAGAAGGAAGACATCAGATGGTGGTGCCCAATCTGATAGTTCACAATCTGTGAACAATGTAGAGGATGGTGTTGGACAATCGGTTGAGGTTAGACCTCCCGGTGTTAAAGCAGCAAAGGGCAAACTGAAAAGGTCACTGACCAACACAGTCATTGAACTAGAACATGCCAAAAAGCTTGAGACCATTAAAACCGTATGGGAGATTAAACAAAAGGATGCAGCCATCAAAACAAAGCAGAGTGAAACTAACATGTTAGAGTGTCTTCTTGCCAGAACTGATCAACTGTCAGACTTAGAAATAGCTCTGAAAAACAAGCTCATAACTGACATGTTGTCAAAACCTTGATTTATGCTAATTTGAACTCTTGTATGAAACCTTGTGTGTACTCTTCTATGAACTATTGTATGAAAGTATGTATAACCTCCTGTATTAAATCAGTTAATGTACCTATTGTATGAAATGAACTATTGTAAATCAGTTAATGTACCTATTGTATAAACAAGTTGTATGAAAGCAACTTGACATGTTGTCATAACCTGTCTCAGCTCTTTGTCACCCTAATTCGGCATGGTAATTAAATGATGCAGGTTGTGCTCGCAGTGTGTTCCAAAGAATTTGGCTCCTGGTAGGTCTTTGGTTCTTGTTACTAACTCCATTGAGTTTGCTGTATTGTTTATCGATACGGATCATGAGGAGACTATTTCTTGTTTCTTGTTAGGATGGTGGCACATGCCATGGAATTATTGACAGCTGGAAGCGATGCAGGAGAAGTTCTTGTACATGAGGAGCAGCGATGCAGGAGAAGTTCTTTCTTCTCATACTTTGACTTGGCAGGTACCCTTTTTTTATGACTTATCATGCACCTATCCTGTAAAAATATCTAACTAAGCCTGCATAGAACTTAATCAAATTGGTACCTTTCGTGTATGTTTTATGTAAGAAGCTTTGTGTTTGAAATTTTGCAGATAGCTCCTGTTTATCTATCATCGTGTGAGAAACAGGGACTAGGCTTATTAGAATTGTTGTTCTACAGGCAGCCAGTGCAAGACAACCAGTTGCTTATTAAGGTTTCATTTATTTGGTTGCATTTGTACATCTATTTCCATTCTCTATTGTTGCTTAAAAATTCTAGTTTTTTGTCAGAAGCCTTCACCTGGTACCTATGTTTCTCCTGATGCAAAGTCTAGAGATTTGCCGTCTATATGAACTTAGTAATGTCAGCGCTAAACTTATGAAGGTATTGATATATTGAAAAACTATTCTACACTTGTGCTCTGTTTGATTCTGTTGGAAAGTCATTGTCTGATGAAAGTCTCAAGGTATATATATATATGCTCTAAGCCACACACTGTTTCATTTTATATTTGTCCTTTTGTCATTTCATACTTTTAACATGCAGCAATGGGAAGGCCTGGTTGAGTATGCTCTAAGCCACACACCGATATATATCTTTCTTTGCTAGTGATTTGTTTTTTTCTGTAAAAATCTGTCCTAACATTATTATTAATTGCCATATTTCCAGATATAGAGACTTCAAGAGATCACTGAATCTAGTCCAATCCTCCCTACCACTACCATTGGATTCTTTGCGTAAGTTGAGTTTGGCAGCAGATAAGTTAGAAATAATTTGTGTTTGTTCACATGCAGGTCACAAACACAACAAGCAGCAGAAGTTGTTGTCTTCATGCTTCACATGTACTTGTCTTCTTCCTTCACAAGTTAGACTGTTTGTGTTGTTTGTCTCGGTACTCTTGTTTTTTTTTTCATTTGTTTTTTTTTCATTTAGTTTTGTCACATTGTAACAAAGAATTATATGTAACTTCTTTATTTATACGAGCCAAATCTCTTTCTCTTCAAATTGCTTTCTCTTCAAATTGCTTTCTCTTCAAATTGCTTTCTCTTCAAATTGCTTTCTCTTCAAACTTCTTTATTTTTCCACAAGATTTCTCACAAATATGGCATCATCTTCCAATGATTTCTTCTCACGACAACTCGATGAAGAACTTGATGAATTTATCGAACAAGAATTCGATAATTTGTTAAATGAATTTGATGACCTTGAAGAAGCAACCAAACCCAAGAAAAAACGAGTCTATATCAACAGAGATCACGAAGAGGGACACGTGCAGTTATGGAACGACTATTTCAGTGACCAACCAACTTACCCGCCTAATTTATTCCGACGCCGTTTTAGAATGAACAAGCAATTGTTCATGCATATCGTCGACCGACTCTCAAATGAATTTTCATTCTTTCGACAAAAGAAAGATGGTACTGGAAGGCTTGGTCTCTCTCCACTTCAAAAGTTTACAGCCGCAATTCGTCTCCTGGCATATGGTTCTGCGGCTGACCAAGTCGACGAATACCTCCGTCTCGGTGCAAGTACTGCTCTTCAATGCTTAAACAAATTTGTCGAAGGAATTATATCTTTGTTCGGAGATGAATACCTAAGAAGACCCACACCAGATGATCTTCAACGATTACTTTATATCGGAGAGGCACGGGGATTTCCCGGGATGATAGGAAGTATTGATTGTATGCATTGGGAGTGGAAAAATTGCCCTACCGCTTGGAAAGGGCAATATTCACGTGGACATGGAAAACCGACAATTGTTTTAGAGGCTGTTGCTTCCTATGATCTGTGGATATGGCACGCATTTTTTGGCGGTCCAGGTACCTTAAACGATATTAATATTCTTGACCGCTCACCAGTTTTCAATGATATAATTGAAGGTAAAGCTCCAAAAGTGCGTTTCTCTGTTAACAGAAATGAGTACCATTTGGCTTACTATCTAACAGATGGTATTTATCCAAAATGGGCAACTTTTGTCCAATCTATACCACTACCACAAGATCCAAAAGCATGTTTATTTGCTGAACGTCAAGAAGGTGTCCGAAAAGATGTCGAGCGTGCTTTCGGCGTTTTGCAAGCTCGGTTTGCCATTGTTAAAAACCCAGCTCTTTTTTGGGATAAGACAAAAATAGGAAACATTATGAGAGCTTGTGTTATACTCCACAACATGATAGTAGAAAACGAACGAGCTGCATACACTCAGTATAATGTATCAGAGTTCGTACAAGGAGAAGGAAGTTCACATGTAGATTTAACGTTTTCTACTCATATGCATACAAATGTCCCCCAAATGCTGGCCGCTCGAACTCGAATTCGTGATAAAAAGAAACATGAAGATCTAAAGAAGGATTTGATTGAGCATATATGGCAAAAGCAACAACATCAAGATTAAAACTCACCGTTCCTTTTCCGTTTATGATTTGGAAAATTATGTTTTAATTTTTTTTTTGTCATCTATCTTTCAAATTTTGTTAACCTTTTTTATGTTTCAAATGTTTTTTTATGTTTAATAAATTTTCTAATAAAATAAAAAAATATTTTTAGACACCCAAGTTTGGGTGTCTGCAATGTACGTGATCTAAACTGAAAGTGTCTTAAAACACAAAACTCAATTAAATAATACTTTAGACACCCAATTTTTAGACCCCTCCGGATCTGCATTGAACATGCTCTTAGACTCTTAGCTGTTTTACATTATCAATTATTTTCTTTATATTGTATTAATGACCTTCGTGGTTTCTGAAAGAATGTTTTAACTCTACATACTTTAAGCATTTCACATTACTACATCGTTTCAGATGTTACCCACGTGGGACTCGCTAGTCATATAAAAAATAAAACCTTTGGCTTCTCAGATCTCAATGTTCTCACGGATTAGACGTTATTTGCAGTAAATAGAATGATATAGACTATAAAAGTCAGAAACTAACTTGTAAAGATAGTTTCAGTTTACACGCGAAACCATAAATACTAAGGATGAGAAGATACACATGGCATGCATGGAAAGTATCTTCGTTGAGGATACGATCAAAGTGATTAAACAATTAGAGTGATCTGTTGTTCCAACCAATTGGGGTCTAATTTCCCATTCTGTAATAAACAAAAATTGCATGCACCACTTTAGGATTCTTGGTTATACCACGTACTTGCATGCCCCGATTTAAATATCATCGTTTTGGATATATCAAACTAACGTGACTATTAATATATTTGTGGACACAATTTTGTTTTTGTTGGTAAAATTTGTGGATACAAGTTACAACAACACTACACACCACAAAAGCCATCTATTAGTTATATATACATAATTCTTTTTAATTATTTTTTCACAGGTATTTTTTTCCAATGGGCCTATATCAGTGTCATTTACATTGGACATTTTCTTCTTTCGGGACAATTTTTCCACGTTGTTATGGGAAAAATTAAAGGGCTTTTTCTTATATACCAAAATTAAAGGGATTTTAAAAAAAGAAGGCCATGGAAGATGAATGGATCTCCGAGTGATAGCTATAATATATGTTTCGATCGATGTTAATTTCTTATAAACTGACCCTTTTAATTTAACGATTTCTAAAGTGATCCGACCAAAGATTTTAGAGATCGACGTACGTAGGAAGAAAGTTTTGTTTGCGCGCGCGGTGAATTCAATATTTTTTTTTTATCAAACATGCATGAAACCGTGATCCCAAGTTACAATTGTTTAGTTTGTTTAATATTGTAAAACCGATTTTTTTGTTCGTTTTAATGTTAAATTTTATACTAAAATATAATGTTACATACGAACTATAATCCATTAGTTTCCTTAAGAGATTTACAAAATCAGAACACTGTTCGATGGTTATAATCAGGGCCGGTCTTTGACATAAATTACATAAGCGCCTGTTCAGGGCCTCTACAGCCGCTAGAATTTCTTTCCTTGTTAAAACGGCTGAATCCACGGTCTTTTCTGTTGAATCCACGTCCAAAGCTACCAAGGCCACCACCATGCTCGACGCCACATTATCCACCTTGTTCTGCCATGGTTGCTCTGTAAATTAGTTTAGGGTGAAAAATGCTTCTTCGATGTATTTTTCATAGACAATGGTGCTTAATTATGCAAGAAAAAGCGATTAGGTTTTTTTGTGGGTTTTGTAAAAGACAAAATACATATTAGTCTTTTGTTTATATATATATATATATATATATATATATAATTGAATCGTTCTATATGTGTGTGACACGTAAGATAATTATAACTCACCAAATTGTGACATGTGTCAGTGTAAAAATATAAATTTTCTTATTGTTAGTTATTTATTTTTTAAAATACAAAATAACAAAAAAGAAAAAAGAATTATGTTTTTTCTAAATAGAAACTAATAAAATCGAAAAAGTAAAGTAAGATAAAAATTGAAATACAAAATTGAATAAAAATGTAAACTATAAAATTTATATAAGATTCATAATATATAAAATTAGAGGAATAATAGTTTGTTATTGTGTGTTTGATAATTTTTTATAAAGAATCTAACGACAAAAACTCAAGAGTATAAATTTTAGATATGAATAATTACATTAAAACTTAAATTTCCGAACATGTTTGAACAATTAAGTTTATAGAGATAATAATTTGTTTAATGAGATTAATTTTATCAATTTGATTCAGTTTTAAGTTATATAAGATTTTAAATTTGTTTTTAGAACATTCTCATTTATTTAGAAGGAATTTTTTTTTTTTGGAAAAATTTAGAAGGAATTTTTATCATGTTTATGGTTAGTATGAATCAATTTTGAATTTTCTTAATTATAAAATATTTTACAAAAAATATAAAAAAAGAAGTCACTAAAATCCCTTACAGTAGAACAAACCGAAATTTGTGTATTTACCAGTATGAATCAAATAACTTTGTGTTCTACTTTAAGGGATTTTAGTGACTTGATTTTTAACAATTTTTTTACTTATGTAAATCCAATACTCTTCCCGAAGCATAAGCATATATATCCACTATAAATTGTATTCACACGACAATAATGAGGAAGTATAGAGAGATAAATTCTGCGTGCTTAACAACGATTTTTCTATTTATTTGTTTTTAAACAAAAAAAAAACAGAAAACCATCAAAAGCCAGCTAACAGTATACCGGCTCGGCTCAAATCGTCAGAAGATAGCTAACAACCATTTTCATTATTAATCTACTTTTTGGGCCCATGACACCATTCAGGCACCACAACCATATTATGCATTTTTCTCTTTAAAACTAAAAATAAAAACGATTTTTTTTTATATAATAAAAACGATTTTTTTTTGTCATTCTAGCAAGAATGTGTGTATGTGTATGGCGATTACAAGGATTATGTAAAAACAATTTCCAATTTTGTGATGTTGGTCAATAATTTTTTTTAAAAAACTCATCCAATGGCTAGTTATTTTTGTTCGCGATGTTTCATGATAAGTGAGTGTTCGAATTCAGGTCCTGAACATTATATTAATATATTATGTTGTGGTCAGATAGGAGTTGAACTATATTCAAGTCAATTGATTAAAAAAAGGGGGAATAAAATAAGATGCTTTCATATGTACACGTGATTGTGTATATATAGCTTTTTGTTGTTGTTAAAAAGTACAAAGCTATAAGCACTTTTTTTCTTTACAGAGCTATAAGCACATATAGTATGTATATATGTTTGATATATAAAATACTTTTTTGTTGTCAAACAATATATAGATATAAATACTTTAAGTTTGCAGATTTTCTAATGATTCGTACCGGTACGTACACAAAATTATACAAGAGGAAGATCTTCACGCAGATAATATCTAGGAGGGACTAAAATATCAAACAATCATTATAACATAACTAGAAATCTGAGAAGTTCATTTACGGAATAGTGACATTAAGCTTAGATGAAAAATGGAATTGTCTGGGATATTTACTTAATTTGGTAATAAAGAAGCTTCTTCTGCCATGTCTCAATTGCTCCCAATAGTTCTCTTCTACTCCCTTTATTTATTTATTTTTAAAAAAGTTATTGTAAATGATTCTTTTGGCTTCTACTTTACGAAGAAATAATATCAGTTTTAAGGAATTGGTAAAACAATATATTAAAAGTCTAAAGTTATTATTAACTTTTGTGTTTGTAAGACCTAAACTTAAGTTGTCAACCAACTAATATGGTTGATTGAAAAAAAGTCATAAAATTAGGGGTAAGGTCATCTCCAGTAGGAAGGTAAATTTGACATCTTATATTCCCTCCACATTATTTTATTCTCTTTCCACATCATCTTAATTTTTTAATTTACACACAATTCCACAATAGGAAGGCAAATCATTTTTTCTTTCCTCCACATCACTACATCATATATAATTTATTTTATTTATTTTTATTTTATTATTTTATATATGTTATACATTTTATAAATACTATTACTATTAATATATTTATAATCACACAAAATAATTTTTATAATGTTAAAAAATAATAACTAATATATCATTTGTTTTTTAATTAGAGTTGACTAATATATAAAAATATATTATTTTAAATTTCAGATTTTTTTTTGGTGTCCAAATGATATAAACCTAGTCTCTATTTATAGATGTTAAGAAATAAAAAATAATGGTGTAAATTTTTATTTTTATTTTTGATCAATTATTGGATAAAAATAGCATTTAAAAAGAATGAAAGAAAAAAAACAGAGAGCCAATCACACGCCGCCACATCGCCGCGATATCAAAATTGATGTGGGACCTACAAAAATTTGACGGAAGGCAAAATTTGCCTTTGTCAATGGACGATGGAGTTGGCATTTTGCTTTTTGCTATTGCCTTCCTATTGGATGAAAAAACACCTTATTTGCCTTCCTATTGCATTTGGTCTAATAGCAATATATAGTAATCAATAATTACAAAATTAAGTGGGTAAGTTTGACAACTTTTTACACAGTGTTTTTTTTTTTTGCTAAGATTGTAAATATTTCATTTAAAATGAAAACGTTTCAGTGTTACAAAATGTGTTAACAAATTATTCGACCTAAAAGATTGGTCCCAAGGCAAAAAAAAATAAAAAACATGGAAGCAAATTTCATTCGGTGCACATGTCGACACCGTAGCAATGAAGCTAATGGTGTCAACGCAGTAGCGATAAAAAGCTTGAAAACTCAGATAAAATGAAACTGAGATCTGATCGATACGAGAAAAGAAAGAAGAAAGGCTGACGTTTTATCCTTTTAATTTATGTTATCTTATAACTATTTTTTTATTTATTCATTTTCTTTCTTCTTTCTCCGATACAACCATCTTCTCTCCGCAAGTGTTCATAGATGGTGAAGTAGAAGAAGAGGTTCATTATGTTTCTCTGCTTATTGCTCGTCTCTTCTTCCTCCCCATCGGATGTCGTTGTCGTCAGGATTGATGGTGGTGAGGTTGGATAAGCGCATCATTAATTAAGGGTGGTGAAGAAGGCGGAGACGACGGAAGAGCTAACCCATGTGGCCACATGATCCAACTTCATCCGAAAAATCACGCTCACGGCGCCATTGTTGCCGTTCTCCTCAATGGATGGTGTTCAATTTCTGTTGAAGAAATTGATCTTGCTCAAACTAAATCGGAGTTGAAATACACCTTAGAGGGTGGTTGGTTAACGCCTAAATTTATGGCTAATTGATTAATTAGATATCATTTTCTCCTACTATTTATAGACATAAATAATAATTACAATTATACTTGTAATCATGGTGATGGTGTCGGTGAGAGTAACAATATCGGTGGCAGTGATCGTGTCGTGGTGACGACGGTGACAACGGTTGTCATTGTGGTTGTGTTCAATTTTATTTTTTTGGATTTTGAAGATTTTTATGTGTTTAATTACGTTGAAGTTAATCGATAATAAAGTTGTCTAATAGATTATCGGGATAATTCTGTATAATTTTGTTATGATAACAAAGCTAGTTAATCAATAACACATGTTTTCTATAATATACACTAATTTTTATATTTCATAAATTTATGTGATATAAAAATTAGATGAACATGATAATTTATTATATGATAAATAGTTTTAACATGAAAATTTCATATTTTTATGATATGATAATTGAATTATTATATCATTAATTCGTAATTTTAATTGATATTTCATATTGTATATGATACGATAACTGAATTAACATGATAAACATGCGGTTAACACGTAACATATAAATTTATCGCGATACTATGATAGTTATCATGATAACTAAATAGATAACCATTGGGTGAACATCATTAGTGGTATCAAATGGACAATGTTAACGATACTATATAACATATTGTTACCACGTTAACATTCTATATTAAATGTTAACATAATACTAGTTATCATGTTAATTATTGTTAGCATGTTATTAACATGTTTTTTCGGTGATGAACAATTGTCGTCAATTTTTGATGAACAGTAATGGATGTCGTTTGATGAACAATATCGCCGGTTTCTTCTCTCGGAAAATGAGATTTCAGACTATTGACATTTTCTATAATTATTTTTTTAAAAAGGATATTTTTGGTTTAATTATTTTTTATCTTTCATACTTACTTAATTTACAAATTATCATATTATTTACCTAATTTATGAGTCAACCATTAATATTTACTAAAATCACTCTAAAATTAGGGCCATTTTAATTGATTTAGTTTTGTCTATCGCCTAGAACTAGTTTTCTGCATATGTGTACCTATCATTATTATGGATATAAAACATTACCATACAAATTGAATTTGTTAGTTCTATTAGTATATATATTATAACCTCCTTATAAAAATAAACCTAAAACATATTAAGTTTTCTAATCATTATTGGCACTTTTCCTTATCACTCAATTGTTGATACTTTTCAATAAATTGAGATTCGGTTCAATTGTTGATACTTTTCAACATATTCAAATTTCTAATCATTATTGATACTTTTCAATAAATTAAAAATGCAGTTACATGTAAAACGAGCAATGCCATTGCCAACATATTTACACGACGTTTTCAAACTTTGTAGATAACATTTGAACCGAATATCTAATACAATCGTCGAAGAAAAAAGTGACTTTGTCATTATTGTTTTCTTGGATGACTTAAGAGCATCATTATCGGTGACCCCTACACACGGGGTCATCCGATTTTTTTTTTTTTTTTTTTTTAATTTTTTATTAATTTTAAAAAAAAAAAAAAAAAAAATTTTTTTTTAATACCGCGACGAATCAGGAAGCGACACGTCATCACAAATCGGATGACACGGCGCGCGCGGGTGTCACCGCAGAGACACACAGACACCCAGTTCATCCACGTGTCGCTTCTTCATTTGTCCAAAAAAAAAAAAAAAAAAAAAATTAAAAAAAATCGGATGACCCCGTGTGTAGGGGTCACCGATAATGATGCTCTAATACTTAATAGAGTTTTGCCCAAGTAGACACAAGCAACAAAGGTGAATTGTTGAAAAACGAAGGGGTCCATTTTCCACGTTATTTTCCCTTCATGTTAACTATTTTCTTTTTCAATATCCTTTCACCAACCACTTAAATTATTGCCTTCGATATATATTTTTTATTTTCAGTTATTCCCAAATGATTACTTGAGTCCTTTATTCCTTTTCCACGTCAAATAAATGCTGTTCGACCAGAAAAAAAAAGTAATAAATGCTGATGACAAAAGAAAAAGAGTAAAAATGCTGATGATATGTTACTTAATTGATGTATGAAAAAACAAAAATTTTACCTAAATGACTAGTTCATACCTGTTAATTAAATACAAGAATTAGAGACGAGAGTTTATTGGTAGTTCAAAATTTCACTAGACAGTAAACGACCGCTCGGATTAAACCTAGCGCTTAATAAACAAATCAGATATATATTGGAGATTAATTTGGGTAAATTTAAATATATATATATATATATATATATAAATATAAGTTTATGTAGTATTAAATAAACATAATAAGAACAATTAATATATTCGACCAAAAAATAATAATTAATATAACCTTGTCTAATGATCAAAGGCGTTATCACATATTTATAAATTATAAGTCTATGCCCGAAACACAGATGCCCAGTTTTATTTTTTTTTCTCGTTTTTGGGTTTAATGAATCGTGAAATTACTGACTTGTCCTCTTTTTTTTTCATGCAACAATCTAACTTTAATTACGCAATTTCTCAGTTTTTTTCGCTATTGTTTTTTTTTTGACTTGTTTTCTTGTGCTTTTGATTCAACCATGATAGATCGACAATTCTACACTTGATTTCGAACTTCAAACCCATTTTCTTGTTGATATTTTTGTTTGTTTTTATAATTAAACAAACTCAAATCGCGACAGTTCTCGGCCGTCTAATTCCTGATCGCCGATTAAACAGTCACAAATGCCACATTTTTGAACAAAAAGAATCAGTTAAAGTTTATTGAAACATAGTATTATCAATCAAAATCAACTTTTTTGGGTACAACCATAATTTCACCGTCAACCGTAATATATGGTAAATGTATGCACACAAAGCTGGCCCTGAGTTTTTTAGGGCCACAATCCAAAAAAAGAATTGGCTGGATTTTGACCGGATACCTGCAAATCTAAACAGAAACCTGCAAAAAAAAAAAAAATTCCAGATTTTGGGGCTGAAATCAGTTGAAAAAAAATTAGGGGCCACAAGCCTATTCTTAGTTGACTTGTGTCCAGGGCCGGCTCTGGCTCTGTATGCACGGTACATAACATTAGTCGTAAACAATCATTTTTAGAGCAAAAAAGTTGGGAAAATAGTTTATTTCAGTGTACGACACTACGACTTAAGTTTTTAATATATAAACCACAATGAATGCTACTAGTCTTTTACCAATCAAACATACTAAATACTGAAAAATGACCATTTTAAATGCTAAAGAGAATGTTGTTAAATATTTGGATGGTGTGATATTATTTATTCGATGGAATTAGGATGGTGCTAACTAAATAATGTTGGTACTAATATTGTATAACCTAGATGTCAAACATAAAGGCCGGTCCCAATACACAGCTAATTTCTACGGATCCGTCACATTTGAATATTTATTATTTAATAAATAAAAATGTGGAAATAAAAATTGCAATTATATGAACACATCAGTCTATAAAAGCAAGTCCAAATCCTGCCGTCTTCTGTATCTGACCAAAGTCCATCACTTACCTTCAAATCTTAGTTTCGATTTCGCTATAATGTAGCCACCGTCCAATATAATTCAATCATATGACTCGCGTATTTCAATAAATTATAAAACTGGTAAGAAATGGTTTATAGGGACACGTTATTGGGATACATTATTAAAAATACTTTTTTAACCTTTAACTTCTTCATCTTCTTTTTTTTATCATATATATTTGATAAAAACAAATGTTTTTGTCATTAGTTTTATCATGTATCCTACAGAGATATTAAAATTCACCAATTTTTAAAAACAGCAGAAAACAATGAGAAGTGAAGAGAGCACTATAAAACAAAAACCCTTGTTTTATAGTGAAGAGAGCACTACAAAACAAAAACCTTTGGATATTTTTACAGGCGAACGAGAAATCATATTCACTAAGTATTAAATCATTTAAAAGTTGACCAAGCTTCTGGGCTCCCATCGCTAATTAAAGCCCATTTACAAATTTATACAGATATTCATATTCACTTTTAAACAATTAAAGCCCAACTCAATCAACAATATATATATGTTTTTTCCTCATCCGATCAGAAGAATTATGGCGGAAACAGAAGCAATAATTTGGGAAACAACGCAGTATAGCGAACCAGACATAACTTCTCAACAAGATGGTCATAATACGGGTCAACAAGATGAAAATAATGGACTGACATGCTATATTGATGGTTCGTGGAAGGAAACGGATAACTATTTTGGTCTAGGATGGTTCTGCTTTCAGGAGGGAGTCGAAAGAGTAATTATGAGGGCCCGTAACCTGCGAAGAAGTTTATCCCCGCTGCACGTAGAATTGGAAGCCCTCATCTGGGCGATGCATTGTATGATTGCAAATTACAAGACGGCGATAGCATTTGCAATGGACTGCTCAGAGTTGGTGAAGATGGTGTCTACACCCAAGGAGTGGCCGGCCTTTACACTACATTTGGAGGAGCTCAAGAGGAGCAGGAAGGCATTCAGCTTTTTCTCTATCACACACATCCCACGCACAAGCAACACAGTGGCAGACAAGTTAGCACGAGGTGCTCGCGTCTACCTATCAGATTTCACTTATGTAAACTCGATACCCCCGATTTGGTTCACCGAATCGTAATAGGTATTAAGGCTGTTGACAAAAAAAAAAATTATGTTTATCAAATATTTTATAAGTTCCAACAGAAAACAGCTGGCTATTTTGTATACATGTCTGAAACCCGCACAAGATATTTGTTTTTACTATCTTTTTTTTTTTACATCTAATTCATTGCTTAAATAAAATTTACACAATATCAAGTGTGAAATCACATAAATTTACACAGTATCAAAGGTTCAGCCTAAATACCATGGTCAATGGTGGTTTGATTTTTTTTTGAAACCTTAAAGATTAAAAAACGGGTTATATCAATTGGATGCATGGCGCCACTAGATTGACGAATATTACGATTATATCATGAACCATGAATATTGAGAAAAATGGATTTTGGCTGAAATCTACACTAGTTTTTAGAGTATTAACTGAAATTGTAGTAAAATTACTCGAATTCTAGTTTTTTAAAATCCTAGATGAGTTATTTATCAACTGATCCACCGAAAATTGGTAATGATTTATTGATTTACACCACTAGAAAAAAACATAAATATTAACACAACATATAAGGTATAGACTACGACGTAAATAAGCAAATTATATATTAATTATAAAGTTCTTTCAAGCCGATGTCTATGAGATATGGAGACAACGAAATGCCAGGCTACATACAAGAGAATCAAGACCAGCCGTGTCAATTATCCGACAAATGACTCAAACTCTAAAGCTAAACTCGCAGGCTTGGACAGAGAATATGGCCTCGTCTCCCTATACTAGAAGACACCCTTTTTAACTCACTGGTTTCGGATCTTTCACACAAACTAAAAAATCAGAACCTGCCTCTGGGGAGGTTTATCTCCTCAACTCAATATATGCTCTTCGATTGCTCAACATGTGTTGCTTCTCAAATTGCTTATATTGGCTCTGTGAAAATATAAAATTAATAGACTCCCCTCTATTAAATTATAAAATTAACCATTTACAAAAAAAAAAAATATCCGCTCATAAGCCTAGTTTTATGCCGTTATGGACCGCTAATAAGCCTAGATATGCGCCTTTATGGGCCACACAGTATTGGGCCCAAATATATGATAACGGGAAGTTGGAACTTAAGCTGTTGGTATATATGGTAATCAAAAGAGGATTATGATTTGTTTGGATTTTCAAAGACTATTATCGGATGAGTCAACTTTTTTTTTTTTTCGTCTGAATCTTTTCCAATATATAATATAAAAGCGAAATATAATGGTGAAATACGGTTTTAACATACAATGCCGGCAGAACAAGAATATATCTCCGAAAACAAAATTGGCGAAAAACAAAATTTCATCGGAAACAAAACCTTATGGAAGAGAAGCAAATGTACTAAAAATTTGCTATAACCGCTAATGAAACCGAGTATAAAAAAATACGATGGAAAATAGTAATTAAATCATAATCACTAAAGCTGAATTGTTGAACCGAAACGCTCTCACAACCAAACTTTGTTTTCTTTTTATCCTTGTCTAGTTTGGTTTTCTTTTTATCCTTGTCTTTTTTTTTTATATCTTTTTTTTTCGTTTTAATCCCTTTCATTGACGTGCATAGCTTAACAAATCTACTATGAATCTGTCATGAAAATATCTGGAAAAGAAGACCATGTTTCTAAAGTGATTATTTGCTAGCTTGACAAAATAGAATTATTTTTATCTGGTAATTCTATTGAAAAACTCATTGGATTCATCCAATTTCACTATAATTATATTATTTAGAAAATGAAAAGGGAAAAAGAATTTCATCATGACAGTAAAAATAAGATTTTATTTATTTATTTAAAAATAGTTGTTTGTTCATACATTTTGTTAATTTTGTAGTTTCTCCTTTCCTTTTAAATTTGAAGCTAATGGAGAACACGATAATAATAACCATCAAATCCCAACATGGCACGCTCTGGGCCTCCTCTAGAAGTCCCCTCTCTAACTCACAAAAGTTCCATCTGTTAAAGGATAATTATCAACCTTTCACCGACTTACTATGTCGGTTAGTTATAGTATAAATATGTAAAGATGAGATGGTAAGAATACATAACAACCAATAAGAAAAAGAAGATTACTTCTCTCTCTTCCTCTCGTTTCTTTCCTCAACTCTCTCTCAGCAACATTATACTTATTAACATATACACATAAATATATCTAAATACATATAAATTTATAACACCATCTTTATAATCAATAATAACTGTAATGCATATACATCAATAAACCATAAATTAGTTCTCTTTCCTCTCCCACTATTCAACATTTACTGTTCATAATCAAAAATCCTATTTATCTTTTTCTTTCCTCTTATTTACACAAATTGCCATTGTCGGATTTTTTTTTCCGACATAGTATACTGACGCTACTGTTCATATGACACTGTTCATCCCGACACGGATAATGATTTAATTAACATGCTACTTATTATGTTATCGCGATAAGTTTATGTTTACCAGATATTATTGTTAGCAGGGTATTATTGTTATCCGGATATCCGAGTATTATCCAGATATTATTGTTTAGGGGATTATGGTTTTTTGTTATCCGGATATTATTGTTAGCACGATATCCCAATTATCCGGATATTATTGTTTAGGGGATTATGGTTTCTTGTTATCCGGATATTATTGTTAGCACGATATCCTAATTATCCGGATAATATTATTTAGGGGATTATGGTTTCTTGTTATCCGGATATTATTGTTAGTACGATATCCCAATTATCCGAATATCTACTATGTTAGCATGTTATAAATATCGGATATTATTGTTAGCACGTTACAAGTATCGGATATTATTGTTAGCACGATAACATACTATATACTAATTGAGTTAACAGTGAACATTGAGCATGTTAGCAAGTTAGCGCAATACTATATTAGTTAGCATGTTAGCACGATAACTACTCGCCGTCCTAGTAACGTCGGAAACAATATTTTCAGTTTAATGGCAATTGTGTAATTATCTTAAATGAGGAGAATATTTATGGTTTAAATTTTATTTCTCTTTGCTAATTTTTATATTATCATTGCTATAAACTTAATTTTTAAGTTATCTATGTATATTGAGCTAATTCATCCTATAATCAATCTCCTTTTTTATTTTTTTTTTCAGTTGACATTATCTTCGATCTCCTAAATTATGTTTTTCTTTTATCGATCTCCTAATAACATTTGTTTTGGTCAGAGAAATGATAGGTAATACATGTAAGAGTTATAGGAATGATTGATTTTCATTATTAAGAGATGGATTACATTTATACACATATGGTGTTCACAACAAAGTAATGTAGATATTTGTATAGTAAATGAGAATGATATGATGGAGATAATTGCGTGAATCAAATCTTCCTTGATCATATCTTGATATCGCTAATATCCTCCCTCAAGATCAAGGGCCTTTGGTAACGCCGATCTTGTCACGCAGAAGTGTAAATCGAGCTCGGCTTAGTGGTTTAGTAAGGCAATCCGCTAGCTGGTCATTTGTGGAAACATGAGCTACCCCTAACTTTTCATCTTGAACTTGATCACGTATGAAGTGATAATCTAGGGCCAAATGTTTCATCCTTGAGTGGAAAACAGGATTTGCACATATATAGGTGGCTCCTATATTATCGCAATAGATAATTGGTGGTTTGTGTTGATGAATGCCAAGTTCCATGAGCAGAGAACATACCCAATTGAGTTCAGATGCTGTATTTGCAACCGAACGATATTCAGCTTTAGTAGATGATCTTGCAACGCCTTTTTGTTTCTTCGCTGACCAAGAAATTGCATGTTTCCCAAGATAGACAATGTAAGCATTTGTCGACACAAAATCATCAGAGTCTCCAGCCCAATCTGCATCGGAGAAAGCATGAAGCGCAAGTGGATTAGACTTGCTAAAGAAGATGCCGTGTGTTGGAGTTCTTGCCAGATATCGAAGGACTCTTTTGGCAGCTTGCCAATGCTCATTGGTAGGAGAGTGCATGAACTGCGACAATCTATTCACAACATATGCGATGTCCGGACGAGTGAACGCCATATATTGCACGCTTCCAACGAGAGTTCGATACGCTGTAGGATCTGAATACTTTTCACCGGAGAGAACGAGCTTTGGCGAAGTGGCCATCGGAGTAGCAACTGGTTTTGCATCTTGCATCTTCATTCGTTGAAGTAAATCAAGAATGTATTTTCGTTGATTGAGATGAAGACCTTTGGATGATCTATTTACCTCTATGCCCAGAAAGTATGATAGCTCACCCATGTCTTTTAGAGAAAACCGTTCAGCCAGATTCTTCAATATTGTTTCTACTGCAGCTTGGTTATTTCCTGTGACAATGATATCATCGACATAAACCAGTAGATAGAGCAGCGTATCACCTTGGTGTAGAACGAAGAGAGCGGTATCTGCAACAGAGTTCTTAAATCCAACCGTAAGAAGATAGTGCTTTAACTCAAGATACCATGCTCGAGGCGCCTGTTTTAGACCGTACAGAGCCTTCTTGAGACGGCATACATACGATGGCCTGTCGGGATCAACGAATCCTGGAGGTTGCCGCATATACACCTCTTCCGTGAGATTCCCTAGTAAAAATGCATTGTTGACATCGATTTGACGAAGACACAAATCGCGACTTGTGGCAACGTCTAAAACAGTCTGAATCGTCGTGGATTTAATAACTGGACTAAAAGTTTTGAAGTAATCAATACCCGGTTGCTGCGTGAAGCCCTTGGCGACGAGTCATGATTTGTATTTGTCAATTGAGCCATCTGGGAGATATTTGAGCCGAAAAATCCATTTGCAGTCGATGATGTTGAGATTCGGTGATGGAGGAACAAGATCCCATGTATGATTTCGGATTTGGGCATCGAATTCCTCAGACGCTGAAGCTCGCCATTTTTTATGCTTGAGAGCTTGAGTTATAGTGGTCGGTTCGGTTTCAGCAGCGGAGAGGATAATGGCAGTGAGCCCAAATTTGGGGTTTGGCTTGGTGATGTGATTTTTGGCTCGTGTTTTCATCGGATGAATATTTTCAGGTGGCGGTGGGTGATTTTGGTTGCTGGGAATGTTGACGGCAACAAGGGAAGCGTTGATTGATGTTTGGGCTTGTGTTTGGTTATTGAAAATGGTGGGCTGGATTTGGGCATTTGAAGAATTTCTTAAAAGTGGGCCTGAATTTGTTGGGCTTGGGATATTATAAGCTAAAGCTTCTTCTTATCTTTCTTCTATCGTGCGAGTATCAAAGACGTCTCTACTGAGGGTTGACTGCACAGTGTTGTCACGGCTGATGTCCGGCGAGTTGGAGGTCGTCGAAGAGGGAGTCGACGACGGCGATACTGGTGATTGCGGTTCTGTTCGCGGCGGGGGTGGTGAAGATGCATCTGGGAAATCGTTGATGCCAGGCTGAGACGGTGGCGGTGACGCGTGCGGCGTGAGTCTGGTTGGTTGCGACGAAGATGAATGGTGAGGCGGTACAGCCAAAGTCGCAGGAGGAGAAGCGGTTCCATGTTGATTTTCGGTGCCCGACGGTGCTGAATCGGAGGGAGAAGCCGATTGAGATGGAGATTGAATGAGTCGCGTAGGAACCATAGTGATCGGAGGACTCCAATTTGTGGAAAACGCCTCTGAATTCTCTTGTTGATGTTGTTTTGGTTGTGGCGAAGGGAAACAATTTCTCCTCAAATTGAACGTGTCGACTTGTGTAGATTCAAGAGGATCTCATATCAAGACATAGATACGCGCTTTGGGTAAGCGAGTAGCCCAGAAACACACATGCAGCTGAGCGATTCTCAAGCTTGTTTGTTGAATAAGGCCGCAACCATGGAAAGCAGAGGCATCCGAACACTTTAAGTTTGTTGTAGTTCGGTGGACTGCCAAATAGTTTATGAAAGGGAGATTCCATAGACAGTACCAGAGTTGGCATACGGTTAATGTGAAAGACTGCAGCAGCAAAAGCATAGGTCCAATAGTTGTTGGGAATTAATGCTTGAGTGAGAAGCGTAAGACCCGTCTCTACAATATGACGATGCTTTCGTTCGGAGATACCATTATGCTCAGGTGTATGTGGAGGTGTTGTGAGATGTGAGATACCGTGCAATGACATGTATGATCGAAGACCAATGAACTCTCCTCCATTATCAGATATAGCGTTCTGATCTTTGCTTGGAATCTGTTTTCAACCAGAGATTTGAAGAGTGGAAAAACGTCTTTGACTTGAGACTTTTGTTTGAGTGGGTAGAGCCAAGTGTATCTTGTGTAATGGTCTACTAGTACAAGATAATACTTGTAGTTGTCAACAGAAATTAGAGGAGAGGTCCATACATCTGTGAAGATAAACTTAAGGGGATGATAGGTTGAGATAGAAGTTTGGGAAAAAGGTAATTTGTGGCTCTTATTGAGATGGCAGTCAAGGCATGACATCAAATCAGATGCAGAGTTTGAGACAGGGAGAGAGAATTTGGAGATAATGGTTTTGACAATTGAGGAGGAGGGATGGCCTAATCGAGAGTGCCATGTAGAAATGCTGTTTTTAGAGGTGGATGAAGTAAAAAAGGACGTGATAGGAGACTGGTTTATAGGCCATTCATACAAATGGTCTTTAGTGCGCTCTTGAAGTAATGGAGTACCCGTGGTGAGATCTTTCACTTGAAATTGAGCAAGGAAGAACTCCACGGAGACTTGGTTAGTGTTGCACAATCGGTAGACGGATATGAGATTTCTCTGAATATTAGGAACGCAGAGAGCTTGATGTAGGCCAAGAGGCTTAGATGACGTGGGGGGAGAGCCTGAACCGATGTGAGAGATGTGTAGACCAGAGCCATCTCCGAGAAGGACTTCATCAGCACCAGTGTATTGTTGATGATGTGAGAGATTATTGAGATTTGACGTAATGTGATGAGTAGCTCCGGTATCAAGGAGCCATGTATTGGAGTTGTGCTGCGGTGGAAGCGTTACATTGACGCGTGGTTGCGACAGTGATGTAGCGTAGGGAGAGGGTTGTTGTGAGAACCCTTGAGGAGCTGAAACTTGAAAGTGTTGAAGTTGTAAGCAGTGTTTGGCGATGTGACCATGAACGCCAGAAATCTGACATCGGTGGCCAATGTAAGGTTAAGGTGTGCGAGAGTCATGTCGCAGATGAGTTTGTTGATGTTGCCAATCTTGTTGCTGGCAAGGCTGATGGGAACATGAATGTTGTTGCAACGATTTTATGTTGCTGGTGGAGCTTGACATTGTCAGAGGCTGAAAGAAAGAAGAAAGAGACGGAGTGGAGAAGAGATGAATTTTTTTTTTTTTTTTTTTTTTGAATTAGAGAGCAACCTGTTCTGATACCATATAAGAGTTTTATGAATGATTGATTTTCATTATTAAGAGATAAATTACATTTATATATATATGGTGTTCACAATAAAAGAATGTAGATATTTATATAGTAAATGAGAATGATATGATAGAAATAATTGCGTGAATCAAATCTTTTTTATCATATTTTGATATCGCTAATAATACATAGTGATTATACAATTTGGTTTTTGTTCTATCATTGACCATTTCGCTTTTATGAGTTACTTTCAAATTTGTTTTGGTTTCGTATGTATTCATCTTTTTCAGAAAAAAAGAAAATTTAGAATATTGTAAAGATTTGTTTCACCTAACACCATACCCATATTTGATTATTGACGAATATATTAAAATAGCCTCAGAACGTGTTAGGCATATTCCTCCTATTACTAATTCCGGCTTTCTCTTACATTTTTTTTTCTTTGTAAAATAGTTAGGATGTCACTTCGAATATATAAAAAAAAAGCAAAATAATCTGACTTAACGACTTCGACGATGTTTTCCAAACTGAAAACTTTTGAATAATGAACTTAGTCAATGGTAAACACCTTTGCTAATTGCTTCTAAACAAACTTTCTATTAGAAAATATTATCCCATACCAAAAGTTGGAAGGGATCCTAAATAATACATAAGGGACATGGACCAATCCATTCATTGCCAATTGGTTTTGAGTTGGAAGTCCATGTAACTTAACATAGTATCAGAGCCCGGTCCTTACTGTCCAACCCGATCCATTATCGACCCGATCCAAAGTTGGTCCATCGATCCATGCCCGAATATATCGAGATTGATAGACAAAGAGCCATCATCTCGAGGGGGCGTATTAGGGAATATTATCCCACATCGGAAGTTGGAAGGGATCCTAACTAATATATAAGGGACATGGGCCAATCCACTCATTGTCAATTAGTTTTGAGTTGGAATCCCATGTAACTTAACACCTTCCATTGATACAATAATGAAATTTAGTGCACAAAAGCTTTCATATATTTTCTATGATTTAACGAATAAATTTTAAAAGGAGTTGTATTGATAAAGTCTTGTTCAACGTACAAACTCCATTCATACAAACAAAACCCCATAGAATATAAGAAGATGAAAAAAATTGGGTGAGGAAATATCTTAAAGATATACAAATTGGCAATTAAACATTAAAAAAATATTTATAAACTACAAAAGAATACTATATGAACTCAAACATTTAAAAAAAAATCGTATGAAATATATAAGAACTTGTTGTGATAAAATTTCAATGTTTTTAATAAAATTCTCCTGAGACATTCATAGCTTAAAATATTTTCTTCAAATACTCTGATTTTTTAGGCATTAGATTATATTCTCTTTACACTACAAGAAAACAAGGCGATTCCCGACTGAAAAAAAACGGTCGGAAATTTCCGACCGTTTTCCGACTAAATACCGATGGAATAAACCCGGTCGGAAACCGGTCGGAAATTCCCAACCATTTTAGTCCCGTCGGAAATTGGTCGGGAATTCCCAACCGATTTCTGACGATATAAAGACCGGTCATATATAGTCGGAAATCGATCAAAAATTCTGATTTAATATTTTTTACAAACATAAAATAAGCGTGTTGCTATACATTTAAAACATGTGTTCTCACCCCGTCGGTCGGTCGGGAATTCCCGACGAATTCCCGACGAATTCCCGACCATTTGTGGTTTCGAAACCTCAAATGGTAAAAATTTGAGTACGTTTATGATTGCTAAGGTTAGATATGATATATTGAAAGAATTCAATGTTAAAATATCTTAATAATCATTCTTTTTAACCTTTTAATCAAAATCCGACAAGAAACCGATAAGTGTGAGTATAAGTTATATGTATCGTTATGAAAGGTTACACTCGTTCTCGAATCGATTCATATAAATCGTCATTTGATCCATTTTATGTTTACCTATTAAGTTAGTTGTTAGTAAATAAGATTAGTAGATTTTTCTTAAATCCTATATGGTTTTTAAATTTAGGATTTCATACCCTAAACCCTATATGATCGAAAATTTCCGACCAATTTCCGACCAATTAGGATTTATGGTATGAAATACTAATATTTCGAAAATTTCTAAGTGTTTATAAACTTGTGTGGTATAAGGTTGTTAATTTTAAGTGTTTATACACTTAGCATTTTATAAATGATATTTTTACACTTAACATTTTATACTTAGCATTTTTCGGAAAATATTCATATATGGTCGGAAATTCCGACCATTTTCCGACGGGATTGAGCATTTTTCGGAAAATCTTCATATACGGTTGGAATTTGGTCGGAAATCCAGACCAATTTCCGACGGGGATTATAAAACGAGTCAAAAGAAAGCCTTCCCGATGGATTTAGCTTGAAAGCTCTTGATGAAAGTCATGCGAAATTGAGTTAGCTTCCCAACTCAAGTAGATTCATGTCATTACGATCAGCGGTTCAGTAGATACGGGAGATTTATTGAAGATATGTCACTGTCAGAAAATGCAGAGCCAATCTAAATCAGTTTAAAGATCATGTCGGATGGAAATCTTCCCGTGCCCAGTTTAATCTCAAATCTTGAAGACAGATTGGAAATTGAGTTATCTTTCCAATGAGAGTGGTTTCAGCTCATTCCTAGTAATATTCCAGGAGTTATCGCCGATTTAGTGGACACATATCAGCAATTTTCAGAAAATCTTCATATATGGTCGGAAATTGGTCGGAAAACTTTCATAAACTCACAATAAACGTGTTAATATTATTTAGGCACTCAGAATAAATTTTCTTAATTCCGTTTTTCCGACCAATTCCCGACGGTTTTTACTTAGCATTTTTCGAACATTTTTATTTAGATTTCCGACCAATTTCCGATGGTTTAATTTTATCCGAGGAAAATTAAATCCCCTGGCTAAAACTTTCCTCGGCTAAAACTAGTAAATAAGATTAGTAGATTTTTCTTAAATCCTATATGGTTTTTAAATTTAGGATTTCATACCCTAAACCCTATATGATCGAAAATTTCCGACCAATTAGGATTTATGGTATGAAATACTAATATTTCGAAAATTTCTAAGTGTTTATAAACTTGTGTGGTATAAGGTTGTTAATTTTAAGTGTTTATACACTTAGCATTTTATAAATGATATTTTTACACTTAGCATTTTATACTTAGCATTTTTCGGAAAATATTCATATATGGTCGGAATTTGGTCGGAAATTCCGACCATTTTCCGACGGGATTGAGCATTTTTCGGAAAATCATCATAAACGGTCGGAATTTGGTCGGAAATCCCGACCAATTTCCGACGGGGATTATAAAACGAGTCAAAAGAAAGCCGTCCCGATGGATATAGCTTGGAAGCTCTTGATGAAAGTCATGCGAAATTGAGTTAGCTTCCCAACTCAAGTAGATTCATGTCATTACGATCAGCGGTTCAGGAGATACGGGAGATTTATTGAAGATATGTCACTGTCGGAAAATGCAGAGCCAATCCGAATCAGCTTAAAGATCATGTCGGATGAAAATCTTCCTGTGCCCAGTTTAATCTCAAATCTTGAAGACAGATTGGAAATTGAGTTATCTTTCCAATGAGAGTGGTTTCAGCTCATTCCTAGTAATATTCCAGGAGTTATCACCGATTTAGTGGACACATATCAGCAATTTTCAGAAAATCTTCATATATGGTCGGAAATTATTCGGAAAACTTTCATAAACTCACAATAAACGTGTTAATATTATTTAGGCACTCAGAATAAATTTTCTTAATTCCGTTTTTCCGACCAATTCCCGACGGTTTTTACTTAGCATTTTTCAAACATTTTTATTTAGATTTCCGACCAATTTCCGACTGTTTTAGTTTTATCCGAGGAAAATTGAATCCCCTGACTAAAACTTTCCTCGGCTAAAACTAGTAAATAAGATTAGTAGATTTTTCTTAAATCCTATATGGTTTTTAAATTTAGGATTTCATACCCTAAACCCTATATGATCGAAAATTTCCGACCAATTTCCGACCAATTAGGATTTATGGTATGAAATACTAATATTTCGAAAATTTCTAAGTGTTTATAAACTTGTGTGGTATAAGGTTGTTAATTTTAAGTGTTTATACACTTAGCATTTTATAAATGATATTTTTACACTTAGCATTTTATACTTAGCATTTTTCGGAAAATATTCATATATGGTCGGAATTTGGTCGGAAATTCCGACCATTTTCCGACGGGATTGAGCATTTTTCGGAAAATCATCATAAACGGTCGGAATTTGGTCGGAAATCCTGACCAATTTCCGACGGGGATTATAAAACGAGTCAAAAGAAAGCCGTCCCGATGGATATAGCTTGGAAGCTCTTGATGAAAGTCATGCGAAATTGAGTTAGCTTCCCAACTCAAGTAGATTCATGTCATTACGATCAGCGGTTCAGGAGATACGGGAGATTTATTGAAGATATGTCACTGTCGGAAAATGCAGAGCCAATCCGAATCAGCTTAAAGATCATGTCGGATGGAAATCTTCCTGTGCCCAGTTTAATCTCAAATCTTGAAGACAGATTGGAAATTGAGTTATCTTTCCAATGAGAGTGGTTTCAGCTCATTCCTAGTAATATTCCAGGAGTTATCACCGATTTAGTGGACACATATCAGCAATTTTCAGAAAATCTTCATATATGGTCGGAAATTATTCGGAAAACTTTCATAAACTCACAATAAACGTGTTAATATTATTTAGGCACTCAGAATAAATTTTCTTAATTCCGTTTTTCCGACCAATTCCCGACGGTTTTTACTTAGCATTTTTCAAACATTTTTATTTAGATTTTCGACCAATTTCCGACGGTTTTAGTTTTATCCGAGGAAAATTGAATCCCCTGACTAAAACTTTCCTCGGCTAAAACTAGTAAATAAGATTAGTAGATTTTTCTTAAATCCTATATGGTTTTTAAATTTAGGATTTCATACCCTAAACCCTATATGATCGAAAATTTCCGACCAATTTCCGACCAATTAGGATTTATGGTATGAAATACTAATATTTCGAAAATTTCTAAGTGTTTATAAACTTGTGTGGTATAAGGTTGTTAATTTTAAGTGTTTATACACTTAGCATTTTATAAATGATATTTTTACACTTAGCATTTTATACTTAGCATTTTTCGGAAAATATTCATATATGGTCGGAATTTGGTCGGAAATTCCGACCATTTTCCGACGGGATTGAGCATTTTTCGGAAAATCATCATAAACGGTCGGAATTTGGTCGGAAATCCTGACCAATTTCCGACGGGGATTATAAAACGAGTCAAAAGAAAGCCGTCCCGATGGATATAGCTTGGAAGCTCTTGATGAAAGTCATGCGAAATTGAGTTAGCTTCCCAACTCAAGTAGATTCATGTCATTACGATCAGCGGTTCAGGAGATACGGGAGATTTATTGAAGATATGTCACTGTCGGAAAATGCAGAGCCAATCCGAATCAGCTTAAAGATCATGTCGGATGGAAATCTTCCTGTGCCCAGTTTAATCTCAAATCTTGAAGACAGATTGGAAATTGAGTTATCTTTCCAATGAGAGTGGTTTCAGCTCATTCCTAGTAATATTCCAGGAGTTATCACCGATTTAGTGGACACATATCAGCAATTTTCAGAAAATCTTCATATATGGTCGGAAATTATTCGGAAAACTTTCATAAACTCACAATAAACGTGTTAATATTATTTAGGCACTCAGAATAAATTTTCTTAATTCCGTTTTTCCGACCAATTCCCGACGGTTTTTACTTAGCATTTTTCAAACATTTTTATTTAGATTTCCGACCAATTTCCGACGGTTTTAGTTTTATCCGAGGAAAATTGAATCCCCTGACTAAAACTTTCCTCGGCTAAAACTAGTAAATAAGATTAGTAGATTTTTCTTAAATCCTATATGGTTTTTAAATTTAGGATTTCATACCCTAAACCCTATATGATCGAAAATTTCCGACCAATTTCCGACCAATTAGGATTTATGGTATGAAATACTAATATTTCGAAAATTTTTAAGTGTTTATAAACTTGTGTGGTATAAGGTTGTTAATTTTAAGTGTTTATACACTTAGCATTTTATAAATGATATTTTTACACTTAGCATTTTATACTTAGCATTTTTTGAAAAATATTCATATATGGTCGGAATTTGGTCGGAAATTCTGACCATTTTCCGACGGGATTGAGCATTTTTCGGAAAATCTTCATATGCGGTCGGAATTTGGTCGGAAATTGAAATCCCGACCAATTTTCGACGGGTATTATAAAACGAGTCAAAAGAAAGCCTTCCCGATGGATTTAGCTTGGAAGCTCTTGAAGAAAGTCATGCGAAATTGAGTTAGATTCCCAACTCAAGTAGATTCATGTCATTACGATCAGCGGTTCAGGAGATACGGGAGATTTATTGAAGATATGTCACTGTCGGAAAATGCAGAGCCAATCCGAATCAGCTTAAAGATCATGTCGGATGGAAATCTTCCCGTGCCCAGTTTAATCTCAAATCTTGAATACAGATTGGAAATTGAGTTATCTTTCCAATGAGAGTGGTTTCAGCTCATTCCTAGTAATATTCCAGGAGTTATCGCCGATTTAGTGGACACATATCATCAATTTTCAGAAAATCTTCATATATGGTCGGAAATTGGTCGGAAAACTTTCATAAACTCACAATAAACGTGTTAATATTATTTAGGCACTCAGAATAAATTTTCTTAATTCCGTTTTTCCGACCAATTCCCGACGGTTTTTACTTAGCATTTTTCGAACATTTTTATTTAGATTTCCGACCAATTTCCGACGGTTTTAGTTTTATCCGAGGAAAATTGAATCCCCTGGCTAAAACTTTCCTCGGCTAAAACTATACTATGTGTGGTCGGAATTTGGTCGGAAATTCCAGACCAATTTCCGACCATACGGGGTTTCGAAACCTCAAATCGTAAAAATTTGATTACACTTATGTTTGCTAGGGTTAGATATGATCTTTTCAAATAATTCAATGTCTAACTATCTTAAGAATCAATATTTTTGAGCATTTAATCCAAACCTTACAAGAAAACGAAAAGTGTAAGTATAAGTTCTTTGTTTCGTTAAGAGAGGTTAAACCCGTTCTCATATTGATTCATAAAAATCGTCATATATTCTATTTATGTTTACCTTGCCAAATTGTTTTCAGACATAAGATGTTTAGATGTTTTTTAAAGCCTATACGGTATTCAAATTTAGGATTTCATACCCTAAACCCTATATAGTCGGAAATTAGTCGGAAATTTCCGACCAATTTCCGACCAATTTCCGACGAATATTAAATTATTCGACATGCAATTTTTTAGAATGGTCAGAAATTGGTCGGGAATTCCGACCAATTTCCGACCATTCTAAAAAAAAAACCCGGGAAATAAACCGACAAACGAAATTTATCGAAATTCATTGTACGCGGTTTATTAAAAATTTCCGACCGGATCCCGACCGTATAGGTTCAATAAATCGAAAACTGTTCTTCTTCTTCCTCATTTCCTTTCATCTTCTCTCCTTCTTTGGATCTCTTCTCTCCTTCTCTCTTGTCGTCGCCGCCGTCCGCTGTTGCCCTCCCCTCGCCGCCACCGTCCAAGGTATCTTCTCCTCTCTCTTTTCTTCTTCCTCTTCTCCCCTCCTTAATAAATTCTCTCTCTTCTTCTTTAGGTCGCCGCCGCCGCCGTCGAAGACCTTCGCCGGATTTGACTCCACGCCGCCGTCGTCGCCCATCTAGCCATGTAAGAATTTTTTTTTTCCCTAATCGATTTTGTTAGATTTGTTTAATTTGTTAGATTTGTTAGATTTTAGGTTAATAATTTGTTATAGTTGTTAGGTTTGTTAGATTTGATTAAATAAGAAAGGTTAGAATTTAGGTTAGATTGTTGTTAGGTTAATAATGTGGATTTTGTGTTTAAATATTTTAGAAATAATATTGAAAAAATAGGAAAATATTTTTGTGTTAATTGTGAAATAGTTTTATTATTTCACAAGTGATTTTAATTTTTTTATAGAATTTTAGAACATTTTTCTGCATTTTACAAACGATTTAAATTTCTTTTACTAGTGATTTTATATGATTTTTTTATTTTACATGTGCTTTTAAATGTTATAAGTGTTTTAGAATTTTTTTTTAGAATATTAGTAAAATTTTGGCATTTTACAAGTGATTTTTAAAATTTTTATGTTATATAAAATTTGTTGGCAAATAAAATAAATTCTAATTTTTCATAATTTTTTTCTGTTTTTTGAAATATTTTTAGTATTTTCTATATTTTAAATAATTCTAACAACTAACAAATTTTTTGTTTTTTTTTTGTAGGCCGTACGATGGTTTCGATAACATTCGCCGCGGTGGTTCGTCTCGAGGCATTCAACCACATCAACATAACGATCCGCCATTGGAGACCCCTAGTCCAAGACAAAGTGCGAATGTTCCGGAGTCGCACAGTCAAGCTCCTGCAATCATGTCCATCGAGGAGTTAGTCCAACAATCGGGGAGGAACTTACACATCCGGTCGGAAATCCCTGGCATGACTGATTGGATGAAAGCGAAGTTCTCGGATTTCCCGGGCACAAGCACGGGATCGGGAACGAGAATTTAATTTTAATGTTTTTGTAATTTCAAAACAATTTTATTTTATTTCAAAATAATTATTATATTTTAATTTTAATTTTCTTTTTCCAATTATTAATTTAATTTAATTTAAAACAAAATCATTAATTTTAAGAATTTTAAAAATACTGTTTTTTAATTACCCGTCGTAAATTGGTCAGAAATTATCCGATCCAGAATTGGTCTGAAATTATCTGGTCCGAAATTGGTCGAAAATTATCCGGTCTGGAATTGGTCGGAAATTATCTGGTCCGGAATTGGTCGGAAATTTAGTCCCGTCGGGAAATCGTCGGGAATTCTCCGACCATTAATGTTCGTCGGAATCCAGTCGGGAAAGTGGGTTGTCGGAAATTGGTCGGAAATTTCCGACCATTTTCTGACCATTTTTGATTTCCGACGCGATAGTCCCGACGGGAAAAATCGGTCGGAATTTCATCAGAAAAGACGTTTTCCGACGGTTTCCCAACCGATATGACCGTCGGAAATCGTTTGCATTCTTGTAGTGTTAGCTGATCTTTTTGTTTCAATTTTAAGGAAAATCTTGGCATCTGCATATTCTATAACATGTTATAATTAAGTAATAAATACAATAGTTTTATTTTGTCAACTAATAAATACATTATTTATGATATACATGCATTATTTGCATTATAACATAGATGCATATTAACAAACCCATGTTCTAAGCACACTTTTAGGTGAAAAAACATAAAAAAAAACCAAATAGGAAGAAGCCATTCATTATGGTGATGGGTTCATATATATAATTTACATAAAAGAAAGCCATTGAACAATTCGATTAAACTATCCATTCCTTTATTTTCTTAGTTTGAATGTATAAGAACAAATAGTTGGTACGCATCATGACAATGTCTTAGAAAACAAAGAAATTGATAAAATGAAAATGAAAAATAAAAAAGAGAGGATGAAGTTGTTGAATGAGGTGGCGAGGCGGCGACTTTTTCATACATTCCATTTACTTAATTTTCCCATAGTCCTTCTCACATATCACTTTGTTATATAATAACCACCATAACCATTTCTTCTCTTCACAATCTTTACAATAATATCTCTCTTCCAAACAAATTAAAATGGCAATGAATGGTTTATCAAAGATGGCTGCAACCGCTTTGCTCCTAGTCCTGGCCATTGTCCCAGCCGCACTCGCTGTGACGTACACGGTCGGAGACGCTCTTCGATGGGAAAGTGGTGTGGACTACACAGATTGGGTTAAATTAAAGACTTTCAGAGTTGGTGACACTCTAAGTGCGTTATTATTCGGTCCCGTTGAATTATAAATGTTCAATTCGAGTTTCATATCTTGATTCTAAGAAACATAGTTCAGGTTCTGTTTTTTTCATTTTGATTCGGTTTCAATTTTGTTTTTGTAGATATATCATCAACTTCAAATTTAGTTACAATCTTTTTTTCAATATATATTTTTCTAGTAAAATCGGTTCCCAAATAATTTAACACCCGAAATTCGAGAGAACTTATTACGCAAGGAAGCTCTCTACATAGGTTTTTTTGTTTATTAACGTTTTAATTGACTGGTGGTTTTGAAAACAGAGTTCAAGTATGGTCCATCACACTCGGTAAACGAAGTGAACAAAGCCGGTTACGATAGCTGTGGAGGCACACCGATCGATACTCATTCTGGTGGAGACACAACAATCGATCTCGACACAGTAGGACCAAAGTATTTCATCTGCCCTACACCTGGTCACTGTCTAAGTGGCATGAAGCTAGCCGTTACGGTCGTAGCCGCCTCTTCCGGAACTCCAGGTGCCCCTACGCCGCCGTCTTCAACTCCGGCGACTCCTTCAACCCCAGACTCACCGCCGGCTGCTGGAACTCCGGCCACACCCACACCGGCTTCAGGGTCGACTTCTCCTCCTCCTCCACCGAAGGTAAGTGGTGCCTATAAGGGAGTGATGAGTTACGTTTTGGTGGGAGTGTCGATGGTGTTTGGTTATGGTTTGTGGATGTAATTGGTTTAGAGAGCCAGGGTGGAGTCAGTGCTTTTGCTTTTGATCTATTTCGTTTTGGTTGCAACTTTGTAAGAGAATTTGGGTTCGTTTGCCACGTCATCATTAGGATTTTATTATTTGGCATTATCATTATCACATTCACTTCTTTTTCCTTGTTGTAATAAATTATTATTATTTTCCATTTTCTTTTCGGTTCGTGTGGAACCACTCCATCATTCGTTATCATATGTTCATCACATATACAGCTCTTCTTCACCATCCCCTCGTCGTATACAACATGACTATATATTGTGTAAACTTTTAATATTATGTCGTCCATAATGAATCACGCAATTTCAACAACAACTAAGAGAAATTATTAATTCCTAAAGGAAAATGGAATATGAGATCACATTAAGAAATGCAACTTGGCATTATTAGTATTCGATTAGCTGCAGCTGTAAAATTAAAGACTCCAATATATATATTGATTGTCCATATATATTGGTTGCAAATTTAACTACACTAAGGCTATAGGTAAAATTAATTAAGGTTTAATGTATCTATAAAAATATATTAAATATGCTTTACATAATTAAGATACAGAGCCAGAAAAAAGAGTAATGGTAAGATTGAATATTATGTGTCATCCAGTTACGAAATATGATTGGTTAAAAAAATATACAAGCACCGTGCATGTCAATTAACATTAATCATGTCCTTAATCAATTACAACTTTAATTTAAACTTTTTTTTCAAAACATGAATGAGAAAAGATGTGCAAAACACAAACCAAAAGGCAATGGTAATGGAGTGTTGACCCTCACAAAGGACATAACCCAAATAATTGTGAAGCGGCGACTTCTTAATATATTACCTTAAACTTAATTTCACATTAGTCGTTCTCACGCCTCTTGTTATGTACATATAATTACTCTCTAAATTTAAGCCAAACCATGGCAGTGAATAATTTGTCCAAGATGGCTGTAGCCGCTCTTGTCCTGGTCCTGGCCGGGTCCTCACCATTGTCCCGGTCGCTGTAACCTACAAGGTCGGTGAGGCTGCAGGATGGGCCAGTGGTGTGGACTACACGACTTGGGTTAGCGTAAAGACTTTCACGATTGGTGACACTCTAGGTAAATTATTATTCATTTCCTATATATTTTATATATAGGCTCTAACTAAAGGTTTATAGTTAGAAATGTTCAATTCGAATGTCATGTTTAGCATACCTGATTTTCAATTAAAATATGTTCGATTTGTTTCAGTTCATATTCGGTTTTGAATGAAAATATTCTACTTGTTGAAGGTTTTCCAAAAGAACAAATTTGGTTCTGCTTTTTAGTTTTTTATTGATTCGGTTTCCTTCTCTAATTATAATGGTTTTCATAAACATCCAAATTTAACAGATCCATCGGAAATGACCTTTAGAGATAGGTGCAATCGAGATAACTTACTGAACAAGAAAACTCTCTACTCAGGTTTTGTTTGTGAAAGTGCTAATGTTATCTTTTACCAATACCATACCACGTACGGTTGAAACAGAGTTCAAGTATGGTTCTACACACTCAGTGGACGAGGTGAACAAAGGCGGCTACGATAGTTGTGGTGGAGGCACAGCGATCAATAGTCATTATGGTGGAGACACCAAAATCGATCTTGAGACAGTGGGAACAATGTATTTCCTCTGCCCTACACCTGTTCACTGCATCAATGGCATGAAGCTAGCCATCTCAGTCATCGCCGCCGCGTCCTCTGCTCCCACCCCACCCTCGCCGCCGCCTTAACTTCTTGTCGCTCCTCCTTCTACCCCCAGACGATCACCGCAGTCTGATGGAACGCACATAGCCGGGTCAAACAATCCGTCCACGCCACCCTCCACCTCCACGGCCGTCATCAAGTGCTGTATCATCTAACGGACTAATGAGCTACGTGGTGGTCAGGATCTGGCTGGTTTTGGCTTGCAATGTGTGGATAATGGGTTAGAGCCAGCGTGGAGGCAGTGATTTTGCTTTTGCTTGGAAGAGCACTGGTGTGTGAGCCACGTCAGCCCTCTTTTCTTTTCATTTTTTCTTCTTTACCATGTACCCTCATAAGTGCATCTCGATTCTCGCATGTTCTCATCTCTATAAATAATCTAAATCTATTTACTCGTTTGCCCTTCTCCATTATTTACCCTTTCGACATGATTACTGCGTAATTAATTGTTTTTTTAATTTTATTAAAAAAAATTAATCGAGTGTAATCATCTGTATTTTAGTGACAGCTAATCAGATTTTTGATGATAGCTACTAAATAATAGTCGTAAAATAAAATATTGTTAGCAATCTTTATTTTAAAGGTCGTTAAGAAAAAGTCCGGGGTCTACAAAGAAAACTCAATTAGCCATATAATATTATCACTGTTGATTATAGGCTTTTAGATCTAATATTTTGTTGGATAAATCGTGAAACCCGTTCTATGTTATCCGCTCACAATATTAATTCACAGGCTATCAACAATCAAAGCTTTCAATCTAAGCAGTTGTTTGTTTATACACTAACAAATGAAGCTTAAAACTTTGTAATTACGGAGACTGCTTTTGAATTTGGAGGAAAACCAAACCAACTGATTTATTATCCCCACACACTGACAACATTACCCAATCAACCAAGCACACACATTTACTAAAAAAAGAAACTCAACGGTTGTTAGAAAACAAACCCATTTTAGCCCTACACACTCCTCCTTGCAACCAAAACCCAACCCCACCACCAACCTAATTGAGATATACCCCAACCTCCCTCTCTCCCTCTCTTTCTTGTTTTTAATATAACAAGTAACAACTCGGTGTTGGAGTTGTTTCTTTGAGCCAACCAACATATGGTTCAAGATAAGGTCAAAGAAGAGGCAGAATCCAAAGCGTTGAAGATGAAATGTGAAGAGCGAGCAGAGCAACCTTTGTGTTAGAAACTCTTCTTCTTACTATTTTATTATTGTAAAGCTATTGACAGAGAAGAGCATACGAGGGCAAGTCTTCAAGATGCGTTATGTCTTCCAGCATCAGCTCTCTCTCCAGCTGTCTCCTTGTCGATTTCATCACCGTCTGTTTCATCCAAATATTCACATCAACATGACATGACCAAACACAATGTCTCTGTTTTTTTTACTTTTAGTCACCACAATATATATGGGATAAGCAACTACTACTTACATTGAACTCCATGTATGAGGCGCGCATTGAAAGCCATTGCTGATCCATTAACTTGAATGCAATGCAATAAAGAAGGTCAAAGGCAGATTCGTTCTCTGCTTACACCACAAACACCCAAATAACCCAACACAATTATCTGTATCAGTTAAAATCCAATTAAAGCACCATGTGTGCAAAAAAAAAAGGGGGCTTTGTTTGCAATTTCAAAGAATCGTTATGGAGAAAAGAAAACAGCAACGTTGAGTGGGAACGAAACAGCATTGTTTGAGAGCTTACCAGAAAGGAACTTCAGAAAAGTTGCCCCAACAATCGTTCGAGGTTTAACTGTAAAATTTTCAAAGGATATATTGTTAGTGAACCCCTGATTATCTCAATAGTACCTATCACAATCACAGTAGGTAAGTAGATTTGTGTGGATGTATACCTGCTTCAAGGTCAAGCATCTGGATAAGCATGAATGTTATATTGATACCAGCAACAGCAAAAGGGTATTCCCACACAGACCGATCCCCAACCTGCTTCCTCAGAAGGTCCTGGAAGGATTTCTGCAGCAAACAGAACTAAGTGAGAAAACTGTAAAACAATCTCATTACCTGGAACAAATATTATATGTGATGTACACGTAAATACATATAAATATTGTGCATGAAAGTGAAAGTTATTAAGGAAAACTAATCCTTTCTTTTTCTGAAACGTTTGCATATGTAGCATAAGTATACCTGAAAGTTCCTATCGAAGTACAGCAAGTTTTCAAGAGATATGAAACCACCACCCCTGACAATTGCTGCACCGTAAGTCAAAGAGGATGGAAGCAAGAAATATAAATATTAACACAAATGGCGAGGAAAGTCAGTGTTGCACCTAAAATCTGTTGACGGATCTTTGCCCTGCCAACCCATCTCTTTCCACTGCTCAGATATTAATCCATGAAGCTCTTCTTCAGGAAAGGCAAGTTTCCACAGATCCCTCAGAGCCTCCTAAGAGCGTTTGGAGAAGCCAAAAAGTAATCATCAAAGCATGCAATAAGAAATCAAGTGATGGAAAACTGTAGTATTCTACCATCTACAGTTGATGGCTCAAGTATTTGTTTTTTATGAAAAACTTTAACAGCTTAATAATCCTCAAGTAAAGTGTACCTGGTGCAGAGGTATTGTGCTGTCATATGCTACATCAATACGGTTCTGCAAACTCTGCAAGCATTCCTCCTGCAAGTTCCAACAACAGGGTAAAAGTTATTAGCAACTTGGATACCCTTACAAGTAGCCAACTAATATGTAGAGGACAAACACATTATTTTAATGTAATGAGGAGAAATACATTATTTTAATGTAATGAACAACAAAAATCCAACTTCAAACACAAAACAGTGGAAAAATGAGTACCTGAGCAGGTGTTAGATCAAAGGTAGAATGTGCGTCACTATCTCTTCGCTGAGCACAAACACAGGAAAGACCCCGGCCTAACCAAGCTGCTGATCCAGGCACACCCTCAGCTATAACAAAACAAATAAACTTCAATATTTTTGGAGCTTCAATGTTTTCAGCAGAGGAATACTAGCTGCTTATTTGAGATACTGATTAGGCAAACACCTTTTCGCTGTTGTTCAGAGATTTAAAGATGTAGTTATGATGTTCAGGACATTGATGTAATGTCTCAATAATACGTGAAAGCAAGCTACTCTTAATCTCTAATACATACAGCTCCCTACAAAAACATCACAATTATACAAAACCACACACAAACAAAAGGTTTTAGAAAAATACACAACGAAACTCTGGCATATACTAAGGTTTATTCAACACAGTGCTCCTTGACAACAAACTGGAATGTTAACTAAAGATGAAAGATAAGGCATCTAATCAGAGCATTACTACTTTCACCCCTAGAAACAAGCTGAAAACAACCATAGCAGAGAATCCAGAAACCAAGCAATGCGCACAGAAAATGCATTTACTATGCGCAAATGGAGAGTACATCAGAAATAGACAAAGATCCGCGACACAAAATTTCACAGAAAAAAAAGTAAGTGCAACCGCCACTGTATAGAGATGTAGACGCGTTTATCTCTATGAAACGCTTGGTTATGAAATTACCAGATGAGGAATTGTAAACGCTTCCCCGTTCGAGACCCTGAGAAATCCGCCTGACGGCTACGAACGTGCCTTCTCTATCATCCATCTCAAATTCTCTTTCCGCTCCTTCGATTTACCTCAGAATCTCCATCTCTTGTATCATCCTGCGACAATCAAATGCAGAACTCTGATCAGCAATATAGAATTCGGAAATCTCATCAAATAAAACTTTCGGAATAAAACCAATCGGGCGGACTCTGATCAAATACAGACGCAATGCGAATCACAAAAAACGAACAATCGATATAGCGAGCTTGAGCAAATGAAAATAAAGTAGAAAGAAGAATCCACTCACCGTCGAGGTAACGAGAATCAATCAATCGAATCAAAAGACCTCGAGAATTGTTCTAGAATCCTCAAGGAAACAGAGAGAGAGGATCTTGAGCGCGACGAGGAAGAGTTTTTCGAGAAACAAAAAGCAAGAAATCAACTATGGTTTCAAGATCTACTAAGCGCCGCCGGATTTTATCGGCGATTGAGATAATCGAACGGCGTAATCAAGCGGAAAGCGAAGAAACAAAAATTCCGCATAAATTTTTGCCGTTTCTTTATTTTTTTGGGGTAAAAATAATATAAAAAAGGGATATTTATAGTTACGTCAATTTATCGACGGGCAGGCCTGGGAGACAGGTGGCAATTAGGCTGGAGGACCCCGCCCGTGTACTTCAGTCGCCATCGGCCTCCGTCAAAAGTCATACCGGAGAAAAGCGACTCAGGTTAGGTCATGCCGCATTGGTTAATAAATAAATCAAACGTCAACGACTTTATTATTTTGTTTGTAATTTTTAATCCCTTTTTTCTCGTAATAATATGGTGGAACAAAATAATTGATAGGCAGTTTTTCTTTTATCAGCGACATATAATAATTTCTATATAAAAGAAGTGATTTTCTAACTTTCTGTTAAACTATTCTTTCGTTTTATCTAATAATAAAATGTATTCCTTCATACAAAAATCAAGTTTGTTTAAAAATATTTTCTATTGGATTTGTTTTTCAAATTAATATACTACAGAGTTGGGTCATAAAGTACATAGTTGTTCTTGTTGCAACAAATTTAAATGTGTAATACTGTAAATGTAATTTACTTTTACAGAACCTTCGGAGGACGAACGAATGAAGGATTTATAGGTTTTTGTTTTTGTTTTTTTTTGTCAGAATATATGTACATATCTTATTTTACATGTCATGTATTTTTCTGAGTTGAAAAACAAAATGCTCGTAAATGCTATCACAGAGATGGTCGGCGACAATTGCAAGAGGCATGGGCCATAATGTTTTTGATGGGGGAAGTTTAACTAAAGCCGGCCTGCATCAGCGTGTAAGCTCTGTTTGTTTTTTGGTCCACAAGAGTATAAATCAATCATCAACATGTGACATGTCTATATGGAGATCTTTTAAATTTAAATGAAACTCTTAGACAAGATGTTACGTTTAAAGCAAGAAAATTCACAAGTTATTTGATGTAGCGTTTATAGAGCTTGTATGTACGTGCATATGTAATATAGTCCATGTAATTTAGCGTGACTGGCATTCGATCAAGACTGTTTCACTACCATCACTCACTCTTTTTCACAACATTATTTTCCCTATTGTTTTGTTTAAAACATTATTTTCCCTATCCAACTAAATAAAATTTCTATTCAATTGGTTATTTGAATTCTACTTTGGCTGTATTTCATATTTTCTACACTGAAAATTTAGATTCCACCATATGAAAATAGTTTATTGTGATATTTTTACAAGCGAGATCCATTGTCGATTTTAACAATACAAATTTGATTGTAATATTAAATCATGTGGATGTTTAAAATCTACGATTGTTATCTGAAGTTCTTTTAGTTGGGCTAAAATATGTTCATAGATCCCAAAGAACGTATGCATATTTTATACCTAAAAAAAGCGATCATCCTTTCATGCTTGGAAAGAAGCAACAACATAAATAATTCACACCCCTTTACTTGAACTCAAAGTAATATAGATGCAAGCTTTTCTATGTACCGGTATTATCAAGTATAGTAATGGGTAGATATTATAACTATATGCCTTTTAAATATAATTTGCCTTTTAAAAAATAAAACCTATTTTCTGTCTGTATTTTTATATTCTACCAAATCTCATGAAAATGTTCAAATATTGGTAATTTAGCCCTTTTTAGTGATTTTAACCATTTTTCAGTGCTACCGGTTATACTAAGTAAAATGTAAAATAGTTTA
Organism: Eutrema japonicum; assembly: GCA_030161315.1. Taxonomy (NCBI): domain Eukaryota; kingdom Viridiplantae; phylum Streptophyta; class Magnoliopsida; order Brassicales; family Brassicaceae; genus Eutrema; species Eutrema japonicum. The sequence goes on along the minus strand of BSQW01000003.1, from coordinate 52,651,549 downwards.
TATTTTGTTGAGTCATCCATAAATGATCAAAAACTAGTTTCAGACCTAATGGGAAATGACTAATTCTAGTGATAGAGTATTAGACAGATAAAACTATAAGATTGTTCTTTGGTTTAGAGAGAGAAAAAACAAGTAAATTGGGTTGTCAACGGATCTTTGTTCCATATTTTATATTATCATCATTATATTGTCGAAAGAAACATTAAATAAGTATGAAACTAGTAAGATATGGAGACATGCACAACGGGTACAACCGTTGCACCAGTTGGAATATATATCTTCTTCTGATTCTCAAGACCTGATTTAATTACCTTGAGATTTGGTCAAAACTCTTAGTTTATGGCCTTCATGTATGTTTCTTCTGCTGTCAATTTAGCCATCCATATATTTAAGATTAGTATTTATTTCGTTTTGATGTTTTTTTTATTACTTTACTTTTGCTTTATGCAAAAAATGAAAACCTACTTTCCAATGACCTTTTGTTTGGTCATGCATTGGCAAACCAATGCATCATTCAATTTTTTTGTTTGTTTTACCGTCTGAATATAAATTAAAAAAACAATTGTAAAAACAATTTTTTAACTGGTAATCTATTTGTTCCATAAAAATTTACGCAGACTGCGACTACAATGAACGATTTTATTTACACCACACTGAAGATTTTATGTAAATTTACCTCCATTAACTCACATAAATCACATTTTCTAGGATTCAAAATTCAAACCTCTTGATATAAAAACATTAGTTGACATTTGGTCAACCAATGGACTAAAAAGACTACAACACATCATTCAAAGTTAACATATATTTTCTATAAAAACATTAAAAAAATAAACCATCAATCCGAAAATTTCGTCTTAGTGTTTAGTGTTTCAATGTATTTGGTCTCCATAATGCACGTTTTCTTACAACCATTATCCACCTATATGAATTAATATTAATACACGACAAAGGTATTAACATAAATGTTTTAGCAAAAAAAAAAAGGGAAGGTATTAAGAGCATCATTATCGGTGACCCCTACACACGGGGTCATCCGATTTTTTTTAATTTTTTTTTTTTTTTTTTTTTTGGACAAATGAAGAAGCGACACGTGGATGAACTGGGTGTCTGTGTGTCTCTGCGGTGACACCCGCGCGCGCCGTGTCATCCGATTTGTGATGACGTGTCGCTTCCTGATTCGTCGCGGTATTAAAAAAAAATTTTTTTTTTTTTTTTTTTTAAAAATTAATAAAAAATTAAAAAAAAAAAAAAAAAAAAATCGGATGACCCCGTGTGTAGGGGTCACCGATAATGATGCTCTAACATTGTTTAAAATTGAGACTGAAAAAGTAATTATTAGACCTTTTAAGCTTAAGTAAAAAGAAAGAAACCTACCTCGTGGTCCATTAACTTTGTCGGCCTAAAAGGAGACGTCGATAACCAGTAACCTTTCTAGCCAATCACAGTTTAGTTTCGAACAAAAATAAATAAATAGAAAAATGATGCTATATTGATATATTATAGTTTGGGCTGAGATTGAATATTATGGGCTGAGATCGATCCAACGGGATCGGAAACTTGCATCGATTTGAGACAAGTCAAAACGCCACCGTTCCTGACTCCAATAACAGGCTCCAATTCCTTGGTTATCTCCTGGTTTTCCTTCGGTTCATTCACACCCCAACCATTTCATTAACCGTTGAATCAGAACTAAACCAACACCCAACCAACTCCACTCGCGAAAATATTCAGCTTTTTTTTCTTAGCTCTCCAAATACCAAAGAGTGGATATCAATTATTTACTTTGCAATAATTCTTTTGCAATACAATGAAAACAAACCACACCGAACTGAGAAACTTGTCCATAATATTGGATCAAAATAAATAAAATAGACTACAAGTCTACAACACATAGGACGAGAAAAGGGTCTTGTCTCGACCATCGTAATAACTACACGGCAAGAAAGAAACTAGACTTTTTCTATCGAAAATCTCTTTTCTACCGTTCAAATAACTCAAACATGTAAAACAGTTTTTTGGATTTAAATAAATTTTACGTTCAATTTGTAACATAATTAACCGTGATTTTATTTGGTGCCCTGAGATAATAGGCATTCCCGTGTTTTCTTGATCTTTTCATGTAAATGTTCTTGTCAACCCCTAATAAAACCCCTAATAAACTGATGATTGAGTTTAAACTTTTCTTCAAGGATTAGGATTATTTCTGTCAGTCAAATGATAATTTCTTTTAGATCTCGTACCTGTCGTCAGTGCCAGAATTAAGTGGAACTTCACCAAGTTATTGGTCGGCAAAGATGGCCTAGTGATTGATCGTTATGACCCCATGGTCACACCGCTATCAACCGAGGTATGCATTCTTTATGTCTCCAAATTGCCTTATGTATGTATAATATGTTGTCATTGTCGTGATTCGGAATCATGTTTTCTGTGAGTAGAAAGACATCAAGAAAGCTCTTGAAGACGCTTGAAACAGCGCACTGGATTGTCTTTTATATCAAGGCACTAAATTAAATTGCTACGAATTGAATATAAAATTTATATAAATTCAAAAAACTGTTTTACATGTTTTATTTGAACAGAACAAAAGAGTTTTTCAATAGAAAAAGTCTAGTTTCTTACTTGCCGTGTAGTTATTACGATGGTCGAGAGGAAGACCCTTCTCAAGTCGTATGTGTTGTAAACTAGTAATTTTTTTTTGTTTTAAACTATAATATGGACAAGTTTCTCAGGTCGGTGTAAGTCTAAGAATTCCTCTCTTTAGGTGGTTTATTTTCGTTATATTGCAAAAGTATTCTTTAACTTCCCAAGTAAATTATTGATACCCACTCTTTGGTATTTGGATGGCTAGTTAAAAAAGCTGAGTTTTGCGAGTAAGCTATCGAACACCGTTGGGTGAATAAACCAAAGACTGGAGCTTGTTGGGTGTTGGTTCAATTCTGATTCAACGGTTTAATCAAATGGTCCAATGCAAAATATCAAGTATATGGGATTCGATTCAGTAGGCTTTGAAGGAGATTGTCAAATACTCCTAACGTAAAAAAAGGGGAGTAACGTAAAATTTGAGATGAAATAGCGATCAAAGCATATATATATATATGTAACGAATGACGAATCATGATGAAAGTACCTGACAACAATTTTGAATAAGGAGACGCCGACTGGCTTACAAAGTTAACAAAGTGATAAGAGTGAAGAGAAAGTAAAGGAAGGCAACATATGGATCAAAAGTAGAATATTGAGTGAGGCTGGTGGGTTGCAAGGGCTGAACTACTGGTCGAATTCTTGGTGTGGTAAATTATGTATACTGCATCAATGCCAAGCTTTATCTTAAATTTGTCAACAATTGGTTCCATCATAAGAGTTAGGTATGAAAGCGTACATAATCCCTCATGAAGAAGAATCGGATGAGCCTGTGAGAGAACTATTTGATGGTAACGAGGACAAGCAAAACCGTGATTGCTGATCCAAAGGCTGCAATTGGATAATCAATATAGTGAGGGGATGGGCCTACCGAAAAAAAAAAAAAAGATAAATAAGAGATTTACAAACCTTTTACGAGAACAAGAAAATCTATGAGAAACTTAACAATTTCATGTGGAGTGAAGACGAGTCAAAATACATAGAGTGACTCAAAATCATGTACAAACAACAAATTTAACAAACAAAACAAACAACATTCATACAACTTCAATTTTCTCATATTTGAGTGTAAAAGGATCCTTCGGGAAAGACCAGTTAGACCATCGGCCAAAGTAAAGGAGATGCAATGGCAACAAGTTGGGACTGGGCGAGGAAACCATGGCCGCGGAACCAGAGGTGGTTGTGGGCTAGATGGTACCATCGAATTGTCCGTTCATTGTAGTCGAAGCGGGAGATTCGATTACCATATAAGTCAATTTTCAAGAACTTTTGCTTTACATTATGTGTAATTGCTTTCCAAAAACTGTGACACGCGAGTCATGGTTGTAATCGGATTCCATTTGGAGCTTTTAATAAATTAAAAAAAAAAAAGTTTGCTTTGAAGGAGATTGTCAAATACTCCTAGCGTAAAGAAAAAAAAAAGAAAGGAGTAACGTAAAGTTTGAGATGAAATAGTAAATCATCTATATACGTGATTTACTATCGGTGTGGCTGTGGGTCATGACCCTGCAAAACAAAACAAATATTCTTGGTAAACAAAATCTCAGTGAAGTGGTAAACTATGTATTGCATCAAATGCCAAGCTTTATTCCAAATGATTCTACAGTTTCCAGATATATGAGTTTGGTTCCATGAAACGCATACCTAATCCCTCCTGAAGAAGAAGCTGAAGAAGAAGCGGAAGAAGCGGAGGAGCCTGCGAGAGAACTCTCTGATTGCTGATCCAAAGGCTGCAATAAAATGAGGTGGTTGGTGTTTAAATCAGAAGAAGAGATATAACAAGAAACTTGTGTAATTGCTAACATTCAGTAAAATTAATTACAGACTCGTGAACAGTTGCAATGAGAGATCAAACCTACTCCAGTTTAAAACACAAATGGATACCACCACATAGAGAAGGATGCTTATCTCTTTTATTCCGGGCTATTCTCTGAGTAAAAGCATTGTGCAATGAAATCCATGAATACAGAAAAAAGCAACAGTACCACATTTGAGGGATAGGTCACTCCAAGAAGTTTGAAATGATTGATAGAAGATGATCTAAGAATCAAAGGATCCATTTTCAAGAGGGTAGTATCTAATGACAGCATGAGATAATCCTATCAACCAAATGAGGGAAGTGAAAACAACACAATCATGATCATTTTGTGAAACCAGAGGCAGAAACAGCTTACCCGCAGCAGCAATATGTGTCTCCGCTGACAGTATTTTATAGACCATGTACAAGCATACCATCTGAGAAAGAACAACAACAATTAGAAACGAATAAGAGATGCAATGGACAAAATTAAGGAAGATACCTTGAGCTGGTGAGAAGAGAGGAAGGCTTGAAGAAGAACAAAAAAACTGGATTAGAAGGTATAGAAGATTTCCAAAACAAAACAAAAAAAAGATAGAGATTGACAAATCTTTGAAGAGAACAAGAAGATCTCTGACAGACTTAACTATTTCTTGTGGAGTGAAGACAAGCCGAAATAGGTGTTGTGGCCTAGCCAAGATGTATTCAAATAACCGTCCTTTGGCTTGGTAATAGTTTTTAGCAACGTTGTCACTAAATTGCTCTTGAACATCTTGTGAAATGAAGTCCATATACCTCGAATGAGACATCACAATGCTGCAATTGGTAACACAACAACATATCTTAAAGTGATCAGCCTTGATAAGGGCCTCGACGCGACCTGCAACATGGAGAACAAAATCTTTGAAATACATGTGTCATATGTCAAATGGAAAAGTTGGAAAGTGACTAACCTTTCACACAAGCATGGCATACAAAATGATTGCATCCATATGTGTTGCAAATTGTGTAAATGCCGCATTGAATACAAGAGACCTCCGCCCTAAACATCTGAGAATCTAGTAGTAGACCATGTGTGGTCGCTAAACTTGTGCCTTGCAGCTGCCACTCTGCAAGTATGCGATCTTCATCCCAAAGAAGTTCAGTCAAGAGAACATAGCATTGTCTTCACTGAGAGAGACGTCTCGCCAAAGACTTAACCAAGCGACGGAGTGTAAGAGGCAGATCTTGCAATACAAAAACAAAGCTGATTTAAGACAGGTTTTATACACCAAGAAATACCTACTGAAAACGAAATCACAAACGATATTGCAAAAACAAGCTGGACATGAAACAGAAACAGAGATCTAGAAAACCATGAGACAAGAGCAGCGCTCGATAATCGATGAGAGCAGCGCTCGATTACCAAAACATAGATCTGTATTAATGAAATGCAGGAATGCAGGAGACAAGAGCAGTGCTCGATGAGAGCAGCACTCAATTACATGAAACATAGATCTGTTACCAAACACATACCATGAGAGCAGGAGACAAAAAAATGCAGGAGACAAGAGCAGCACTCGATTGTTTATTTTCGAACTTGCTCTTGCTCTGAATTGAATATCTAGCTTTTGATAGTGAGCTTTTGCTGGGCCTAATTTTAAGCCCACCGTGCATTTGAAACACAAAATAGCACATAATTTTGAACATTAGCGCATACTATGTTTCGGGAGAAGAAGAAGGTGTTTTATAGTTGGGCGGGGGAAGAGTTTCATTGGCGATTTAGGGTTTCGCCATTTATTCAATTTTAACAAATTTTAACAAACAAAACAAACAACATTCATAAAACTTCAATTTTCTCATCTTTGAGTGCAAGTATTGGGCATATGATGAATTCATTTTGGTGTTTTGATCTCATCATATGAGAATGAGAAGTTTCAAACATCACTAATTCTACCCCAAAATATCAGCCACAAATATTTATGTGAATATATTTAGAGTAAGTACAATGCTATTACTGATAAAATATATTTTCAAGTATCAATTACCCAAATATACTCATGTCATTACAATACTTAAGAATCAATCCATTAGGGATTAAGATTAAACACTACAAGAATGTAAAAACTTTCTAATTAATCTAAGCTAATCGAATAAGATTTTTACTAAGTTCCTAATGATATTGAAAGCAAACAATACTTAACCAAACAACTAGCAACTTAAGCACTAAACTCAAATTTAAACTAGGAAGCTGTTGATCCGTAAATCACACAACAAGGGTAAAACTGTACTTTAATCGGAATCTCGTTTATTGATCTAAGTCGGGGGTTACAACAGGATTTAAGTAAGAAAGGCAAAGACAAAAGGCTTGAGATCGGTAATGAACTCTCTCTTGTATTCTCTGTCTCTGCGGAAGTTGTCCATTCTTGAATGAGGCGATGGCCTCCTTATTTATAGTGTCTTTGAGGCGGTTGAAAGGAAGATTTCTCCTTTTCCGAGTTCGATTAGGAAGAGGAAATCTTCCGGTTTTCTCGCCGAGATAAGGATAAATTCCTGATATCTCGACGAGTCGACCCAAGGGAATATTTCCTTTTCCGAGATCGGTGGGAAAAGGGAAATATTCCGGTTTCATCTGTTGTAACGGACCGGACTTGTGATGGGCCTAGATCGGTAGCCGAGGTGGGCTTTCAACGAGATTCCGAGCTCGGCCCAATGTTTTCGGGCCGACTTATCCTCGATCCGAACCATCGTAAACCGGTCTTGATTGAACCGATCTCGGTTCGAACCGAGTTAAACCAGGGGGTGCTAATCCCCCCTATAACAATTGGTCCCCCCCTCAGTTCGGCGAGGGAGTTTATGAGTTCGGCGAATTTTTGGGGAGTATTCTTTAGCTCGGTTAAAACTGAGATCGGTATGATCTGATCAGATTCTATTTCGAGTTCGCCTTGATGATACGAACTGTACGAGTTCGGCGAACTGACTGAGTTCGGCTTGATGATACGAACTGTACGAGTTCGGCGAACTGGCTGAGTTCGGCTTGATGATACGAACTGTACGAGTTCGGCGAACTGCTTGAGTTCGGCTTGATGATACGAACCGTACGAGTTCGGCGAACTGTTTAAGTTCGGCTTGATGATACGAACTGTATGAGTTCGGCGAACTGCTTAAGTTCGGCTTGATGATACGAACTGTTCAAGTTCGGCGAACTGCTTAAGTTCGGCTTGATGATACGAATTGTACGAGTTCGGCGAACTGACTGGGTTCGGCTTGATGATACGAACTGTTCAAGTTCGGCGAACTGCTTAAGTTCGGCTTGATGATACGAACTGTTCAAGTTCGGCGAACTGCTTAAGTTCGGCTTGATGATACGAACTGTACGAGTTCGGCGAACTGACTGGGTTCGGCTTGATGATACGAACTGTTCAAGTTCGGCGAACTGCTTAAGTTCGGCTTGATGATACGAACTGTTCAAGTTCGGCGAACTGCTTAAGTTCGGCTTGATGATACGAACTGTACGAGTTCGGCGAACTGACTGGGTTCGGCTTGATGATACGAACTGTTCAAGTTCGGCGAACTGCTTAAGTTCGGCTTGAAAGGACGGATCCTCTTTAGATTGGGGTTCTTACGGTTGAATCGATTTTACAAACTTTCGAATTCGGTGAGTTTTTGGTATCGAGCTCTGATATATTTGAAGTCGTACTTTATACGACTTCTCAAACTTGTCGTACACAGTGGTGCCGTAAATAGTACGGTCTTAGCCGGGTGAAGAGGACAAGTTCGACTGAACCTGCTCAAGGTCGGCAATCCATATTGTAGATCGGCTTATCGATTTTGCGGTTGTTGAGAAACCGGCTTACTGGTTTTTGCGACTGTTGAGAAATCGGCTTATTAGTTTTTGCGACTGTTGAGAAGTCGGCTTAGATTTGCGAGGAAGGACGTTCGGCTTGACCCTAGAGTTTAGTTTAAGAGTACGTGAACAGCTCATCTTAATATGCTCTAGGTTTTCTCACATTGAATCCGAGTGTGCAAGACGGGCTCGGCTTATTTGGCTCGGATAATCTGAGAAGTTGGTGCGAGACTGATCTCGGCTTTGAATGTGGAAAGTGTATTATCCATTGCACCATGAGGATGCGTGCGAGCTAAGCTCGGCTTTATCAGATCGCCTGGCCAGGACGTTGATATGGGAACCGTTGGTGGTCCAAAATGCGAACTGTTTGGAGTTCGGCAAACATAAAGTTTGGCTTAAAATACGAACTGTTGGAGTTCGGCAAACATAAAGTTTGGCTTTTAAAATACGAACTGTTGGAGTTCGGCAAACATAAAGTTTGGCTTTAGAAAATACGAACTGCTGGAGTTCGGCAAACATAAAATTTGGCTTTGAAAATACGAACTGTTGGAGTTCGGCAAACATAAAGTTTGGCTTTGAAGGTACGAACTGTACGAGTTCGGTAGAATGCCTTGGTAAAATTTTATTAATGTTATAGCTGCGCCTTGTGAGGGCTGCCTACGTACCTTCGAAAGAAGGATCAAGCCATTCGTAGTTCATATGGTATTAGAATCGAGCGTATGTGTAGTAGCTAGGTGATCTTTTTTTTTTGCGAGCGTTTGGAGCTCGGTTCTTGTAGTGCGAGCGTTTGGAGCTCGGCTCTTTTTTTTTTTTTTTTTTTTTTTTTTTTTTTTTTTTTTTTTTTTTTTTTAATGGCGCGGTCTGTTCGAGGGTTGGAAGGCTCCTTCGACTGGAACTTCCCCCTTTTTGTACTTCATCATCAGGAACTCCTGTAGATGTCGGCACTCTTCGGTTTAATGATTTCCATACCGGTTATGGAAATTGCAGTACGGTGCGGATTCAGTGTTGTCGGGCTCTGTTGGCTCATCCGACCGAACCCAAGTGTTTGACCAGGATTGCTGGGTTTGGACCGCATTGACGGGTTGTTTCGGGGGAACGTATAGTTTGTCTTTCTCGGATCTTTCTTCCTCCTCCATGATGAAGATATGCGCCCTGTGCAGGATGTCCTCCAATGTCTTTGGATTATTGCGTTTGATCTCCCTGTGAAAGTCCGATTCGTACCAGGTGGCTTTGTAAAGAGCCTCGATTGCGGCTTCGTCGTCGATCGTGCAATGGGATACAACCGTTTTGAAACGTTCCATGAAGTTGCGTAGGGGCTCGTCCTGCTTCTGCTCGAGGGCCCAGAGTTCGGCGTTCTTTGTTTTCTGCTTGATAAACATGGTGAAGCGTTTGAGGAATTTGGTAGTGAGCTCGTTATAGCTGTTTACCGAACTTGGCTCGAGCGTTGAAAACCAATCGAGCGCGGTTCCGGATAAGTTCTCCACGAATAGTTGGCACATGGCCGCGTCCTTCTCGGTTTCCGAGCTGAAACGAAATCGGTTCATTGTGATGACAAACGAAGTCAAGAAGTTTTTAGGATCGGTAAACCCGTCGTATGGTGTGATCTTGACTCTTTCCAATCGTCGGACTGGAGTATTGACGACTTTGTCGGTAAACGGCGTCCTCTGTGACTCTTGAATTACCCGGTCGATCTCCGGCGCCGAACTCGCAGCCTGGTGGACTTTGGTCCGCATCTCTTGCAGTTGGGCCTGTACCTTGGCGAATTCCAAATTTATGGCAGCTTGGTCTGCGATGTTAATTTCCGAACCGGACGCGGATCTTCTTGTCGGCATGTCGATCGTGCCTGGGGGTTGAGCGTCGGTTAAGTCGGACAAGAGATTTCGGCGTAACGTGTTTTCGTTGGCGGGGGTGATCGGGTTTGGTTCGAGGATACCGGTCTGGTTTCGGTGTTCGAAGTGGGATGCTATCAGTGAAGTGATCCGCTCTTCGTTCCTTTTGTTGATCTCGGCGAACTGTGCCGCCATAGCTTCCATGAAGACGGTCGGATCCGTGAATATCGAAGCGGCCAGAGGCTGGGGAAGAGTCCGAGATGGATTGACCTGATTGTTTTCTCCAACAGGCACGGTCGGAGGGGGTCTTCCTCCGGTTGTCTGTAGTTCGGTATCGATAGGATTGAGCTCGTCGATCCATGGATTTTGATCGTCGGTTTCTGAGCCGTTGACGAGGGCTGCGGTGGTATCGACTGGAAGAACCATTGCCGAACTTCAATCAAACGATATCCGAAAGTACTGTTCTATTGTCCCCACAGACGGCGCCAATTGTTGATCCGTAAATCACACAACAAGGGTAAAACTGTACTTTAATCGGAATCTCGTTTATTGATCTAAGTCGGGGGTTACAACAGGATTTAAGTAAGAAAGGCAAAGACAAAAGGCTTGAGATCGGTAATGAACTCTCTCTTGTATTCTCTGTCTCTGCGGAAGTTGTCCATTCTTGAATGAGGCGATGGCCTCCTTATTTATAGTGTCTTTGAGGCGGTTGAAAGGAAGATTTCTCCTTTTCCGAGTTCGATTAGGAAGAGGAAATCTTCCGGTTTTCTCGCCGAGATAAGGATAAATTCCTGATATCTCGACGAGTCGACCCAAGGGAATATTTCCTTTTCCGAGATCGGTGGGAAAAGAGAAATATTCCGGTTTCATCTGTTGTAACGGACCGGACTTGTGATGGGCCTAGATCGGTAGCCGAGGTGGGCTTTCAACGAGATTCCGAGCTCGGCCCAATGTTTTCGGGCCGACTTATCCTCGATCCGAACCATCGTAAACCGGTCTTGATTGAACCGATCTCGGTTCGAACCGAGTTAAACCAGGGGGTGCTAATCCCCCCTATAACAGAAGCGACAAGAAATTAATCTAGAACGCTAATTACGGTTTAAGACAATATTAAAAAGCGAATCCAAAAATAAGATTATTGATTATGAGTGGACCTTATAACTAATTTATAATGTCTAATTACTTAAGCAATACTAATCCTTAAGTTTAGAATGCTAACCGAGAAAATTGATGTTTCACTCACAAAAGAGGGGAAACATGTGATTCAAGTCAAGAATCTTCATGACATGCAGTGCATGTGGTACGGCTATGTTTAAACTTGAGTATTCTTGCTAATGTAAAATTGACAATTCCATATCTTCTAATGACTGTCTTGTGATCTTATTTTGTATAAGATATGATCTGGCATTTGTAGATAACTACTTCAGGAAAGGTGATCTTGGACGTGCACTGAATAGCTTTCTGGCTGTGGAGAAGCACTATTATGACATTTTTGAAGATTAATTTGACTTGCACTCATATTACTTAAGAAAGATGACTTTGCGTTCATATGTTGATATGCTTAAGTTCTCACACCGATTGCACTCATTCCTATAATTTCACAAAGCAACAGTTGGAGCTATCATGTGAACTGTTTGTTGCATAAATGTAATCTAACCAGTGTTTTCAAAACCGGATCAGATTGGCGGTCAGACCGGGTTGAACCACGAACTGGAAGTATGTGTGGATTGGGTTGACTATAAAACCCAAGAGTAGTTGGACAAACTAAAAACCCAGATTAGACTGCCAAAAACCGGAAACCGGTGACCCATCGAACCATATTAAACCGGGTTCAATTATATAAAAACTTAAAACATGTTTTTTTTGTATTTAGTTCTTACGCTTTAAGCCAATATTCGATATTTTTAATTATTTTATATTTTTAAAATAGTACTTCATCCGATTTCTTTTTATAACTAGCTTTGGCTAAAAGCATGAATAATTAAGAAACTCGTTTTTTACCAAAAAATATCATTTAATATATAAATTAAAAATAATTTAGCCAATTATAAAAAAAACTGCAGAATATTATTGGCCACACAATATTCGATGAAGGTAAAAATTGCATAGAAACATGAAAACAACTTATATTGTGAAACAAAACAAAATCTTTAAAACTACTTATAAAAAGAAACGGAGGAAGTATAATAAAGTTTCTATTATAATATAACTTTTAGTCTTTTACAATTCTTTTCTTTCTTTTTTTCTCTTTCTGAGTCTCTCTACAAATCATCGCCGCATATCAATTGAACTTCAAAGTATTGCATATTATGTTTCTTTTAATCATTACTACTTTATTTTATTTCAGTTTTGTTTTAAATTTAAATTATTGAAGTTTCTATTTAATATTTAATTATGTAGAGATTATATATGTTGAGTATATATATATATAATTATTTTACAAATATTATCAAATCCGGTTGAATCCGGTCCAACTATATTAACCCATGATCCAAGAGTTTTCCCGGTTCAGTTTTAAAAATATTGAATCTAACTAAAATATCTACTGTATGGCTCCATGGTAGATTCCATTAAATTAATGATCAAGAAGAAACGCACCATTATTCCATTACGCAGTGTGATAATTAATGGGTCGTTATTATTCAATATCAGCCCAAACTAATACAGGCGTAAAAAATAACCAAGTCACTTGGCTTAGTTCTTATCATATGGTATATGATTCTCTAGAAGAAGATGCAAACGCCATTTTTCCATCTCTGCAAAAGCTTCACTTCTTCTCTACCTTCATGCCATAACCACAATCTATGCTTTGGGTTTCACAATGCTCTTTTAGTCCCTTCCATCTGCGATTTCCGGCGACCCAACCATGGCGACGGGAGAAGAATAGTCGCGCAGAGCTCCAAACCAAACGACGGATATAGCCGTCCGGGAAACAACGGGAAAGCGACCCTGAAGGGTAGTAAAGAGAATGTATGGAGCGTAGATAACGAGATGGCGGAGAAAGAGAAGCGTAAGGGGAAGCCAAAAGGAAGGAGAAGAGGGAAGAGATTAGCTCGAGGAAGGAATGGCATATATAGTAGGGTTTTGGTTTCAGGGACGATGTTAATCGAGACTGAGACTCTTCTCCAAACACAGGTTTCGATCGATCTACGTCTATTCAATTTCTCAAATTCGTATGTTTTAGTCTCCGAAATTAGCGATTCTAATCGGAATCTATGAAATTAGGAACCTGTGATAAAGCCAGTTTGGAGAACGTTTGCGAGCAGTGTAAGTGGGATATGGAAAGGTGTAGGAGCTGTGTTCTCGCCAATAACAGCAGAGATGGAGCCGATCGAAATCGGGAAGAAGAACGAGAATCTTTATGATTGCTATACTCTTTCTCGGATCGAAGCGTTGCCATCTCCTTCTGGAGGATCTTTCACATCATCTGAGATACAGAGGAAAATCAATTGGGTTACTTTGAATCCTCATGGAGAGTTGTTCCAGAATGCTGAGATTAAAGAGGAGATTATGATTGACCAGACTGGTGTAGATAGCCGTTTGCCTAAGTTGGAATCTTTTGACTTGAAAGCAAGTGATGTCATGGAAGAGGATTCCATGGGAGACGAGCCTGGCCTCGTTTACTTTGAGGTATGGCTCAGTGTTCTTATTCTGGAATCCTTGTTTGATCCTCTTTTACAATTCATTGAAGAAGCTACTTGGTTCTCATTCTTCTGTTAGTTTGAGCTAATGGATGTTGTTATTGTCTTTGTAGTTGATGAGCATCGGTTTTCGTGCAATGTCTAGGTTTCATTCCTTAAATGTTTTCATTTGCTTGATACACAGGATGGATCCTATTCCAGAGGTCCAGTGGCAATCCCTGTTGGGGAGATCAGTGAATCAAACTATTACCTCACACCGACTTTCAAGTTTGAGCAGGTATGCCTTTTTTTCTCTCGCTATTTTAGTTTATCACGTTTTGTGTCCTTTTCCACATATTTTAGAGAAAATAAATGGCTCATTGCTCTTTCTTCTCGGCCAGTGTCTGGTGAAGGGTTGCCATAAGAGACTGAGAGTAGTCCACACCATAGAATTTGCCAATGGTGGTGCAGATATACAGATAATGAGAGTTGGTGTTTATGAAGAACAGTGGGTTAGTCCTTCGAATTATGAAGACCAAAGGTAACTCCGACCTGTGATTTATCAATCTCTATAGTATGTCACTGTCTCTGACCCTAGCGATTCATGTATGTCTCAGTAACAACGACGCACCACTGGAGTTAAAACCATTCTCACAGAGGAAACGCACACAACCATCAGAACTAACAGGATCATGGAAAGTATTTGAAGTAAGTGCGACTCCGATCTTTGGAGAAGAAGACGGAATGGAACTTGCAGGTGAAAGCAGTGAAACCACTCCATACGTGTACCTGTGCACAGAAGCTCTGAAGAGAAGGAACTTACCGGAAAGTTCGGCTTCATTTGGAGAGGAAGAGATGATAGATATGCAAGATGTGTCTGTGATGTGGCTCCCAGGTGGTGTGACTGCTTACGTGGATGTGAAGAAAGATGGAGTCCTGTGCGTTGGAGTTGGATGGTATTCAGATGAAGGCATCAATCTTGTGATGGAGAGGGATTATGGTTTGGATGGGAATCTTAAAGAAGTTAGATCCAAATCTGAAGTGAAGAGACGATGGAGAGAAGAACCTATATAAGTAAAACTCTCTCTGTTGTGTGACTTTCCTCCGTTTAATCGTTAGTAAATGTGATGTAAGTAACAGTAGCTGATGTTTTGGTAAAGCTATAATAAATGTTTTATTTTGATATATGTATTGTGGCGTCTTAATACAGAAACAAAACCCATTGGGCCTAAAGTTTAAGTGAGTTGAGGTTCATTAAGCCCATTGGGTCATATTTTGGACCAATTCAGAAACAAAACCCGCTCTAAAGACTTTTTAATTATTATTTATATATTAAATGATTAAACGTCCTTTTTCGTCTATTTGTGATATCCCATAAACCACTATTTTTTCGTATTATGATATTCTCTATAGTATAGTATCCGCAGTACGAGGAATGATCACAATTGTTTAGAGCCAGATTCCAGATTCCGTAATAACTTGCATATTATGATCATTGGAACCACACGCTCATTTCTAACCCCATAATACCAACCACAAAGAAACTTTCATATTTGACATTTTGGAGATTATTTTGATATTATGTGGTAATGAAAGTTTACTTGTTTTTTTGTTAACCTGTCTTCTAGACTAAAAGTTAGACTAATATCGGTATAACTTATGTACATATAATGAAAACTGATATCAAACTTCCTATGGAAAGAGTGGATCATGTGAATTATTGCTGGGTTATAATACCAAAAGGGAAAGAGATCGATCGGCTTAACATCTCCACTTGAATTTCAAAGAAGTAGAAAAGAGGAAGAAAGAAGAGAAAAAGAAATAGTGAGGGGGAGACAAAGTGGGCACCTACAAGAGAGGAAAACAAAAAAAAAGAGAGATGTCTTTGAAATCTCACCATCATTAAATTTGGAAAACTCCTTACGGATTTGATTGAAACGTGTAATCATTGTTGCATGGAATTCATCCCCTATTATATATTCCTCTCTTTGTCTCTAAATTGTCTCTTTGCTCAAACCTATGACCTTACAATTATCTAATGTCCTCCTTTCATTTGCATCTTTTGATTCTTCCAAATCTAATAGTATTATTTTGCATATACGTACATGTTACAAAAATTATGTTATAATATTTTTGTTTTTATTATAATAATTTGCAAGATATGTACACGTTTTGATTATATGTATTTTGCATTTGTATTTACAATTTGTAAATTACTTTGATAAAAAAATATTAAAATGTTATATATTTAATTTTTTGTTTGAACGTAAACACATAATTTTAGTATATAAACGTTATAAAAAAAATGAACTCCTTAGCTATTGAAACTAACTTCGCCATGTTCACAGTTTATCACTTTATCTTGGTGTCGGTAAGAATAAAATCAATAAACTAATTAATGGTATGTTATATTTCCTTTAATGGCAATTTAAGCAAGTGTTCCTCATTGAGTAGATAGTTAATTACGGAGTAAACTGGACCGGTAAAGTAATTTTGAAATTTAATTAATCCACCTCATTTCATGTTTTATGATACTGTCATAAAGAAGATTAAAAAAAATAGATTATATGCTTTATTATTAGTCATTGTTGCTTTGTGTTGCTATTGTGGAGGAAGTTGGGCTGCTCTTTTCCTGAGGTATTTTTGTGTTGGTGTGTGTAGTTATCAAATTCAGGATACTGTAAAAAAACATTTTTGCTTTAATAGATGCGATATGTTTTAAAAATCAGGCGTTTAAAATACAATGTTTCTGTGAATATAATTAAATTAGATAAATTTGGTTGGCTAAACTGATCGATCTATATGCAAAATGAATTTAAGTAATCAATCAATTATATCAACTGATTAATTCAATCTAGTCTCGAAAAATATAATTATAAGAGAAGATTAATGACTAATCAATATTTAGGCGTTTTTATCACCCGATTAACATCCAGCGAATTTTAGAACTTTGTATAGGCATTTTTTTTTTTTAACTTAACTTTCAATAACATATACATATAAAAGAAGCGACGCTAATCAGCTTAGGTTAGTTTCTTGAAATTATTATTCAACCAAGAAAAATAAATCATTTGGATTAATGTACAAACAAAACTTATGAAGGTGGATTCGACATGATTTGGGAAGAGGTAACTTTTCTGGGTGTCGTTTCCATCATCAGCTTTAGGACACATCTTGAGATGGATGGAAACTTTGATGTACATCCACCACACTCAATTACTTCCTTGACAACTCTCTCTCTCTCTCTCTCTCTCTCTCTCAAATTGTCATGTGAAATGAAAATGTCCCAAATTTCTTAATTAATTAAGATAAATCTTTACTTCATTTCATTAGTTAGATTCCTTAGGTTCCTTCAGAAAGCTGATCATAATAATCAGTCCATACTCCAAACCTTTTTTTTGGCCTCATTATTGAACGATTAGGTTCAATTAATGATGCAAGTTACTTGCTTAAATAAATGAAAGTAAAGTCGTTAATTATAGACAATAAATGGTGAAAGTAAGATAACATTTGACACATCATTATCAACTTATTGTACAATCGGTGCAAACAAACATTATTTGTTAAGGATTCCACCATTATAAATTGAATAAATTTTTGTTTTGCTTGGGATATGATTACAAAATTTAGAAACATTTCACATGAAGTTGAGTGCCAAAGACACGAATGGTACAAATGATACATTTATAAGGTTTTTGACACGTGTGGGGACGTACACACGAAACCCTACCTCTCTATATGAAAGCAAGATCGAGAACAAGAGAAGAAGATAAACAGTCAAAGTAACATTTATAACTTTATTAATATATAAGGGAGATATAGACAAAATTAGTGTGATACACTATTTAAAAATTGATACACAATAGTCAACAAAAAAAGGAGAATTGAGATTTAATATAATGGAAGGAGGAGGAGGAAGAAGAATACTAGTCAATAATTACGATCTACAACAAGTGACATCGTCGTCGACGATTCAAGAGAATATGAACTTCCTCGTTCCTTTTGAAGAAACCAATGTCTTAACCTTCTTCTCTTCTTCTTCTTCCTCTTCTCTCTCTTCTCCTTCTTTCCCCATTCACAAGTCTTCCTCTGCTACTACTACTCATGCACCTCAAGGGTTTTCTAATAATCCCCAGGTCTAGCTATGATCTCTATTTCTATATATATGTGTTGGAACTAATTTTTTGTCAAAGCCTGAGGGTTTGATAAAATTATGTTAGTGTGAAAAGAAATGAGTTAAGCTCTTTCTAATGAAATGTTTTCATTAACCGAGAAATGTTTTCTCGTGTATATATTGGAATGGTTGTGTCTTAAATGAACAACATGAGAGAAGAAAAGCCATACGTGCGACGTTCGCATCTTGGGCCTTGATTGGGCCCGTGGACTTTTTGAGGTATCGATCGATACCCCTTGGTATCGATCGATACCCAGCGGGCCGACTTAAAAATCGCAGCCGCCTAGGTTATTCTAGAAATATTCCTTTTCTGTCATGGAAAAACCCTAGCCTCTCTCCTATATATACAACACGATTTTCACCTAAAAGATCATCCTCTGATACACAATAAACACTTACTAAAAGTTCTAGCAATCGTTTCTTCAATTCCCTACTGCTTAGAGTAAGTTTTAATTTCGAGAGTATCGTAGAATAATGGTCGATAGACATGAATCATGGTGTTGATGATTCAGTTAAACTTTGGTTGTATCCTGGGACTCATGGATCTATAAAACTCCGTCACACTACGGGAGATTCTTAGAGTTAAGGAAAGAGATTTATCTCGCCTCCTCAGATCTTGTATTGCTTTATCGCTTATAAATCGTCTGTTCCTTAAACTGTTTATTTACATATTACTGTGATTAAATCTTTCCTGTCTGTAGTGTAAATTTTGGTCCTACAATCTTAACTCTAAGAAGATCCAATTTTTGTTATTACTTCAATTGGATCTTTAATCACGAGTAAATAAACGTTTTCAAACGGTTTTATAAACGATTCTTCTACTGCTGATGATACTCAAACGTTATCAAAAAGCTTTTTAGCAAATTGAAACGTGTAGTAGAGGCAATCTTCATCTCTCTCTCTATTTTAAGAAGATGTTCTTCTGCTAGTGATACTCAAACGTTATCAAACCGCTGTTTAGCAACTTGAAACGTGTAGTAAAAGCAGATCTGCTTTAAACATCTTCTAAAAAACCGTCTTTAATTGCGATTAAAGAACGGTATAATCAACGAACACACATATGTTCTTGATAGGTTCGATTCAGATCGAGGCCTTGTGAGTATCGATCGACACCCTATGGTATCGGTCGATACTGGACTAAATTGTATCGGTCGACACTTAAGTGTATCGATCGATACCATGCAAACAGTGTATCGGTCGGCACCTCAGTGTATCGATCGATACTTTGCATCGACCAAGTTGGTCTATGTCGATCGATACTGTGTATAAGACACAGGTATCGATCGACACTGTGGTGCTATGATCGATCCTGTGAAATTCACTTGTATCGATCGACACCCAGGGTGTATCGATCGACACTTATCGTGTATCGATTAACACCATGATGCTTCGAATGACATAGTATGTGCATCGAGCATCGATCGGAATCTAGGGTGTATCAATCGACACTAAGCGTGTATCGATCGACACCAGGATGCTTCGATAGACACAGTATGTGCATCGAGCATCGATCGACACTGTGGTTTATCGGTCGATCCTGTGTAATTCACTTGCATCGATCGACACACAGGAGCATCGATCGACACCATATGGGTGCATCGATAGACATTGGATGTGTATCGATCGATACCAAAGAGTATCGATCGACACCAATGCAATTTAGTTCGATATCAGTATTTTGAATTGCGATTCTTAAATATATCGGTACTAATTGAAAGTTGTGTCTCTTTTGTCTTCACAGAATGACAATTGATGTGGAAAACAACTCTGGATTGGTGGAGAAAACCAGTGAGAAGGTTGAATCGACTGCGAGTCAGATCGAGACGGTCAAAGTTCCATCTGGGAATCACGTCGCTCCTCCAACCAAGTTTGATGGGACAGCATTGAAGATGTGGAAAAGGAAGATGTTCTTCTATCTGACAACATTGAACCTGCAGAAATACACCAGTGAGGTGAAACCTGCTCTCCCAGAAGATAACACTGATCCACGTGCGCTTGCGAGTGTCCACGCCTGGGAACATGCTGACTTCTTGTGCAAGGGCTATATTCAGAATAGCCTTTCGGACTCTCTGTTTGGGGTGTACGAAAATGCTGAGACATCTAAGGATCTGTGGGATTCCTTAGACAAGAAGTACCGCATTGAAGATTCTGGTACTCAGAAATTCACTGTGGCGAAGTTCGAGCAGTACAAGATGGTGGATTCAAGACCACTAATGGAACAAGTCGATGAGGTGCAGAGGCTCCTACACGATATCTTTGCTGAGGGAATGCGGTTGTGTGAAACCTATCAAGGT
Organism: Eutrema japonicum; assembly: GCA_030161315.1. Taxonomy (NCBI): domain Eukaryota; kingdom Viridiplantae; phylum Streptophyta; class Magnoliopsida; order Brassicales; family Brassicaceae; genus Eutrema; species Eutrema japonicum. The sequence continues at coordinate 52,631,365 of BSQW01000003.1, read as the reverse complement.
TGCTGCATCATTGAGAAGCTACCTCCTGGTTGGACGGACTTCAAGAACTACCTCAGGCTGAAGAAAAAGAAGATGAGCCTTGAAGATCTGATTGTTAAGCTCCGCGTAGAGTCTACGAATCGGGAACAACAGATCAATGTAGGTGTGAAAATTCGCGAACACAATGCGAACATGGTTGAACACCTAAACCCCAATCAAGGCAAGTGGCAGAACAAAGGTCGCCTTAACAAAGGCAAAGGGAAGATGCCACCAAAGAACTTCCAAAAGTTCAAGAACAAGAGTGGTCAGAATGGCCAGACTTCTCAAAGGTTCTTAGGATTGTGTAACTTCTGTGGGAAGCAAGGACACAAATCCGTTGATTGTCGTAGCAAGAAGGCTCAAGCCAACTTGACAGAAGCTGACATGTGTGCTGTGGTCACTGAGGCCAATGTGGCTGAAAGCCATCCAAAGACTTGGTGGTTCGATACTGGTGCAACCAGACACATCTGTATGGATCGAGAGATGTTCTCCACATACACAAAGACCAAGAATGGTGAAAAACTCTTAATGGGTAATTCAGCCTCGTCGACAATTGATGGTCACGGGAAGGTTGTTCTGAAGCTCACCTCTGGACAAGAACTTGTTCTCACGAACGTCGTCCATGTACCAGATATACGCAAGAATCTGATCTCTGGATCGCTCATAAGTAAGCATGGATTCTCTGTGAAGTTGGAAGGTGATAAGCTGATCCTAACGAAGAATGGGATGTATTTGGGTAAGGGTTTTGTTTGTGATAATCTGTTTAAGATGTCTGTTGAGGCAGTAATCCGAAAGGATAATGTAACCGAGGCTTCCACCTCGAAGAACCCTAAGATTAATGATAAGAAATCAATTGCTTATCTCGCTGAGTCTTTTAATATTTGGCATGAACGACTAGGACATGTTAATTTCAAGTCTATGAGTAGATTAATGAACATGAACATGATTCCTAAATGCAAATTAAGCAAAGACAGATGTGAGGTTTGTGTCCAAGCCAAACTCACTAAAACGCCATCACCCAGCGTTCAAAGAACAACAGAACCTCTAGGTTTAATTCACACAGATTTATGTGATTTGAAATATATTCAAACCAGAGGAGGCAAGAAATATTTCGTGACTTTCATAGATGATTGCACGAGATATTGTTACATCTTTCTACTGCGAAGTAAAGATGAAGCCTTGGACAAATTTAAAGAATACAAGCTGGAAGTTGAAAACCAACTCGGCAAGACCATAAAAAAGGTCAGAAGTGATAGGGGTGGTGAATATAGTGAACCATTTGATGCATTCTGTAGAGCACATGGCATTATTCATCAAACAACTGCTCCCTACTCACCGGAATCCAATGGAGTTGCTGAAAGGAAAAACAGAACTCTCAAGGAAATGATGAATGCAATGTTGCAGGAATCTGGGTTAGCCCAGAACATGTGGGGGGAAGCTCTGCTTACCTCTAATTATATCCTGAACAAAATTCCACACAAAGTCACAGGAAAAACTCCTTATGAACTTTGGAAAGGTAATGTACCTTCGTATGTATACCTGAAAGTGTGGGGGTGCCTGGCAAAAGTTGCAGTACCACTTCCGAAAAAGGTCACCATCGGACCTAAAACGGTAGATTGCATTTTCATCGGATACGCGCACAATAGTAGTGCCTATCGATTTCTGGTACATAAATCAGATATACCAGACATTCATGTAAACACAATAATGGAGTCAAGGAATGCATACTTCTTCGAAAATGTGTTTCCATGTAAGGATAGAGGAAATCCTAAATGAACTCGTGACGAACGAGATGCTAGCAATGAGGCAAGCACTTCAGGCACTTCTACAGAAGTAGAAGAAGCTGAACCGAGACGAAGCAAGAGAGCTCGTAAGGAGAAGACATTTGGCTCTGAGTTCATAATGGCATTCCTAGCGGAAAGTGGTCCAAGAACTTTCATGGAAGCGATGTCTACACCTGATGCACCTTTCTGGAGGGAGGCATCTAACAGTGAAATCAACTCAATTATGCAAAATCATACTTATGAGTTGGTAGACCTACCTCAAGGTTGTAAACCTCTGGGCTGTAAATGGGTCTTCACCACCAAGCTAAAAATCGATGGCTCTATAGACAAATATAAGGCCAGGCTCGTGGTACAAGGATTTCGTCAAAAGGAAGGATTGGACTTCTTTGACACTTATTCTCCAGTGACGAGAATTACTTCGATTCGCATGTTGATTGGAATCGCAGCTTTAAGAAACCTTGAAATACATCAGATGGATGTTAAGACTGCTTTTCTAAACGGAGATTTAGAGGAAGAGATCTATATGAATCAACCTGAGGGTTATGTTGCTCCCGGACAAGAGAAGAAAGTCTGTAGACTTGTCAAATCGCTATATGGACTCAAGCAAGCTCCGAAGCAATGGCATGAAAAATTCGACAGTGTAATGATGTCAAATGGCTTTCACATCAATGAATGTGATAAGTGCATCTATATCAAAAGTACTTCACAAGGTTATGTGTTGTTGTGTTTGTACGTAGATGACATGCTAATCATGGGAAGCAACAAAGATATAATCATTCAAACAAAGAACATGCTAAGTGGAAAGTTTGATATGAAAGACATGGGATTAGCTGATGTAATTCTAGGGATTAAGATTATTCGAAATTCAAAAGGAATAATTCTGTCTCAAGATCATTACGCTACAAAAATCCTAGAGAGGTTTAAGACCTACTCCAATGGGACTGCAAAAACTCCACTTGATCCTCATCTTCACTTGACAAAGAATTCAGGTGAAGCAGAGTTACAAGTGGAGTATGCAAGAGTCATCGGGAGTCTAATGTACTTAACGAATTGTACTAGACCCGATTTAGCACACTCGGTAAACGTACTAAGTCGTTACACGAGCAATCCAGGTCATACCCATTGGAGAGCCATAACTAGGGTATTAAATTATCTAAGATACACCAAAAGTTATGGGCTGCACTTTGGTAAAGAACCAGCAGTGCTGGAAGGGTACAGTGATGCCAATTGGATTTCAGATTCAAGAAACTCCAAATCCACGAGTGGATATGTCTTTACTCTTGCTGGTGCAGCAATATCCTGGAAATCTTCCAAACAAACACTCCTGGCCAGATCAACCATGGAGTCAGAGTTTGTAGCTTTAGACAAAGCTGCTGAGGAAGCAGAATGGCTTCGAAACTTTTTGGAAGATATCCCAATGTGGGAGAAACCAGTGCCAGCATTACGTGTACACTGTGATAGTCAGTCGGCTATCTCTCGGGCACTGAGTAATCTATATAATGGCAAGTCTCGTCATATAAGAAGACGACATAAGACCATTAGACAATTGATCTCAACTGGTGTAATAACGATAGATTACATCAAGTCGGCTGATAACCTAGCGGATCCGTTTACCAAAGGTTTGCCGCGAGATCAAATTGTAAAATCATCAAAAGGAATGGGTTTAAAGCCTATAGAAAAAGATGATGTTTGACAGATACCCCACCTATGTGACTGGAGATCCCAAGATCTAGGTTCAAAGGGAAACAAAATTAAACTGATTCGAATTGAGCACTGTGAGACTATGTCTCTGCCCAGTTCCTAGGATGATATAACAGTGCTACCTGTGGATAGTAAGGATAAGCGTTGGCTTTTAATGATTGCATAGCTATGTAGATAGTGGAGTGTGACAGGACACTTCTGAAAAACAAGCTAATAAAAGATCACCTAGTGAAGTGTGAAATGGGGCCGTTTCTAGGAGAATGAAAGAGAAGGCTATATTCTCCAAATTCACTCACGAATACCAGGAATGTTCAAGGCCAAAATGAACACAATAGAGAACAAAGTTCTACGAGAAGATGTCTCTGTGCGATACCTGTTGTCTAAGTTTACATAAAAATCCGGGCGGTTCAAGACATCATGTTCACCTCCTGGCCGAGTAAACTCGACAGATATTAAAAATGTTTGGTTCAAAGCTGGAAAATGCTACCTCTCAGATACAGTTACATTTTCGTATACTCTCGAAAGTCTGTCTACGTCTAGATGAGTCTAGTCAAGTATGTCTAGTAAAGTCTAGTCTGTACAATTTTCATATGTTCTAGAGTCATTTCTATTCATGTGGGGGATTGTTGGAACTAATTTTTTGTCAAAGCCTGAGGGTTTGATAAAATTATGTTAGTGTGAAAAGAAATGAGTTAAGCTCTTTCTAATGAAATGTTTTCATTAACCGAGAAATGTTTTCTCGTGTATATATTGGAATGGTTGTGTCTTAAATGAACAACATGAGAGAAGAAAAGCCATACGTGCGACGTTCGCATCTTGGGCCTTGATTGGGCCCGTGGACTTTTTGAGGTATCGATCGATACCCCTTGGTATCGATCGATACCCAGCGGGCCGACTTAAAAATCGCAGCCGCCTAGGTTATTCTAGAAATATTCCTTTTCTGTCATGGAAAAACCCTAGCCTCTCTCCTATATATACAACACGATTTTCACCTAAAAGATCATCCTCTGATACACAATAAACACTTACTAAAAGTTCTAGCAATCGTTTCTTCAATTCCCTACTGCTTAGAGTAAGTTTTAATTTCGAGAGTATCGTAGAATAATGGTCGATAGACATGAATCATGGTGTTGATGATTCAGTTAAACTTTGGTTGTATCCTGGGACTCATGGATCTATAAAACTCCGTCACACTACGGGAGATTCTTAGAGTTAAGGAAAGAGATTTATCTCGCCTCCTCAGATCTTGTATTGCTTTATCGCTTATAAATCGTCTGTTCCTTAAACTGTTTATTTACATATTACTGTGATTAAATCTTTCCTGTCTGTAGTGTAAATTTTGGTCCTACAATATGTGTGTGTGTGATGATCTTGTCTTTGCAGTTTAAGTATTGATTGATCTTAATTTGGAAGGTTTTAATATGGTTTTTGTAGGGTGGAGGACCATTGGGACCAAAGGTGGTTAGTAATGATCAGGAGAATATGAGAGGTGGAATTAACAATGATGCCCATTCTAATTCTTGGTAATTTTATCTCACTTAGTTAATACTAGCTAATTAAGAAAGTTTTAATATTGCCTTTAATTAAAAAGTTCAATAAATTGATTCTCTCTTTGTCTCCAATGTTTTGGGTGTCCCAAACACTATATTATTAATTTTATAGATATTTTTGTGATCCAATAGAACGATAGACTATATATAAAGCCTTATGACATCAGATTAAACCTAAGGTATAAATAAGTTCCTAATACATTATAGAGTGATTGCATTTGCAGGTGGAGATCAAGTAGTGGGAGTGGAGATCAGGTGAAGAACAAAGTGAAGATAAGGAGGAAACTAAGAGAGCCAAGATTCTGTTTTCAGACAAAAAGCGATGTCGATGTTCTCGACGATGGCTACAAATGGCGTAAATATGGTCAGAAAGTAGTCAAGAACAGCCTCCACCCCAGGTAATTCATTAACACCACCATATTTATGTGATAGTTTAATCAACCCTATTAATAAGTCTAAATTAACATTACCAATAGTTCTGATAACATGTGCTTAGTGATTCTCGTTTAATCACAGTGACTGATGATTGATAGTTTCGTAAAAGCTGAGGTAGGAACTAATTTGAGGTGTATCACAATATTCTCTCTTTAGACTGTTGCCGAACCTTAGCTCAAGTACTAGACATGACTGCTTATACATCCTTATACATATAACATATGTATATATACATATAACATATGTATATATACATTTTCTATCACGTTTAGAATATTTTTCCGTACGTATGTTGCAGTTTTAGTATGTATCGTATGTCCCTCGAGGGCTGTCATCATTAAGAATGCAAACAATATTTTCTGTTTTTATCTCTTTTTATTGTGCAATGTCTACACATATTTCCAACTATTTTTGTTTATACATTATAAGGCTCATATACACAAATTTCACATGCTTGTTTGTTCTTTTGCACACAAAAAAGGTTAATTGAATCTAACTATTTTGTCTAATGATGTGTGTATTAATAAATGAAAAACAAAAATGTGGAAATATATATATACAGGAGTTATTACAGATGCACACATAACAACTGTAGAGTGAAGAAGAGAGTGGAGCGGCTGTCGGAAGATTGTAGAATGGTGATTACTACTTACGAAGGTCGTCACAACCACATTCCCTCTGATGACTCCACTTCTCCTGACCATGATTGTCTCTCTTCCTTCTAATCTCTCTCCTTCTCTCTACCTAAATATGTGTAGACAGATATATATATATGCTAATATGCACATATATAGATGTGTGATATATTGCATATTTGATATTGAATGTATTTTTTTGGGGGGCTTCAAATTGCATGTGTTTTTCAAGAGTATATCATCAGATGTTATATATATTCTTGACTTTTCGTTTATAATATACTCTGGATTAGTTTTTGAGTTTGATCAGGTGACGCGGTACGATCATTCGGTAAAGTGATTTTGAAGCAAAATACTTACCGGATGAAGATCATATTAGGTGCAAGATTTTTTTTTCTTTATAAGAAAAATGAATCTACTCCAACAAAATCAATCCCATATATATATGTTACCAAATTCAACTCTTTGAAAGAAAAAAATATTGTCATACACGATTTATATTGGTTCATCATGACACCATTAATGTAAAAGTTAGAATTTTTTTCGCTGTTTTAAAATTCCATTATAATCGAATTCAAGAGTTTACTAAAAAAATCATTTTGCTTTACAACAAACGAGTTCGAGCTAAAAAATAATATAGCAAGATTAGTGTGAAATACTTGATTAGTGTGAGACATGTCGTAAGATTTTCACAAACGTCTGCGAGAGATTATGATCAACGATTCAACATTATATATAGATCTATCAGGACGAGTTTTAAATATGAGCCATAAAGTATATATAAAAAAAGAGTTCAATAATAGTTTATTGTATAATGTTATAACTAGTAACGAGTAACGACACTCAAAGCCAACCTAGGTCATGGTATATATATATATATATGTATTATTTTATTTTTTTGCTAATCATGGTATTACATATCACATATATTGTTAATTAATTAGGGTTATATATATATCTAGCTAGCTAGAAAAGCTTCTCTTCCTAATGATGAAGATGCAATAACTATAGATGATTGACTCATGCAGCCGGAGCGTAATCATAGACTACATCATCGTCATCATCACCTTCGTTCTTGAAAGATATTGCAAATGCAGTGTGGCCATTAATGTAATGGAGAACCAAGTCAAATTCTAGTGCAGACATTCTGTTTTCTTCACTCTACTTAACTAGTGCAAACTACTTGAAAAGAACCCAAAAGAAAGAAAACTAGATTTGATATAAAACATTGAGATGGTTCCTTAATATATTTATAGATGTAAAAAGCTAATGGCGAACGGTGAACTCATTAAAACTGAGTCAGGGCATGTGACTCGCTGCTTAGAATGTGTGCCTGACACAAGTAGAGTGTGAAAAACTGAGTAAGCCACCTATTTTGTGCCCTGACACATCCGTCACTTTTTTTATACATGTATTGGTCCACCTCTTATTACACGATTTGTTAACACTCCTCATTTCGTTATGACAAGATTTTCTTAATGGAATGGAATATTAAACTTTGTGCAATTAATTAAAGAGGAAGAAACATAAAGTTTTTTCTTTCTTTTGTATTTTATTAAAAAATATAGTATAGGGGTATTGATTCCCTCAACCAATAGCAACATCATGGCATCATGCATAGAGCCTTGAGGGACAAAAAGAATAATTTATGATCTGATGTCTAGATTTGTTTTGGCTTATCTTTATTTCAACATTATTATGGTAAAGATTTCTTTTTCTCTCTTGGATCAACATTACAATAGTTTCTCTATAATTGGATTTTTGAGCATCATTATTGGTAGAAACCCAAATGGATTTCTTAACTATTTGTTTAGTATTAAAATGGAATAAAAAACTTAGTTAAGATACCTCATTTTTTGTATCTCCAATGGTAGAACCCTATAGAATTTTATCCACAAGAACATCATTTTATCCAAAATTCAACCCAAGAATTTTATATCAATTACAAAGAATACGAACACAAGCGTGTACATTCAGGTACATATTATGTATATTGAGATCCTAAACAGTCGGATTCTCGACAATCTTCAGACGCATGCATGTCTTCTTCATCTCCCGATTCAGTATCGATTAATATGTGTATCTAATTGCTCGTAGTTGAAGACAAGTAGAAGTTCCAAAACACAGAACCCATGGACATGAATGCTACACGAGCTTGAAGCGGGACTACCCTGTAAATATCACATTTCATCAGACTACTAATGTAGAATGCCAAATTCAGACTCTATGCATATTAATCCAAATGACACAAAAAATGAACATTTGAATCTTAAACTGACCGTGTGCCCGAGCTTTAACGAGCATTGTGATTCTCCACACCACCAAAGTTTGGGAAGAAGAAATCAGAGACCATTAAGACCCTAAACTTCGGTTCCGCCATAGATACTCCAATCACAAAATTAGATTTGAAGCTCTGAAATTTTTGCTACAAGGGCGTGGCCTTCTTCGTTCATACTCTTAAATATTATTTAACCAGAGAAACGAGCTTCTGTAAACATATGCACAAGATCAATCAGCAAGAAACAGCAAAAAATCATGGAACCAGAGTTCCCCTACTACATGACAGCAATCGAAAGAATAATAAGAAATCAAAAATTTCACTTAGACATTCTATCGAACACCTCATCTACCATGTATATCAAATATTATCTATGAAACCAAAAACTATCGAATCCATTAAAACTTTTCATTTGAGAGGGTATCTACCTTTAGATTAAACAGTTTATCGAATTTGGATCACCACAATCGTGCAATAAATCTTGACTCAAAACTATTTTTGACAAATTACAAAGGAGAAAACTTACCGATTACAAAAAGATGGAGACAACGTCGGAGTAAGGAGATGCCGGCGAGAGATCGATGCGATGGAGACACGACTCGGTAAAGGTAACGGCTTCAATGATCGATTAGCTTTTGATCGGGGAAGAAAGAAAGAAGAAAGAAAAAATTCTCTTCAAAATTTTTGTCCACTCGCGTGAAAACACGTGGTCCTTAAGAGTCGTATCTTAAGTATCCCAAATAAGAATCAGTTCTTAACAAAATTTGCATTTTAACTTTAATTTAATAAAAAAAAATCCTTAAGAAACTCCTTTAGAGCCTGCGATAATGATGAGAGATATGTTTAGATTTGTTTGGGTTTATGGTAAAGATTTGTTTTTTCTAGGCTCAACATTACAATATTTACTTTAAAATTGGGCTTGTGAAAAAGTAGCGAGATGCTCATTAAACGGCCAATGTCAGGCCCATAATCGTCTCAAAAGATAATCGTCGACCGATGAAAAAAGAGATGGAGTCATACGCTTAAATGAGGTTATTTCTTTGATCGTGACGTGTACCATCTATTAATTAGATTCTCACAAATCTTGGCCCCGTTACAATTTTTTTTTTGGATTTTGCAAAAATTGTAATTTATTTCAAAATTCATTAGTTAGTTTGTTATCATTTTTTTTGAAGATATAGTAAAAAATAATATTTTTTTTACTGTTTAATTCAAATTTACCCATATACAGTACGATGTATAGTATAATAGATGGTACACGATATAGCAATAAAATCAATTTTTCACTCAAAAAATAATAAATATTTTTAACCCATTAAGAAAGTATCAAAATACTAATAAAAGTTAAATTAAATTACAATACATACAATTATGTCTTTCTTTTTTTTTTGTTCCTTCTAACCACAACTATTGGTTTATTGATTGTTTTATTAATCATCTCGATATTTTTTGAAGATATTTGTAGAACAATTTCGTATGCAACGTAAAATGAAATGGATACTACCTAGCCCCACCAAATAAAAATGGATTGGTCAGATAAAGTCTTCAACAACAAAAAAGATCTGGTCTGATTTAAATAATACTACTTTTTTTTTGTAAGAACGTAATAATGCATCATCTGAGAGAATATATGAATTTTTTTGTTTCCACTGAAAATAAACTTACAGTTACAGTTTTACAAACGCATTTAGAATTTTTGAAAAAAAATGTATAGGCCACCAACTAATGTAGTCCACCGAACTTGATATAATTCTAAACAATTATGGATCAACTAGACTAGTCACACTAGACCTATACTATATATGAATACATATATTAAATGTTCTCTCAAACGCAATATTGTGAATTGTATACTAGTTATTTTTATCCCTTAATTATACTACTATTATATGAACTGAACTTATGAAAAAAAAACTTATAAAAAGGAGTATGAAGGATGGGTAAGGTCACATGGAGCAGCACATGGAAAAGATACGAGAAGCGAGAGACGCGTTACGCAGTTATTGATGATCCCCAAATGCTCAAAAAAAACTATATACTATTATTTGGGTTTATACAACTAACGATATATCGTATGTATAAATAACTAAAATATCTTTATTCTTACTTCTTTCACGAGACATGCTTTACTTTTTCATCACTCCAATCCCAATCAGTTCACATCTAACCTGGCTGTCATGCTTAATTAATTGTTTTTTTTTTGTAACTTCAGGTCCTAATCAACTATACGATCAGTACTCGCATCATAATGTAAAATAAAATAATGCATAAACCCTAAATTAATCAAATTTTCTCTACTTCAGATTCATATTTTAATGTAGCTAGGAACTATATTTTAATGTTATTTGGAAGATAAATTACTAACGAACTAACAAAAATGCATAAGTTGTTGGATTGCCAATTACGTAGAATGGTAGAATATCAGTAGTTAACAATGTGATAATCTAGTGAAGTTCTGCATACTTAGCAAAACATATCATTAAGTTGGCAAAAAACATATATATAGTTCAACACATTGTGTTCCATGTAACAACTTTCATTTGCATACAACGTCGAGATAATATTATTAACTGGAGCAGATAAACTCGATTAAACTTGAAACGTTACGAAGGGATGATCACACAAGTTGACATATAATATCGTCCTGTAAAGTTAAAATCTTTTCTTCTAATCTTCTTATTTTTCTGTTAACGTGAAAATGATCTTCTCATTTTTCTCATTTTTATTTTGCTGGTCTAACCTTTGCCTATATGCGTCCAAATTAGCTGTCCATCTTGGCATGTTAGATTTAGATCGATATATTATCTATTCGTATCTATAACAATATTCCTAATTTTCTTGGGCTATAAAGAAAAGGATTAAATGTTATGTTGCCTGATGTGAATTGATTCGCATTATTAGAAACACATGCATTTCGTAAGTTCACTATCCTGACTTTTGAATTTAAATAAATTTTCCGACATGTCATGTAACATGATGATGAGTATGGGATCCCATCTCCACATTACAAACAAAAAATTAAGACAACACATAATTATACATTGTTTCTTATAATTCCCATAACTGTAAAACAAAAGAAAAAAAAATGACGTTTATCATCTCCAATTATCTCTGATAATATTTAATTTTTGCATATAGTTTCCTCAAATCACATCAATATTCATAATGCATAAAGATTCATTAGAATATGATATTTCGTTTATCTGCGTCGATTTGACATATCGCATTAATTAATTGTGTTTCCCTCTTGTTACAACTTAAGTTTTCAAATTCAATAATCATCATTAACCCAACTTATATGAGATAAAAGCACCACTTTCCCTTTTCTGTTCCATATTCAAATGAGTTGTTTATTTATGTATTTTGAAATATTTTTGTAATTTGGTTCCACCGCCGACGATGATATATATAGAACCAAGAGTTAATGAGTAAACACAATTGAAAATCCAAAAGGGACACATTCCTAAAAAAAGAGTACCCACCTATTAAATAAAAATCAGAAAATAAAATAAATACTTACATGTTAAATAAAGAAGAAAATGAAAAAATAAGTAATAAACTACCCAATATAACGACCAACTTAAACACACGCCATTAACAACAGAGCCAGAGCAAAGAGAGAAAAGAAAAAGAAAAAGAAAAAAACAGTAACGTTCTTTTTCTCTCTCTCATTATCTCATACACACAAAAAAATGGCTGAGCTTGAGAAACCAGGAGTAATGCCGAAGCTAATAGCCTTCTTATCTTCGTTGCTTGAACGAGTCGCCGAGTCGAACGATCTGACCCGGACAGTCACGACTCAGTCTCAGAGGGTTTCGGTGTTTCACGGACTAAGTCGACCAACCATAACGATTCAGAGCTATCTCGAGAGGATTTTCAAATACGCTAATTGTAGTCCTTCTTGCTTTGTTGTGGCTTACGTTTATCTCGACCGTTTCACTCACAGACAACCTTCACTTCCGATCAATTCCTTCAACGTTCATCGTCTCCTCATTACCAGTGTCATGCTCGCTGCTAAATTTCTCGATGATCTGTAAGTTTCTCCGTTTTTTCTGACAATTCACTATCACAGTTAAATTTTCAGACATCCCAATGAATGATCAATCAATCAATCAATCCCCTGTTTCACGAATGCTCTGTTTCTTCTGTTTTGTTTGAATCTAAAAAAAATGTCCTTTACAAAAATAAGAAATGTTAGCCTGATTATGTTTTTAAACTCTAAATTGAATTCTGATCTTTGTTTCGTGAAGACATCCCAATGGTCAATCAAATAATCAATCAATCCCCTGTTTTATGGCTCTCTGTTTCTTACCTCTGAAATTGAAGTTCTACTTCTACTGTGTAAATAAAGATTCAGTTTTTATGTGACGAATTGATTTGATTATGATTTTGTAAATTGGGTAAATTGAACAGGTACTACAACAATGCGTATTACGCGAAAGTGGGAGGGATAACCACGAAAGAGATGAATCTTATGGAGCTGGATTTCTTATTCGGGTTAGGATTTGATTTAAACGTGACGCCAAACACATTCCACGCTTACTTCTCTTATCTTCAGAAGGAAATGACTCTTCTTCAACCTCTCTCTCTCGTTGTTGTCCCACCAAGATCTGTCATTACCTTCAACGACGATGAAGCTTCTCATCAGAAACAACAACTCGCTGTTTGATTCACACAAAGTTCCAAATCTTTTTTTTTGGTTCTCTTTTCATAAAAAATTAAATCAATTTCGCCCTTTTTTTAATGAATTGTGTAGTTGTAGATGATGTAGAGATTAGTCGGCAGGGACTCTTATCTTGTCTTAACCAATCTCGATTAAGAAATTCAAAATCAAGCCAGTAAGTTCTTGACCATTTCTCTTTCTCTCTCTCTATATATATATATATATATGTTTAGATGTGGACAGATGGGATAATTCATCTTTACAGACTGGCTTGGCCAAAGAATTTAAATGTCACTAGTAACCCTAAATAAGTATAAACCAGAAATTTTATGATTATTTTTTGTTTTGTCTGATTTACCCATGTCAGATCAGAAACATGGGTTATTATTTTAGTAATAATAACAACCAGAAGGTACAATAATTGGGATTTGTGAATAAGATTTGTTGTTTCTGGTTCTATAAAGGGAACAAAAGAACATGTGCAGAGCAAAGACAGAGTGTAACGATAAAGAAACCACAGTAGTCAATACAGAATTTGAAAGAGGCTAAGAGCATCATTATCGGTGACCCCTACACACGGGGTCATCCGATTTTTTTTTTTTTTTTTTTTTAATTTTTTATTAATTTTTTAAAAAAAAAAAAAAAAAATTTTTTTTTAATACCGCGACGAATCAGGAAGCGACACGTCATCACAAATCGGATGACACGGCGCGCGCGGGTGTCACCGCAGAGACACACAAACACCCAGTTCATCCACGTGTCGCTTCTTCATTTGTCCAAAAAAAAAAAAAAAAAAAAATTAAAAAAAATCGGATGACCCCGTGTGTAGGGGTCACCGATAATGATGCTCTAAGAGACTGTGACTTGTGAGAGCTTATGTAAATAATAATGGATATTGACAAAAACACAAAAAGAGAGTGTTTATTTTTTTGACTCAAATCTCTTCATATATACAACTCAAGTAACACAAAACAAGCAAGTGAAAAAACAAAACACACGGGAATTGGAATTTGAGACTGAAACTTGGGATTTTAGGAGGTGGTTGTTGTTTTCTTGGCATGTTTCCGGATTAGACTCGGATTTTCATTACTGCGACGGGTAATACGACGGAGATCATCATGAAGAACAAGTCTAATCCGAAATTAGGAGAAAGTGTAGCCATTGCAAATCCATAGGTCAAGGCAAGAGCAGTCAATGAAACTTGTAGCTCAAGGTAGAAAGGGAGATCTTTTGTGAGTAACGAGATTAGTTCAATAGAAGTGAAAAACCCGATCGAGTTTAAGAAGATGAAAATACCATAACAAATCCAACTCTTTGATCCCATTATTGTTGTTCCTGCGGTATAAACCGGTTTAGTTTTGTTTCCTTTGATGTCAGTTTTTTGACAGTATCCATTGATGCAGTAATCTTCTTGCCAGACACCTCCAGGTGGACTTAGTGCGGCTTGATAAGTCGCTGTGGCTATCAAAATCGCGATAACCAGTAAGACACTGCGAATTTTGTTAGGTGAAACTCTGTCTTTCTTGTACTTGAAGTAATCTAGCCATTGGTTGTGAGTCGTCAGAGATTCTTCTGATTGTCTTGTTTCGTTCTCTGTAATTATTGTTGTTGCTGCTGATTGTCTTGTGTTGTCATCTCTGTATCTTACAGCTCCTGCTTCTCGGAGGATCTGATGAATCTCTGTGTCTTCTGGTTCACCTCCAAAGTAAAGTAATACATCAAGAGGTGTGAAGCCATTGGCGTTTAATGAGTTCACTTCAATGAAATATCTTGGGATTGTGTTATTAGAGCCTCTAGTGCTAAGCAACAAGTCAATCACCTGCAATTTCATACCAATGGATGTACACTCTAGATAAACAAACCAAAGCAACAACAACAAAAAAAAACATGGAGAGGATGATGGGCTAATCCAGCACGTAGTCAAGATCGATCGATACCTCGTACTGTCGATTCTGAACAGCTAAATGCAAAACCGCGTTCCCTCCATTGTCTTGCTTATTCAACACACAAAGCTTATCGAACTCCTTAAGATGTTCCAGTAAAGCAACGAATCCATCGAACTGACAGAATCTAACCGCAAGATGAAGCACTGTCTCTCCACGAGCAGTGACTTCTTCAAGAGATTCAGGGTTTGCAGACACTAACTCATCAAGAACACAAACTCTTCCTCTCATAGCAGCGTATTGAAGAGGAATCTTTCTCTCTTTTCCTTTAATCAAACAGATCTCACCACTTAGCTTCTCCAAAAGCTCTCTCGCGATTTCGACGTGACCCATGGATGCTGCCATATGCAGAGGGGTAAATCCGTCTTTGTTAAGTTCTCTTCCGAGACTCTCTCTTAGTTTGAGGATTTCTTTGACGAAACTCAAGTGTCCGTACATGGAGGCAACGTGTAACGTCGTTTCCTCGCCGTTGATGACAATAACCTCGAGAAGAGTCGGATCGGAGTAAATACTGTTGGAAGTGATCAAGTCTTCATGTTTTTATTATCTTACTAGAATTATATATTATATAGTTAAGTATTAATATGTAAATTATTCGTATAACTTAAACAAAAGATGTGAATAATGAAGTAACTGTAAAACAGTTACTTATGCGAATGTGTGTGTTGTTTCACATTGGGTTGTCTTATAGAGATGCATCCCTTGGTGAAAATGTGTCATGTGAACATATAAATACAGTTTGTATATCTAATAAAGAAGTGTGGTTTTCCGTTAACAAAATTCGAGTGATATACAAAGCAATATTATCATTGAGTGTCGATCAAGAAACATAGAGAGAGAGACAAAACAGAGTAAAATCTGTGTTGTCCGATCCTTAACAACTTTGAGAGTTCAAAGTTCTACATGGTATCAGAGCTATGGAGACAACAATGCAACAAGTTATTCCGATCTTCAATGGTGAATCATATGGTTTCTGGAAAATCAAAATGATAGCCATCTTGAAGACACGCAAGTTATGGGAAGTCATCGAAAATGGAATTACGGTGAGTTCGTCTTCTGAAAACTCACCGGCGTTAATCAGAGAGAGAGAGATGATAAAGTCATGAAGGATATTAAAACGCTTCAAATCCTTCAAAGTGCAGTTTCAGATACAATATTTCCGAGAATCGCTCCTGCATCAAACGCAAGAGAAGCATGAAACGCCTTGGAAATGGAGTTTCAAGGAAGTCAACAAGTTAAGATGATCAATCTTCAGACATTAAGAAGAGAATACGAGATCTTGAAGATGGAGGAAGGTGAAACCATAAATGATTTCACAACCAAGTTGATTAATATGAGTAATAAGCTAAGAGTTCATGGAGAAGATAAAACCGATTACCAAATGGTTCAAAAGGTTCTTATCTCCCTACCGCAAAAGTTCGATAGCATCGTTGCGGTTCTTGAACAAACAAAGGATCTATCTATTCTCTCAGTAACAGAGATGATATGTACCTTGAAAGCGCCTGAGAGGCGCTTAAGTCTCCGAGAAGAACGTATCAATGAGGGTGCGTTTTATGGAGAAAAGCTTGGTTCAAAAAAATGAAACAAGGAAGAGAAACGTCATGAGAAGACCAATAAGTGGTGTGGCGTGTGCGAAAGAGACAATCACAATGAGGTAGATTGTTGGAGAAAGAAGAACGGAGTTGTTTTGCAACAGAGTGCGAAAAATGAAAGAAAATACTATGTGTGTGATAAAGCAGGACACATAGCCAGAGATTGTAGACTTAGAAAAGGTGAAAGAGCACATCTAAGTCTAGAAGAATCGAAAGATGACAATGAAGATGAGTGTCATATGCTTTTTAGTGCCGTTGAAGAAGGAGAAGCTGAACAATATGGGAAGATTAAACTTGAACATTGTCCATGAGAGTTTCAAGTTGCAGACATATTGACCAAGCCCTTAAACTCATCAAGGTTCGAATCTCTACGAGAAGAGTTAGGCGTGACCATGAAGCCATGATCAAGGAGGAATGTTGGAAGTGATCAAGTCTTCATGTTTTTATTATCTTACTAGAATTATATATTATATAGTTAAGTATTAATATGTAAATTATTCGTATAACTTAAACAAAAGATGTTGTTCTGTATATTATATGGTTGTTTATAATTCGGGTTGGTGTTGTTCTGTGAATCAGAACCACCATTAGATTAAAGTCTTCACTTCTGAAATCTCCTGGAGGCTGAAGGATTCCAGTGAATGTAAGTGTTGCAATGAGTGTTGCAACAACCATTAGAGTTTCGCGTTCTTCACTTGTGGAATTAATAATCTCCTAGTCTAGAAAATCCCGTATCCTACGACAAGGAGATTTGCTATGCGGAATTGGTTTAGAGGTTTTGTGTTTCATTCTCCTTTGCGTTCTTTGCTTCAGCTGTCTGAAAGATTTGAACAACCCTGTACATTTCAGAAACACTTCCTCCTTCGGATTCAATAACCACGTCGAGAATGTCCTTTGGTGTTAACCAGCTTCTGTTTTGTTTATTTGCATCTACCAATCCGCGGATTATTGCTTCTTCACCGATCAACATCTCCACAATCTGTAGATAACAATATTATAGGAATATTTGGCAATGAATGGAGTGATGCATGTTCATGTCAAAGTTAGCATGCTTACATAGTTACATCTCACAATCATTAGCATGTAGTGGTATATATATTCTTTTATATACTAGTTTAGGGGCTGATTTCTTGATTGGTTGTGGTTATGGATTTTTACTTTGATTTTTATACAGCAAAAATTATTGTATAGTAACAGATGTGACGTTAACAAACAAGTTGAAATCATATAACAAGAACCAAAACAAAAAGTGTGACAATTTTTAAGAATGTTTTTCAAGCTGGAAAGAAATTAAAACTTGATTGAGTAAAATATAGTTTGGTAAAAATTAAAAAAATGTAGCTTTTGGATGAAGGACAAATCGAAAGAATGGCAGACCGTGTTGGACATATGGGGAGTTGAACACGCTGAGTTTCTGTGTCAATACAAAGTGGCAGAGAGTTCCGAAGAATTACAACCAGTTTTGCATTACAGAATTGTATTTGCAGAGCAGAATCAGAGTAAAAGCACATTTGCTGGTTTAAGCGTTGAGATTTACAGTGGGATGGCTGCAATAATGTTGCTTCAAGGGCTCATGGTACAACTAAACCAGAAGAGAATAAACCGATTCAAGACTTGGATGTTCAAGTACAAACACAAGATAACTGAGAAAGACAAGTGGGACATCACGATGAATCATCGATTGTTGACACACCAAACCAGTTTATGGCATCATGTACATGAAACTTTCTTACATGTGCAATTACAACAACATAAGAAGCTCCATAACTTTTCCAAGTCTCGTTGTTCAGTTCAAAGCAAGAGGAAGGAGAGTGCAGCCTGAACTTAGCTAATTGGTGTGACATCTGGAAGCAACAATTTGTGTTGCTGCAGTTATTCTCTCTTCACAAGCTTGAGGACAAGCTTTTCTAAAGGGGCGGGTATTGATACGTTCCTAATGACCAAGTATAGGAGAAATTGACCAAAGGAAGTGAAGACTTTCGTTGACTCAAACTGACGTGGCAGGGAAATGCAAAGACTCGACTGCAATTGGAGGCTTTGCCGTTGATTTCATCGTCTTTAAATAAGAACATTGCTGTATCTTTATCTTTATGCTTGATGTTGTATGTCGTTTTTACCAAACAGATTCGATTAAATCTCCTTCTCATTGATTAGTCAACATTTACAATTGGGACTGGTTTATATACATCACCTAACCAAGGTAAACCAAAAAACCTTAAACCAAGAGAAAGAATTAAAACCGGTTTATAATAGTACTGATGCACATCAAAATGAAACGAAAGAAGGCTATGTACACTAAAAGTCCCCCTCAAGATGGATCGTAGATGTTTCAGAGACCCATCTTGCCAATCATAGCATGAAACTGAGCTGGGTATAAAGGTTTGGTGAGCGGATCAGCAACCTGCAACTCAGACTTGACATGAAAAAGTTCAAATAAACCTGCAACTAATCTCTCTCTAACACTGTGACAATCTGATTCTATATGTTTAGTTCTCTCATGGAAAACTGGATTTCTAGCAATGTGAATCGCAGCAGTGTTATCACAATGAAGAAGAGTAGGTTTAGATAGAGGAATCTGCAATTCTTTGAGAAAGTTAGTAAGCCAAACCAGTTCATCCGTGGCCTTAGAAAGACTTTTGTATTCAGCTTCAGCTGAGGATTTCGATACGGTTTGCTGTTTCTTAGACTTCCAGGCAATAAGAGATGAACCAATGAAGATGCAGTATCCTGTAGTAGAACGTCTGGTGTCATGGCATGAGGCCCAATCTACATCAGCATATACTTGGATCTGGAGATCAGTTTTGGCTGAGTAAAATAATCCCTGTCCCACAGTGCCTTTGATGTAGTGTAGAACCTTGTAAAGAGCCTGTTGATGAGCTTTACGAGGAGCAGCAGAGAACTGACTTAGTTTATTCACGGCAAAGGTGATATCAGGTCTAGTAAGCTGTAGGTATAACAACTTTCCAATTAGGCGCCTGTAAGATTCAGCATCAACCAAATCGCCTCCTCTGTCCTTAAAGAGTTTTATATGTGGATCCAACGGGACAGAAGAAGGTTTGCATCCAAGAAGACCAGTATCATCCAGTAGGTCTAATGCATACTTCCGTTGACAAATATTAATACATTCAGCAGATCTGGCAATTTCCAGGCCAAGGAAATATTTCAACTGACCAAGGTCACGGAGCTTGAAGTGAGACTTGAGCTGAGTCTTCAATGTGTCTGTTGCTGAATCATTATTGCTAGCAATTATGATATCATCGACATATACCAGGACACAAAGAAAAGCATCAGTAGTAATCTTCAAGAAACAAGTATGATCAGCATCAGCATCATTATTGCTAGAGATTCTTCTGCTCTGATACCATTTTACCAAACAGATTCGATTAAATCTCCTTCTCATTGATTAGTCAACATTTACAATTGGGACTGGTTTATATACATCACCTGACCAAGATAAACCAAAAAACCTTAAACCAAGAGAAAGAATTAAAACCGGTTTATAATAGTACCGATGCACATCAAAATGAAATGAAAGAAGGCTATGTACACTAAAAGTCGTTTGAAGAGTCGACATGAGACCTTCGTCTCCGATCGCCATGAGATCGTGAGAGTACTGTTAAGCATATGTAATTGTTACGTATAATCAATAAAGGAGAGATTCAAAGATTTCGTAGTTACAAACTCTACCAGACAATACCACATATCTGTATATATAAAGCTGAAGAGAATATGTGAAGATAAAATTTCCCCCTAGATAAAATACCTTCTGTGATTTTAATTATCTAATGTTAAACTCTGTGATTAGAGAATAATACTTTTACTAAGAACATGAGAAACCAATAAAGCCAAAAAATAACCGAATAATTATTGGTTCTTTCTCACTAATCAGTGTTAACACTTTCGCTTTCACTGTCGATAACATAAGTCTTTCCATGTTTGTCGTGAGATTCCATTCTTCGTCTGCTTAAACAACACGATGACAGCTGCTTGACACTAGTTGTTGGTGACGGTGTAGGTTACTGAGCCTAGCCCACTAACATTAACCCACCCAACAAATAGGATTTAATGGGTTTAAGGCCTTAAATCAATAAATCATAATCTCATGCGATATAATAAATGAGTTGCTAAAAATAAAAGAATGTTAAGTGAGAAAGATAAGTCAAAAAGAGGAAGACGCCAAAAAGATAATTAAGCAGACCCCCGAAACGGCAAGAGCAGTTTGCAAGTCTACCCTACGCCACCTACCGGCCCCGTCATACACGGCTCACGTTATCATTACAACCATGAATACGGTGGCTATGTGGCTTCGTCCCCGAAATCAGCCGCTTTTTCTCTTTTATTTTCCACTTCTTTTCTTCCACGTGTCGTTATTGTCATCCACGACGGTGCCCCCACCACCCTCCGCCATCACCGCTTAAGGCTTTTCCATTATCACCAACTCTGCTAATGTGCGCTTCTATCTAACACCTTATCCTCCGCCACCCACCATTATCATGCGCCTCTCCTCCACTCTCTCTCTCTCCCTCCCTTATCTCCTCGTTATTACGTGAAATCGCCGCCGCGAAAAGCCATCGCATCACAGCCCGTTTTTTCTCGAGATCTGACTTTTTTCCAACCCTCAAATTCCGATCTTGTCTGTATCGATCATGTCCGATCCGGATTCTCCGTTGAATCATGATCCAATCCCCGATCCATCCCCGGTGCGGATCCAATCGTCTCCGCCGCTAGCTCTCCTCCCGCCACCATCATCTTCCTCTGCTCTAGACAATGCTTCAGCGGAGCCGGCTTCCGTTACCGATGTGAAGATCGCCTCCATCCCGGCGCCGTCCAAGAGCTCTAGGCGGTTACCTCCACCGTGCTGGTCTCTCGAGGAGACGACCGCGCTTATTGACGCGTACCGAGACAAATGGTACGCTCTCAACCGTGGAAACCTCAAGGCGAATCACTGGGAGGAAGTTGCGGAAGCGGTCGCAGTTAATTGTCCCGAAGCGACGCCGAAAAAGACGGCGGTGCAGTGCCGGCACAAGATGGAGAAGCTCCGGAAAAGGTACCGCACCGAGATCCAGCGAGCGAGATCTGTGCCGGTGGCGAGGTTCATATCTTCTTGGGTCCACTATAAGCGAATGGAAGCCATGGAGAATCGACCAGAGACCAAACAGGGTAACGAAAGTGGAGATGAGGAGAAGGACGATGGCAATTACGCCGCTCGGTATCAAGTCGCAAGGACAACACCGAGGTTCTTCAACAGGAATGGTACCGCCGGATCTGGTGGTGGGGGAGGGAGTAGCAGCAGCGGAGGAATCAGAATTCGGATACCGACGGGAGTGAGCATAGCACAGCCAGGCCCGAGATTTTCCGGTAAAATCGATCCGAAATACACGGCGAGTCCAAGTGTCGGTGTCAGTGCAAATCCGAGACCTGGTCGCCTCGGAGCTAGGGTTGTGAGGATTCCTGAAGGAGGAGAAGGGAGAGCAGGAAAACGAGGGAGGGAGGAGGAGGATGATCCGATGGTGGAGATAGCGAGTGCGATCAAGCTACTTGGAGATACGATGTTGAGAACAGAGGAGACGAAGATGGAGATGACGAGAGAGATAGAAGCGATGAGGATGGAGATGGAGATGAAGAGGACGAAGATGATACTGGAATCGCAACAAAGAATAGTGGAAGCATTTGCTAAAAGCATGTCAGAAAATGTGGAGGAGACGAAGAAGAAGAAAGCAACAAGAATATCATCATCGTCATTAGCAGCTGACTCTTGATCAAAAGGGGATGCCGTAACGTATGTGTGATTTTCAGAATTTAGATTTGTGGAAATCGAAAGAGCAGAATCTCTGTCCTTCAATTTCTAACACCAGTGCGGGCACTTCTCCGTCTGGAAACGTCCCCGTGACGTTTCAAGCCATTGTGTTTAACGAATTAATGATAAAAATTCTTCTAAAAACAAATGTAAGGTTAAATGTATTTAATGTTTATATGGATATGTAATATTCACAAGCATCTCTTGTTATAAAGTATATTTCAGCGTTTAGTATACCATATGGAATATATACAGAGAACAGGTATACCATATAAAGTATACACACTGATGATGGTAGGTGGGGACCTACAAGTATAATCGAATATGATGAATTTTTGAGCTTTTGGTTTGTGTTGGTTAGGTTTTAAACCAATTAATTTTTGGTTTGATTTCGGTTTGGTTGGGAGAAAGTTATATCTAGAAATTATACTGCCGTCCCCAGAGATTGAGCTGGTCATTGGTTCATGGCTCTATATGGGATAATACAAGTTTTCTTTTGCATTGCCTCTAAAATAAGTCAGATATACACATTAAAGGAACGAACTTTTGCTTAAATTCAACTTCAAAAATCCATACTTAAAAACTCAAGTCATCAGCAAACAAGCTTTACTATCTCAAAAATCATCCAAAATTCATAAAAACACGAAAGAAGAAACTAAAAGAAAAGATGTGGCTGAGAGAGTGGAGTCATCTTCTTCAAATCAATCACCCTTTTTTCTGAAAGAGCATCCATCAGTGAGCCTTGCCTTTCCTCCTGTGCGTTGGCACAGCACAGTCTGGCAGTTTCCACACACCACAACGGTCTGCGAGTGGCTGAACACTGTCGTACTGCAAATTCCACACACACCATTCATAAATTTTTTACCAAAACATTCGGATAAAGAGTTCATAAGGTTAAAGACTTTTTAAAAGCTTACATGTTAAAGCAGCCTTGGCACTTCACATCCTACATTAACCACATAGCATCAAAAAAGAAGAAGTTAATTGATAAAATTAAAAAGAAGAAGATGACTTAGGCCCATTTTTAACAGTTCTAAACATCCAAAGTAAAGAGTGATGATTCTGGATTATATATAATCTATATTCGATAATACGATGATATACGGGAAAAAATTTGCAACTCTCAACGAAAGAAAGGAATTACCATGAAAAATGAATTGGGAGTTTCTGTGGGAAAAAAAATAGCTTCAAATGTAGCTGCTTACATCAACATGGTTTCAGACACACTTGTTAACACCATTCCTAAGGCCGTTGTTCATTGCCAAGTCAGACAAGCGAAACTCGCTTTGCTCAATTACTTCTACACACAGATCAGTCAGAGTCAGGTATGTCTCTTTCTCTGGTTTTGAGAATTGGGTCGGGTCGGGTCTTTTCGCTGGGGAAACAGTTGGGGCAGTTGCTAGACGAGAACCCACCTTTGCTGGAAAGGAGATTGCAGTGTTCAAAGAGGCTAGAGATGAGATTGATGCAGCGGTTTGGGTTTGATGAAGAAGCTAAGTGTCCTATTTACAGAAAAAAAAAGAAGAAGAATAAGCTAAGTGTCCCTGTGACAGTTTCGTGTGATTAATGGTTTTAATTGGTTTAGATAAGATATATATAACCATCTAAGTTCATAAACATAATGAGCTATCGACAGGATTTGTTGCCTAGTATACGTGTGCACCTTGTATGGCAGATAACTGTAAGCTGCATTGAAAACCAGCCTGCTGTGACTGTGGTTCTAGGAGAACATCTGCATTTGACAGTCGGCGACTACTACTTGAGCAAGAAGCAGCAAGGTGCACGTGAGGTAACTCTTGTGTTATATTATTTCAAACGTTAAAATCCAGATTATGGTTATAAACGGTGAGGCTAGCATTCTCTCTAGACTCTAGTGACAAGTAAAAACTCGGATGAGAATAGAAACAGCCATTCATGTGGAATATGTTTTTCTTCTGAAACTCAAGACTCTATCTATATTCAATTCGGTTAGGAAAAATAAAATATACCATTCATGTTGCTATGTCATGTCTTTTGATTAAAAAAATGGGTTAATTAAATGATTAACCACGTTAGCAACAGAAATTAGGTAACTAGCCAAAAAGAATCTGAAACCCAATTTATATGCGTAACGGTGTGGACGGCAAATGTAGAGAGGTATCGATTCCAGAGGAGGGGTAACTTTGAGAAAGGTGGTAGCTCTCGACAGTTTTCCAATGACCAAATGCATATAGACGTCCAACCAAACCAATATCGCGGTAACGTTTGTTTTAGATGTTAATACAACCAGTTACAGTTAGCGCTGTTGTTGTTCTGACTGAATTTTTTCCCCTTTTGGCGATGGTTATGTGGCTTATTGTGAAATCAAGCTTGAGTCTAATCGCGGAAACCAACACTCATAACTCTCAATTTCACTCAGGATCGTTTGATTTAGAAAATCAAGAGAAGGAAACGTAAAGAAAGAAGAACACACAGATTGTTTACCCAGTTCAGGTCTCAATGTGAGAACCCTACATCTGAGGCTTGGTGGTGCCAAGAAATCCACTAGAAACAAGAGTTTACATATGGGATTACACAGAGATCGATCAATCACCTGAATCGCTCTCTCTCTCTCTCTCTCAAAACTCTTTCTCTCGACACGATGAACAACAATTACCCATATCCCCTTTTACTTACATGAGATAAGTAAACCGGTACATCCAGAATTAAACCAGTACCAGCTAATAACCAATTAACCACCAATTTAATCTTGTACCAGCTGATCATAACCAGAACCGGTTTAGATGCAGCATAGAACCATGTTGATTGTCACCTGATTCTTAACAATCTCCACCTTGACAACAACACAAGTTCTTCGGGCTTTTTCCAGCTTATTGCACCACCGAGCATGACCAATCCAATCACCTGGTCACCTTGAGAAAACTCAGAGCTTGCTCAAACTTCTGGACATGAATCACTTTTGTAAGCATATCAGCAGGATTCTTTGATGTTGGAATCTTCTGTACTTTTACTGTCCCTTCTTCAATCTCGTCTCTGATGAAATGATACTTCACAGCTACGTGTTTCGTCCTCTCATGAAATACGTTATTCTTGGCCAGACATATCGCACTCTGAGAATCGCACCACACGTCAACTGAATCTTGTTTGAATCCCAGCTCCTCAGCTAAACCCTTCAGCCAATTACCTTCCTCAACAGCCTCTGACAATGCTATATATTCAGCCTCTATTGTAGATAAAGCCACCACCTGTTGCAGACTTGATTTCCAACTCACTGTGTTGCCTCCTGCAATAAAAACATACCCATTAATAGATCTTCGACGATCCAAATCAGCAGCAATGTCTGAGTCTGAGAATCCTTCAACCCTGAAACTTGAACATTTTATGAAGACTAGCTTCTTGTCTTGTGTTCCTTTTAGATATATGAGCAACCACTGTACTGCAGTCCAATGCAGAGATCCCGGATTACTCATAAATCTACTCACCAAACCAATAGCATACGCAACATCAGGCCTGGTTCCGATCATTGCATACATTACACTCCCTACGGCATTGCAATATGGTACTTCTCCTGCAGCTTCTTCTTCTTCTCTTATTGATGTAAGCTTGAAATGAGCTCCAATAGGTGTTGATACTGACTTTGCTTGATCCATCCTGAACACTTGAAGAAATTTCTTAATATAAGAAGATTGAGAAAGTGTAAGAACTCCACCTGCTCGGTCTCTCTCTATGTCCATTCCCAGTATCCTTTTTGCTGGACCCAAGTCCTTCATTTCAAATTCACTGCTCAATAAACCCTTAACTTTCTTGATTTCTGCCATGCTTTTTGAAGCAACCAGCATATCATCAACGTACAGAAGCAGATAGATGTACCTATCCTTCTCAAATTCCTTGAAGTAAACACAACTGTCGTAGGCACTTTTGAGAAACTTATGTTTGATCATAAATTTATCAAAACATCTGTTTCATTGCCTTGGAGCCTGTTTTAAAACGTATAAGGATTTTCTCAGATGACAAACATAATCTTATTTTCCTTTTACCTCATAACCTTATGGCTGACTCATGTAGATGTCTTCCTCAATGTCACCATATAGAAAGGCAGTCTTCACGTCAAGCTGTTCCAGTTCTAAGTCCAAGTTTACTGTCATTGACAGCATCATCCTTATGGACACATGTTTGACAACTGGAGAAAATATCTCTTGGTAGTCAATACCTTCTCTTTGCGAGTATCCCTTGGCCACCAATCTTGCTTTATGTCTCGGTTTTTCAACTCCAGGTATACCAGGTTTTAATTTCATAACCCATTTGCATCCAATGATCTTCTGTCTCTCAGGTTTCTTCTCTAAATCCCATGTATGATTCTTCTTCAGTGAGTCCATCTCATCATCACACGCACCTTCCCATTTTTCCGAATCCTTGCTTCTTACTGCTTCTTGATAGTCTTTTGGTTCTTCTGAATCAATTTCTTCAGCTACAGATAGTGCAAAGGCTAGCACATTATCATCTGTAAACCTCGCAGGAGCTTGAATAGTTCTCCTTGGTATATCTCTTGCAAGTTGATAGTTTGTCAGATCTTCTTGTTCATCCTCTGAACTGTCTTCACTATCAGGGACAACTTCAGTAGCTCCACCTTCAGGTTCTTCACCAGAATCATATTGAGTATCCGGTAAAGTACCTTGAGCATCTTCTGAAACTTGAGACTCTTCTTCTGTCCCAATAATCACACTGGTTGTGGACTTTTCCCTTGTAGCATTCTAATCATTAGCAGATTTCTTCTCCTGTAGAAAATCCTTGTAGACCTTGTCTTCTGTGAACACTGCATTCCTACTTACTACACACTTCCTGTCTTCTAGAAGCCATACCTTGTAGCCTTTTACTCCATGTGGATACCCTATAAACACACCCTTCAAAGCTCTTGGTTTCAATTTTCCTTGATCTGCATGTATGTAGACCACAGATCCAAATCTTCTTAAGTGTGAATACCCAGGTTCCTTGCCAAGCCAAATCTGTTCTGGAATGTTTCCATCATTTGCTGATGATGGTGTTCTGTTTATGAGATACACAGAAGTAGCAACAGCTTCTGCCCAAAACTTTTCTTCTAAACCAGATTCATTTAGAAGACACCTCACTTTCTCCATTATGGTTCTGTTCATGCGCTCTGCAACTCCATTTTGTTGTGGAGTGTAAGCACAAGTCCTATGCCTTTCTATACCATTCTTCTTGCAGAAACCATCAAACTCAGAATTGCAGAATTCCAAACCGTTGTCAGTTCTCAAACATTTCACCTTCTTGCTGACTTGATTTTCCACCAGCATCTTCCATTCACAAAACTTACTGAAAGCTTCATCTTTGGTTGCCAAGAAGTAAACCCATACCTTCCTTGAATGGTCATCAATTATTGAGAGAAAGTACTACTTCTTGGACAGAGATAGATGCACATTTGGAGAGCCCCACAAATCTGTGTGAACATACTTAAGAACCTCTTCAGTAGTGTGCTTACCAATGTTGAAACTTAACCTCTTATTCTTTCCCATAACACAGCTCTCGCAGAATTCCATGTCACTGATCCTTTTCTTCTCCAGAAAACCTTTCTCAACCAGAATCTTCAAATTCTTCATACTCATATGGCCTAATCTGCTATGCCATAAAGCAGTGTCGTCTTTTGACACAGCAGAATAGGACTCAGCAACAACAGTTTCACCATCTAGTAGATAGAGACTCCCATTTAGTGTTCCCTGAAGTGCCAGCTTCCCATTCTTGTAGAAGCTGGTCTTGCCGTCTCCACCTCCATGTTTGAAACCCTGCAAATCAAGAGTACTAACAGAGATTAAGTTTCTTTTGAGATTAGGAACATACCTGACATTAACTAGCTGTTTGACAGTTCCATCTTTGACATTGATCCGAATTGTTCCTATTCCTTGTACTGTGACAGCTCTGTCATCTGCCAATAGAACATGTCGTCCACTGATATCTTTGAAAGTTTCGAACCACTCCCTTCTTGAAGTCATATGGTAAGAACACCCTGAATCAATCACCCAAGGATCTTTTGGATTCTGATCTGAAATACTCAGGGCATCGATTTCTTGTAGCTTGTCTATCATCACAGCTGCTTCACCATGATCTTCATTCTCCAGTTTCTTCTTTCGAGCATAACAGTCCTTCTTGACATGACCTTCCTTCTTGCAGTACCAGCAGGTCACTCTAGAACCAGACTTGGACCTGGATCTGTTATTGTTGAACTTGTTGTATTGATCTTTCTTTTCAGGTCTTCCTCGTGCAACGTAAGCTTCACCGCTTTTCACAGACCCAACAGCTTCCTTTAGATCAGTTTCTTTTGATCTTGCAGCTTCTATTACTTCATCCAGCGACAGCGTCTCTCGTCCACGACCATACTTGAGAGTTTCTTTGAGCTGACTATACTGAGGTAGTAGAGAGTTTAACAGCAAAATGGCATGAACTTCATCTGACACAGAAACATTAACACTGCTTAGTGCAGACACAATCTTTAAGAAATCATCTATGTTTTCATCTATACTCCTAGATCTTATCATCTTAAACGTATAGAATTTATGTTGTAGATGAATACAATTAGGTAAAGATTTGGATTGATACAACCTTTCTAATGTCGACCACGTAGATGTTGCTGTTGTGCACGCATCTAGCTTCCTGAGAACTTGATCTCCGACATTGATAAAGATAAGGTTCATCGCCTTATCACATCTCTCCATCCTCGCCGCCTCGTTTTCCAGCCGTTTCTTCTTATCGGCTTCCGATTCGTCTGCTCTGATCGTTACCGTCGGTGCTACAGTTAGCACATCCTTCAATCCCATGACGCTCAGATGAGCCATCATCCTCTTCTTCCACATGGAGAAATCTCCAGTTCCATCGAAGCGATCGACCTCAACCTTCGTGGTCGTCATCCTCTCCGATTCAACAACCTTCGCTCTGATACCACTTATTGTGAAATCAAGCTTGAGTCCAATCGCGGAAACCAACACTCACAACTCTCAATTTCACTCAGGATCGTTTGATTTAGAGAATCAAGAGAAAGAAACGTAAAGAAAGAATAACACACAGATTGTTTACCCAGTTCAAGTCTCAATGTGAGAACCCTACATCTGGGGCTTGGTGGTGCCAAGCAATCCACTAGAAACAAGAGTTTACACCTGAGATTACACAGAGATCGATCAATCACCTGAATCGCTCTCTCTCTCTCTCAAAACTCTTTCTCTCGACACGATGAACAACAATTACCCAGATCCCCTTTTACTTACATGAGATAAGTAAACCGGTACATCCATAATTAAACCAGTACTAGCTAATAACCAATTAACCACCAACTTAATCTTGTACCAGCTGATCATAACCAGAACCGGTTTAGATGCAGCATAGAACCATGTTGATTGTCACCTGATTCTTAACATGGCTGCTAGCCAGACAGTAGTGAAGAAAATATTTACGGACGATGAGATGATGATTATTGAGAGGTGGAGACAGCCTACATCCCATGAAGTCCCAAATGAAATGATTCATGGGAACATCGTCATTCGCCTGGCTGCTGAGCGTGATACGAGAATCCACTATGCGATCCTCCAACCGGTGATATCTCGTCCAACCCAGTGTGCCCAAGTTGCGGGGGGTAAGTAGACCAATATTATTAGTCCTTAATTTATATTAGTTATTGTCCTTATTAAATGTGTATTAGTCAACTCATACCGTATGTACATTTGTCAACCTTTAATCTTATATAGTTAATGTTTTTGTTTGGCAGGGGGAATTCAGCTTCACATCAGTCGTCTGCATCGGCTGCACTGCCCGATGAAACTCATCTTCTGCGACGTCCCTTTTCTTTTTCTGCATTGGTCACCCATATCGGTTGTAGTGACCGATATAACTCTGCTTTTTCTCCTTTCTTCACCTCTTGGCCCTCTTGTGCGTTCCAATGCTATTCCAAGCTCCCAAGTCATCTCCAAACTCCAAAAGTACCTGAAAAAGACTCAAGAGACTACGCAAATGCTATATACAATGCAGGGGACTCTAATCTAAGATCCTAATGCAAAATGAAGTTAAATATGCACAAATGAACCAATATGAGTGCAAATGCAAAATAAAAACAGCCGTTTAACTAATGGGCTTGGCCCGTTCATATGAACCCATTAAACTTTAAGCCTATTCAATAAAAAAAGGTGTTAATGGAATGAATAGTCAAGAGATTCATTCATAGTAAATAGAAAATAATAATGTAGAGAAATGTCAAAAAGATAATTAAGCAGACCCAAAAACCATGACTACGGTGGTTTCGTCCCCGAAATCAGCCGCACGTCCCTCACACCGCTTTTTCTCCCCTTTTATTTTTCTTGCTATTATTCCACGTGTTGTTGTTCTCACGACGGCGCCCCCACCATCCTCCGCCACCACCGCTCAAGGCTTTTCCTTTATTACCAACTCTGCTAATGTGCGCTTCTCTCTTACCTTATCCTCCGCCACCCACCATTATCATGCGCCTCTCCCTTATCTCCTTCGATATTACGTGAAATCGCCGCCGCGAAAAGCCATCGCATCACAGCCTTTTTTTTCAGGACCTTTTTTTTTCTCTCCCTTCTTCAGATCTTGAACTTTGCCGACCCATGTCCGATCCGGATTCTCCGTTGACTCATGATCCAATCCCCGATCCATCGCCGGTGCGGATCCAATCGTCTCCGCCGCTAGCTCTCCTCCCGCCACCATCCTCTTCCTCTGCTCCAGACAATGCTTCAGCGGAGCCGGCTTCCGTTACCGATCCGACGATCGCCTCCAACCCGGCGACGTCCAAGAGCTCTAGGCGGTTACCTCCACCGTGCTGGTCTCTCGAGGAGACGACCGCGCTTATTGACGCGTACCGAGACAAATGGTACGCTCTCAACCGTGGAAATCTCAAGGCGAATCACTGGGAGGAAGTTGCGGAAGCGGTTGCCGCTAATTGTCCCGAAGCGACGCCGAAGAAAACCGCGGTTCAGTGCCGGCACAAGATGGAGAAGCTCCGGAAAAGGTACCGCACCGAGATCCAGCGAGCGAGATCTGTGCCGGTGGCGAGGTTCATATCTTCTTGGGTCCACTATAAGCGAATGGAAGCCATGGAGAATCGACCAGAGACCAAACAGGGTAACGAAAGTGGAGATGAGGAGAAGGACGATGGCAATTACGCCGCTCGGTATCAAGTCGCAAGGACAACACCGAGGTTCTTCAACAGGAATGGTACCGCCGGATCTGGTGGTGGGGGAGGGAGTAGCAGCAGCGGAGGAATCAGAATTCGGATACCGACGGGAGTGAGCATAGCACAGCCAGGCCCGAGATTTTCCGGTAAAATCGATCCGAAATACACGGCGAGTCCAAGTGTCGATGTCAGTGCAAATCCGAGACCTGGTCGCCTCGGAGCTAGGGTTGTGAGGATTCCTGAAGGAGGAGAAGGGAGAGCAGGAAAACGAGGGAGGGAGGAGGATGATCCAATGGTTGAGATAGCGAGTGCGATCAAGCTACTTGGGGATACGATGTTGAGAACAGAGCAGACGAAGATGGAGATGACGAGAGAGATAGAAGCGATGAGGATGGAGATGGAGATGAAGAGGACGAAGATGATACTGGAATCGCAACAAAGAATAGTGGAAGCATTTGCTAAAAGCATGTCAGAAAATGTGGAGGAGACGAAGAAGAAGAAAGCAACAAGAATATCATCCGCTGACTCTTGATCAAAAGGCCGTAACTTATGTGTGATTTTCAGAATGTTTATGTTATAAAGCTAAAAAAGTGTATCCGTCTGTGTTATTTAGTTAAAAAGTGTATAAATTTGGAAGTTCCGAAGCATTTCAGCGTTTGTATGCAGGCCGTGCCTACTCATTACAGAAAGAAACATTTGCCTATTTTATATAATTTTTAGGAGGTAATATTTATAGTTATGTTTATGTGGTTTTTCTATAAATATACTAGTCAATCACTCGATATCATTGCTTTCTTATTCACCCCATTGTTTTGTTTTTGTTTTTTACCAACATGTTTGTTAGTTATAATCTATTTTAGTTTCTTATACTTGTTTTATAGTTTTAAAATACATTAGTTTTTATATAAAATACTTTACTTTTGATATTACAATTTATACTAATTTTTCTATATATTTCACGTATTAATTTATACCCAAAATTATTTGCTTATATTATGATACATAAAATTATAATTTTACTTAGCTTACGGCATTAAAATCTCTACGCACGACTCTGTTTGTATGGAATATATACAATTCATATTATACAGAGAGAAAAAGAGTTCTTCGATAAAGCTTGAAAAGTGACTTTTATGGAGGGAGTACTAACCACTTCTTAACTGTCTCCTATTGAAATAGAAGAATCCCTTAGTTGTCAAGGCTTATCACACACAGAGCAAGCATCAAATCCAAACAAAAGAAACGCAAATCTTTAAGCTGACAAGATATGAGGTAACTTAAACTTGGTTCTTGCTAGGTTTTTTTTTGGAAGAAAGCCTTTATAAAATGATGAAGCAATACAAACACAGCTAAATCTCTCTATTCTTCATAAAGACATAGTAAATGCCTCGAACACATCCATCCATTAAGAGAGAGAGACAGAAAAATAAAGACATCTCTATAGAAGTGAAGCTTATCATCTCATCTCAAAAACCTTTAGATTAAACAGTTTTCGAATTTGGATCACCACAATCGTGCAATATATCTGAACTCAAAAATATACCCGCTGTGGAGACGACGCAAGCGAGAACGATTGCGATGGAGAACGATTCGGAAGTGTGAGAATAGTCTAATCTCTATAATATTATTTAAGAAAATATTTTTGAAAATGAACTTTGTTTTGTAAGTTATTACATAAAATGTCATTACAAATTACAAAAAAATAATTGAAATAAGAAAATATATAATAGTTTTTTAAAAATTATTGATTATAATATGAAAAATATTTATTTAGCATTAAAGAGAATATTAATATTTAATTTCTTAATTATTTTTAATATTATACTCCCTCCGTTTTTTTAAGATTGATTTTCTGAATTTTTTCACACAGATTAAGAATCATTTAATATTGACGTTTTCTAATCATTTACTCCACAAACCACACCACATTCCAAAATTGTTATTAATTCTAGGGTGATTTAGGTGTATATGATCAGTTGACCAATTAATTAGGTGAGTGATATTTTTTTTTTTGTAAATTAAGAAAGTAAGAATATAGTTAGTATCGTTAACATTGTCATGGTTTTGTAAATTAAGAAAGTAAGAATATAGTTAGTATCGTTAATATTATCATGGTTTCTTCTTCTTCTTCTTCTTCTTCTTTCTTCTCCGATGAGAGAAGATATTATGAGAGAGAAAATGTTAGATGTAATTAGTTAGAAGATATAAGGATAAGTTGGACATTTAAATGTGAATAGTAGGTGGGGTATAATGTCAAAAAGTAGGTGCTAATTTTGATATTATAAAATGATATCATTTGCAATTACCCTTAATTCTATCTGAAGACTGTTATTAAAATCAAGCTTAAAAATTCTACTCCATCTACTTGTACTGTAATTAATTACCTCATAAAAAGGAATATACTTATTAATTAGAGCATAAAAATCAATCTTTTCAAAACAAAAAATAAAACTCAGAAAATTAATCTAAAAAAAACGGAGGGAGTATATTTTAAAATTATAATCAATCAATATATATTCAAAATCTTAGTATATTTTTCACTATAATTTATTATATTTTATTTGAATATATATCAAAACAAAAATTGAAAAATATTTTAAAAATTTTATATAAAATTAGACATAAAAACTATTTTTTTAAAAAAATTTTAAACTAACCACAAAAACCAAATTCATTTAATAGTTCATATTAGAATTATTTTTTCAAAATTATAAATTTTTACGGATTAACCCGAATAATATTTTAATTCACTGTAAAATGGATTAAATAGACAAATCATTATAAATTGACATTTTTATAGATAATCATTAGTGATTCATATTATAAAATTCAAATAAAAACAATTTTCTTAAATTTCAAAAAAAAATTATAAAACATAAAATAAACAAAGGGTAAAATAAAATAAAATAAACAAAGAGTAAAAGTGTAATTGTCTAATTCGAGAATAGTCTATTTTACAAACAACTAATGGCAAGATGGCCCGAACCGCATCATCGCGTTGTCATTCATCGGTGACACCACACCGCTCTCCCAAACTCACATTCAGTAGTATGATCCAGGACCACCACCACCACCGGAGTAACTACTACCACCCAAGCCACGGCTTGAATAAATTGAGGAATACGAGCTACCTCCTCCCTGTAAATCCAACCATGAAAACGTTACACAACTCAACTTTCCAAAAAACAAAACAAAAAAAGATAGATGAAGCCGCTTCGCTTACATCTCTTCTGGGTATGTCGCCACCATAGCTTGATGAGTACATTCCTCCTACATCGCTGCCACTATAAGAACCTAAAGAAAATCAACATTGTGTAAGTGTTTGCATCTGGATGAAGTATTGCTATTTATTAAACCACAACAGATATTTTTGAATCAAACCTCCTCCATAATCCATTCCCTGACGGCTGCTGTATGGGCCACGCGAGTCATGGTTTGACATAGAATTTCGGCTGCTTCCATATCCTAGACTAGGTCTAGAAATCCTACACCAAGCATGCAAGTAAGAAACTAAAAATACACTTGACACACACAAAATTACAGCCAGAGATAAACAAAAATATCTATAGATGGAGAACATACCGGTCCCCATACGATTCCGCATATTGAGATGGGCCAAGATCATAGTCCAGACGTGCTCTTGAATGCCGAACATCGACGTCAGCATATCGGGGAGGAATGTCATCCTAAATAATAAACACTCGTTGAGTAAACAATCATATAGTTTAACGATCAAAAACCTAAGAGAACCAAATGGTCAGAGTAAGCAATAAAATCAGACCAAAGCAGCATATGGTCGCTTTGACCCAGGAAGAGGTTCATAAGCACGAGATCTTCCTTCACTGTAACTTGGAGTTCTTTCAAATCTCGGACTGTAAAGATCATCCACGTACGGCCTCCTCATTTCTGAGCGAGAAGAACTTCTAGGAAGATCTGAATAACCAGAACCACGAGGTGCATAATCATCTCTGTAAGACAGATGCCTCTCAGGAGAAAGCCTAGAGCTATAGCTCACAGCTGGTC
This sequence comes from Eutrema japonicum, assembly GCA_030161315.1. Lineage (NCBI taxonomy): Eukaryota > Viridiplantae > Streptophyta > Magnoliopsida > Brassicales > Brassicaceae > Eutrema > Eutrema japonicum. The sequence continues at coordinate 52,595,777 of BSQW01000003.1, read as the reverse complement.
TGCTTCTTGGAGGAGGAAGATCATCACGCCGGCCATAGTCCCTCTTCAAGCTAGCCTTTGGAAACGGAGGAACTGCAAAACCCAATTTGGAAGATATGATCAAATACATCAAGAGAAAACAAAAGTTCAAGAAAAAAAGATAACTGAACATGGAGAAACACCAAGTCCAGTGCCAGTGGTACCTGGAGGTCTTCTGTCATATGACCTAGCAGGTGGTGGCAAGGGCCTGACTCTTGCAGGAGGTGGTAGAGGTGGGCGTGGACGTCTTCCTCTTGATCCAGTTGCTCTCTTTGCACTAGAAGGTGGGACCCGAGATCCAATGCCTCTGGCACTCCTAGAGGAAGCAAGGCTACGAGGTGGTAGACGAGCCAATGAACTCCTTCCAGACCGTCCACTCCCATGCCTAGACCGGTGGTCTGAGCGACTGGACTGCCTGCCTTTACCTGTTCTCTGAAGTGGTCTAGATAAGCGTGCTCTCACTTTTGACTGGAAAAAAAAGAGAGAGAAATAAGCAAGCAAGAAAATACTCGTGTGGACAAGGAAAATGATTACAAAATATGCATACCTTGTCCTCTCCTTCTCCTAGCTCTGAGTTGTTGATGAATTTGGCACAACTCACAGCAGCCTCATGAGTATCAAAAGTTACAAACCCAAAATCTTTCCTCCTGGCTGATGGCATATTGCGTGCAAGCTCAATTTTTTCAACTTTACCATATCTTTTCAAAAGGTCTCTAACATGCTCTTCATTCCATGAAGGTGACATACCATCAATGAAGATAGTCTTAACCTATAATACCAGAAAATTAATGAAACTAAGTACTATGAGCAGATAGATATAATAGATTCACCAACAATCAACAATCAACAATCCAGTATTTAGCAATGTCGTTAGAGGGCCAGAAGGAAAATGTATTCTGAGTATGTTTTCATTTATGGGTTTAGAACGTATTCTAAGCTACCATCCAGAAACGGTAAAAAAAACCTATTAAGTGAATAGGTGGCACCCACACCTGCCCCTATAAACTCCTCCAACACTCTAAAGAAGACATGGTAGGATGAAAGTTGCAACAAATAAATGATCCTGCATTGTGAGTACCTGCGCCATTATCTCATCTTCTGGATCTAAGAAGGAATCTGAAAAAGAAACCTTTGCAGGCTTCTCAACTCCAAACATCACATCTTTCTTGAGGAGGCGTTTGTGAGCATCCATGGCATCTGAGCGAGATGAGAATTCCAAAAACGCATACCCTCGATTCATGTTGACATTGTTGTTGTCCTCTACCAAAGTTATATCATCCATATTCTCAACGCCATAGTGTTTCAGCTTCTCCCTCAACTGGAACAACAGCAAAGACCCAATGGTAATTACCACGAACTGTGGAGTTGGGTTTAATTGACATATCTACAGACACCCAAATACTTACAGCTTCTGGGGTCCATGTCTTGCATATGTTACCAATGAAGAGGGTATCATTATCTTGGCTGGCAGTTACACCACACTTTTTACCATTGATCTGCAGTCCCAATGACCAAGAGCATGATGTAAAATGTAAAGCTACACAAACTTTCCATCAAATACTAAAGTGTAGACGATTACCATTGGGTTTTTAAGCTCTTTAACAGCTCGTTTTGCCTGTTCCACAGTTGCAAAGCGCAGGAAAGCATAACCCTTGCTCTTCTTTGTCTGAGGATTCTTCGAAATCCTAATTTCAGTCACCTCGCCCACGTGACTGAACACCTTCTTTAAGTCCTCCTCTGTAGCACCTTTGTCCAAGCTTCCAACAAATATTTCAAACTCCTTACGCATAAGTCTCTCTTGGAAAACAACATGATGCTCTTCTTCTTCCACATCGACAGTTTCTCCATGCTTAACTTCTTCACCAGCATGCTCATCATCACCTTCACTCTCAAGCTCCTCTGGACCATCTCCAATCTCGTCCGCAAACTCACCTGCTTCGTCCTCGACCTCCATCTCCTCCTCCAGTTCTTCGTCCTCCTCATTTACCAACTCATGATCCTCCTGTTCCAGTTCCCTCTCTTCAAAATCATCCCCACCATATTCTTCAGGCTCATACTCTGGTTCATTGTCATCTAAATCCAATCTTTCATCTTTTCCGAAATCATCCACAGAATCCTTTACCTCAGTCTCCTCTGCGAGTAAAAGCGAGTAAAACATCTAGACTATTCGAGGTAGCCTAAAGTTTGTTCAGAAATAACAACCCCAGAAGATACGTCTATCTTCCTAAATTTCATCATCCAAATTAAATCTAAACATTCTATGGTCAGATATGTTGGGAGGACCAAGTCACAAACTTTCGTCAAAGCGAAACTTAGATCCGTCAAAACAATGAAAACGATATTAAGGTTAACTAGATAATCCCAAAATACGAAGCGACGGATTTAAAACCAGGCTCAAAAGAATCTTACTTTTTGACAGAAAAACGTCATCCGGATTCGCAGTAGCTTCAGAATTATCGAACGAATCCGATGGCTTCCGCCCATCCAATGGATTCTCTTCCTCAACAGATTTATCCACCTCCGGTGTCTCCTCCTTGGATTCTACAGCATCGGAGCCAGATAGCTCTCCGGTATAAACAGATTCTTCATGGGCGGATTCCACCGGAGGATTCTGCGCCTTGAGCGCCGATCTCGTAAGCCTCCCGCCTCTTCTCGCGGCGCCTCCTCTCTTCACAACCCTCGGTGGCATCGCCTTCCTATGTTGTTTACCAATCAGACCAAACAAACCTAATTCGAAGAACAAAGATCAGATCTAAGCCACACAATTATCGGGATCGAACAATCCTAGCTCAGCGGATCAACAATGGTACGAAATCGAGAGAGCTAGAAGAAACCCTAATTGGCGGAGTGATGAGAGAGCCTCCTGAGCTTGTTGGATTAAAAATTAATAATTAAATAAAATAATTAAAGATACTCGATTTAGGAAAAAGACGTGGCGATCAAGCTTTTACTTGGTGTTGATTTGTCAAAAAAAACAAAAAAAAAAACGTAAGAAATATGGGCTAAAGGCCCAAATAAATATTCTAAAGGCCCAATGTTCCTTTTGTTCGTATTGAACATGTTCTAAAAAGCGGCCGCTAGTCGGCGGTGGACCGCCGTGATTAGTGTCTAGACGGTCAATTAGGCGGTTAACGTTTTTTTCCAAAAAGTCAACGATTTTTAACGATTTTTTTCGAAAAAATCGTTGATTTTCTTCAAAAAGACAACATTTTTTTTTATAACGGACATATGGTTTGTTATAAAGTTTTGGAAATACATCTAGAAGTACAACACACATTCTAATTTGATCATTGAAGAAGATGATGAAGATTTTTCTCTCCTTGTACTTTTTTTTGTCTTTCAATATCAAGACAAATTTATTTTTTGCATCATATGTTTGTATTTCTTTTTTGTTTTTGGAATTTATATGTGAATTTGAACTTAATTTCCTAATGTTTTGTTACTTTGATAATCAAAATTTTTTATTTTATATTTGTTTTGATTCATATATTCATAACTTATAATTTATATACATATAAACTTTAAAATTAAAAAAAAAATGTTCAAAATTAATCACCACTTTTCGGTCTATCCGCAAATCGGTACCCGACCACCCGCCTAACGCCTAGTGCCTTTTCGAACATTGGTATTGATCATAGCTTCATGATGAAGGTATTTCTTACTGTTTATTGAAAACACACTAGACCAAATTTCAAGTGTGTTTGTATTTATCGATGTCCACGTTATGCTTTTCATTCGGTTTCGGTTCATCTTTTTTTTTGTTTTCAGTTTTTCTTGGTTACCATTTTATGATTTTATCAACCAAGAAAAAACTGAAAACTCAATTACTTTCTAGTACATAAAGTACAAAAAAAATAATAAAATGTAGAAACCAAGAACCGAGTAGTTAGTTACGGGTGGCCGTGCTAACCGAGGTCGGGGAAGAGGTGGACGTGGCTAGTTTGGTCAATCGCAGTGCTCCTCCATTGTAATCGAGGCGGAAGACTCGATTACTTTCTAGTACAAATCTATTGTATCTTATGCTTTACATTTTGTGTAATCTCTTTCCAAAAGTTTTGTGATTTTGGGTCGCAATTGTATCCGGTTGAAATAGTAAAAGTTCGATTTAAAAAAAAAAAAAAAAACCGAGTATTACATTTAGAAATTAAAACTGAAGCTAATGGTTAATTTCTTCTCAAGTTCAGTCTTAATCGGTTAAACCCGGTTTATATATTTGTCTTGATCTTGAGCTTGTAAGAGACAAGCATTCTTCTCATTTACATTTTACATAGACGAGACTTAGCTAATAAGTTACAACACACTCTTCACTACGATATAAAACTCTTATAACGAAGATAGCGAATCATACTAATCTGCAGATTTTGATCCGCAAAGTGTCGTTCATAGCAACACACTAAAAAAGATTTAAAAAGAAAGCAAGCCAGAGATTTGAGTAGGTAGTCAAAGAAGCTTGAGATCAAAGAACATGGCAGAAACCAATTTTTCTCTTTTGTTTCTTAGTCTTTGATGGAGGCTGTAAAACTACTTTTATCGCCGCATCAAACACCTCTTTAACATTCTGCAAGATCATCATCATACATCGCAAGTCCTTTTTTGGCAGATTGAGCTATAAAAGATCTGACTTAAGAGTAAAATTGACTCAAGCATTAATGGTTAGTACCTGTTGTGTTTTTGAGCTGCACTCTACATATGCTAATGCTCCTATCTCCTTTCTTAGTTCTTGACCCTACAAAGTAAAAATAATAAGCTTTGAGGTTATGAAAAGCTTGAATCTTAAAATGGTTCTGATCATACATTTGAAGAAGAATATTAAGGAAACATACTTGTTCTGTAGAGATTGTGCAAGCACCTGGATAGTTCATTGGGAACTGCTTGTCTTCTCTTAGATCTGCAAGAACGAGAAGTTTGATCTTACATGCTACATTAGATCTATTACATTTATCGAGGTGAGATTTCTAACATTCAAGACGAATGAAAAAAACATAGATTGGGTCAAAGTTTTGTTGGACCGTTTTTTTTTATTAAGCCAATTGGGCTTACTAAAATAAAATTGTGTGAATAAAAAATGGGCCGGGCTCAAGTCGGAGCTCCGGTAGTTGCTGGGTCGGGATTGAACGGAGAAAACAAGTCAGAAAACAAGCTCCGTTTTCTGATTCCGTGAAACTCGGTCTCTATTGTTTCACGATTCCTTGAAATCTGCTTCAAGGAGAGATTGTTGCTTCACGTTGCCCATATCCCTGATTTTGTGGTTGACTTGGTTGAAGGATCTAAAATTCAACACAAAGTTTTAGTCGTCTTCTTCAATCAAATCTGATTACAGACTTCTAAACTCAAAATCCAGCAATCTCTCTCAATTTCTAAAAGTAAGTATATCGAGAGTATCGTAGTGTTTTAGTTCGTTTAGAACTGTTCGAGTGATAGCTAAACCGGTTATGATTGGTTGTATCATGGACTCTTGGATCTCAGATTCTCGTCGCACTATGGGTGATTCAAAGAGTTAAGGAAAGAGTTCTATAAACTCGCCTCCTCTCGTTATCTTTCCTTAACGTTGTTTATGTTTTCTCTGTTTCAATTACGTTTCCGTAGTGCTGCAAATAATTTGCTCCTACAAGTTTCACCTAATTTAGTTCCCACGAGAACGATAGGCACGGTGGGGGCATAATGTCGCAGCTCGGGGACCCACTGCGAAAGAAGACCGATCCGCATGCGCATGAGATGGTGTGATAAAGTTACATTGCAGTGAAACTGTCGGGGAAAGAAAGAAAGTCTGAACCTTTTTAGCAATGTTCTCAAAGCTAGGCCTGCTAATAAGAGAGAAGGCAAGAATGAAAACATCTGCTCCTCTGTAACTCAATAGTCTAAGCCTATTGTAATCTTCCTGACCTTAAATATAATAAAACACCAGAAAAGATATACCACAAAATTCATAATTGGTCTGATAGTGAATTCAAGAAGCAAAACAATTTCGTATCATATGGCTAACAGATCAATAAGCCTTAGTGTAAAGATCCATTCTTTTTTCAACCACCCAGAAACTTCAAGCTTGACAGAAACAAAGTCAAAAGTAACATTTCTCTTGAAAGGGTCAAAAGATTAGACCTTAACACAATGTGGAGGATATAAATCTGATACAAGAACAAAACTTTGAAAGAAAGTGAAGGACAATTTTACAAGCAGTATCCCAGAGACCCAGGCTGACAGTTTGGCCATCGACTAAAACATTTGCACTGAAATTGTCGAACACTGTTGGAACATAATCCTGTAATAACAGAGAACACCGTTCACCAAAAGCCATCAAAAACGCAATCCAAGAGGGAAAGAGAGAGATTGATACAGTGGGAAAAGTGTTGCTGGTGTAAGAGATAAGAAGACAAGTTTTGCCCACAGCTCCATCGCCAACAGTGACGCACTTTATAAACTTTGTAGCTGTTGTTGCAGCCACTGAAGCTGACATCGATTGAGAAAACTTTCTGATTCTCTCGATCTTTATCTTTCTCTCTCTTTTAGTGCTTTCCGGTTAAGTGTAGAAGGAAGAGGAGAATTTAGAGGAAAAGCTGCAAGATTTTTGAAAGAGTGGGGGAAAAAGGTATCAACTTTAATTTGGAGCTGTCAGAGAGGCAAAAGCCTAAAAAGAGAGTATTTTTAATTGTGGTGGGTTTGTTTTTTTCCGTTTTTTGAATGTAAAAACTTTCTTTATTTCATCTTTCGTCGAAAAACTCTTTATGTACCCATTTGTTCAATATGATGACTTCAAAAATATCAAAGGTCCAAAATTTTCCAGCAAAAGATAAAAAAACAAGTGGAGTAACTGTAGTTTATGTGTTAAACATGGTTGGTGTATGATATACAATATCTTTAATTTTAAGTTTAGACAATGGATCGACCACCAAACACCTCATCATTAACAAGAAGCAAAGGCAAGTCAATTGAACTTTATGATTCCTTTCTTCCTAAGATATGTTATGGAATCATAGTGAAGTCGTACGATCACAAGGTGAAAGAGTGTCACTACGTACGAATACGATAAGGCCCAATAAAAGGAAGCCCATTTGAAATAACAGAAAAAATGAAAAATCAAAGAGAAGAAAACAAACAGTAGAGAAGAAGGAGAACAAAGCAGAGCACTCTTTACCTCTTCTTCTTCTCTTTCCTCTACTCTGTGATGAAGAAATTCTTAATAATATAAAAAAAAAACCCTAGATTTTTCCGCCTCTCTCCTTTCTCTGATGACAAGAAAGTCCGAGACTTTGAGAATCTAAGCTTGGAAGTTTCTTAATCTTATTGGGGAATCGAATCGAGTTATGTACAAGGATCGGAGTGGAGGAATAATGGGTGGTGGTGGATCCTCTAGATCGGAGATCCTCGGTGGAGCTATTGATCGGAAACGGATCAATGATGCTTTAGACAAACATCTGAAGAAATCTTCACCTTCCACATCTAGGGTTTTCACTTCTAAAGACAAAGATTCCTTCCCTTCAACCTCCACTGCTAAATCTCAGCTTCCCGATCATCGCCATTCTCGCTCACCTGAAGGTTGTTTGCTTTATATGTCTGTCAGTTTCTGTGGTTTCAGTGTCTTGAAAAATTTCTGATTTTGGGTCTACTTTTGTGTTTTTGTGCAGTTGAATCTGAAACGGATAGTGAAGGATCAGATGTGAGTGGTTCGGAAGGTGATGATACATCGTGGATCTCGTGGTTCTGTAATTTGAGAGGGAACGAGTTTTTCTGTGAAGTAGATGAAGATTACATACAGGACGATTTCAATCTCTGTGGATTGAGTGGTCAACTTCCTTACTATGATTATGCACTTGATCTCATATTAGATGTTGAATCATCAAACGGTAAGTGTGAAGGTCCGTTCCATTCGATGAATTTACTTTGCGAGATCTTTTTGTATTGATTTGGGGGAATTTTTCGAAATTAGGTGATATGTTTACTGAAGAGCAGAATGAGATGGTGGAATCAGCTGCTGAGATGTTGTATGGTCTTATTCATGTTCGTTACATTCTCACTACTAAAGGAATGGCTGCTATGGTAAAGAAGAAGACTAGTTTAGTTTCTTCCATTATATGTTATCTTTTGTTTCTTTTTGAATGACATCTTTTGCTTGAATCTCTTTGTAGATGCACAAGTACAAGAACTATGATTTCGGGAGATGCCCGAGAGTTTTCTGTTGCGGGCAGTCTTGTCTTCCGGTTGGGCAATCTGATATCCCGAGGTCGAGCACGGTGAAGATATACTGCCCAAAATGCGAGGATATCTACTACCCGCGATCTAAATACCAAGGCAGTATCCTTTTTTCCTTTGTTCAAAAGGCTTTTCATTTTATTTTTTAATAGCATAACAACATGATGCATTCTTGCTATTGTTTGGTTAGACATTGCGATTGGCTTGGTTGCTTCATAACTCTATGGAAGACAAAAGAGTATTATTGTCCACTTGTCTTAGTGTTTTCTTCCTTAATGATTATTGCAGACATTGATGGAGCTTACTTTGGGACTACCTTCCCACATTTGTTTCTCATGGCCTATGGGAACATGAAACCGCAGAAGCCGACTCAAAACTACGTTCCCAAAATCTTTGGCTATAAGGTACACAACAAGCAATGATACTCTCTCCTTTCAGCAGTCCAATGAGTTAAAACAATCTCGGTGGCTCAACGCGTCTTCTTGTTGATGGTCGCGGGTTTAAAACGGATCATACTAAATTGTGGTTGGAGGATGAAAAAAGCGTATGATAAAAGGTCGAAACGTTGAGCTTTCTGTATGTAATCTCGGAAGAAACTGATCCGTTCTTATGGTGGGTTGGGAGAGAAAACGAAAACATGGGTTTTGGGAATTCTTTACCTGTGGGGGATTCAATTAAATCATTTACAGATATGGTTTTGATTTTGCTTAACTGTTAGTGTATAATAATAATTGCTTGTGTTCCTTTTTAATCGCCTGGATCATATGATATATAGGCAAATTGTTGAATTATGGAAAGATAATCAGATACCAACGAGCATCATTAGACTGGAATCAAATTCTATGCTAATTCTCAAACTTGTAGCAGGTTCCTTAAGCTCAGGGTTACCGTTTTTTCACATCATAATCGATTCGATTCTTTAAACTTATATTATCTATCTTTTTTGAGTTATAAAGATATATAAATACACCCACTCCTGATCAGACACAGAGATTCTGATTACGACTTTATTTTGATTCTCGAATCATGAACCCATTTAAATTAAAATTAGAATGGAAACACAATACCACCGGTATGAAACAAAAAGAGATCTCCACCATTATTCTTTGAAGTGTCAAGGTTATCATATCGTTGTAGCAGGCTCTTTGGGCTCTAACTGGCCGGATATCTTGAATCGGCCCATTAATTATGCTTTCAAAACATTCCCATCTTTTCATTTTTTATTTATTTGATGCTTCTGAATATAAATATGTAGAATATTAGCTAATACGTAGTTCTTAAGTTTCTAATTTGTTGAATGGGAATAGCGATTTCTGAATTACATTTTTAATATATATCTATTGGAATTATGGATTTTATTTTTTTATGTCAAGGAGGTTCGGACGTACATTTACAGGAGTGGGGCCCAAACCGTTCATTACTCTCCTTAGGAAAGTAAACCCCTCCCAACGTGGATCAAACTCATGGCCGGTCGGACACATACCCAAACCAAACCACTGGGCTAACACCATGTTAGTTGGAATTATGAAATTGATGAACTGGGAAAAGATATATCACAAAAATATATATTGCTGGTAAAAATATGTGAAATTGATCAAATCCTATATAAGAGTGTCCAGTCGTATAGGAATTACAGGTTTCTATTGTTAGACAATTTAAATGTGTACGTTTGTTTCATTCCTTAAAGAACGAGTACACGCATCTAAACTACATACACATGACTGGATTACAAATTATCTGATGATGACCCCTTTTACTTCAGTTCTGATTAGTGATATGGATTCCATACAAGTATCTGATAATGTGATCAGACATAGATTGGAAGAATTGTATTGGCTTTCATAGCTTCTTCAATATACATAAGACATATATATATATACAAGATGGACATAATCTAAGTAAATCTAAATAATTATAAAAATATATTATGGTAGTAATGATAGGAGAAATTATAGGGATTGATGGAAGTGATCATAGGGATTGACATGAGAAATCATAAGGATATTCTTTCCTTAATATGCCCCCTCAAGATGGAGGGGCTTTAGACACTCCAAGCTTGAATGGTGGTGACATTGAGCTGGTGGAGTGGAGCAAAGGCGAGATGGCTCGGTGTTGAGAGAGACAAGAGTGGCGGCGACACCAGCAGAGGAAGGTGCGACATATATCTCGGTTTCTAGGAGTGGAACACAACATATGCGGTGATGGCGGTCATATGGAGACCGGCGTAGTGGAAGATATTGAAGTTGCTTCACTTTGTTTGGGGGAAAGAGAAAGATAGGGTTTCCTTTTTAAAATTATTATTTATTTCTTTTTTTTTTTGAATGAGAGAAAATTTTGAAAAAGCATTGATGGCTTGGAAATTTAGAAAGTAATTTTTTTTAACGAACACAAATTAAATTAAATAACGGAAAAATCTTGAAACAATTTGAAAATTTTTAAAACGAGTTTTTTTTGTTTTTTTTTTAATAATAAATAGAAGAAAAACGATTTTATAAGCTTATAGCTTAGATTTAAAGGCACATTATATGCTTGAATAGAGAGAAGCTCGATGGCTTAGATTTAGAGGTTCATAAAAACTTAAACCTTGGAAGCACTTGGTTTAGATTCAGAGGCACATAGGCTTGAATAAAAAGAGAAGCTTTTAGTTTAAAGAAACGAAAAACAAAAACGGAGCCGATCCTTAGATCATTGTGGCTCGGATTCAGAGGTCCATGAGAGACTTGAATAATAGAAACACTTTGGTTTAAAAGAAAATAAAAACGAGGAACGGAACCGATCGTTAGATCATTGTGGTTCTAATACCATGATAATGTGATGAGACATAGATTGGAAGAATTGTATTGGCTCTCATAGCTTCTTCAATATACATAAGACATATATATATATATATAAGATGGACATAATCTAAGTAAATCTAAATAATTATAAAGAGATATTATGGTATTAATGATAGGAAAAATTATAGGGATTGATGGAAGTGATCATTGGGATTGATAGTAGAAATCATAAGGATATTCTTTCCTTAATAGTATCAACGACTTGCGTATAAATGGGCTCATTTTTAAAGCCCATTATGGGCCTAAATTAGCTGTCATATGTAAAAGAACCGCCGGGGGTCTAAATTAGCTGTCATATGTCGGAAAATGCATCGCAAAGTCGATGAGGCCTGAGTCTGAGAACTTAACAACACTATTTTGAATAAATTATGTCGATTTATAAGATATGATCATAAGAAGATAAAAGAAATTGAATTTGGAACATAGAATGCTCTGTTTCTTGTGGAATATCGATCAAAATTTAGAAACCCCAGAGAACAACATCATCAAACAGCCAAAAGATGATCATATCTCTCTCCCTCTCCCAAACTCCACATTCATTTACATAAACCAGTTCTACAATTTCTCAGATCCCGACATCGGAATCTGAGAACCAGAACTTCTCCCTTTTCATCTCCGATCCAGAAAAAGATAATAGAAACAGAGCTAGACTTTGCAGGTCTTTTAAGAGATTTTTGAAGGATATAGCTTTTAGACGAAAAAAATACACATAAAGCTATTTGCTTGATTTTTTTTTCTTATGTGTAATAAAACTTGTACTAAGCCACCACGAGAGTTCCTGTCCGTACGGTTTTGCCGGCGGCGGAATCTTTTGCTGCTTCGGTAGATTTTTTCCGGAGAGATCTTGCAGAAATCTTCCAGCTTTTCTCCATAGCTTCATCAGACTCAATCTGTTCCTCTCTACACTCTTTGCTACAAAACGCCTTGTCCCCTCTGTAAATCATCAAAACCCAAGAAAAATTCAATATCAGGACAGTTTAATGAAATTTAAAGGCAATCGCTTTACATAAAACCCAGATCCAGAATTCGTTTTGTTTGATCGGATTAGTACCTGTACATGAAGATATCGGAGTTAAGACCAAGGGGTTTACGGCAAAGAGAGCAAGATTCCAAAAAGTGTGGCTCTTCACAACCAAAAAAACCAGCGTAATACGAAGCCATTGGTAATACTAATCACAAATAAAAAAAAGGGAACGAGACTTCGAATTCACGGAGAGAAAATGAAATCGACTGCAGAAGCAGATTCGAGATTCAGCTCAGAGAAGAAGAAGGAGAAGAAGGAGGAGGAGGAGGAGGAGGAAGCTGATTGATTTGGTGTGCATTTATAAAGCCAGCTTCCGGACTTTCTTGTTGACTTGAGTGAATCATCTGTAACTCCGACCACTCTAGTTACTGTGGTCTACAATACATCTTGGCCGTTCATTAGTTCCTAAGTTTCAATCTGGAAAGATCTATACGTTAAAGTTCAATAATTCAGTTCTTTATTTTATTATATATATTGTCTTTTTGTGTCAGGTAAATACTAAATTCTGTTTCTGGTTATTTTACCGGGAAAATTCGTCGACCTAAAGTTTAAAATACAATAAATCGAACTCTTTGTCCGTATCAGTTTTTTTTTTTAATTGTTCATCAAATTATATGACGAATTTCGAATAATTAGGCATATTTTTTTATAATAAGTGTCATTTAATAATTTTTTCCATGTTTCATAATAAATATTATTTTAAATGTTTAATTCAAATTTTAGCATAAAATCTCTAATTTAATTTTAGTTCTAATGATTTTTTTTAGAATTATTATATATTTTAAGAGTATAATTAAAAATTTAATATATTTTATTAAATTATTTACAAAGTATCAAAACGATATCTTATTATAAAATAGAAAGAATAATATTATTTTTTGCATCACAATAATTTGGGTGGATCTCGTTCGACGAGGGGAATCAAATAAGTCTTGCGTTTGTGAGATTCGTTGGCCACAATAACATGCATAACGCATGATTGATGGACTTTTCCCAAATATAAAATTTAACTTTAAATGAAAGTTTCTAATTTTATATTACCGATATTTTGCTAAATAATTTGTATTTTAAACTTTTCTCGTTTGTACTTTCTGCGTTCTTAGGATTCATCTCCCCTGTACTTACATTGAGCATCACCAATGATAGAACCCCTCATGGGTTCTTACCAATATTTTAATTATAAATTTTAAGAACTTCTAGTTAAAAAACCCTAAAAAAATTCTTATTTAAGAACTTTAATAACCTTTTTTTTTAAGTTAAGAACCTCTCTAATATTTATTATTATTTGTCATTATAAAATTTTAAGAACCTTTCCTTTAAGAACCCCTATTGGAGATAGTCTTACATATATATATATATATATATATGTATATTTTTTTTTTGGTTGAAGAACTTGTACTTACATATATATATTTATATATATATATTTCATTAATTCCTTTTATGGACAGTAACGTTTTTTATTACTATAGTAGTAATAACGAGACAAAACATCTAGGTACACGTGTTAAGCTCCTGGTAAAAAATTCAAAGAAACTATTAGAATAAATCAAATCCCCTTCCAAACTAAATATTATTTTTTATCTAAATTTATTCATTATATAAAATATAGAGAGAATCCACATAATACAAAAAATACGGTTCTGATACATCAAACTAGTAGAAACCGAAAATTTCCCATAAACTAAATCCGACATACAAGAGATTAAGCCCGATGCACGGGAAACTAAAAAAAAAACTAATAATAATAACAAAAACCATATAATCGATAACGTGAACCTAAACTTAATAAAAAAGCGACTTATTAATCGAGAATTTATAAGACTGAACAACAAATCCTGATAATAAAATAAAAGATTACACGAGATTACTCAACTCTTTCAGTCCAAAAACACTGAGGTTCATACTGATCGTGAAAATACCATGAATTTCACATTCATTGATAGAATAGAAAACTAGAATGAGAATGTGTAATTACAATCAATATAAAAACATATAACTGTAATAATAATAATTACATAATTATTGAGTATCTCTTATGTGGAGGGAGGAAATCTTCTAGTTTCCTATTCTATCATTCATAACAAAAACCGGATTTAACCCAAACATCTTGAAAATGATATTTACCGATTTTTGAAAAATAAGAAAACTGTTGAAATACCTTAGGAAAAACGAATAACGAATAAGAGACACCAAAAACAACAATTAGAACATTAAATCGAAACTTATTGTTAATCCAAATGATCACCGGGTGTATTTATAGAGTGTATTAGGATAAGATATGGGTGTTAGGGAGGCGAGATTTTCGTTAATTATGACAAAACGATTCAGTACGGAGAGATCGGGGATCGCGATGAACAAGTCGGCGACCGTGTCTGTAAAGGTGAACGATTTTAGACTTACGAACTGATTTCAATAGAAATTCAGTTCGGTGTTCTAAACTGTTATGGCGCAATGGAAATGTAAGAGTGCGGGTACCAAGTCTTGGTTCAAAAGAAAGGAATGTCGCCTTCATAAATGCGAACGAAGTATATATAGCGTGAGCCGGGTAGACAACTCTCCGCGAATTCGGGGTGACGTGGCGGCTTATGTGTCGTTCATGTTCGGCGCACGTCTTGTCACCGCGGTGTCTGGTCGTAGGGATGGGACGGGCATAGCTCGACGCACGTCTTGTCCTTCGCGGTGGATGAGACAGGCTGGGTTCGGTCATTGCGACGTCAGCTCACACGCGTCGTCTCCTGGAGCGCCACTTTCATCGGTGCCAAGAGTTTGTCAGCGCGAGTGAGCCATCTTCCTTGGTGTCAACTCCTACACGCGTCGCTCTCTTGGCGACTTCCTTATGTGGTGTCAAAGGGGCCGCGGGAAATAAATTTGAGCTCGGGGCACGCTTGAAGTGGGAAGTCGGGGACCAGGACCGGATCTGGGCAAAGCACAATGAAACATTTGTCTTGGCCCCCATTTTTAACAGGTCCCCATAGAATATATCAATAAAAAATTATAAAACTAAAAAACAAAACCTTGATTCTTTTTTTTTTAAAAAAGATCATGCTTCCATTTTTTTTTTAAAAGACCACGCTTCCTTTTTTTTTTCTCTCCGACTCTTACATTTGAAATTTTTTTTTGTATGAAATAAATTAGTGGTCCCCAATTTTTTTTTTGTTTCAAGCCCCCAAATTTTCAGATCCGGCCATGTCGGAGACGCTTCTAGGTCAAACTTATCCCTTGGTTAACTTTGTTGAGATGAGCCTATCTAACTTGGGGTGCTAAGCCCATCTCCAACACTTATTAAGAAAAATATTTAGTCCGAATCCTTTGGTTAAAAACTAGTCGTTGTAAAAAGTGTTGGCACACAAGCGGAGTTCAAAATAAAAGCAAATTCCAAAATACGATCTAATTAGTCAAAAGGCTGTATAAACATGTACTTAGAATTTGGATATGAAAGACATACATACGCTCTGCTTGTAATAAACGAGAGCAACAGCGTAACCGACCTATTTGATTAATTTTCGTTTATCACTTTTAATTGCGTAACTATACGTGTCACATAGGTTAGATTTCTATATAAACATTTTTAACACATTTTTATGCTATTGATTCATATTATAAATTTTCAATTGGAAATTTCAAACAACACAAAATCAGCCGACTTAGACATTTTAAATCAAAGGTAAGAAAACACCTGCTACTATCGTACAATACTAATCTTAAATTAAATATATTTAAATAAGATCACGTCAAGCACTCAATGTTTCTGAGTAAGCAATGACTCACATTATACACACAACCAAAAAAGTGTATATAATACATACAAAAGAAAAGAGGTTTTTCTGTGATCAATTATTAATAAAGGTCCAAAAAAGAAAGGGGGCAGGACCACACAACTTGTCATCTGTCGATACAACAAGGCGTTCGAGTGGGGAAATGGGTCCCACTTGAGTTGGGAATATCAAACGAGGAGCTGACTAGACAAAACCCCATTTTTTTAAAAAAAGACTAATTATTTATGGGGCCCACAATCACCTCTATTCAGGCCCAATAATCGACGTCCTTGTCTCTTGGGCCCATGACAGCTGCCCTTGTACCCCGTTTGCCCTACTTTTTTTTTTTCTTCTTCTTCTTCTTCTTCTTAACCCACTTGCCCTTGTCACGTGTGGTGAATCTCGCTCGTGCGCCAGCTGGCAGTTGGTGCTACGTGGCGGTTAAGTGAAGGTCTAAAGGTTGCTTGGGAATTAAATTCTGTTGTTTTGATTCTCCGGTTAGGATTTGATCTTAAGGAATTCGTTTTATTCTAAATGATCTCAGCCGTAGATCGATTTCAGATGGTCTAACTCTAGGCTCTAGCCACTAGCTACCTCCTTTTGGGCAGTTGAAAAGGTAGGTAGGTATTTTATACACACAACTTACAAAAATAATTTTATGTTATTTATGGTTTAACCGGCTTATACCAAAATAAATCAAATTGCAAAATAATCACTGATCTAATCAACAAACAAATAGGGAAGGAGAAAATCGGTTAATTTTATTGTACATTATCACTTTATTTTTTTGGCCAAAATGATAAAATTGATTGAATTGGAAAAAAATAAATGAAATTGATTAAAACAAATATGTGACTGACTGATTATAAAAACTAGTATTAAAAAGAACATCAAAGCTGTGTCATGTAATTTATTTAACCAATTACGTAGTGCCATGTGTACAACTCCACGTAGAACTCTGTAAATACCAATCAGAATGGGCCGTTTGGTGGCCCAATATAGGCCCATATTACTGAGTTCTGTAATTAACGGTCCCAAATGTTTTCAGTCTATCGGTGCCGAGATGGATCGCCGGGAGAGCGGTGACCGGCAGCTTCTGCTATGGTTCTTCGCCGTGGCCACCGCCGTGAAACTCCTTCTCATCCCGTCGTACAGAAGCACAGATTTCGAGGTCCACCGTAACTGGCTAGCTATCACACACTCTCTTCCTCTCTCCAAATGGTATTTCGACGAGACCAGCCAATGGACACTCGATTATCCTCCTTTTTTCGCCTACTTCGAACGTTTCCTAACTGGTTTCGCGGTTCTCGTCGATCCAAGGATCGTAGATCTTCAATCAGGACTCGATTACAGTGCCGAATCTGTAATTTACTTCCAACGTATCAGCGTGATCGTCTCCGATCTATGTCTTCTTTTCGGTGTTTACAGATTGACTCGAAAACTGGAACCGATGAAGCGAAATCTGATCTGCGCGTTGGTGATTTGGTCTCCGGGGCTATTGATCGTAGATCACATTCATTTTCAGTATAACGGATTTCTACTGGGTTGGTTGTTGCTTTCGATTTCGTTTCTGAAAGATGGTAGAGATCTGTTGGGTGGGTTTCTGTTCGCCGTTCTTCTATGCTTCAAGCATTTGTTCGTCGTCGCTGCTCCGGTTTACTTCGTTTATCTCCTCAGGCATTATTGCCGGTCCGGTTTAGCTACCGGTTTCCGACGGCTTGCGACTATTGGCGTGGTGGTTGTGGCGGTTTTTGCCGCTGCTTATGGACCATTTATCTACCATGGACAGGTTAGTGTAGTTCTTTTTTCTTTGATGGAAGAAAGTTTCGTTTTTTTTTTTGCTTTCCAGTGTTATATCTACAATGTTGAGAAATATAGCCAAATTATTCAGGATTCTAGCTGAGAATTCTATTGTTCTCGATGTCTAGTAGATTGTAATTCATTTTTTACTGTTTGATTTGAGCAAAGAGTTAGAATTTGTTGGAATTTTGGTGTTGGAGAGCTTATCTCACTGGTTTCATTTGGGAAAGCAGAAGTACATACTGTGAAATTATTGTCACAGAAACCTCTGTTCTTTGTCGATTTCATAAGTGATTTCTCCTGATGGCAGAGAAAGCCAATGCCAATGTTTAAATTAAAGGATTCTAACCTAATTGAACCAGTGAACCTCTGTATATCATCAAGTCAAACTTTTCCGGTTAGAGCTATTGAGAAAGCATCTAATTGTGTGGTAGTTTTCTTGTTTTTTCTTCTTGTGTTGCAGATACAGCAAGTCATAAGGCGTATGTTTCCTTTCGGGAGAGGATTGTGCCATGCATACTGGGCACCTAATTTTTGGGTTTTCTATATCATACTGGACAAAGGGCTTGCCTTTTTACTACGAAAGCTCGGATTCGAGATTCAGATTCCTTCTACTTCTTTCACTGGCGGATTGGTTGGAGATTCTTCGCCTTTTGCAGTTCTCCCTCAGGTACTATCAATTATCACATTTTTGTCTGTTTACATCTGTCATATCTCATGAAAGTTCCGCTTGATCTTGTTTACATTGACTGGTATAATGACAGATCACACCATTGACAACATTTGCAATGGTATTGCTTGCTGTTACTCCGTGTCTCCTCAAAGCTTGGCAAAAACCACAGCCCGGGGCTGTTGCTAGATGGATAGCTTATGCATATACATGCGGTTTTCTCTTTGGATGGCACGTCCATGAGAAAGCATCGCTTCACTTCACCATCCCACTTGCAATCGTTGCGGTAGAGAGTCTAGAAGATGCTAAACACTACTTTCTGGTTTCCATAGGTATTATAATAAGCTTCTTTCTAACCAGAATTCAACAATAATCAATCCGTTCCATGTAGTAATCTGTGTTTCTTTTGCAGTTTCTTGCTATTCGCTCTTTCCACTCTTATATCAGCCGCAGGAGTACCCGATCAAGGTTCTGTTGCTGTTATTGCACTCCATGGTGATGTGGCTCGGCTTTGCGGCTCAACACGCAGACGAGAAGGCGTTGAAGAAGAAGGAGACTGGTGAAATCAAGAGCAAGTTTGGGATTGGATGTTTTGAGAAGAGCTATCTAATGGGTTTGGTTATAGTAGAGACGGTGTCTCAGTTCTTGCATCCGTATTTTCTAGGTGACAAATTTGCGTTTATGCCTTTAATGTTGATCTCAACATATTGTGCCGTTGGTATTATGTACTCTTGGATTTGGCAGCTCCGGAGGATCCTCACATAACATATAGATTCTTGTTCTAGTAACTTGATGTATTTTGCATTTATACTATGTTTAAACATATATATATACTAACACATGAACATTTTATTTATTTTTTCTCGTCATGAACATTTTATTTTATTTTGTTTTGTTTTCTTTTTCAAATTGAAAGACGATTGGGTCTTATTAGTTAGGCCTAAATTGAAAACAACTAATGGGCCGTAATATTAGCCCAGATGAAAACATAAGAACCAGTGTGAAATCTCGAGCCGAAGTCGCGACGGAGGAAGGAGTTTTCGATCTGCTTCTGCGAAAAACCTTATCTTCCAATGGCTTCCACTTTCGTCTCTCTACCAAAACCCTTCTTTGCTTTTCCTGTCAAAACCATTACTCCTCCTTCAGCCAACCATAAGCTTCTCGGTACTGACAAATCCTAACTTATTTCGTTTCTTCCCTTTCGGATAAATAGCTTCTCTTGTATTCCGATAAAGGTTTTTTTTCTCGTGTCTGATTTTTTCATGTTCCTGCAGCAACTCGAAGAGGTTGTCTTCGTATCAACGCGATTTCCACTAAATGGGAACCGACAAAGGTACTGCCTCTCCGTTTAATTTCATCCAAAAATGGTTTCGTTTGAATCGGACATATATGTTTTGTTGATATGATCAATTGCAGGTTGTTCCTCAGGCAGACAGGGTTCTTGTTCGTCTTGAAGAGCTTCCTCAGGTCTATCTCTTATAGCTCCTTTATGATCTGAAATGTTGTCATGATTACAAAGAAGCAGGAAACACACATAGAAAGTTGTAATTGCAATTCAATTGCCAAATCATTGATTATTTAGATCATTTGGTTGATGTGATTCTGCAGACATCCTCAGGTGGGGTATTGTTGCCTAAAGCAGCTGTAAAGTTTGAGAGGTACCTAACCGGAGAGGTAAGGCATTGCTCCTTATGTTATACGTATATATCATATGACTTCAGGATCTTTGAGTATGGTTTTGATCATATTTCAGGTTGTCTCTGTTGGTTCTGAGGTTGGACAACAAGTTGGGCCTGGAAAGAAGGTAGGGTTCTTCTTAACTCTAAGACATAATCATCATCCATTGTACCAACTGTGAATATTCTTCATTTGTTTCTCCTTTGCCTTTTCACAGGTTCTGTTCTCTGACGTGAGCGCGTATGAGGTTAGTTAAAAACTTTAAGTTGCTTTGCTTTCTTGACGGTGAAACTAGCTTCTCTGCAATGAATTGATCATAGTTCTATTGTGGTTCTTTAGGAATTTAGAGAACTATAACATCTCTGAATTTATTGCTCAGGTCGATTTGGGAACCGGTGCTAGGCATTGCTTTTGTAAAGAGAGCGACTTGTTGGCCCTCGTCGAGTGAGGAATTGAGTGATATCGGCTTGTTGTTCGAATGATTCTTGAGGATTTTAGATATTTCCTGTAATTTTCAGACAGCATTTCTTGTTTTCTGTCAAATCTTTTAGCTGAGTATCAATTGAGATCATTTTCATACATTCATAGCGAAAGATCTTCAACGAGTTAAACCCAAAAAAAAAAAAGACTAAATTTAGCATCTTCTGATACAAATGTCAAATGGTACATACTAAAAAACGGAAAGGAGACTAAATTTAAAACTCAAAAACTCGAAGCTCGATCATGCCTTCTTTTCTCTTTGGAGAATACCAAGCCACGATTTTTCCAGACTCAAGAAGCCTCAAGGAGTAATTCAAACTGTAAATCAGATCTTCCATGCGTGCCCCAAACTTTCCTGCACCTACTTGAAACTGCGAGTCTACTTTGACCACAATCGGACCCGCAACCTGCAAAGTTGTTGCAGAAGAAAAAACCAGTGATGGGCATTGCTTCTTATATCAAACAAAGACTGAGACTTTTGATCTTCGGACAAAAGCTAATACCTGTTGCTGAAAGATCAGGTTGAGTCTGGGAGACCACAATGTGTCATCTGATTTGTTACCACCTGAAGATCTCCTAATTGCATGGAAGATTCTTTTGGCAAGAGCAGAAGCTGAAGAAATATCCACACGAGCATCTACTCGTGTTAGATCGCCATACAACTTACTAAACCGCCCTTTTTGGAACGTATAACAAGCAGAACCAAATACGTCTGCGCTTATTGGACTCCGCTTCTTGCCATTAACCAACATGCCTCGGCCAGTAATCCAAGCGGCCAAGCTGCTACCTAGAGAGTGAACATTGAGAACTCAGAGTTCAATTCAAGGTCAGGAAAAAGGAAAGAGGCTCCTTTAGGCAAACGGGTTTTCAAAAGAGTACCTACTATTCCTGAAATTGCTGCATGAGGCTCCTTCAGATGTAAATCGTAAGGTAGAAAATCAGGTGTATCATCTTCTTCTGTGTTGTTTTCTTTCTCTTGCGGCCTCCACAAGTCTCTGTTAGCCTTGTATGAAACAGCAGCCTTGGCGCATAAACCAGGCATCAAAGAAGTAGGAGCATCACCACCACTCTCAGCAGCAGCATTCACAGGCTGAGGATTACCCTTGCTTTTGTGTAGACCAAACCGGTACCTAAGCCCGGAATCTGGAGCAAGCGATGAGACATCAAAGTTTAATGACTCGGGAACATCCCAGAAGCGTCCTTTATGGTCCAAAAAAAGATCTGGCCAAGCTGCTTCCACAGTGAGATCATGTTTCTCAAGCTGCTCAAACGAAAGAAGTTAGAAGTGCTTAAACATACCAAGAATCCATCATGGGTAGAGAGATTCTTACCGGATGAACAAACATCAACTTTTTTCGGAGCCCATCTTTATCACCAAGCCGTTCTGCGCTCAACAACAGAGAAGAAGAGGAGCCTAACGCAATCTGAGTCCATAAACCAACTGAGTAAAGAGATTTGTCAACAATGTGTTTTGTTGTTTCCTTGAAAAGTTGGAGATCCCACTCTTCTGCATTTCTAATATTTGCTTTGATATCAGCAAAGAGCTTCTTTGGTTTAAACTGCCCAACCAATCCTAGCCACCTACAACGATCGAATGTCAAATTTGGTGATGTTGCTTTTCTATTTCATCAAATTGGGTTTTTGAATTCAAAGTCTCAACGTTACTCGCTCAAACACCAAAGTCAAAGTCATTTCACCACCAAAATATGAAAAACAGCGGAGAGATTAAGGATTGTACCAGTTGGAAGAGGAAGGACTGAGCAAGAGAGAATTGAGAGAGAAAGAGCCGAGTCTCTTGTCGGAAGCAGGAGCAAAAGAAGGAATGATTCCGAGAGGAAAGCCTTCACGGAGAAGAGAGAGCTGCTGAATCCGGTGAGAGCGGCTGGCTCGTGCACCGTCGACGGGAAATGGCTCACCGGGAACAGAACGAGCCGTGCCTTCTAGGGTTTGGGGTGAAGAAATGTTATGGTCCCAAAATACTGAATCAACTGCTGAGTTGAGATTCGCCATTTTCTCCTCCTCCCTCTTCTTCTTCTTCTTCTTCCTTATCTCTCTTGTGTAAAGGGGTTTAAGCTTTAGCATGGGCCTTTCTTTTAACGTTATGGGCTTCTTCATATGTTGTTAAAATGGGCTTCTTCACCATCCCAAGGGGATGCAATATATCACCTGGTGGATGATCTTTCATCGGATTCAATCATCTCATGGGGCAAAAGCAACAAGAGTTTCGTCATTTGGAATCAGGAAAAGCTAATTCGCAGAAAGATTCTTTCGAGATTCTATTGCGACACGGTCACAGAGTTTATCTCAAGGATCAACCTGAGCTTTTGAAGGAGATGCATGCCAAAGTTGTGATAGAGGATTAAGGAAAGATGTAAAGCAATGAAAGCTAGAGCGGAAGTGAATGATCGCTTGCAAAATTTAAGAATTTGATCAGAATCATCATCATGCTTGCTTAAACCAATTATATCTAACTGAGTAGACTGGAACCCAATTCCATTTTGAGATGTCAATTCATAAACAAAAAAAAAAAAGCTTAGAGGACAGAGTACCTCTGTGGGATAAAGCCTTTGGTTGCATAAAGGACAGATTGTAATAACTCCAAAAAAGTGTCAAATTACAAAATATGCAAGCAAAAGGGGTTTTTAAGGAAACTGAAACTGTTAAAAGAGTCAACAATGCTGCTCTTCAAACAGAACTGAATTTATTTGCATATCCCATCATTCAGGAAAGAACTTGAGAGAAACCTCATTTCAACAAAAATAAAATAAAGAGGAGAAACCTTGAGAGGCACAGGTTTAGCTAGACATTGGATGATTGTAAACGTATTCAATGGCGAGAGAGCAAGAATCGATCTTGTCGGCTTCTTTGTCTGGGATTTCCAGCTTGAATTCCTCTTCAATTGCCATCACTATCTCCACAGTGTCCAAACTATCTAATCCAAGATCTTTTTGGAAGTGAACATCAGGAGTCACCTGCCGGATTAGTTGTGACAACTCCATCAACAAAAACCCCACAATCCAAGAAATCTAGAGAGAGCTGAAACATTTGTGTGATTTCAAAACAAAAATGATTCTTTCATCTATTACAAACATGAATGCAAAATCCATAACATTGTCTATATCAATCAAACTCATGACAGAAACAGCAAAATCTGAAGCAGTAGCAACTTACTAGACCCTAATTTTTTTCAGATTCCATTTGGTGTCTAAGGGCAATGCGAATGAACCAAAAGCTACAACAGATTTTCCATTGACAGAGATTAGAGGCCAAAAATGATTTTGTTCCAATAATGTGGAAAACAAAAGATATGAAACCACGACTTGATCCCAATAAATTGCAGGTCTAATCCGAATCTGAATATTGAGCTATAATTTTGTCAAGAAGATAGAGCTGACCTTAGCGGGATCGACTTTGGGGAAGCTCTTGACAACATCAAGAACTCTATCGACGACATCCTGCTTGCTGAGATGATCATCGTGCGAAGAAAAAGAACGGATCGAAGCAAGGAACCCAATTTGAGACTGGTTCGATCTTGTCACTATCAGGTTTTGCACCGGAACCCTCAGGTGACGAAGAATTGTAGTTCTCAGCGCCATTTCCGTCGTCTTCGAGCGCTCGAGATTTAGGGATTTGATGAGACACCAAGGAGTAAAGAAGAAGCTCGAGGGGCAAAGGTTCAGGTCATACGACAAGGCACGCTCTTGTCATGTGCCCGTTACTATAAGCCCAGCTCAAGTCCTTGCGTGGGCCTTACTATAGTTTGTACTTGGAGCCCAATAGTGTTTTGTGAATTTTCTAATCTGCATCCAACTTCCTAAATATTGTCAATTATTCCCAATAGTTTCTAATCTCACATAAAATGACCCATTTTTGTTTCCTCCAATAAACATCAGCTTACGAATAATAAAGGAACACATTAATACAGTAATCGCGATTCCAGAGCGACGGGATCTCTCCGGCAAATATTGGAAACTCTTCCCAGCGAGATCTCGACGTATCTCAGATCTGTCCGGCTAGTTTGATCTTGAGGAATCATGGCTCCGGTCTCGGCACTCGCCAAGTATAAGCTGGTGTTTTTGGGAGATCAATCCGTCGGAAAGACGAGCATCATCACTCGATTCATGTACGACAAATTCGACAATACTTACCAGGTGATTCATTTTCCCGATCTCGGTATTATCTTGACGATGCACGACGTTGGCTGGTTTTCGGGGATTGTAGTCGGGAAAATTCAGGGTTTGCTTGATATTGAGATCCATTTTCGCGGACGGGATTTTGTGTTTTCTGTTAGAAGCTCTGATTCATTTTCCTGATTTCGCGTTTGGTTCTGTGTAGTTATGTGTGATCTGATTTGTGGATCATGTTTAATGCATGGGACGTAACAATCACCAGAATGATCATGTGCGATCTCCTTTAACCTCTCATCGTTCGTGATTTTGGCTTGTAATCACTTTCGATTGCTATTCATATTTGAGAATTCAGTATCTTAGAAGATCGTTGTAGCGCTAGCGAAATCTGACTAGTTCTTGCCGAGGGTGTTTCCTTGATCTGTTATCATTGTTTATCTAATCGAAGTTATTCTCGAATGATGAATGAAACCATTCTGATCTTGATTTGTGAATGTGACAATTACGTTTAAGCTCCTAATACTGAACCATGCTTGCTTATCATCATTATACCCAATGTTCTTCCTTTTCACAGTAGTTTATGTGGTTTCATTTCATGAATCATCAGGCCACAATTGGTATTGATTTTCTATCAAAGACAATGTACCTTGAAGATCGAACTGTCAGACTGCAGCTGTGGTAAGATTTGTAATCTCATTTAATTTTTGAGCTCTGAAGAATATCATTGCAGATCATGATTTAATAATTAACATTGAGAGCCGAGACATATGACAGGGATACAGCTGGGCAAGAGAGATTCAGGAGTCTTATTCCGAGCTATATCAGGGATTCGTCTGTTGCTGTTATTGTGTATGATGTTGCGAGTATGTGAACCACCTCTCTTTCTCTGCTTTCTAAACTTCTCAACATATGCATATTTTCTCATACTTGAGATGTTGCGGCTGTGGTATTCAGTAATCTTATGAATAAATGCGTTTCGATTTCCTCCTTATCTCGATCCATCAAAATTTAGCATTGTGGGACTTGATCATTATTTGATTTCCATTTGACATATAGGCAGGCAATCCTTCTTAAACACTACTAAGTGGATCGATGAAGTTAGGACAGAGCGTGGTAGCGATGTCATAGTTGTGCTTGTGGGAAATAAAACTGACCTTGTGGACAAAAGGTAATAATGATCTACCATCTCTTCCTTTACAGTTTCTTGCTAAAGGCTGGTGTGCAATATACTGTCCAATAGCATTTGAGACTGAAAATTTGGTAGTCATCCTCCTTGTTTAAACACTGTCTGGTTTTCTAAGTATGTTCCCCTTAGGAATAAGTGTCTTTTTGTACTAAAGTACTAACCATTTTAAAACCACGTCTTACTTTTCGGATGGAATTGAGTATGTTCCCAAACGACCCAACAAAATAATAAATGGAAAATCATTTGGTGCTCAACTGCATATAATCAAAGGGTTTCTCTTTGGTCAACACGCTTGACACTTAATGGTGATTACTGTTTGTTACTGCCAATGGGGCCTTCCTAATAAATTGTTTGTTTCTCAGGCACGTGTCAATAGAGGAAGCAGAAGCCAAGGCTCGTGAGCTTAATGTAATGTTTATCGAAACCAGTGCCAAAGCAGGCTTCAACATAAAGGTTACAAAGATCTTCTCTTCACATATTTCTGAGAGTTTCTTGGACAACAAAAACAAATTGTTGCTAAATTCACCTAAACCCGAACTTTGTTTAGACCCATCAATAGTTGGTTAACCTAGGTTTTTATACCGACCTGCTGATTAGTTAAAGAGTAGAAACTAATTATACATCCACTTCATTCATATGGATCTCTCTATGATACGCTCTAAACAATTACCGCATATACAGAACGTTATGAATCCGCCCCATTTTTATTTTGTTGCTAGGCGCTTTTCCGCAAGATAGCAGCAGCTTTGCCCGGAATGGAAACACTGTCTTCGACAAAGCAAGAGGATATGGTTGATGTCAATCTCAAGTCTTCCAATGCAAATGCATCTTCGGCTCAGCAGCAATCTGGAGGATGCTCTTGTTAAAATTGACAACAACCACAACAAATTGATATATGGAACAAAACACACAAAAAAAGTCTGCATGATTAGATCCGTTATTATCCTCCCATCTGTAAAATTTTTGCCTGCTTTATCTGACTTTCTTTTCACCAGATTGTTTTTAAAGAGGCTTTGTTTCTAGTTTATGTTTTGGTCCCTAACTCTAAACTTTTGTGGTCTTTGGAGTTTTAAATGCTCTGATTTGGTAATTTTGTTACTTTTTTTTTTTTAACAATATCAAAACTGTGACTATGAATTTGAGTTATGTAACTGAGAGCTATGTAATAAACACACTCTTCTCGTTTTTTCCTCCCATGTGAAGACAGAACAGGTGAGAAGAGAAAGAGGTATAGAATTGTTTTTCTTCTGATCCACATAACGTAACAGAGAATTAAGTTCCAACACATGTCTTTTGGTCAGACCAATTTAATGACCTAATTAATTTCAAAGTCTCACTGTTCCGAGGTCTTTCCCGGGTTCCATAGGCTTTTATGCAGTTGGAAACATGGTTGGGTCTAATTTTGTATATTCCAAACTACGTCTATACAAAATTGTCGATCTATTAATTAATTCAATAAAATAAAATTGTGATTTTGATTCGTGGACATAAAATTGGACTTTTTGCCAAAGTACATAACAGAATAATAGCGTTAAATGACTTAATTTTGGTCGGTTATGTGCAAAAACAATAACTAACATTTTTGTTTTTAGGCTCAACGTATTTTGTTTAAAAATTACTTCTAGTGATCTAGAAAACATGTTATTTATTTATAAATAACATGTTATTTCAATGAATTTATGATGTTCTTACTTATTATGGCGCGTAATTTTAGAAGAAGAAAAACAGAATACTGTACGATTGTTTTACTTTCATTGCATTCGGTATTTTTGAATCATCCAACTAAGTATTTGAAAAATATTTAAACGACAATTGTATTTAAGTTGAATTTTCCAATTATCAAACACATACTAATTCGCAATAATGGCCATAATTAAAGAGAGACCCGCCTCCAAAAAAAGAAAACAGAATGAGTAACTTGAAATCAATGAAGGTGTGTAGGTGAGAAGAGATAATAGAGCCACGAAAGAACACTATTCCCCCTCAAACTCACTCATTAAATGCCAACTTCCCTTTTATGACCGTTGATGACGAAATATCAAATTACAACTTATTAACCCATAGAATGATATAATATATTCATTCACGCCTATGGATCCATCGAATTTAAATCTAATTGGACCCGACGACAAAAAATAAATAAAAAAATTCTAATTGGACCCACCTCGTATATTTTTATTGAACTCATAGTCGTTTACTCTTTAATACCTTTGAAACTCACTTTAGATGGTTACTTGGATCTTCAAAAAAGTCGTCATCTTTCATAGCCCATTTTTTTCTAGTTTTCTTCTTATAAGTTTGATGTGAGAAGATTTGTGAATGGTGGTTAATTTTGACTTTTCCATGTCTAGGAAAAGTAGGGAAGTTTTTGTAAAGATGGTCAGAGTCAGACTTTCTTTTTCTAGATTAAGGGAAACACAAGGGTATGTGTCACATTAATTACCCACAAAGCATTGGTTTTTGATTAAATTGATAATCCAAATCTACCAAAACAATTGCAATATTTTACAATTCTGACATGACCTAGTCATCATAGGTTTCTTCTTCTGATGATGAAATCTGTCATTTAGATTTGTACACCCAAAAAAATCTACCAAGCAAAAAAAAAAAAACACACACGACATTGTTCTTCTAATCTTGTAAATAAATAAATAAAAACAAATATGTGCCCCTTTAATATACAATGTGACCAAACATTATAATATAACATAACCAAAAAAGAAAATTTCACTCTTTATCTGTTGGTGTATAGTAAAGCCACCATATAACTTTCATATGAATCTTGTGAGGGATATTTTAGGTAATTTCGTATAGAACGGTCAGATGCTGACCCAAAAAAATCAACGGCGGTGATCAACTCTTCCTAAACCGACAAGCTTCTTAGACCGGTTTGCGCAAAACGACGCCGCCGTAGAAATGTGAGGCTTCGCCGGAGATTTCAGCTCACCGGAATATCCAAATTCCGGCGGAAATTTCCCTTTCCAGTTAGAAGAACAGTTAGGTTTAGCTCTCACTAGCGGACTCAAGCAGAAAGCCATCCCTGACACGCTCTTCCCTATCCCAATCGTCGCCGTCTTTCTCCTTCCCGGAGTTCCCATCGCCGGCGTTCTTCTCGCTCTCCCAGGCGATTCCTCGACTGATTCACGGTCGCAATCGGTCGCCGCCGTATCTCCCGCCGGCGACATTCCTCTGCAATATCTATGTCTAGGTCGATGTTGATTATGATGATTGGATTCGGAGGCGATCAAATCCTCGATGTAGCAAGTAGTGTTGGTCGATTGCTTTTTCGATCGAACGGAGAGAACCTTCGATAGCCACGAACGCGACGACGAAGCCGACGACGGTGAAAACGTTGACGCGTCGCATGAATCGCGAGTTGAAAGTTTCGTGCGCGAATCGTAATCGTCAGATCTCGTCCTGAAGAAGCTAGAGAACCGAGATAAACCGCTCCGTTTCTTCTTAAACGATCGGCCGGAATCGAAGAATTTTTCCGATGACGATGATCCTCCTCCGCCGTACGATTGATCCGTGTTGGAGCCCACCTGCGGCGTGGCGAAGCAGCGGCTGTTAGAAGAAGATAAAGAGTCTACTCCTCCGGCGTCGGATTTTCTTGGAGCAACATAAGGAGAAACAGAGCGAGGAAAAGCCAGAGGAGGAGGAGAAATCCGCGAATGACGATGATGATCGTTATCTTCGTTTTCAGACGCGGCGGTAGAAGCGGCCAGAGAAAGGAGGCGTTCACGGAGACAAGAAGCGCAGACGCCGATTCTGCTACTGAAATCAACTGTATGTCTCTTACACCTCATCGGGGACAAAAACGAAAAAGAACAAAAACAAAACTCTGCAAGAGAAAATTCGATTTCTGAGAATCAGAAGAGGAAGAAGAAGATCTGTTGAATAAAAAAAGATATTTTGTCTTCTTCTGACTCTGAGGTTTCTCTTTTAGAGAGAGAGAGAGAGAGAGAGAGTGAGGATCTATTGAGAAGAGAATCGCCGGAGTAAATGGAAATTTTCAGATTTGGTTTTATGAAGACATAATTTTAAGTAATAAAAGCTTGACACGTTAGCGTTTGGTTATAAAAAATAAAAACCAATGTTTTGCAAATGGTGATGATTAATTATACTTATTATGGTTTAAGATAATCATCATCCAATTTTAATTAACGTCACTATAGTTTTTTTTTGTTGGGTGCACCTTTTGTAGTGGGAAGATGAACATTTCATAGTTTTCATGATTCTTAGTGTCGTTGACATTGCTTTTTTTTATTATTATTGTCAAAACATACATCACAAATGGGATATGTAATGATTAGCTTATTACTTTTAAAAAATAAACTTTTTAAAACTAAACGTCCTCTTAAATTGACTGATTAAAACCAATATTAAAACGGATTAGACAAAAAAAGATATCGTTTGTCAACGTGTTATATGAACAATTCATCGAAAATCCATGGAAAACTACTAAAATAAAGTTATTGCTGGTTTTCTTTTATTTTGAAGAGCGATTTAAAATGGTTAAATGGTTGCTATTTGAAATATTTATGATAGAACTATGCAGAATAATAATATGATTGCGAATGCAATGTAAACGGTATGAATCCAATCCACATTTACATGGAAAGTAATCCACTTTCTTTTGAACTATTTGGAAAAAAAAACAATCATGAAATAAATTTCGTAGTGGTGATTGCGGAGGATAAACAAAAACAAAAATACAAAAAAAAAGTATTTAAATAATAAGTTCTTGAATGTATTTTACCAAAAAAAAAAGTTCTTGAATGTATATACATTTCCTTTTATAAAAAGGGGAAGACAAGCATGTGACGGCAACAAAAAAAATGGGATGGTGGAAGCCGACAAGTGTGTTAGGTGATACGAGACGTCGTCGTTTTATGTTTCCCACACGCTTGTTCGTCCGTTTCTTCTTGGGTTTGCCACGTGGCCTCCGACCCTTCACCTCAGGCCTTGTATTTTCTTTCATAGTACTGGATTAAAACCCTTTTTTCTCTTCGTTCTTAATGGGCCACGGTGCTTTCTTATTGGGCTCACGTTTCATTTAATATATATATATATATATATATTTTTTTTTGGGTAAAATATTAAATTTTATACCCAGATTATAACGATAACAAGTAGCGGAAAAAATCTAAAAACTACTCCGATAATTAAAAAATTCATATTTTACAAAAAAATATCATTTAATATATAAATTAAAAATAATCCAGCCAATCATAAAAAAAACTGCAGAATATTATTGGTCACACAGTATTCGATAAAGGTAAAAATTGCATAGAAACATGAAAACAACTTATATTGTGAAACAAAACAAAATCTCTAAAACAATTTATAAAAAGAAACGGAAGGAGTACTAAAGAACAACTATAGCAAAAAACTAGAAATGGTAAAACCATCATAACGAAAAACGATTTCTAGTTTTTCATAAAACAAGAGCATCATAAAAAAAACATATGTTAGTTTGATAAAGCCACCCTTAAGGAAATGCTTCATATATTTTTTAACATAATCATATAATGTTATTATTTATTTCGTTTTTTCAAGATATAAGGAATTAGTCCTTTGAATCCTGAACTAGATAAAACTTGAAACTATTACCAAAATAGAGAGATTTTAATTATATTTGGTTTGGAATAAACATAAATTTTAATACTAAAACATATCCAAACTAATTAATATTAGTCATTTATATTTAAAAAAAAACAAATTAAAAAGAAACTAACGTAAAATTATGAGATTAGATTTCAAATTTTTTATTAATAAAGAGCATAAATGGTAAAATATCAACAATTAAATGGTTTGAGTCGATTTTCAAAGTTAAAACTTTAATTAGTTTGGCTTTGTTTGGTTCATCATATTGAAAACGCCCGCTCTCTGTTTTCTCGTTTCCCCCACTTCCTTCGTTGGTCCTTCTTCTTCTTCTTCTTCTTCGTCTCTGGGTTGAATTTTATCTATCGAATCGGGAAGGTGAGAAAAGGAAGATGACGACGATGGAGAGTTTGATCGGTTTGGTTAACAGGATACAAAGAGCATGCACTTCGCTCGGAGATTATGGCGGCGGTAACAACGCTCTCTCTTCTCTTTGGGAAGCTCTTCCTTCCGTCGCCGTCGTCGGTGGCCAGGTTTCGTCTCTTCGGATTAACTCTGGACTTAGGTTTTCTCTGAGTTTGCTTTTTAAGGTTTTTGTTCTTAATCATGAGTGTAGAGCTCTGGGAAATCATCGGTTCTGGAGAGTATTGTCGGGAGGGATTTTCTTCCCAGAGGATCCGGTTTGTGATTTTTTCACCTAGACACACTTTTGATTTTCACATTTGATGATAGAAAAGAGACAAAATTGTTTGTTTCGTTCCGCAGGTATTGTTACGAGGCGGCCTTTGGTCTTACAGCTTCACAAGACGGAAAATGGAACAGAGGAATACGCCGAGTTTCTCCACATAACCAATAAGAAATTCACCAATTTCTGTATGTTACCTTTACATATTTATATGTATATATAATATATGAATGTGTTTTTGGCTATAGCCTATAGTGAATATCCATCATATTTCGTTTTTCAGCTTTGGTTCGCATGGAGATTCAAGATGAAACTGATAGAATCACTGGGAAGAACAAACAGATATCTCCAGTTCCTATTCACCTCACTATCTTCTCTCCCAATGGTTGGTTTTACCTTTTATGATGCTCTTGTTTCCAGTCATTTTTGTTAATCCAACTAACATCTGTTTTTTTTATTTGTTCTTGTTTGAAATAGTTGTGAATCTTACTCTGATTGATTTACCTGGTTTGACTAAAGTTGCTGTTGGTATGTTTTATTTGGCTCTTCTTCTTTTGGATCTCCTTTTGTTTATTGGTACCGTGCCTGTAATAACTTGTTGACATTGTCATGTTGTTTCCAGAAGGACAGCCAGAAACTATTGTTGAGGATATCGAATCTATGGTTCGCTCATATGTCGCAAAGGTGAGTATTCTTACACTTTCTTTGGCTTGGTGATTCTGTCACTTTTCTTGTAGTTTGATAGTTTTGGTTATGTTTTTGTTAGTTTTCAATATGTTTTTTTTTCCACAGCCCAACTGTCTTATACTAGCAATATCTCCTGCCAACCAAGACATAGCCACATCAGATGCCATCAAGCTAGCGAGAGAAGTGGATCCGACAGGTTTGTTTGCTGTGTTTCAGTAAATGCATGCTGGGGGAACAAAATTTCTCTATCTAAAACGATGATAAGGTTATCTCACTTTCTCATTGGCCTAGGTGATAGAACGTTTGGAGTTCTGACAAAGTTAGACTTGATGGACAAGGGGACTAATGCATTGGATGTAAGTGTTCTCCCAAGTCTTTCTTTCCTTGTTTTCTTATCAAATACTCTTTTCTTTGAAGTAGTTATGTAAGAATTTACCTGCCTGATGACCATCTTGAGTCTTACAGAGTGACTATGATTGAATATTTTCCTGGATAAGGTTATCGAAGGAAGGTCATACAGGATGCAATATCCTTGGGTTGGGGTGGTGAACCGTTCACAAGCAGATATCAACAAGAATGTTGATATGATGCTTGCGAGAAGGAAGGAGCGAGAATACTTTGAAACCAGTCCTGACTATGGTCACTTAGCCACTCAAATGGGTTCAGAATATCTTGCAAAGATGCTCTCTAAGGTTTACTCAATTAAACCCTTAATTATACGCATGAATGAGCTTTTGGTCGTTCTGTTTTAGTTATGGTCTTTGTTTTTCTTCTTTCCAGCTCTTAGAATCTGTTATAAAGGCTCGTATTCCAAATATCCTATCCTTAATAACCAAAAGCATAGAGGAACTCGAAAGAGAGTTAGACCGATTGGGTAGGCCTGTCGCGATTGATGCTGGAGTGAGTACATACATTTCCCTCTACTATAAATAGTATATTTCTGCGGTATGCTAAAATTTGTTGGTCTCAGGCTCAACTATACACTATCTTGGGAATGTGTCGTGCATTCGAAAAGATATTCAAAGAGCATTTGGATGGAGGGTAAAAACATCATTATTGAATCTTTTTTTGTTCCCCCCACACAACTTTCTGTCTAAACTTTGATTTTAATGACAAATTAAAGGCGTCCTGGAGGTGCCCGTATATATGGAATCTTTGATAACCAACTTCCTGCAGCCATTAAAAAGCTTCCTTTTGATCGTCATCTTTCATTGCAAAGTGTTAAGAGAATTGTCTCAGAATCTGATGGCTATCAACCTCATTTGATTGCACCTGAATTGGGTTATCGTCGTCTCATTGAAGGATCCCTAAATCATTTTAGAGGTCCAGCTGAAGCTTCTGTGAATGCTGTAGGTTCTTTTACACCTCTTTTTCACTTTCATTTTTTTTCATCAGTATATATGTAACGAATGTGATTGTAACAGATACACTTTGTCTTAAAAGAGCTTGTAAGGAAATCGATCACAGAAACTGAGGTGAGATTGGTTGTTTTCTTAGAGAGTAAGTAGAAAAAGGGCTATTGATTCTTCTTGTTGGCAAACAATGCAGGAGCTAAAACGGTTCCCTTCGCTACAAATTGAGCTAGCTGCAGCAGCAAACTCATCATTAGAGAAATTTCGCGAGGAAAGCATGAAGTCGGTTCTTAGATTAGTCGACATGGAATCTTCATATCTAACGGTCGAGTTCTTTCGTAAGCTTCATGTAATGGAAACACAAGGAAGCCAAACCGCGTCTCTCTCTTCACCACCACCACCAACAACAACAGACCAATACGGGGAAGGACAGTTCAGAAAGATAGCTTCAAATGTAGCTGCTTACATGAACATGGTTTCAGACACACTTGTTAACACCATTCCTAAGGCCGTTGTTCATTGCCAGGTCAGACAGGCGAAACTCGCTTTGCTCAATTACTTCTACACACAGATCAGTCAGAGCCAGGTATGTCTCGTACTCCGGTTAATTCAGTTCGGGTTAACTTGTGTTTGGTTTTGGGTTTGAGGATTGGGTCATATCTTTTCACAGGGGAAACATTTGGGGCAGTTGCTAGACGAGAACCCGGCTTTGATGGAAAGGAGATTGCAATGTGCAAAGAGGCTCGAGCTATACAAGAATGCTAGAGATGAGATTGATGCAGCTGTTTGGGTTCGATGACCAAGCTAAGTGTCCCTGTGACAGCTTCATGTGTGTGATTAATGGTTTTAGATAGATAAGATATATAACAATCTAAGTTCATAAACAGAATGAGATATCGACAGGATTCGTTGAATTATAATCGTTTTGTTTTACATCTCCGGCTATATTTCTAAATTCAAAGTTACACAAATTCCTATGTGTAAACTTAAAGTAAATACAATGCTATTATCATGTTACCCCGAACATCAAACAATATTGCCAATAAATTTACAAATAGAAGCTCTCATGCACAAGTAAATGTGTTTCCAACACAGAACAAGTGCTCATTGTTTCACAAAGCTGGACAAATTTTGCATTTCATAAAAGAGATTAGCAAATCCATTGACAAGATTAGTTATGTTTTAAAAAGATAGAATGATAAACATTAACTACGTTACGAAGCATATTTACCGAATAAAAAAGAAGAAACACATAGTTGTGTTGGATGAATTTGATTAACGATGTTGTAAATCTTGTGAGGCTAATTTGGGAATTGTGAGTTATCCTAATGCCGTGACGTTTTACAAAAGGGATGATAGACTGGGTGCCGTTTTTCGGTCTGAGTCATTTCGTAGTTTGGGCTTATTAATGACTTGGGCCTCGAGTTCTGTTAAGCGGAAGAGAATCAAACAAAAACATACGCACCTAAAAATGGCGGACACATGGCGCGAAACTGTTCAGCGGAAGAACCCTAGCGCAAAAGTTCCATCTCTATTCCCAATTGTGCTAAAAAATCCTAAAATTGAATTTATAAATTGGGGGCATTGGCCTTACCATCAGTGAGCGAAATCTTCATCTTTGCTTTGATTTCTGTAATTTTACTGAAATTATAGTAATGGAAGAAACTGGGATAATTGGAGGAGCTCAAGCAGTGATAGATCTGGGAATTGGATCTTCGGTGCCAATTTCGTATCATTCATGTTTTGGGCCTCACGAGGATCTACTTCTTCTCGAAGCTGATGACAATCTTGTCTCAGATATCTTCAATGGAAGGTAAGATTTGAAGCTTTGCCTTTGCTTTTGCACTTTATAGAATCAATTTCCAGAGATCAGTTCGCTTGTTAGAGGTTTTAAGACTTGTTCTCATTTATCTTCAGGGTAACCTTGAGGGGACTCCCTGATGAAGATGCCGTTCTCTGTACCAAGTCTAAGACTTTTGCAATCAAATTTGTTGGTAATTCCAATTCCATGTTCCTTATTCCTCCGTCAATTTGCCCCGGTTTCCTCGAAGATGCACATGTCTCTGGTACCAACGATAATGATAAAGTATCGGCCATCAAAATTGCTTCTGGTAACATGGAGCTTGTTGAGGTTTCTCCTAGGCTTGACAAGCTCAAGCAGCTTCTCTTGGAAAACCCTTTTGGTGCTGGTGAAGTAGAAGCCATGATGGATGATGACTCGGACCATAATGGAAAGAGAGATGTAGCGTTGTACACATGGAGCGATTTGGTTAACACAATCCAAGCCAGCGATGAAGAATTACGCAATGGCTTGCACAGTCTTTCTGCTATTGAGATTGATGGTTACTGGAGGGTTATGGATGAGAATTACCTAGACATGATTCTGAGAATGCTCCTTCACAACTGTGTACTGAAAGATTGGTCATTTGGTGATCTCGATGAAGAGGAAGTCGTGAGTGTGTTAGTAGCTGATGAATTCCCTAGTAAACTCGCGAGTCACTGCTTGAGCGTATTTGGCTCTAAGGTAAACGAAACTAATAAGTGGAAGTTGGAACCGAGGCTGGTATGCTTGCACTTTGCTAGACAGATACTGAGAGAGGAGAAGATGAGGCTAGAGAGTTTCATGGAAGAGTGGAAGAAGAAGATTCCAGAAGGGATGGAAGGAAGGTTCGAGATGCTTGAAGGAGAGGTTTTAACAGAGAAAACCGGGATCGAAACACGGGTTTATACATTCAGCGTACGTTCTCTCCCATCAACTCCAGCAGAGCGGTTCTCCGTGCTCTTTAAACATAGACCAAAATGGGAATGGAAAGACTTGGAGCCTTACTTAAGGTAATTTTGTGATGAAGATATTATATTATACATCAGAAGATGAGCTTTTTGATTTTATGAATTGATTGAATTCTTATTCTTTCTCTTTTATTGTTTTTGTTATTGCAGGGATCTTCATGTTCCTAGAGTTTCTATGGAAGGGTTGCTTCTGAAATACACACGCAGAGCACAACCTAGAGCTGATGCACAACCTGTCTTTAGTGCAAGATAGTGTCTTTATTTCTAAAGCTTCGTCTTTGTTTTGTGTGTATTTTTGATGGTATAATTTGTGAAGTTTATAATGGTCACAAATCATCCAATCTCTTATCTATATATGTTTTTTTGGGGGCCAGCACTTATCTATTTATTTGGCTGGGCCCAAAAATTTGAACCTGATTGTCATATCTCATAAAATATACTCTTTCTCTTTTTTTATATAAAGGGTTTTCCCTAAAAACACAAAAATTAAGAAAATCTTTTTTTTTTACTTGAAACATTAAACACTACCATAACATCATTTAGTTATCTAATTAAATAGAAGAGTATTAATGTTTTATGATAATACCAAAACTATTAATGAGTATAATTAATGAAATTTTACATGGGAATATGAAAAGCTCTTATAAAAAAAATATATATATATATATATAAAACCCCTTATAAAAAAAGAGAGAGAGAGTATAGAACAACGTTAAATAAATGGAAAACGTTTAATTTGTTTTGTGCAGAGGAAGAGACTTTAGTTTGCTACTTTGTTTGAATGTAGAAGCTCACCTCAATTCTCACTAGTTAATAGTATAAACTAATTAATCTTAGATAAACTAATTAATCTAAGATAAACTAAGCTCAGCTCAATTCTCACTAGCATCGTTTAATAATAAAAAGTAAGACTCGAGAATTTGAATGATTAGATTACAAACTCAAATTGAAATATTTAATGATTAGACTACTAACTCAAATTGAAGAAGCATCCCATCAAAATTGACGATTTTTAGTACACGTTGGATTAGAAAGTGCTTAGAAACTACAGCAGATTAGATCACCACCGTTCAGTTCATCCGGATAACCCCCACAAGTTTAAATCAAGACCGTCCATTTCATCAAGATAAACCCTTATATATACACCTTGACAAACAGAGCTTCGTTAGTTGTCCCAAAATCGTAAACACATTTTCTCTGAGAAAACTTTAAATTTTCTCGAGAATGTTTACTGAATCTGTGATTAGATTCTCTCAATTGATCGCCGAATGCGTCATCATCGCCTCCGTCGTCGTCTTCACTCTCCGTCTCTTCCTTAGATTCGCTTCCTTCCTCGCGAGCCGTCCATGGCGTCGCTACCGTACATTCACGGTTCGCCGCCGGAGATGGGGGAAGAAAACGGCGGAGGAAGAACACTCACCACCGTACTGTGCGATTTGTCTCCAAGATGCGGCGGAGGGAGAGAAGATGAGGAGGTTAACAGCGTGCAGCCACTGTTTCCACGCCGATTGCATCGATCCGTGGCTGGAGAAGCGGTCCACGTGTCCTCTGTGCAGAGCTCAGATTCCGCCGGTGCCGCCGGGAAATCCTCTGATCGCGTTAATTGTTCCTCCCGGCGTGATCGAGTTGTTCACCAAAGGAACCTTCGTCTCCGATGCGTAGGCTTAGCTCTTTCGTCATCATTACATTTAGTAATTATTTAATTAAGACCTAAATTGAGGTCATCAATTTCTTAGATTGTTAGACGATTTTTCAAAAAATTTAATCAATGTATTCATTGTACTTGTCCGAATTTGGACAAATTTTCCGAATCTGGACAAAATATTATCAATTCGCTACAAAAACTTCTAATTTTAATTTCTTATCTTTTGAGAAAGAAAAAAAGTTTATACAGCATGAAATTCGAATTTTAAACTCCAATATTATGCTGTGGAGAAGCATCTACATTTATGAATAATTAGATCGATGTGTTCTGGCTTATGGGTAAGAAAATGTTTATTTTAATTTTTCTTAGAATCATCGTTAATAAGAAATTTAAACGTATTGTTGGATAATAATAATAATATTAGTATACTGTTATACCAATAAAACATTTATATTTTTTTTGGATACAATATCTGTTTCTCAGAATTTGTATTTTATCCTAGCATAATATTCTGGAAGTTTAATGTTTGGAGAATTTCGAATTGTTTTCATCAAGATACAAGTTAATTTGTATTAGTGTCGTTACTTTATGTATTACTATCTGACTTTAAATTCGATGGAGTGAGGAGTGAAGGTGAATTATCATTATTGAAAGAAAGAAAAACATAGTCACCGAATAAAGCTAGAGAATGACAGTATTAGCTAGTGTCTTTATTATAAGTACACTCCTCGGATATTTTTTTGTTCTTTACCACTTTTACAATTTTCTTACCCACTATATATCTAACCCACCACCCAAAAAAGTTGGTCCAAGTCTCCAACAAGTGGTTTTAGTCTTTCAAATAATGGTTTGGCCAACAATAAACATTAATTTATATAAGACAAATTTTTTTTAAACCATTTTACATTAAGTTAAAAGAAGCAAATATTTTTGCATAGATAAATATTTTTGATGGAAGATCAACTCGGATGAAAGTCTCTTTTTAGATTTAGCTTTGGAACTCTTCATAAAAGTTATAAAAAATTAAGTTAGTTTTCCACTGGGAGTGGTTTCAACTTATTCGGGGTTGTATTAAAGAAGTTACAACCGATTTAGTAGACATATATCTATTTAGTAATTAGCGTTTGACTTTTTTAATCCCGATTTTGCAAAGTCAACTACAATTTGATGAATTATTTTGAGCAAACGTTAGTTGTGAAATAAATCAAGCAAATAAATTAGGAATTAAATGAGCAATTTCCTCACCATTATGTTATATATGAGCCATCTTTAGTAATGGATCTAAAAACCAAAACCCATAATTAAAATAACTCAACTAAAACCAGTAATTTTCGTAGTTTCATAGGGATGGACCTAAAAGAACTCAAAAGACCAAAGTTACATTAGTCTAATTAATAATCTAGGAATTCTTGTAGTTTCATAGAATATATAGCCAGTTTCTATAGTTTTAGTTTCTAATTAATAATTTTGCATATTACTTATGAACTATTTTTCATTACTATATAGATTTGGTAGTTTTGACATATTTGTGGATCCTAAAATCCACACTCAAGAATTTGGATTGATTTGTAAATAAGGAAAAGATGGGCAAGAATCTCGTATGAGCACAACGATGTAAACAAGACGAATTCGACGAACTGGACTATATTGATCAAAGAGAAAGATCTCAGAGAAGATAGAAATGGTGGTTGCACTCGTGGTCGAGCTGCCTACGTACCCGTTAAGGGATCAAACCTATACGTAGTTCAATTGTTTGTTCTCTCAAGCGAGATATAATCGTGAGTAAATAGCAAGTATGGAAGGCATGACGTTAGCTAAACTCTGTGTGATCTCGTTAGATCGAATGTTGTTTTTAAGGGAAGCTCTTGTTCTTAATCAAATAATATATTTGATTAGAGAGAACCTTTTTTGGAGATAAAGTGTATTATTTTTGTGTATAGCTCTTTGTTGAGCGTAAGTTCTTATTCTTTTGTGAAGACCACCTTTTGTCCTTTTTATAAGAGTTGATCTTCACGTTCTTTTGCTGTTGCCCATATCCCACATATTTCTCTTTGACTTATTCTCTCCTCATCAAAGACCAAATTCTTTGGTTTGATCCTAGTCAAAGATCTCATATTGACTTGGTTAATGGTACCAAAATATGGGTTTTACTGGCCAAGTTACGTGACATTATGTCTAATATCATATGGGCCTAATTGGATCGAACCGGATATATTCGTTAATTATCCGATTTTTAGGCGGGTCGGATTCGGTGTTAAATCCGGTACCAACAATATTGCGAACCTCTCTTTTCATTATTCATTTATCACACACTTTAGCCATAGCTTAAAAGCTGCCTCCACATAAATAGCATCAAACAACGGTGTCACTATTAGTCTGTTACAAGGGCATCTCGTCTTTTTGTAACAAAACTAAGTTTAATTTTTCTATTTCTTGTGTAAAATGTATAAAGTTTGATTTAGCAAAATATATTTCTGGAAAAAAAACCAAAGTGTCAAACGAAAGAATAATTTAATACTATATTATTAATGTATTATAAAAATCTCTATACACATTTCATGGATAAAAATAAATTTAATGAAGAATACTTTTTTATTTGATATTTTTTTTGAACATATTTTTAATTCGATCTCGATTCTGAGTTGATTTGGTTTTTTTTTTTTTAGATTTATAGAATACTTGGATTTCGTTTCAATTAGTTTCGAGATGAAGCCTAGTTCTTGAACTTTGTACATACTCACGAGTCACGAGTCACCACCACTTA
Organism: Eutrema japonicum; assembly: GCA_030161315.1. Classification (NCBI taxonomy): domain Eukaryota; kingdom Viridiplantae; phylum Streptophyta; class Magnoliopsida; order Brassicales; family Brassicaceae; genus Eutrema; species Eutrema japonicum. The sequence goes on along the minus strand of BSQW01000003.1, from coordinate 52,554,486 downwards.
TATTGGGATGAAACCCATTAAGTGTGAGTCACTTAATGACGGTGACGGTGATGGTGATGTATTACTATTTGCATACCAAATTGACAACTATGTTAGACCACCTCCAATGGGGGTTCTTAGAGGAGAGGTTCTTAAAATTTTATAATGACAAATAATAATAAATATTAGAGAGGTTCTTAACTTTGAAAAAAAAAGTTCTTAAAGTTCTTATTTAAGAACTTTTTTAGGGGTTCTTAGCAGGAGGTTCTTAAAATTTATAATTAAAATATTGGTAAGAACCCCATGAGGGGTTCTCCCATTGGAGATGCTCTTATTAACTTATTATTCACGGATCCAACGTCTTTTTACTTGCCATAAATTATGATAAGGTTTTTTTTTTTTTTTTATGATAAGACAAGCAACAGTACTACATTTTTTTTTTTTTTTTTTTGTAATAGTCTTACATCACTTGTTTTCTAATAAGGTTTAAAAGTTGTAAGTTGGTCTCGTCTCATCTAAACTCATGACCTCTACAACCATTTTTTGGGGGACATTTGTTTGTATAAAAAAAACAAGTATTTTAAAGCTGGTAAAGCTATAAGTTTTTCCAATGCTCAAATTCTTATAAACTTGGAGCGAATGATATATAGATCGGTAGACAATCATGGGCTCGATCTTCTTATTCAAGATGAATTGATCCCAGTTGAGAAGATTCACTCTTGGAACTTGAATCAAGTAACATTTCCATATTTTTAGTCTATTTTTTTTCGAGTCAGAGTATTTGGAATATCTATTTATCTTTAAGTATTTGAGATATATTTACATTAAGGAGGTTGTATTGGATTAAAGATTTAGGAGATTTGGGTGGGTTTTATATTTGGTGGAATTTAAGTGGGTTTTGTAGATATCATCGTGTTTTTGGTGTGATTATTTAAAAAAAAAATTGGTAATTTGGTAAAATTTTCTTTAAATTTCAGAGAATTTTGTGTGATTTGGTAACATTTTCTCAAAGACTCACATTGGAGCAAAACAAATGTCTACAACTCATATATGATGGAGATTGCTGATCGTTGTTTAAAAATCAATGACTAAGAAGTTTAACAGAGAAAAACTGATGAGCTGTGTCATAATAACTTCCAATGCCCACCTTTTCTTGTGTCCATTTAAGAAGTGACAAAACAAACGAAACCAGCCAAACAGGAAAAGTAGTGGATGATCTGCAGCAATAAAAGACATGAAAAGTATCAAATTAGGTAAACCATAAAGGCAGAAACTTGGCTTTAAGGATCTGAAACTTTTCAAAATGATCAAACACCCTAGGAAATAAGAGAAGGAAACATGTACAAGATAGTAAAATAACACAGAGAATCACCATGTAAATATATGATTTTAAAAAATCATAATATATATAGCTCTATACTATATTTCTGAACCTACCCTGAATCATAATCCTAGGGTATGTATGTACGTTTCCACACTTTTGTATCTTGAACCAATAATTAATTGAAATCCAGAATTCCTATTATATTATATTGAACGTCATTAAAACTCTCGTTAATCAGTTTCTTATTTGCCATAAAATTAGGAAAAATATCAGACTGTGCAATGTGCCAATGTTGGTAATCCATTGAAACTTTGAACTTTCTAATATGTTGCCAATTCCGTGAAGATTTTATACATTGTTCATCAGAATAATCCTATTAATTATTTAGAATCAGAAAATATTTATATATTTCTTTGTTTTGTTTAAAGTTAGTTATATTTATATAGCATGAAAATAAACTGCAGAGAGATACGTATGAAATCCAGACTTATCTCGATTATAAAAAAAAAGATACGTATGTATAAGGGAAGTATATATAAGGAAGTGTATGTATAAGGGAAGTATATAGATATAGATATAGATACACCCTCTATACAGTGAAAAATTGATCACGTAAAATCTATAAAAAAGATACGTACGTATATATAAGGAAGTGTATAAATACATATATTGATTATATAGAAACGAATATATATACACCTTTTTTTTGTTCGACACGGATATATATAAATATTCGTATAGTGAAGTACTGTTTTTTTTTTTGTAGTTAGTAAAAAACGATTAAAACAATGTCTTGTGTATTAAAAAACAAATCATCACAATGCTTCCTCACAATCAAAAGCATTTGCATTGTGTTATTGTTATTATCGATTACTTGTGGAGTTGTTTATGCAGATTCAGATTATGGAGAAGCTCTCACAAAGAGTCTTTTGTATTTTGAAGCTCAACGCTCTGGAACATTGCCATCAAACCAAAGAGTTAATTGGAGAGGAGATTCTGCACTCAGAGATGGTTCTGATGCACATGTAATTTAAAATCCAAATCCTTTTTCTTCCATATATTTTTCTGGTGGTAATGAGTATTTATTATGAATCGAAATAAAACATTTGCTAATTTTTAAAATAGATTGATCTCACCGGAGGTTATTATGATGCCGGAGACAATATGAAGTTTGGATTCCCGTTGGCATTCACTACGACTATGCTAGCTTGGAGCAGCGTAGAGATGGCATCACAGATCAAGGCCCGCGAGGAGCACGAAAACGCCCTCGCGGCTCTCAAATGGGCCACTGATTATCTTATCAAATCCCATCCAGAGTCCAATGTCCTGTACGGACAAGTGGGCGATGGTAACTCGGACCACGCGTGCTGGATGAGACCCGAGGATATGACCACTCCGCGTCCTTCATACCGCATCGATGCTCAGCATCCAGGTTCTGACTTGGCAGGTGAGACAGCTGCAGCGATGGCTGCAGCTTCTCTGGCATTTGCGCCGTCTGATGCCGCATATGCTGAAACACTCGTTGATCACGCGAGAGATCTATTTGAATTCGGTAAAGATCATCCCGGGGTCTGTCATTACTCCATTCCTAATGCGGCTGGCTTTTACCCGAGCAGTGGTTATGAAGATGAGTTGTTGTGGGCTGCGGCTTGGCTTCACCGGGCCACTGGAGACCAGACTTATCTCGATTATCTAACACAAGCTTCTAATAGTGGAGGTGCAAGGTTTGTTTTCGCCTGGGATGATAAGTTCTTGGGGGCACAAGTCTTGGCAGCCAAGGTAGGTTTGATGTGTATTCTCTAATTAAAGAGATCATACCCTAAATTAAATGACAAGAAATAAACATTTAACACAAGATTTTCCGCAAATGTTAGCTTGTGTTTGAAGGGAAAGTGAAGAATGAAGGGAAGATCGCAGAGTACAAAAGTATGGCGGAGCAGTTTATCTGCAATTGTGCTCAAAAGGGTTTTAATAACGTTAAGAAGACTCCGGGAGGTTTGCTTTGGTTCTTGCCGTGGGACAACCTCCAATACACAACTTCTGCTTCTCTCGTCTTGTCCATTTATGTTAAATACCTTGAGGCTGCACAAGCCTCCGTCCAGTGCCCCAATGGTGTCCTTAAAGCTTTTGATCTTCTCGACCTCGCTCGGGCTCAGGTTAGGCGGGCATTCAGTTATTTCATTCCGTTTTTTTCCTATGTTCTTTTAGGTTTATGACCGAATTATATTGATTTAATATGATCAATTTATTTTTATTCTGATTCAGTGGATAATTTTCATATGATAACCACATTGTTTATGTTACCAGGTAGACTACATACTTGGTTCAAACCCCAAGAACATGAGCTACATGGTTGGATTCGGGACCAATTATCCTAAAAGACCACACCATAGAGGAGCCTCTATAGTGTCAATCAAGAAAGATCCTAAACCGATGACATGCAATGAAGGGTTTGAAGCTTGGTACAACAATCCTGAACCGAACCCTAATGTTTTGGTTGGAGCAATTGTAGGTGGACCGGACGAGAACGATGCTTACCAAGATGAACGGTCTGATTTTCAGCACGACGAGCCCGACACCGTCACGGTAGCTCCTTTGGTTGGTGTTTTGGCTGCCATCGCATGATCTTAAATAATTACACATCTCTGTATTTGTTTCTATTATTTACTGTCTTTGGACCTCATTTTTCCAAGAGGCTCTAGCGACTAATTAACATTTTTGGTCTAAGTGTAGAAATGAAATCAAAATTCGATTTGTTATAATATCTTGATTTAGTGAGACATAATGAGACTTAGAGTTATACATAGAGATAACATATAGACCAATATTGTCAGACCCCAACATTTTTTTCTTCTATTCATATTTAGCCTTTTATACGACTTAGAATTGAAAGAATGCATTCTTTATGTCAAATATTTTTAGCTAATTTATTTTTGTTCCACAAGATATATATATACTATAAATACCATATCTTTTTTTTAATGTTATGATCTTTATTTTTTATTAAAATCTTGAAACATATAAAGTCGATGGAACATAAGATTTTTCCGGAGTCAAAAGCCGACAAAAAAAAAAGTCTCACTGGAGACAAAAGTCCTATGAAAGAGAAACATGAAAAACCAAAACCATACAACCAAACCTATGAAACTAAGTCAATCGATGAGAGAAAAAATCGCTACATAAAATGTAAATAACCTAACGAAACTCTTTGTCGAAAATAAGATTTGTTAGATTGAAACCTAGTTTTAGTTTCCATTACAAAGTTCCAGAAAAGATCGAAGACAAGAGATTACTAAAAAAAAACTCACACCTAACTATTACCCAGAAAATTAAAATCCTAGAAAAAGTATTTTTTATAAAAATTCGGTGAAACGACGATAAAGATGGAGACGCTACTCAATTACGAAAACGACAACGAAAGTAGCTATATGCCACACCGTCAATAGATACGAAGATCATATGTACATCTGACATTATGACATATACCTCTTGGCCGCCATTGCTTGATCTTTCTCTCTCTTTTTGATAAATTTTTATCGTGTTAAACCTCGTTATCATTCATTATTATTTATTTCGAAAGGTCTAAAATGTAATTTGCCTTCAGTATAAAATAAATTTGATTTTATTAAAAAAAAAACTCAAGGCTTGCTACATCGAGACATACCCGATGAGGATGATCCGACTTGGTCATGACTCGGTTTAGTTGAATGACCCACAAAATAACAACAAAAAAATATTTTTCTTTTTCGGAAAATAACAAAAATATATTAATCGCAAAAGTAGTACAACAAAAAAATCTCCGATTCAAAAACTGACCAAAATGTAAAAGAAGAAACTGTAATCTTAAATGTTAAAAAAAGTTGGTTCCTTTAATCTCCTCCTCTACAAAAGTGTTCCAACATTAACATTCACACTCAAGTCTCAACATTTACAGCACACAAAAATTTGTACATTATCAGAAATTCATACTACTGAGAGGCTATAAGTCGATTCTTTACCGTTGTTGCATTAATCAATCCCCAATGTCGAAAATGGCTCGATAGCTCCCTGAGAAGTCCCCAAAAAATTAGAATAGACCCAATAATTCTCTAAACAAAAATTGCATTTAAAGTAATGTTTTTGTTAACTTACAGAGCAATCATCGTGAACACGCCATATTGTTTCCCCAAGAAGGTTTGCTACTGAGAGAACTGTAAGCTGAGGGAAATAGTTCTGCTCTGATAATGGAATCGTGTTGGTTATGATCACCTCTTGAAACAGACCGCTCGATAGTCTACTGATTGCAGGAGGGCTGTTTCCATATACATATGGACACAGATACATATAAGAGCTTCTCTCTTTATATTTCCAACACTTAGAAAACATTTCACAGACTTACCTAAAAACAGCATGAGTGGTACATGCGTATACTTCTCTTGCCCCCTCTTGGTGTAACAGAGCCGCACCTTTGCTTATGGTTCCTAATTTGTTATAACATAAGTGTCTAAGAAATAATAAAAAGAGTTTATATGGATAAGTATACACAGATAGAGAAGTATAACTCACCTGCTGTGTCAATCATGTCATCCACCATTATAGCTACTTTCCCTTTAACATCCCCGATTAGGTTCATCACCTACATTATATGGATCGTGAAATGTCAAAGCCATTCTTGGTTAAAATGTATTTGCCAATGGGTTTTTTTACCTCTGCAACATTGTGCCCATGACGTCTTTTATCAACTATTGCTAAAGGAGCATCAGATAGCTTCTTGGCAAAAGCGCGAGCCCTTGCAACTCCACCAACATCAGGTGAAACTACCACCAAATCAGCAGAGGATATGGCTTTGCTTGCCAAGTAATCAAGTATCACAGGCTGTGTATGAATATTAAGCAAAAAAGAAAAAGGAACCATCAGCAATTCCATTTTCTCAAAAAGAAATCAATGCTCTGAATCATTCAAGATAGGAACCTTTTTACCTGGCCATAAACATGATCGACTGGAATATCAAAGTAGCCCATAGACTGTCCGGAGTGAAGATCACAGGCAAGGACACGGTCTGCACCAGACTCTGTTATCAAATTGGCGACAAGCTTGGCAGCAATAGATTCACGTCCTTGAGTCTGCAAGAGTTTGTGAAACGAAAGCATAAGTTTTGGATACAGACAGTTATAAACACAGATGTAATGCTTTGAAAGAATATTGACTCCAAGACAGATTCTATATTCTGTAGTTCCCAGAAAAGGACTTGCCTTTCTATCAGCTCGAGCATAACCAAAGTAAGGAATCACAGCCGTGATGGTTTTGGCTGATGCTCTCCGACAAGCATCAATCATAACGAGCAATTCCATAAGGTTTTCATTAGCAGGTGGGCATGTAGGCTGTACAAGGAACACATCGCAACCTCTTACACTCTCTTGCAGCTGAACATAGATCTCACCATCAGCAAACCGTTTAATCTTGATTTTCCCAAGATCCAGACCCAAATAGCAAGAAATCTCCTGTATCAGAGATGAGCAAACGACAAGATCCATGAATTTACAAGAAATCGTTTTCTTTCTAATCGTTTGATAAACAATTGAACAAATATCCAGTTTCAAGCTACTAATTCATGCATTTAAACAACTATCCGAAGTAGAAATCAGTTTCAAGAACAAAATTCCAGTTGAAGCTTCCAGCGATTAACAAATTATTAAAGCACCTGAGCCAAGGCAGGATTAGCAGTGCCGGAAAATATACGGAGGCGTGTGGTGTTCTTGTAAATCGGATCTTCCAAAGGTGTGGCGGAGAGAAGAGCATTTGCGGGAATGGTATTGCCTGAAAGCAGATGGAAACCGGCGGAGTTTCGGCCGTCGAACTTGTAAGGATCCGCCGCGTTACACCTCTTAATTTCCCAAAACCAATCGCAGAGAAGACTGTTGTTAACTAATGATACCAGATAGAAAGATAGCGACCGAGAGAGAGAGAGAGAGAGAGAGAGAGAGAGAGAAAGGAATAGAGGGGAAGAGAGACTTACGACATGAAATCGAACCGAAGAAGGTTGAGGAATCAGGGAAGAAGAGCGCCGGAGATTAAGCCCCGGCGAAGAAAGCGATGGTTGAATAAGAAACGCCATTTTGTTTTCGCCTGAAATCGATTCACAAGGAAATTTGGGTACGGAGAGATTTTAGGGTTTTTAATAGTCAACAACAGTACAAGATTTTAGAGTCTTTTCTTTGTCCGCGAGATACAAAATCGACGACTACAAATTCACATCCAACTGTAAGTTTTAACTAACTGTAACTGTATCTGTAAATGTAACTAACTGTGAAATTCCCTTTCTAAGTTTTAACTAACTGTAACTGAAAAACTGACAGTAATGATATATCTACATAACCAAACACTCAGAATCCAAAACTGATATTGAATCTTGATACCTCTCATTGCTACAACAGAATCATCACAGAAGAAAAAACCTATATTGGAAAGAAAGATGGGAAATGCAAGAAGAAGTTCCCAATGTATTACAATGTTTGTTATAGCTCGAAAGCAAGAAAAATCCGAATGATTTCGGTTTATTTTTGATATTTTGAGCAAAGTATCAACATTCATTTACAGTTGGATAGATCGAGCTCGTGTTGTTAGTTTTCTTAGGATGTAACTCCATATGGAAGCAACGCCGCAGCCACCACCCTTCCTTCTTCATTCAGAATGTTGTAAGTTGATGCAGCATTTCTCTGAATCAAGTAGTTGTTGATATAAGCGCATAAGAAAGAAATTATGAACTAAACAAAAAATGAGAGAAGCTTGTAATGCATTGATAAAAGAAAGACCTACAGAGTCAACTGTTTCTAGCTTCATGCCAATGGACTTCACAAACTGACGGACCTCGGGAGTTACCGGGTGAATGTTTCTTCCACAACCAACAATTAAGAGCTCTAAAGGCAGTTCAATAATTTAGTTGATCAATAATATAATAAAACCTGTACTAATAATAATAATATGCAGCAATAGTTGATCAACCAAAATATAGTTTCTTTTTTCCATATGTATCATTTAGTTACTTGTTGTAAGTTTGCAAATCTAGTTGTGCAAAAGGACACAAAACAAATTTCTTTTGCAATATAGACAAGCTGTTGAATAATATTTGATATATTATTACCTGGAACCGGTCGAACTGTCTGGAAGATAGACAAGCTGCATCCAAGGATACAAACGTTTAGCCACTGCTTATTGACATCATTGATTATAAACTAGATAAGAGCATAAGCAGCAGAGAACACCTATCAAACATATGTCTTTGATTGATCAAAGACATCAAACCGAAAAAGCTTTCAAATCCTCAGACGACAATGAACATTGAAATCTTCAAGTAATCTATGGTTAAAAGCACATGACTTTGACTCTCAAACAGTCAGTACAAAATCGGCATTCATCTTACATATAAGGTTGTGACAGAACATTGGTTAGAATCTAGGACTGAGAAACAATGACTGATAATAACACTTAAGGAAGTATCTACGCAGCTTAAAGTTTCAAGCTTTTGTTATTGCTCAAGAATAACTTTTTGCCTAGTTAGAGAAGAGGGAGGATTTACCTATCAGGGGTGATCTCTGAGAATTTACGAGGGCTCCATGACATCAGCAAATTCCCAACACAGAGCAAGCTACCTTCGTATTTGACCCCATTCACCGTGAAACTCGTCTCATTAAATCTGCAGATTATACACATTTCCATATCCAAAAACCCTAATCACTCATCTAAATCAAACCCAGAAACGATCTGGAAATTTAAAAGTGGACGAAGAACAACAAGAGATGTTCGAATCTGAATATATATATTACTCTTGGAAGCGGAGCTGGTCTTCGGGAACATTGTCAATGAGATTGATCTGATCATAGAGAGAGAAAGCTCGTCTCAGAGATGGCAAAACAGGACTAGAATGATTCGGAACTTCTTTTCTCATGCTTTGAATCAGTTTTGGCAAAGTCGCCATAGATTTCAGCCTCGTCGCCATCTCCGCGTAATCCTCCAACCTCTCGGAGCTTACTGTCCTGAATCCTGATGGACGATTTTCGCAGCCGTCGAAACATTTAACCAACCCGGTTTACTTGTTTAACTCTACCACCATCGGTTATCGGATTTAATTGCTAAAAGCAAGAGCGAACCAAATTCATAGATACTCTCGTTTACTAGACCCAACACATAAATCCATCAAGTTGACGACAAGAATCTCGTTTAACCAGAGAAAGTGTATGTATATAATTTTTCATATAGGAAACATAACTTTAAACAAATAAAATACTGTGGAGCCAAAAACACATAAACTTGTATGCGTTCTCCACTTCTTTATTATCAAAGATCAAACTCAAAAACAATTTCAGAACGTTCTTCACTTGTGTCCTCAAAAATTCAAGAGCTTGCTCAAACGATTTTTATGGAGAATAGAAGGAAGGAGCTGGCAGGAAAGGAAATGGTGCAGCAGAAGCATAAGCCACAGGAGGTTGAGCAGCACGTTTCTTTCGCCTGTGAGTTTTTACTTCTTCCGATGTAGAATTCGATAAACCGGCTACTTCTAGGACTGGTTGCTGAATATCATTAGAGACACGGTGTAGAAGCAGACCAGACATGAAAACAGGAAGGAAGAGAAGACTGGCATGGAACATCTTCCTTGCTTTATGCATTGTTCGGTCCCGGTAGAAGGAAAACGCTGTAGCAGCAATTGCTAGTGTGAGAAGTGTTGATTCGATGCAAAACCAACTCGATGTTAATCCCCCTGACACAAAAAAATGGAAGGAACAGCAAAATCAGAAACAGCAGTCTCACAGTCATAGGCGAACCCACAAGGAGAAAAGACTCACAGTCATAGGCGATGAAACCGAGAGGGACCATGTAAAAGCAGTTCCTAAGAGCCACTGCTGCTATTCTCTTCCCTGAAGGATCAAAGAGAGACAGCATCTTGTAACTGAAAACAAGGGAATAAGGCACAACGTCAGAACTTGACTGCTGTGTTCGCGAATGTTAGATTCTAACGAAAATAATTCGTTATCTAGCCACCACAAAACTGACTGCTGTGACACTTTATACTTTTTAAGCTGATCCTCTCTTTGATACTTCTATTATCCTAGCACTATTTAGGGAATTGAGATCATTCAGCGGAACTGAACACTTTCAAGATCAACACTATATGGGAAGGAGACATTCTAATCTCATATGAAACCATATGGTCTTACCCTCCAGCTGCATAATCATTGCGGCAGAGGTATGCAAGGGCCATAAAATGAGGAATCTGCCAAAAATAAAGAGCAGCTGGAAGAATCATCGAATTAAATGAGATCTGACCAGAGGCTGCAGCCCACCTGCAAACAAAAAAAACAAAATAAAGAAGCATGAATTTAGCAAACGATTATTCCATTTTGAGTTGAAAACCAGCATGCAAGCCTTGCAAAACAGAAAATAAATCTGCTAAAAGTCAGCCATAAACACTTAAACTCAGGAAAAAGCAGACACGAACTACGTGAAATAAAGAGGAAAGGAAAAGAATTTACCCAAGCAAGGGTGGGATGGCACCAACAACAGCCCCAACCCATGTGTTGATAGGGTGAAGTTGCTTCAACGGAGTATAAACAAATGCATAAAGGACAAGATTGGCAGATGCAAGTCCAGCAGCCATCATATTAGTCTGCAATAACCTTGTCGTGGAAGCAAAAGATTAGATTCATAATCTCTCTCATAACTGAGACATAATCACATAGAAACAAGCAGTCACCTTGCTAGCCAACAAACAAGTACCAGAAGTACCGGCAATAGTAGCCCACGCAACAGCATGTGGAACACTGATGCGTCCTGAAGGCAATGGCCTTTGCATTGTTCTCTTCATCTTGGCATCATTGCTTATCTCAAAAATCTGGTACAACAGAAAACAAGAAAGCTCAACTACATGAACACAACGAGGATTCGAAAATTTATAAAATTTTCCACATTTCAACAAGCATCAAAGAGATCATTCACTATCAAACCTCCAGAATGGGATTGGAAATTTCTGTTATGTAGAGGATAACTCAAGAGGGAGGAGAGAGAGATGAAACCTGATTCAAGGAATTAGCAGATGCAGCAATCATCATGGTGCCAGCACAAGTGTAACAAAGTCCCGGAAAATCAATTGCAGCATTTCCTGTACCCAGAATATATCCAGTGCCAGAGGTCGCAACCACGAGCATGCTGCAGAGGTCAAACGAATGAAAAGCACGAAAGATACCCTGAAGATTTGAATCCAATTTTCAAAATTTCCATGAGAAACTAAAGGTAAACATACCTGAGTCGAGCTTTGGAAAGCTCCCAGTAACAACGAGCGTAGTGGTGCCCTAATCCAGTCGCAGACGCAACTCTCGAAGAAATCTCACCGGCGGTAGATGTGGCGGCGATAGTACCTGATGCAAAAACTCGATTCGCATCGGATTTGTCCCCAGAAATCGCTAGCTTAGCAGTCGATTCCGACGAAAGCGGAGGCTGGGATAAACTGTTGACGGCACATAATTCGCGGGACCAAGGAATCAGTTTAGGGTTTGGTAACGAAGAAGAAGAAGAAGACACAGAGATCCTCGAGGAGAAACAAGACACAGCAGATCTTCGCCACATCGTATGAACTAACGTTCCTTAATCGACTCGAGGGAGATCGAGAGATTGCTTTCAGATCATCGAGTCACGGTGACTCTTCTCGCTTTTCAAAGAAATGAAAATTGACGGACCTATTAAAATATTATCTGAGACCATGGTTGTTCACTTGTTCGTCTTTTACCCATGAACTTTTAGTATTAAAAAAGCATATCAAAAAGAAAGAGATTAGATGATAGATATTCAATTTGTTTTCTACAAGATGTAATCTTACTAACAGTAAGAAGAATTTTAGTAAATGCTTCAAATAATTCAAGTTCACCTTTTTTTCTAACTAAACCAATCAACAGTCATAAAGAGTTTCACAAGACACTGTTTTATTTTTGCATTATGTCCACAGAAATTCCATTTTGCATTACTTGTAATAATAATTAAAATAGTGTTGACGATATAGACTATATATACTTAAATAAATATCCAACACTGAAGGAGACCCCACGACATAATCACGAGCCAAATGAAAATCAGAAAAAACGTTCTGAGTATTTACAAATTATAATTAACTAGTATTTTTTTTTTTTTGGTATTGTAAAGCCAAATTAATAAGCTGTTTTGAAAATATATTTATGAGCTTCGCATGCAAGAGCATTTGGTTATTGACTGTAGTAATCTATTTAGTATCTATATATATAAAGTTTGTTTTCCTCTCTTCTCATGAAAACACATCATCATCTACATGTATGCCACATCATTTTAATATTTAATTTTCATAATTTAATTAGCTAAAATTTTGATATACATATTACCTATATATTTTATTAAATTATGCAAAAAATTTGAAATGTCATTTTCATATTTATATAATGAAAACTTAAAAAATCAACAAAATTTATTGAAAGAATAATAGATTTAAAATTTTGAGTTTAACTAATATATTACACACTTTATTATAGTTACAAAATTAAAGTTTCATATCGAAAAGATGTTTAGTGAATGAATATTATTTGATCCAAACTAATAGTAGACAATATATACAATATTAATATAACATATATCATCCACATATATGCCACATCATTTTGATATTTAATTTTCATAATTTAATTACTTCAAACTTTAATATACATATTAACTATATATTTTATTAAATTATGCAAGGAATTTGAAATGTCATTTTCATATTCATATCATGAAAACTTAAAAAATCAACAAAATTTATTGAAAGAATAATAGATTTAAAATTGGGATAATCTCAAAAATACAACTTTGGAGACACCACAATTCAAAACTACCATTAGACGCTGTGTATTTTCAAAAATACACTCTATGCTAAAGTGAAAGACAAACTTAACCATGAGTAACAAACACACGCTCTAGTCGATTTCTTTCTCATCTCTTCCGACCAAAAAAAAACGTGAGTGGTTTTTGGTTTTCTGATTTGTTTAAAAACCCTTATAAATGAATGGTTTCTGGTTTTCTAATTTGTTTAAAAGCTCTTATAAATGAATAGTTTTTGGTGTTCTGATTTGTTTAAAAACCCTTATAAATGGTTTATGGTCTATAAATGGCATCTGCCTTTGTTTTATCTCCGTAGGTTTTGATCAAACCTATCGTTGGAGACCCAAATGAATACATACATTTGGTTCCACCAACAAATCATGATGACAAAGACTTGGAAGGGGTTATTGAACTAGTAAAGCAAGGATATCGAATGAAGAGAAACGACTTTTCCATTTTTGGGTGGTTCCTTATTTTATTGGGTGGTTCCTTATTTTATTTTGTTTTCCATTTTTATATTATTTTTAATCGTGTTTTTTTAAAATCATTCTTTTTAATCGTGTTTCATGTTGGATTCTAATTAGGCATGTCAAGCGGTTTAAACTTGCCCCGCTAGATCCTCTCAGCGCATGTTAATGTTTTTGTTCGACCCGCACCCGCCCCGCTTGAATTCGTGGGTATCCGCGGATAACACGTAAATATTTAAATAATAAATTAAAAAAAAACTTAAAAATTTTCGATCCGCACCTGACCCGCATCCGACTGGCGGCGGGTTAAACAGGACGGGACCCGCAGATAATGACTCAAATTGACAGCACCGATTTATGTATATTTTGGAATTTTTGTTTTAAATTTAAGTTTTTTTTTAATTATTTTGTTTTATGTGTGTGTGTGTTTTATTTTTGTTTTAATGTTTATTGCTTAGGTGGAGGATGAGGTATCATTATGAGAAAAAAGAAAATGTTTCTTTATATATAGATTCACTCACTCTAGTTAGTAATCGGACTAAAAGCAAAGTCACACTTTGACCACAAAAGCAAAGTCGGGTATTGAAAACCAAACTCTAATTGTTTACTATATTCTCCAAACCAAATGAAAACAAATCCAACCAGAAGGAAAGTTTGCCCATTTCTTAACCTTGAGTGGTTTTATTATATAATTCAACTCAAGCTGAGCTTAAAACTCGATATGTACATCCACCACCAAAAGCCAAACCGGATATTGAAAATCAAACTCTACATGGTTCATCATATATTAACTAAACCAATTCAAAACCAAATTGAACCAAAAGCCAAGCTTGTCTACTCCCTTAATAATAACTTGAGTATTTCACATACATTCACTCTAATTGAGCTAAAAACCGATTTTGTACACCCCCTCTAGTAAATCATTCAGGTTTACAACCAGATTAGATAACCGAATTACTAAAACCAGAAAACAGAACAATGCAGGGGGCTAAAAGATGAGCAAAAGGAAGTGAAACAGTACAAGTCAGAGAAGAGGACATGGTTGATGAGTCTTGGTTACAGAGTTTGGGGAGTGATGGGAGACTAATGGAGCAGCTTCGCAGGTTTTCCTCTTCCCAAGAGAGAGCAATTTTAGTTCTTCTTCTCCCTTTTTTGTGTTATTTTATATCAAAAGATCAAAAGGTTTGCTGATCAATACCAAACAAACAAGTAGAATGGTTGGTTATATTTACAATACCAACTAAGAAAGTGTTGAATGACCATTGTTCACAGCTTTCTCCAGTCGTGCCTCAAATAGTGTTGAGTGCCAATTCACGCTTTTATCCTGCACTTCCACCAGGTTGAAAGGCTAGCATCAACGGCTAGTTTTTGGTTTCTCAGTTTTTTGGGTTCAATTCTGGGTTTCGGTTTGAAGCTAAGTGTTTTATGATCGAGTAATCCCTTTTGTTGTCTTGATCTGAGATGAGGTTCGAGTTCTCCGTTTGAGACTGTTCCTGTATCTTTGGATTTAGGGGATTTCCACTGAGTGAGATTCTCAACCGGGTTAAGTACTCCTTGGGCATAGTGGTTTCCATCTCTAACACTCGCATTAGACTTTCTCAGCTTTGCATCAATCTCCTCTGTTTAATCCAAAATCCTCAGTATAAGCTTCTTTGGTTAGGTCTCAGGAGAAGACTGATCAGTCTTGCTTGACTTCAAGGATCTCTTTGACCTCTTCTTTCTTCTCTTCCAAGAGTTCAACAGATTCTTGTAGCACAATGTCTTCATAGGTTTTGCCTTCAAAAGTGACTCTCTTTCGACTAGGGCTTGGACTGCAATTCCCTTCAGCCTTGTCACTAAGAAATCAGCTCAAAACTTGAATCGAGCAGAGAAACAAATCAATCACACTCACCAAATCTCTCAGTTTTTGGAATCTCAGAGGCTTTCGGTATTTCCTCAACCGTAGGTAGTCATGCTTTGCAGATTCCACCGAGAGCAAATAATTTATTCGGAATCAGGCAAACCAATGTAAGTTAATTTGGATAAATACGGAGACGGTCTATATAGAAAGTAGCGTAATTCACCACAAAAAAAAATAAAAAACTGAAAGGAAAACCCGATTTCTTCTCTCCTTCTATCGATTTCTTCTCTTCTTCTTCTTCTTCGACTTTGTTAATGGGATCTTCGAGAAGATGATGTTCATCATTGTTCATCAATGAGAGAATTCAACATTTGTCTGAATTCAGGAATATTTTTCGCTTCCACAGCCATCACAAGACCCATCAGCTGATAATTCTTCATCTGCGAGAATCGCCATTAAAACCAAAATCACAGATCAGAAACAATCGAAATTAAAACCATGTGTATAGTCTGTAGAGAGACACTTACTTCTTGAGAAGTCACGAGCTGTGAGCGCATAGGGAATGTGAATGACCAAGAGCTAAGCTGCAAATGCATTTTTTTCCAACAAATGTTCAGAGAATTGTTTTTTCTTTTCGAATGCAAAGTCAGATAAGTAAATGTGAGAACAAGTTACCTCAAGAAAAAGTTCATCTTCAGGCTTAAGGAATATTGTTTCCTCAATCTCTTCTTCACCATGACGAGGTTTTCTCTCCTTAGGATTCTTCAGCTATATAACCAAGAATCCGTACCACATTGAGAGGTTTCGAGAACCGAACAAAACAAATTCTTACGGTAACACAAGATTACCTTGTAAATCTTGGTGACTAGTATATATGACTTGAAGCGGAATGAGCTTCGAAGCTCCTCTGTAGGCTATACAAACAGAAAAACTTTTTTAAAATGTTAAATTGAATTGCTCTCATAAGAAGTTATTTAAAATATGGAAACCTCGTCTTCGGTGGCCCATGATACTTCATCGAACAATCCATCATACAGCGGCGGAAGAAGTTGTGGAGGAAGATTCATCACCCTTTGAGATACCAATAAACCAACATCTTGAGCCTTTTTCTCCAAGAGCAATTCTAGATCACTCGCTATCTTCTTCTCTGAACAAACTTTAAGAAGAAACTCTTTTAGCTCTCTAAAGCATTCATTGTCCTTATATCTTGCCAAGTTAAGAGCAGAGACAACAGCAAATAGCGCCTCGTCCTCATCATCTGCTATTTTCACCACGGTTCCTACTGTGGTCTGTTCCAATATCAAATCAACAAAACTGCTCAAATCCCACTCCTTGTCATCGAGATAGTTTTGTAGGAGGATCTTGACTCCGTTAAAGTCTGTAGGTTTAGGATCAAAGAACTCAAAGTCTGCTTGGACATCCCCCTTCAAAGATCAACCATTGAATAAGATAAAATAAGGGAGCTTTTCATCTACAAAATCAAAATCCACAGAAGAGTAAATAATCCCTTACCTGAGAGTCTTCTTCATCAGAGGAGTCTGAAAATTGTTCCTTTTTCCCTTTTTTAGATAAATTTGGGAGCTTTCCATCTACAAGATTAGAATGATAGGTCATTACAATGTTTCTGAATCGAATTTCTCAATCAAAGGTTTACTCACCAAAAGAGATCTCCTCAGAACATTGACAGTCTTGAGGATGAGGCAATTTACGCCTAGCCGTTGAAGCTAAAGCAAGTGAACGCATAAAGGGTGAAAACGCCAAAGGTTGATGCTTTGACAATCTTCTTCCTGATGGTCTCCGAGGCATCTGTTCAAATTCACAAAACTAACAAACTTTCAGACTACTTCACTAAAACCTACAATAAACGCACATAAAAACCTGTCCTGCTCTACGAGTTTAGTTCAAGGAACTGTAATTTTTGGAAACACACTGAGAGAGACGACGAGAGAAGAACCTACAAAGAAACTGGTAATGATACAATTAAAGGCCCATAATGCGGCGCTTACCCATGGAGAGGGGCGACAGCCCTAGGTCAATTTTTTTTTTTTTTAATGTTTTAAAATTTTATTTAAAAAGCCAATGATCTATTATTATTTTATTTTTTTACAGTAAACCATTAATCTATTAGTATCTACATATATATATAAGTAAAGTTTGTATCTATATCTATGTGATTAATAAAATTGGCTCATAATCTAAACTTATTTTGCATTTTAAAATATCACATATTTACGGTTTATTAGATTTTTGTGTTCTTAAAAGACAACACATCATAAACAATATTAAATATGAAAAACCAGTAAAAACAAAACATTAATACATATTAACTTTTTTTTACTATATCATTACTTTCCACACAATATTTTGACAAGCTAATATTCATCATCCCACAAAAACTCTTTATGTCTTTTATCCGTATTTTTTTTTTCCACTCTATTAGCGCCAATAATATATGCATTTCACATTTTTCTTTCTCTAAAACTATATTGCCTCCTATTAGCGCCAATAATAAATAAAAAAATATCTCTATAATATTATTTAAGAATACATTTTTAAAAATGAACTTTGTTTTATAAGTTATTACATGAAATGCCATTACAAATAAGAAAGAATAATTAAAATAGGAAATGATATAATAGTTTAAAAAAAATATTGATTAAAATATGGAAAGTATATATTTTGCATTAAAGAGGTTATTTATTATTTAATTTCTTAATTATTTTTAATACTATATATTTAAAAATAATAATCAATTCATATATATTCAAAGAAAAATATTTTATTTTATTTTATTTGAATATATATCAAAACAAAAATTGAAAAATATTTTACTAATTTTATAAAAAATTAGATACAAGAAAACTATTTTTTTTAAAGTTCATAGAGTAACCACAAAAACATGATCTAACATGAAAAACAAAATATGTACAAAGTATGTACAACTATTTCCTTACATTTTTACGAGTACCTTCATGTAAGGTTGTGTGTTCAACTCCAATGGAATCTTGATTTGGTTTGAGATCTTTTCCTGAGGACTTACATTCGTCTTAAATCTTTCTTTTTTTAAAAGTGGCAACAAGTGGCACCTTATCGAGCAATAAATGTTTCTACTTTGAAGCTTTTTCTTACATTTATCACATATGAATTGTTTTTCAAGCTTTTTCACACGTATAAATGAGTTTAGAGCACTGTGGAGGTCATCTTCACCTTTTACTTCCAAAGACAACCCAAGACAGTATTCGAATATCTCAAAAACAGAGCAGTTGCAGCAACGAATCTGAAAAAAGAAATGAGCATTATGTTTTCCAGAATCAAATTTAAACTATACTAAAAATTGCTGACACTTGGATTCGAGTTCTTACTTTACTGATGAGACTACCAGAAAAAACATGATCAACAATGTTAACATCTTCATAATTGTTTGATCCAAACAACATCTCTGCAATTTTTTCAAAAACTGTAGTAGAAAGGCCCATAATGCGGCTCTTACCCATGGCGGCGAGAGGGGCGACAACCCTAGGTCAAAGATTTTTTTTTTATGTTTTAAAATTTCATTTAAAAAACTCATGATCTATTATTATTTCATGGCATCGTTGCTTTCGATTATGGGAATCGACGATTACAAATTGGACAAACCCTAATCCCCAATTTTATTTTGACCAAACCCCCAATTCGATTTTGTTGAATCAGGTTTCGTTTTATCCGAGTCAGATCCTGAGCAAACCCTAAATCGATTTTAATAAATTTGAGAATTGGGCCATTTAATATATTTGGGCCTGTATTTTAATAATTTTGGGCTCAATTAAATTTAATAAATGTGGGCTTGTGTCTTAATAAATGTGGGCATGTGTTTTACGTGTTTAGTAATTTAAATTATGATAAGAAAATAGTAAGTAAATTTAATTATGATACTGATTTGGCATGTTTTTATTAGTTATTTAAAAGCTGACGTGGACGCCTTTAGATACATATAGCTTCAACTTTTATTTTCGAATGATAATTCCAAAGTTATAGCTTCAAATCGGGTATAGCTTCAACTTTTATTAAACAGGAAAAGTTTAGAGACATATAGCTTCAACTTTTAATCGACTAATAGATTAAAAGTTTGCTGTAAAAAAAATAAAAATATATTACTAATAAAAGTTGAAGCTATATGTCTCTAAATAAAATTTTGTTGAAAGCTATTACTAATAAAAAAAGACACAATTATTTCGGAGGAAATTCGAAAGTTATTTTTTTTACAGCAAACTTTTAATCTATTAAACAGGAAGAGTTTAGGGGTGACATTTGCTGAAGTGACATCCTCACAATTTTTCTCAGCATTTTAAAAAATTATTAATTCATTTGTTTCCCTACTGTTATCTTTGTATACAAACACAATTATTTCCTAAAATTTAGCATTTAGCATTTCCTAATCTATTTTAGTAAGCAATATTCTTTATTCGTAAATTAGCATTTAGCATTTCCTAATCTATCTTTGCTTCCTTTTTCGTAAATTTCATAAATAAAATTTAGCATTTAGCATTTTCTCCTATTTTCGAATGTCATTATTTAAAAAAAATCATATCCTCTTTTTTTTTAAAAGACATTTACAATTTAGAGGATTTCATATTAATTACAATGCAAAATCTATTTTTAAAAATCTAATTATATTCGACAGATGATTAGCAACATATAATATAGCATAAAAATAACAAATAAGTTTTTGATTTCAAATATTTCTAAGCAATATCAATATAAACATAGCAACATATTATCGTATACAAAGTTGAATTTTAAAAATTTATAATTCATATATCTAATTCAAATCGGGTTGTTATTTAGCTATAATGGAGGGATCGATTAAATTTTTTAATTGTATAAATTCGAAAACCATGAATATAATCAAATCGGGTTATCTCCACAAAGTTTGTGCTCAGATGCAACCTTAAGAAAACAGATCATCCAGCTAAATATTTGTATTTCCGCGAAAATATAAAACTATGGTAACATGAATATATGAAAAGTATAAATATTGTCAGGACATATGTAACTGTTGCTTTATTTATGGTACAAGTAACAACTATAATCGTATACAACTCTGTAATATATAATTACAGTCCAAATAAATCGAATCAAAGAATCATATCATATCCCCTCACTATTCTACTTCCCACGTATTTCGCTAAAGAAAATAACGAATATATATACTCCAGAAGAAGAAAAAATGATCAAATTAAAACGAACTAAAAGAATATTGCACGAACCACCATGAATCGTCTTCCTCAATAAACCTCTGGTGATCGGAACAAAAATTGGCAGTTTCTTCATCTTCCGAGCCACCAACAATGTGAAATGACCTAAATACCCATCGAGACTTAAGCCTCTGACTGTTATTGTTGTTGTCGTCGTCTATCTGAGCACATACATTCTGGAACAGGATGTTTGGTAACATCTTTACCGGCTTTGCTCGTTCTCAATTCCGGCTGTCCTAAAGATTCCCGATGAAGATCTTTCACAATCCTGTTAAAATCTGATTCAGGAAGCGACGAATTCATGAAATAAGGAAGCATTTGTCTCTTATTTGGAGTGATATATTTCTTGTGACCAGCGTAAGCTCGTTGCCCTTGTAACGCGTGTCCCATGTTTCCTCCATGAGACGGTATGAAAACATCGCTCTTTTCGCAGACAATGTAGTCGATCGCAGCCATAACAGACGCTTTCTTGGCGAATGGTTCAAGCTCGCCTGGTAAAGCAAGATCATGCTTGTTGTAGAAATGAGGGAACTCTTTGGTTAATGGCTCCAACACCTCTTTGCCACCTAGAGGCTCTCCTCCTGCCCAATAGATTCTCGCATCCTTTGGGGCTTCTAAAGCTTTAAGCAGCCTGTGGAATGGAGAAAAAATGTTAATAATTCTCAAAACCGAAAAAAACAGAACCATAAGCAAAAGGAATAGTGTTTAGTTGTCGTTGTTATACCTTGTGACTTCTAGAGCGGTCAAAGGGCATAAACCAGCGAGTTTTCTCTGGTTGTAAGTCATGTTTGATCTACCGGTTAGAAGCTCGGGGTGGCGTTCTCTTTCGCTGTTGACTATTTCGTCGTACTCAGGAGTTAAACCGGGAAGACAACCGGTTCTAACCCAAACATCTTTCTCCATTCTTAGATGAAGTGAGAGATACTGTCCTTCGTTACGCATTCTTGAAGCTAGTTTGTTACCGAGTTCTAGAATACTCGGTGAAAATCTCAGCGCTTGGAAAGCTACCTGCAAGAAAATGCAAATGTTAAAAAGCTGAGCTCACAGGATTATCTTTGGAGGAGTTCAAATAGAGCGAAGAAAAGACATTACCTTGCATCGGAGTTTCTGAAGATCAGAAGGAAGGTCCTTGGAGAGTCTTGAATCGAGTCCACGGAGAAGTAAAACCCTTTCTCTGTTAATCTGCAAAAAACAGAGGAAAGAAACACTATTAGCTTTCATACAGAAGACAAGAACCAATCAAACAAACCAAAGACAGCTCAATGGTAGCTGAATCATACTCGCTTGAGATAATGAGCACGAATCCATTGAGGAGAAGCGTGAAGTGGAGTCCTCTTCTCTTCGACAGGTCTCGTCATTACATGTGTTGAAGGCAAAGACGAAACAATATGAACATCATCCGCTAAAACACTCTTGAAATGCTCCAAATCGAATATATCCGCGAATTCACTAAATTGCAACAAAAACACAATTAGATGTTTACTTATACAAATATATAGCAAAAACTCAAGGAGTACTGTGTATGTATTCCTATTGGTCAATAACATAATCAACATCAAAATCTTAATCAACAAAAACAAACAAAAACACAATTAGATGTCACATGTTTATTGCTACATTCCTCTTTTCGGGGTTTGGATTATACCTTTCGTCTCCCCAAATGACATTGACCTGCAAAACAGGAACAACGAGAGAAGCACCAAGGATCCTAGCGATCACAACTGCATCAACAATCTGATTCCGTTGCTGATTCATCCCACCAGAGACAACAACGAGCAGGTATTTCCATCTGTTCTTCAGAATCGAATTGCTATCTCTTCTATACTGGCCGCTAAATCCCAAACACGCCTTAAACCCCAACCCATCAGGCTGTTTCCAGAAATCACCTTCCGTCAACAAAGACTCGTTTTTTCCACCGTCTGATTGAACAATCGCACTCGTATTCGGATACCCAGAAGAAGATTTCGATTCCGTGTCGTTCTTTTGGGGGAAACCCAGATGGGACTCGGCTCGTTGTTCTCCGTCGAAGCTTACTGGTTGATTAGTCGAACAAGGGTGACGAGAGAAAGGGAGAGAGATTGGGTCAACGTTGAATCCGTGCTTCAACATACCAAAGAGTGAGACGAGAATGAGGGTAAAGAACCAGATTCTAGGGTTTCTGTACGAGAAGCTGAATCTGTTGGTGCATCTCGAGTATTTCTTGGGGGAAACAAGAAGTGATTGTAAAGATGAAGAAGATAGGGAGTTTATTATCTGAGAAGGCACTGAGATGTACGAAACTTTCTTCTTGCTACTGTTGTTACTGTTTTTCGATAACGCCATTTCAGATGAAACGAAGAAAGAAAGAAGAAATCTTGTAAATAAAGAGAGGTTTTTCAAGAATTAGCAATGTTTTCGGCGATGAACAAGGGAGAGACAAGAAAGAAAAAAAAAACGTGTGAGAGAGAAAGTGAGAGATGGGCGGCGGGAACGCGAAGTCTGATCAAAGTCCTGCAACGCGTTCTTAAAGGAAGAGAGAGACCACATGACAGTTTTTTTTTGAATTTGTTAAACAGTTTAGTTAACTAAAGTTAATCTCTTTTTTTGACTTGACTGTGTAAACTCTTTCTTAACTTAAGTGATTACAAGTGTTTAAAAAATGAAACTTAAGTGATTACTAGATTTGTTAATGCGTTTTTACATACAACAAATCAAGTCATTGGAAGTGGGTCCATCAAGATATATTATCGAATTGAACAAGAACAAATGGAATTTTTCAAATACAAATACGTAAAAAGTTTCAGATATGATTAAATTAGTTGTTGGATAATTTTAGGTTAAAAAGGAAAGCCACAGAAACACTTTGCATTCTCATTAATTATCTAAAATTTTACCAAAAATCACAGGAATCATAAAATACGAATAGAAACACAAAATCACACGATAGCATCAAAAGATGACAGTGTCTTGTTGTGATAGGGCCAGCTGTTTTACTTGCATCATTCGAACTTCGAAGAACAAAGTTCACACACGACAGCCTGTGAATACACCTCTCCTAATATATAAGCCTATCCGAAACAACTATTATTCAACGTATTTTAATTTTATATTAAAAAGAATAACATTTCTTTTGGCTCCTCGAATATACCCTAACAAAAAATGATTGCTAATAATATAAAGTTATCCAAGTTTTGTCAACAGATTATGTACAAGTGAGTTATATATAGTAGATTTTAAAAATTGAAAATCGGACATGAAAGTAATAAGTCTTATTACGACATCTTGCAAAATAAGGTAAGCTAACCGCTTAGTAACCAACTTTTTATCCAAGTGGATGCCAGATGGAATCCACTTGACATCGGTATTCGCTTCCACGTCGGATAAATTAGACGTCTTGTCATTTGCCACGTGTCCATCTGCACCACTGGCATTTCTTGAGACCTGTGTCGTAAAATAAAGTTTTAACTTTTGAAGGTCTATTAAATTATTCTTATTAACCAGAAGAACGTAGAGATTTATGCGAATTCTTTTTCCTTTGACTAATTAATTCGATACCATAATGAGCATGAATCATAAAGTGACCGAGTACTTTTCCGTCGATATGAGCATGATTCTTGTGAAACTACACGAGAATTTTATTGTTTTTGTATTCGAAAACTATATGAATAGTGATGGTGGGACAAACAGTGCAAAAATAATGGGAAAAATAAATGGAACGTGTAAAATTAATAGAACGAAAACATACGTGACTACTGCCTAAATATATGAGAGTTAAAAAAAAAAGCGACGGAATAATATAGCTAAATGGTCATTTAAAATGGTGTATTAATTATCGTGTTTCAACTAAATTTTTTTATGTTTTGATTAATTGACACTAGATGTAAATATCTCTTTAAAATAATGTATTAATCATCGTGTTTCAATTAAATTTTCTTATATGGCAAATAATCGAGACAATTTTAGATGTAATCGATAAAAAAGTATCATTTGTATAAGTTCTCAAAAACTTTCATTTTTTCTAAAAAGATTGTAAACTACGGCCGAATTGAATGTTATACTTTAATTGTATTATTACGGAAACAATCGACAAAGTTTTTACACTAAATGAAAGCTATAAAAACAAATACAAACAACGACTAAATGTGGGTGTTGCGTTTGTACCGGTTGTTTGACAACCTCAATTATTCTTAACTCTCTTGAGGCTTTTTTGTGAAAGTCTTAAGAAGAAGAAAACGAGTCGAGAGTTTTTTAAAAATATTATAAGTTAGCAACATGTGATGTAGAAGTTTGAAGAGTTACGTTCAAATACTCAAATATTATTAGGAGTTGATTATTCTGGTTTGGTTACTGAAAACGAAATTTAATTAATTATATAGATAATTGGGTATATATTTCGTTTGGCCCTTGCTTAATGCTAGATCTGTCCGTCCTCTTCGCTGTCTGTCTGACTATCCATTTATTTAAGTAGTATATTTTTACCATCCATTTAATTAATTAGGAATATATATTTAATATACAAGCCAATACGAGCCACACTTTGAGACGTGGACCAAGTTAATAATAAGCTAATCAAGATTATTTAATTATTTTCCAAAGTGAAACTTATTTTTTTCCATACAAATATGAAAAATTAAACTACTTACCAATTGCCGGTATAAAAAAAGAAACTACTTATACCAACTAGCGATGATAATTAAATGTTTTTTTTTAACTCATACTTTTAACTTTAAAATACAACACAGACAAGTAACCAAGGAATAGTTTTCACTTGCTTGTTACGTAATTAAACAAAAAAATACATTAAACGGATTAGAAGATGGATGATATCCTTAAACAAAAAACTTTGAAGTTTTACCGATTAGGTTTCAAAAATAATCGATTTATATCATTTAATAAAATTTTGGAAATAAAAAAAACTACCATCGGATTGTCCATCTTCAAATTTTGGATTTTGTATGAATGTCGAAATTATCAATATTATTTTATCTTTAAAAGTTTGCGAACAAAATTTTGAGTTCTTGATGCAATTAAGACCGAGCTATTAAATATATTTATTGGATTTTTAGAATGTCATCACGTTGCACCACTTCCTCAATTTACAACAAAATGCGAATCTTACCGTGAGATTATAAAGCATACTAAATGATTATATTATTTGTTTAATCTCGATTTCATGTGCTACTGTGTTAGTAGATCTGCCCTCATGTTCCCCTTTTACCGTTATCGTATAAATGTATTCAATAAATATGCACAGAGAATTTAATTTTATTTTATTTGTAAATTAAAACCATTGCATAAGTGGATATTGTTGTATTTCTTGAGTTTCTATTAATCCCGAGTCCAATAGAATTCATTTATCGAGCAGGATAAAATATTCTCGGAAGTATTTATGAATGGAATTATTCTTAGTTAACGTTAAACAAGAATAAATAAATAAAGAACTAGTTCAATAATTTAAAGAATTTTTATCATCCCTTTTTGACGGCAATGAAGTTGGACCTACGTGCAACAAAACATACGAAACCAATATGCCATATTCTATGCAATTGACTATACGGACTATAACCATATGGACTAAGATGTTAAAAAAAAAAACCATATGGACTAATTAATGCCCATTAGTTCCATATCATTTGCTTAATTAGTCAATTGTAGATACATGCGGACATGTTATACATACGTGTGCACACATACGCATAGGTATGTACCAAAGTGAATTTTAATCCAGATTATTCGGTTTTATGTTTTCTACATGAAAAAATGTTGATCGACAAAAAAACAATATTAATAGCTGTGAATTCCTCTGATCAAAGATACGTTGTATTAAGAAACTGGATGGAAGCCAAAATTAAAACGAAACTAATTAAGTTAACCACATTCAGTTATAAAATGATTATGACTTTGATTGATGTCGTTGTGAAATTGTGGAACTGTAAGCATTTTATATAAAAAGTAATGGGGCATGTATTGACAACATGATTATTATTAACAAGACAAAGTTGAATTTACTTAGTTGTGGAATAACACTTTGTCTATCATTAAATTTTTAATTCCACATAACTGTATGATTTTAAATTGTTAACAAGATCACTAAACGCGAATCACAAGTTAAAACATATATCTTGGAAATTAAAACATTAATTGAACGAACCGAATTGCATGGGAACTAAAACTCTTTTTTTTTCAAGGAACTGTAAGATTTTTGTAATAATAATTCCATATCATGTCGGAGTCAAATGATAAAAATATATATAAAAAATTAGCGAAACTAGTACAATGTCGCTGTCTCAACAGCATAATTGTATACCGGTTACAGACAATTCCAGAGGTTTTAATTAGTTAACTATAGAGAACAGATGACTCGAAACCCTAATTATTCAGCAATAAGGACGAAGCTATCTTAATCATAATAATTCTTTCATTTCTATATTCAATCGTCATTTGTAAACATTTTAATTAGCTTAACAACTCCTACAATCCATAATTAATAAAATTCTTCTTATTGACTTGGTGACATAATTAGGTGTAATTTCTGCATATGATTTAAATTTCACAAGCGATCATTTAGTCATCCGCCTCATAGATTTATCATATACTCCCTCCACTTTAAATTATTAAATGTTTTAGAATATTTTATACTCATACTATTTTTTATTAGTTAAAAAGAACATTTAAGTAGCAATTAATATCGTGCAAAAAAAGTAGCAATTAATAAAAACCAAGATAGAATTGCAATTATATATAATCTTTTAATTTGTGTAAGAAAATTAAAACATTTAATAAATTAAAACAAAGTGAATATAGAAAAAGGAATATTTTGTGATAATCGACTCATTTAGGGAAACAAAGAAATCTATTAGTATTATTATACGATAGGGATTAAAAAAATGATGAAAAATGAAGATGCATAGCGATGGTACTGATAGTTGGTACATCAACTTAGTTGGGAATTATTAGTTTGAAAATAAATAATTGGGTTTAGTTTCAATTAAACCGGGGTTTAGTTTCCATTAACTATAGTTAGGATTATTATAATTTTCTCTTGGCCTGAGTATAACACATATGTTCTGCAAATCCTGCCGAGCAGGAAAAATGGGTAAAAGACGGGATGAGTGTTTGCCGAGTAAACATGGGGAAGATCAAAAAGATTAACTGAGAGAAGTCGAAAATAGCCGACGGAAGCGGATAAATAACTGAGGGAATTTGAATGTTTGAGGAACTTAGTACAGATCTACGGAAATATCGAGGAAACTAAGTTGTGATTGGGAAAAACTAAGTTTAGCCGGGGGAAATCAAATAGTTTGGGTGATGGCCGAGCTAAATCTAGTTTTACCCGAGCTAAAATCAGTCATCCGAGATTTTTAGGAAGTTTAGTCAAATATTTAGACAAACCGATTATTTCGGGAGTTGGTTGGGATTCAGACAAGATTGGTTGGGACCAAACATTTCTTCACTTTCGCGCGACCAAAAACTCAAAAAGAATCATAGATTAAAGATTGAGAGAAATATCCGAGGAAGTTGAGAATTTCCCCAAGAGAGTAAAGATTTCGCCGAGAGATCAAGGGAGCTTGTTTGGGCGATCGACTACGGTGATCCGTTCGAGCGTTGTAAGCGGAAAGAGGTGTCATAATATGTTTTTACCGTATCTGAAACTCTAAGGTGAGTGTGTTACCTCGGCTTATGTCTTGGGTCATTTTCAAGCATAGATTATGTAGTCTGTTTGCTTGGTTGGTTGCCATTATTTGTCATGTTCATTATTCTGCTGGCTAATTGTGATAATCGATCCACCTTACTCGGTAATCTAGATTAGGCAGTGCGCTTGGGGCAATAATGATCATCGAGGCTTGTTTGGTTGCGGGATGATTGACTGGTAACTGTGGGTGATTATGCTCGGTTAGTTTTCTCTTATGATAAAAAATTTATGACTATCTGATCGACTATTTGATATGATTTCTTGAATGTGGCTCGGTGAGACGGGATAACTGCTCTCACTAAGCAATTTTGTTGCTTATGTCTCTATTTTTGGATGCATGTAAAGATATTATCCGTGATGATAGTTGTGATGTCTGATCGGATCGAGAGACTAAAGATGGAAATGAAGGATGTTATTTGTTGGGTATATCTAGTTTAGTTTAAAAAATGTAATAGCTTATTAGTGAACCTTTTATTGTACTAAAACCTCGTTTGTTTAATTCAAGTAATCTATTCAATCTATATATGCTCGAAAATGATTTGTCTGATCAAACCAAACGCGAAAAATGTTAAGTAAAATCCGGATAAAAAAATTGACCAAGTGTCTCGGCTAAAATAGAAATATGGGTCATGATGATACACTGACCCTGATGCGTTGAGGCATTTACGGAACATATCGATGACAACTAGGAGTTGAACCACCACTGAGACTGCATTTTCAGAGACCTCTAACTAATTAGGGTCAATTACACTGAAAGGCACATCAGCCAGTTTTGTTTCAAAAAATGCACATTTAACTCTTAAGGCCATTTTTCCTGTTCATGTGTGAAAAACCAAAATGGTCCCTCATGGTCATGGATGCAAAGTCGTGGATGGGTCCGAAAATCAAAAATTGGAGTAAAATAATTATTACCCCACTTGATTTGTTTTCTATTTTTTTATAATGTGAAAGACATAAAACAATTCTCTGTAAACAATATATGATAATTTTATTTTTCCAACATTTTAATATCCATTTTGCTATAGTTTTGATGTGAAACAAGAAATCTACTTGTAAATATCAAGAAATACATCTATACATGACCATCCACACATGACCATCCACACATGACTATCCACACTAGAAAATCAAAAATTTGAGTAAAATAATTATTACCATACTTGATTTGTTTTCTATTTTTTTTTATAATGTGAAAGACATAAAACATTTTTTTGAAAACAATATATGATAATTCTATTTTTCCAACATTTTAATATCCATTTTGCTATAGTTTTGATGTGAAACAAAAAATCTACTTGTAAATATCAAGAACTACATCTACACATGACCATCCACACATGACCATCAGTAAAGTATTATCCACACATGACCATCCACACTAACAATACGAGATTCATATCTGTCTACATACAATTGTCCACGTTTTCATGTCCACGTCGATCTCGATTTCATATGTTTAGATTTTTTTGTTTTTTTCAAATCAAAACTATAGCAAAATGGATTTTAAAATGTAGAATAAATAAAATTGTCATTCATTATTACCAAATAAATTGTTTTATGTCTTTCACATTATAAAAAAAATAAAAAAAATAAATTATGTGGGGTAAGAAAGTGTAAAAGTGATTTATTGTGTACAAGGTAAAAGTGTCAATTTCATCACCCAAAGTAGCTTAAGAGTTAAATGTGTCTTATCCTGTTATACATAAGTCAAAAAGTGTCTTCTAAAATAATTTTCTTAACTAAGTAAGACTTCTTATTTATTTTATTTTGTCTCAGAGAAAGACATTCTAGTTATAATATTCATCTCCTAATATTTAAATAATTTGGCCAAGAAAATCTTTAAGAAAGGACAGTGGTTTCATAAGTTGTTTAACGACTTATTCAATTCGCTAAATTCTACTTACCGCCACAAGTAGAATTGATATACCAATATTATGTATCTCGAAAGATATTGAGGATTTCACGTAGTAATCTTTGGGAAGATCATCAATGACTTCAAGGACAATTTCTATTGTAAGACACGACAAAATAATTTATATATAACCAATAATGTTTAGGTTTTAAATATTCTTCATTGTTGAAAAAAAAAATATAATCTTCATATTCAGTTAATGATATAGAAAAAATCAAAATGTTATTATATATATGTAATATAACTTTGCTTTGGATGGAGAAAGTGTAGTGCTGCTTGCTTATATAGTAAGATTTAAGATGGCAATTCATAATTTATTGTCTACAAAATTTAAACCAATCGTTTTTTTGACATCATTTAACCCAATCTGGAAGAGTATGGTATTGCATGGGATCTCTTATAATAGTTCCTATTTAAGTCACAACTGTTATTCAACATCAAGAGATTAATTACGACACTATTTAAATTAAGATTTTGATGTTGATTATGTTATTGACCAATAGGAATACATACACAGTACTCCTTGAGTTTTTGCTATATATTTGTATAAGTAAACTATATATATATATGATGATAAAAAAATAAAACGTGTTCGTGTTAAATACATGGGTCTAAAATCCTATATTATCATGATTCGGATTCCCCTTGCATTACAAAACAAAAAGCACTATCAAGATGCAATTAGTAATGACTTTAAATTTAAATTCTTCATATATATAATTGATTATTGATTTCTGTTATTTTTCCCTTTTTATAATTGAGGAAAATAATAATTGAGAGCATTATTGGCTTCAAATGTTGCAATCATAATTAGACCCCCCAAAAAAAAAAAAAAAAATGTTGCAATCATAGTTGAGAATGCAGAAGTGGAGTTGTTTGTTTGCGTATGAAACACTAATGTACCTGCGTGTTTACTTTGTCCAGTGGAAATATGCCACGTGGTACTTTTAGATTCGCAGAGTTTTTTGAGATAACACATGCTTAGCTCATCTTTCTACTCCATGCTATTTTAAAGTAAAATCATTTTCAACCCTATTCCATTTTTGATTGTCAAATGGGGGAATGCCATTTGGAGTAACTCCATTTTCAACTCCAAAATGGAGTTGAACTTTTTTATTTATAATTTAGTCTTTCATATTTTATATTTTTTAAAAATTGTACGTTAACGACATCGTGAGCCCAATTTACCCAGTAGTGCTAGGTCACGTGTCCACATCACTTAAGTTTTTGCTTATACGAACTTAATACTCGTTGTTTCTAATTGTTAGATCCTTATTTTTATTAAGTAATACTTTAGTTATTTACTTTAAATAATTAAAATAATAAGGGTAAATTTTTTTAATAAAGAACAATAACTATACTTAAGAAATATAAAACATATAATTTTTTAAACAATTTTTTTTCTAAAACATCTATTATTAAAAAATAGAGAGAGTATTCAATAGAAGAATCTTATTTACACAATTTAGTTTTATCAAATAGAGGGAATATTCAAATGGTGATGTTTAAATTAAAATGTGCTTTGCTTTGTTATTTTTTATGATATTGTAATGGTTAAATTTAAATAATATCACAATTTGTTCAAGTTTTGAAAGAAAAAAAAATAATTAGTTAATTTGTAAATTTTATAGATAAAGTGTATTTTTAGCAATTAATAATAAAATAGAAAATGAAGAATATATTCAGAATATTTTTTTTGGAGTAAAAAATGGAAAAATATATTGGAGAGAAATCTAACTCTATTTTAGAGATAAAAATGAAAGAATACATTGGAAATGCTCTTAATTTGGAGTTGTATGGAAGTGACGACTGAAAACAATTAAATTAATATTCAACAAGCTACAAAAAAGTGGAAAAGTACTTAGAACTTGAAAGTAAACACGATCTCTACGTAACTTCAAAAGGATTTTTTTTTTTTTATGTTTGGTGCGCTCTTCGAATCATTATTGTACAGATATAAATAAATGTGATAAGGCCTCCTACTAAACCCAAAATCCAAAGTTTCAATTTGATAAAAAAAATGATATCATTATGAAGAGACGTTGATGGTCCAAGTTTCAATGAATAAAGATGTGAACATGAAGGGACCATCCTCATGTGAGAAAAACTGAGCATTCTCTTCTCTTATCCCTATCGCAAGGAAATCACTTTCGCATGTTTTGTAGTATATTTTACATAAATAACATAGCCATCTTTAGAAAATCATGGATTTAACTAGCAAAACACTTAGATAGTAGTACCAATTTAAGGTTTAATTAACCCAACATGGTCAATTGAATTGTATTGGAGAGGGCTCTCATTCTATTAATTTTGCGGACTTAAGTATGGACATGATGGTAAGTTTAGATCTATATGTTAATCATAATGGTTTAATTTTTTTTTTTTTTTAAATAAGTATTGATCCAACCTAATGCGATATAAATAAGCATTAAGTCAGAATTTAACCCACAATTATAAATCATAAACTTTACAGAAAAATAGAAAACAAAAATTACAAAATAGTTTAAGACTAAACTTGAAACTTGGCAGGACTAACAAACAAAAACATAACCATTTCTGGTTGGACAAGATTAAACATTGCGTAAATATTATCTATATTGAGAAGGATTATAGACTAAATACTTATGGATAAAAATAGAAAAATCAAATTTGTATGATAGCTGATCTAGGGATAGAGTAATTTGTCTAATTGGTGGTCAATAAGATCCCCACAAGGTGCCTTGTTGAGTAGGCAAAAATAATTAATGTTATAAACCGAATAGATATAAGCTTTGGTCTTTTGGTCTCATTCGCAATACGCCAATCATATGGGAACCAAATTACATTAACAGACGGCGATTGGCCAAACTTAGTGGCGGCCAATCACATCAGCATCATCATCATCATAATCATCGATCGTTTTCCGAATTTGTTCTTCCATTTTTATCCTTATAGTTATGGTTGAAAAAGACGATTAAGCCCCTTGACTTGAATATTTAAAGAGCATCAAGGAGAAAGATGTAAAACAAAAACAAATGGGTTGTCCCAAATTTGATGGCTCACCTCACATGAAAGAATCTCTCTCATATGGGTTCATGGCCCATTTAAAGCCGACGACAATGTCTTATGGCTTATCCATCATTAATACTAGACTAGGAACCTGGACACTGTCGATCATTTTAATTATCTTATCATATGAAAAATTCAATAACTAGAGACAAAACGCATAAATTTACAGTGTTTAGAAATTTTGGATTAGGGTTTTTTCGTTGAAACTTGTCACTGCACCATTTATTACAAGACAAACATAATTATAAATATTTGTTCATATGTATTAACAGCGATCAATTCATATAGAAAGAACATGAACAAATAAATGTTTATAATTTTCTTAGTTACTAAAAACAAATTAAAAGTTCAAAAAAACGAAAGAAGATAAGAAGAAGAGTAAGACTAAGAAAGAAAGAAGGGAACAAGAAGAATGAAAGTTGAATAGAGAGGGAACAAACACTAGAGTTATGGCATGTGACCTTTGCCTTCTCTTTAATTCCCATGTGCTTTCTTTATTGCATTCATGAATTAGTACCCCTTTTATCTTTCTACAGAGTTTTTAATAATTCCAATTTTTTTTAATCCTGATCTAAATGATCAGTTGGTTTATAATGACCGTTGTAAAAAATATTTATGTGCTAATTTCTGTGGTATACATCTCATTTTAATAATTTCATCATACAATTATTGAATTATCAATGCTCTGACAAATATTAGAGCATCTCCAATGTATTCCCTCATTTTTATCTCCAAAATGGAATTGGATTTCTCTCCAATGTATTCCTCCATTTTTTACTCCAAAAAGAATATTCTTAGTATATTATTTATTTTCTATTTTATTATTAATTGCTAAAAATATATTTTATCTATAAAATTTACAAATTAACTCATTATTAATTGCTAAAAAATTTTAGAAGAGCAAAACCAACACTTCACCAATCTCATTTTGCCTCGTCCTGAAAATCACCTACAAGACACCCGAAGAGATTGTCTCCAAATTAAAAGACATGTGAAAATGAAACTAAAACCACACAAAACTGACAATAAAACCACAAAAAGGAAGATATTTTCCCAGAGATAAGTGTTTACAATAGGAAGCAGATAGATAAAGTTTTAATTTTTATCTAATTTCATGATTTCGCTGAAGAGATACCTCAAAATTAGTCCGCAGAAGAACCTCTTATAATTTTATATTCAAATTTCAACAACAACCACACAAAAAGAAAACAGCCCAGATTTAACGAGATCGATTAGGAGAATGAGATGGAAAAAAAAGAATTAAGGTTTTACGGACAAACATGCAGGTGATTTTAGAGCCTCCGAAAAATATTCGAAGACAAGAAGAAGGAAGAAGAGGACGCTGGGGAAATTAATCAAGCAAAATGATAAAATATGAAGGACTAAATTATAAATAAAAAAGTTCAACTCCATTTTGGAGTTGAAAATGGAGTTACTCCATATTTGGAGGAAAAAAAATAGCATTTTCCCATTTTGCAGTTAAAAATGGAGTAGGATTGGAGATGATTTTACTGCAAAATGGCATTTGCAGTAGAAAATGGGATAGGGTTGGAGATGCTTTTAGTCGTTCTTCGAATCTATTTAATGACCTTTCTTTACCTGTGTTTGCATCTTAAGGTGATGAGTTAAATTTTCGAAACCACAGTAATGTAAAATTGTACATTCCGGAATGAGCTACAAGATCATAGGCCTAATAATGTCATGCAGATATATGCTCGCGTCAAGGCCCATATCTAACTTACAAGCCCAAATTTAATTTCATTGGTTTACATGAAATAAAATGCTCAGGACTTGGATCAAAATGATTTTAAGCATCGATACAAATTCAGGAATTTATGGAATCTTATTTTATTTCGAATCTTGAAAATAAATAATTTAGACAGGAGAAAAACTTTCTCCTCCAATACAAAATTAAAAGAAAAATCAACGTAAACGTAGTAAGCACACGGCCATATCAACCTTATTACATTATACTCGCCTAGCTTCAAAATTCCGACATCTTAACCCTTTTCACTTCCGATTTTTTCACCATGTCTTCATCTTTTTCCTTCAAGAACTCCTTGAACCACATCGCAGACATTTTCGGATAACGCTTAAGCCCATTTTCGTAGTCTACGTAGAATAATCCATACCTTATTTCATACCCGCAATTCCATTCGCAATTATCCAGCAATGACCATGCAAAATATCCATCTACTCGGACCCCATCCTCGCTACAAAAACATTTGGTTTTTTTTTTCAATTAAGAACCCTACATAAATCTTGATTGATTGTGAAGAAATAATGGGTTTATAAGAATTTTTTTTTTAACAATTGAGCTTACGATATGGCTAGGTGAAGATTGCTAATATGTTTCTTGTGATAATCAGTCCTCTTCATATCCATCAACTCATAGAGTTTGGACTTCTTTTCGTATGCATCACAATGTCCTGATCAAATAAGTTTAGCAATCAATTTCAGTATTAATTGTGAGAACATTTATATACCGAGGATCAAGTTGAAGCATATCAGTTTTATATTTTACCATTTTCGGTGATTATAAATTTAGGGTTTCCATATTTATTCTTGGCATAATTTAATACTTTTCGTAGTCCTTGTGGATACATCAAGTTCCACTCCACCCCACCCTAAACACGCAAAACAAAAAATGTAAATTAGTATTTAGTTGTCAAAAAATTTAGTATGTGAAAAATATAAGCTATAGAAATTTGAAGTTATTTTAAATCTAACCTGTGCACCGATGGCCTTGCCCGCCTTATTTTGTTCTGTTTTAAGATAAAATAAAATAAAAAAGATTGTAAGTCAAGGAATCAACGAAACCCTAAGACGAAAAATTTCAAGAATTTTAAAACTAATGTGTATATCCTAATTAACTTCGCTAATTCTCTTTAAATTGACTTACTTACTTTTCCATTCAACATGTTGGTCTGATCTCCAGAAGGGCTTGTCGGAATCAACGTCAGCAACGTCTTTAGCGTAAACAGAGCTGTAATAATTTATTCCAATAAAGTCAAAAGATCCTTTTAACTTTCTTGACTGGCTTTCGGTAAAAGACGGTAATCTCTTTCCTACTATTTTCTTCATCACTTCAGGGTAATCTCCGTACACCGTAGGACTCATGTGCCTATAAAAGTTCAAAAAAAAAAATATATATTAATAATGCACGAGTATATTTCTTTGAATTCATTCTAAACTATATATAAAACTAAGTAATGATTATGAATTACTCGACCGTACCATCCAAACATAAACTCCATAGCTCGCTCGGCTGCTTCAATATCTTCGACACAAGTTAAATCATATGGCTCGTACCACAAAGGACAATGCGCCATACCGATCTTACCATCTTTACACTGAACACACATACGCATTATATTGTCATACCGAGCTAAAGTACTAATTAACTTATCGACACTATATATTATATGTTGATCATATAACATTTTGACCGCATGAATTAGTTTTTTTTGGTCCATCTTTTCTATAATCAAGAAAGAAAAAAACAAGATTAGTGGTTCATACATTATAGCAATTCCTGAAGGCTTCAACAGCTTCGGCATGAGCCAGAAGTAAATTGTGACTAACAATATAAGCCTCGTGACCGGATTTTCCGGCCTCGGCTGAATCGTTCATGTACTTTGAAGCACGTCCAGGTGCTTTTCTTCCCGCATCATAGCCACCTACACTATAAACCCATGGCTCGTTTATCGTCAACCATAGCTTCACTCGGTCCCCAAATTCTTCAAAGCATATGCTGGCAAAATCTTGGAAATCCACTCTGCATAATAGAAACATCCTTATACATATCTTATTACACAAAGAAAACTTTAGCTTGAAGGAATGTTATCGAGATACAGTATTTAAAGTTTAGCTTACGCAATTTTTTCGCTTAGAAAACCACCATATTCTTCTTCTAGTGCTTGAGGAGTATCCCAATGAAACAAAGTCGCGAGAGGCGTGATTCCTGTTATTGTTTAAGATGTTTAGAAGAACTAAATTAACCGATTTTATGATTAGACTATATGTTATACAAGTGAACGTTTATATATCTACCGTTGGCTAGTAGTTCGTCAATGAGCTCATTGTAGAATCTGATTCCTTCCTTGTTCACTCCCTTGTTTAGTTTGCCATCTTGTAAATTAGAGTATGAGAGAAATTTTAGAGATATACATATTTGATGTTTTGCACTAATCATCAGAAACTAGTGAAGAGATTACATTTTTTTAATTTTTTAAAAGGTAATTAGCTTACGAGGTAATATCCGGACCCAAGAGATGGAGAATCTAAAAGCATCCATGTTTATATCCTTCATTCTTTGAATATCCTCCTGTCACATATATAATTCATTTTTTTATTAATTATATGATTTAAACACATCAAAATGATGGCTACCGAACTTTTTATATGTACACACCTTGTAACGGTGATAGAAATCGACTGTCACGTCCGCGTTAGAGCGGCAATTTCTTTCTGAAAACAAATTTTTGTTTTTTTTTTTTAACAGATTGTTAATGATTGACGCATGCAAACATCAATTAAAGGGGGTATATATGGATGATATATACAAAACCTGGATACTTGCGAGCAAAAGTATCCCACATACTTTCTCCTCGGGAACCTTCTTTCACAGCTCCTTCATACTTATATCACCAAAAAGAAGAAGAAAAAACAGAAATTGAGTCGATCGTTGTGAACCATGCACACATTCAGATGTTTCTATCTATAGCCTATAGGTATACATATATTCCATTCGCACAGGAATCCGAATTTTAAGTTTTTATTTTTATTTTTGAATATATATATATACAAACTAAAATCTTGAATTTTGACGTCCGATTTATTTATTTTATTTAAATTTTGCATGGAGTCTACATTTAATTTGAGAGGGTCCTACCCAATATTTGTTGTGTACTTACTTGATAAGCAGATGAAGCAGTTCCAAACAGGAAACCTTGTGGAAAATCAGCTCGTCCGAATGATTTCCTTTTGTCACAACTCTTCCTTCCTCTGTTAAATTTTTTTATAAAAACACACTGTTAAAAGTTTATAAAAGCTGCGTGCTCATACATTACAAACGCAAACACACATTATATATACACAAATTTATGATACACATTAATTGTATAGCTCCTCTCTCAGAAAATTCACTTACTGTGTCATCATCGTTTACAACAGAAGATTTCTCTCAAGAGATAATGATTTCACTTAAAGCTTATCTTTAAATCTGGAGAAGCTAGCCTTTTAAATCTGCATACAAACACACATACACGCATATATTATATATAATGCGTTGTAACACTTAATCTACTAAATTTTGGTGTGATATCATGCTCAACTTATGAAGATGGATCTAAAAAATGTTGAAACAAGAAAATGTATAATAGTATACCCGAAGAAAATGGTAAAATATATAATAGTATACCCGAAGAAAATGTTGAAGATTTTTGTCGTTGGAATAAATGCTGTGATACGAGCAGCTATTTATAGTCATCAGAAGTAGAAGAAGAAAATTTGAAGAAAGATAATGTTTAGCATGCCCTGTCTTTTTTTTCGTTCAACGTCAACGTTTACTATGCACTGTTTTGTTAACGCAATTGTGTAAGAAGTTTCGCACTTAGTAATGATACTTTTTTTTTGTCCAAGTAAAAAACACAGATAAAAACATGTCTTATACATTTTTATTTTACCTCTATGCTTTATATATGTGTGACACAGAATTTATATCTGTAACATTTTCTCTGTGTTATAACCACGTGTTTATTGTCTATGATCTTCTTTTTTTTTTGTCTATGATCTTTCCCTTATTGTTTAACTTAAAAAACATTTTTTTAACTACAGTAAAATGTGATATAAACATGTATACTAAAAATTCATGTAAATAAAATATATAATGAGTTCTAGTCAAGACTCCAAATTGATCCAAACAAGACTGTTTGACCCCAAAAAAACAAAAAAAAATTCCAAGACTTTTCTCTATGCCAGAAGTAGGACCAGTAAAACAGATTCGAGTAGCGTAGTCCCTCTTACATATGCGGTTCGCTTCTAGTTTTGGTAATCAAATGTCTTATTGGTAAATGGTAAATACTTATCGCAATGTTATTATTTTGTGTACCGTTATGTGAGTTACTATTCCCTAAAATGATAAGAGATGTCAACAAAAAGAAATTAGATTTTAGAGCATCTCCAACCCTACTCCATTTTTTATTTTAAATACCATTTTTTTCTCCAATCCAACTCCATTTTCAACTCCAAAATGTAGAAATGCCATTTTTCCTCCAAATATAGAGTAACTTAATTTTTTACCCCATTTTGGAGTTGAACTTTTTTTATTTATAATATAGTCCTTTAAAATTTTATACTTATGATTTTTAACTCCATTTTTTGTTTTGACAAATATAATATAAAATGATGATATATATTTAATTTAAAAGAAAGGATAAATAAATTTAAAAATTGAAAACAAAAAATAAAATAGCATAAACTCATAATAAATTTAAAAATACATGAAAGTACTGAAATTAGAAACATCATAAAATAAATTTGATGTAACAATGACTAATAATAATATGGTAAACCACTTCCGGATCCACCAAGATCATTAAAGTATTGTCCAAATGAACCAGATTGAGGCGGATTTTGTTGATATTGTTATTGCTCGGCCCTTTTTCGATAAATCTGTGTTTGTTCAGACTGATCATTTATGGGAAAAATATTCAAATGGTGACGTTTAAATTAAAATCTACTTTGTTTTGTTATTTTTTGGTGATGTAATGTATTTTTCTTTGTATTATAATGATTAAATTTAAATAATATCAAAATTGATGGAAATTTTAAAACAAAAAAAATTAACAGATCTATTTATAAATTTTATAAATATAGTGTATTATTAGCAATTAACAATAAATTAAAAGAAAAGAATATACTTAGTATATTCCTTTTGGAGTAGAAAATAGAGAAATACATTGGAGAGAAACCCAACTCCAAAATAGAGTTACTCCATTTTAGAGATGAAAATGGAGAAATACATTGTAGATGCTCTAACAGGCAAAAAGAATAATGTTAATTTTTTTTTTTTGAAGAATCAGGTTAGTTAAAAAGATACTGTACTAATGTCAAACGGTTTGCTAAAATAAATATATGAAGGGATGTAGTTTAATATAACCGTTTGGTTGAATAACCATAGACATTTGGATATCTGTTTAGATTCCGGTCAGTTCTTTCCGGTTTCAGGTATTTTGGTATTACAGGCCTGTGATCCATTCAGATATTTCTTTTTTCGTATCGGGTTCGGTCGGTTCTTTCAGGTTTCAGGTATTTTGGTATTAGAGGTCTAGGACTAATTCATGTATTTCTTTTTTCGGATTGGATTTGATTCGGTTCCGCCCGGATTTGGATCGGTTTTGGATACCCGAAATTTATCCCAAATACCCAAAAAACCTTAAAATGGTTTAATTTAAATGAAATTCGGTTAAATTTTGAAAAAATTGTTTAATTTTGACAAATATAACTAAATATTTTGGGATATTTTGGGTATTTTGGGTATTTCGGTATAAACATAACTAA
The DNA here is from genome assembly GCA_030161315.1 of Eutrema japonicum. NCBI lineage: Eukaryota > Viridiplantae > Streptophyta > Magnoliopsida > Brassicales > Brassicaceae > Eutrema > Eutrema japonicum. Next base: position 52,513,597 of record BSQW01000003.1, on the reverse strand, counting down.
TATATTCGGTTTATAATTACAATTTTGGATATTTTAGTTATTTTAAGTCTAAATATACATACTATTTTATATATTTGTATTTCGTATATTTCAGATACCTATTCGGGTTTTGGTTTGGTTCGAATACCAAAAATAATTTATAAAAGAAACCATTCGGTATTTATGACTATTTTGTTCGTTTCGATACATTCTAATTTGATTTGGTTCCGGTTCAATTTTTTGATTTCGAGTATTTTACTCATGCCTAGGTTGAACCGCTTTTTATTGCATACAAAAGCTCAGTTATTTGGCTTTTGGGGGGGGGGGGGGGTGGCTAAAAATCCAGTTAGACCATCTCCAATGGTAGAACTCACTAAAGGGTTTTTACCAATTTTTTATTCATAAATTTTGGTAAAATGAAAGTTTAAAACCTTTTTAAGAATTTTTAAGTTTTGGTTTTTCCAATGGTAGAACCTCACTTGGGGTTCTTAAAAATAATAATTAATTTTCTTAAGTTTAATTTACTTTGTAAATTAAATTATAAACATACTATATTTTATAAAACCAAAATTTTATTGTATTTTATGAAATTTAAAACGTACAAAATATTGCCGAAACTTGAAAAAGTTTAAAATTTTAGAATCTTAAAAAAAAATTAATATGTAAAAATTACAATTCATTAATATGTAAGAAAAAAGTTTAGAATTTTAAAGTTGAAGTTATGAAAAAGTTTTTTTTAAAAAAAATGTTAAGAATTTTTTTTTTAAGTTAAAGTTAAAAAAATCTGACAAAAAAAAAAATCTGGCGAATTGGGTTGACACATGGCATAAACAGTGTAAGAACCTCTCTTAAAAACTTGTTCTAAAAGTTTTTATTTAAAAACCGATTCTTATACTATTCACAATTATTTATTTATTCATTTATTTATTTTGGGTTAAGAACCCCTTAGCATACTCCCATTGGAGGTGCTCTTATGTTACTACTAAACAAAGTTGAATGCAAGTAAAAAGACTTTAAAAACCAGATAAAAACTAGCTAAAAATCCAGTTATGTTGATCCGTAAATCACACAAAAAGGGGTAAAACAGTACTTTTAGTCGGAATCTCGTTTATTGATCTAAGTCGGCGGTTACAACAGAGTTTAAGTAAGAAAGCAAAGACAAAAGACTTGAGATCGGTAATGAGCTCTCTCTTGTATTCTCTGTCTCTGCGGAAGTTGTGTATGTCTAGAATGAGGCGATGGCCTCCTTATTTATAGTGTTTTTGAGGCGGTTGACAGGAGGACTTCTCCTTTTCCGAGTTCGATTAGGAAAAGGAAATCTTCCGGTTTTCTCGCCGAGATAAGGATAAATTCCTGATATCTCGATGAATCAACCGAAGAGAATATTTCATTTTCCGAGATCGGCGGGGAAAGGGAAATATTCCGTTTTCATCTGTTGTAACGGACTGGGCTTGTGATGGGCCTAGATCGGTAGCCGAGGTGGGCTTTCAGCGAGATTTCGGGCTCGGCCCAATGTTTTCGGGCCGACTTATCCTCGATCCGAACCATCGTAAACCGGTATTGATTGAACCGATCTCGGTTCGAACCGAGTTAAACTAGGGGGTGCTAATCCCCCCTCTAACAACTGGTCCCCCCCTCAGTTCGGCGAGGGAGTTTATGAGTTCGGCGAATTTTTGAGGAGTATTCTTTAGCTCGGTTAAAACTGAGATCGGTATGATCTGATCAGATTCTGTTTCGAGTTCGGCTTAATGATACGAACTGTACGAGTTCGGCGAACTGCTTAAGTTCGGCTTGATGATACGAACTGTATGAGTTCGGCGAACTGCTTAAGTTCGGCTTGATGATACGAACTGTACGAGTTCGGCGAACTGCTTAAGTTCGGCTTGATGATACGAACTGCACGAGTTCGGCGAACTGCTTAAGTTCGGCTTGATGATACGAACTGTACGAGTTCGGCGAACTGCTTAAGTTCGGCTTGATGATACGAACTGTACGAGTTCGGCGAACTGCTTTAGTTCGGCTTGATGGGACGGATCCTCTTTAGATTGGGGTTCTTACGGTTGAATCGATTTTACGAACTTTCTATTTTGAGTGTTTATGCTTTGTTATTTCTCAAGTTATTTTTATGCCAAGTTCTGATATATTTGAAGTCGTACATAATACGAACCTCTCGAATTTATCGTACACAGTGGTGCCGTAAACTGTACGGTCTTAGCCGGGTGAAGAGGATAAATTCGACTGAACCTGTTCGAGGTCGGCAATCCCTATCGTAGATCGGCTTACTGCTTTGCGATTGTTGAGAAATCGGCTTACTTGTTTTTGCGACTGTTGAGAAATCGGCTTACTAGTCTTGCGACTGTTGAGAAGTCGGCTTAGATTTGCGAGGAAGGACGTTCGGCTTGACCCTAGAGTTTAGTTTAAGAGTACGTGAACAGCCTATCTTAATATGCTCTAGGTTTCTCACATTGAATCCGAGTGTGCGAGACGGACTTGGCTTATTTAGCTCGGATAATCTGAGAATTTGGTGCGAGACTGATCTCGGCTTTGAATGTGGAAAGTGTATTATCCATTGCACCATGAGGATGCGTGCGAGCTAAGCTCGGCTTTATCAGATCGTCTGGCCAGGACGTTGATATGTAACCGTTGGTGGTTGAAAATGCGAACTGTTGAAGTTCGGCAAACTAAAAGTTTGACTTTAGAAAATACGAACTGTTGGAGTTCGGCAAACTGAAAGTTTGACTTAGAAAGTATGAACTGTTGGAGTTCGGCAAACTAAAAGTTTGACTTAGAAAATACGAACTGTTGGAGTTCGGCCAACTAAAAGTTTGACTTAGAAAATACGAACTGTTGGAGTTCGGCAAACATAAAGTTTGTCTCAGAAAATACGAACTGTTGAAGTTCGGCAAACGAAAAGTTTGGCTTAGAGGATACGAACTGTTGGAGTTCGGCAAACTAAAAGTTTGACTTAGAAGATACGAACTGTTGGAGTTCGGCAAACGAAAAGTTTTATTTAGAAAATACGAACTGTTGGAGTTCGGCAAACGAAAAGTTTGACTTAGAGGATACGAACTTTAGGAGTTCGGCAAACATAAAGTTTGGCTTTGAAGGTACGAACTATTGGAGTTCGGTAGAATGCCTTGGTAAAATTTTATTAATGTTATAGCTGCGCCTTGTGAGGGCTGCCTACGTACCTTCGAAAGAAGGATCAAGCCATTCGTAGTTCATATGACATATTAGAATCGAGCGTATGTGTAGTAGCTCGGTGATCTTTTTTTTTTTTTTTTTTTTTTAGCGCTTGAGGGTTGGCCTAGATGTAGTACCGCTTGAGGTTCATGGAATTCCACGAACGGGGAATGGGGGTTCGTGGAATTCGCTTAAATCTGCTTTGATGTCCTCGTAGAGCTCGGCTCCGATTCCTACGCATCTCTTCGGATTGAAATCGTCGACATTGACTTGGACGATCGTTTCGCGTCGCGGTAAATCGGGATCGTTTGGATTTTTCTTCTTATTGATCACGCAGGTGCGGGGAGTGGTCCTCAGTTTGCATTCGTTGATGAAACACGTTCGGGACATCACTTGGTCGCCTTTAAGGGTGAAGATTCCGGAAGGTGTTGGGAACTTGACGCATTGGTGATACGTTGACACGACTGCTTGCATTGAGAATATCCACGGCGTGCCAAGTATCACGTTGTAGATCGCTGGTTTGTTTAACACCAATAACTTGACCATTCGGCATATTCCCCCGGTATACATAGGAATTTTAACCGTTCCTGCTGTCATGGTTTGCTCGCTCGAGAATCCGGTGAGTGGTTCGATGTTCGGTCTGATTTGGTTGTCGGGAAAATCCATATTTTTTAGCGTATCCTTGAAAATCACGTTAACCGAGCTCCCAGTGTCGATCAAAATTCGCCCGACTACGACATCACCGATGAGTGTCTCGACGACTAACGGGTCGTTATGCGGCATATGAAGTCCTTCCGTGTCGGCCTCAGAGAAGGTGATCGGCGTTCCGCAGGGTGTAGTCTGATGTGACTGTTTTGCGGCCACTGCTTCCTTACTGTATGTCTTCAGAGCTCGGACGGAGTAGTTGCATGTTTCCAACGCGCCCATGATCATGTTGATACGTTTCCGAACCTGCGGAGGTTGCTGAGCTTCCACGTTGTCCTCTCGATCCCGTTTTGGCTGTTCGTCGTCGGTTTTATTTTTAGGCTGCTCGGTAGCCTTGTTTGGTCTGGAGTTACGTCTCCTACCGTTATCGTTACGGTGCGGTCTGTTCGAGGGTTGGAAGGCTCCTTCGACTGGAACTTCCCCCTTTTTGTACTTCATCATCAGGAACTCCTGTAGATGTCGGCACTCTTCGGTCGAATGATTTCCATACCGGTTATGGAAATTGCAGTACGGTGCGGATTCAGTGGTGTCGGGCTCTTTTGGCTCATCCGACCGAACCCAAGTGTTTGACCAGGATTGCTGAGCTTGGACCGTATTGACGGGTTGTTTCGGGGGAACGCACAGTTTGTCCTTAGTGGCGGGCTGTTTCGTGATTGCGTATCGCCTATCTTTCTCGGATCTTTCCTCCTCCTCTATGATGAAGATATGCGCCCTGTGCAAGATGTCCTCCAATGTCTTTGGACTATTGCGTTTGATCTCCCTGTGAAAGTCCGATTCGTACCAGGTGGCTTTGTAAAGAGCCTCGATTGCGGCTTCGTCGTCGATCGTGCAATGGGATACAACCGCTTTGAAACGTTCCATGAAGTTGCGTAGGGGCTCATCCTGCTTCTGCTCGAGGGCCCAGAGTTCGGCGTTCTTTGTTTTCTGCTTGATAAACATGGTGAAGCGTTTGAGGAATTTGGTGGTGAGCTCGTTATAGCTGTTTACCGAGCTTGGCTCGAGCGTTGAAAACCAATCGAGCGCGGCTCCGGATAAGTTCTCCACGAATAGTTGGCACATGGCTGCGTCCTTCTCGGTTTCCGAGCCGAAACGAAATCGGTTCATTGTGATGACAAACGAGGTCAAGAAGTGTTTAGGATCGGTAAACCCGTTGTATGATGTGATCTTGACTCTTTCCAATCGTCGGACTGGAGTATTGACGACTGTGTCGGTAAAAAAATCTGACAAAAAAAAAAATCTGGCGAATTGGGTTGACACATGGCATAAACAGTGTAAGAACCTCTCTTAAAAACTTGTTCTAAAAGTTTTTATTTAAAAACCGATTCTTATACTATTCACAATTATTTATTTATTCATTTATTTATTTTGGGTTAAGAACCCCTTAGCATACTCCCATTGGAGGTGCTCTTATGTTACTACTAAACAAAGTTGAATGCAAGTAAAAAGACTTTAAAAACCAGATAAAAACTAGTAAATGTAATAGCGATTCCCTTTTTTATTTGTATACTCGGTGGAAGGAAGTATTTTGTTTTTCAGTGCACGTGATTGGACTTATCTTGGTCCACTTTTTTTTTTTTTATAATTCAGGTAATTACATCATCACTATAAAATATTTTGGTTTTATTCTAAATATAATTTTTTTTTTCATTTACGATGAACTTTATCAAATGATTTTATAGATAACTTAACAACGTATAGTTTATCCGTATTACAAAAACATCTCCGATAAAATCGTTTGGTACTATACAAACAAAATTTTGATGCGGATAGAATTATATAATGTGTTAAGCTCATGATACAAGATCATGAAAAAAATTCTATTTCCATTATAAAAATTTTCGATAAAGTTGTGTCTATTATTCTAGCAATAATTTACATTTTATAGAAATTGAATTCCAGACATGTTGTATAAACTAAATTTTTGGTTGTTGAAGCTTTTTTAGTTTAGTGGTTGACCAAATGGTTCATTAATGGTTTTATATAGAAGGTTCGGGTTTCGATTCCCAGAGAACGCAATTTCTGCCATAAAAATCTATTTGGTTTGTTAGTTTCTGGTTTTTTTAAAATGGGTTAAGTATGTTTGGACATGAAGTTTATTTAAATTTGTTTGGTTTATATAATCTTTTTATAGACTTGTAATTCAGAACCGAAGCAATCTACCAGCAGCATAATTGCTTTAGCATCACTTGGCTCGAATTTGCAACTTTCATTTACCGGTATTATGGATGCCAAACTTTTCAACTTATTGTACTGCCTGTTTGATATTAATAAAATCAGAAGTTTTTTCGTTGTTAAATAGTAAAATCAGAAGTTCAATGTACAAAGAAAAAGAAGTCTTTCACCTTTTTATTTGCTTTTCGGCGGCTACAAACGGCACAATACCGGTAAATGAAAGTCATAAAAGTTGGATTTAGTGATACTATTTGCGATAATAGTTTGACTTTATTGTCTCTTAAAACTTAATTAAATTCTCTAATTTTAATGTTAAATACTCCGATTCAGTTCTTTATAGAAAAACAGAGGTTCTAGTGTATACTTTAAATCGTGAAAACAAATTATATTTTGACGAAAAGTGGAAAACATATAATAAACTTGTCCATGTAATTTATCAATATTTCAAATTACAGTTTTAAATTTTAAAACTAATAGTATGGTTTCTTTAACTTCGTCTTATTTTATCAAAAATCAAAACTTATTTTTGTATTAATTAGTGATTTTATCTTACATTCCTATCAATTAGAGGTTGAATATCAAACTCCAAATAGTAAAACTGGATCAAACATGCATATTAAACGGGCTAAACGGATCAAAAACAGATCAAACAAAAAAATCCAGATCAAACAAATTAAAGAGTTCACAATATATATTAAAGCGTAAGGAAATAAAATACATAAACTACAGATATTAGATCCATGGCACAACTGTGAAAATGAAACACAGATATTACAGAAATTAAAAAAAAAAAACATGTATCCAAGTATTAACGTTGCTCGTGTTTGAATATGAAGAATATTCTTGGAGCCTAAATTTTATTTTAAGTTTTTTTGCGCTTGTTTTACTTGACTATAGGAGGAACATGCTTTCATAGATAAAGGTCAGTCAGTCAAAAAATATCTGCACTACTGCACAGATATTAATTTAGAGTCTTAGACTAACTAAATTAAGATTTTATTGAGGGGTTAAAATGTTAATTAGAAAGGCTTTACAAATTACTGAAACCAAGCAGTATTCATCACCTAATCATAAAATTTTGTTTCTTCATGTTTATACAAAAGCGATTTTAATACATATTCTTATTAAAATAATACATAAAATAATTGTACATATTTGTAATACATATTCTTATTAAAATAATACATATCAAATAGAATTATTTAACGGATAACCAAAATTATCTAAAAATAACTAAATTTTGTACGTTGATATTTTTGTGAATAATTATTAAGTTCCATTTGTGGAAGTGGAAGAGTTGTCATATTGGTCTATGTCAAAGATCGATTCCTCACATGCGTATAATTATATAATTACTCTCATTTAACCAGTTAAAATGGTGTCATGCTTTAGACCAATTTGATAACTTGGTGAGTGCACTACTCGACGGCTACACCCACACTGAAAGAATTAGTCGGGTGGTGAAAACCTGGATCACCTTATCAAAAAAAAAAAACATAAGTCTAAATACCCAAGATATTTTTGTTGAACACATATTAAATAGTAAATACGGTTATCTTGAATTTTCTTTTGTGCACATCTTATTTGGCTTTACCCCATATTAGAAAGACAGAAAGTTCAAAATCGGTAGGGTAACAAAGGCTAGTTATTAAATTTTCAACTACTTTATTTTGCTGCTCATGGTCTCAACTACTTACAGAATTTCATTTATCAGCTCATCTACGATGACGAAAGATTTGTAACAAAAATTACAAAGGCCGAATTATGAGAATGGAGAAATGTCATTGAATAATAAATAAAAAAAAACATTGAACTTATCAAACGTTTTCGGTACGTTGCCAATTTTCACCTATCGATTTGGAGAGCCAAACCCAGTAGAAAGCATTCAATGTGGAAAATGGAAATGTACGTTTTATTTGATTTTCTGGCTGAAACCAAGAAAAGTATAAGTCTTCTGATTTGGTTTGTCTCGTACAGTAATTAAATATACCGATTTTCGTAAAAATAACTTGTGTTTCTTGCCCTCTCTCTCTCTGTCTCACACACACAGTGGAGGATTTAGAACTTTGTTACTGAGGGCATAAACTATTAAAAACTATATACATTTTGTAACTAAACAATGACACTTTAAATTAGTCTATTATTATTTTGGATAACTATTATTTCTGTTGTCAAACAGATTTTTTTTATAAAAAATATACATAATATATTTATTGTTAGATATGGATGATCTAATTAATTATAATAATTATAAATAATATTTAATATATATTTAATTGATTAGATTATTTAAAATATAATAACATCTATCTATTCTATTAAAACATAAACACTTTTAGTATTTGCATCCAAAGATTCTATATTTTTATAAAAAAAAATTGTTTAGAAACTATTTTAACATTATCCCAATTTGTTATATCTAAATACAAAAAAACAAATTATATTACAAAATTTGGTAAACAACAAAAAAAATCTCGTGCAGACACACGGGTTAGAATCTAGAAAAAAACAAGCCATTTTGTATATATTCCTAAACTGCAAAATTTAGTTGTTGAATTACAAGTTTAATTACGGGTGAAAAAAATTATCTTTTATGTTATATAACTAATAATAAAAATAATTCAACTAACATGAAGTACAAGTTTGGTTACGGTTCAATTCCATTAGTTGTTGAATTGAGTATCTTAATCGTTGAGACTTCTACGTAATCCAATAAACCAGAGAAAAAGATCGAGAAAATTGACTTGAAGTTTAAAGATGTTGACTTCTATATTCTCATATGGGTCTCCCCGCGGATAATTTTTTATAGATTTAATGTAATATTTTCATATTCTAAAAAATTCGGAATCTAAACAACAATCCGTTCCGGATATAGTTCTAAAATTCAAGACTATAAAATCATATAAAACCCATAAAAACTCAGCAAATAAGTGTGAACCAGACATAATCGTTGACTCAAATGGATTATGATTAAGTAAAAAATTATAGTGTAATCAAATGACTTCATTTATTGTTCTTATTGAGTCATTATAATTTTACAATCTGGTACTTTATGATTTTTTTTTCGTTAATAAATAATACTTAATCAACTACAATAATAATTATTTTGTTAGTTTAATATTTTATTTTCAAACATATGTTAGGGATTTATTAGTTTTCATATCATATATATATGTAATTTTATTAATAGTTGATTGCAGTCGGACTATAACGAACCGGATCAACCCACTAACCCGGTGATTCAAAAGATTTTCTGGTTTGCTTCGCGTGTCAGATTTCAAAACATTAATTTAATGAATTAAAATAATTTTTTGTAACATATTTTTTTTATGATTTAAGTTAAAATCAGAAAATTAGCAGAATTTAAACAATTTCGTTTGATATTTCTAACTTAAAATCTAATATGATTTAATATTTTCTGATTTTTTCTATTATCTACAAAATAATTTATGTTTGGTAATTTAATATTATTTCTGGAAAAATATTTTTAACATTATTTATTTTATAAATTCATGTTTGAAAATTCTATAAATATTTTTTATGATTTCTTCTTTAACATTATTTTTTTTTAATATTCTAAACCAAAAAAATCTCGAAAATCTTTTGTATGTTGTCTTATAAAATCTTTTAAAAATAATATTTTCAATACCACCTCTCACCCGCAAAGATTTTCTGAAGATATTATATTTAAATTTATATATTATCTCAAATTCAGAATTATATTTATTTTTATATATTTAAATTTGTAAAAACAAACCAGGATAATGTTAAAATAGTTTCCAAACAAAATTTTTTTTTAAATATAGAGTCTTTGGATGCATATAATAAAAGTGCTTCTGTCTTAATATTGGAAAATACCAACAAAACGCTAACAAATATTTGTCATAAATTAGACGGAACATACCAACGAATTTTTGACAAATGATACATCAGTAGTTTTCAATAACTTTCACCAATTTTTTTTATCAAAAACGTTTCCAACGATTTTCAGATGAGTTCAAATTTCCAACGATCAAATTCCGTCGAATTTATCATTTGTGAGAATTTGTTGAAAATAATAATTTGTAACAAAATATCCACGAATATGTCCGTTGAAATGCACATTTTTAAAAATTATAGGGAGATGCCCACTCCTTCCATAACCTACATCCCCCACTTCATCCACACATATATAATAATTAGATTTTTCATAACATCATTCTGCTTAATTAATAATTTGTTTATTTTAGAACAATAAGTTAGTACATTTTACTTTATGAAGGTAAACCATCAGCCGGAAAAAAAAAAGAAAAAAAGAATTCGTTGGGCCTTTGAGCTTAAGAAATATTTAGGCTTTATCTCCATATGGGCTGTAAGTCTTTTTAAATATCTACAGATTTCAAATTTGGATTTTTATATTGATGTTAAATATCTACAAATTTCAAATTTGGATTTTTATATTATGTGATCGCTAGTCGTTACCTAGGTAACACGGAAGCTTCGCCCAAGGTCCGCTTCTCGCTTCTGAATCGGAATTGAAAGTTCTTAGAAGCTCATTTCCAAAAAAATCTTTTCAAAACTGTGTTTGAAACTTACGCTTCCGTTTTAAAAACATGGTATCCTAAAAAAATATGAATGGTAAAATTATTTTTGATATGCTTCTCTTTTTATAAAAGAAAAAAAAAATAAAAACTAATATAGTATAGTGACATTTGTAAATACTAATTTATGTATTTTATACTAATCATATGTGAAATATTGGAAGTTGTCAACTTTAGTTAAATGTTGGAAGATTTGAGTTTGATGATCTTTCTTTTGACAAATAAGAATTTGAGACGAATTTATTTGATGAACTTGAAAAAACTGAAAATGAAGATGGTGACTTATATATTTAATATTGGATCATATGGTTTTTAACGATTTTAAGTTGATTGTGTAATATAGATGAATTCAATATGTGCTATTCACAACTTAAAAAAATAGATATATATGATTCCAACACATATCCGCTTCCTAATTTTTTTTTTTAAAAATCGTTTCTCCGCTTTCATATACTTTCGCGTACCCGCTTCCGATTCCATGCAACATAGATCGTTAACGTATAAAGATTTTAAATCCTAAATTAAAGCCATGGTTATAATTTATAACTTTTAAGTTATAAGAAAGAAATAAATCTTAACTATCTGATCAATAAAATAAGTTTATATAACAAAAATATTACTAACAAGATGAGCTACAGTATTTTGTCTCCATCTCTCTCCACACTTGCAGATCAAGAAGGGAGGAAAGGTCCATCAGCGTTGACTAATGGGCGAGTTTTATAGGATTATATTTAATGGGCCGATCTTTCAAGCCCATATTGACAGCGCCAATAAGAGACCCTCTCGCTGAATTGGAAACTTCTGTCAACCAAAACAATATTTTCTCAACCATACTGTATATCACAAGCTTTTTTTTTATTTGAAAAAAGGGTAGAATGAGTAAAACGCCCTTAGATCAAATAAGTTCCCAATAACACAGAACAACACACAAAAGAATGTTTACAAATCATAAATATTCTTCTTCTTCTTCAAAACACTTTTAGGTTTTTCTTCTTCTTTTTCTTTTCTTTCTAACACTCTGTTTCAATTATTCGATCCCTTGAAGAACAGAGAAGTACCAACAGTTGCAGTGACAACGAATAAGCTCCCCAAAACTGCGGGTAACGCACCACTGTCTTTAATCGAATGCACAAATTGGCTGTCTTGAACAGAATGCAATAGCTGTTTTCCGTAGCTCTCCTTCTTCTCTTCCTTCTTAGATGCCAAAGAAGAAGACGACTCATCTTCTTGATCAAACTTTAAGAACTCTTTCAACCACAAAGCCGACATTTTTGGGTATCGTCTAAGCCCATCTTTGTAATCAATGTAATACAAACCGTATCTCACACCATATCCACTGTTCCACTCGAAGTTATCTAGCAATGACCATACGTAATAGCCTTCCACTCTGACTCCATCTTCGCTGTTAAAATCAAGGCAACGAAAAAGTTTTAAAAAAAAATTTGTTCATCGATGATTTTCAGACAATCTAGACTAGGAATGTTCAATTTAGATAGACCTAAACTTATACATAAATTGAAATAAAAACAAACCAACATTTATTTTATTTTGAAAATCAACTTTTTTTTTTCTTTCTAAACCTCAAACCGTAAGTGATTTTTTTTTTTGGGTGCAACATTAAACACCCCTGAATTCATGATCAAAATGGCTCTAATCATAAGGTCTTGCTTACCAAATGGCTTGATGAATCGCGTGGATGTGCCCTTCTATGTATTCCAATCTCTCTGTGTCGATTGAAGGATTGTACATATACAGACTCTGACTCTGATCCGCTACTTCACCATACCCTGAGAATTATCATAGAAAATGTTGCATGAGATATGTATAGAGAAAATAGAGGCAGATAAAAAGTAGTCATGTAAAGATGTTTATACCGTTCTCGGTTATGAGAATCCTTGGATTCTCATAATTGTTTTTCATATACTTCAAAACGTTTCTGAGTCCTGTTGGATATGTGAAACTCCACTCTGATCCTCCTTGTTTCGCTATTTGTTTCCCATCTATGTTGGTTTCTGAAAAATGTGTTAGTAGGAGCCATAAGTTAGTCACAAAGTTTCCATTATTATCATTCATCATCACCATTATCATCAAAAGACATACTCATCCAGTCTACGCCTTGATCAGTTCTCCAAGTGGGTTGCGTAGGATCCACTTGTTTGATACTCTTTACGAAAAGCGAGCTGTAGTAGTTTATACCAACGTAATCGCAAGAACCTATCAGTTTCTTGGATTGTTCTGGAGTAAAACTCGGTAATCGATCTCCGACTGATTTCTTCATCGTTTCTGGATAGTCTCCATACGCTGTCGGATGATGATGCCTGTAAGAAATACCGCGAAAAGAAGACAATCAAAATTGGTTTGACAATAAGAAGTTTTATGAAGTTTCATCGCAAAACTAACTCACAGTGAGAAAGACCAACTCAAGTCTCATTTTGATTAGATTTTTCAAATGTATATAGGATTCCTAATAATAGATACTATTACTAAGAAGTTTGTTTAACTGAATTTGAATCACACTTACCAACCAATCATGAAGTCCATAGCTCTATTACATCCTTCTACATCATCTGGATCGCTCGGATCATAAGGCTCGTACCAAAGCGGATTATGCGCAATTCCGATTTGTCCATTTTTAATCTGCGCAGTATTCAAATCAGATTCACTAGCTACAACAACAAAAGAATATTGGAAAGCGAATTGTGATCTATATATTTATTTATAGAAAAGTTTAACTCTATACTTACATTGTCACATTTCCTAAACACTTGCACTGCTTCCGCGTGCGCTAGAAGCATGTTATGGCTCACGATATACGCCTCATATCCCGACATTCCAGCAATACTAGCCCCATTTACATACTTCGAGCACCGTCCTGGCGCTTTTCTCCCTGTGTCATAACCCGCAACACTGTAGACCCATGGCTCATTCAATGTGCACCACAGACTCACTCTATCCCCAAATCTCTCGAAGCAGAGACTCGCGTAGTCTCTAAAGTCATCTCTGTATATACACTTCACCTAAGATGAATCTCTAGAACAGATACATCCACCCCATATATTCAAAATTCAAATAAAAGGAATTTTCTTACATAATCTGTTCGCTTAGAAAACCGCCATATTCATCTTCAAGATCCTGAGGAGTGTCCCAATGAAAGATAGTAACAAGAGGAGTGATTTCATTGGCTAGGAGTTCATCTATAACATCATTGTAAAACTTAATTCCTTCTTCACTAACTCCTCTCTCCCTTTTGCCATCTGTTTTTGTTTTTCACAAAATCAACCACAGATTATTATCGATATGGAACCGCTATGAATGTTGATAAAAATAAGGTTTCAGAAACGGTAATATACTTACAAGGTATAACTCGTGGCCAAGCAATGGAGAGCCTAAAAGAATCCATGTTTATATCTTTCATTCTCTTGATATCTTCCTGTACAAGAAATTAATAACAGATCTTTAATATTGTAACTAATTACCTTAGGAAACAAGAAATCGAAAAAAGGAACAAGAAGATACCTTGTAACGATGGAAGAAATCGACGGCGACGTTTCCGTGACTAGAATCACTGATTCTGTGAGGAAATCTGTTGGCGAAATGATCCCACATGCTTTGACCTCTCTCACCTTCAGTGACTGCTCCTTCATACTATACAAAACAAAAAAACACACACACACACAAACTGAAGTAAATATCATTTGATCTTGTTATGTTTATTTTTTGTTTGTTCTCAGTACTTGATTTGTTTTGTTTTATTTACCTGGTAAGAAGAAGAGGCAGTTCCAAAGAGAAAGCCTTTTGGAAAGCTAGCTCTACCTTTTGACATCGAAGTAGGATATGTTCTTTGAAGACTGCAGATTAATTTCAAACATTTAAGATTGTCTAAAAAATCAATTAGAAAATGTTAAAGTTTCCTTACGGTATGAATCTTGGAGTGGTTGAGATCATAGAAAGGAATAAAAAAACAGAGCACTCACTGTGCCATCTTTGGTTGGTTTTGTCTTGTCTGAAACTAAAGCTTTTCTTGATTTCTGCTGAAGAATTTTGATTCGGAAGATCTTGGAGAAGAAAAGATACAATGATGATAAGAAGTAGATCTTGAAAAAAAAAAAAGCTCTGGTTATAGATCTTGAGATAAAGCCTTGTCTGATATATAAATGCGTGATGGAGAGATACAGAGAATTGAGAAGTCAAAGTAGGGTTATAAATTGTTTTTTTTATGCAGCATTATTATTTTTAAAACCGAATTGATTGAATCCTATTGCAGACTGTTCCTTGTTTGCTTATTAAAAAAATATCAACATGGCCGGTCAACTTCAAAATTTTCAGCATATTTGCAATTTATAATATTTTTTTTAAAAAAAATTGTATTTCTCTTTTTAATCTGATAAAACTTGTCCTTTCCGATCTACTTGATTAGAGACCGTCGTATTCATAATTCTTATTCTTAATTGCACGTATATTTTTTTTGGTTCAACTAATCCATTAAAGGCCCAAACCGGATCAATTAGTCTAAAGTCTAAACCAGATCAGTGAAAAAAAAAGATCAATCGATTGTATTTTCGTACTAGTAGATAAATTCAATGGGACCCACCCACCTACTCCTCATCCATGAGACATTTATAACTTAACTTCCACTAAGTTACGGACTTACGGAAAACGCAAATGCTTTTAATCCGTATATTAACAACATGCATCAATCATTATTCATGCATGCATAATTATAATTAATTTTCTAATTACTTTTGTAGCTTTTGCGCCTAATGATGTTTATGTTCTTATCATTAGAAACAATATATTTCAATTATTATGATATGATGATATCTATTGTTTTTATTATAAATATATTAAACTAATGTTGTTATTGTATATGAAATTTTGTTCACTCCAATAGCAACTTTAAAACCTCAAATTTTGAGGTTTTGAATAGTGAAATCTCATATTTGAGGTTTTACTATTCAAAACTTTAAATTTGAGGTTTTCAATTTTTTATTTGCATTTTAATCCTTATAATTATATATTTCATAAATAATCATTTTAATTTTTATGTTTATCATTTTAATCCAAACTATTTTATACCTCATGACTATTTTACATTTACCTTTATAAATTTTATGTTTGCATATAAAATTAAATTGAAAAACTGAAATTAAAATTACCAATATAAAAGAAATATTACATATCATAAAAAAACAAATATTACACAATACCAATATTACATTTAGCAAGTTTAATACAAAATAAAGTAAATAAAGTAGCATGAAAACTTAAATATTACACATATGAAAATAGTACAACAATACTATAATTTAAAAGTTTATATTATAATTTTAGTTAATAATATTTTTTAATGTATGTTTTTGTTATTTATAAAGTTGTATGATTTTTATTAGTAATGATTAAAAGTAAGGATTATAATGCAATATGTCAACATTTGTGAAATTGGATATGAGGTTTTGTTTTTGGAGACAAACACCATTAAACCTCTAATTTAAAGTCTGGCCAACTTTAAATTTGAAGTCCTCTTTGGAGATGCTCCAAAGCACATAAAGCATTTGTTTTAGGTCACTATTATAATAACAAAATATGGGTCACATTATAGAAAATTGTTTGTAGCTGAAATGGTTAAACATACGAAGGTGGCCTCATATCTCAAGTTCGAATGACAATATATGCCATATTTCATTTTTTTTTTCTCAAGAGAGAATTTTCCAATTTTTAAATAGAGTTTTCAGTTTTTATAAGGATTACATTTTTTTTTTATGGTTTAAGCCACTTCAATATACGGGAAGACACTGTTTTTATAGAACCAAAAAAAAAAGGGTAAACGATCTATTTCCCCACGAACTATGGCTATATCCCTCAGATCTCCAGCGAACTATGACCTCTGTATATCTACCCATAAAATGAAAGTTAAAGATCTAAATCCCCGGCCCACGAAAAAAAGTTCGAAGCTTAAATCCCCACAGAAAAAAAGTTCAAAACCTATTTCCCATATAGATCGGTTTTAAATGGTTTACTGTTTTTTAATTGTTATTAACCATGTAAAACCGACTCTTAACCGAATTACGATCCGATTAGATTTCTAAACCACGGGTTAGGACCCATATCCGATTTATAAACCATACCCGATTTTTTATTATTATTTTAATTAATAATAAAAAATTACAAAAAAAAAAAAAACTTATACGTCGCCGAGTCGGCGACTCCTTCCCGTCGTGAACCAGACAACGATTCCCCCATCCCTCCGACTCCTTCCTCCATCGCCGCCGCAATTAAAAATCAACCTCATCACCGTCAGCATCCACCACCACAAGCTGGTCCTCCTCCTCGTAGCCCTAATTCCGCTTCTCCTCCGCCGATTTCTTTTTGCGAGCCACTGCTTCTTCATCACAGTCTCCTCCTCCTCCCGATTCAAAGCTTCCTCCGCTGCCTTCGATTCTGCTTCCATTAACCGGCACTCCGCCTTCACCTGCCGATTCTCCACCGGCGGACTCAAACAATTCTCCGCCACCACCAAAATCCACTAAATCCCCTTCTCCTCCTCTGGTAGATTGAGAAACACCACCGGCTCCACCGAACGAATCTGATAATCCTCCTCCATCTCCAGACGTTCAATCGCCTCATCCACCAACATCTACAACAAACCCAGAAAAACCACCATCAAAATCTCAAGAAAATCGGCGAGAGGAGGCAAATCGGCGAGTTCAGGGCTGCTGCTTGATGAGATTGGATTGTGAAGCACTGAGACATGGCTTTGGTGGTCTCGTTTAAGGTATGAGGAGCCGACGAATTTGCTCGGAAAAAAACATAAGAAAACGGATCGAAGAAGAAGATGAAGGGTTGGGTCGGTTTTGTTTGAGTCGGGTCGGTTTTGTTTGAGTCGAGTCAGTTTTTTTAGTCGGATCGGGTTTGTTCGGTTTGGTTTCGGGTTGCCTCGGTCCCAACAACATTTGGATCAATCTCTAGTCTTTTTTTTTTTGGGTAAACGATCTATTTTCTCACGAACTATGATCATATCCCTCCAGATCTCCACCAAACTATGATCTCTGTATATCTATCCACAAAATGAAAGTTAAAGATCTAAATCCCTACGAAAAAAAGTTCGAAGCTTAAATCTCCACGGATGTCGATTTTCACTGTTTGTGAGCTAAACCCGAACTTGAGGAGCGTCGTCGTTGACTTTGAATTCGTTCACAAGAGACTGAGAGAGAAGGAGGGTATATTCGTAATTTCATTAGGAAATGCTTGAACGGTGTATGTTGGACTTCGTCGTGGATTGTATAAGCGGGGACCCTCCTGACATATTAGAAGCAGTCTTGATGGTGACGTGGCATCGAAACCGGTCAAATTTCCCGTCGATTTTTTTAAAGACAAAATCACATAACAGCTCAACTTCAGATTGGTTTATAAAGGAATCAATTCAATACTATTGTGACTTGTCTCTAGTAATATTAAATACTTTAGTCACTGATTAAGTGACTAGAGAACTATTTCGTCTTTAAGAGTTATTGCTTATTTCTGTTATATATATATATATATAGTATCAGCAACTGCTTATTTTATAATTATTATTATCGTATATCTCTAACAAAATGTTATATCGTTTTTTCTTAAAACAAATAGCGTAAATAAAAAAACTCATTATTTTAATTAAAATACAAAAATGATACTAATTTTCTGTAGAGATAAAAAAAAACAAAATATAAAAGAACGTTCAATAGTATGATCTGGTGTTTGTCACAAAAAACATTGAATCTAGCTGATTTGTGTTGCAGTTTATGGGCCTATATATCTTTGTTGCAAAGACCGTGATCAAATGCAAATTAGGATGATCACCGGGAGCTTCGGCAAAGACTATCCACATATCGTGTAATAACGACAATTTTAGTTTGGAATTAATAACGACACTGAACAAACTCTTTATTTCCAATATTTAAATTTACGTTAGAAAATTATGTATCCACATATCGTGTAATTAAATTAAACTGGATTCCGCGGCGGCAATTTTATTTCTCACTAGAATGTGATCCTTGCGTAGTGTTAACTTTTTATATATATATATATTTTGTTTTTGATAGTTTAATACTTACATATATTATTTTTAATATTGTTTTTTCTTATAAAAATAGAAGGTGTTTGTACATTTTTTATCTTTTACGTTTGTTGTCAATTTATGCAATTTTTTTTTAAAAGTTTGTTATTTTACGTTTTTATAGAAGAAAACATTAGGAATCTCTAATAATAAATTTTTATTTTAATTTATATCAATTAGAGTGTATTAATTATATGTTAATTGCTGTCGCAAAGTTCATTTTTGAAATAGTTACATTAAAGCGTAATGAAGGCACCAAAGAGATAAAAATACACTAAAGGGGTTGTTTTGTTTTAGAGTTATTGCGGAAAGAGGTTGAGAGTTCGGTTCTGAAGCATATGTGGCGGATGTTGGATTTATCCTTACTTAGTATTAGATATTGTGCTTTGAGATGGAGCTAATTGCACCGAATTTCAGGTTTGTGGGTCTTGTCTTCCTCGAGTAATATTGTGTTTTTTTCGTTTTATATTTTTTTGTTTTATTTTTAGTATTATTTCCAATATTTTAGGTTTGTGGCAGATGTACGATTCTAATCCTCATTATTGTGTAAAATACGTTTCTAATTCTTAAGTATTTTTGTTTCTAATTTTTAAGTAATGTCTTCAAGTGTAGATAAATATGATAATATAACATACATATCCAAGTCTTAATTTATTATGATTTTTCATATATTTTTCATTTGTATCTTGTGTCCAGGCCCGACTCTAGGCAAGTGCTGAAGGTGCAAATGCACAGTGGCCACCTGATTTTCGTAAGATTTTGTCATGTTTGAAGGTTTTATTTGTAAATATTTAAGGGTTCTTTATAAAACAAAATTGTTTATACACCTAAAATTAGAATATTTTTATAATATGCACATGGTCCACTTTATTAGTGAGCCGGTCCTGCTTGTGTCATGTAGTAGCCGAATAATTTTGCTGCATCTTCATAGAGAAGATTTCTATGATTTCATTCGGATTGCTGTTTTGGTGTTGATTTTTTTTCCTCGATGTTTATTTAATAATTTTATTAGATTCTAAGTTTTGTTTTATGTGGTGTTTAATTTGTATTTGTATTTAGTTGTAATTTTGTTGTGTCTATCAAAATGTGAGAGTTGAAATAAATTATCATATTTTGATATTTAAGCTTATTTTGAAGATGTTTTTTATAAATGAAATATTAAAAATATGGTAGATATCAATATATTTTAATTTTTGTTGAAACTAATTATCAGTATGCTTTTTATTTTATATGTATAGATAAAATTTATTCATTAATGATCTTAGTTATGTAATTAAAACCAATTATTAAAAAAAAAAATTAAAATGATGTTAAAAATGACCAATTAAAATTTGACAATTGGATGATGGGGTAGCAGCACGAAAAGAGAGAAAGTGAAAAATTTGGGCTATTTAATTCCGTCGGTGGCCCATATTAGGCCCTTTAAGATTGGATTATTTTTTGATTTTCTTAGATGTCTTTAGAATTACTGGGATACGAACTGGTAAAATTTGAGGCGAAGATTAGGAATCGGACATTGTTGTAGGGTAGACATAAAGTGAAGAATGTTGGCGCAGTACTTCCGTCAGTGGCCCATATTAGACCCTTTAAGATTGAGTTAGGTTTTGATATATAGATTAGATGTCTTTAGAATTAGTGGGAAACGAACTGGTAAAATTTGAGGCGAAGATTAGGGAAATTTTTTGGGTTGTTTTTAATTTCATGGAGAAAGGTAATCCTGATCTATTCCTGCGTTTTTGGTTTCTGATACACTATAATTTATTTCCGTACTTTAAAGAAAGAGTGGATTGTTTTCATTTTAATCTAGATATCTTAATGTAAGTCTAGCGGTATAGAAGATTTAGCTGACATATCAAATGTTTCTGAAGTTGATTCTGGGTTGAAGTGATTTGGATATTTTCTATTTATATCGGCATTTTTCTACAAACCCAATTCATCTCTAACATAAATTTGCCTGCGAAGCCAGTTAATAAACAAAAGTTCCTGAGCAATTGAGAACAGTTTTTTCAGGTGCAGGGGGTTATGATTTGGGTTGGCGGTATGTAAATATACTGTGGAACAGAGGTGTGATCTTTTAGTGTGCAAAAGTTTGATCATCATGTTCCAAGAGACGTAGAAGAATGAGGTTTGGAGAAAGACCAATAGATGTTTTATTAAATTCCCTATCCCTAAGAGTGAGCTTTGGAGACTAATGTGGTAAATCTTGGTTTGATCCACATTCCAGCCTGCATTTTATGCTTATTTTGCTGTTGATCTATTGGAATTCTTGTCACTGAGACTATTGCCGCTGTTTCTGGTGAAGGATTTGTTGGAGGGGAAGTTCTGGACATGACTGCTATTGCTGCTGGTGAAGTAGGCGGCGAGATATTTGGTGGGTCTGAAGTAGTAGATGGGATTGAAGAAATGATCTTCAATGGCTGATTTGAGTACCGACGTTGCTGATTTGAGGAAAGACATAAAGTGAAGGGCCGACATTGCTGTGGATCTATAGAAGCCTTTTTTTGTTTTTTTAGTTTTTTTAAAGTGTATAGGTGGATGATGAAGTGACAGCATCAGAAGATAAAAAATGTTTTTATATATATATAGATAGATATCGTGTAGTTAAATTAACATGTTTTTTTTTTGTTTGCTAAAGAATTAAATTAACATGTTAATGATGAAAGTTCTTGCCAGCACCAGTAAATGTGTATGCCATGTTCGCATCAACAATTAAATACAAAAAATATATTAAAGAAACTAAAAATATCAAGTCTTTTATTTTTTAACACAGGTTAGTCTTTTCCTTGCCTTTATTTCTGTTTTCCTTCACCAACTATTTTCACGTTTAGTTTAAGTCATAAATCTTAAAAGTGAGTTTTTTTTTAAAGTCTCACTTTCCTAATTAACAAAAGGGCTCTTTCTTTGGTTTCCTTTTTTTTTAAAGTCTCACTTTGTGCTTAAGCATGATCGGATCTGTGTTGTTGGCGGTTTATCTTTGTTCTTTGTCTCCTTTCTAACGAGCTTTCTCGGCGACAGCGTTTTAAACGATCGTAAAGGCGGTAGTAAAGGCGTGACTATGCTTTTCCCTCACTCTAGTGACTCTCTTGGTGGCTCAGGATCCCGTTTAAGTCATCCATTGTGTTTAAGTCATCCATTGTGGTTAATCTCTCTTTGGTTCAAATCTCATAGGATTCACTTTCAAAGTAAAAACACGTAAGAACACATGATTACAATCCATAATCACATGTCGACTCGATTTTCCCCTTATTGGTAATATACATAGAGTACTACAAGACCACAACTTGAAAATCTAAAAGAGCCTCGTCCACAAAAGGTCCTCTAGAATCCCAATGAATTTTTTTGGCCCCAACAAGAAACCAAACTGATCATTAGGATTCTCTAAAGCGCAGATATCTCTCTCCTTTTCTTCTATTCTCGATCCGTTTATCATGAGATTGACAATAGAATCAATCGATGTCTTGAAACCTTGTGAATCATCCAAAGTCTTACTATTATTTTCTTCCTCCCGTGACGCATCCCATACTTCTTCATTCTCTGTTTCTTCACTTTTTACGACCGGCCTATTGAGAAACCGTTTGAACCAGTTAACGGAATCTTTAGGATACCGTTTGAGATCGTTTTCGTGATCAACATAGTACAGACCAAATCTAGCAGAGTATCCATACTCCCACTCGAAGTTGTCTAGTAACGACCACGTGTAATATCCTCTGACGTCACATCCATCATATCTGTTATAACAGTTAAAATATTTCAAATCATTAAGAACAATGTTTGATCATTTTATAGCAGATTGTTATTATCCTGTTAAAATATAAATAAATAATAGCGGTTTTTAATGTGTATATATGCCTTGAATTATTATGTTTACTCTTAACTTTCAAAATAGAACACCACATTTTAGTATATTTATCAAATGCCATTTGAAACAAAACAAAATTTTCGTTTGCGTTCAGTTTCACAATGATTTTTGAGCCAAAAAAGGTAATATAATTTATTTTTCAAAAAGACTAATATTTTAACTAGTGAACGCAAATTGCGTTTAATATACAATCAGATTTTTAATATATATATGTAACCTGTGTATATATATATATATATATATATATATATATATATATGTAACCTGTGGACCGGAGTTTACATTATAGCTTTATGGAGTTGGTGAAGATGGTCCTTATGGTAGCTTATCCTAAATGTATCCTTGAGAATCTCATCTCGTGATTTTGTACCATCATTGTAATCATTGATTCCTACAAAAACAATTTATGTTAATAAAAACACTCGAAACATTTTTTTAAAGTTTTTTTTGACAAGCTAAAAAAAGTATTTACTGTTAGTAAATAAGATATGTTTTTTTCTCACCGTTCTCTTTTATATAGACGATTGGATTATTGTATTTATTTTTGATGTAGTTAAGAAGTCTTCGCAAACCTTCTGGGTACGAGTAGTAGAGTACGATTCGATCTTCCTATTTGGAAAAAAATAAATTAATATTCTTAGAATTTTTGTGAATCATTCTGTAAAAAAAAGATCAATTTTGTTATGGTTATATACTTATATGCAAGTAAAACGTTACATACCCGTGGTCCGAATAGGTGATTACTGTGATTTGTTTCTTCTCACAAGTGATGCATATAAAGGTTAGTTTAGTTTACGAGTTTCACATGAATTTACTATAACAAAAAATAGTTCTTTTAATTTTACTTAGCATTCTTACCTTTCTTCTCAAATTGATGATCAGTCCTGGATCGAGTTCGCGCATGATCAATGTGAGGAAGATGAGCGATGAAGCGTGCGCTATAATAGTTTATTCCAATGAAATCCGATGAATTTCGTAACATCTGTGATTGTTCTGCCGTGAAAGAAGGTAATCTATTACCAACATATTTTTTCATAATTTCTGGATAATCGCCGTAAATCACCGGATATAAATGCCTAATACATACACATTGAGAAGATAAATGAATTTCATGATTCCAAAATATATGGGGAAAAAAATCCTTTATTTGTAAGGTATAACGTACCAATCTATTTCTAAGGCAAGGCCTCGTTCAACAGCTTCTTTGTCAGCAGAAGAAGTAAAGTCGTTTGGCTCAAGCCACCATGGCGATAACACAATTCCTATCTTACCATCTTGTAAAGTCTGTCACACGAATTTTGTTTTCTTGATACGAATATATAAAAAAATAATAAAAAGAAAAAATATTTACCTTATAAAATGAACTTCTATATAGACACACCTTGTTACAATTTCGGAACTCTTGTACCGCCGCGGCATGAGAAAGAAGAAGATGATGTGATACAATGTAAGGCTCGATGGCCGAATCACCGGCTTGACACTTGCTATTAACCCATTTCGAGCACCGTCCAACCGCTTTGTTGCCCGTGTCATAGCCCGAAACACTTATGACGGAAGGCTCATTTATAGTTGTCCACATCTTAACTTTATCTCCGAAGTTTTCAAAACAAACTCTTGCGAAATTTCGAAAATCTTCACTGATTTGTTGAATTCGAAACAAAAATAAAAAACAGATTAGTTATAACCGAATAGTTATTTTTATATGTCATGCAATACTTTGTTTAGTTCACTTACACCATTTGCGGGTTTAAAAAACCACCATACTCGTCCTCGAGTGCTTGAGGATGGTCCCAATGATAGAGAGTCACCGAAGGTTGAATGCCTACATATTTTTGCCCACCATGAGATAACCTATACCTATATCATATATGATTAGAGTGGTTTTATTTAATTAATTGATTGACAAATACCATTAGCAACAAGTTCGTCTATGAGAGCCTTGTAGAATTGTACACCTTCTTTGTTTACTCCATCTTTTACCTTTCCACCTTTAAATTAAAAATATGTATGAGTAATTTTTTTTTTTTCGTCTGAAAACTTATTATATTGATAATTAAAGCGGTACAACTTATAACAAGATCAACATATTACATAAAGCCGACAGATGATAAAACATCCCCAGAAACAAAGCCGACGGATGATAAAATATCCCCGAAAACAAAGTCGGCGGATTATAAAAATCTTCGGAGACAAAAGCCAGCGAGTACAAGACACTCCTGGAGACAAAATCTAAATAAAGAAAGACACAACAAAATACACAACATGGAATATTACAATCAAAGTTGAAACTCTCGAAACCATGGAGAAAGTCGGAAGAGCACAGACAGACACGGAACTGCAGAGCTCACTAGACGAAGCAGAGAGGACTAACCAACGCAAGCGGAGGAAAGTCAAGGATAAAGGAAACCGCGAATAAAAAACCAACTAAACCGATTAATCCTAAACTTTGAGGCAAACGAACGGGAATCTAACTCCTACCCACATAATCCTCTCCCGACATGATTTAAATCTAGAACTTTGCATCCCCACAAAAGGTTAACCTTACAAAAACTGACCGGTAAAAAACCATGAAAGAAAATTTATTATTCTTTTAAACTAAACGACGGTGGAAGGAGACTATCTTTTAAGATTCAACGCACATAAAAATGGAAAAAACGGAATCTATCCTAGACCAAACACCACAACCAAACCAACACTTTCCCGAGATCAAAGAGAGTGAAACCAAGACCCCTAATAAAGGCTTAAATAGAAGCAAAGCATAAAACAGAGGCGTGTTCAACGTCATGTATGAGTAATTAAAAATATGTATTCCGAGTAATAATTAATAATTAAGAAAGTCAAGGGTAAAAAACTTACTGGGTATTAACCTGGCCCACGAAATCGAAAATCTAAACGCGTCCATATTTAGCTCTTTCAGCAACTTGATGTCATCCTGGTTTAATAAATTTGTTGCCAATTTTAAATATTAGGAAAATAAAATACTTTCACATCCAAGATTATAATACCTTATAACGATGATAAAAATCGGCCGCTACATCTGCATTCTGCATATTGGTTCTTTCTGGATTTGGAAAATTTACAATCATTATACAACTATTAGTCATATATATATATATATAACTTTTGTGATAATTTTAAGAAATAAATAATAAAGACCTGGAAAAGTGTGGCTGAAGTAATCCCAAATAGTTGGCGATTTTCCACCTTCACTTGTTGCACCCTCTGTCTACATAATGGATAAGATGACCAGCTCAATTTTTAGACACAATAAAACATTTTATGTAGAAGCTAATATTTTTTTTGTTTTTTTTTCATTTCACTTTAACAGAAAAAAATATTTAGGTATCTATTATTAAGTTTTATAAAAATAACTAAAAATATTCATATAATTTTTTTTAAAAATATGTATTATATATATGTGGTTTTGTATTATACATGTTTAGAAAGAGCAACTGAAGCCCATCAATCAAAGTTAACCTAACTTGACCCAAGATTTATATGAAATTGACCCAAGAAAGGCCCATGAGAGTTTTCTTGGAATCGATAGAGGCGACGGAGTAATCGATAAAGATGACGACCTGAATCGCCTAATATTACAAACTTTTTTATATGTCTATTTATTAAAGGTGAGATAAACAAAAGGTGGAGAATAAGATCATCAACGTCATATTAGGCGATTATATGTCTATTTATCTCATCTTTATAAGACAGATGACTTATATATCGTTTTTCCCCAATATTTCAACAAGTACGGTAAAGTCCATGACCAATTGTATCATTATAAGCTGAATAGAACATTAAAACTTCCGAAATGCCCCGACTAGTAATTAGTAATTTTTGTCACCATTTGTTGTTAATATGCATGTTATAATTACAATCTCAAATTACCTGAAACGCCGATATTGCGGTTCCAAAAACGAAATCATCGGGAAAATCACTTCTATCAAATACTCGAGAATCAGAAGAAACAGAAGTAACGTTCTTTGTATACCATGTGATTATCAAGAGGAGAATGAGAAAATGCAACTTCATTTTTTTTGGGTTTTTTATATTAAAGATTTGTATGTTTTTTTTCCAAAGTGATAAGAGATGAGATTTGTAGACGATACAAACAATGTGCTTCTCTACATATATATATAGAGCTTAGTCTACGTGGAAGTGTATATCCTTGTAGTCAAAAATTCTTTTTGCATGTAAAACTCTCTAGAACACTTGCAACCTTCATAACTGACGAGTGGATTACTCGTAATATACTGCATGCTTTAAATATATTAGAAGATTCGAAGAATGGGCTTTTGGACGGTTACATTCATGTTGAGCGATTCGGGTGATAAAAACTCAGATCACTTCATGATAAAATGAAAAAAAAAAACTATTTTCTTACGTATTTTGATGAAATCTTAGCCGTTCATTACAATTTAAACCCCTTCGGTTGAATATTTATACTATTTTTAGCAGATATGGAATTAGGGGTTTAGTTATTGAAATTTTGATTTCTTATGGAAATATTAACGAACAATAATGCATACTTTAACACACAAAAAACAATAATGCATATTAGATGATGGAAACTTTGAATTTTAAGAGTAATGATCACCAAATTAGCAATGAATCTAAATTAAAATTAGAAAAGTTTAATTAACACAAAATTGTTTTAAGAAAACACACCTGTGATATAGTTTTTTTTTTATTAACAACATATATTATATATGGGGATTTAAACTTAAGTGGCGATCTAATAATGGCGATAGCTATAGTATAAGCCACTAGATTTCATATGATCTAATAAGAAAATAAATGTAATATGGTTAGAATAATAATTTTAATATATTATTAAAACCAAGCTACACATGTTAGATTTATTTAAAAGTTAGCATCTATTTGATTAAATTGAATTTAATTCAAAACGAAAAACATTTCAAAATATATTATATGAATTTAATTTAATTATTTATTGTCTTCCTACACCAAAAAAAAAAAAAACTGAAAGAGCTTAAATAATCATAATATTTAAAACCGAAATCTGGATTGCATCTGTAATTAGTATTTCATCTATTTTCATGAATCAACAATTAGGATGCAATGAATGGTAATATCACTGGTTGGGATATTCTTCCCTCGAATCTTACCTTTTTGGAGTCCCAGAAGCTGTCTCTATATACGAATCATCTCACATCATCATTACTCCATACGGCAAGCCCTCAACGTCCGAACATCCAATAAACTCAATTATAATTTGAGAAATGAAATGGTGGCCTAGTGATAGTACAAGGGGGTTTGTTTTTTTGTGCCTCGAGTTCGAACAGTGGCGATGTTAGAATTTTTATTTATCAGAGGCAAAAAAAAAAATTTACAAAAAAATTAAACACACTAAAAATTCAATATATATCATTTGTGTGTTTCGTAAAAACATAACTATTATTAGGTGGCTATACGATCTCCTAACCGTATTGTCATCTTGTGTACCTGTCTCTATGAGACCAGAAAATGCAACGAATCTTGTTTCGACGAGCTTTCGAGGTGTGAATTGTATTTCAAAGTCACAATCTAAAGTAACCAACTTTAAAATTTTCGGATTTACCGTGAATTTTTTGTTCGACGTATCCGATCTCGTTGGATTTGCTGTCGTTTCTATCGACGCATTCGAGTTTTGCTCCAATAAAGAAACCCCAGTCGTTTTGTAAAGAAATAATAATGAAGTTTTTTTTTTGGTTGATCTTCAGAATGTTTATATCGACTATAAAAAAATAGGGTAAACCGAAAAATTTGAGCGAGTGATGAAGATCGGAATATGGAAGATATCGATGCAACATATATATATATATATATAGAATTTTACTCGTCATTTAATTCTTAATCAATCTTTTTACAGGTGGCACTTTCCTTTAAAAAAAATTGATGAGGTAAAGAACACAATCTCGTTTTATTCCATACTAGTGGGTTAGTCGCGTTTCGCGAGGTCTTTTATATTATTATTTTATGTAATTAGAAAAGATTTTGGTAATAATAAAATTAGTATTTTGTCACAAATTTTTTTATTTGTAATAATTTAGTATATCTAGGCATATCCTTCTCTTTAGATAAGACGCACCATAAAATCTACTCAACCTCGTTGGAGTTATCGACGTCAAGTCATATCCGCCGAAACATCGTACACTTGGACAACTAATGCTCATTGCTAAGTGCGACTCAAACCAATTACCAAATTTAGTCTACATATATCAATTCAATCCTTTAAAACCCCATACATTTCACACGATGGAAAATGAGAATAGCGTTCTAAGAGTTCAAAACTCACGTTAGAAAATAATTGATAAATATATGATAAATGACTTTTGTCAATTCCTCTATGCTTATCGTTATAGCATAAGAGATGTCAAATCCAAATGGATTAGATTAAGCCACTAAGAATACACGAAACTCCTAAATCTAAGCTAAACAAAGAGGGTTTTTACTAATTGTCTAATGAAATTGAATGTCTCAATTCTCAATTCTATCAAATGACTAACAATCACAATCTAAGCAATTGAAACGATTCAAACGAGATAAGATGATAAACTAAACAAGAGACTTAATTGAACTTAAAGTAATATAAAAAGGCGAATCTTAGGGTGAGGTAATTGATTTTGGGTGATCTAGAACTAATCCATGATGCCTATATACTCAACCAATACTTATCCTTAGGTTTAGACCACTAATCAAGACTAATCCACTTCCATGGCATTAATCACTTGCTAATCACCTAATTAAGAACAAACTTCTATTTGAATTTAAGCAATCATCAAGCATTGAACACAAGGTCTAATCAACCAATAAACACCTTGGACAACTATTTCCATAGGCCAAGAGTGTAAATCCCTAAATAAGCTCATTGGGGAATTTCATCAAACACCTTCCGGGCGATAAATTCCCTATGATCTAAATCAACTTAATCAAGGCTAATCTAGCTTTAGGAATACTTATTAAGGAAGGAAATCAAACTATCTAAGCCCCTCACATCATGGATCAACCCCAAATCACCCTAATCTATCTCACCCAAAAGACCCTAAAAGATTACTCACTAGTCATGTTAATCCCAACAAAACTCATGTTAAGTTTGCTAAGATTCATGTTTAGGAATATGCAAGGAAGAAAGATTAGGATAAAAGAACTTGAAATTGCATTAATTAAAGGTAACTCTCTTACAAATCCCAATATCCCCTCAAAAGGAAAGTATTTGCCAAGAGAAAACAAGATCGATCATAAAATTAGGTTAATTTAGGTATTTAAAGGCAAAAGGGTCGAACCGGGTCAACCCGGGACAAAACGGGTATTGACCCGGTCGAAATTGGTCTTCAACAGTTTCCCATCGGTTGGCCACCCGTCGATGCCACGCACCGATGTGATTTCGGATTCCCCAGAATTGCATCGGTCGACTGCATCGGTGCATGGCGCACCGATGGGATTCTGTCGTTGCTTCTTTGTCCTGCATCGGTCAGCCTCGGCCCGATACCTCTGCTCGATATCATATCAGATTCTCCTGAAATCCCATCGGTTGCCTGCATCGGCCCGTGGTCGACCGATGGACTTCTGCTTGTTTGCCTTCTCCGTTCTATGTAAGCTCCGCTCGCTCTCAGGTTTCCTCTAAACTCCATCAAGCCTCCAAAAGCACCTATAATGACACTCCAACAAAACCAAAATATGCAAGACCTAACCTAGGACTCCTAATACTCTAAATGGGATAAAAAGTATGAAATGCCATGAGAATTCAAGTAAATGATCTAAAAACCTACATGATATGCATGCTTAAACTATGAAAATTATGGACACATCAATATACTTCACTTTCTCAAATATGGGTCGAATATCCATTCATATGACATTAATCTCATTTCAAAAAAATCTGACTTGTTTCCAAAATGCACTCATAATCTCTCTATATGTCTCTCTGTCTTTCTCCCTCCCCTCTCTCTCACACTCATCAACGCGGCAAATTGAACCACAAAACACATTTTGCCCTGATATAAATCTAACATTCACTATCTTTTTACTTTTCTTGCGAGTTTCGATGTCGTCATTCTGACTTGAGCATTGAAGAATTTGGCGAAGATTTTAATCATTCGTCTCAGTGATTGACTTGAAAATGTTATCATTTTGGGATACCACAGTTTGCCTATCATGACAAGCATTTTTGCATACCCATCAAAAACTCAGACTTGCCATTCGAGCTTCTGAAAACTCATGTGAGTATTCCTTTGTTGGATGAATCCTCGTCCCCATGCCCGAACACTAATTTATAACCATCAAAATGATTTGTTTTATTTATCCCCTATAACTCACTTAAAATCAATTGACAGATCCCAAAAGTTTGTCCTTAACAACGATTAATTAATAGTTTTTTCTAATTATAAATGTTTTAACTTTTAAACAATTGATTTTAAATTTTTATACATTTTATTTGGAACTAATCCTTATTGATTGTTTCAAATTATATATTTCACAACATTTGTTGGATTTTATTTAGAAAGAGTTTAATCAATAATTTATAACCACTAAACTCTATAGTTTTCCTTATACTATATAAATAAATTGATAATATTAAACTTATTAAATTGGAGTTTCCTTAGATCAATAATATATAATTTACCTTTTCTTCAAATAATGTCTTTTCAAATTTTAGGAAAAACTATTATATTAATATTAATGGATTGTAATTATTATGAGAATTTAAGTATAATAACACAAAACATAATAAATTAAATAAAGTAATTAAAATCAACAAATGAGTTGAAACTAAATTAGTGATGAGGTGTCACAAATATAGAATATGAGTATATGAAGTGACAGCATATATAAGAAGAGAGAACATTCTCCTTTATATATATAGATATTGTGATGCTATGGAATAGTTGTCGTTCTACATACCGTTATAATAAATATATAGAATCACACATATTTACTTTTATTCACTTCTTCAATTGGCAAAACTTTGATTCACTTACTATGTTAAATAAAATCATCCTTACTTATAAATTAAGAAATGCTATATGATGGTTAAATCAGAAAATGGGTTCAATATATAATACAATCGTATTATATTCTAAATATTGATGTAGTATTACTAAATAAAATTCACTACAAGAAAACTGTGCATTTCCAACGAAAATTTACGACCGTTATAAATCGATGTAACTTTACATCGACATTACGACGACATTACGACGAAATATGTGTTCGATGTAAAATCGTCGTAAATATATGTCGTTGTAATTTCGATGTAAAATTACGACCATTTTACGACGACATTACGACGACAATATAAATCGTCGTAATATCGATGTAACTTTACATCGATATTACGACGAATATGGCTTCTGCATATTACGTTGATATTACGACGTAATATCGTCGTAATGTCGTCTTGGGTTAAGGAGCAGACCGTTGTATATTCCCAGTTCTGATGATCTGGCCAACA
Organism: Eutrema japonicum; assembly: GCA_030161315.1. NCBI lineage: Eukaryota > Viridiplantae > Streptophyta > Magnoliopsida > Brassicales > Brassicaceae > Eutrema > Eutrema japonicum. Next base: position 52,481,573 of record BSQW01000003.1, on the reverse strand, counting down.
AAAAACTCTTGGGGCCTAGTTTTCTATATTCATAAAAACCAACCACCATAAGTGAAAGATATATAGAATTGTACATCCTTATATTACGATTTACATAGATGTCCAATTCTATGAATCATTCACCTATGGTAGTTATGAAGACTGTCTTGACATGAAAACAAGATCCCACAGGATTCTTTGTTGGCAAGATCATCAAGAAGTGGGAACACAATGATCAGCATAAGAACCCAAGGAAACGTGGGTATGAATATAATTAGGTGACCTATAAGAAACCGTGTTTTACCAAACTCTCAGAGTCGACGTGAAATCGTCGTGATACCGATGTCACTATTTACGACGAATTTACGACAATTTAATTTTAATTTACATGTTTGGTTTATCAACGTATATCATGTTTTACGTAACTTCTAATCATAGTATAAACATGATAATCCATCGTATAATCGTCGTTGTTGAATATGTTGTTAAATATTAGAAGTATTAGATGCACAAATATACTTCGTTCTTACTTCCAGGATATGTGTATTGTGATTTAGGGTTTAGGGTATAGATTTAATCTAATACAACGAAATTACAACGGATTCGTCGTAAATCCGTTGTAATTTTTACAACGAATTTACAACGAATTTACGACGAATCCGTCATAATTTCGTTATAATACTTAAAATTTAGGGTTTAGGGTTTGATTTACATGTTTGGTTTTTTTATCTTATATCTTGTTTTACGTATGTTCTAATCATAGTATAAACAAGTTTAAGTTTTTACAAAATCATTTACATATTTAAGTCATGCATGTTACGAATATATACTTATAAGAACGAATGCTATACATTATTATGTAAGATAAGGAAATCGACGACGATATAGATTCAATCGTCGTTATTGAATATGTTGTTAAATATTAGAAGTATTAGATGCACAAATATACTTCGTTCTTACTTCCATGATATATGTATTGTGATTTAGGGTTTAGGGTATAGATTTAATCTATTACAACGAATTTACGGTGAATCCGTCGTATTGTTTTTGGAAATCGAAATATTTAGGGTTTAGGGTTTGATTTACATGTTTGGTTTTTTTAATCTAATATCTTGTTTTACGTAAGTTCTAATCATAGTATAAACAAGTTTAAGTTTTTACAAAATTATTTACATTATTTAAGTCATGCATGTTACGATTATATACTTATAAGAACGGATGCTATACATTATTATGTAAGATAAGGAAATCGACGACGATATAGATTCAATCGTCGTTATTGAATCTATTGTTAAATATTAGAAGTATTAGATGCACAAATATACTTCGTTCTTACTTCCAGGATATGTGTATTGTGTATTGTGATTTAGGGTTTAGGGTATAGATTTAATCTATTACAACAAAATTACGACGGATTCCTCGTAAATTCGTTGTAAAAATTACAACGAATTTACGACGAATCCGTCGTAATTTTGTTGGAAATCGAAATATTTAGGGCTTGGGTTTGATTTACATGTTTGATTTTTTTTTATCTTATATCTTGTTTTTCGTAAGTTCTAATCATAGTACAAACAAGTTTAAGTTTTTACAAAATCATTTACATTATTTAAGTCATGCATGTTACGAATATATACTTATAAGAACGAATGCTATACATTATTATGTAAGATAAGGAAATCGACGACGATATAGATTCAATCGTCGTTATTGAATCTGTTGTTAAATAGTAAAAGTATTAGATGCACAAATATACTTGGTTCTTACTTTTAGGATATGTGTATTATGATTTAGGGTTTAGGGTATAGATTTAATCTTTTACAACGAAATTACGAATGATTCGTCGTAAATTCGTTGTAAAAATTACGACGAATCCGTCGTAATTTCGTTGGAAATCGAAATATTTAATTTACCGCGTGGGGGGGGGGGGGGGGGAAATTTCGATAGGTTGAATTTTCGGTTTTAATATTACGACGAATTTAAGACGAAATCGTCGTAAAATCGTCGTAAATTACCAACGATTTTACGACGACCACAAAATCTATATATACGTGACCAGAGTTTTCCTCCCTCACAATCTCACACAAACTCACTATCTCTTTAAAACGCTCTCACCTCTCTCTACCTACGAAAAAAGGTAAAAAATTTCTTTTTTGGTTTTTTAAATTATATTATTGTTTGTGATGATTTTAAATTGTTAGTTAGGATTGTAATTTTTATTAGTTAGGATTGGAATTATTAGTTATGAATGGAATTATATTATACTGAAATTGAGTTATTTTTAAATCTTTTTTAGATATGGCGCCACATAAGACACACTATCGGCAGTTTCTCGAGACGGGACCGAGTGCTAATTCACAACTCCCGTCATCTTCTGCGACACGGTCCGCTCGCGCAAGAACGAACGAATATGGAGCAGAATGGATTAGACGTCGACGACCTTTTTGATAATTTACGTTTTCCAGCTGGACAATAGTTTATATTAAGAATTTTATTTTGTATTTTGTATTTTATTTTATATTTTGAATTTATTTATAAAATTTTAATTTATAAATATAATTTTATTAATTATTTCTTTAATTTTAATTGAAAAAATAAATAATATATATATATATATATATATATATATATATATATGTATTACATCGAGTTTACATCGACTCAACATTTACATCGATTTTACATCGTTCAATAATTTACGACGAATTTACATCGAATATTTTACATCGATTTACCAACGCATTTACAGCTACCTATTACGACGAATTGTCAAAACAAAAATTGTATAATTCGATGTAAAATCGATGTAATGTTTCATCATATTACGACGAATTTACGACGGATTGTCGAAAAAAAATTGTATAATTAGATGTAAAATCGATGTAATGTTTCATCGTGATATCGATGTAAAATCGATGTAACGTATTCGTCGTAAAATCGATGTAAATTTACATCGATTTTACGACGAATAATATACGACGATTTTACGACGATTTTTAGTCCTCCTTAATGTTACGACCAATTTACGACGATTTCCGATTAACGACGATCATATTACGACGAATTGTTAATCGTCGCTAATTCGTCGTAAACCATGTTTTACGACCAATTTACGACGATTCTGTTAGTTGTAAAAAGGACAGTTTTCTTGTAGTAGACTAGGATTTAACTCGCGCTAATTATAGCGTGGAGTAATTTTTTTAAAAATAAATTATTTTGAAATTTAAGAAAAATAAATTTATCTGAATTTTACACTATAACTAAACAAGTTCGTAATTGTAATAGTTCATATTCATTGTTGAATGTTCCGCCTCAATGGCTTGTAAACTATTTGTATTACCCCTTTACTATTTAATAAAATCAGAAGTTACAAAAAAAAAAACTAACTAATGATTATAGATAAAACTGTTAATTTGTAATAATTTATCTATTTAATCCGTTTTGCAGTGAACTAAAATATTATTCGGGCTAACCCACAAAACTTATAATCTTGAAAACATAACTCTAATATGCACCGTTAAATGACTCTAGTTTTTCTGGTTAGTCTACGAACTCTTAAAAAATTAGTTTTTTTTGCCCTATTTATATAAAATTAGTAAAATATTTTTTTAACTTTTGTTTTGATATATATTCAAATAAAATATAGTAAACAATATAGCAAGATTTTGAATATATTTTTTTTTCTTTGAATATATATGAATTGATTATTATTGTAAAATATATAGTATTAAAAATAATTAAAAAATAAAATAATAAATAATATATTTAATACAAAATATATACTTTACATATTCTAATCAATAATTTTAAAAGACTGTTATACATTTTCTTATTTCAATTATTTTTTGTTATTTATAATGACATTTTATATAATAACTTACAAAATAAAGTTCATTTTTTAAAATATCTTCTTAAATAATATTATAGAGATATACTTTACCAATTCAATTATATGTAGGAAGTCTGTATATAAATTATACCCTACAAGGCTACAATTTTCTTTTTTCCCATTGATGCGTCTGCATTTTTTGTCCATTAAAAAGTGATGTAAATCCGCAACGGGAATATAGTTCATTTAACTTTTGGATGCGATTAAAATCATGTAACATAATCAATATAGTAGTTTTATTTGTACGATGTGTATTACATGGCCGTTCACCTCACAGACTAATCAATATAATACTTATATTTCTATGCAATTTACTATATGTAATTGATAGAGTTTAAAATTATGTGACGTAAGCAACATTTTCTCACTCGCATACGAGGGTTAACAGTTTTTCTTCAACTTTGAAAATGGTTAGTTCCTCTATTTTTTTTACTATATCTTTAATTTTTGACCCCTTTATGAATATCCAGCAAATTAACCCTTTTTAAATATCCATATGTAACCTTAAAATGTTGACAGCTGTACAAAAAATGTAGTCGAATCTTATCTCGCACTAAAAACACCCTTGCGTTACCTTCTTTTTTCCTTAAAGAACTCTTGCGTTACCCATATTTTCTGTGTCGCTATCCAAATTTCTGTTTGGGAGAAAATAACATTAAAAAAAAAATTCTAATTTTTTCCATAGATGTGAATATGATCTGAACACATCAGTGTAACGTTCTTAATATATTAATATAGTATGAATTTATAGTTTTCTTTTGTCTAGTGTAATTTATTAGTTTTTATTTTATAGTTCTTGTAACATCTTGATTTTTGGTATACGTTGAAAGGTTTATAAAAATTGATTTGACTACATATGTCACCAAAATGCATTTATTTTTTTGGTCATTTGTTCAGAGAGAACTCTCGAATTAAGTGTGTTTGAACTGAAGCAATTTAAAAATGGATGACCTATCGAGAAGTGATTCGCACTACCGTACGAATAAACATAAAATATGAGAAAAGATCACGCGATAATTTGTAGGATCAGTAAACAAAATTTGCTAACCTCCCAGACTAGCACACCAACCGCTAAACGAAAATGAAGCCCACATGCTGAAAGAGGACATAGGGCCTACAAATGGTGGCGGCGGGGACATTACAATTTTTGTCGACAATAATGATTTCTAAAAACACAGTAATGGTTTCTAAAAACCATTTATTATCTCCCGCAGGTAGTTCACTCGCCCCTTGCCTGAGTTCAACTCCATATTAGGTTTAATAACTATTAAAAAATAATAAGTAGACTAATCATTTCAAGCAGTGGGTGTATTCAATCAAAAATTTTGAATAATTTGTATTAAAATAATAAATTATATGTTATTCAAACATTGATTTTAAAAAAATTCCGTATTATTTGACCAGTGATGTGAAAATATATTCTCAAATCTTTTGTTATTAGAAATATTTTAAACAATAGATATTTAATGATTTCAAGGTGTTTTCGTGAATTTTCTTAGTTAAAAAATATAAAGATTCAAATCACATGGTTTTAAGTGAGATTGCATAAAATTTTAATAACAAATCATAACAATTTTCTAATTCACCCAAAATAATCTATAAACTTATTAAAACTCAAATCCTTTCAAATATTTGGTTCAATACACCAGCCCTAACTTTTTTTATGGAAAAATTTATAAATTTTTGAACATACATATTATTTTTACTATAATATATTTATTTAAATTCTACAATTTAACTGTTGGTTCAAAAATTGATGACATACAATTCTTGATCAGAATAAATGTACTTTATTGCTTATACTGATTTGTATAATTGTATCCATTGATTTATTTGATATGATCTTGTCTCTTTTGAGACCTATGTTTCTTTTTTTTTGGCACCCTGAGTGCATTTTTTTTTTTGACGTACACCCTGAGTGCATATAAATTGCGCATTCCAAGTTTCTTATATAAATAATCAATTATCTTATGGTATACACATTTACGAGTTGATCACAACTTTTAATGTAAGCTGGACGAATAATCTCAGATCGTGTCTTCTCCCATATATATAATGAAAATATACTTTTATTTATGTGTTTTGTTATTTCGTAAAATACTTGGTTAGGTGAGATGTAAAGCGATTTAGTTGTCACGTTGCATTATAGTGGGTCGATCCTCTCGTATTTCTAAACTATCAAGAGATCACTTAGGCCATTTTATCTTCGTAGTGCAAGCAGTCTTGTAAAATCTGTTAGGATTTAAATTTGAATCCTCTTTGTTCTAATCTATTTTCGATACACAAATTAACTAAACACCATAATTGTTCACCCAGTTCACAGTTTCTAATCGCTACGTCTGGGGTGTATCCTGGATCCACAACATCCACTATAAAGAACAATCGGAAAACACATCCGATGTGGTTCACAATATAGATCTCTCTCACACCCAACAAACAAGAAAGAACAAAGAACATAATTAGATTCCCCAGAGAAACTCCTATTCTCTCTCTAGCTTTACGAGCCGCCTATAAGGCGTTCGGAATCCCTGGAGTCTGGATTAGGTATTCCTATTGTTAAACACTTGTATTTATAACAAAGAAACCCTATAAACTTACTTGGGCCCAACTTGACACTAAGGCTTGTACTAAGACCAACTGTTGGCCCAAGTCGTGAGTTGACTGAAGTCTGACTTCTCACAATCTCCACCTTCAGATTCAGACAGCTCTCGACTCTTCCACAAATCTTTGTTCCTTTGTCTTTCTTCCTGTTTGCTTCTTCTAGAATCTCCACCTTGATCCCAGCTTGAAATCTCCTTGTGAATTGCCCTTTGAACCTTTGACTCATGGCTCTAGAATTGGCACTTTGATCTTCATGCAGGGCCGTGCCTTCCGTTGTACAAAAGAAACCTTCGCCTACGGCCACAAAATTTTGAAAAAAACTCAGGAGGCTTTGTTTATTATATGTCTTAGTCTTAAGTTTTCAATTTACTTAGTAAGCCCATTAGCCCAAATGCCCAATATAAGTTACGTTTATGTGTAAGTGACAATAAAATTATAGAAACAAAAGTAAAAATAGAAAAACGCAAAGAAACTAAAACAGAACAAACTACAAAGCATTAAAAAAGTTTTAAATTAGGGTAAACAATTATATGACTCACTTTTCTCTCGCCGTTCACGTTTCCAGAATTTGGCTTTGAGTGAGTTCATCAAATATCGTTATTAGAGTAAGTTTGCTTTCTTATCTATTCGATTTATCTGCTTTTATTTAGTTCTCAAATCTTAATAATTCATTCCTATTGCAGTTTTGTTCCAAATTTCAGATGTCACCAAACACAAGAAACCAACCGTCAGGAGGAGAGAAAAACAAAAGAAAAAAAGAGAAGAAGAGTCAACAAAATCTCAAACGGATGCATTATTCAGGTATTTCAAAAAATCTGAAACTTTTGATGAATCTGTGAAAATTGGTGATGAACGACATGATGCTACTGGGGATGATAGAATGGATGAGAATATGACTGAGTCTGGTAGAGAAGAAGCAGTTTTTGAGCCAGAAAATATGAATGCAGACTATGCAGTGAATGGTGAAGAAGATTTGAATGTAAGAGATGATGAGAATGAGAATAATGATGAGAAAAGTGATGATCCTACAAAGCGTAAAGGATATTTTGATATGTATGATCCTGGAAATTGGGAAAACGTCGGAAAAGGATGGAATGAATGGAGAGATTTTATGGTTGTACATGGTCCAACAAAAAGGCTACCAGTTGATTATGACTTTCCCAAAGATGGTGTTAAAAGACATTTTTCGCATTTGTATTATACAAGACAAATGAGTGATGGACAAAAACAAGATCGTCGTTGGCTAGTTTATTCGAAAGCAGTAAACAAGATCTTTTGTTTTTGCTGTAAATTGTTCAAGCAGAATGACAAAAGTCAATTGACATCCACGGGGTTCAGTGATTGGAGAAATATTTTGAAAAGGCTTAGAGAGCATGAATCTAACCGTGATCATCTTTTGTGCATGACGAAGTGGGTGGAATTAGAACTCAGGCTGCAGAAAAATCAAACTATTGATAAGTATGCTCAAGATGAAATTAATAAGGAGAGAGTTCACTGGAGGCAAGTGTTGCTTAGGATAATTTCCGTGGTAAAAACTCTTGCTAAACAAAATCTAGCGTTTCGTGGAAGTAACGAGAATATTGGAGAAGAAGGTTGTGGAAATTTCTTGAGTTTTATTGAGATGATTGCTGATTTTGATCCGGTGATGATTGAACATCTGAGAAGATATAAAGAAGGTGAATCTCGTTCTCATTATCTTAGCAACAAAATTCAAAATGAGTTGATAGCTTTATTAGCTAATGAGATAAAGGTGATGATTATCAATAAAATAAAAGGTGCAAAGTTCTTTTCAGTCATTCTTGATTGCACTCCAGATATAAGCCATCATGAACAAATGACTGTTGTTGTCCGATGTGTAGATGTTTCAACAACTTCAACTAAGATCGAAGAATTTTTTCTGACATTCTTGAAAGTTGATGATACATCTGGAGAAGGACTTTTTCGTGAGCTTCAAGATGTGTTGGTTGCTTTTGACTTGAAAATTGACGATGTGAGGGGGCAAGGTTATGATAATGGTTCTAATATGAAAGGAAAGCATAAAGGAGTACAGAAAAGATTTCTTGAAATGAATCCAAGGGTGTTTTATACACCATGTAGTTGTCACAGTTTGAATCTTGCACTTTGTGATATGGCAACGACTTCTTCAAAAGCAATCTCGTTTTTTGGGATTATTCAGCGTACTTACTGCTTTTTTTCAGCTTCAAATAAGCGGTGGAAAATATTTGAAGATCATGTGGATGGCTTGACACTTAAGCCTTTGTCACATACTCGCTGGGAAAGTCATACTGAAAGTGTTAAGGCAATAAGATTTCAGGCTCCTAAAATCATGAGTGCTTTAATTTACATTGCTGAAAATAGTGAAGATCCGCAGGAACAGAGCGACGCTGAATGTCTTGCAACAAGTGAAACACATGGAATTGGAAGTTTTGAGTTCTTGGTTTCCATGGTTATATGGTATGATCTTCTATTTGTGGTTAACATTGTCAGTAAGAGTTTGCAGTCTGAAGACATGGACATTGATGTAGCTATTGCTCAATTAAAGGGGTTGGTTTCTTATTTTCAAAAGTATAGAGATTCAGGCTTTGAGAAAGCAAAATTGGCAGCTAAGGAAATAGCTAAATCTATGGAGATTGAGGCTGTATTCCCCCAAAAAGCAAAGCGTGTCATTAAGAGAAAAATACATTATGGTGAAGAAGCACATAATGCTGAAGGAAGTGTGATATTATCACCAGAGGAGAGTTTTAGAATTTACTACTTCATCCAAATCATGGATCAAGCTCTATACTCTCTTGAGACAAGATTTGAACAATTCGAGAAGTATGAACAAATATTTGGGTTTTTGTTCGATTTGAAGAAGTTGCAGTCAGCGAGTGATGATAGTTTGATGGCATCTTGTATCAACCTTGAAAAGTCTTTGACCCATGGAAAGCATTCAGATATTATCGGTAATGATCTCTTTTCTGAACTAAAAATTCTAAGAGAAGCCTTACCTAAAGAAGTTAAGAAGCCTATTGAAGTGTTAGACTTTTTGAAGAAAGTCGAGGAGTTTTATCACAATTCATGGATCGCTTATCGAATATTGTTAACGATTCCAGTCTCGGTTGCATCAGCTGAGAGAAGTTTTTCAAAGTTGAAGTTGATAAAATCTTATCTTCGCTCGAGTATGTCACAAGAAAGATTGAGTGACTTGGCTATCTTATCTATTGAAAGAGAGTTGGTTAGAAAAGTTGAATTTGAAGGTTTGGTTAATGAGTTTATGGGGAAAAAAGGAAGAAGGATTATGTTTTGAACTACTTTTTATTTATTTATTTCTTTGTCATATGACAATACTTTTTTTTTTTTATGGTAGACCTTTTTTGTTCTTGTTGAGGTTTGTTTTTTTAGACTCTTTTACTTTTATGAATTTGGATTTTTTTGTTTAGTCGCCTATGGCAACAATTTAGCCTGGCACGGCTCTGTCTTCATGTAAACATGTCCTTATGCGACTTGATTCACTTTGGTGTTCTTTGATTCTTCTCCTGTACACTGAGCTTAATCAAACACTCCTTGAACTGTAAGCAGCTAACCCTGAATCATACATGCATCAGACCTGAAACAATCCCTGATTCAACACTCTCTGACAAAACATATCAGCCTTGAACTCCTGTTGTACCGCTGTTACTCCTAACAGAACACGCCATCCAACCATACTGTTGAACAGACTTTCGAGACAACCATGTTCATGCATCATGCTTTACAGAACCTTGCTGACAAACCAATTCCTTTTGAATCAACTGCAGAAAACCTCTAAGTCATTTATGCTTCATTTCCCTGAAACCCGTCTCTGACTTACCAAGACACCACTGAACCTGAACACCTTTTTGAACATCACTTTGCACCGTTGCTATTGCTTGCAGAACCCTCCTCCTAACTCCACCTGTCTAAGAAGACTCTCGATACAAATACCTTTGTTCAACCTTCTGTTCAAATCCCTTCTGCATCAGCAGAACCATACAACCAACAGACTCGAACTGTTTGGTAAACCTGTCTCACATCCACAACCTTGTGAAATTCCCGAGACACCATGTTACAACCCTTAACACTTCATCTCTAGAACCCTTGAAGCCGATTCCTTGCTGTAAACATACCCTGCATCACATCACATGTATGCAAATCCACCTATCTTGACACTAGCATCTTTTCCCTTAGAAATCAACATGAATCTTCACTTGAGCTCCCTGCAAGTCAACCCTGCAAAAGATTCATCCACCAGACTTCTCTAAGATGCAAATAGGTATACCAGAACTCTGCTTGTTCTCCTTTCCCAATGCAGCTTTTGCCATCTGCATTCTGATCCTTTCTTGGATCCCTCTTCAATTGCTAAAACCTGCAACTGATATCCAGATGTCTTCACCACCATCAAGCAACAAAGCTCTAAAACTTTCCTTCTAACCCCGATTGCAACCTAATTATGCTAGAACCTGTAGACATCTCCATCTGCTCATGGACCTCTATCCACCAGCTTGAGACTAAGCCTACAAACCAAAACTCCTCAAACCATAACAATCGTTCTTTGACCCCAACATATTCCTTGATCTTGTTCCATACTCATCTGCAACTCTCCTTGAACTGAATCTAGAAATCTTTTCTTACTCCTCAAATAGCCAATAACACATAGACAATTCAAACTTCTAAGGCGTCCCTCAGTCCCATGAATTCTCTTCCAATAGCTAGTTTGAACCCTGAACACTAACTCATGTGTTCTCCCAAGACTTCAATTCCCAGAATTTTGCAGACACTGAGCAACCAGAAACAACCAATCAAAAAATCACAAATGTACCTTGTGATTCCACGGTTTGACCTTTGAGATTGACGATGCAATTCTGATTCCCTGATCTTGATCTGAACCAATAATCCATCTGATACCGGAAATTACTCCACCTTAAACCAATCTCTAACTTGTTGCATTTTTCTGTCTTCTATGTGATATTATGTCCCTTGAGCTCCTGTCTATTTTCCTTGCATATCCCTTATGCAATTTTAGACAATTTCCCTTTGATTAAAACTGAGCTTATTTTAATCCTGGCCCACTGAAATTTTTCTCCAAAAACTTCAAAAATTCGGACAGCCCACTGAAAAATAATTGATCTGACCCAAACCATTTTCTTATTCTCTCTTCTGATTTTCGGATGGCCCAATTTACTTTTCTCTACTGGCCCAATTCTTTTTTTTTTCTTCCTTCTGGCCCAACATTTCGGCCCAACTAGGACCCAACAGAAGGAAAAACCCTAGCCTGCTCCTCTTCTTCCTCGACGAGACTTCGCCTGCGACAGCACCTTCCCGGCGCCTCCTTGCCGGCGACTTGCCCTGCCGCCGCCGTCTTATCCGACGGTTAACAAGCAGCAACTCCCTCCGGCGTTGCGACCCGCACTCGCCGCCAACCTTCGACGCGATTTCCAGGGACCGAGGTGTGAGCCCGCGTTTCCCGGCAAATCCTCTGCCGTTTTTGCTTCTTCCACTGCGAATCTCTTCCTCATCCGACGAGTCCTCCGTCGTCCTCCTCCTCTGAAGGCTTCCGGAGCTTGTGACTCCACCTTTGCCTCCAACCAGAACGACCTCTGGCGGTCCTCTCCGGCGAGAAACCATCTCGAAATTTCCAGACCGCCGTACTCTTCCTCTCTGATTTTACCCAATCAGATTCACATGCCCACACGTACCAGAAGCCTGACTCTAAGACCTTTAAAAACTTCCGTTTCACATAGAATATTCAACACATCACCAATTCTTCATCCGTTTCTTTCTGTGTGAGATTTTGTATTCTCGTCAAAACTGTGAATCGAAGAGCATGTGCTCTGATACCACTTGTTAGGATTTAAACTTGAATCCTCTTTGTCCCAATCTATCTTCGATACACAAATTAACTAAACACCATAATTGTTCACCCAGTTCACGGCCTCTAACCGCTACGTCTGGGGTGGATCCTGGATCCACAACATCCACTATAAAAAACAATCGGAAAACACCTCCGATGTGGTTCACAATATAGATCTCTCTCACACCCAACAAACAAGAAAGAACAAAGAACATAACTAGATTCCCCAGAGAAACTCCTATTCTCTCTCTAGCTTTACGAGCCGCCTCTAAGGCGCTCGGAATCCTTGGAGTCTGGATTAGGTATTCCTATTGTTAAACACTTGTATTTATAACAAAGAAACCCTATAAACTTACTTGGGCCCAACTTGACACTAAGGCTTGTACTAAGCCCAACTTGACACTAAGGCTTGTACTAAGCCCAACTGTTGGCCCAAGTCGTGAGTTGACTGAAGTCTGACTTCTCACAAAATCTAAATGGATATACCCGATCAAACAAAAAAATATAGAATTTGGTGAGCGGTGAATGAATTTAAGAATCATCATCTTTTTTTGCTAAAATTTCTATAGATTTATTAAATTTAATGGACGAGATTACTGTAGATTTTTGTAAATTTGCTAAGAATCATCATCTTGAAGAAGCGTAATAAGAAAGTTCAGTTTGAAATGATAAAAACAAACTAACAATATATAAAAGACATGGATCTCTTTCTTTTTTTTAGTGAATGTTGTGGTGGAATATAAATAATTTTTTCAAAAATACAATTTTGAGACCAAAATGCTATAACAATAACATTTTTTAATTATAAAAAAGAGCTTAGTATATACGAGCTTTTTGTTTTTTTTTTGTCAAGGTATATACGAGCTTTTATACGTACCCATTATTTTGAAAAGGATAACAAAAATAATCCAAGATCAGAGCAATAAAATGAATTATGCATATCTCATTAGTTGTTCTTCTTTCCATTTCAACAAATTTCCCCCTACATCGGCAATTTTCATTTATTTCTAAAAAAATATAATTTGGAAATCTGAAATTTTTTGTTACAAAAAGAAAAGGAAATCAGAAACAAAAAAATTATCCACAAAACGTTTCTCTAGAATCCAAAAGAAGTATGCGACCCTAACAATAAATCCAACCGATCATAAGGAATCTCGAAAGTGCATTGATCCCTCTCTTCATCTACTCTTCTCGATGTGTTCGTCATGAGATAGATAATCGAGCCAACGGATGCCTCGAAACCTTCCGATTCATCCAGAGTATTATTACTCCCTCCCTCACGTGGCACATCCCACACTTCTTCCTCCTCCGTTTCTTCATCATTTACGACAAGTCTATTGAGAAACTGCTTGAACCAGTTAACGGAATCTTTGGGACACCGTTCGAGATTGTTGTCGTAGTCAACATAGTACAGACCGAATCTAGTAGAATATCCATGCTCCCACTCGAAATTGTCTAGTAACGACCACGTGTAATATCCTCTGACGTCACATCCATCCTCTCTGTTATAACAAAAAAAATTATCCAAATCATATTAACAATAATATGGTAATGTTGGACCGCTTTTCTCATTTATGTTTTACATCATAAATTATTTTATTTTATTAAAAAATCATAGCATTTTAGTATTTTTTTTTATCAAGTATCATTTAAATTTTTCAAATGGAAAAACATGTTCGTATTTACAATTTCGAAATGAATTTTGAGCAGTTAATAGTGTAAAATTATTGATATATAAAAAGTGTTTTAATTCGTATATGCAAATGTGGCGTTTATAACAATTGGATCCGGTTAACAAAAATAAAATAAAATGTGGACCAGCATTTACATTATAGCTTTGTGCAGTTGTTGGAGATGGTCCTCATGATACTTTATCCTAAATGTGTCCTTGAGAATCTCCTCTCGTGATTTTGTACCGTCGTCGTAGTCATTAATTCCTATAAAAATAAAAATAATTTAGCAAATAAAAATTAAACAACGAGAAATATTTACTGTTGAGTAGATGAAAAAAACTTATTTTTGTTCTCACCGTTCTCCTTTATATAGACTGTAGGGTTATTGTATTTATCTTTGATGTAGTTAAGAACTTTTCGTAAACCTTCTGGTACTGAATGGAGTATGCCTCGATCTTCCTGTGTGACAAAAAAAAAAAATTCTTAGAATTTTAGTAACGTTGATATTCTAAAAAAAAAATTAATTCTTTTTATTAGTAGTTGTTAAACGTACCTCTGGTCCTATTTGGTGATTACTGTGATTTGTTACTGTTAAAAACACCCATAAAAACTAGTTTAGGAATTTATTAATTTTTACTAAAAATATATATATATATATATATATATATACATATATGGATATTAAAATTAGCATTCTTACCTCTCCATTCTAGCTGTTGATCAGTCTTGAATCGAGGTCGTGCAGGATCAACGTGAGGAATATGAGCAATGTAGCGAGCAGTATAATAGTTCACTCCTATGAAATCCGATGAATTTTTTAACATTTTGGATTGTTCCGCGGTGAAAGAAGGTAATCTATTTCCAACTTGTTTCTTCATTATTTCTGGATAATCTCCATGAATAACTGGATCTAAATGCCTAATACACATATTCAACAAAAAATGATATATAAATATCTTATGATTTAACATTAAGTGTTTTGCTTTTATCTAAATTTATAACAACTTACCAATCTAGTTCAATGGCAAGAGCTCGCTTAACAGCTTCGTTATCGGCAAGAGAAGTAGAGTCGTAAGGCTCAAACCACAAAGGCGACAACACTATCCCAATCTGACCGTCTTGTGAAGTCTGTCACACAAATCATTTTTGATTAATTTCAAAATCAAAATTCAAGAAAATTATCATAATGTACATTATTCAAATTAGAGCTTCTGTATATGCACCTTGTTACATTTTCGGAACTCTTGCACAGCTGCGGCATGAGCAAGGAGAAGGTGATGTGATGCAATATAAGGCTCGATAGCCGAATCACCGGCTTGGCACTTACTATTCACCCATTTCGAGCAACGTCCAACCGCTTTGTTGCCCGTATCGTAGCCCGCAACACTTATGATGTAAGGCTCGTTTATAGTAGTCCACATCTTAACTTTGTCTCCGAATTCTTCAAAACACACTCTTGAAAAATCTTGAAAATCTTCTCTGTTATAGGAGAATCAAAATAATAATTAAGTATTTAATATATTTGTGTGCATATTAATGATATAATAAACATAAAGATAGCTAATATGTCTTGGAGTATATTGTTAAGTTCACTTACATTATTTGAGGGCTTAAGAAACCACCATATTCGTCCTCGAGAGCTTGAGGATGGTCCCAATGATAGAGGGACACCGAAGGTTCAATGCCTGTACATACATATTTGTTCAGCAGACCATATGATATAAGATACTCTATCGTATATAATATCGTATAATATAGTAGTCAGCTTACCATTAGCAATAAGCTCGTCAATGAGAGCATTGTAGAATCGTACACCTTCTTTGTTTACTCCATCCTTTACCTTCCCACCTTTAAAGTAATTAATATTATAAATTAAGAAAATTTACCACAATATTAAAATAAATATTAATTGTAACTAAAAGTTACTGTAAGAAAATAATGTAATTACTTACTGGGTATTAATCTAGCCCACGATATCGAAAATCTGAAAGCATCCATATTAAGCTCTTTCATCAACTTGATGTCATCCTGGTTTATATAATTTTGTTCATTTAGATAATTAGGAAAATAAGATAATGGGTCCAAAATAACACAAAAGAAATTAAACAAAATTTTATCGACCTTGAAATAACCGGAAAATAATAATAAATAAATAACAAAGAAACAATATCGTTTGGCATCCAAGATTGTAGTACCTTATAACGATGGTAAAAATCGACCGCTACATCTCCATTCTGCATATTGGTTCTTTCTGCATTTGAAAATTTTACAAATCAGTATACATCTAATATACTAGTCATATATATATAATATTAAAAATATTGTAAAATATAAATAAATAATAGTATTAGAGACCTGGAAAAGTGTGGCTGAAGTAATCCCATATACTTGGCGATTTTCCACCTTCACTTGTTGCACCTTCGTACTACATAATAGACAATTGGACCAGCTTAGGCACAATTGAAGAAAAAATAGATAAAAACAAAAGTATAGAAAACTCAATTTAGGCACAATTCATTGTGAGTTATGACATAAAAAAGGGGAAGAATAAAATCAACGTCGTCATCCTAATTTCAAAAATTTTGTAAGACATCTGACATTCTGACTTATATCGCTTTAAATTTCATTTCTCTAGAATATTAAATTCCGCATCAAAGGGAATAATACTTAAGTACGTACGGGTTTTCGATTTCGTATCATTTGTCAACGTCACACAACTATAACTAAGTCCATAACCAGTTGCATTACCATAATTCAAAAAATAATCAAATATTTGTTGAAAAAGGTTACCTGAAAGGCCGATGCAGCAGTTCCAAAAACAAAATTATCGGGGAAACTACGACGATCGAGGACTCGAGATTCAGGAGGAAGAGAACTAATCTTCTTCGACAACCATGAGATTATCAAAAGCAGGATGAAAAAATGCACCTTCATTTTCTTTTTGTCTTTTGGATTTTTTTAAATTATGTATTTCTTCAAATTGATCAAAGCAGAGATTTGTAGATGTTGCAAACTAAGCCGTTTCTCTTCTTATATATATAGAGCTAAGTCTCGTGACATTGGTCTACGTGGAAAAATATATCCTTATAGTCATATTTCATATTATTATGAATTATTAGCATAAAAGTGACTTAATTACGATTAAATAATGATTTACCTATAAATTCCCTCAGTAAGAAAATTATGATAATTAAAAAGGAAGAGAATTCAATTTCGAATTCCTTTTTCTTTTACCCCCAAATTCGACCACATTATTAGCATGTGTTCATTTTCCTCTTTGAATGTGGTCGGGATCACTGCTTAAATTCAAGATATGTCATATGTGTGCACCTTATGCATGTACGTTTGTGTTTGGACAAGTGGAGATTGAATGTGGTCTTAAAATTGACTATGTTCAGTGTCCTGTCGAAAACTCTCTTGCATGTAAATAAACTCTCTGTAACGCTTACAACTTTCACGTTCAAAAAGCTGACGTTTCCTTTTACGGACTTTGATGTAACCCTGACCGTTAATCCAAACCCTTTTCTGTCGATTTGTTTTTATTTTTGTGGCATTGGAGTTTCTTTTATCCCAAGGGAATTGGAGTTTTAGTGATTGAAATTTAAAACAACCTTTCAATTTTTTCGATTACTTCTGGAAATTATCTGTGAAATTTCGTAATGCTTATCAAAAAACTACATTCCAACTCCACCAAAAAAAACAGAGATTTCCATCGGAAAATGCAAATATAAGAGAATGGGAATTATCTTACATTTGGATATCTAGATACCGTTCCTTTTATTTTATTGGTGTATGAGCATCGCACCTTGCTTTTTGATGGTATTTAAGGAATAATTTATAGTCTTATATTTGCTATTTTATTCATTTAATTTAGTTATTTTGTTTTAATTTCTTTTAAATGAATATTTTAATTAAACTTTAATGTAAAACTTTTTGGTTTTACTTAGGTGGATATTCTAAAAGAAGAGAAAACTCTCTCATTGTATGATTTGAAAATACTATCGTTATTATCTGATATGTATATGTTATATATATATATATAGAGAGAGAGAGAGAGAGAACAAAAAATGAAGTAAATAATCTTAATTCTTTCTATATACTATATTTAAAAAATCATTTCATTTTAGTATTTACGAACTAATTTTTTTGTCATCATATATTTTACGTAAAAGTTCTCAAGATTTTTCATGTTTAATGATTTATTGTTTTTTCTTAAAGTTTGATGTTTTGTTATTTATATGCTATTTTCTTAATGCTGTTTTGAAATTTGAAAAGTTTCAATTAACGTAATTTTAAAACAAGAATATTCCATATATGGTATGGAAAGTTTTATACTTTTTTTTTGTAACAGTTTTATACTTTTTTGTTCAAAGAAAGTTTTATACTTTTAACATGGATATCAATATTCCATATATATATATATATATATGTATATATATTTAAAATATTTGCATTTGGACATGTGAGAAGCTGTATGGATATGGTCGCAATCATGTCTTCATTCATGAGTTCGTAGAAGCGATCGACCACAAGTGAATCTATAGACAATTTATTTTTAAACATATATTTTCTTATAAAGTTAGGCACTATCAAAATTGGGAAAGTTTCACCCATTAGACCCAGCTCTGAACATGATTTTGCTAATGGTTCAAATAATATAAAGGTAATCGTATGTCATGTGAACTATCAAAGCAATGCATGCGTTCTCTGGCCTTTTTTTTTTCTAGCTCCAAAAACAGCTTTTAGTATAATATGTTTGCACACACAGACAAAAAAAAAAGTAATAATAATATTTGCGAAAGCGTAAAAACCATTTTCTTCATAGTCGTAACTCGAACTTATGATTTATTTAACTTTTTTTTTTTTAAGTTATCGAGGTTCTGGGCCTGTAGTCGTAATTCGGAGTGGGGTCCAAACTATGTTAAAATTATTTTTTCGGAGGAGACTCCTCTCAACGGAAATCGAACCCAGAACCAGTAGGAAATGCACATACCCATTTTTCTTTAACCACTATGTCAACTCAACGTTGATAGGATTTATTTAATTTGTACCTAAAACATCAATTAAATTGATCAGTTGAACTACTGGTTTTTGAACACTCATCAAATTGTGGTTGACTATTAAAGTATTTGGATCAGACCATATGGTCGCATGGTCGCCATTGCTGACTTCTTGTTATTTGATAAGTCTCCCATTATTTGCTAAGTAAAGAAAATTATCCATTCTACTTCGTAGTCTATAACAGTCAAAAGTGGATATATATGTTGCGAATATATGACACTTTAAGTTTAATGCCATATACCTTGGAAATAAATGCTATAATGATATATTATGTGTTATTCAATTTTTAGTTTTTTTTTATGTTAATCGGGATAGATTATGGACCGAAATCTATTATAATCTTTGAAATATGTAAAAAAAACATGTATTTTGATCATTTAAAACGTCTATAATAGCTAAAGAAAAAGATAATAGTGTTGATGGTAGGATTCAAACCCTTACCTAGATTCATATTCATTGGATATTCTATTTGAATCCGTAGCATATATAGAATATTCCCACATCGAAGCGAATAATATTTACACAGCATAGCATTACTGTCAACTTTCACACATGCTATCAAAAATTATCAAAAGGAGGATGAAAGAGTGCACCTTCTTAGCCAAATGTTTTTCAAATTTTTTTTTTTTTTGTCAAAGTCATATAACCTAGGATTTGTAGATGATATAAACTATGCATCTATTCGTTTTGCATGTTCTGTATTTATTTGATTTTGATACAGAGTTTTCAATTTAAATTGCAAGAAAATCTGAAAAAATGACATGTCCAGCCCAGCCCATGTAATTTTTTTAATGAAGCCCAAATTACTAAATAAAAACAACTGGAATTTAACCATGAACCTACAATCGAACCGGGTTTTCTGTATATCAGTTTCTAACGGACGCTGTTTAAAAATGAACTTTTCTTATAACATGGAAAGAAGATTCAGTATACAGAAATACACAAGCTTTAATATCAATCGGGTTCGTTGTATAAATAACTAACACGATTGCTATAATTATTTCCAAATGAGAAAAATAATAATAAAAATCTCTCAGAGTAACGGAGATATTAATAAAACGGAGATTTTCATCAATTACTTTTCTTTGGATTCAACAGCTTTTTGAACCACTGAGCCGATTTCTTCGGGTATCTCTTACGTCCATCGTTGAAATCTACGTAAACCAACCCGAATCGGACCGTGTATCCCATTGCCCATTCGAAGTTGTCAAGCAACGACCACGCGAAAAAACCCTTCACGTTGGCTCCAACCCTATTTTGTCAACACGATTACATAAATGTATGTTTGTTTATGTCACTTATATATAAAATCAATCATCTTTGTTACTTGTAATGTGGGAAGTGGAAACAAAAGTGCTTACGAGATCGCGTCTTGAACCATCTCGAGATGTCGAGCGTAGTAATCGATTCTATCACCGTCTTTAAGGAAGATTTCACCGGTACTAAATTCATCTCTCCCTACAAAGATTGTCATATATCATTAGGAAACTAGAAGAATCATCGTCGAACATCCCATATATCAGCAATGAAAGCTGATGGCCTTGTGAATTACCGTTTTCGGTTATGTACATGACAGGGTCTTTGAACTTGTATTTTGCATAAAGGACAAGATCGCGAATCCCCTTTGGATATATCAAAAGCCAATCCGACGCAGCCTAAAATATATATTTTTAAAAAATCGAATAAATTCAAAACTGTCAATAACCGCTGCAAAAGCTTTGTGACATAGTCTAGACAAGTACCTTTGGACCGATGGGAACTCCTTCTCTTTCACCTGATACGAATACAAACATAGATTTTGGATACGTAAAACAAATTTCGCTCAATTTTTATTAGTTTATATATAATGTTAAGAGAGAAAAACTTGGATGATGCTAAAACCAACCTGTGACGCTGGCACAAGGATCAGAGAGCATTGTTACGTTTTCGGTGGAACAAGGGACATCCTTTGCGTAAGAGGAAGAGTAATAATTGATGCCAATGAAATCATATGAGCCCTTAAGCATCTTTGATTGTTGTGCGGTGAATGTAGGCAAACGGCCGCCTTTTACGTTGTTGACCATGTCGACTGGGTATTTACCAGTCACAAGTGGCTCCATGAAGTAGTCAAATGTGAAGGCCATTGCTCGTGCCGCGGCTAACCTATCTTCAGCTGATTCTGTATAGGGCAAGTTCCAACCCGCGTTCAAAGCGATACCAACTTGACCTTTTTGAGATGCCTGTTGAACGACATTCAAGAGGAGGTTTGTCATATTCCACAAAGGAATAAACATACAAAGATACGAAGATTCGTAATAAGGACTATTTCTCCCGTAAGATGGTCTGTTTTTAGTAACTTGACGATCAAGAAACAGAGCGGTATCTTGTTTTTTCACTCACCTTGTATTTTTCTCTGTAGACTTTGACAGCGGCTCCGTGAGCAAGGATGAGGTTGTGACCTACTATATAAGGCTCAGTGGCTCCGTCTCCGGCGTTGCAATTAGGGTTTGTGAATTTGGAGCATCTTCCTGGAGCCATTACACCAGCAACATACCCTTGTTGCACCACTGTCAATGGCTCGTTCAGTGTCATCCAATGCTTCACTCTATCTCCAAAATTTTTAAAACAAATATCCGCATAATCGCGGAAGTCGTCCCTATTTCATCAGAAAAACAAAAAACAGTGAATTTTGTTGTTACACTACAAAAAAAAAGTGTGTTTCACATCATTTATTTTATAGATTTGTATTAGTTATAAATGATGTAAAAAAAATTTACATCAGTTAAATAAGTGATTCTGAAAGTGGTGATGCAAATATTTACATCAGTTGTGAAAATATTTTACATCAGTTTAAGCAACTGATATAAATATTTGCATCAATTTAAGCAATTGATATAAATATTTGCATCGATTATTATAATCAATGTTAATTTGTGTCGGTTGCAAAAAATGATGTTAAAGATTTGCATCAATTAATATAAATGATGGTAATATTATATTATAATTACCAACTTTAAAATATGTGTAATAATTTAATAATATAAAATTAGTACTAACTTTTATAAATTATTTTAATATTATATTATAAATTATTTCACAAATAATTTATTTATTTTTATTTAGGATAACACGTCAATATTGGTTTTTAGACTCTGTAGATAAATTGTACTTATTTATAAGAAACAAAACCTCTCACTTCCTTCTTTAGTTCTCGATATGGGACAAACATCAAAGGTAATTAAAAATTTATTAGCATCATTTTTTGATTGATGTAATATTTGTATCATTTTTTTAAATGATGTTAACAAAAAATTGTAGATGCATCGATTATATAATTGATTTGCATTCATATTTTTGTATCACTTCTCATAAAGTGATCCAAATTAAAAAAAATTTGTATCATTTAGGATTGAATCGATGTTAAATTAACTAATAGTAAAATCAGTTATCAACTGAAGTTAAACTACATTTTTTTATATCAATTGCTAATAAGTGATTCAAAATAATATCATTTATTTTTGTGATACAATTTAAGTAATTACTATATGATCATTTTGTTGTTACTATATGATCTGTAACTAATGTTAATTTTTAATTTGTAATGAACCTTTTTATGATATTACAAATGCTAAAAAAAATTATAGATTTGGAAGGACTTACACAATCTCTGCGCCACGGAATCCACCGTAAGCATCTTCAAGGCCTTGTGGTGTGTCCCAATGGAAAATGGTGGCAAAAGGCTTAATTCCTATAGACAGTAACATAACATTACATTACTGCTTGCGTTGCGTTTATAACTAAAAAGCATACTTAAAAGGTGGAAGAAATATTATCAGTCGCTATCTCTCTAAGATTATTTTCTTAAGGTCAGAATATTCCTGTGAAACTATTATAACTAAATCAGTGACTCAAATGTAATGTTTCCAAATCCGTACGTGAAATATGGCCGACAAATTATTTGGATGGCCCACAAATTATTTCGAAGGCATCCAAATTTGATTTTATCGGGTTGGTCCGCATTAAATGATTATGTTTTTTGAATTTTGATGGTATAAATTTCAGAAGAAAAAATGCATGAAGTCGTTAGAAGAAAGTATATAAGTATAATATTCTGAAATAAATTTGTAATCAAATAAATCACAATGAGAAAGTAATAATTTATTATAGATATATATATATATATATATATATATATATATTTATATATATACTGAATGTCTAAATTACTGAAATCTTACACATTAAAGTAATTATGAAACAGAGAGCGTTACTTTAGCCTCTGGGTCAAATTAGAGTTTGTCTTATACCTTTGGACAAAACCTCATTGATCAAGTTGTTGTAATAGTCAATACCAGCCTGGTTGATTCCTCCTTTTAGATTCCCACCTAAAGAAGAAACAACTCATTCATATTATTGGCACTTCAAATTAATCAAATCTCATGTGAACACACCCTTCAAAGAATAGAAAAGAACTTACGAGGCAAGATTCTGGACCACGAGATAGAGAATCTGTAAGCATTGAAGCCAATTTGATGCAATAAAGCCACATCTTCCTGTAATCCAATGTTTTAATAAATGATACTACATAATAGAAGATCGTGGCTGGTTTTGAGGCCAATGGAAATCAGAACAAACAATTTATATTTTACATTTTTACATATTTAATCCCAGAAAAAAAAGAGACAATTACCTTGTAAAGATGGTACGAGTCATCTGCAACAGACCCATTGCTACCATCCTTTATCTTCTCTATAAAATCAAGATTAATTAAAAAAACATTAATGGAGTTTATCAAATAAAGAAAAAAAAAACAGAGTACTTAAGCTTCTTTTTTTCCCTTTTTTCAAGGATAATTCACATTCTGGTCCTTTTTTCAAATCTCATGAATGATCAATCAATCTTTAATAAGAACAGATACACACACATATATACTTAAGTCACGGATCTTGAATCTAAATGATTCTTTAGATCCTAAAATCTGTGAGATATAAATTAAAATAAAACCTGGGTATTTTTCAGAGAAGGTATCCCAGATACTTGGTCCTCTACCATCTTCATGAGCAGCTCCTTCGACCTGAGAAGTGTTAAACAAAACCCCATAAATTCTCTAATCAGTTATCGGATTTATTTTAAGAAATGAATAATAATCAATAGAAGAAACCAAAAAAGATATACCTGGTAAGCAGAGGTCGCAGACCCAAAAATGAAATCTTCTGGAAAATCACTTCTTTTTAGTTTAGGTGTTGAAGAAGAGTTGTTCTTGGCAAGAACTTCACTGGAGGCCAAGACAATGAGCACTAGTAAAGAAAGATATTTTCCTCTCATTCTTAGTTTTTTCTTTTTCTTTTGAGATGATCAATTAAGTGGGGGTTTATATAGGGAGTAGAATTGTTTTTGCTCTGGTTATGTGATTCTATAAATAGAGAAATTTGATAAAGATAATCTGTGTGAGAGAAAGAGAGAGAGTATGACAGATATTGTAATTTTTTTTGTTTAGTAAAATAAAAACTCAGCTAGCCTTATCTAGTAATCTTTCAATTAGGGAAAAAATAGCAAAAAATTAGTTGGAAAAAAACTTCTTCATTTGCATCGATTATATCTAAAATTTTATTTAAAGGTGAGTCACTATGAAAAAAATAAAAATAAAGCAATGCATCATCATCATTGCACGTCTTTCAGATATTGACGGGATGTGCTTATTTATGAAGGAAACGTGAAGACGTGTGAGAGAATCGTAGTCTATTTTTCGTCATTTTGCGCAAAAAACGTCTTTTGAATAAAAATACGAACAAGCTTCTTGTAACGGCTATTTTATTTCAAATTTTGTTGAGTTACTTTTGGGTTTCTCCTAAACTCCTTTTAAACGTTCTTACGAAATTTTATTAAGTAGGATATATTATATACTTTTTATTATGTAAAGTGTATTTTTCACAGGTTGGTGTTAGTCTGGAACGCGTTGGGAATAGACATGTCGGTCAAAAATACTATTATCAAACCTAACACCATATATTAAATTAATTATTTAAGACTCTCTCTCTCATTTCCATGTGACGAAACAAGTCAATGTTTTTGGTTTTAGGGGATCTTTTTCATTTTGAAATTTATAATTTCTTGTGACTTTTTAAGGAAGTTATTTTAATTAATAATATGAAAATAAATGTTTTAAAAAACTTGATTATCTTCTTTTTTTTTTCCCCTTTTTAACAAAAACTTAATTATCTTAGAAAAATTACAAAGAACTGAGATTCTTATAAGACAGTCATATACAAATTTACAAACTAAAATTTTATCTATATAAATTTGTACGCAAACAAAAATAGTTATGATAAATAATATAAATGTTAAGATTATTGATTTATAACCAAGTGCTTGTGGATCAGTGATAGCAGCGAATTTGCTGGCGTGGGTATGTGTCTCATCCCCTGGTTTTGAATTTCCTTAGCCACCCATCCACGTTTAAATCAACATATTACTGTCTTGAACCCCGGAATTGGGCCGCCAAAAATTAGTCTGGGCCTAGAAAACCTATGATCACTCTGGTTTATCAAAAAAAAAAAAAAGATTATTGATTTATATCAAAATAGGCTTTACTATATTGGTTAATATAATTTTAGCCCAGATCTGTCTGCACGCATATAAAAACACGTCAAACGGCCCAGTCCGATACGTATCGATATTTTTTGGGGCCCAGTTCGAATCCGATTGACTCAAATTATTAAAGAGTAATGTTCTAAAATACGGAAAAAACAAAACGACTGCGTATAAATGGCATTTAATGCTTACAATTAAAACTTCCTTTGAATATTGTTATTATATTTTCTTATTATAAAATTTGTGATAACATTCACTTGTTTCGAACCTTTTTATTCGCAAAAACAAAATCTAAAAAAAAATGATCCTAGAAAAAGAGTTCAAGTGCTTTTGAGGATTCGGACATCTTAGGTATAAAACAGGAAGGCGAACCAGAAGACGTTAAGAATCTCTTCCTCTTCTTGTGAACAACCGAATTCAAAAATCCTTCTTTCTCTGAATCTTCAATATCTTCCTTTTTCAAAAACTCTTTGAACCACATTGCTGACATTTTTGGATAACGTTTTAGACCGTTGTTGTAGTCTACGTAGAATAGTCCGTAACGAACTCCATAACCAGCGTTCCATTCGCAATTGTCCAGCAATGACCACGCATAGTATCCTTCTACTTTAACACCATCCTCCCTAAAAAAAGTATTCATAATTAATCATAAGAATTTTGAAAGGGAAAAAAAAAACTCGATTTAGGTTTCTGCACACGTTTCTTGCTTGTCAAGTAACTATAAGAGAACAGAGACTTACTTGATGGCTTGGTGGATGTTTTGGAGATGTTTTTTGTGGTACTCTGTCCTCTGAAGATCCATCATATTCGAGAGTTTTGCCTTTTTTTCATAGTCTATGTCGCAATGTCCTAAATAATTTTGATAGGAAAACAAAAGTTAGAATTTCTCTGACTTTT
Source organism: Eutrema japonicum (assembly GCA_030161315.1). Classification (NCBI taxonomy): domain Eukaryota; kingdom Viridiplantae; phylum Streptophyta; class Magnoliopsida; order Brassicales; family Brassicaceae; genus Eutrema; species Eutrema japonicum. Next base: position 52,455,055 of record BSQW01000003.1, on the reverse strand, counting down.
ACATTCAAAAAATTGAAAAGAAAAAGCTTGAAAGAGTTACACTTGCTAAGATGAAAGAAAATTTACCATTTTCAGTTATCATAAATTTAGGGCTTCCGTATTTGTTTTTGGCATGATTTAGAAACTTTCTTAGCCCTTGTGGGTATAAGAAATCCCACTCTGAACCACCTCTAGGACCCAAAGTTTCTCCTGCTTTGTTTTGTTCTGTTTCATAATAATAAACTTGTGAGCCAAGAAACCAAAAAGAAAAAACCTTAGACGATATATGAATTAATAATACTTACTTTTCCATTCGATGCGTGCGTCGGATCTCCAGTTTGGAATAGCAGGATCCACGTCAACAACATTTTTAACGTAGAAGGCACTGTAATAATTTACTCCTACGAAGTCAAAAGATCCTTTTAACTTCTTAGATTGAGCTGCGGTAAACGACGGTAATCTTTTTCCAATTGATTTCTTCATGACTTCTGGATAATCACCATAGACCGTTGGATCCATATGCCTGTTTCAAACAAAAAAAAACAACCCCGAATATATTATTAGTCAACATAATGATAAAAATAATTGTATATCCAAGTAATTAAATAAAAATTTCAATAAGATCGATCACTCACCATCCAAACATAAATTCCATGGCACGCTCAACCGCTTCTTGATCATCAGGACAGTTCGAGTCGTAAGGTTCGAACCAGACCGGACAATGTGCAATACCGATTTTACCATCTTTACACTGTAACACGTAACATCATTGTATATATCAATACATTTATAAGAGTATATATATATAGAAACAAAAATACTTATAAGAGATTAATTCTTGTTCGTACCCTTGGATTTTTCCTGAACACTTCAACAGCTTCTGCATGAGCCAAAAGTAGATTATGACTAACAATGTAAACCTCGAGACCAGATTCACCGGCCAAAGCTGCTTCGTTCATGTATTTAGAGGCACGACCCGGAGCTTTCCTTCCGGTATCATAACCGCCAATACTATAAACCCATGGCTCATTTAGCGTTATCCAATACTTGACACGATCGCCAAATTCCTCAAAACATATGGTAGCGAATTCGCGGAAATCGTCACTGTATCAATAATATGATTATTGGTATATGCACAAAGTTAGATGTATATTGAAGAAAATTTAACGTTAAACATTTGGTATAAATGATGTCTTGCTTACACAGCTTTTTCGCTAAGAAAACCATTGTATTCATCCTCCAAGGCTTGTGGAGTATCCCAGTGGAATAAAGTCGCGAGAGGTGTGATTCCTATTACGTTTTATATAATGTTAACTAGAAGACATATACAAACCAACAATTATATAAAACGATTCGTATGTAGTTTTGATATACACACGAGAGGGATTAATTAGGTTTAAATACCGTTGGCTAGGAGTTCGTCGATGAGGTCGTTATAGAATTTGATTCCCTCCTTGTTAACTCCTTTGCTCTTCTTTCCATCTATTTTTAGTATATAAAAAAAGGTTAAAAATCTGCATATTGAGTTTGGTGAATATATTATTACCTCATTAAAGAAAAAAAGTATTAGGTTTATGACTTACGAGGAAGAATCCGAGGCCATGAGATTGAGAATCTGAATGAATCCATATTGATATCTTTCATTCTTTGAATATCCTCCTTGTAATGGTGATAAAACTCCACAGCTTGGTCCGCATCAGAGTAACAATTCCGTTCTGCACATATAAATTAAAGTTTTAAATTAGTTTAATACTTATCCATTTAAATGATTAATAAACATTATATATTAACAAATATAGATCGATCGATTTCTAGATAGAAACCTGGATGCTTGCGAACAAAAGTATCCCAAACACTTAGCCCTCGAGTGGCATCGTTCACGGCTCCTTCGTATTGGTAAGCTGATGATGCAGTTCCGAACAAAAACCCTTCGGGAAAATCGGATCGGCCAAACGAAGTCTTAACTGCGTAAATCTTCTTTCCTCTGAAATATAATGAAAAACCAAAACAAAATATTTATTACTGTTCATGCAAAAGATAACAAAAATTAACGTTTTCTTAGCGGGTATATATTAGAATTGAAGTTATTATTACTTACTGCATCATTTTGTTTTTGCAACTTATGATCTTGTAAGAAATGAAGCTAGAGATCTTTTATTTTGTCTCTGGAAAATAAATAAATGAATTGAATGTATTTGGGTTTGTGATTAAAACGATGAAATATGGTAAGGTTTATATAGGCAGATGAAATCGTATGAAGGAACCAAGAAAATTCAAACTTTAATTTAGTCAAACTAGTTGCCAACGTGACTACGTCTTTTGACTCAGGTTGTTTTTATTTGATTCAGATTAATTTGGTATTTAAGAAGAAAAAAAAGTATGGTCTTCATGAGCCAACTAAACTAATTCTCTTATGATGACCTCAAAAATACAAAATAATCAATAGTAGAAAATATTTTATAAATGAAATAGTGTCGGGGAGATTACGCTGCGACTAGGGTGAATCTTACAATTTTGGATAAAAATGTTTTTTTTTTTTGCTTAAAACTAGAAAAATTCAAACTTTTGGTATACTTTTTACATATCAATCTTTGGAATACTTGCAAAAAGAAAAATTCCCAGTTAAATCATCACTCTTTAGTCCTTACCATCATATGGGCTATATAAAAAAAAATGTTGATATTAATTTATCATGGTATCGACTAAAATTATACATATGGATTGAATATTACTAAAATATAAAATCAGAATATTGAATACAGAAAAATGTTGATAAAAATAAAAAGTGTTTAAAAACAGATTACAAAAGTGATCCCATTTTAATAATATATATGCTATTGAAAATTGAAAGTTTGACGAATATATAGGAATAGCTGAGCAAATTCAACTTTTTAAGTTGAACTTTTGCATTAGTTTATTTTTTTGTTAAATAAATTGTCAATTAGTTATTACATTAATTTGAAATCAAATAAAAATGACCCTTTTATTTGAATATTAGAAAACAGCCAAACATTAATTGTAGATAACAAAATATATAAATTGGCTTGATTTTTTTAACTTATAAATAGATGTCTACATATTAAGATTAGCATTCTTTTTCAGAAAAAATGTTAAAGTACTTTTATATTTCAAACCTTTTAACGTAAAGATATTATCATACATTATTTCTTATTTAGCGAATTCAAATAAAGTAATCCAAAAAGAAAATTAGGGTGCTTCAAACGAGTGTGGGCATTTGACGAACGAAGTTAATTAATGACTAATGATATATATTTAGTAACATTCGTCTATAGAATCATTGATATACTCATATATTGCATGTTTTAGCATGTATTTCATTTATAGTTTTGTATAGATTACATGCATAATCATGACGATTTTTTTTTTTTTCTTAAAAGGATATGCTATTGAAATGCAAAAAGTTGGCGATATCTTTTTCTCTAAAAATAAAGTCGGGCTTGGATGTTGGTCAATTCTGTTGACTTCTTGAATAAGTAAATCATCACTCAATAAAGGGGGGTAATGTATAGAATTTTCGTCGTATGGCTCAGCCGCTCGAGTCCCCAATCTGTATTCATGCATGTACTGTGCCCGCAAAAAAATTGGAAATATACTCTTAACGGAAATTAATATTATTTTGACGACAAAAAGTAATGTACATATTAAGTTAAACAATAAAAATAATTATTTTGGGCGACTCGACTATTATTAATCTACGCTAATCAATTCTAACAATAACTTCAATTAAAAACAAAACTAATTAAAGAAGTCTGGAAAATCACAACAGTTGACAACAACAAAAACCACATGTGTAGTTTTCCCGATTATCTTAATCACCGGAAAACTTTGACGATTTCAGATTTTTGTCTAATAAATAGGTATATAAATATAGAACAATAAATGAAAAAGAACGTGAAAAATGTTCACTGGCGTAAATAAAAAGAAAATTTGATTCTCATGTCCCAAATATATCGTTTACAAGAGGTTCTATACGTAATAAACTCTCAAAATACCTGCTCAATTGGTCTAATTGACAATTTTTTTTCGTCCCTGCAGGTATGTGTATCAATTTTATCACGAAATTTATAAAAATGGATACGTCCAGAAAATGAAATTGGATTATGTAAAACGTTACGAAGTTTTATCAAAATTTTCAGGAAAGCTATTTTTAAGTTGACTTTGAATAACTCTTACATTTTATTGCATTCGTACTTCGTAGCTCTTTTGATAGGATAATTGTAGGTGTATTCTCCATAGATTAAAATTAGTTCGCGTCTTCGTAGATACCGCGTAAAATTAGAGTATGAGTGAGGTTTTCCTAGTTTTTTAAACTTATTTTCCTCGTTCTTGCCTAAGCATGCAGCAGTTAGGTAGATTTAGAAATTAAAGTGACAACGAAACATTGGAAGAATAGATAATAATAATAATACAATAGAGTTAGAGGACCCATCAAAATTGAATTATTATTATTTGGCTAAGTAATTGAATTTGTTTTTATTGTAGTTTTCTCCTTGTGGTCAGCTATTTCATTCTTTCCAAGTTTGAATAAGAATTTTCCCATATGTACGATTTTACTTGAACGTATAGAAGCAACGGGATCTTAGCTTATTCCCACATAAACTATTTCGCTTTTGATTATTCATACACGAGGTATCGAGCAATGCCAAAACCATCATTAAATTCAATTTTGTTTTTTGGGTCTAAACATCGTTAAATTAATTTACACGCCAGCCAGGAATCGAACTCGGGTTTGCACCATGGCAGGATAATATTCTACCACTAGACCAATGATATTTCATTGTTCATTCAAGCACATAACTCTATATATATATACGAAATATCTCACATTCTGCAAAAACAACAAACTTTAATCTTTCACCAATCGATAAAGAAAATACTTTAATACTTAATCATAGTGCAAAATATGGATAATTATCGAATCAAAATCACATGGTATAGATGGGTAAAGTCAAAAATAAAAATTAAAAGTAGATGAATAATACCATCTATATATATTTGGATCTCCTGAAAAAAAGGTGGAATTTTACCCCAAAAAACAAAAATTGAAAACTTTGACGAATGTGTATAATTTTTTTTTTCTTTTTCCTATGTCCTGATTTAGTTTGTTTTTTGGAATCGGTTTTAAACTCGGAAAATTAATCCGCCATTTTCTTCGCGATCTCTTTGCTCATATAGAGTTTCAAGGTAGAAAGAGATTCAAATACTAATCATTCATCAGTAATTTCGATTTTAATTTATGGGTTCGAATTCGAAAAAAAATATTTATTTCATTTTTATTAAATTATATGTTTTTCCCAAAGTCACGCCATTGGAAAAAAAAAACACAGTTGTTCCTTGCTTCATGCCCGAGATTAAGCAAAACAAAATATTGAGACCCGAGTTCATGTGTTTGACAGTAACTGAATATATACAGTTGTGTGTTTGAATGTACAGTTTAAAAAAATAGTGTTTGAATGTACAACGAAGCACATTGGTCTAGTGGTAGAATATTACCGTGTTATGGTACAGATCTGAGTTCGATTATCAGCTGGCACATCAATTTTTTTTTTTTTGAATTTTATACATGAACTATTTATAATTTTGAATTTCCTACATGAAATTTTAACATATGGCAAATTCTACCAAAATTTTGGTTTAATCGCAAATCAGACTAAACCATTAAGCCACGTGTCAACTAAGTCAGATTCCGTCAACGGAAATCAAATACCGTTTACGGTTTTGGTGGAATTGGCCAATTTTCAAAAGTTTATGTAGAAAATTCAAAATTATAAATAGTTCATGATGGTTTTGGCATTTTTCGATATTTCGTGTATGAATAATTCGAAACCGAATAGTTTATGGGGAATATGCTGAAATCCCTAGAAGCAACATACGTTTTCCTTATCATTATTTTATAAATATTTTATTGTGATGCTACTTATGCTTTGTTTTCTACCATGCAGAAATTATATTGTGTGTTAATACTTAATAATAGCAAAATAGTGTTGACGGTTGTTCAAAAAAAAAAAGAGCAAAATTGTGTTGGCGTATTAATTAAAAATCAATGAATTTTTACACTGAAGGAAATAAAGTACATGTAACGACGTACGGCGCGACAGCTGTTTTCAAAATATATCTATGAGATTTGCAATAGATTTTGGTTTGATATTTCCACTTGTCAATAATACAAAACCCATGAAATTTCACTAATTTTTGTGTGTGGGAGATTTTAGACCACAAATGCATCAAGTAGTATAATGGATCTATACTCTTCAGTTTTCATGATAAGTGATGTTTAAGTATTTTATTTAATTGTACGTAAACGATGTTTTGGGTTTCTAATAATGCATAAATTAACTGATTCCTCATTTTTATCCGTACAACAAATTAATAATCCATTCGTTTTATATTGATCATTGGGTGTATACAGTCATAAAGAGATATGATAACAATTTAACAACTAGTATTTCTTTTAACCGTGTGCATTTAATCAAATATCATACATATCAAATTATTGATCCATCGTTTATACGACTATATATGCTTAAGTTACTGATGTATTTTTTGTTTTTCCCCTATATGACGGAATGATAATATGATAACGGTGGAATTTCAGTGATTTTGTTGGAAAGTTGAGTGCAAACAACCAAGTTTTAATTTAGTGGTGGTTACCAATTTGAACACTTTACAAGTTTTAGGGTTTGTCCCAGGATACACAAGAAAAAAGGAGTTTTTCGTCGAATATCTAAAACTTTTGGGACTTATCTTTGCAAGTTTCAGCCTACAATTTATTTGGAATAATTTGGACCCCTAAGCAAAGGAAGCAACTTGGGAACGTGTGAACATGCAACAAATGTGATAGTGACGAATGCGAAGACATTATGACACGTGGCTAATCAAGACTCAGCATTAAATTTTGGACGAGCTTTTTTGGTTCACTTCAAGCATATAGTATTAGGGTATTATCCAAGGAGGGACTTTTGGTAACTTATTCAGTAATTTTTTTTGTTGTATAATCTGTTTAAGTATTTGTTGACATGTATTTTTTTTTTTTAAGAATTTAGTTCACATTCCTCGTTAACAGAACAATGTCATGTTTTTTTCTTTCTCTTTTGTTACAATATGTATTATATCGGAATTGAAATCGGATATTATTTTAATATTGTTCATAAATGTGGACACAAATTTGGAAGGTGAAAAAGAGTTGACAATTCAAACTTAAGCCATATATATGGTCCATGTACATGTCACCATTGCAATGAATCGACTCCGTGTGCAAAAGTACGTCATCAAATCCATGCATTTTTTGTTGGCTTCTTTCGTTTTGGTAGCATAATAATATTGTCGTTAAAAATCATCAAAGATAATCATTACTTCACACAATATTTTCGGTTTTTCCATTGTCATAATAAAAAAAAATTCTATATCGAATGGGAATCAATTTCCTTAATCGAGTAAAAAACACAACTGTTTGCTGATAAAGTAATAAAATGTTGAATTTTTTTTAAAATAAAAAATTACTATGTTCTGCATTTTTCCATAAAAATGTTAGGTTTTTCATTAAAGATGTGAATATTACACTCTCTATTTCTTTTGGAAGAAGAAGAAAATATAGAATTTAAGTTTCATTTTTTTTTTGGAAAGAATGTTAAATTTATTCAGTTAAAAAAAATCCCACATTTACAACAAGTGTGAACGTATTTAAGAATTTAGTTCCCCCCAGAAGAAATTACCCTCATTTTAGGGATACGTCCGAATCAAAATGCCTCGAGAGACGGATATAGTTGGCCCCTCACAAAATCAAGAAACTATACCGTCAAGTCTGGCTATTGGGCTGCGAGAACCTTATCTCGTCTCGCTTGTGACCCCCCTTCTCAGGGACCGAGTACTACGGTACTCAAGGCACAAGCTTGGAAATTAAAAACTACGCGGAAGCTAAAGCATTTCGTGTGGCAATGTGCTTCGGGCTGTCTGGCAACATGCCAACGATTATCCTATCGCCATATAGGGAGGGATAAGGGATGTCCTAGATGCGGGGCAGAAGAGGAATCTATCAATCATACGATATTTGAATGCCCACCCGCCAGACAGGTTTGAGCTTTATCGAACATCCCATCGGCACCGAATATGTTCCCTCTCTCATCCCTCTATAGTAACTTGGACTATCTTTATTGGAGAGCAAGCGAGCTTGGAGTAAGCGAGGAGACTCTAAGAGTTTTTCCATGGGTCATGTGGTACATATGGAAGGCTCGGAATAAAAAGGTTTTCGAAAATGTGGAAGATCCACCCCTCGACGTTCTTGAGCTCGCCATTCAAGAGGAGGAATCCTGGAGACATGCGAATTTGGTCGATAGCCCGCCTGTGGAGATTCTTGGGACCCGAGAAGTAACAAGATGCCACCCACCAATCCACCCAATCTGCTATATCGACGGTTCATGGCACGCCTCAGAGTCTCTCAGTGGTTCCAGGTGGTTAGTAGGTGTTGGAGAACGTTTGATTCTAATGGGACTAAAAGGGTCGAGACGGAAGTTATCACCCTTACACGTGGAAATGGAATCTCTGCTTTGGGCAATGCAATGCATTATATCGGAACATTTGACTTGTGACGTTTTTGCCACGGATTGCACAGACCTCATTGCTATGATCGAAAATCCATCGGAGTGGCCTTCATTCTCTTCGGAACTTGAAGATTTCAAGACTTTTAAGGAGTCTTTTAGGAATTTTAGTCTAATTTATATTCCTCGTAGGTCTAATATCCGTGCGGATTGCCTCGCCAAAAAAGCGAGAGCACGAGGTTTCAGTTTTTTCCATGTAAGTTCGTCGGTCCCCAACTGGCTCTCCCTAAAGGAGAGTCTCTTTCCGATTACTTAATAAAATGGTGTCTTGATGTCGGAAAAAAAAAAAAAAAAGGTGGGTTAATGAGAAACACCCCTTACCCAAGATAGATTTCTCCCAAATCGATTTTCTTTAGTCTCGCATCGGTTTAGTTTGTAATGTTGGACACTACTAAAAGTAGCGGTTAGGAGTTTTAAAAACAAATATAGAAAATAGGATGAGTTTGAAAAACAAGAAAACCAAACGTTTGGAAGAAACTTATATGGGCCTCGCATAGAATCTGGATTTGGGGGTTGGAAACGACTGTGTTTTGATTCCCTCGTTATAATATTTTTGATAAAATAATTTAATGAGAATGAATCCTACAATTCGATTTCTCAACAATTTAATTATTTTTCCACACTCCGTCTCTGTTCTTCTTATTTAGGAAAATTAGTAAGTTTTAGGCAAATCTGTAATCTTAGCTGAATCACTCTTAGTGGAGATAATAAAGATTTGTTGCTCCAAGAATCCAGTTCCGGAGAGGAAGAAACTGATCAGTCTTTCTACAATTCTAGAGAACCAAAATCGAGTCTTCTTCTAGTCAAATTGAAATCAACCTCGAATTGTGCTTCCTTTGTTTTCTCTTGATTCTTCGCTTTTGCTTCCCGAATCCATTCGTTGAAGAATAGGGATCAAAGCTTCGTGATGGACTACGAATCTTTTGATAGCAGCGGTTAGTTCCGAAACATTCTGTAGAGATAGCTCGTCGTTCCTCTCTAGGGTTTACGAAATTTTTGGGATTTCTCCGTCCAAGTAGTGTTATACATTGTGCTTTCTTGATGGGTTGGTCTCGTTTTTGTATTCAGATTTTGGGTGTTTTTAAGAAGAAATTTAGGGTCTTCATGGTGCTAAGCAATGTAGAAATTGCAGGTTAATACTAACTAGTGTTGCAAATAGCTGAAACTGAGTTGGAATTTGACCTAAACATATCCAGTTTCACCTTAAGCTGAAATCTTTTGATAATGATTGGCCCACAAAAGTGTGATTGTATAATACAACATTGATTTTGGGGTTGCTGTCTGCAGGAACAGATGATGATCTGCCTCCGTTGCATACTGTTCCCCGAGGAGGACGTGTGTCTGGTAATGGAAGACCTTCGAATCTCCTTCCATCTTACCCAAAGATGTATGATGAAGTTGCTGCTGATATGGAAGCTCAAATCCACCAGATTGAGAAGGAAGCATACATCTCCGTACTAAGAGCCTTTAAAGCCCAAGCAGATGCAATTACTTGGGTATTTGATGAATCTCGGTCTACTTCTTAATTTCTTATGTTAGTTTCTGGTTAGGTGAAATGACTTCTCTTTTATGTATGTATCCTGTTCAGGAAAAAGAAAGTCTAATAACTGAACTCCGTAAAGAGTTGAGATTATCGAATGAGGAGCATAGAGAGCTTCTAGGTCGTGTAAATGGAGATGATACAATACGAAGGATAAGGCGAGAGCTAAAATCCTGAGCATTTATTCGATTGAGGACTGAGGAGTAAAAAGTTACTTTCTTTTTCTATCAGTGACATATATTTTACTTTATTAGGGAATGGAGACAATCTGGAGGAATGCAACCAAGTATGCGCAATGCTGCTCAAGTGGTTCATGATACATTGCCAAGCCCTTCCTTTTCAGCTTCTATTAAGAAGCACAAACCAAACCAGCTGATTCCTTCTCAACCATTCGTCAGTTCTTCACCTTCTTTTCACCCTCAAGGTGATCCTACTCACCTGTTTGCTTCATCAACCGCTAAACGAGGATCTGTTCCCAATGTCAAGGGCAAAAAGCATAAACCAGTGAGTTACAAAATCAATAAAGTTGGTATCTTTTGTTGTTTCTTTATCAGAAGCGATTCTTTTATTAATTTTTCCCCTTTCTAGGCTTTCCTCGGTTCGTCTTCCGCAAAACCCATCTCATACCATCCTTCAGATCAACCTCCACGAGGACAAGTCATGAACAGATTACCATCTGGTCCTACCAGTTCAGTTGAACGTACAAACGGAACCGAACCTGAGTCTTTATTAGGAAGAAGAGTTAGAACAAAGTGGCCTGAAGACAATACATTTTACGAGGCTGTCATCACCAAGTATAATCCAGTTGAGGTGTGTGGCTTCTTAAATTGGCATAAAGTTTCTGTATTGTTTTAAAAATAAATAAGAAGTTTCCTTAAACATGTTTAAATAGTTTTTAATATTTAATTTTAGGGTCGTCATGCTTTAGTTTATGACATTGGAACACCTAATGAGACATGGGAATGGGTTAATCTGTCAGAGGTAATTACTTTTTGATCATTAGTCTTCTTTAACTTTTGAGGGAAAAACTTTGGTCAACAATTCTTTGTGTTATTTTGTAACCAAGATCTCTAATTCTTCTACAGATATCTCCTGGGGATATTGAGTGGATAGGAGAGGATCCTGGGGTTGGTAATCGATATGGTTATAACGGACAAGGCCATGGTCTGAATAGAACTACAGGACCCAACAGTGTTCCACAACGGGGAAGCAGTTTGGCGAAGACCACTATCAGAAAAGATTTCAGAACATCACAGAATGGAACTGGGAAGAAGAAACATCTCGATATACGAATCCGTCAAACAAATGTCCTAATCAGAGAGGTTGGTATTAATAGATTTCAAGGCGAGTTTTACAGTGCTGTATGGTCATTTCTCAAATGATGATGATTTCTGATAGGTGGAGAGAGTTCTTGGTTCACACAATCCAGATCCTCAAGAAGTTGTAAGGGCTAAGAGAATTTTGGAGGTTTGATGGCTACAACAACAAAGATCCTTTCTTTCTTAATTTTGTGTTTATACACATACAAAAGACTCAAATGATCGATTATTACCTTCGATTCAGGAGCAAGAACATGCACTTGTGGGTGCAATCGCAAAGCTTGAAGATATATCTGATGGAGAAAACGGTAAGTGTTTAGTTTGATATATCAAGCATTTAGCATCTTCAAGCTCTATATCCTCAGTGATGTTCCTCCATTTGAGCAAATAAAGACGAAATGCTTGTAATTTCAAATCAAAATGCCTATACTGAAACTCTCATTCTCTGGTCTTTTGTACAGAAGGTGGCTTTCGTCGTTAACTTGTGTTTGAATCAAGCAATTTTGCCAAGGCACACTGCAATGCTGTCCATGAGAGGCAGATGAAGAAGATAGCATTTGTTGAGATCGGAGGTCAGAGCCTCAACTTCTTTGATGTTGCCCTTTTTTGGGTATCTGACTGTAATTTTTGCTGAAATTAGAGATTAGCTTTACCGAATGTTGGTTTTGTTGGATATATGTTCAATGGAACGGTTTCGGTATCCTGTTGCCGTAGCCCTAGCTTTTGTAGGGACTCAAATGGCGGGAATGAGCAAAATTATAACCAAAAAGAAGGAATGAATCTTTCTGATGCCAACAATCCAAAATACACTTTCCCTAATGCATAACTATGAGAATGTCTTCTAATGTTAGAATTAAGATAAAAATACCCCAAAGCATATTCTATGGATATACAAGCTCCTGTCAAAAGCCAGCAAAGGGGAAAAATATGTTTTTAATTCTCATCTTCGGCTTCTTTTCTTTGGTTGTTTATTGTCCTTTCCCGTGCTTCCGCTTTCCCTACCTCGTTTTCTTGAGGCAGATACAGTTGCTGTCGCTGCCACTGCCGCCTCTACTGTTTTCTTCTGCGGTCTCCCGGGAGCTCTTTTCACCGGAGTATTCTCCACCTCGGCCTTCTTTTTTTTACCCACACTGTTGCTTCTAAGTTCTCTTGGTTTCGATTTACTCTCTTTCTTACCGTTTCCACTGCTCTTATTCTGATCTTTACCTTCTTTTTGTGGAGAGTTCTTTAATCTCTTCAAGAAATCAGCCACACTCTTCTTCTTATCTGATGAAACCGTCTTCTTCTCCGTTTTACATGTCTCTTGCTTGCTACTATTATTAGTATTGTCATTTGATGAATTTGTTTTCGACTCTGTCTGTTTCTGTTTGTTCTTCCCTTTGCCAGTCTTGGTATTGTTAGCTATAACCGCAGCAGCAACCACTTTGTTGGCCCTTCTCGAGCCTCTTACACCAGTCCCAGTGTTCTCTTTCTCCTCTGATAATGTCTCTTCTTTCGTCTCCTCTTTTTGGCTAAAGCTTGACGACGATGGAGAAGCCTTAGCGGAAACAAAACTTCTCCTCTTACAAACGACAAGAGCCGCCAAAGATCTCTGTCTCGAAAGAGACGATTCTGATGTTTCAGCATCTGCTTTGATACTAGTCATAGCTGATGCTTCCTGGTTTATCAATCTGGGACCAGGTTTTCCGGTCTCTTTCCTCAATTCTTCAGAAACAACGGTTCTTAGTTCGTGGGCAGCCGTTGATTCTGAGGAAGATGAAGGGAAGAAGACAGTGGCGTTTGTGAAGAGAAGCTGTAGATCTCTGTAAAGAGTGAGGCTTGAAGACTCATAGGATCCTTGCTTCAACTTTCTCTGTATTGTCTCAATGTCCAAATGTTGCTTAACCAAGCGCTTGTAATCTTTAGTCTCCTGCGTGTTAAATGGACTTATGAGGTTAGAAATAAATATAGGCCTCATTAGGCCCAACTAAAAGCATATAAATCAATAGGCCTTAAAGGAAGCTTAAAAAGTTAGCGGTAAAACACGACAAAGCCATGCTACACTAAGGTCATTTCCAATGGATATATTTAGAAAGTTTCAATGGTGGATCTTAAGAAAAAATAATTAAATTTAATTAAAAAGTTGGATTTTAAAATTAGATCCGTGTTTAATACTAGATCCGTGTCTTAATAAAATCAACATTTTTCGATAGGACCCGTGTCTAATACTAAACCCGTGTCTAAAACAATTTTTTTAATTTTAGACACATGCCTTGTAATATTAGACACTAAGACCTGCCACGTGTCCTAGATTGTGTGAACAAAAAGACAACGATGACCACAAAAGAAGTGGGTTGGTTAAAATAATCAATTTTTTTCCCTCTCCATAAAATCGTCCAATAAAATTCGAAAATGTTGAGATGCCATATAGAATACGGAATATCACTTCAAATATTTAACTTTTTTTTTTAATATTCATATTTAAGATTTCTAAAAGAACTTTATAAGAAGATTTCGTTTTTTTTGTTATCTTTCCTAATATCTATTTCATTTTTTGTTTTGTTTTTTCTTTCCCTTATACATATGGTTTTATTTAGAAGGAATATGAATAAATTATAGTTTCTGTAATTACTATTTCGAATAAAGAGTAAATCTAACTTTCTTTTCACTCACGAACAAGAGAAAAGAAACGCGTAATGATAATTAATTTAAAATTACTATATAAAGAAATCGAAGAATAAAAGGGAAATTGCATACCTGGCTCCCAAGCCGGCGGTCGAACAAAGATGCACGCGGATGTGACCGAATCAGATCAAGAATTAACGGCTGTGATTTACTCGCCGCCGATCTGATCTCACCGGCGCCGCCTTCGTGGCCGGCACTGTGTTTCCGTCGTTTCTTTTTCCGCTTTCTTCCCGACGTCCCCGACTCGCCCAACTCGCCTGACTGACTCGCTTCCGATCCTCCCTCCGCCGCCTTATATACCGGATCGGGATTCGGAGTCGGTTCGTCTCCGCCAACTCCGTCGTATTCTCCGGCGGCTGTCGAGTTCGACTCGTTCATCGACCTGTTTTCCCGGCGTTCAGATTCAGAACCGTCGTTCCCCGATCTCTCTCCTTTCCTCTCGTCTTCCAGATCTGGTTTCTGGTTCTCCTCCTCTAATTTCTTAACCTTCAACTGGAGCGATCTAGAAAACCAAAAAGAAAAAAAAACATTAAAAAAAAAATCACAGATCCGTCCTCAAATCGACGGCGAGAGAGAGGTAGAGATTCCTGTCCCGTACAGTATGGAAACATCATATTGTTGAACCTCACGCCGGAGCTCCGCCATACGAAGGCAACGTAGCTGTTCAAGCCAAGGGATATTACCGATTCTCTCTTCTTCTCCTCCTACCTCCTTTGCCGCATCGCTCTCACCGGCGGCATATTCCTGAAAACGACGCTTGAGATCTCGAAACTTCCGTCTACAATCATTAGCGGAGACGAAGACGGCGGAGATAGAGGTCCGGGATCGAACCTCCGTAGCGACGGAGTCCCAGTCACTAAATCCGTGTCGCTTAACGGCGCATGCCAATAACAGGTCCTCCCACGTGCCCCATGCTTGGCTCTTGTGCTTCAGATTAGTGTTGTTATCATCTTCCTCACCAATATTATGATCATCACTGTTAGTGTCGTCGTTCATGCCAATAACAGCTTCCTCTTCCTTCGTCATCCTTTCATAATCTTTTTACAGACTCCTCTCTCTCGTCTCGCTAACAAAAACGCTCGCAGTTTTTGGGATTTTTATTCCTTTTTCTTTCTCTTTATTATTATAATTTGTATTGTTGCTTTCTTGTCTTCCTCGCTCGGTTATTGTTTCGTGCTTTTTTCTCTCATCTTATTAGCATATACTTGTTTGTTTACTAGTATATGGTTTTTTTGGGATGGACATGTGTGGTAATTAGGGTATTCAATTCAAAATCAATCCAATATATCGATACTATATTCTGTTCCTATATCCAAGTAATGACATCTATATATATTAAATCGAAAAGTGGATTAAGTAACCTAGTTGTAACCGCAGCTTTATGCTTTGACCCATTCCCTTTTTCGACCATTAGGGCAAACGATTTGTTTCTTAAGTTAAAACATTTTAAATTTGAGACCCATAAAGCGAGCCCCGCCCGGTTAGGCTTCGTTCAACATCTATCGGTAATAAGGTGTCAAGGCAATGTACAGGTATGCCCCATCTTTGGTTACTAACTTACTATAAATGGAATGTCGTTTTTTACGTCGTGTTGTTGGTGAAATTTAGGTCGGACTACGTTTACGAACCATGCTAGTCTAGTATTGTTCAGTCTGGATAAACCAAACTAATAGATCTAAAAAATTGAATATAAAATATAGTTAACAAAGTTTTATAAAAACACTAAAATTTCTTTTGAAACTTAAAATATATTCGATTAATAAACAAAAGATACAATAATATTTAGATTTTACATTGGATTTAACCCGCGCTAGCTATATAGCGTAGAATATTTTTTTCTTTAAAAATTGTTTTGAAATTTAAGAAAAAATAATTTTCTCTGAATTTTATAATATGTTTAACTAATGATTATATATAGAACTGTCAAACTTTTGTTTTGATATATATTCAAATAAAATATAATAATTATAGTGAAAAATATTGCAATATCTCAAATATAATTTCTTTGAATATGTATAAGTTGATTATTATTTAATAATATCATAATAATTAAGAAACTAAATAGTAAATAATATATTTAATAAGAAATAAATAGTTTTCATATTCTCATCAATAATTTTAAAAGATAATTATATCATTTTATATTTTAGCTTTATTTTCTTATTTGTAATGACATTTCATGTAATAATTTATAAAATAAAGTTAATTTAAAAAAAATAATATTATAGAGATGTAAAACGAGAAATCTGAACCGAAACTCGGATCGAATCCTGGACTAAGATTCAGGTCGGGTGGAGGGATCCGATCTGCAATTGGAATGACTAAAATCTATGGGCGTCAACATAAAGGCCTAATAGACCGGATCGGGCCCACGTTTTTAACACAATAGTATATAGTTTGTTTAGGTCCCAAACTTGCAACTTATTACAGAAAACCTCGTGTTCCAAGCCACACGACTTCTTCGTAACCATTTACACTAACGGTTGTTTTTGGCCAGATTTCCGGAGAAAGTCAACATTTTTTCCAGCTTCCATTGGTAGTCCTTTTAAACACATGTGGTTGTCTCCTTGGGAAGGTTTTGCTCCATTCTGGATATGTTAGTAAATAGTTCCAAATCCTGAAACACACAAAAGGGAATACGAATCATCTCTCTCTGTGTGTGAATCTACTATGTTCCGTTTTGTGTCATAGATAATGATCGAATGAAAGCTTGAAAATGACTACTAACCTTCTTTCATTGTCTATGAAATCTGGACATTCAGCAGAAGGTGAGGTAGAACAATTAGTGAGAATTTCTTCATCAGGAAGCTGATTAAGTTCCCAAACATATTCAACCAGGCGCATTGTCCTGTATTACAAAACACAACTCATGAACTCAAACGTACATAACTGTAATGCAGTAAATAGAGTTAAGTACTCTAAACTAAATCTTGTGAGGAAGAAAAATATTATACAAAAAGAGGGCAAAAGGAAATGTGGAAGAAGAGGCGTTTTTTGTTTTGTTTTGTTTTGTTTTTACCAGCAGCATGGTGCGATGATGAATCTGTCAGTTTTTGTGTCATATGTGTCGAGTAACTTCCCCTTCCAGCTAGAATCTTCGAATGATGCTGAAACTCGAATTCTTCGAACAATCTCATCCGGACATCTTGAAGTTCTGTTGAAACTGGCTGGGAAAATTGAACCGGTGGAGGTATTCACCTGATAACAAGGTTCCCACAAAACAAGGTAACGTTAAATTATCAAGTTTCCAAGCAATCCTATAGTCTGGTTAGAGACAATATTTCATAATGAAAACCAATTACGAAATTTTGATACATGGGTCAATTTTCCGTTTCTTTTTTCTTAAAAACCAATAGATAATACGTCTTATTAAACTAACTTCCTAAGAGTGTGGAAGACAACAAAAAGGATAAATGGTGGAAGCATCAGAGAAAGAAGGCTAACCAGGCATCCATTAAAAATGGGGCATGTGTTCGCTTGAGCATCCAACTTGGTATTATGCCCAAGAATAAAGAGGGTTTTAATGTGAAAGCTTTCTCTTCTCTTGTGCAGAGTTTCTACTAATTTGCAACACAAAGGAAAGGAGTAACCCTCTGGTTTGGAATAGTCACAACCATTAGCATTCTGCATATAACAGTCAATACATTCAGCAGCTTAAAGACCATTCTACAGCTAAGTATACTAACTAGACTGAGAAATATGGAAAACCCTGGTGCACACTTTTATGTCGACATCTTCATAACCACCAACCATATGTACCTGCATACAAAGCCCCAACGACATTTTCAAAAAAGTTAAAAAAAATGAATGCTTAACATAAGCTCAAAGACACTTATAGGAGAGAGTTAATACATCTAACTCGGCATCTTCGTCATCCTCTAAAACCAATGGTAACATCTGGCTTATCCCCAAGTCCACAACTTTTGGTGAATCGATGTGTGCAATAGACGTGCTGCAGTTTCAGTCAATCAGATGATCACAAATTTTAACACATTTTTACATAGGATCCAGTCCTTACATTCCAGATTTCCTGTTGCGGATAACAAGGCCTACGCAAGTTGTTGCTTCATCGGTGCCAACAAACTTCTCATCAATAGAAAAATTGGACAAACCATTAGAGAACCAAGAACACTAGAGTAGCTATTATTTATATGGCGACTAAACAGTAAATGTAACCCTTTTAAGATGGAACTGATGAGGCAACAACATACATCGACGAGCGCTGGATTCACAACAGCATATTCTCTTTGGAATATGTAAACATATCTGTCTTTTGTTGAGCTCTCTGCATCCCTTTCACCGAAAGAAACATTCCGTTCCTCAAGATTCTTAAAAGAATCAGAAGCTGAGATTATCAAAGGGTGACTCATTACATCAAGAAGCAAGTAGCTTTCCTGTTCATCAAATAATTTGATTAGCCATTTTTCCATATTGCAAAAGGAATAATCAACCATTCAGCTTGCTTTCTATGCCCGAGTAAATAAAAACCGCCAAATCTTAGTTAAACCACTAAATAGAGAGATTCGTGAGAGACGAAAAAAAAGCGCTACCTGGGATGAAGAAGACAAAGACGATGAGCTATTCTCATTTAGAAAAGGAAAGCCACCAACATAGATCATGATCGCCGGCGAGAGAGAAAGAGCTTCCACGAAAGAGAAACAATCGCCGATGACTTTAACGAGAAAAGCGTTGAAGTTTTCCAACTAGTTATGTATAGGTAACCAGAGTGAACAACTACTTGCCGTTTCTACTTTCTGACGTTAAAAAGCGTGACGTTTCTATCGCAGCTAATTGCGAATATTGCCATAATGTCTTATTTTCTTGACAAATCTACCTTATAAATCTAAGGGGCACAAACTTGGAGAGTTTTAAAAGATGACTTCTATCTGAATCTTGAGTTTTGAAATTGAATCCAAACACTCCAAGAAATATTTAATTAATTTATTTTCCCCAAAGAAAAAAAAAAATTATGATATGCAAAGTTTCAGAGGCGAGCAGAAATTACAAGTACACAAGAATGTACATATTCAGACAATTCTGAGGAAACAAGACAGCTTTGTAATGATAGAGATTCAGCAATAGTTGAAATCGACGGTGTTTCAAGATTCTGGCGCCGATATTTCATTTACCTCAGCCTCCTTCTAGACCTGGTCCGAGGCCCATTGTTTACATCTTCTGTTCTTCTCCTAGACGATGAAGCGGATATAACTGAAGTAACCACTTCAGTAGGATTAACAGTTTGGCTTCTCGTCGCAGTGGAGGAGCCAGGAACAGCAAACTCTCTAGGTGATGATGAACCTGCAGTACCGAGCCTGAACGAAATCGTCTGTGAGGCATTGTTACTTCGGTTTCTCTGAAAAGAAGCTCGTACTGCGGGTGACGGACCAATCTCAGCAATACGAGAAGATCTACGACGGTTTCTTCTCAAAGTAGTTGTGTCAACAAAACTATCAACATCAAAAGAATCCTCAACATCAAAGGGCGGCATTACCGAGGTATCGACCACATGACCCGGAAAAGAAGCAAATGGTGGTGGCATATGAGGAGGCAATAACCTTAAAGGTCCAAAAGACGGATGATGATGATGTTGCTGCCCACCATTGTCTCCTCCATTGGTTATTATGTTGGACAGACCGAATTCATCGCCTTGCGCTAAAGCTTGCAGTCCTATAGAATCAATAGTTCTTCTAATATGCTCGAGTGTTTCGTGCGCCGGGATTAAAGGAATCGCCCGGTTTATGATCTTTTGACGAACGCTTTCCACTCTTTTGGCATTAGGCCTTGGAGGTAAACGAATACCACAATCCTCGAGCTTGGGTTTAGTACCATGAGAATCATCTCCATTACCGTAAATCGGAATCACCTCGGTGTCAGTCACTTCTCCATCACAAACCGGACATTCTTTAATGTTTAGGTAAATCAAAGGCAGCTGATAGAAGCATCCCCAGCAGAATAAATGACCACAGCAAGTCAAAATCGGATCTTCGGCTTTCTCTAAACATATGTTGCAATCAAAGTATCCACCAGGAACAGAACTTGTTTTCTGCATGTTCAATGCCTTTGCTATCAAATACGTCTTATTGTCGCCGTTTTCTACCAGTCTCTCTCTAGAACGCTCATGTATAACTCCTGCGGTGGAATCTCTATGTTCGTTAGGCGGCACCGAAGCCGGAGCTGGTGGTGTTGTTTCTCGTTCCCTGATTCTTGAAACTATTGCTTCGAGCTGTCTTATGCGTTCTTCGATCCGCTCGTGAGCAGTTTCGAGCTCATTTAACCATGGAGAAATCTCTGTGATCAAACCGGTCGGTGACTCAGAATCAGAAGATGGCTCTTGATTCAAATCAAGATCCATTATCTCTCCTTGAGCACTACTCGACATGATAGCTCCAAAAAAAAAAAAAATTTGCTCTTTTCTGCACAGCAGATCAAGAAAACCAACAGAGTTCCTGATTTCCCCAAACGTAATTGGGTAAAATCAATCTCTACGTTTCCGATCCATTGATGATAGATCCCACCGATTCTTCCAAAATCAATCGATATCACTTAAGAAATCATCGAATTGGAATTTGCTCAAGTCCCGCAATTAAGCAACGTATGATGCATCTGTTGACAGAACCAACACAAAATAAAAGAATCAACTTCGAACTAAATTCAATTTTCCCTATCAAAATATGGGTTTCACGAAACAGATAATTGAGCGAGCGATCGAAGAAAAAATAAACGAAGTTTGAAGAACGATCGGAGACCTTGGAGAGAGATAGAGATCAAAACAAGCGGAGGATGACGTTGATTTCGAGGGCGGTGGCCATGATCGGTGGTGGCGAGAGAGACCGATAGATATATAGAGGTAGAAGTAGGTCTGGACATTTAAACCATAAACTAATGTCTTAGGACATGATTGTCGTCTTTTTCCCTATTTTTAATCTCGAGTTTTTAGGTTTGCGGTTGCGTTAGTTTAATAAAATGTTAGAGTTACTCCATCCGTTTCAAAGTCATTATAATATTTTCAATACATAATTTTAAACAAAAAAATAGTTTTCAACTTAATATTTTAATATATTAATTAAAAAAAAATTATTTAGTATGTATTAATAAAGAATAATATTGATTTTTAATAATTTTATTAATATATATCAAATATATCAAAATAACAATCTTTGTAAAACATAATAAATACATTGTAAGAAAATAAAGGTTTTGCTCCAATATTTATTAAGTATTTTTAAAATTATTAAAACATATTAACTCTGTTTCATAAAAAGTGTAGTTTTAAAATTAATTTTTTTTTTGTTTCAAAAAAACTGTCATTTTACATTTTCAATGCATCTTTTCAAACTAATTTTTAAAATTATTTTTTACCCAAAACTAATATTTTTTGTATGAATATCATTTTAAATTAATTACGGATATATTAAATAAGAGCATATTAGTATAATTTTAAAATTTATTAATATGTGTGAAATGTGTCAAAATAACATTTTTTATAAAAGGGAGTACTGTCATTTTTCTAATGACATTTTTACGGATTTGATTAGAAAAAAATTTCTTGGCATTTGCCTAACAAATCTTTTCTATAATATTAAGTATTTTTAGAACCAAATACAATAAATTTAGTATCTCAATTTTGGTAGTATCATCAATTTTTATATCTTTGACGAATTCCGTAGTTATAATTTGGTAATATCATCAATTTTCATATCTTTAATAAATCACCCATCTGTAACTTTAAGTCAACAATTGTTTTTTACTAAACAAAGTGTACTTTTATTTGTTTTAATCAAGTAAAAGAAAGTTGTAAAGAAGCAAAATAAAAAAAAGCAATATCTTTCCAAATAGCTAACATACAAATTTCATTGGATTTGTATAGAAAATTTTGTCCTAACACTTCACTCTGTCTTTTTACCAGACTTGCATTGCTTTTATGCATTATCTATTAGCAAATTGTATATCATTCACTTTTAATATATAGCACAGGGTCGCGAAAAAGATCAAAACCAACACAAACTAAATTTGGTGTGCCAAAAAAAAAAACCGAACTAAAATAGGATGCCATTTCCTATCTAAACGATAACAAAATTCAAATTCCTTACCTGAACTCTTATCGATATGTCAATTTCTGCATCGACTAACTTAGGCGTTAGTCAATCGTTAACAAATGCTGACGAGGCATGACGGAAGCTGAGTTGGCATGACACGGTGTCACAGAATTAAAACGACCTCGTTTTTAATGTTACAAAAATTTGAAGAAAATCCTCTTCTGAGGATCGATCCTGCGACATTGACAATGGAAGGTAAACTTGGAAAGCACATGAGCTGTATGACTTTTACAATTTATATTACAAACACATGTATATATTATTATCTATGTAAATCAGCAAGCTTCTTCGTCTTTGGACGTTTTCTGTAAATCGATCGATTTTTTGGACGTTTTCTGTAAATCGAAATCAGCAATCGAAAACGAAATCTGTAAATCCACTTCTGCAAATAGATCGTCTTCTTCGTCCTCTCTTTGGATTTTTAGGGGTTTTCCCGAAAAATCCTGATTTCAACTGCCCCGATTTCGGAATCCGACCCGATTTCATGTCCGCGTCTTGCGGTGGCAACGGCGGCTTTGGTGTCGGCAGATCCGTCGGCATTGCTGTTGCGGCTGTCTCGTCTTCCCACGGCGTCGGGTAGAGCTTCTCTGAATCGGAGCGTTTCCACTACACTTGACAACTTCTCCGTCGGCATTGTTGTTGCGGCTGTCTCGTCTTCCCACGACGTCGGGTTTGGTGGTGGCCCCAGCCGAAGACGGTCTCGCCGACGCCGGAGATTCCAAAACCGGAGTTAAACCCCTCAACTGAAGCTCGTCCATACCTAAGTCCATATCAAGAGAAATCTTGCTGGAATCTCGTCTCCTTTCTTGTCGAATCATTCTTCGTTGGTCAATGGTGATCCACGTCGGTCACTCTCCTTCCTCTCCGCCTCTCCTCAGTGGCTAAATCTAGATGAGCTCTGTGTTAGATCGCAAAGGAAGTCCGTTCAGAGTTTTGTTGTCGTGCAAGATGGTGAGTTTAATTGGATTCTCTGTGCCCTTTCGATTGGGTTTGTCTTCTTCATTGTGCCTTAATTTGCGGGTAACTCGAAGCTTGAAACTTGGATATATTTATATATATGATTGATTTCTGCTTGCTTTGGATAGATTTTTCATGTTATTCTCCGACTTAAAGACAATTTCAGGTAGTATTCTCTAATGCGTTTACGACGAACAAGCTCGTTGATTTCGATTTAAGAAGAATAATTGACAAAAAGATAATAATATATAAATGTGTTTGTAATAAAAATCTAAAAGGTCTTAAAGCTCAGGTGGTTTCAACATTGGCCTATCAATGATAACGTTGCGGAATTTTTTCAAAATTTAGTAACAGTAAAACGACGTCGTTTTAATCCCGTGACTTTGTGTCATGCCTAGTCAGCATTCCGTTTAGATAGGAAATGACACCCTATTTTAGTACGGGTTGGTTTTGACCCTTTTCCCGTCCAGAACCCTGCTATATATTAATATATGTCTTCGACCATATGGATAAAGCTAGCAGGAAAAGATTAAACAATTTTCTGTTTATTTGAAGTGTTCAAATACATTACCTTTTCTTTTGGCATCAAGTGTTCAAATACATTACTATAAGTCCCTTAAACATAGTAATCAGACAAAACATTGAATATTTATATTTTACTACAAACGCAAAAAGACAAAATGAAATCGAAAGATGATCTGCATACTCAAGATCTTTAGGATAATAAATCAAGTCCGGAGAACAACGTAGAAAGCAAGGACGGGTCAAATCCAGCAAACACCGACGGGTCAACGGATGCGAAAACCGACGGATCGAACCCGAGAAAACCAGAAGATGAGGATGAACCGGATCCATCAACCGGTCCACCACCGCCCATTCCCAATGGTCCGAGCAAATCAAGAAGCTGAGAAACTTGGCTTGGATTTTGCGGCGTATTGGTTACAAGATTATTAATCATCTCATTGATCATAGGTCTGATCACAGGACTCGTCGTCGGCACGACCAAAGGATACGGGTTACTAATAACCGGGCTAGGAACATTGACAAACGGCGTGGTAGCGATAAACCGCGGTTGCGTCCGGTTTAGGCCATGTTGGACCAAATTTGTTGGACTAGCTAGTTTTCTTCTAGCACACAACATATGAGCATCGAATTCACCACACTCTTTGCAGCTATAGAGCCACGAATTAGACCCGAGACCTCGGCAGACGCTGCAGAGGAAGCTAACCGCCGCCGCAGCGGATCTGGATCCGGATGCGCCCGGCGGCAGAACGGAAAACGTTAGAGAAAGTTGGTGGTGAGGGTGAGATTGGTGCGTGACTCGAGAAGGCATGTTGGCACAAACCGTGTGAAGATCGATTCCGCAATCTCCGCAATGGTAAGCGAATCCGTCACCGTCTTTTCCGCACGCGTCGCAGCGGAATAGTCCTTCTTGGTATTTAGGAGTTGGGATCAGAGAGAGTAGATGGCTTTTGTCAAAAGGGTGTCTGATCTTTTGAGGTAATTCGGAACATTTTAGGTGGATGTGGAAATTACAGGGTTTACATGTGTATGAAGGAAGATTGAGGAGCTTTAGCTTGCAAACCACGCAACAAGAGGAAGAAGATTGACCTTGAGGATTGAGAGATGAGTGGAACAGTGGATGTGGATGACTAAAATGTTGAATTGAATTCTCTGGTTTTGGCCTTCCCATTGTTTTGCTGCACAACTGGTTCAGAGGGATTTTGCAGAGTTATAAAATGTTATTTGTAATTTTGGTATGAAAACAAATGTATGGCTTGGGTTGATTTGTTGGAAAGCCATTTTTTTCTTCAGTGTGCTTTGGATTCTACACTTTTCAGTCGACGACTTCGAAAGTCAACGGTTAGATTGTTTGATCAAGTCGTTACCCACTTGGATTATATATATGGAAACCTCAATTATTTACGAACTCTAGTGTTTTGTCACATGCAACTTCCTAACAATCGCCCAAATTGGAGATTTTTTTAAATGATGGTTTGACATTTGACATAATGCACTAGTTGCATAATGTATAATATATTCTTATTTTATTTTATTTATCAAACAAAGATAATTAATTAATTATTTATTAACCGTTTAATTAAGAAAACAATTAGTATTTTCACATTGATTTTTTTTTTATACATTTGAAAATATAGAACATCACTTAAAATGAAGAAGAAAAAACCAGTTAAAACATCATTTAATATGATATGAAAAATTATTTAATAGTAATGGTTTCGCGTCCAAATTGTGCAACTCTAATAATGTCAGCCGTCTTTATATTAAGCTACAACTAGGTGAATATTCAAAATAAACTCAGAATTATTTTAACCAGATAAAGAAATCACAAGTCCTTACATATTTTGCTATTTATAGTTTGTAAACGCTTCTTCCAAATCCAGACACAATGGCTTCAAAAAAACCGGTTAATCGCCCATAGGTGAGGCACCCAAGTCACAACCATCCGCTGCGCATCTTTAAAGCCCAAGA